>CM070529.1:7701571-9122500 GCA_036346145.1 Olyra latifolia
AAAAAGGGCATTAGAGAACATATCTAAGACATTTCACAAGAAAATATTGAATCAGTGTAGAAATTAAAATATAGTATCAGTAGCAGACAGTACCTTTAAATTCACTTTATAGTACAATGCCCGTGTGTTGCAACGGAACTACAAAGAGAAGAAAGGAAAACAAAAATCGGAGCAACATATGAAATTATAAATGGTGATTTACATGCCAACTTAGATAGCAGTCATGTCATCCTAAGCTCCACCTCAGTCTATAATCATGCTCGGCCGAGTTGTTACATTCGCACTATCCCAAAACAGATTTAGTGACTTCTTCAATATCGTTCCTCGTGCTCTTTGGATCTACATGATTGGGGGTAAAGAAATAATTGTTTAAGGCAGATTATTAAGTGATTTTTACATATTTTACATATATCAAATTGGCATTTCCAATGGGTAAGAGCAAAGCCAAAAAAAGGAACTCTAATTCCGAAGTATTAGACTAACAAGAATGTATATCCAACACATATAGGAGCATAAATAAATGAATAATCTAACTTATAGTAAGTAAAAATTCCTGTCTTAATACTTTTGGAATCCTATCGAAGAAACGAACAAAGGTACTCCAACTCACAATTTGGGCAATGGTTACTTAAGTTATATATTTTTTAGGGAAGGTTACTTTAAGATAATGAACTAAAATACATGAGCTAGCAAATCCCATAATTAAGCGTCACGTAACAAACTCTCAATCAAAGTTCCAATCTCTAGTTCAACAATGTACCACTTCCAATAAGTCGGGATGATCACAAGATCACATAAGCGATACAGAGATATATATCTTTACTGAGCAATAGCAAAATAAACAACTAAAAATACAGAAGCTAGGAGATTTCGTAATTTACTGCAAGGAAGACAGTAACTAACAACAGTTCAATATGTAGAAAACCTTAATAAAAACACAGTGGCCACAACAAAGCATACATAATCATGTGCCAATTCTCCAATTCAAAACTTATACCGCAAAAAAATAAAACCTTATAATAGTTAATCACATATCTAGTATAGATGAAAAGAAAACCCTGAATCTAGATATAATATTTAGCACTCCAATAGCTTAAGTATAACAATTTTCAAATAGAGAATGTAAAAAGAAACACAAAGTTGATGTATATTTATTTGCAAATCTGGCACATTCCAAAAGGTACATGATCTCAATTTTTTTCAAGCAACAAAATATCATCCGTATTTCTTCCTTGAGTTTAGATTCATGGGTTTTTTTTTATGTGAAAGACAAGCAGATAAAGAAGTGTATTGTCGTGTGGACACTGTGCGATCATAAGAGCTCATAGTGAAACAGGGGAAAAAGAGAGAATGCAACACGGATTTATGAAAAGGTGCAAGGCTAGTAGCAGTTCTGATTTTATTAGGATGTAATCAAAATTTTACGTACTACAGGCTTATATTGTTTTCCTTTTCCTCTTGATGACACTTATTACCCTACTTAAAGCTACACATGAAGAGTCAATATATATAACCACTTTAGGAGCCTCTGCTACTTTATTTCACATTTCAATGGAGAGTCGATATATGCAGATCAATGATCAATCAAGAAAGAAAATGATGTGTTACAATGAACATAGAAGCGCGTTTGCTTAATTCTAAATTTTCTCACAACCTGATCAATCAAGAAAGAAAATGGCGTGACAATGAGCAGAGATTATAAGGATTGTGTACAGAATGCTAACCTAAAAGAGATGAGCAAGAGTGCCCCACCAAGCGCACTATTTTATGCAATATCTCTACTATTAAACTATCCTGCCTCCAAATCCAAAAAAAAAAAAACTTTTTGCACTAAGCCATGCCCACTAATAAACCATCTGAACAAAATCACAGGTCAACATAACAACATATTAGTTAGATGATATATTTGGACATTCAAATTCAAAAGCCACCAGATTTGTTTGGTGAGTGGCAAGGCACCAAAATAAAAGGCGCTTTCCTATGAAGGAGAGGCGGGGCCACAGAGAGAGCAGCCATGCCATAGTGGATGCCGTGGAGTCACGGAGCAGCATAAAGAGGCCATGGGAAGAACCTTGCACGGCTCTCCTCGTCGAGTCGGCCAGAGAATGAGTCTTTGCTAGAGGCAATGATACCGCATGTTGTCACGGCGAGATAGCAGGCTGACCGGAGCGGACGCCATGACTTTAAACTTTTTGAAACCCCTCTAACTCAACTCCATATTTCTACCATTGAAAATTTCTCTATTGGTAAACCATGTTTAGTCTTGTAGAAAGCATACCTACGAAAATCACGGTGCCATGTTGGAGCATCTTGTATGTCAGCCAAGAAGAAACAAATCGAACATATCTTAGCACACTGGCCTTGGATGCTGCAAAAATGAAAATAAAATTACAACTATTGAAAAAATAAATAAAATTACAAAGTTCATGTGCAACTATTCATAAGAAATGAACGACAAAATCCTCCTAGCAAAATTATGAACACCCTCAAGATCATTAGTATAAAAATGGCAGAAATTACATTCTTGACCATTCAAGTCCAGCACTATTGTAAGTTATAGAATACTAACTCAAAATTTAATCAGCATTTGCTCAAAGTAAAATTTTCATATAACATCATGATTTAATCTAGAAAAGAACTCATGCATACTTATAGTAAGAAGATATCGCCTTTCTTATTAACCAACCATAAAAAAATCCAACTTCAACGTTCTGCATCTTGTTTCAAGAATAGCACACCTTATGACACATTGCTATCAACAAGTCGATAGTGCCAATATTATTGCAGGAACTTCACTACCTAAATTTTCTATAGAAATGGGATTAAAAAGGTCTCACTCGGTGTCTAGAGATCACATGATATCATGATACCATGAATTGTTGTAACATATATACCATGCAAATCAAGAAAACCTTGAGTGTATTCTATAACCCTAAAGGCTTAAAAATATTAATTCAGTACTTTATCTACCAAGGTACTAAAAGGTGAACACTTAACTTAAATTGGATTAATGAAGCTTTGGAGCAGCTGGGATTCTTCTTCCTCACAAATACCTACATTAAAAAAGCTATGTTATGAAGAGCATACGACTACCAATAGTCCGGTGGTAACCACTAACATCTACTTGCTTGCTCGGTCAAAAGGAAATTCGTGTAACTGAATTAAACGTCTATGATGGCTAGTCGGCCACATCCAATAAATGCTAACGATTACATAAACAAGTGACACATTGCATATGTCGGTAGTTTGGATGCATCAGGGCCCTCAAAGGAAGTCTAGAAAGTTCATGTTCATGAAAATATGCTCAAAATACAGGCCAAAGGCTGAGGTGCCAATGTTCTATCTGTGCCCAGGACAGCTAGTGTACAGTCCACCACGCCCAAAATGCAGATCATGCATGCATGCCAATCATATGCGTTCTATGTGAGGTACTTTCTCCCATTGTTGGCATTGTCGCCTCATGACAACCAGAGATCCATCAATATAGTGCCCATTTAGATCATTCAGATGCTCAAATATCATTCTCTCGCCAAAATCTAAAACTTTTTTTCAGCACAAGACAGTCTACAAACATTAAGATCTATATAATCAACAATGCTTCTCCACAACCCATATTTCAAAATTGACCAAAAAAGAATAATTATGCTGGATGAAATTGACAAGTGGAAAAATGTTTAGTATGTAAGCTTTGAAAAAATGATGGTATGGATAAGAAGAGCTCGTAAGTAATGAATAGTTACTCAAATTCAAATTAACCAACCCTAAACTACCCAGAGTATATGCTATCATATTTTGCTTTTCCAATTTTACCACTTACTGCTAAAACATATATTAAGTACAAAATATAGCCTAATAATGATCATCTATAGGAAAATAAGTTGACTTTTCAAATCTTGAACAATTTTTGCATTTGATAAAAGCATGTTAGGTTATGAAAAAATCTATAATGATAAATTGTGTACAGTTGGATAAATTGATCAGTGTTTTAGTACCATCTTTGTACACATCGAAAAATAGATTCAAACCTTCATTTGGAAATATAATTACATTTAGATAAATAGTACAAAGACATTAAAAAGAAGAAACTTTGAAATGGCGTGTAATTCTACCTTCACACTCATTCCTATGAAGTGTGAAATCTC
Source organism: Olyra latifolia (assembly GCA_036346145.1). Taxonomy (NCBI): domain Eukaryota; kingdom Viridiplantae; phylum Streptophyta; class Magnoliopsida; order Poales; family Poaceae; genus Olyra; species Olyra latifolia. The sequence continues at coordinate 7,705,714 of CM070529.1, forward strand.
AAAACGTTTACAAATGTCATAAATCTTTTTTTTTCTCGAAATAGAAGGGCAAGTTTCAGAGAAACCAAACATTGCGAATTTTAGCACTACAATTTCTAACGAGATAAAGATAGTGGGCTTTAAAAATCACCATCAACCAGGATTCATAAGAGTTGATTTGGCCATTAATTGTATAATTTATACACCACAAGAGTCAGTTTTGAGACTAACTCACCAAGGAGAGCACAAGGAGCACCAATGCCTAAAAGGGGAGCAGGAAGCACAAGGTCGCTATGGGCTGGGCTCGGCGAACCAGGCGTGGTCTACTTGTTTTTAGCACATGCATACAAATTCGGAGAAGAATTCAAACCGGTAATGCATGTTGTCCTTGATGTGAATACTTGCATTGGAGAGAATGGAAAATATATATGGTTCACCTTGCCAAATCCCAAAACTCAACCCCATAATGTCCACAAATCCTAAAATTCAGATAAAACCATGCCCAAAACTTGCATCAGATCGAACGGCAGCTTGCTTGTGCAATCCAAGCCTCGAAGTGAAACAGGATGCTTACTTGAGGAGCTGGACGTCCACGAGGCTACATGGGCGGCAGAGGATCCAAGTGAACTCGCGGCGGAGCGTGAAGAGTAAGATGCAAAATATCCCAACAGTGAAGAGCACGAGTACGGCCGCGGTGAGAGGCGGTTGTCGGCGCTAAGGCTGGGCTGCAATTTTCGCCATGCGCCGCAGGATTTTTGCGATTTTAGCCATTAACGCCACCATGCGCCATGGAGGAGAGGAAAGCGGAGAAGGAGTTGCCGAGGATGGCTGGATCCCGGCTCGATGGCTTGAGGGACGCCCGTATTAGGGCTTGATAGTTTGGGGGACAGCCGGATCCGTACCTGGTGGCCACAAGATGGCCGACAGATCCACTGGCGTTGCGTCGGGTCGGAGACGGGAGTGATGCTTGACGAAGATAGGGAAGGCAATGGCTCTGTCACTGCTCGCGCGCTAGTGCCGGGGATGTGGAAGAAGGTGTTGCACAGAGACGAAGGCGGTGTGACGTAGGAGCTGACGTGAGGAGGTTGGTGACGGGAGGGGAGCCTCTTCGTGCTGTCGTGCATCGGCAGCGGCGTTGAGAGGGGAGGCCTAGGAGGGGATGGGGACTTAGGGTTAGGGTTTTGGTCATGGGGTGGGACTCTGGGAGCAGGGCCAAGGCCGAAATGGTAGGCGCAAGGGGGAGGAGGAGGAGGGGAGGGGAGGGGAGGAGGCGGGCAAGGGAGGAGGAGGCGGCGCGGGGAGGGGAGAGGAGGCAAAGGCGGGGGGAGGGAGAGGAGGGGGGGGGGGGAGGGAGGAGGAGGCGGGCGGAGGCGGAGGAGGAGGGCAAGGGAGGGAGAGGAGGCGCAAGGGGAGGAGGGGAGGGGAGGGGAGAGGAGGCGGGCGGCGCGGGGAGGGGAGAGGAGGCGGGCGGCGCGGGAGGAGGAGGCGGCGCGGGGAGGAGGGAGGAGGCGGGCGGCGCGGGGAGAAGAATGGGGGACGCGGGGAGGACACGGACGGCGCGAGGAGGAGGGCGAGAGTGAGGCAAGGGGCAGAGGCGGCGTGAGAGGAGGCAAGCAGGGGGTGGGGGCGCGTAGGGTTGGGATTTGCTCTGAGAGAGATGGAGGGCTAAGATCTGGTATTGGTGAAACCACCACCACCACCACCACCACAAGCCTCTTTTTAATAGTAGAGATATATATGTGGATATACTTGAACACCCATACACCTATATATATGTATATACACATACATATGTACATATACAAGTATACCTAGAAATTCCCCCAAAATTTCCCCTAAAATCCTTGAACCCGTTTTTGAAATTTAATCTTGAAAATAAGAATTTGAGCAGTGGGTCCCACTTTCCTCTCACCCTCTGTTCTCACTCTCTCTTCCCTGCTCACACTCTCTCTCTCTCTCCCGTCAGTTCTTCCTCTCCCTCCCGGTGGGCTGCCACGCCTGCTTGCTTGCTCCTCCCTCTCGTGAGCGGCGGCGTGTCGCCTGTCGCCCGCCTGTCTTGTGCCCCGACACATGGACAGAACGAGGCGCCGTCCCCGTGTCCTCGCGGACGAACCTTGCCCGGCTGCCGCCCGGAATCAGTGCCACACCACGCCGTGGCGCATAAACAGCGCAACTCTCCTCCCCACTCCCCAAAACCCTCACTCCCATCGCTCGTGCCTCTCGCCCGCCACTCGAGCTCACCCAAAAACGCCGTCCGATCTGCCTCCGCTCGGTCCCCGCACTGGTTCCCAAAATCACCCAACTCCGGCGTCCGATTCGCCGCCAATAGCCCGAGCTAAGGCCGATACTCGGCGCCAAGCTTCCCCAACTCCTTCCCTAAGACGTCCCCTGAGGAATCGGGCCAAGGACGCCGAGACTCGCCGGCATTAGGGATTTCCTCGCCGCCGCTCAAGAACTCCTCAAACATCCCCCTTTTCGATTTCTCCAAAATCGGTAAGCAAAAGTCCAATTCCTTGCAACCCGAGCGTCTACGGACCATCCCTAACCTATTCCCCACCTTATCCTTGCATGCGCGCCGCCGGACCACCCCAACATCGACGACCTTCCCCGACGCTGCCGTGAAGCACGCCGGCAAGCCGCCTCGGACTCCGTCCCCCGCTACCAGTGCCACGGTGAGGATCCACCAAGCCCCCTAATGCTTCAGCCGCTTTCTTCTTCGCCCGTAGGAGCTCGCCGCGCCGCCACTCTACTAAGCCACGGCCGCCGCCGCCAAACCTCGCCGCGCCGCCACCTCGAGCCGTCGCCGGTCTCGCCGAGGTCACCTAGGGGTGCGCTGGCCAACGGGGGTCCCATTTTAGGTGGGCCCCTGCGCCACCAAGCCTCCTCGCCAACAAGTGAAGCTTGGCCTGTTGCCAGAGCCAGCCCGTGGAGAGATGAAGCCACCTCTGAGGCCACCGCCGTGAGACTGCCATGTGGGTCTCGAGCCCCACATGTCAGCTTACGAAAGCGTACAACCGTGTTTTACGCCTTCACTTAATACTTCGCACGAAATCAGATAGCCGCTTTTAGCCCGGCCCGTGTGTAGGGTCATGAGTGGGCCGCCCATCACTATGCACATAGGATTTTCAGCCCTTTTTCCATTTAGATAAATGACTGAAACAGATATTGAATTATTAAAAATACTTAGACAAACTCAAAAATTCTAGAAAAATCATGTTAAATATTAGGTAGCATGCTGATTTTAGCAAAAATATTTAGACAAACAGAAACATAAATTTAATGCCTCTGCTTTATCAAAACTTTCTATTACAAGGACTTTCATTTAGGAAAAAAATAACCCTGAAATGATTTATAATTATTCAAAATAATGGATGACCTAATAAAATTCCATAAAATATAGGAAACCTCTCTGGACCCCCTTTTAAACATATTGGTTAACACCGATCAAAATTTATCTTTAAATAATGGCTAAATAGCCCCTTATATATCTCACCATGTCCATAATAATTAATTAACTTAGAGATTAGCATAGAATAAATTCCCCAAATCAGGTACTAGCTAGAGGCACAAGTAAATTATAACTAGGGACTCTCGTATTAGACCACAAGTAAATTATAACTAGGGACTCTCAGATAGATGAACACGCTTCACTTACTCGCTTTTGAATCATATAACTAGTCATACTTCAAATAAATAAAGGAAATACTTCAAACAAAATTATGTTCCGTATACATCTATTTGCCAATATATGGGTAAACTACCATGGGTATTATTATTCTGCATCATCATCGTCATCATATTTTATTTTTGTTATCGTCAGCCTCCGTTATCCTAGTGGAGCTTCATGAACCATATTGGGCTCATAGAACTTCCTCGATATCTAGGTTAAGAATTAACGTCGATCCTCGATCGCTAGCCAAATGAGTTGCATTCCATGCATCATGTTTTCTTATTGCACATTGCTGCTTTATTTATTGTTCTTCGAATACGTTTCATTAATAGACGCCGAGGAGCGAGAAGAGCATTTCTTAGAGTAGCAAGAAGACACTCACCAGTGTCAGGACCCAGGCGAGTTAATCTCCCTAGTTCATGCTTTAATTCCTAGTTTTCCAAAAAATTATGTTGTTTAAATTATTAAACATGCATGCTCTATGATTTCTAAATTTCTATGTTGCTAATCATGATATATCATGTCCTGTTGATGACTGTTTATCTGTCAATATAAACATGAACACATCGCTAACTATGATTAACATCAGGGTTTAGGGTTTAGGACCTGAAATTGATGATGCCATGTTCTTGAGCACGATGAAGACTTCAAATTAGAAGTAGTCTCCTATCGATGTGGATCGGTCTTCACATCAGTAAGTGCGCCCTCTTGATTGGATCTTGAAGAGTTTTGGGGTTAGCTGCTAACAGTGGCTTAATGACGCGACTAATCATGATCAGACCGATGGCAGGGCTGTCCTCATATTTATAGCGCAAAACAGATCTCGAACCTAACCAATCTATGTTTTAGCCCCCTCCCCCAATCATAAGCTTTTTATGTAATCACCCTTAAGGACAGTCTAATTACGTAATTAATAATACTGCTCTTTTAACTAATTGGTAATTACTCATGATTAGTCTAGATCACAATAGATCTAACAGAGACAAGTAAAAGTAGCACGAGCAGCATTAGTAGCAAGCCCAACTTGGGTGAGCTGCAAGTAATTGTAGCCATGACAAGCCAACAACCATGTCCAAGTTGAAAGCGAGGGTGGAACGAATGGCAGCCGTGGACTAGTTGTGCCTTGTCTTTTCTAGTCCAAAGGTCGGCCCCATGAACGGCTCGACTCGACTTTACAACTTGACATCCATACCAGGATGGTGTTGATAATTTTGATGGCTACACTGCCCTTTAGAAGGAAAGAAAGAGGAAGGGAAGGAGATCAGTCATTTATCAATGGATGCACAGTTCAAAATTAGCTGCTGTGTGTAGCTTTTATATAGGATCAATTGATGATTTGCCCTTCAACATTGCCAATTGAGGATTTGTCACTTCTTGTATCAATGGCATATAGGTCCAAGTCCACATATCATAGACACATGGAATGGCATATATATCGTCAATTTATCTTAGATATACATATTTTTTAGAATATAAAAAGTGACTACAGCAAATGTATTGATCAAAACCCCATAATTTGAATGTTACTTCTTATTTTATACAATATAAAATCATTACTCATTAGACTACTCCTCTAATACTATTTTTTGCAGTTTGCTCAATCGGAGACCCAAATCTGAGACAGATCCCATCACCTGCACCGGTGTCCAAGCATAACTGATTATGTGTTTGGTTATTGGGGCATAGATAAAATCTTGCACCTGTCATTTAAACATTGTGGTTATTTTTTTTCTTGTGGACCTATGCTTATGGACGCTTCAATGCTGTTTCTTTTGAGTATAATTATAAATATAATGGACCACCTGCATTTTAATAGCTTTGCTAGGCATTGAAATGATGAATTCCGTGTATTAGCAAAGTGTCATGTTGGTTCGTTAGGACTTCTCTGTGACAACCTAAAAAATGTCAATTGCATGAACTTGTACACGGAAAAAATTTAAGCTATCAACAATTCGATGAGAGGTAGCATGTCATGTTCATGCTTTGCATGCTTCCGGTGTCTGGTGTTAAATTTATTCTACGGTAGTACAATTGCAAGCTAAACTATGATTAGAAGATACGTGGAACTTGTATTTTAGGTGTGATTATCACTAGTATTGGCCAGTTAATTGATGTATTAATATGTTTATTTTGCTAGGTCAAACTGTTTGCTGGATTGTAATGACGATGGTTGGTTGCTCATGGAGAACAATAAGTTAGATCAACCAGTATCTAGATTTTGGTGTGTGATTTGCTTGAATTTGTGCTAATGCTGTCTTTACATCTTTGTGAAATTTCCTTAACCTATCTAATTCCATTTTTTCGCCTGTACTCTACCAAGAAAAATATTGCTTCCTCATATCAGTATTTGTCACTGTGGTTGCTTCCTGGTGCAATAGAGTTTAGCTCCATAACATTACAGGTACCCTTATGTCCATGCAGCTGTGGTCCGGACCGACAGGTTTGATTACCTAAAGGACAACTGCCCACCACTTCAGTCTGAAGTACTAAGAACTTTTGCTGGGTGCGAGGTGCAGTGCAGTTGCCGCGGGAAGAGCTAGAGCGTGTGGTCGCCGACACAAGTGACCGTAGAGTTAGGACAAGAACCTAAGACCACCTCATAACTCTTGACCTGGCTGCTGGGGTCTGGTTTTGTAAATGGTGACAGCAATTTGTTATGTATGTAACAAAGGACGATTTAAATAGATGTGATTAGCTGTTCCTACTTTGTAAGATGTTTATAATGAGCTGTTTCTCTGTGCATTACAATCGACCTTTCGATTCCCAATAGAGATATAAGCCCAAAGATTTATTTACGGTGCAACGTTTAGAAAATGGCTAACATATTTTTTGACTTATGAAGAGTAATTGGCATATGGATTCGTACCCAAGAAATCCAGAAAAAATGACATTCTCACACAGTTCCATAGTTACTCGACCTTGTCTCGTTGACAAAGCAGAACACAAAAAAAAATGTTTCAACATATAAAGCATTTTCTCTGCATCATTGACAAAGCAACATGCAAAAAAGGAAATTCAGTTGTGTAAAGGTTCAGGTGGTTTACATGCCTCACACACAAAGTATAACATCCAGAACAACTAGAGAGTTTATATGCATGTAACTCCCAAATGGCCTATCAATCGACGTGCAATTATCTCAGCTCATCAACCTAAGTAGAACCACAGACTCATCGTCATCAGAATCAGTACACCACCGGCACAGTAGCAACAAAGCCTGTACCACCGAACAGCAGACTGCATTGTAGATGCAGCAACGGCGACTAACCCCCATAGTGCGCTAAAAGCTATCGCCGGTAGAGGCTACGCCCATCGCCACAGCTACGAATCCAAAGAAGATGGTGCCAGTGATGGTAGGAGGCGAACTCATCAGGTAGCGGAATATGGAGACCGATGCAGACAACGAACCCCCGATGAGTGGCGCCAGTTGGCTGGCATACCTAGCACCCTGTGGAGGAGACGTGAGATAAATCGAGTTGAAGGAGATACGTCATTTCGAAGGCAAATGAATGCAGCTTCAATCAATCAATGGAACGCGATTGAAGCGAACAAACACATATGTCCGGTGGAGCAGGGAAGCGAAGATGCAGGTGCGACGCTGATGACGCTATCTTGGATGGACAACACGCCCGCCGAGCACCGTTGTTCGCTGCGGCTGCTATCTCCGGTCGGATGGCGTGGTCGATCGTCGCAGAGCAGCAGCAGAAGATCGCTGCTTGAACCCCAGCAGCAGCTCCGGTCACGGCCGCCGTCTCAAAACTGATGTGGTCACCGAGGATTCGCCTCAACGCCGGCGTCAGATCGCGCATGGATGCTGTGACGCCTCGTCGGGCGCCATCCGCTGCGGCACGCTCCGCGTCATGTAGCTGCAGAAGCGGTCTTGCGCCCGCGCGGCGCTGCTGGTGGCGCTCTACCTCACCTCATCGAGGTCAGGAGCCTCCTCGTCCTCCCCCTCGATGCGTCGCCTTCTCACCGGGGCGCCATCTTCGACCGCCCACTCGATGGCTCGATTTGCGGCCACGGTGGCCACCTCCACATGTGCGGCCTGGACGACGATGCCACGCTGGGCCTCCACAGCGGCGGAGTCCGCCATGGCGAGGATGGCGTCGCCACCTCCTCCTTGGTCGGGAGGCGCGCGTGGAGGTAGCAGCTCCCATCTCTGCAAGGGGAGAAGAATGGGGATCGAGACGCGTGAGGAATTTGGAGGGGAAGAGCAGGAAATCGGAGGGGAAGGGGAAGCGGCCGAGCGCTAGTTAAGGCTACAGAAAATATCACGGAGAAACGAAATTGAGCTCGTGTAAATGTGTTTGTGTTTTAGGCCTTTTCAAAAAAAAATTTGAAAAGAAAACCAAATCAACGTAAATACTATTCACTGTCTGAAAAATCTAAATTTTAACGCTAATTCAAACCTCATTTCTATCAATTCACCCCAAATTCAAATTTTGGTTTTTGTTGGGCTTGGTTATTTGTCACTATATATTCCCTATTCATTGCAGGTTGGTTATTTAATAGTACAGGTTTATCTTATGATGTGTTTGGGAAATCTTACTCTACGAACCCGAGGAAAGGCTGCACTGCTTCCATAAGGGCATTAAGAGCGGAGCTTTTTGTAGTGCTAGCAGGCCCACCGTGCTTAACCCATTTGGGGGCCATGTCGGCCCACCTCTCTCCCTCTCCCTCTCTCTCTCCCCCTTCTCTAATATCCCGTCACGCCGCTCGCACCAGCCGCGCCACGTCTACCGTCCCATCACCCCCGTCCGATCACCTCGCTAGCGCCTATGTCGCCTTTGCCGCACTCGCCAAAGATCACATGCGTTGTTAACCGTCCCATCGCCACGCTGGGTCGGGCGCAGCCTTGGTCGTCATCATCGTCTCGTCGCTGCTCGGTGCTCACCTCGCGCCCCAAACCCAGCAGCTAGAGCCGTGCCATAGCCGTTGGCCATCATAACAGCGTTGCTCCGCATCGTTCCATCCCGTCACCTCTTGTCCTCGAACCTTAATAAGTTTACTTAATTACTATGTCATGATTGCCTTGAATATCATGCTAGGAAAAAGCCTACTCATGATCCCTATATCCTCACACCTATTGAAAGACATGTAACAATTGAACATGAAGAACAGAGGCGAACAGAACAAGCAAAGAAGAAAAGGCGAGAACGTGATAGAGCACGGCGATAAAGTTTAACACCGGAACAGAGGGAAGATGTGAATGCACGTCGACGAGCACGCAGACAAACTTTACCAGTTGATCAAAGGAAAGCAATCAATGCTAGGCGAAGAGCTGCTAGACAAGATCTACCACCAGAGGAGAGGCAGGCACTTCTTCATCAACGTAATGCAAGCTATGCTGCTAGACAAGACGCTTTGTGCACTCAATCCATCGCTATGCCCGTGCCACAGTACCTTGCAAGTGATCGGCCTCTAACAGATTCAATCATAATAGACAAAGGTATCATTCGTAACTTAGCATTGTGTTCTCCTTACCTTCTTGATAACTAGAAAATAAGTTGTTGTCCTGTACTCATCCAGATACACGCACACATGATGTGGACACCATTGTTGAGGACATCATGGATGATGAGTACTATATGTTCGCTGGTGGAGGTATTTATTTCATAATACGTCTCTGTATTATACGATATGTAGAACCAACAATAATTTTTCTCCGCTAAATCACTCCAGTTGATCACGGTGTCGAGGACGTTGAGATTCATGAAGCAGAAAATTCTTGTAACGTTGGATCTAGCCTCCCCGATTCATATGATCACGTCTACAGTAATATACCACAGATCACACACGTCCTAAAGCCTGAGGCAGACTGCAATAAATGTGTTGCAAAGAGATTCCAATATGAGACGAAGGGGTTTTGTTGTCGCGATGGAAAGATTAGACCGGTGAATTCAGAACCATTGCCTGAGCTCATGAGATTGTGGTCGAGTGCGGATCATGATGCGAGGCATTTTCGAGAGAACATAAGATTCTTTAATGGTCACTTTTCCTTCACCACCCTAGGTGTCAGCTTAGATGAAACCTGCAGTAACATGAGAGGTGGTGTGTACACATTTTGGGCCCATGGCCAGATTTACCATAATGTACACTCTTTTGGCTCGAGGAGTTCTAGCCCAGAGCATCTTGAGCTATATTTTTACGACGATGATCCCAATCTAATTCATCGTTTTCGCCAGTCTCCTAACCTTGACCAGGAGGTCATAAGGATACTGGTCGACATACTCGGAGACAATCCATACTCGGAAACCTTCAGAAGTCTTGGATCGATCGATGACCTTGAGGATTACCGTATCACTCTCAACCTTGATAACAGGCTAGACCAGAGGACATATAATGTTCCTATAACTTCAGAAGTTGTTGCCGTGTGGGTCGAGGGTAATGAGCCACACTCAACATTTGACCGTAGCATAATCCTGTATGGCAACAACAATACTAGGCATACTATTCGGCCGTACTACGGATGTTACGACCCTTTGTCTTACCCTATGTTCTTCCCGAGAGGCGAGCTCGGATGGCTTCCTGGTATCCCCAAAGAAACTATATCCATGGACCAAGTAGCTTCAGTTCGTGGGGATAATCTCGACGAAGAAGGTTATTTTATTTGTATTTCGCAAGATGATTGATAAATCATTTCCTTAAGAAATTTGTTCATCATTTGCACAGGAACCAGTAGCAGGCTGTGCGTCTCTGTACGGGAGTATTACTGCTATAAATTTCAGATGCGTCGTGGTATATTCAACCCAATACTCTATGGTGGCCTATGTGTATGTGGTCGAGTTTCAGAAGAGGGGACTTTCTCACACGCATTTCCTTCTTATCATGAGCGGGCAATACAAGCTGACATGTCCGGAACAATATGATTGCATTATCTTGGCCGAGCTACCAAACAAGAACAAGTACCCGGAGTTATATGAGATGGTCGTGAAGCACATGATGCATGGCCCTTGCGAAGTTCTAAACATGAACAATGTTTGCATGAGAGATGGTTCGTGCAAGTGCCATTAGCCTCGCCCTTTTAATGCTGAAACCATTCAAGGCAAGGACTCTTATCCTTTGTATAGGAGACGTGATGACGGCTGTAAAGCAAGAGTTCGAAAGGTGGATTTGGATAATAGATGGGTGGTGCCTTACAATCCTTTCCTCCTACGGATGTTTAACTGCCACATCAACGTCGAGGCCTGTTCAAGTATTAAGGCTGTCAAGTACCTATTCAAATACATATACAAGGGGCACGATCGTGCTTCTGTTTCTCTTGGTGAAACTGGTAGCAACGAACCGATCGATGAGATCAAGCAGTACAGGGACGCCAGGTGGGTTACCACGCCAGAGGCTCTTTGGAGAATATACGGGTTCGATCTGAGTAAGATGTCACCCCCCGTGAAGCAGTTGCAGCTGCACCTTCCTAACATGCACATGGTATCGTTTCATGCGGGATAGGACCTCCATAACGTCGTTGACCGGCAAGGCGCTGAGAAGACTATGTTAACCGCGTACTTTGAAGCGAACAGGGTACATGAGTGGGCTCGAGGCATCCTCTATAGGGATCTTCCATCGAGTTTTACCTGGCAAGCAGCTAGCAAACAGTGGAAGCCGAGGCAGAGGGGCACACAGATTGGTAGGATCGTGTCAGCGAGTCCCGCTGAAGGGGAACGATACTGTCTGAGGATCCTACCAAACCACGTTACTGGTGCAACCTCATTCCAGGATATACGGACAGTGAACGGTGTGGTATGCCCGTCCTTTCATGAAGCTACAGAATTGAGGGGCCTTATTGAGTCTGACAACACCATAGACGAATGTCTAATCGAAGCCGAGTTGTTTCAGATGCCATCTTCTCTCCGGAGGCTATTTGCTACTATACTGGTCTTTTGTGAGCCCAGCGACGTCCGTGGGTTGTGGAACTGACATCTAGATGGGATGTCAGAGGATTATCGACGTTCCCACTCATCTGCACATGCGATTGAGCAATTCGTCCTTCTTGATATCAAAAAAATGCTCCAATCGATGGGTAAGGATATAGCAACATTTTCACTCCTTGAAATTGATGAATCATCTGACTACATGGGAGGTAAGCCCCAAGAGATAATTGAGGAGGCCAGCATTGAAGTGGATCAGGAAGACATCGTTATTGCACAATCTCTTAACCCAGAACAAAGATCAGCGTACGATAAAATACTGGCAGTGGTTGAAAGTGATCAGGGGGGCGTATTCTTTGTGGATGGCCCGGGAGGCACGGGAAAAACTTTTCTTTATAAAGCCTTGCTCGCTACTGTCCGTTCACAGGGGAAGATAGCTGTGGCAACCGCCACGTCAGGTGTTGCTGCTTCCATCATGCCCGGTGGAAGGACTGCACAGTCAAGGTTTAAGATCCCTCTTAACGTCCAAGACGGTGGGGTGTGTAGCTTCACAAAACAAAGTGGGACTGCTAAGCTCCTCCACAAATCATCCCTTATCATATGGGATGAAGCCTCGATGACAAAACGGCAAGCGGTCGAGGCCCCGGACAGCAAAGATGCGTGACATCATGGGTTGTCGTGACTTGCCGTTTGGGGGAAAGACTGTCGTGTTCGGAGGAGACTTCAGACAAGTGCTCCCCATTGTACGTAAAGGAACACGACCACAGATAATAAACTCAACATTGTGTAGGTCATACCTTTGGTATTGCATGCAATAGCTCAGGTTCATCCGCAATATGAGGACCCAGAGCGATCATGAGTTTGCGGAGTACCTCTTGCGTATCGGAAATGGAATAGAGGAGGCCGATGATGAAGGTTATGTCGTGCTTCTGATGAGATTTGTGTCCCATCCACAGGGGAGGAGTCTAGCCTCGATAGGCTGATAGCTAGCGTTTTCCCAATGATTGATGAAAATCTAACAGATGCAACGTTCATCACTTCACGTGCCATATTGTCAACTCGAAACGAGTGCGTCGATAGGATAAACATGAAGATGATTGAACGGTTTCACGGTGAGGAGGTGCTTTATCATAGCTTCGATCGTGCGGAGGATGATCCGTATGGCTATTATCCTTCTGAGTTCTTGAACACCCTCACCCCAACGACTTCCGCCCCATGTGCTAAAGCTCAAGATCAATTGTCCGGTGATTCTTATTCGAAACATCGACTTTGCGAATGGATTGTGCAATGGGACGAGACTGGTGGTTCGGGGCTTTCAAAGAAATACTATCGACGCCGAAATCGTCCTTGGCCAACATGCTGGTAAGAGGGTGTTCCTCCCTCGAATACCGCTCTGCCCCTCCGACGATGAGATGTTTCCGTTTTGTTTCAAGAGGAAGCAATTCGATTAGGCTCACAGCGATGACAATAAACAAGGCTCAAGGTCAGACGATTCCGAAAGTCGGTGTCTTCTACCAGAGCCGGTGTTCTCCCATGTTCAGCTCTACGTCGCATTGTCTAGAGCTACATCCGGAAGCAATATTAATGTACTCGCCGTCTCTGACAAGGACAAATCAAAACGCCAGAAGTCAAGTAATACCCGTGGGACATTCACGAGGAACATTGTGTATAGGGAAGTTCTTACGTCTTAGCCGATGCATCAGTTTCCACTAAGTCTGTTGTAAAATAATAGAAGCTACGTTCGCAATATCCAAGAGTAGTATGTGTAGGACTGTTCATGGGAGTGTGGAAGATAATTAGTGATTATTTGCAATTCGATTTCTAACAAATGTTAATAGCTTTTCTTAGGGATCATTGTGTGACCAAATCTTAATATTATGCATAAAGTTTATAAACATTCACTATTTTAAATTAAATTAGCTAATGTGTTGTCTGATTAGTTTTTCCCGTGGCAAAGCATGGGCACCCAACTAGTCTAAGTTATAGGTCTTTAAATATGAGTATTTCTAACTGGCTTTATGCAAATAAAACAACCCTAGCCTTTTCTTGGAGCCTTTATCATTAATTGCATTAGGAGGGTATTAAGTCATAAGTGCAGTTTGATTACGCACTTACCCTCACACTCAATCACTCTTTAGATGGACATCAAAAAAAAGACCCATATGAATGCCATGAAGATGAAGACCCCATCTACAATGGAAACAATTAAGTATAGAGTGTCTCTCTAGTCGTTTACAAGATTGCATAGCTACTGGAAGATCTTTTATTATCTGCAGCTTTCTGCATGAACTTTGATTTATCCTTGTGATGTATTAAGACATTTGGTATGGTCAGCCCTCTTTTGTAAACTATTTGCAATAAGGCGCTACTTCATTTATCTAAGATAACTCTGAGATGTTTGTATGCAATTGTTTCGGCCATGCAATGATGTGCACTAGCTTACCGCTCCAGAGACTAATGTAGGATTCCTTGGACCTCACTTTTAGGTGCCACACTAAACTACTCCCCAACCTCCGCCGATTTGCACCAAAGGTTCCTCCAGGGTTTGCCCCTCCCCTCGTCCTCGACACGTTCATCGTGCTCGCCGTCGGATTTGAGCGAATCGGTCTTACTGGTTGTGCCACGAATTCGAATTGGGTTTGATTTTAAGGTTTAACTAAGTTAACCCAATTAAATACCCTCTTATAATTGAATAATAAATAATTTCAGATGAATTATCCAATTCATAATTCCCACTTTGTTTAATGACCTAAGTTCCATATAAGTCCTATATTGCATTTTGGGTTTCAAATGTTGAATTTGAAATCTAGAGATAAGGTTTGAAAAACATACTTAAATACTTGTATTATAGAAGTTGAATTTGAAAAGGGGCTATTAAGACAAAAGTTGATTTTTAATAAATTTTTCCTGTATATGAAGATATGAACTTGGCACCAGATCCTATATATAACCCAAGAAAGGTTCCTTTATATGATAACATAAAGAGCTCTAAATTACAGGTTATAGGATTGAACTCCAAATAATGGCTTTCTTGACCAACAGGTATGAAACAAATGCTTCAAAGGTCAATAATTTTCTATCCTTAAGGAATTTCATGCAATCAAAGTATTTATTTCAATTTCTTTTAGTAAATAACTAGATTATGAAAAGTGGTAATTGTTCATATCGAAATACCTAGAGTATAATGTCCCCTAAAGATAACATAAGATATTAAAAAGGGGTTTTAACTCTTGAGCCTAGTATACATGTATATATCCTTATACATATATGATTACTCGTGCGCACATATATTTATTTATTCTAAATATATGTTTAGTTTTGGTCGCAATATATTTGTTAACATTAAGCCATTGTGTTAAATTTAGGATGTTTGGATTTGTAATTTTGGATAAACTAACAAGTATACCTGCATGTCTACTTGTATATGCGTATACATATATATGATAATTTGGCTTAAAATGGGATTTAGGGTGAAAAGAGAAATATGGTCAATACTCCTATGGATTTTGAAAATAGGAATTTTGCATGAGGCCAAATGATAGCCTGGTGTGTGTGTATGGGCATGTTAAAGGATTAAGTTTCTTTCAACCATAAGTGAAAGATTTACATTGCCCAATAAATTTCGTAGAAAAATATTGGATGTATTTGTCAATGTTCTAAAAAATTTTTCAGGTCCAAAAATTTGGGCTGTTATAGAACAACACCTGCAAAGAGTGTGGTGGCATCGTTGAACGCTTTCTCCTCTTTAGGGGTAAATGTTCCTTCAGGTTTGCCGGCCACAACCTAGTAGATGGTCATGATTGTTAGCCACAGAGCGACTTTGACCTACAATCTCTTAAAGTGCACGTCGGTAAATTTATCCGGCCTCAGTGCATTTGCAAAGCTAGGCATTGTTAAACCAAAGTGTCTAATATAAGGTTTTTGGATTGTTGGACAAATCACAACACTTTTAGGTTTAATTTAATCAAATAAATCATGAACACAGATTGATTAACTAGCAACATCATGCAGCACGAATATATTGTTGACATAGATGTAACATATGTATTTATATGTCCCTCTAATATACTCGTAAATAGAAACAACAGGAAACAGCTAATTAGGGCAGAGAGCAAGCGCACCAATCTTCCTCGAAAGTGATACGGGAAGAGATGAAGACGACCCCATTGTGACAATACGGTAGCCAAATTAGATCACGACAACGACATAGAGGAAGCAGATCACGGCGATCGCGACGAGTGCTTCCCAAAACCATATTCACCTTCTCCCAAAGGCGGGATCTCAAGGGCAATGGGTTCCAAGACTGCTCTCTAAACCACCGTGCACGCGATTGCATCGAGGCAAAGTAGTTGATATGTGGCGGCGCAAAAGACCGAGAGAGGCAAAACCCTAGCTTTAGTTCACTTTGTCTCCCGAGTGACGGTCGATTGTTTATATAGGATAAATTGACGGTCAAGCGTGCCACAAGGCGGACCACGATCGGACTTGCACGATCGCCGTATCTCATAACCGATTCCGTATTTTTTCCGAGAGAAAAAGAGAAAAGCTACAAAGGAACCCACACTGCACAAGCAAGCTGGACCTGATTTAGTATACCATTCACCTAGGTGCCATGCACCTCGCTGCCCTGGCTTGGCCAGGCTCACGAGATCGACCCGTATTTTGGCTTGGCTCAAGAAGAAAATGAGCTAAGTTTGAGCGCTTTCTATAGCTCAGATGACAAAGAACCAATCTTGAGTTAAGGTCAACTCGCTCGATTTAGCTCGAATTACAATATTATATATACATATATATAGAAATAGAGGGGTTTTTATCACCCTTGGTGCCTTTTGGTACCTCCCATCGGGGCCATCGATTGCATTAGATCAAATGACTATGATGAGGTGGTACTTCATGTTACCTCTCTTCTAATTTTTTGGTACCTCATAATACCACCACTACAAAGGGCAAAAAAGAGATTTTCTCACCTTCTTCTTTCTCTCTTCTCTCCTGGTTCTCCGCCCGTCGTCGGCCCGCCCCATGTCGCCCTCCGCTGACACGAGCCGTCGTCGACCCGCCTCGCGCTGCCCTCCGCCGTCCCGCATCACTATCGACCCACTCCACCCCGTCCTCTAGTGCCCCACCCTCCGCCGCCTCAAGACTTGTCATCGCCCACTCCACGCCGCTTACTACGCGCCTGCATCGCTGTTGGCCCGCTCCACGCCGCTCCTGCCGCTCAGGTCCTTCGCTGGCTCACGCTATCGCAGGCCGGCTGCCCAAGCCGCTAGCCATCGTCATGCCCGTGTGTTGGCCCAGCTCTCCTCACTCACTCTGGCGCCACGATTTGCACAAATCCTCAAGATAGAAGAAAAGAAACACGCACACGCAAGGCACTCACGAGAGAGAACACACACACACAGTTGCTTTTGTCACCTCTGTATTTTTTTCTCTCTACACTCTTACTTCTTAATAGATTACATGGGATATAAATAACACACGCACACCGTCGGCCTCTCGGCCTTGACTCACGCACGAACTACTCACACGAACAAACAAACTAATCCCTAATTACATGCACCACATTCTCTAGATCCACTTGACTTGGCTAGCACCAGCAACGTCTCTTGACTCAGGCCACACGCCTCTAATGCAGCTCCACGACGCAGCTCCTTCATGCATGATCCGAAGGACCCGGCCTCCGCGCTCCTGATCAACGACGACGTCCACACGATGGTCTCATCTGCTCACCATGCACCAACACTCGACATACACTAACCAGGAGCCGAACACACCTAAACTCGTGCGCACACCGCACAACACATCTAGCAATACACTAACTTGCACTAAAATATAAAGCATCAAGATTAAGTCTAACAATCACCCCCTAATCTTGATGGATTTATTTTCCTCACCACCACATGGGCTTCACAAAGAACGCCGCTCGTCGTCGGCGTCCGCAATGGCAAAGCGTGCCATTGCCTTGGTCACCTTGGCTTGTCGCACTCATCTGCGAAATGGCCAAATTCACCACAGTTGCGGCAGTCGATTTTGGACTTATCGAACCTGCCACGGTACTTCTTCTTTTCACCGTTATTGTTGACGCCGCTGCCGGAGCCGTCGCTGTTCACCTTCTCTTCAGCCACAATGGCCTCCCACTCGGCGCGCGTGAACCGCGGCTCAGCCCGCACCATCAGTAGCTGCGGCTCCTCGTTGTCGCGACGCCGTCCCTTCGAGGACTCCTCGAACGCCCTCAAGCGCCCGATCACCTCCATCACCGACATCTCTGTCACATCCCCCCATTGTTCAATGGTGCTAACAATGGGCAGGTACTTGTCGGGGATGGAGCGCAGGAGCTTCTCGACGACAGTAGTCTCCTTCACTTCCGTTCCGAGAGAACGTATCTCGTTCACAATAGTGGTAAACTTCAAAGAAAAATCTCTAATTTTCTCCGACTCACCCATGTACATACCGTCAAGCATCCTCATGAGGGTTTGTACTCGGGCCTTCTTGACACGAGCTTCTCCAACGTGCATCTTCTTGAGAGCACTCCACGCCTCTTTCGTCGTCTCCTTCTCAGATATGGCCATCACCATGGCCTCCAGCACAGCTTGGACAATGGCAGCGAGAGCCATTTGGTCCACCTTCTCATCAACCGCTTCATCGCCCTCCACGGCAGCCCACACGCCTTGCGCGCGCATGAAGATTTTCATCTTCACCGCCCATACACCATAGTTGTTGTCGGAGAGGATGGGGTAACGCAGAGTCACCCCCGCCTCCTTCACTTGCTGCACAGCCATCTCTTGGCTGCCGTCGATGCCGTTGCCTCCGCTGCCGCCGCTGCGGCGACCCGGCGGCGTGTACAACGAAGAATTATCGCTCATCGCCGCACTCACTCAACCTCGGCTCTGATACTAATTGTTGGCCCAGCTCTCCTCACTCACATACGCGCTCACGATTTGCACAAATCCTCAAGATAGAAGAAGAAGAAACACGCACACGCAAGGCACTCACGAGAGAGAACACACACACACAGTTGCTTTTGTCACCTCTGTATTTTTTTCTCTCTACACTCTTACTTCTTAATAGATTACATGGGATATAAATAACACACGCACACCGTTGGCCTCTCGGCCTTGACTCATGCACGAACTACTCACATGAACAAACAAACTAATCCCTAATTACATGCACCACGTTCTCTAGATCCACTTGATTCGGCCAGCACCAGCAACGTCTCTTGACTTAGGCCACACGCCTCTAATGCAGCTCCACGACGCAGCTCCTTCATGCACGATCCGAAGGACCCGGCCTCTGCGCTCCTCATCAACGACGACGTCCACATGACGGTCTCATCTGTTCACCACAGACCAACACTCGACATACACTAACCAGGAGCCGAACACACCTAAACTCGTGCGCACACCGCACAACACATCTAGCAACACACTAACTCGCACTAAAATATAAAGCATTAAGATTAAGTGTAACACCGTGCACCGTTGTGTCTCCCACACACAAGCCCGTGACGGCTTGACGTGTGCTCCTACGGCGGCTAAGGCTTCGAGGAGAGAAGAATAGAGGTATTTTTTTAAATGCCCAATCTACCCCTAAGCTAGTACTTTGTGGTACATGGTACCTCTTGGTACCTCTCCAAGAACTGTAAAATTCCCATAGAAATAATATATAGAAATAAATTGCTGATAATTTGTTACCTCATATATTTGCATGGATCACAATATATATGTATAGACTATATATTTTTCCTTCTTGACGTTACATCAATTGATCTCACCAATTCAGCCGTATGGTCCGGCCGATGGGACATATTCACGTGGGACTTTATGGAAGTACATAGACTAATCAGGTATAGCGTACAGGTGGATCCGTGGATGCAGTAAAAAAGTATATACATATTCACGTAGGACTTTCTTTTGGTAGTTTTATTTGCCGATGTATTTTACTACAAACGATCCTTGTTGTGATGCAAAGACAGTACTCGGCGTGGACGGAGACCGAAGATGAAGCAATTTTGGCCGAAGCTCAGGGCATTGCATAGTGATTCCGGTGGGTTGGTTGGAGGAGGATGGGAAAGTAGAGAGGTGGAGGAAGAAAGGAGGGATAGGATGGTCATAAAAAATTTATAATGGCATGCATATAATAATATTTGAAAAAGGAAAATATGGTATCTGAGGCATGTACGACTGCAAAAGGAAAATATTTGAAAACCTGAGCAAAACAATGAGATACAGCTAGCTAGGAGCTTATGATAACATTGAAATTGTAGAAAATATGGTCTGAAATTTGCTCAAAATTAAGCGCATCGCTAAAACAACTGGCCTAGGTCATCATGCGTGAGGCATGTAACTGATCGATCATAAGTGGTGCAGTATTATTGTAGATCGAAAGCCCAATGAGGAGCTAGACGCCAATGTGTGAATACAGATCGAACACTCTGGAGATTAGAAGACTAGATAGAGAGTAGGCCACTTGGAGGCTTTGAGAAGTCAACGAGAGTGTAGGAAGGGGAATGCATGCGTCTGCTGTTGCTCGGGCTCTGACTGGAAAAGCACTACAAAAAAGATTTTGTAAAAAAGAAGCACGAGTATCAAAGCATAACAGTCAAAGCTAATAGAAAAGATTAGTCTATTTCTTTTCTATTTTTCATTCCTATCACTATAGGAATTGCAGTGAAAACTGACCACATCAATCTGTCTCAACGGCCACAATACAACCGTCGATACTGTAACTCTTTCTCGACGGCTACATTGGAGCCGTCGAGTTATCTAATCTGTATTGATGGCCCACATAGCTGCCGTCGAGACAGACACGACTAGTCGCACGGCATCGCAAGTTCGCAACGATGCACTCACGGTGTTAGTCTTTATCGACGACTATTGCCAAGCGGTCGATACAAGCAGAGTGGGAAACCAAAAAATCGAGCGAGCGCGTTGGCGCGCACGGGCTCTCTCGTGGCGGTGGAGGAGTACTACAGGTAAGCCACCATCCTAATAATATCCTTGCCATATGGTATTTATTATTTCTACACCTGTGAACTTTTGTGCATTTCAGGAAACACACCGATGAGCCGGTCAGCACGAAGGAGGCACGGGGGCATCTACTTAGAGCCTGATGACTACGACTGAGTGCGTCCTGAGTAGGCGAGGGACCTGGCGGGCTGGAGGGCCCTTGAGGAGAAATGGGCCTGCCAGGATTTCTACGAGAAGTCCGCGAAGGCCAAGAAGAACTGGTCCTTGAAGGACTTCAAGATGAGCGTGGGGAGGTGGTCTATTCCCCACTTAGGCAAGAAGATGGTAAGACCTGGTTTCTCCTTTACTTCTTTTTTTTGCTAACTTATCTTTCCATTCCTGTAGACGCTTAGTGCCATAGAGGCCTTTAAGAAGGCCCACACTCTGAAGCCCAAGCTCGGAACCCAGCCCGTGATGGATCCCTACGCACAGGGCAAACTGGTAAGTGCCAACGAAACCTAGCACACTTAGCAAATTTCTACTTTACCTTAGTCTAACTCAAAACTACGCAGATCGCCATCGGGAGGCGATACTCAGAGCACGATCCGAACAGCTGGAGGATGCACCTCTCGACTCGGTGGCGATCCACAAGCACTTGGGCGGCAAAGTGCACGGAAGGTTGGCGATCGAAGCGGACCACCTCAGGTGAGCTAGTAACCATGTTAGATGCCATTGCTTTGAAACCTTTGATTTTTGCAGCTAACTGTGGTCCTACTTAATTGTAGGCCGGAGGATTACATGCCCGAGGTCCGGGCCTCCTAGAACGCCCCGAGAGCCGACGCGAGTTCGAGACCTGACTTCGCCATGAGATGGAGCAGCAGAAGCAAGAGATGGAGCAGCGGATGGCGACGGAGAGGGAGCAGATGCTACATGCGTTTCAGGAGAGCATGAGGACAGCGAGAGAGGAGCAACTGAGGCTGGAGTAGGAGCAGGAGCAGGAGCAGGAGCGGAGGTTGGCAGAGGCGATGCAGCAGCAGCAGGAGGCGATATTGAGGCGGTTCCTGGAGATGCAGCGTGGGGTAAGAAACTATGACCATATCAATTCATTTCCCTTGAACCTACAATTCTTTAACTAATTGTGTCATGAACATGTAGGCCAGCTCGAGCGGAACTGCAGGACGCCCAGAGTCTCCTCCACTTTACGGTTTAGGATCGGCGGCTCCAGCTCGACGCGACGGCACCCAGGATGGAGACGACGAGTCCCAACCGATGGACTTCACACGCAGCTTCCTCCACGACAACCCTCCACCACCACCTCTCTCTTAAGCACATGGTTTTGATGAATGGACTTTGTTTTTGATGATACATGTAATTAATGCGGTTGAATGACTTGGTTTGATGTTATATGTGATGAATGTGGTTGAAATTTTGGATGAATGTGGTGAATGTGGTGAATTGTGGATGAATGTGATGAAATGTGGGGTACTTTGGGTTTGTAGGTGCAGCCGCCGCTGCCTGGCAGTAGCGGCTGCTAAATTGTATTATTTTTAATAATTTACTCAGCTCTTTTTTTTTTTGCTAAAAATCAGTTATTCTCGACGGCCATTACTAGGCCGTTGAGAAAGAGGGGGTCCAGCATATACCCTGGATGCCAAGCATTTTCTAATGATTGTGTATTTCTGTTGTACTTTGACGTTGTTTAGGTAGTTTTATTTGCTGATGTATTCTATTACAAACGATCCTTGCTGTGATGTAGCACAGGTACTCGACGTGGACGGAGACCGAAGCTGAAGCAATTTTGGCCAAAGCTCAGGGCATTGCATAGTGATTCCGGCGGGTTGGTTGAAGGAGGATGGGGAAGAAGAGAGGTGGAGGAAGAAAGGAGGGACAGGATGGTCATAAAAAATTTATAATGGCATGCATATAATAATATTTGAAAAGAGGAAAATAAGGTATACAGGCATGTATGGCTGCAAGAGGAAAATATTTGAAAACCTGAGCATAACAATGAGATACAGCCAGCTAGGAGCCTATGATAACATTGAAATTGTAGAAAATATGGTCTGAAATTTGCTCAAAATTAAGCGCATCCCTAAAACAACTGGCCTAGGTCATCATGCGTGAGGTAGCTAGCTGATCGATCACCAGTGTTACAATCTAGATGTCGACAGGAGTGCAACATTGCCCACAGAACAACCACAGGTAGGACACGAACAGCTGTATCAGCGTGTAGGCGATGATAATACCGGAGCAGCCAACCAAAATTTCGGATGCGCGCTTCGTCTTAGGATGCTTTGCGATGTAGATAATATAGCTCGCGCTGAGCAAAATGATAACACACATGAATGCCTGCAATGGAAGATCAGTTTCAAAATCAGCACGATCAGCAATAGAAGTATAAAACAACATATACGTACATACGTAGTTGTGTATTACCTGTACGAGAAAACCAGATATGTTGCGTCCTCGTGTGGCCTCATGATCATGACGCTGAGGCAAAGGCCGCGGTTGAGGATGGTATTGGATCCGGTCAGGAGGAGGAGGAACCCGATTACGGCGAGGCAGTGGCGGCGGCGGAGTAATAGCACGGGCGTCGTCGTCCATGGCGTGGATCTCGAACTCAGGCTCGTGTGGCGGATAGCCGTCGTCGGAGCCAGTGTCCATGGCCACCGATTAGTTTGAGGGTTAAAGAAGAATTAACTACGAACGCAGTTGTCTCAGATACATAGGAGGAGAATTTATAGGCTTCAACAAAGACTAGCCTGGTTGAGTCGGATTCGTTCTATTTTGTCTAGATCGGGTCGGATTCGTTCTATTCTGTCTGGATCGAGTCGAATTGGAAATTGGAAGACCGCACGCCCGTTCAAACCGTACACCCAGTTACACCTGACCGGTTAGATGCCGACATGGGCGGCTTCGATGGCGGCGACGGCGGCGGAAACGCCGGCGAAGGCGCGGCAGGGCTACGGCACGCGGCGATGGCGGGAGCGGTGCGCGCGACGACTGCGACGACTGCACGTGCACGATGGCGGCGGCAGCGGTGTAACAGCCCAATTTGGAGAAATTTTAAAACTTTAAAATCTTGAAGTGCAAGAAAAATATTTTCTTGTCAAAAATGCAAAATTCAAATTTTTGTCTGCATTTTTGCTATTTTTAGAAATATTCGAGCCTATTTAACTGGCTTGTAAGTTCATCTATTTTGGATTTTAAATAGTAACAAACCAAATAACCAATTATGCCTACAAGACCAAATAGCCTAGGTAAAATTATGGTCCTACCCATTTGCCTCAACCTAGAAGTTTTTAGCTCAATTAGAAATTATGCTCATAATAAATTCCTTTAAACTAAAAACCTAGTAGATCAAATTATGAATTAGGGTTTAAGAATTCACCAAACTCCGCCACCCCAAATCAATGCATATAAAAGCTTATGAACTTGCATATACCTACATATAAATAGGTGTATATATTTATATATTCATATATATATATGTGGATATACTTGAACACCCATACACCTATATATATGTATATACACATACATATGTACATATACAAGTATACCTAGAAATTCCCCCAAAATTTCCCCTAAAATCCTTGAACCCGTTTTTGAAATTTAATCTTGAAAATAAGAATTTGAGCAGTGGGTCCCACTTTCCTCTCACCTTCTGTTCTCACTCTCTCTTCCCTGCTCACGCACACTCTCTCTCTCTCCCGTCAGTTCTTCCTCTCCCTCCCCGGCGGAGCTGCCACGCGCAGCTTGCTCCTCCCCTCTCTCCGTGAGCGAGCGTGTCGCACTGTCGCCCGCCCGTGCTGTGCCCCCGACACGTGGACAGGAAAGAGGCGCCGTCCCCCGTGTCCCTGCGGACGAGCACTGCCAGCTCGTCGCCCCGGGAATCAGTGCCACGCCATGCCGTGGCGTACAAACGGCGCAACTCTCCCCTCCCCACACCCCAAAAACCCCTCACTCCCACTCGCTCGTGCCCTCTCGCCCGCTCACTCTCGAACTCACCCGGAAAAACACCGTCCGATCTGCCTCCGCTCGGTCCCACACCCGTTCCCCAAAATCACCCAACTCCGGCGTCCCGATTCGCCGCCAATAGCCCAAGCCAAGGCCCGATACTCGGCGCCAAGCTTCCCCAACTCCTTCCCTAAGACATCCCCAGAGGAATCGGGCCAAGGACGCCAAGACTCGCCGGCATTAGGGATTTCCTCGCCGCCGGTCAAGAACTCCTCAAACATCCCCCTTTTCAATTTCTCCAAAACCGGTAAGCAAAAGTCCAATTCCTTGCAACCCGAGCGTCTACGGACCATCCCTAACCTATTCCCCACCTTATCCTTGCATGTGCGCTGCCGGACCACCCCAACATCGACGACCTTCCCCCGAGCCGCCTCGGACTCCGTCCCCCGCTACCAGTGCCACGGTGAGGATCCACCAAGCCCCCTAATGCTTCAGCCGCTTTCTTCTTCGCCCATAGGAGCTCGCCGCGCTGCCACTCTGCTACGCCACGGCCGCCGCCGCCAAACCTCGCCGCGCCGCCACCTCGAGCCGCCGCCGGTCTCGCCGAGGTCACCTACGGGTGCGCTGGCCAACGGGGGTCCCATTTTAGGTGGGCCCCCGCGCCACCAAGCCTCCCCTCGCCGGCGGCGAGCTTGGCCCCAGCTGCCCGTAGCCAGCCCGTGAAGAGATGAAGCCACCTCTGAGGCCGCCGCCGTGAGACTGCCATGTGGGTCTTGAGCCCCACATGTCAGCTTACGAAAGCGTACAACCGTGTTTTACGCCTTCACTTAATACTTCGCACGAAATCAGATAGCCACTTTCAGCCCGGCCCCCGCGTGGGCTACGAGCTGGGCCGGGCCATCACTATGCACATAGGATTTTCAGCCCTTTTTCCATTTAGATAAATGACAGAAACAGATATTGAATTATTAAAAATACTTAGACAACCTCAAAAATTCTAGAAAAATCATGTTAAATATTAGGTAGCATGCTGATTTTAGCAAAAATATTTAGACAAACAGAAACATAAATTTAATGCCTCTGCTTTATCAAAACTTTCTATTACAAGGACTTTCATTTAGGAAAAAAATAACCCTGAAATGATTTATAATTATTCAAAATAATGGATGACCTAATAAAATTCCATAAAATATAGGAAACCTCTCTGGACCCCCTTTTAAACATATTGGTTAACACCGATCAAAATTTATCTTTAAATAATGGCTAAATAGCCCCTTATATATCTCACCATGTCCATAATAATTAATTAACTTAGAGATTAGCATAGAATAAATTCCCCAAATCAGGTACTAGCTAGAGGCACAAGTAAATTATAACTAGGGACTCTCGTATTAGACCACAAGTAAATTATAACTAGGGACTCTCAGATAGATCGAACACGCTTCACTTACTCGCTTTTGAATCATATAACTAGTCATACTTCAAATAAATAAAGGAAATACTTCAAACAAAATTATGTTCCGTATACATCTATTTGCCAATATATGGGTAAACTACCATGGGTATTATTATTACTGCATCATCATCATCATCATCATATTTTATTTTTGTTATCGTTCGCCTCCGTTATCCTAGTGGAGCTTCATGAACCATATTGGGCTCATAGAACTTCCTCGATATCTAGGTTAAGACTTAACGTCAGTCCTCGATCGCTTAGCCAAATGAGTTGCATTCCATGCATCATGTTTTCTTATTGCACATTGCTGCTTTATTTATTGTTCTTCGAATACGTTTCATTAATAGACGCTGAGGAGCGAGAAGAGCATTTCTTAGAGCAGCAAGAAGACCCTCACCAGTGTCAAGACCCAGGCGAGTTAATCTCCCTAGTTCATGCTTTAATTCCTAGTTTTCCAAAAAATTATGTTGTTTAAATTATTAAACATGCATGCTCTATAATTTCTAAATTCCTATGTTGCTAATCATGGTATATCATGTCCTGTTGATGACTGTTTATCTATCAATATGATTGCCTTGTTAATCATAATCCTTGTTAGTCCACTAAACAACTTGCATTTTAGACTTTGTAGTCTTGGGTAAATTTTGTTTAGACATGCCTAGGTCATAAATAGAATTTAGTCGGGCATATCAATGCCCGCCCAATGAGCCAAAACTCATCGGTTGACACATTCTTCTTAATAAATGAACTGAGTGGTTGTGTATAAGTTGGTGCTGGGCGACGGTCCAGGAGGAGCACGGAGTAACACGCATAGCGGCGGGGCGCTGCCAACCACGTGGTGCTTCCGACACAACGCGCGACCTAAGGTGGTCGCGTGGTACTTGGTATGGAAATATGGTGCTGAATGACAGTCCAGGAGGAGCGCGGAGTAACACGCGTAGCGGCGGGGCGCTGCCACCTACGGGGTGGTTCCAACACAACGCGTGGCCATCGCGCGGAGCGCGGGTATAGGGGACTCCGGTAGTAAAGCTATGGAGCGGCCACCGCCCGAGGAACATGCGGCCGAGCGCAGTCACCGAGGGTGATCTAGACCGACACTGGCGCAGGCCGACAACCTGGCAGTGAAGGTCCGCAACGGGAACCGTCAATTTTCGGACAAGATGGCGGTGTGGTTAGTGGGTTTGGTTGGGGGAGAGTTGAGCGGGGTTAATGGTGTTGTGTGGCTGTGTGTCTGGTAAATGAGTGTAAAGACAGAGCCGGATAGTTCCGGGAAAAAGGAAACCCAATATTATTATCACTTTATCCCGCATCTTTTTGGGATGCAGATTTCCAAAATCAGCTAGGTATAGGTTTTTCTATAATTCTCTATTTCAAAATTGGCTTTGAACAAATAAAAGAACCTTAAGCCTCCACCATAAAGCTCGTATCACTACATTGCATCTAAGGACAGGAGGAGTTAACTCGCCAGTGTTTGGATTACACTGACCTCGCACACACTCACTCTTTTAGGTGATGAAGTATGAGCAAGACTACTATGCCGGCCTTGAAGACAGAGCTTAGGTGTCCGCTGATGATCAAGACAAGGCGTAGGGCGTCTCTCCAGTCGATTGCTTAGGCATAGCCAACAAGAGACTCTTTTGGATTCTGTATTGCACTCTGATCTTTTGTTGATCTTGGACTATTTGGGGCCAATGTGCCGATGTAATATTTATTAGCCCTCGGGCTTAGTTCAGGTACTAATTGTAATATAAGTCTTCCGCTTGTATGAAATGACCTGGCTATGTAATGTGATGCATTAGCGTACTGGTCCAGGGACTAGTGCTGTGTTCATAGGTGGGCTTCACAGGTAAGTTAAAGTTGAGGCCCCACAGGCGGCCGTCCGTGAAGGCACGGCGGCTGTGCATGACGGAAGCGGCGCACGACGAGCCCTTCAACGGCTGGGAGGTACTAATCCGACCTAAATTTTGCTCCAATGCCTCCCGATTTGGGATTTAGGGTTTCTCAAATTGAGGATTTTTGGATGCGACTGGTTTGGGGATGAAATTAGGGTCTAATCTTATCTTATGCATCTCTACCCCAATCTTACTGATTGTGCCACGAATTTGAGCGAATCGGTGATGAACCGAAAATTAGGGTTCTAACCCGAAAGAGGATTTCCTTAAGCAGCTGATTTGGGGATCAATTAGTGCCTCTCTAAATCTTTCTCTCCCCTAATCTCACTGAATTAGCCACGAATTTGGTTAAAATGGGGCTAATTCGAGCCTAATGTCGCCTAATCCCCTCTTAGAGTTCCTAACAGAAGGGGATTAACCATGAACAGAATTAACTAAGGCACGGTTTATGCAATTAGATGCAACCAAAATGCTCTGATACCAAATGTAAACTAAAACTGATAATTAAATTATATGGATCATCTCTAATTGCATGAACACATCGCTAACTATGATTAACATCAGGGTTTAGGGTTTAGGACCTGAAATTGATGATGCCATGTTCTTGAGCGCGATGAAGACTTCAAATTAGAAGTAGTCTCCTATCGATGTGGATCGGTCTTCACATCAGTAAGTGCGCCCTCTTGATTGGATCTTGAAGAGTTTTGGGGTTAGCTGCTAACAGTGGCTTAATGACGCGACTAATCATGATCAGCACTGATGGCAAGGCTGTCCTCATATTTATAGCGCAAAACAGATCTGGAACCTAACCAATCTATGTTTTAGCCCCCCCTCCCCCCAATCATAAGCTTTTTATGTAATCACCCTTAAGGACAGTCTAATTACGTAATTAATAATACTGCTCTTTTAACTAATTGGTAATTACTCATGATTAGTCTAGATCACAATAGATCTAACAGTAGACAAGTAAAAGTAGCACGAGCAGCATTAGTAGCAAGCCCAACTTGGGTGAGCTGCAAGTAATTGTAGCCAGCAGCAAGCCAACAACCATGTCCAAGTTGAAAGCGAGGGTGGAACGAATGGCAGCCGTGGACTAGTTGTGCCTTGTCTTTCCTAGTCCAAAGGTCGGCCCCATGAACGGCTCGACTCGACTTTACAACTTGACATCCATACCAGGATGGTGTTGATAATTTTGATGGCTACACTGCCCTTTAGAAGGAAAGAAAGAGGAAGGGAAGGAGATCAGTCATTTATCAATGGATGCACAGTTCAAAATTAGCTGCTGTGTGTAGCTTTTATATAGGATCAATTGATGATTTGCCCTTCAACATTCCCAATTGAGGATTTGTCACTTCTTGTATCAATGGCATATAGGTCCAAGTCCACATATCATAGACACATGGAATGGCATATATATCATCAATTTATCTTAGATATACATATTTTTTAGAATATAAAAAGTGACTACAGCAAATGTATTGATCAAAACCCCATAATTTGAATGTTACTTCTTATTTTATACAATATAAAATCATTACTCATTAGACTACTCCTCTAATACTATTTTTTGCAGTTTGCTCAATCGGAGACCCAAATCTGAGACAGATCCCATCACCTGCACCGGTGTCCAAGCATAACTGATTATGTGTTTGGTTATTGGGGCATAGATAAAATCTTGCACCTGTCATTTAAACATTGTGGTTATTTTTTTTCTTGTGGACCTATGCTTATGGACGCTTCAATGCTGTTTCTTTTGAGTATAATTATAAATATAATGGACCACCTGCATTTTAATAGCTTTGCTAGGCATTGAAATGATGAATTCCGTGTATTAGCAAAGTGCCATGTTGGTTCGTTAGGACTTCTCTGTGACAACCTAAAAAATGTCAATTGCATGAACATGTACACGGAAAAAATTTAAGCTATCAACAATTCGATGAGAGGTAGCATGTCATGTTCATGCTTTGCATGCTTCCGTGTCTGGTGTTAAATTTATTCTACGGTAGTACAATTGCAAGCTAAACTATGATTAGAAGATACGTGGAACTTGTATTTTAGGTGTGATTATCACTAGTATTGGCCAGTTAATTGATGTATTAATATGTTTATTTTGCTAGGTCAAACTGTTTGCTGGATTGTAATGACGATGGTTGGTTGCTCATGGAGAACAATAAGTTAGATCAACCAGTATCTAGATTTTGGTGTGTGATTTGCTTGAATTTGTGCTAATGCTGTCTTTACATCTTTGTGAAATTTCCTTAACCTATCTAATTCCATTTTTTCGCCTGTACTCTACCAAGAAAAATATTGCTTCCTCATATCAGTATTTGTCACTGTGGTTGCTTCCTGGTGCAATAGAGTTTAGCTCCATAACATTACAGGTACCCTTATGTCCATGCAGCTGTGGTCCGGACCGACAGGTTTGATTACCTAAAGGACAACTGCCCACCACTTCAGTCTGAAGTACTAAGAACTTTTGCTGGGTGCGAGGTGCAGTGCAGTTGCCGCGGGAAGAGCTAGAGCGTGTGGTCGCCGACACAAGTGACCGTAGAGTTAGGACAAGAACCTAAGACCACCTCATAACTCTTGACCTGGCTGCTGGGGTCTGGTTTTGTAAATGGTGACAGCAATTTGTTATGTATGTAACAAAGGACGATTTAAATAGATGTGATTAGCTGTTCCTACTTTGTAAGATGTTTATAATGAGCTGTTTCTCTGTACATTACAATCGACCTTTCGATTCCCAATAGAGATATAAGCCCAAAGATTTATTTACACCAAAGATTTATTTACGGTGCAACGTTTAGAAAATGGCTAACATATTTTTTGACTTATGAAGAGTAATTGGCATATGGATTCGTACCCAAGAAATCCAGAAAAAATAACATTCTCACACAGTTCCATAGTTACTCGACCTTGTCTCGTTGACAAAGCAGAACACAAAAAAAAATGTTTCAACATATAAAGCATTTTCTCTGCATCATTGACAAAGCAACATGCAAAAAAGGAAATTCAGTTGTGTAAAGGTTCAGGTGGTTTACATGTCTCACACACAAAGTATAACATCCAGAACAACTAGAGAGTTTATATGCATGTAACTCCCAAATGGCCTATCAATCGACGTGCAATTATCTCAGCTCATCAACCTAAGTAGAACCACAGACTCATCGTCATCAGAATCAGTACACCACCGGCACAGTAGCAACAAAGCCTGTACCACCGAACAGCAGACTGCATTGTAGATGCAGCAACGGCGACTAACCCCCATAGTGCGCTAAAAGCTATCGCCGGTAGAGGCTACGCCCATCGCCACAGCTACGAATCCAAAGAAGATGGTGCCAGTGATGGTAGGAGGCGAACTCATCAGGTAGCGGAATATGGAGACCGATGCAGACAACGAACCCCCGATGAGTGGCGCCAGTTGGCTGGCATACCTAGCACCCTGTGGAGGAGACGTGAGATAAATCAGAGTTGAAGGAGATACGTCATTTCAGAAGGCAAATGAATGCAGCTTCAATCAATCAATGGAACGCGATTGAAGCGAACAAACACATATGTCTGGTGGAGCAGGGGAAGCAGAAGATGCAGGTGCGACGCTGATGACGCTATCTTGGATGGACAACACGCCCGCTCGAG
This sequence comes from Olyra latifolia, assembly GCA_036346145.1. NCBI lineage: Eukaryota > Viridiplantae > Streptophyta > Magnoliopsida > Poales > Poaceae > Olyra > Olyra latifolia. Next base: position 7,737,114 of record CM070529.1, read on the forward strand.
CACCGTTGCCCGCTGCGGCTGCTATCTCTCCCGGTCGGATGGCGTGGTCGACTGGCCGCGCAGCCAGCAGCAGCACTGCTGCTCGAACCCCAGCAGCAGCTCCGGTCGCGGCCGCCGTCTCAAAACTGATGTGGTCACCGAGGATTCGCCTCAACGCCGGCGTCAGATCGCGCATGGATGCTGTGACGCCTCGTCGGGCGCCATCCGCTGCGGCACGCTCCGCGTCATGTAGCTGCAGAAGCGGTCTTGCGCCCGCAGCCGCTGCTGGTGGCGCCTCTACCCTCACCTCATCGAGGTCAGGAGCCTCCTCGTCCTCCCCCTCGATGCGTCGCCTTCTCACCGGGGCGCCATCTTCGACCGCCCACTCGATGGCTCGATTTGCGGCCACGGTGGCCACCTCCACATGTGCGGCCTGGACGACGATGCCACGCTGGGCCTCCACAGCGGCGGAGTCCGCCATGGCAGTGACGGCGTCGCTCACCTCCTCCTTGGTCGGAGCGCGCCACGTGGAGGTAGCAGCTCCCATCTCTGCAAGGGGAGAAGAATGGGGATCGAGACGCGTGAGGAATTTGGAGGGGAAGAGCAGGAAATCGGAGGGGAAGGGGAAGCGGCGGCGCTAGTTAATGCTACAGAAAATATCACGGAGAAACGAAATTGAGCTCGTGTAAATGTGTTTGTGTTTTAGGCCTTTTCAAAAAAAAATTTGAAAAGAAAACCAAATCAACGTAAATACTATTCACTGTCTGAAAAATCTAAATTTTACCGCTAATTCAAACCTCATTTCTATCAATTCACCCCAAATTCAAATTTTGGTTTTTGTTGGGCTTGGTTATTTGTCGCTATATATTCCCTATTCATTGCAGGTTGGTTATTTAATAGTACATGTTTATCTTATGATGTGTTTGGGAAATCTTACTCTACGAACCCGAGGAAAGGCTGCACTGCTTCCATAAGGGCATTAAGAGCGGAGCTTTTTGTAGTGCTAGCAGGCCCACCGTGCTTAACCCATTTGGGGGCCATGTCGGCCCACCTCTCTCCCTCTCCCTCTCTCTCTTCCCCTTCTCTAATATCCCGTCACGCCGCTCGCACCAGCCGCGCCACGTCTACCGTCCCATCACCCCCGTCCTATCACCCTCGCTAGCGCTTATGTCGCGACCGCCGCACTCGCCAAAGATCACATGCGTTGCTAACAAATCCCATCGCCACGCGGGCTGGCGCAGCGCCAGGCTGGTCGTCATGCCGTCTCGTCGCTGCTCGGTGCTCACCTCGCGCCCCAAACCCAGCAGCTAGAGCCGTGCCATAGCCGTTGGCCATCATAACCGCGTTGCTCCGCATCGTTCCATCCCGTCACCTCTTGTCCTCGAACCTTAATAAGTTTACTTAATTACTATGTCATGATTGCCTTGAATATCATGCTATGATTTCCTTGATAATCATATCCCTTTTTAAGACTGATAAACAATTTAAACATTTTGGACTCCTAGTCCTTGGGTAAAATCTTGCTTAGACATGCTTAGGTCTAAACCTTGAGTTTGCTATGGAGTGTACTAGCCCCATAACGGTGAATAATAATTCACCACCATCTATGCTCTCATTAAAATCAAAATTAGGATATGTATAAGCTGGTATGGGTTTACAGTCATGGACCGTGTCTCGGAGTTGAGGTTGAGCTATTTATATTTGAGGTTAAGGAAATTGTTGGGCTTCAACCAAGGGCATGCTATGGTTTCCAGGTCAAGGACCTGAAACTATGAGTTAGTTGTCTAGAATGGAATCTAAACTTGAAGGCAAGGACCTGTTGAGTTTGAGACAGAGAGTGGAGAGTAGACCTCCGGCTCTCGGGCCATGAGAAGCAGGATAAGAAGAGATCCCTTGACTTTGAGCTAGTGTTGAATGCATCCGATATAACGCGTGGCCATCATGCAGTAGTGCAGGTGTGGAATCATAGCTGAGCGCTCTACGGAGACCTTAGAATGAAACTCCAGCCTGAGGTATAGGCAGAAGGGTGCTGTCACCGAGGGTGATCTACATCATACGCTCGCTGGACCGGCAATACAGGAGCAATGATTCACAATAGGATTGCCAAATCCCATAATATGAAGACGGGTGTATGTAGGAAGAACTAGAACGAGGTTCCAACTAAGTTATGTTTGGTCTAGTTGTAACTTGGGATGGTACTGGTTGGAAGGATTGTTTTGGGAATCACAATCTTGCCTTTAATTACTCATCCTCTCTATCGTGACTTAAGTTATCTCTACTCTTAAAAGAGCCTTACGGTAGTGGTACGTCACATTCAAAAATTTTGAATTCTTTCCCACCCACAGCATCGCCCCCACTGTGCTCTCTCTCTCCACCCTAACCCTAACAATCCGCGCAGCCCTTAGCCCGCCGCCCCCATCCTCACTCCCCTCCCCCTCTCTCTGCGCTCATCCCTATCCCCGGCCGCCTCCTCCTCGCAGCCGCCCCAAGCACCGCCTCCTCCCCGCGCCGCTCCCGCCTCCTCCCTCCTCCCTGCGCCGCCCGCCTCCTCCCTCCTCCCCCGTGACCCCTGCCTCCTCCCCGCGCCGCCCACCTCCTGCGCCCCCGCCTCCTCCCAGCGCCGCCCACCTCCTCCCCGCGCCGCCCACCTCCTCTGCCCCTCGCCTCCTCCTAGCACCGCCCACCTCCACCCAGCCTTTGCAGGGACCTCGCCGACCACGACTGCGCCGAGGCCGCCCTTCGCGCCCGCCTCCTCGCCGCCCTCGACGCCACCGCCTCCTCCCCCAGCCGCCTCGCTGCCGCCTTTGCCCTCCTCAAAGGTGGAGACCGGAGAGCGGAGCCCTGAACACCGTCACCGTCACCGCGTCGCCTTCCTCCCGGCGTCGCCTGCCTCCAAGGTATTGTCTCCCTCTTCTTCCCCCTCTCTCCTCCAAGGTATTGTTTCATTGTTCCATCTCTTGTAAAAGGCTGTAAGCAATGAGATGCATTTGTAAATTACTAGCAAGCAGATATATGAGAACTGATAATCTGAAATCAAGGGATCGGCGAGGCATTCGCCTGCCTCCAAGCTTGGATGCATTTCGCCTGCCTCCAATCTGAAATAGCAAGCTTGGATGCATTCGCCTGCCTCCAAGCTTTCGATGCAGGCATTAGCGAGGGAATATTGATGGCCGGCCGTTGGCCTCTACTCTGGGCTCTGGATAAGATGCGCGGAGCCAAGCTTGCCGTCGCTGCTCTCAGTCCACTCCAGCGTTCTTGTACACTTGTAGTAGCCGGGCTGCCCATCCGTTAGGTATTGTACTCTGTGCAAGTGTAGTTACTGTTGTAATAGGAGGAGTTACTTTGTCGCTCCTGTTTCTACACGGTTTAAAATCAGATCAAAATCTATAGTTTAAATTTCTTATTTTTGTATGAGCCATATGTTATAGTACTTTGCAACCAATTCTATAAAGCTTTTAGTGGTTTTTCTTAAAGATCATAAAACTATTTTTTAACATATTTTAAGCCTTTTTGAGCCTCTTTTCAGGGGTCCTCAAATATATATTATATGTACCACAGCCGAAGCTTTTCAGCTGTATTAAACAGGGGCTAAAAATCAAAACTGACATAAAGTGGGCAAAAGGTAATTTCTTTTTGGAATTTCCTCCGGGCTAATAAAGTGGGGAAAAAGGGCCAAGGAGCCCCCCACTGAAACTGCGTTCCCTCCAACCTACAGTCTACTGCTACTACCTCCCAAGTCCCAACTGCTGGCAGTGCAAAAAACTTGCAATGTCTGCAATTCATCCATACACAGTATTGAATATTACTTGGCCATTCATGGTTGAGCCGTGGACATCCTGGAAAATACTTTTTGCAAGTTTCTTGGTTCATTGTGGTGCCTTAATAAATCAAAACCTGCTAACCCAAGCAGTGTTTTATGGGATTTTAGTGTCGATCTACTGGAACTTGTGGAAATTTTAGTGTTCTTACAGTAAAGACGTAGCATGCAGTGTTGTTTGTTGTTTATGGTACTGATATGGATTTAAGTGTGGATTTAAGTGTCCAGATAGTGGACAATTGGTGAAGATGGGTCAGACCCGCACCACAATTTTGGAATTGAATGAAATATGTGTTCCAATTGTTGGTTGTAGTGAGAATGCCACAAATTTTGGTCAAATCTATTTTCTTTGTTATGCAGTGCAGTGGAGAGGTCTTTTTTTAAAGAGAGAGAGAGAGAGAGGGGTTCTGCATGTAGTGGAAACTGGAGAGCTACTGCCCTTGTTTAGTGATTACTCTGATGGAAGGTTGCATCTTGTGATTGGTTTTCTGGTTGTTCTCAATCAGAAGGTGCAACTTCTACTGGACTGCAAAATTGAGGCTGTTGATACCTTGTTAGCTTTGTCAATTTTAGTATGGTGAACGGTTCGGTACAATTAGCTTTGTTCATGGGAGTTGTGGAAGATAATTAGTGATTATTTGCAATTCCTGGTTTCTAACAAATGTTAATAGCTTTTCTTGGGATGATTGTGTGACCAAATCTAAATATTATGCATAAAGTTTATAAACATTCACTATTATGGCTTGCTAAACACAATGATGGTGGTAGCTGGTAAGAGCTTTACTGCTAAAGATGGGACCTTAGTATGCATGATTTGGTCAAATAACAATTGTCTATGATTGCTATATATGTTTCCTGGTCAGTTCGATTCGTAGCATAGTTAGTACTATTGATTATATTGCAAAGTAGTATATTATATTCCACTGCACTATCTATCTTTTGGCATTTGTTATTCTATTTTAGTGATGCTACATGAGGGCATCAAAAAGGTAGCTAAATTTTACTAAATCGCTATTGTTTAAGTTGTTGAGATTTTAAGAATTTCATTCTATGCTATATAGATGACATGGAAGCAATGTGCTACACCTGCAGGATCCTGAAGTTAGGAGACAATGTATCTAGCAAGGGTTTCTTAGAAGCATCAGAGACACCCATGGGAAGATGCAGGATTTCTATGATTGACTAATCATCCAGCAGATTTGGCCTTGTTATTCTCCTAAGGTGAAAGGAAGGAGCTCAAATTGTGTGACACAACGAATTTGTAACAAACAGTGAAATTGGAATAATGCAAAAAATTCAACTTTTTGTCTTGGCATGAGCTCATGAATCTTGTTGTCAGAACTTTGGCCATATTGAGACCTTATATCATGTCATGTAGATGATTGAATGTCACATAAAGCCCAGGTGGTGCTAATATAGAATTCATGGCCTCCTTGCAATCTCTTGGTTGTTTTGATTAGCCTTGGAGTCATTGTTATGTAGTATGGGTAATCTAATGGAAACTCATGAGATGTAAAAAGATGTTGCATCCATTTGTATGAATCTCAGTATCATTGGTTCATATTTTTCTTGCAATGATATTGTAAAGTTTGAAACTGATTGTGAATCGAACGTGATGTGGTAGATTATGGTAGAAAAATGCTATGAAATATTTCTCAAAAAAGATGCTATGAAGTATGGATGGTAAATGATATTGTAGAGTTTGAAACTGATTGTGAATCGAACATGATGTGGTAGATTATGGTAAAAAAATTTTGTAATCAGAAAACCAACTTTTCGTAACAACTATTCAAAGCGGTTGCAATGCATCAACCTTTTTGTAGCTTTGTGAATTGTACCCATGTTGTGATTTTCCGCAATTCAAGGTTGAATATATGTGGCTTTGTTTTATATTTCATTTTTTAAGATGCTATGCAAAATTATTTTCATTTTTTAAGATGGATAGTAAAGCTCACATTTTTCTTCCTCTATCTTGAAGGATATCCTCATAGATGTCATTGTGTCATAGTCATCGGTCCAAAAAAGAAAAAGAAGGTGAACTTTTATATCCATCGAAAGTGTATAAGTTGCACCTCTTAATTTTGACAAAAGGAGATATTAATTTAGTATTTCATTGATGTAGTACTGGTGGATGAACAACATACACGAAAGAGATATCGCTCCGATGCCACACCTTGTTCTCATACAGGTCTATCCATACATGAGCCAACCAACAATAACGATAATGATGTTTCATCTAATGGCGAAGATAATTTTGTTCGACAAGATATATCAATACAAACTTCCTATAGCACGCTTAAGCCATTTGGGGTGCTATACCAAGGTGAATCTTCCAATTGTGAGAACATTGCTTTCTCACTATTACTAAATTATTTCTATAGGTTTGTAGTACGAACCAAGAACTTTTATCATTCATATAAAATTTTTTTCGATTACCTAGGAAAAAAGCCTACTCATGATCCCTATATCCTCACACCTATTGAAAGACATGTAACAATTGAACAAGAAGAACAGAGGCGAACAGAACAAGCAAAGAACAAAACGCGAGAACGTGATAGAGCACGGCGACAAAGTTTAACACCGGAATAGAGGGAAGATGTGAATGCACGTCAACGAGCACGCAGACAAACTTTACCAGTTGATCAAAGGCAAGCAATCAATGCTAGGCGAAGAGCTGCTAGACAAGATCTACCACCAGAGGAGAGGCAGGCACTTCTTCATCAACGTAATGCAAGCTATGCTGCTAGACAAGACGCTTTGTGCACTCAATCCATCGCTATGCCCGTGCCACAGTACCTTGCAAGTGATCGGCCTCTAACAGATTCAATCATAATAGACAAAGGTATCATTCGTAACTTAGCATTGTGTTCTCCTTACCTTCTTGACAAATAGAAAATAAGTTGTTGTCTTGTACTCATCCAGATACACGCACACATGATGTGGACACCATTGTTGAGGACATCATGGATGATGAGTACTATATGTTCGCTGGTGGAGGTATTTATTTCATAATACGTCTCTGTATTATACGATATGTAGAACCAACAATAATTTTTCTCCTCTAAATCACTCCAGTTGATCACGGTGTCGAGGACGTTGAGATTCATGAAACAGAAAATTCTTGTAACGTTGGATCTAGCCTCCCCGATTCATATGATCACGTCTACAGTAATATACCACAGATCACACACGTCCTAAAGCCTGAGGCAGACTGTAATAAATGTGGTGCAAAGAGATTCCAATATGAGATGAAGGGATTTTGTTGTCGCGATGGAAAGATTAGACTGGTGAATTCAGAACCATTGCCTGAGCTCATGAGATTGTGGTCAAGTGCGGATCATGATGCGAGGCATTTTTGAGAGAACATAAGATTCTTTAATGGTCACTTTTCTTTCACCACCCTAGGTGTCAGCTTAGATGAAACCTGTAGTAACATGAGAGGTGGTGTGTGCACATTTCGGGCCCATGGCCAGATTTACCATAATGTACACTCTTTTGGCTCGAGGAGTTCTAGCCCAGAGCATCTTGAGCTATATTTTTAGGACGATGATCCCAATCTAAATCATCGTTTTCGCCAGTCTCCTAACCTTGACCAGGAGGTCATAAGGATACTGGTCAACATACTCGGAGACAATCCATACTCGGAAACCTTCAGAAGTCTTGGATCGATCGATGACCTTGAGGATTATCGTATCACTCTCAACCTTGATAACAGGCTAGACCAGAGGACATATAATGTTCCTATAACTTCAGAAGTTGCTGCCATGTGGGTCGAGGGTAATGAGCCACACTCAACATTTGACCGTAGCATAATCCTGTATGGCAACAACAATACTAGGCATACTATTCGGCCGTACTACGGTTGTTACGACCCTTTGTCGTACCCTATGTTCTTCCCGAGAGGCGAGCTCGGATGGCATCCTGGTATCCCCAAAGAAACTATATCCATGGACCAAGTAGCTTCAGTTCGTGGGGATAATCTCGATGAAGAAGGTTATTTTATTTGCATTTCGCAAGATGATTGATAAATCATTTCCTTAAGAAATTTGTTCATCATTTGCACAGGAACCAGTAGCAGGCTGTGCGTCTCTATACGGGAGTATTACTGCTATAAATTTCAGATGTGTCGTGGTATATTCAACCCAATACTCTATGGTAAACGTCTCTTTCAGTAGTTCGCTGTTGATACGTACATAAAAATAGAGAGCACGTGGCTTGACTATATAAGGAATAACCAGAAGAACATAAGGGCCGACCTATACCAGGGCGTGGTGGATAGCATCCATGCAGGAGAGAGTCATGCTGATGCGGTAGGCAGACGGATTGTGCTACCGGCGTCCTTCATCGGTGGAAGTCGTGATATGAAGCGTCGATACCTAGATGTGATGGCCTTAGTGCAAAAGTATGGCAAGCCTGATGTATTCCTCACGATGACATGCAACCCACATTGGCAGGAGATATCGTCTGAGCTTATGCTTGGTCAGACCGCTCAGGATCGCCCCAATCTTGTCGTTCACGTGTTTAGGGCAAAGCTAGAGGAGCTCAAGAAGCAGCTATTCGAAAAGCATATTCTTGGTAAGGTGGTGGCCTATGTGTATGTGGTCGAGTTTCAGAAGAGGGGACTTTCTCACACGCATTTCCTTCTTATCATGAGCGGGCAATACAAGCTGACATGTCCGGAACAATATGATTGCATTATCTTGGCCGAGCTACCAAACAAGAACAAGTACCCGGAGTTATATGAGATGGTCGTGAAGCACATGATGCATGGCCCTTGAAGTTCTAAACATGAACAATGTTTGCATGAGAGATGGTTCGTGCAAGTGCCATTAGCCTCGCCCTTTTAATGCTGAAACCATTCAAGGCAAGGACTCTTATCCTTTGTATAGGAGACGTGATGACGGCTGTAAAGCAAGAGTTCGAAAGGTGGATTTGGATAATAGATGGGTGGTGCCTTACAATCCTTTCCTCCTACGGATGTTTAAGCGCCACATCAACGTCGAGGCTGTTCAAGTATTAAGGCCGTCAAGTACCTATTCAAATACATATACAAGAGGCACGATCGTTATACATTTCTCTTGGTGGCTGGTAGCAACGAACCGATCGATGAGATCAAGCAAGACAGGACGCCGGTGGGTTACCCGCCAGAGGCTCTTTGGAGAATATACGGTTCGATCTGAGTAAGATATCGCCCCGTGAAGCGATTGCTGTTGCACCTTCCTAACATGCACATGGTATCGTTTCATGCGGGATAGGACCTCCATAACGTCGTTGATCGGCAAGGCGCGAGAAGACTATGTTAACCGCGTGCTTTGAAGCGAGCAGGGTACATGAGTGGGCTCGAGGCATCCTCTATAGGGATCTTCCATCGAGTTTTACCTGGCAAGCAGCTAGCAAACAGTGGAAGCCGAGGCAGAGGGGCACACAGATTGGTAGGATCGTGTCAGCGAGTCCCGCTGAAGGGGAACGATACTGTCTGAGGATCCTACTAAACCACGTTACTGGTGCAACCTCATTCCAGGATATACGGACAGTGAACGGTGTGGTATGCCCGTCCTTTCATGAAGCTACAGAATTGAGAGGCCTTATTGAGTCTGACAACACCATAGACGAATGTCTAATCGAAGCCGAGTTGTTTCAGATGCCATCTTCTCTCCGGAGGCTATTTGCTACTATACTGGTCTTTTGTGAGCCCAGTGACGTCCGTGGGTTGTGGAACTGACATCTAGATGGGATGTCAGAGGATTATCGACGTTCCCACTCATCTGCACATGCGATTGGGCAATTCGTCCTTCTTGATATCAAAAAAATGCTCCAATCGATGGGTAAGGATATAGCAACATTTTCACTCCTTGAAATTGATGAATCATCTGACTACATGGGAGGTAAGCCCCAAGAGATAATTGAGGAGGCCAGCATTGAAGTGGATCAGGAAGACATCGTTATTGCACAATCTCTTAACCCAGAACAAAGATCAGCGTACGATAAAATACTGGCAGCGGTTGAAAGTGATCAGGGGGGCGTATTCTTTGTGGATGGCCCGGGAGGCACGGGAAAAACTTTTCTTTATAAAGCCTTGCTCGCTACTGTCCGTTCACAGGGGAAGATAGCTGTGGCAACCGCCACGTCGGTGTTCTTTGCTTCCATCATGCCCGGTGGAAGGACTGCACAGTCAAGGTTTAAGATCCCTCTTAACGTCCAAGACGGTGGGGTGTGTAGCTTCACAAAACAAAGTGGGACTGCTAAGCTCCTCCACAAATCATCCCTTATCATATGGGATGAAGCCTTGATGACAAAACGGCAAGCGGCCGAGGCCCTGGACAGCAGCATGCGTGACATCATGGGTTGTCGTGACTTGCCGTTTGGGGGAAAGACTGTCGTGTTCGGAGGAGACTTCAGACAAGTGCTCCCCATTGTACGTAAAGGAACACGACCACAGATAATAAACTCAACATTGTGTAGGTCATACCTTTGGTATTGCATGCAATAGCTCAGGTTCATCCGCAATATGAGGACCCAGAGCGATCATGAGTTTGCGGAGTACCTCTTGCGTATCGGAAATGGAATAGAGGAGGCCGATGATGAAGGTTATGTCGTGCTTCCTGATGAGATTTGTGTCCCATCCACAGGGGAGGAGTCTAGCCTCGATAGGCTGATAGCTAGCGTTTTCCCAATGATTGATGAAAATCTAACAGATGCAACGTTCATCACTTCACGTGCCATATTGTCAACTCGAAACGAGGGTGTCGATAGGATAAACATGAAGATGATTGAACGGTTTCACGGTGAGGAGGTGCTTTATCATAGCTTCGATCGTGCGGAGGATGATCCGTATGGCTATTATCCTTCTGAGTTCTTGAACACCCTCACCCCCAACGGGCTTCCGCCCCATGTGCTAAAGCTCAAGATCAATTGTCCGGTGATTCTTATTCGAAACATCGACTTTGCGAATGGATTGTGCAATGGGACGAGACTGGTGGTTCGGGGCTTTCAAAGAAATACTATCGACGCCGAAATCGTCCTTGGCCAACATGCTGGTAAGAGGGTGTTCCTCCCTCGAATACCGCTCTGCCCCTCCGACGATGAGATGTTTCCGTTTCGTTTCAAGAGGAAGCAATTCCCGATTAGGCTCAGCTTCGCGATGACAATAAACAAGGCTCAAGGTCAGACGATTCCGAAAGTCGGTGTCTTCTACCAGAGCCGGTGTTCTCCCATGTTCAGCTCTACGTCGCATTGTCTAGAGCTACATCCGGAAGCAATATTAATGTACTCGCCGTCTCTGACAAGGACAAATCAAAACGCCAGAAGTCAAGTAATACCCGTGGGACATTCACGAGGAACATTGTGTATAGGGAAGTTCTTACGATTAGCCGATGCATCGGTTTCCACTAAGTCATTGTAAAATAATAGAAGCTACGTTCGCAATATCCAAGAGTAGTATGTGTAGGACTGTTTATGGGAGTGTGGAAGATAATTAGTGATTATTTGCAATTCGATTTCTAACAAATGTTAATAGCTTTTCTTAGGGATCATTGTGTGACCAAATCTTAATATTATGCATAAAGTTTATAAACATTCACTATTTTAAATTAAATTAGCTAATGTGTTGTCTCGATTAGTTTTTCCGTGGCAAAGCATGGGCACCCAACTAGTCTAAGTTATAGGTCTTTAAATATGAGTATTTCTAAGCGGCTTTATGCAAATAAAACAACCCTAGCCTTTTCTTGGAGCCTTTATCATTAATTGCATTAGGAGGGTATTAAGTCATAAGTGCAGTTTGATTACGCACTTACCCTCACACTCAATCACTCTTTAGATGGACATCAAAAAAAAGACCCATATGAATGCCATGAAGATGAAGACCCCATCTACAATGGAAACAATTAAGTATAGAGTGTCTCTCTAGTCGTTTACAGGATTGCATAGCTACTGGAAGATCTTTTATTATCTGCAGCTTTCTGCATGAACTTTGATTTATCCTTGTGATGTATTAAGACATTTGGTATGGTCAGCCCTCTTTTGTAAACTATTTGCAATAAGGCGCTACTTCATTTATCTAAGATAACTCTGAGATGTTTGTATGCAATTGTTTCGGCCATGCAATGATGTGCACTAGCTTACCGCTCCAGAGACTAATGTAGGATTCCTTGGACCTCACTTTTAGGTGCCACACTAAACTACTCCCCAACCTCCGCCGATTTGCACCAAAGGTTCCTCCAGGGTTTGCCCCTCCCCTCGTCCTCGACACGTTCATCGTGCTCGCCGTCGGATTTGAGCGAATCGGTCTTACTGGTTGTGCCACGAATTCGAATTGGGTTTGATTTTAAGGTTTAACTAAGTTAACCCAATTAAATACCCTCTTATAATTGAATAATAAATAATTTCAGATGAATTATCCAATTCATAATTCCCACTTTGTTTAATGACCTAAGTTCCATATAAGTCCTATATTGCATTTTGGGTTTCAAATGTTGAATTTGAAATCTAGAGATAAGGTTTGAAAAACATACTTAAATACTTGTATTATAGAAGTTGAATTTGAAAAGGGCTATTAAGGCAAAAGTTGATTTTTAATAAATTTTTCCTGTATATGAAGATATGAACTTGGCACCAGATCCTATATATAACCCAAGAAAGGTTCCTTTATATGATAACATAAAGAGCTCTAAATTACAGGTTATAGGATTGAACTCCAAATAATGGCTTTCTTGACCAACAGGTATGAAACAAATGCTTCAAAGGTCAATAATTTTCTATCCTTAAGGAATTTCATGCAATCAAAGTATTTATTTCAATTTCTTTTAGTAAATAACTAGATTATGAAAAGTGGTAATTGTTCATATCGAAATACCTAGAGTATAATGTCCCCTAAAGATAACATAAGATATTAAAAAGGGGTTTTAACTCTTGAGCCTAGTATACATGTATATATCCTTATACATATATGATTACTCGTGCGCACATATATTTATTTATTCTAAATATATGTTTAGTTTTGGTCGCAATATATTTGTTAACATTAAGCCATTGTGTTAAATTTAGGATGTTTGGATTTGTAATTTTGGATAAACTAACAAGTATACCTGCATGTCTACTTGTATATGCGTATACATATATATGATAATTTGGCTTAAAATGGGATTTAGGGTGAAAAGAGCAATATGGTCAATACTCCTATGGATTTTGAAAATAGGAATTTTGCATGAGGCCAAATGATAGCCTGGTGTGTGTGTATGGGCATGTTAAAGGATTAAGTTTCTTTCAACCATAAGTGAAAGATTTACATTGCCCAATAAATTTCGTAGAAAAATATTGGATGTATTTGTCAATGTTCTAAAAAAATTTTCAGGTCCAAAAATTTGGGCTGTTATAGAACAACACCTGCAAAGAGTGTGGTGGCATCGTTGAACGCTTTCTCCTCTTTAGGGGTAAATGTTCCTTCAGGTTTGCCGACCACAACCTAGTAGATGGTCATGATTGTTAGCCATAGAGCGACTTTGACCTACAATCTCTTAAAGTGCACGTCGGTAAATTTATCCGGCCTCAGAGCATTTGCAAAGCTAGGCATTGTTAAACCAAAGTGTCTAATATAAGGTTTTTGGATTGTTGGACAAATCACAACACTTTTAGGTTTAATTTAATCAAATAAATCATGAACACAGATTGATTAACTAGCAACATCATGCAGCACGAATATATTGTTGACATAGATGTAACATATGTATTTATATGTCCCTCTAATATACTCGTAAATAGAAACAACAGGAAACAGCTAATTAGGGCAGAGAGCAGTACGTACCAATCTTCCTCGAAAGTGATACCGGGAAGTGATGAAGACGACCCCATTGTGACAATACGGTAGCCAAATTAGATCACGACAACGACATAGAGGAAGCAGATCACGAGCAGTCGCACAGAGTGCTTCCCAAAAACCATATTCACCTTCTCCCAGTGCAGGATCTCAAGGGCAATGGGTTCCGAAGACCTGCTCTCTAAACCACCGGTGCACGTCAGTGCATCGAGGCAAAGTAGTTGATATGTGGCGGCGCAAAAGACTGAGAGAGGCAAAACCCTAGCTTTCGTTCACTGTCTCCCCCGAGTGACGGTCGTACTGTTTATATAGGATAAATTGACGGTCAAACGTGTCACAAGACGGACCACGATCGAACTTGCACGATCGCCGTATCTCATAACTGATTCCGTATTTTTTCCGAGAGAAAAAAGTGAAAAGCTACAAAAGGAACCCACACCTGCACAAGCAACTGGACCTGATTTCTGTATACCATTCACCTAGGTGCCATGCACCTACGCTGCCCTGGCTTGGCCAGGCTCACGAGATCGACCCGTATTTTGGCTTGGCTCAAGAAGAAAATGAGCTAAGTTTGAGCGCTTTCTATAGCTCAGATGACAAAGAACCAATCTTGAGTTAAGGTCAACTCGCTCGATTTAGCTCGAATTACAATATTATATATACATATATATAGAAATAGAGGGGTTTTTATCACCCTTGGTGCCTTTTGGTACCTCCCATCGGGGCCATCGATTGCATTAGATCAAATGACTATGATGAGGTGGTACTTCATGTTACCTCTCTTCTAATTTTTTGGTACCTCATAATACCACCACTACAAAGGGCAAAAAAGAGATTTTCTCACCTTCTTTCTTTCTCTTCTCTCTCTGGTTCTCCGCTTGGTCGTCGGCCCGCCCCATGTCGCCCTCCGCTGACACGAGCCGTCGTCGACCCGCCTCGCGCTGCCCTCCGCCGTCCCGCATCACTATCGACCCACTCCACCCCGTCCTCTAGTGCCCCACCCTCTGCCGCCCCGCACTGTCATCGGCCCACTCCACGCCGCTTACTACTGCCCTGCATCGCTGTTGGCCCGCTCCACGCCGCTCCCTGCCGCTCCGTCCTTCGCTGGCTCACGCTACCGCAGGGCCGGCCTGCCCCAAGCCGCTAGCCATCGTCATGCCCCGTGTGTTGGCCCAGCTCTCCTCACTCACATACGCGCTCACGATTTGCACAAATCCTCAAGATAGAAGAAAAAGAAACACGCACACGCAAGGCACTCACGAGAGAGAACACACACACACAGTTGCTTTTGTCACCTCTGTATTTTTTTCTCTCTACACTCTTACTTCTTAATAGATTACATGGGATATAAATAACACACGCACACCGTCGGCCTCTCGGCCTTGACTCACGCACGAACTACTCACACGAACAAACAAACTAATCCCTAATTACATGCACCACATTCTCTAGATCCACTTGACTTGGCTAGCACCAGCAACGTCTCTTGACTCAGGCCACACGCCTCTAATGCAGCTCCACGACGCAGCTCCTTCATGCATGATCCGAAGGACCCGGCCTCCGCGCTCCTGATCAACGACGACGTCCACACGACGGTCTCATCTGTTCACCACAGACCAACACTCGACATACACTAACCAGGAGCCGAACACACCTAAACTCGTGCGCACACCGCACAACACATCTAGCAATACACTAACTTGCACTAAAATATAAAGCATCAAGATTAAGTCTAACAATCACCCCCTAATCTTGATGGATTTATTTTCCTCACCACCACATGGGCTTCACAGCAACGCTGGCTCGTCGTCGGCGTCCGCAATGGCAAGCTGTGCCATTGCCTTGGTCACCTTCTTCGGCTTGTCGCACTCATCTGCGAAATGGCCAAATTCACCACAGTTGCGGCAGTCGATTTTGGACTTATCGAACCTGCCACGGTACTTCTTCTTTTCACCGTTATTGTTGACGCCGCTGCCGGAGCCGTCGCCGTTCACCTTCTCTTCAGCCACAATGGCCTCCCACTCGGCGCGCGTGAACCGCGGCTCAGCCCGCACCATCAGTAGCTGCGGCTCCTCGTTGTCGCGACGCCGTCCCTTCGAGGACTCCTCGAACGCCCTCAAGCGCCCGATCACCTCCATCACCGACATCTCTGTCACATCCCCCCATTGTTCAATGGTGCTAACAATGGGCAGGTACTTGTCGGGGATGGAGCGCAGGAGCTTCTCGACGACAGTAGTCTCCTTCACTTCCGTTCCGAGAGAACGTATCTCGTTCACGATAGTGGTAAACTTCAAAGAAAAATCTCTAATTTTCTCCGACTCACCCATGTACATACCGTCAAGCATCCTCATGAGGGTTTGTACTCGGGCCTTCTTGACACGAGCTTCTCCAACGTGCATCTTCTTGAGAGCACTCCACGCCTCTTTCGCCGTCTCCTTCTCAGATATGGCCATCACCATGGCCTCCAGCACAGCTTGGACAATGGCAGCGAGAGCCATTTGGTCCACCTTCTCATCAACCGCTTCATCGCCCTCCACGGCAGCCCACACGCCTTGCGCGCGCATGAAGATTTTCATCTTCACCGCCCATACACCATAGTTGTTGTCGGAGAGGATGGGGTAACGCAGAGTCACCCCCGCCTCCTTCACTTGCTGCACAGCCATCTCTTGGCTGCCGTCGATGCCGTTGCCTCCGCTGCCGCCGCTGCGGCGACCCGGCGGCGTGTACAACGAAGAATTATCGCTCATCGCCGCACTCACTCAACCTCGGCTCTGATACTAATTGTTGGCCCAGCTCTCCTCACTCACATCTGGCGCCACGATTTGCACAAATCCTCAAGATAGAAGAAGAAGAAACACGCACACGCAAGGCACTCACGAGAGAGAACACACACACACAGTTGCTTTTGTCACCTCTGTATTTTTTTCTCTCTACACTCTTACTTCTTAATAGATTACATGGGATATAAATAACACACGTACACCGTCGGCCTCTCGGCCTTGACTCATGCACGAACTACTCACATGAACAAACAAACTAATCCCTAATTACATGCACCACGTTCTCTAGATCCAGTTGATTCGGCCAGCACCAGCAACGTCTCTTGACTTAGGCCATACGCCTCTAATGCAGCTCCACGACGCAGCTCCTTCATGCACGATCCGAAGGACCCGGCCTCCGCGCTCCTGATCAACGACGACGTCCACATGACGGTCTCATCTGTTCACCACAGACCAACACTCGACATACACTAACTAGGAGCCGAACACACCTAAACTCGTGCGCACACCGCACAACACATCTAGCAACACACTAACTCGCACTAAAATATAAAGCATTAAGATTAAGTGTAACACCGTGCACCGTTGTGTCTCCCACACACAAGCCCGTGACGGCTTGACGTGTGCTCCTACGGCGACTAAGGCTTCAAGGAGAGAAGAATAGAGGTATTTTTTTAAATGCCCAATCTACCCCTAAGCTAGTACTTTGTGGTACATGGTACCTCTTGGTACCTCTCGAAGAACTGTAAAATTCCCATAGAAATAATATATAGAAATAAATTGCTGATAATTTGTTACCTCATATATTTGCATGGATCACAATATATATGTATAGACTATATATTTTTTCTTCTTGACGTTACATCAATTGATCTCACCAATTCAGCCGTATGGTCCGGCCGATGGGACATATTCACGTGGGACTTTATGGAAGTACATAGACTAATCAGGTATAGCGTATAGGTGGATCCGTGGATGCAGTAAAAAAGTATATACATATTCACGTAGGACTTTCTTTTGGTAGTTTTATTTGCCGATGTATTTTACTACAAACGATCCTTGTTGTGATGCAGCACAGGTACTCGACGTGGACGGAGACCGAAGCTGAAGCAATTTTGGCCGAAGCTCAGGGCATTGCATAGTGATTCCGGTGGGTTGGTTGGAGGAGGATGGGAAAGTAGAGAGGTGGAGGAAGAAAGGAGGGATAGGATGGTCATAAAAAATTTATAATGGCATGCATATAATAATATTTGAAAAAAGGAAAATATGGTATACAGGCATGTACGACTGCAAAAGGAAAATATTTGAAAACCTGAGCAAAACAATGAGATACAGCTAGCTAGGAGCTTATGATAACATTGAAATTGTAGAAAATATGGTCTGAAATTTGCTCAAAATTAAGCGCATCGCTAAAACAACTGGCCTAGGTCATCATGCGTGAGGCATGTAACTGATCGATCATAAGTGGTGCAGTATTATTGTAGATCGAAAGCCCAATGAGGAGCTAGACGCCAATGTGTGAATACAGATCGAACACTCTAGAGATTAGAAGACTAGATAGAGAGCAGGCCACTTGGAGGCTTTGAGAAGTCAACGAGAGTGTAGGAAGGGGAATGCATGCGTCTGCTGTTGCTCGGGCTCTGACCGGAAAAGCACTACAAAAAAGATTTTGTAAAAAAGAAGCACGAGTATCAAAGCATAACAGTCAAAGCTAATAGAAAAGATTAGTCTATTTCTTTTCTATTTTTCATTCCTATCACTATAGGAATTGCAGTGAAAACTGACCACATCAATCTGTCTCAACGGCCGCAATACAACCGTCGATACTGTAACTCTTTCTCGACGGCTACATTGGAGCCGTTGAGTTATCTAATCTGTATCGATGGCCCACATAGCTGCCGTCGAGACAGACACGACTAGTCGCACGGCATCGCAAGTTCGCAACGATGCACTCATGGCGTTAGTCTTTATCGACGACTATTGCCAAGCGATCGATACAAGGAGAGTGGGAAACAAAAAATCGAGCGAGCGCGTTGGCGCGCATGGGCTCTCTCGCGGCGGTGGAGGAGTACTACAGGTAAGCAACCGTCCTAATAATATCCTTGCCATATGGTATTTACTATTTCTACACCTGTGAACTTTTGTGCATTTCAGGAAACACACCGACGAGCCGGTCAGCACGAAGGAGGCCCGGGGCATCTACTTAGAGCCTGACGAACTATGACTGAGTGCGTCCTGAGTAGGCGAGGGACCTGGCGGGCTGGAGGGCCCTTGAGGAGAAATGGGCCTGCTAGGATTTCTGCGAGAAGTCCGCGAAGGCCAAGAAGAACTGGTCCTTGAAGGATTTCAAGATGAGCGTGGGGAGGTGGTCCATTCCCAACTTTGGCAAGAAGATGGTAAGATTTGGTTTCTCCTTTACTTTTTTTTGCTAACTTATCTTTCCATTCCTGTAGACGCTTAGTGCCATAGAGGCCTTTAAGAAGGCCCACACTCTGAAGCCCAAGCTCGGAACCCAGCCCGTGATGGATCCCTACGCACAGGCCAAACTGGTAAGTGCCAACGAAACCTATCACACTTAGCAAATTTCTACTTTACCTTAGTCTAACTTAAAACTACGCAAGATCGCTACTAGGAGGCGTATACTCAGGAGCACGATCCGAACAGTTTTCGGGAGGATGCACCTCTCAACTCGGTGGCGATCCACAAGCACTTGGGCGGCAAAGTGCACGGAAGGTTGGCGATCGAAGCGGACCACCTCAGGTGAGCTAGTAACCATGTTAGATGCCATTGCTTTGAAACCTTTGATTTTTGCAGCTAACTGTGGTCCTCCTTAATTGTAGGCCGGAGGATTACATGCCCGAGGTCTGGGCCTCCTAGAACGCCCCGAGAGCCGACGCGAGTTCGAGACTTGACTTCACCATGAGATGGAGCAGCAGAAGCAAGAGATGGAGCAGCGGATGGCGACGGAGAGGGAGCAGATGCTACATGCGTTTCAGGAGAGCATGAGGACAGCGAGAGAGGAGCAGCTGAGGCTGGAGTAGGAGAGGAGGAGAGCGGAGGATGCTACATGCGTGCAGCAGCAGGAGAGCATGAGGAGGTTCTGGAGATGCAGCGTGGGAGATGACCATATCAATTCATTTCTCTTGAACCTACAATTCTTTAACTAATTGTGTCATGAACATATAGGCCAGCTCGGCGGAGGCTCGGAGTAGGATCGGCGGCTCCAGCTCGGCGGCGGCACCAGTGATAGAGCAGCGAGTCCCAACCGATGGAGTGGAGGTTGGAGTAGGAGGTTGATGAATGGACTTTGTTTTTGATGATACATGTAATTAATGCGGTTGAATGACTTGGTTTGATGTTATATGTGATGAATGTGGTTGAAATTTTGGATGAATGTGGTGAATGTGGTGAATTGTGGATGAATGTGGGGTACTTTGGGTTTGTAGGTGCAGCCGCCGCTGCCCGGCAGTAGCGGCTGCTAAATTGTATTATTTTTAATAATTTACTCAGCTTTTTTTTTTTTTTGCTAAAAAACAGTTATTCTCGACGGCCATTACTAGGCCGTTGAGAAAGAGGGGGTCCAGCATATACCCTGGATGCCAAGCATTTTCTAATGATTGTGTATTTCTGTTGTACTTTGACGTTGTTTAGGTAGTTTTATTTGCTGATGTATTCTATTACAAACGATCCTTGCTGTGATGTAGCACAGGTACTCGACGTGGACGGAGACCGAAGCTGAAGCAATTTTGGCCAAAGCTCAGGGCATTGCATAGTGATTCCGGCGGGTTGGTTGAAGGAGGATGGGGAAGAAGAGAGGTGGAGGAAGAAAGGAGGGACAGGATGGTCATAAAAAATTTATAATGGCATGCATATAATAATATTTGAAAAGAGGAAAATATGGTATACAGGCATGTATGGCTGCAAGAGGAAAATATTTGAAAACCTGAGCATAACAATGAGATACAGCCAGCTAGGAGCCTATGATAACATTGAAATTGTAGAAAATATGGTCTGAAATTTGCTCAAAATTAAGCGCATCGCTAAAACAATTGGCCTAGGTCATCATGCGTGAGGTAGCTAGCTGATCGATCACCAGTGTTACAATCTAGATGTCGACAGGAGTGCAACATTGCCCACAGAACAAGCACAGGGAGGACACGAACAGCTGTATCAGCGTGTAGGCGATGATAATACCGGAGCAGCCAACCAAAATTTCGGATGCGCGCTTCGTCTTAGGATGCTTTGCGATGTAGATAATATAGCTCGCGCTGAGCACAATGATAGCACACATGATCGCCTGCAATGGAAGATCAGTTTCAAAATCAGCACGATCAGCAATAGAAGTATAAAACAACATATACGTACATACGTAGTTGTGTATTACCTGTACGAGAAAACCAGATATGTTGCGTCCTCGTGTGGCCTCATGATCATGACGCTGAGGCAAAGGCCGCGGTTGAGGATGGTATTGGATCCGGTCAGGAGGAGGAGGAACCCGATTACGGCGAGGCAGTGGCGGCGGCGGAGTAATAGCACGGGCGTCGTCGTCCATGGCGTGGATCACGAACTCAGGCTCGTGCGGCGGATAGTCGTCGTCGGAGCCAGTGTCCATGGCCACCGATTAGCTGGAGGGTTAAAGAAGAAATAACTACAAACGCAGATGTCTCAGATACATAGGAGGAGAATTTATACACGAACAAGTCACCACTCCGTCAGGATGGGAGTCATCACTCCGTCTGGATGGGAGTCATCCCAGGTTTTATTGATCAAACGGTATGTGTATGTTATTGAGAGAAGGGATACGATCACACGACGAGAGTTTCAGTTAATTCGTTGATCAACTTTCAATTTTGGGATACTTCGATCTGTAATTCAGTTAGATGTCGCATTTCCTACAGAACATAATTCGCTTCGTATATGCTTCTGATATGTTATGCATAACGAGATAAGTACCAGAGTATACTCTATTACTCTCGTTCAATTGGACACCTCCCTGTTTCTTGTGTATACCTCTGCTTATTTGATTGTTTGATGTATTATTGTTTGGTCGATCGAGTTCGATTACCAAAGTATTATCTGATTCGCTAGCCGCTGTGTATGTCCCAGGAACCGCATGACCTGCAAGCATAAACCTTTGCAAAAGCAGTCACTCCAGAATGCTGAACGATTTAGGATCTGATGAATCTGCTCCTGTGAGACAGAAACAATTACATTGTTCAGCATAACAGCATAACGAGATGTTAAAAAGACCTTTCATGTGCAGTGTGTGCATGATTCATATTGAGCTTCCTTATTGCTGATAGCATGTAGTTTTAGATTATTCAATTACATATTTCCTAATTCTAGATAGATGAAACATCTAAATCACAAACAAACAAGGGCACAGATGGAGAATTTGTTATTTATTTTCAAGCCGCAAAGATCAGATCAGCAAACTCAATATCTCAAAGCATCAGATCAGATCAACGAGGCAAGCATCCACGAAATAGTAATGCATCATCTAAAGCATATATAGAAGCACAAGTAGCAGCAACGACGATGCGTTCTATGGCAAACGCCACCGATCAAGCAAACAGATACAGGAGTAGAGATCACTATTCACTCAGTTCAGTTTGTTGCCGGCTCTAGCCCTTGAGGATTGCGGTGACCTGCGGGGCGAACATCGGGCGGGGCGGCGGGCAATGTTCCCAGCCTTCTGCAGCGCGGCCTCGAGTTCACCCATGGCGGCCAGGCGGTGGGCTTCGATGGAGTTGGCCACGCCGCCGCACCTCTCCAGGTGGGTGAGCACGTCCTGGGTGAGCGCTCTGGCGTCCTGGAGGCTGATGACGATCAGAACGAATCGCAGCTTCCGCATCACGTGGTCATCGCCGCGGATGTCGTCGACGGAGGGCGGAGGTGTCGTCAAGCTGGGCACCAAGCCTCTGAGAGCGAAGAGCTCCGCCGCCTCCATGTAGGCAATGGCACGGGTGAGATGCATGGACGCTGCCATGACGTTGGCCTCCACGACCTTCGGCAGGATGCGCTCGCCCTCCGCGTGGACTGTCTCCATCACCGACGGCGACGCCAGCACCGGCAGTCGTCCACCTGGATCATCCGAGCCCCCATCGCTACCCTGACTTCATTCCACGCTTCCGGCTCCGCCATCTCCCTCTGTCCCGGTGGGTGTTCGACGATTTGCTCCTGCGGCCAAGCGCGCTCGACACGCGGTTGGGCCACGTCTTTGCCTTAAGCGCGTCGTCGGGCTCCAAGGCGAAGCTCAGCGGTGGCAGGCTTGGGAACGCCACAAAGCCGAACTCGTCGCCGGCGCCGACATGGCGATGCAGAGGCTATGCTCCACCACGGCGCACACTGAGGCGGCAGTGGACGCGACTCGCATGGGAACGTCGTTCCCCCAAGGGTCCCCTAACAGCATCAATGCATCACCTAGGTGTCAACGACCGAGCAGGACAGGCGCCGCGCACTTGACGAAGCCGCCGCCATGGCGCGGGATGCACTGCAGCAGCTGCCCATCGCCGTCGTCCGGGAGTTCTCCGGGGTCTGGGAGCTTCTGTCTCCGTGAGCGCGCTTGGCGCGCGGCATGCCCAAGCACATGAACAAGTCACCATTCCGTCAGGATGGGAGTCATCCCAGGTTTTATTGATCAAATGGTATGTGTATGTTATTGAGAGAAGGGATACGATCACACGACGAGAGTTTCAGTTAGTTCGTTGATCAACTTCCAATTTTGGGATACTTCGATCTGTAATTCAGTTAGATGTCGCATTTCCTACAGAGCATAATCCGCTTTGTATATGCTTCTGATCTGTTATGCATAACGAGATAAGTACCAGAGTATACTCTATTACTCTCGTTCAATTTGACACCTCCCTGTTTCTTGTGTATACCTCTGCTTATTTGGTTGTTTGATGTATTATTGTTTGGTCGATCACGTTCGATTACCAAGTGTTATCTGATTCGCTAGCCGCCGTGTATGCTCCCATGAAGAGTGCTACTCAGCTGTTCAGTCCTGTTTGTGCCATTCTATACTCTCTTCAGCATAATCTTTTTGGTGTTCTATACACATGCTTTCGATCAGTTACCGAACATGATTTTTGCAAGTAGTACCAATCAAATGCGGCGCAAAGAAGGCTCTTCAGTTTGGCTTAAGGCCACACATCTCATGCAGAGATAGTAGATCAAAGGGGAACTGATCATTCCATGTTTTGACCATTTTCAAGCTGCATCAGTGCTTAAAAAATGTTCCTAGTTGCATATTCAGGCAGTAGTAGCACTCTACTTTCTAAACCAAATAACAACGCAATAGCTGGCTTTCTGCCTCCTAAGCTGTGATGCTTCTAGCTAACATGTCATTTCATATATATAAAAGCTTACAAAGTCGAAGAGGATGGCGGCTTGATACATTTCTTAATGTATAGCCAAGTTAATATTGAGGGAGTATGTTGAGACAGCTCAACTTATATCATCTCTGAACTTCTACGGCGAGGAGCGGAGTTGGCCGAGGAGGTGCGGCGGCATGGCCGGGGCGGGACGGAGGGAGGAGCTCGTCGTCAGCCGGCTCTGGCGAGGGAGGGGCGGCGCTGGCGGCGGGGAGGGACTCTTAGGAGGCTAGAGAGAGAAAAGGGGCCAAGAGGGGGAGAATTACCTACCGACGAGCTTCGACGGCGCACGGGGCAGAGCAGCTTCGGCGGCGGCGTGCGGCCATCTCCGGCGGCGGTGGCCTGGAAAAATGGAGCAGAGGGGGTGAGAGGAGGAGGGTGGCGGAAGGGATTAGCTAGGGAGGGCTTCACCTGGCCGGATGAGGGAGAGAGGTAGTGAGGGTGAGGGGGAGTGTTCCTCGGTCTGTTCGACGGCCTGCGGAGGCTCGTCTCCCAGTCGCCGACAGCTGGCGCCCACCGTGGGGCCCGATTGCGGTCTTCTCCCCTCGATCGAGTCGAGGATGGCCTTGTTGTCATACGATGATGACGATGGCTTTGACCTCAACTTCGAAGACTGCGACGATCTCGACGACGTCGACGAGTCGTACGAAAGATGGCAAGCTGGTTTTCTTGCCGAAGCCTAGGCTGACGAGATGGGGGTAGAGGCATCGTCCACCTCGGGAGCAGCTGTTCGCC
The DNA here is from genome assembly GCA_036346145.1 of Olyra latifolia. Classification (NCBI taxonomy): domain Eukaryota; kingdom Viridiplantae; phylum Streptophyta; class Magnoliopsida; order Poales; family Poaceae; genus Olyra; species Olyra latifolia. Next base: position 7,761,612 of record CM070529.1, read on the forward strand.
CCTCAGCATTGCCCGGCCAGGGCGGCACTTCACGTCAGCGAGACCCTCATGGAGGGATTGGAGCCACCGCTACCAGTGCCGCAGCCGGACGGACCATGCACATTTGTGGTCCTGCCCGAAGAGGAGGATCGGTCCTGCGTGCGCAACTGGTGCCCCGGCCCATCAGGGCAGGCAGCGGACCAAGGTGTGCCCATGGTGGTTGAGGGTGCCGGCGGCACCGCCTCCGTGGGTGACACTAGCATGTCCCTCTCGTGGGAGCCTGCCTCACACCACGTCTTCACGGCGTCAGGCGAAAGGACTCCGCACCAGACGCACGCTGACCTAGGCGAAGAGCACCGCCGGCGCGAGACCGCGTAGAGCCTCTTCGCCGGGTCGGTCGGACGGACCTTGACGGACATCCGTCGTAGGCCTACCGGCCCGACGCCCGCCACTTGCGCCGCATGCGCACGCTCGCCCATGACTACTATCACCAACCTGGTTTTGAGCAGTCAGCAACGGGTTAGGGCGATTGCCCAGGTCATGCGTGACCTGGAGAAGGATCCGCATGGATTTACCATGGCCGACCTAGGCGCTACGGTTGCGGACAGACTAGAGGAGCTTGCCGGGGACCTCGGCGAGCACCTTCACCCTGGATCGCACACCGCCGCACTCAAGGTGGCGCAGCCAGACGAAGCCCAATCGCGTCGAAGCGCCCATGTCCACGGCGGGTGGCGCTCCCCAGCACACCCCGGGCGGAGTATTTTCCCGTCTCGGGTCGCTCCTAGGCGGGAGGCCCCTCGTTGGAAACAATGGAGCCGGCCCAGGGTGTCCGGCTTTCTCCCAGGCTTTGCGCGAGGCCCCTTGGCCCCGGAAGTTCAAGCCCGAAAATATCGAGAAGTTCGATGGGAGCAAAAAATCCCGACGAATACCTCGCCGTATATACTACTGCCATCATGGCCGCCGGCGGTAATGAGGCCGTCATGGTCAACTACTTCCCTACCGTCTTAGAGGGAATGGCCTGAACCTGGCCCTTTAACCAGCGCCGAGATTCTATACGCAGCTAGGAACAGCTGCAAAAAGCGCTCCAGACAAACTTCCAGGGCTGCTACGCGCGCCCTAGAAAGCCCTAGGACCTCAAGCTCGTGGTCCAGAAGACAGGGAAGGGCCTGCAGAATTACGTCCGCAGGTTTGTCCAGGTGCGCAATACTATTCCGTCGATCTCCGACGACGCCATCGTCGAGGCCTTCAAGGAGGGGGTACGGAATACCCGCTTCACCGAGGACCTTGCCCTCCATCCGGTCCACACCGTGGCTGATTTATTTCGTGCCGCGGAGGGATACATCAACGCCTCTAAGGCGGTGGAGCGCAAGAGAGGCAGAGCGGAGGAGAAGGCGGTGGCCCAGACTGGGGTAGACGGCAAGAAGGGCGACGCCGAGAAGAAGAAGAAGAAGAAGAAGGAGCCCGCCGCCCCGAACTACGTCACGGCGGTGGAGCCCGAGAGGCCCGCCTCGAGAGGTCGCCTCCCGGCCGCCCGCCCGCACGCGTCGGCAAGGGTTGAGGATTTCTCGCGGACGCGGGCCTATGCCCGAACTCCCCGACAACGGAGTTCCAGATGATCGGGCGCCCCAGGGTGGCCACGGCGATGCCTTCCAGGAGGCTCACGGGCACGTCGCCGTAATTTTCGACGGCGCGTCCGCCTACAGCTCGCGACGCGAGCTTAAATCCGCCGCCCGAGAGGTTTACCACCTCGAAAGGGGTAAGCCCGGAGACGCACCCATGCGGTGGTCTAACCGACCGACACCTTCTCCAGGATGATATGTCGCCCGGATGACGAAGCCCTCAATACCGCCGCTGGTGCTCTGTCCTACCATTAGCAACACGCGAGTCGATCGTGTGCTGGTGGACGGCAGAAGCTCCCTAGACATCATCACGGCCCGAGTTCTGGAGCAGATGCAAGTCCCGCGGTTCAAGATCAAGGACATAGCCATTCCTTTCCATGGCATCGTCCCGGGATCATCCTTGCAACCGATCGGGCAGATCGTACTGCCCGTAACACTCGGGCCCCCCCAGAATTTTCGGACAGAGTACGTCACCTTCGAGGTGGTGGACTCCAGGCTTCCGTACAATGCCATTTTAGGATGCCCTACCTTGTCCAAATTCTTGGCGGCCACCCACCACGGGTACCATTGCCTAAAAATGCCGGCCCCTCACGGGATCATCACAATCAGGGGCAGCCACAAGGCCGCTATGGCCTGCGATGAAAGCGCCCTAGCGATGGTCGGACAGCTCCCAGAGCGTGGCCCAGCTAAGGGCGATCGGCCGCTAGTCCGCCCCAAGGTGGCCCTGCAGCCACAGGAGCCCACCAAGGTAGTCCCCCTCTCCGAGGATGACCTGCTAAGGTCGTCCACATAGGGGCCAACCTCAAGTCCAAATAGGAACTCGAGCTTGTCGCCTTCCTCCGAGCTAACGCAGATGTGTTCGCGTGGGAACCGTTCGACATGCCCGGAGTCCCAATGGAGGTAATCGAGCATAGGCTAGCCGTCGAGCCTGATAAAAAGCCTGTCAGACAGGCCTTACGACGCTTTCCTAAGTGGAGGGCCGATATCTTACAGGAGCAACTCGGCAAGCTCCTCCAAGCCGGCTTCGTCCGAGAGGTTGAGCATTCCGACTGGCTCGCCAACCCAGTCGTCGTCAAGAAGAAGGGCGGGAAATGGCGAATGTGCGTCGACCATCGCGACCTCAACGCCGCCTACCCCAAAGACAAATTCCCCCTACCGCGCATAGACCAACTGGTCGACGCAACGGCGGATTCGGCACTTATGAGCTTCCTGGACGCCTACTCTGGCTATCACCAGATCGCGCTGGTAAGGGAAGACGAAGAGAAGACAGCCTTCGTGACACCTTTTGGTACCTTCTGCTACACGACCATGTCGTTTGGTCTGAAGAACGCGGGAGCCACGTTCCAGCGGTTGATGCAGAAGACGGTCCCTGATCAGATAGGGCACAACGTAAAGGTTTACGTAGATGACATCGTTGTAAAGAGCAAGGTCCCACGGGACCACGTGATCAACCTTCAGGAAACGTTTGCTAATCTCAGGAAACATCAAGTCAAACTAAATCCTGAAAAGTGTGTTTTTGGTGTTCGGTACGGGATGTTGCTCGGTTACGTGATAGGAAAGGCGAGCATGGGGGCTAACCCCGAAAAAATCAAATCCATCGAGAATATGAGATCGCCAACCTGCACCAAGGAGGTGCAAGCCTTCACCGGGCGGATGGCGGCTCTCAGCAGATTCATATCTCGTCTCGGCGAACGCAGTGCACCTTTCTGCAAAATCCTGCGTAAGCACGATGGTTTCGAATGGTCAGAAGAAGTTGAGGCCGCTTTCAAAGAGCTAAAGCGCTATCTGTCCACGCCTTCCGTCCTAGCCACGCCAAAGCTCGGGGAAGCTCTACTCCTCTATTTGGCGGTCGCTCCACAGGCTGTGAGTATTGTACTAGCAGTCGAACGCGAGGGCAAACAACAACCCGTCTACTACGTAAGAGAGGTATTGCATGGACCTAAGGAGCGGTACCCTGAGGTTCAGAAACTCTTGTACACCTTGCTTATGGCCTCACGAAAGTTACGCCACTTTTTCCATGCCCATCTAGTCACGGTCCTAACGAGTTTCCCGCTAAGGGACATCATTAGAAACCCCGACGCAAACGGGCGGGTCGCGAAGTGGGCGGTCGAGCTTGGTGAATTCGATATCAAGTTCGTACCACGAACAGCGATCAAGTCCCAAGTCGTGGCCAACTTTTTGGCTGAATGGACCAGGCCAGCAGACCCTTCTGGAGGCTCGCCCAAGCTCGCAAGCCAAAAAGCGCACTGGACCATGTTCTTTGATGGGTTGCGCCAATTTGAGCGATCATGTTGCGGTTTTGTTCTCATCTCCCCCAAGGAGAACAAATTCAGCATATAGTACAGCTTCATTTTCCCGCAACGAACAATGCTGCGGAGTACGAAGGCCTCCTAGCCGGCCTACGAGCATGCATCGCGCCGCATAAAACGGCTAACATCGAAGGGGATTCGCAGCTGGTCATCCGCTGTAAACAGGAGTTTCGGTGTTATGACGACTCAATGGCGCGACATTTGGCGAAGTGAGAAAGCTGGAGAAACACTTCACGAACTTCGAAGTGTGTTATATTCCCAGACTGGCTAATAGCCTGACCGATAAGCTCGCAAAGCTCGGCTCCTCACAAGAAACCGCCCAGGCGGCGGTGCTCGTGCAGCACCTACTAAAGCCCTCTATTCCCTCTGAAGAAGAGGCCCTCGAGAAGACGGTTGCCTCGACCAAAACGACCGGTACCGTTTGTTCCTAGAGCAACATGACACTGGATGACGCCATTCGCCCGCTTTTTGGCGATAGGGCATCGCCACAGACACACGGAGAAATCCGGCCCAAAGACAAGCCCGACCTTACCGACACTCGGGGCTTGCATCAAGGGGTTCTAACGGCGATTTTGCAAGTCGTGACCCAGAGAAAGGCAATTTCTCCTCCAAGATATCCACGACAGATCTCGGGGCACACGCCCCTTCGTAACCTTAGTGGAAAAAGCCTTCCGCATGGGTATTATCGCCCATCGCTGACCGACGCAAGGGAGCTAGTAAAACGTTGCCCGCCCTGCCAATACCATGCCCGAGTGTCCCACCAGCCAGCATATGAGCTACAAACTATCCCGTTGACCTGGCAATTCTCAACATGGGGAATAGATATACTCGGTCCATTCCCAGAGGCCTAAAGGGGTGCACGCACCTGTTCGTCGCCATCGACACTTTCACTAAGTGGATCGAGGCCGAACCAGTGTCGATCATATCAGCCCAAACGGCCAAAAGGTTCTTCAGGAACAACATTGTGGCAAGGTTCGGGGTTCTGAGCAAGCTGATCGTTGACAGTGGGACACAGTTCACAAGTGAGCTATTCCAGGACTACTGCGAAGAGCTCGGCATGAAGGTCGCCCTAGCCTCGGTGGCTCACCCACAGAGCAACGGTGCGGCTGAACGTGCGAACGAGCAAATCATGCAGGGCATTAAGCGGTGAGTATATGACGCTCTCGTGGAACAACGCCGAAACTGGGTAGAAGAACTACCCTCGGTGCTATGGGCAGCCCGGACAACTTCTAATCGGGCTACTGGAGAAACCCCATTCAGGCTCGTGTAGGGCTCGGAAGCGGTCCTACCCGCTGAGCTAAGACTTGGTTTAGTTCACGTTGATTTTGCAGGCTAGATCGACAACGACGAAGAACGGCTGTTGGATCTCGACCTATCCGAGTCCTACTGCGAGCAAGCACTACCGCGAGTGGCAGTATACCAGCTATCCCTACGACGGCACGTGGCGAAAAGGGTATAGACCCGGACCTTGCAAGTGGGCGACCTGGTTCTAAGACGAGTTCAGAACCTAGCCAACGCCAATAAGCTCACCCCGAGATGGGAGGGTCCGTACACGGTCGTATCAGCCACACGCCCGGGGACTATAAGACTGGCTATGCCGGATGGTAGAGTCCTCAATAGCTCCTGGAACATCGCTCAACTCCGGAGGTTCTACGCTTGAACCAAGGTCGTAAGTCTCCTTTCTCATCCCTTTTTCTTTTTTTCTGTTTTTTCCTCTCCCTAGTGAGCCCTCAAACAACCCCTAGAAACCTAAACCTATGATCGGGCTTGGGAGAAGACTCGGGCTGTCTCAGCACACATCGGCAGAATAGCGGCTATGCAGAAGCTACACCCCCAGGATTCCCTTGCACACGGGTAAGCCGATATCCATCGCACCACGCAAGACCCCGCGCGAGCGAAAGATTTCCGGCCCTATACCATAAGCCCGTATAAAATTGTTGCAGCCCGGGATAACTCCAGAGCCCAAAACTCTGTCTCTTACAAAGAAATAGAGCAAGGGCCACGAGCTCCGTTCTAAGGACGCGGTCTCTCTAAACCACGACCGACCTTCTATCAATCCAGAAGCTCGGCTGTGGCTCAGGGGCTAGGATTGATTTTTTTCAAAAAAATTGATCTCTCTAAACCACGACCGACCTTCTGTCAATCCAGAAGCTCGGCCGTGGCTTGGGGGCTAGGGTTGATTTTTTTCAAAAAATTGATCTCTCTAAACCACGACCGATCTTCTATCAATCCAGAAGCTCGGCCGTGGCTCGGGGGGCTAGGGTCGATTTTTTCAAAAAATTGATCTCTTTAAACCACGACCGACCTTCTGTCAATCCAGAAGCTCGGCCGTGGCTCGAGGGCTAGGGTCGATTTTTTCAAAAAAATTGATCTCTCTAAACCACGACCGACCTTCTGTCAATATAGAAGCTCGGCCGTGGCTCGGGGGCTAGGGTCGATTTTTTAAGGGTCGATTGCCCGAGGGTCGACTTTCGATCTACTCTAAGCCACGCCCGAGCCTCTCTCCAAAAGCTCGGCCATGGCTCAGGGGCTAGGATCGATAGGACTATACCCCGAACTTCAAATCCTTTTTGCCTATACGACTACTTGTGTTTATTTGCATGCAGGAAGAACAATAAAAGAAGGAGGCAAAACAAACAAACATATTGCTTTCCGAAATAGTAGAGGCTTATAAGCCGATTACAGGAAATGTGCGAGCGCGGCTTAACGCTTCGACGATCACATTGGCCACCTCGGCGAGAGCTGGAACGACCTCGATCAGGACGGCAACGGTGGCGACGTCGCGGGCATGGGCTTCTTATTCAGCAAGCTCAACAAAAGCAAGATCATAATCCGCCTAAAGAACCTCCAAGAACTCTTCGTGGGTCATGGGAGTAGGCGGGGCGTCCTTCGGCGGCGGCGCATCGACAGGAGCGGTAGAGCGAGACAAAGACGCCATTGCAGCAGAGGTTCGCCGGAGGAGGAGTCGTAGGAAGAAGTTTGGAATGAAATTGGTCACCGCATCGGCCTATTTTTATAGCCAAGCTCGGGAAGTTGAAACGATTCCAAGAGTAATGGCATCGGGAGGCAACTCAGATGTGAACAATTTCCAAGATTTGATGTGGATGTCTCTCGGGACGTGGCGCAACAGTCAAATCGTCGATCGGCATTTCGGGAAGAAGATCGATTGGAAGGACGACACAGGAAAAAGACCAAAACAAAGCAATAACATTACTTTTAAAGGAGTATTTATAAAAGGGCAAGTCAGATCACAGCCAAAGAAAAGGAAAATGGTACAAAGACCTATAGCCCGGGCTGGCACCTAAGCTTACGAAGCTCGGCCGCTGCTTCGTTGTAGCGGTCCTGAAGCTCGAGGAGGGCCCTTCGGTCACTTCGGGGGGTCCGCACCTCAGTCCACAGAACCTCATTGGCCGCTTACAACTCTTGAACGGTGTCCCGGTGAGTCTTCAGCTCATCCTCCGTCTTGGCTGCCGCCGACTTCACCCGGGATAGCTCCGCGGCGAGAACGCCCCACTACTCAGCCGCACGAGCAACCTCGGCTGCGCGGCACACCTCCACCAACCGAAGGCGCTCCTCGAGCTCGGTGAAGCGGTCGCGTTCGGCCTTGAGGGCCTCCTGCGACCGACGGGACACCTCCCCGGCGTCTTCCCATGCCGCGGCAAGGGCCGCCTCCGCCGCCGTGACACAAGCCTCCAAGGCCACTGCCTGGACCGAGGCCAAAAGAGCTTCCTCCAGCTCGACGCGCGTGGCTTCGGCTCGCTGTCGCCAGCGCACGCCATCTGCTTTCAGGACCTCCCGCTCGGCCTCATACTTGGCCGTGCACGTATACGCAAGGCCAACTACCTCGCAGTAGGCCTACACCAAGAAAGCAAGCTAAGAAAAAAGAACCAAAGTAAAACCGACACAGGACTTCGAAAGTCAGGCTCACTTACCCACCTCATGGCCACCACAACCTCGGCCTCATGCAGGGGTTGGGCAACGTGCCTAGGCACGGCCAACGTGACCACCAGATCGCCCGAGCCGTCGCCCGAGCCGCTGGACTCCCCCGAGGAGTCCTCCGCAGGCTCGACCCGGGCCTCATCAGCCAGGGCCGCTGCCGCCTCCGGAGGCTCGGCCTAGGCCTCATCAGTCGAGGCCGGCACCGCCACCTCCACTGGCTCGACCGCCCCCTCCGTGAGCTCGGCCGCTTCCCTCGCAGGCCTGGCTGCCTCGATGACCGGAAGGCATGGCTCGGGGGCAAGGTCGGTTTGCACCCCGATGTCCGCCTTTGGCTTGACCACCTTCACGGGCTTGACCGCCCCCTCAACGAGCTCGGCCACTTCCCTCACGGACCTGGCCTCCTCGATGGCTGGAAGGCGTAGCTCAGGGGCAAAGTCGGTTTGCACCCCGACGTCTGCCTTCGGCTTGACCACCTTTATGCTCACCAGCCACTCCGTTAGGGACTAGCCGGGAACGGGCCGAAGCTGGATGGACTCCTCCCGGCGGCTACCGGTGAGCGACAGCTTCTGCTCGACCCACGCCGGCGTCACCACGATCCACCCCGCGGCGACTAGCGGGGCCACGCTCCATAGGCGCACTGGGATGGTACTGGCCGCCGTAATAACCCGGACCGGCCAATCCCAGCCGAGCAGGAGCGTGTCGCCCATGTCCAACGGCGGGATGGGCAGACCGCGCTCCGCAAAGAGCTCCGCCAGACTGTTGAGGTCGATCGGGCGGCACCCGGATGTAGTCCACCTCTCGACACAGAACGGCACTAGGACCAGTGTCCCATTGTCCGTCTCCACCTCCACAGTCACGGTTTGGCAGCGCACGACCCTACGTACCACCAACGGGAGGAGATAGGCCCCGTACCCCGGCACTCTCCATGCTCCGGGTAGGGCTCGTTCTCCCGAGCCACCTCTTCTGGCCGCACCAGGATGATCTCCTCCGCCCCGGCAGACATGGTGACTGGCAACAAAAACAATCAAGCCATACGCGCTCCAATCAACCTAAGAAACGCGACAGTAAAGAAAGGAAAGAAGAGCCAAAGGCACGGCGACTTACCGACAAGCTCGAGGTCCGTCTCCGCTGACCCGCCGTCCATGGGTTTATCATCCAACGTCAACCGACGCTTCTTCGGCGCCGGCTGAGTATCCCGCGTAATGGCGCAGTCCTGGTCCCAGGAACCTTTGGCCCGGGCCGGATCAGGAACGGAGGCGGGAGCCCGGGCCGCCGATCTCCCGGCCGCTGACGACGACCGAGGCGGCTGCCCCGCTCTGACGACCTTGTCTTGACGGGAGAGCCCGGTCCGTTTCTTTTGGGGCGGCTGCGTGCTCTCAACCCGCTCTTGTTGCAACGGATCCGAGCCCGTACGGCCGCCGTCCGATGTACCCGCTGGGAAGGCGGCCCCTGGGGCTGCCACCGGCGCGAGGGCGTCGGGCCCGGCCTCCTCATCCGCATTCCCCTGCAAGCAAGCCAGGGAACGTCAGCCCGCGCCCAGAGAAAGTCGCCTCTAGGGGCTCTAAGCTCGCGGGAACACATACCTCATCGAGAATGTTCCGGACGCCCGAGCCATGGCTCGTTGTGGTTCGCAGGCAGTAGGAGCGCCATGGCCCGAACCACGTCATCCTGGGGCAAAGCTGCAAAGAAAAAGGAGGGGACATCAAAACACGCCCAAAGGAAGCTCGGGCCAGGGACTGTGAGGTCGAAAGAGGAACTCACGGGAAGTGCCTTCGCGGGTGAGATCGTCCCATCCGCGGATTTTGAAGAAAGGGTAAACCCGCTTCCGCAGCGGGCTCACCCGATGCCTGATAAAGTCGGCTACAATGTCGTAGCCGTTCAGTCCTTGGCAAGCCAGCTCCCGGATCTTGGCCGCTGAGACTGCCTCCGCCGGCTCTAGCAAAGGGCGTGGCAGTGTCCGCTTCCCGGGGTTCACGTTCGCGAACCAGAGCCCACAATCGCTGAGCACCTTGGCGTAGTACCACCGCGACGCCCACCCCCCGACGTTCTCCTTAGCCTTGAACGCCGGATACACGGGCTTCATGTCACGGCGCAGCTTGAAGTAGGCACACCCCGCCGCGTCGCTCCCGCCAGTCGTGGTCAGCTCGTAGAAATTGAGGAAAAGGCTAACCGTCGGCTCCACCTCGATGAACGCCTCGCAAAGATGCGCGAAGATCGTCAGGGACAGGATCTAGTTGGGATTGAGATTTACCAACTCGATTCCGCACTGAGCCAGAACGGCGGCGAAGAAGTTGGACTCCGGAATCTGGAGCCCGTGGATAGCAAAAGGCTCGAAGGGGACGACCTCTTTGCTCTCAGGCGCGGGGGTTGTCTCCTCGCCGGCCGCCCTCCAGCCACCGACCTCGATGAAACCGGCGGCGGCCAACCCCTTCAAGGTGTCCTCGGAAGTAAGGCTCCAGGTAAAAGGCACCATTGGAGGAAGAGGGTCGGGGGGCGAAGGTGGCAGAAAGCGAAGGGATTGAAAAGGCAAGAAGACAGTAACACAAGAAAGGACACGAGGAGGCGTAAAGGAAGCAACGCGAGGGGGCAAACCGCCTCTTATGAGCCGGCGCGGGGAGACAAACCGTCGCCTGTCCGCCTGAGGGTGCGGAAACTGAGAGGGAAAGAGCGGCGCGCATAACTACGTTTCGGTTGGAATTCCCGCCGAGGCCAGAAAACCGCGCGTGCCACAAACATTTCGCCCGGGGCCAGTTACCGATAAACCTCCGAGCGGCATGTCTTCGTCCCGCTCGAGGCTCGGGGGCTAGCTATTGGAGAAAGTACGCGGCCCATGAGATTACGGCCCATTAACTTGCCTCCGGCCCACGAAAAGTACGCCCGAGCTTGGTAAGCTCGCGCCCGAGCTTGGTAAGCTCGCGCCCAAGCTTGGCAAGTTCGCACCCGAGCTTCCCCGCTCCAAACCTCGAGTCACTCGGCCTCCCCGGGGCTTCCGAAGCCCGGAGCTCTAGACCCAAGGCAGACTGCGCCGCGCCGCGTGCTGGCACGCTGCAGGTCCCGTGGGTCACCGCGAGTTAAATGCGGCTGCAGTACCGAAGCACGCCTGACACAAGCCACTGGCGGGTTGGTGGCAGGTCGTGTCAACGATCAGCTTACTATCCGCCCCTATAGAGAAAGACACGTATTGCTGGGTTGCGGTCCAAACAACGATCTGGGCAGGATGAGGAAAAATGTCCGAATGTCCGGGTTGAAGCCTAAATTTGGATTTCAAATAGGGAAAATAGGCTGGCTTGGGCCGGTCTTGGGCTGCACAGTGGCCGGCCATGGAGATGGCCCAACAAGGCTGCAGCCCACGCGAGCACAGGCCGAAAGCGGCTTTACTTAAATATGCGAAGGATTAATGGAAGGCATAATTCCAGCTTCCGCCACCACTAACTGGCATGTGGGACCAAGTGTCAGCCGCACGGCGGCTGTGCCAAGAGGGGATCGTCTTTCACCTCTGTTCGGTCCGGCGCAGCAGCGGGGAACGGCCAAGGGAGGAGGTGGCGCCGGTAGGGGAGGTCTCGGCGGCGAGGGTCCACCACTAAAATGGTTAGCCTATGGTCCCGCGCAACCAAAGACACCGCAAGAAGACGGCCGCGGCGGGCCACTGGGCAAGCGCGCGCGATGAGCAATAACGGCGATGGCCGCGACGTAGCACGGCGCCGGCAGGGTAGGGCTTCCGGGGCCCAAGTAAGGGTCCTATGGGCATCGGCAGAGGGAGCGGGCTTTACCGGCGGGGTCGACATGGCCGGTGATGGCCTGGAGGAGGCCGGCAACGAGGAAGATGACGGCGGCCGAAACGGCTCACGACGACAACGAACACCAGCTGGGCCTGAGGCAAGAGCGAGGTTGGGTCAAGGTTAGTGGTGTTCGGAGAAGCTGTAGACGAGTTGAATTGCGCAAGGGCTCATCGCGGCGGCCAGGAGAAGATTAGGGGCGAAACCGACCGGCGGAGGGCAGACCTCGACGTTTGGGAGCCGCTCTCCCCAATCTAGGCCGGGACGTCTTAGAGGATGTAGGTGGCGAGTTGTGGCCGAAAAATTGAGGCCAATAGTAAACTGAAGCGAGCGAATTGGGGCGCCGAAGGTGGGCAGTCGAATCGAAACAGGGGCGAAGAGATGGTGCGTGCTTTGGCTCGGTTTATATAGGCATGGGGTGGTCTCAGGATGGCTTGGGGAGGAGGGTGGCTTCACAGCGAAGCCACGACGGAGTCCAAGGGCAATGAATAAGAGGGAGGCAGAGAGAGGTAGAGTGAAGCAGAGCCGATGGCCCGACGCGATGATGGCGCTCAGTTGGGGCGTTGTCACCATGGGGCGAGCAAGTCAGACTACGAGTGCCAGGGCGAGGGCGACGATGGGACTGCACAGAGCGAGGGGGAACAAGCAGCGACGCGTGCGCAGGGAAGCCCAGCCATGAGGCGGTAGTTGCAGTAGCTGCAAGCGGCGAGGGAAGGTGGCGTGCACGCAGAGCCAGCAACAGCAACATTGGGCGTTCGGGCGGTGAGGCGACGACACGTTGGGCAGAGGGTGTCGCCGTCGGTTGGCCAAGGGGGCGGTGACGTGCGGCTTGTAGCCGGTGCGGTGAGTAGAGAGAGAAAGAGAGAGCGAGCGCGAGGGAGCAGAGAGAGGGTGAGGTAGGGGCTGACCAGTGGGCCCCACTCTGATGACTGGTCCAACAGGCCAAGTGTAAAAGGGTAAAATCGTGTGATCAATTTAGGTTCAATTTTAGGAGGATTTCATAGATAGAATTTGAAATTTGGATGAAATTCGTTGAAGCCTAAATTTTGATTTCAATATCATAAAACCGAACATCCAATTTATTTTAATACCTAGTTATTTATTTTGATTTGTTTATTCATTCCCCAGATTAATATTTGATAACAAGAGGGAAAGTTATATATATATATATATATATATGTATGTATATAAGTACAGAATTTTATAGGGTTGTAAATTCATGGTTAATAGTCTAAACTTTCATGTATCCATTAGTAAAAAATCTTAGAGTATGTTATATATATACATAGCTACGATGAATAGTTCAGAATTAGGGCATATAGGTTTTATGATAAAGGTATTCTTGGGTTTAAGATTTAAATATGAGCGAAGATTTAGGACAAAAACTGTAATATTTTATAGCCATGGTCCAAGTTTTAAAAATACCCATTTTTGGGGTGTTACAATGAATCACTCTTTTCTATACATCCTGAAAGTACAAAAATGTACCAAGACCTTAAGAAAATATTTTGGTGAAAAAACATGAAAAAGAATATTGCAGAACATATAAATTCATGTGATATCTACCAAAAGATAAAGGCCGATCATGGAAAACCACCTGGACTACTACAACCTTTGCCTATTCCCGAATGGAAATATGATGAAATTGGCATGCATTTCATTACCGGACTACCAAAAACAAAGTCTGGATATGATGCCATATGGGTTATAGTGGATCATCTCACTAAAGTAGCCCGTTATTTACCTATAAAAACTACCTATGGAGGTAGTCAATTAGCTGAACTTTACCTCACAAGAATAGTCCCCTTACATGGAGTACCCAACAAAATATTTTCAGACCGAGGTTCCCAGTTCACTTATAATTTTTGGAAACATCTACATCATACCATGGGAACTCAATTAGCTTTTAGTTCAGCTTATCATCCCCAAACCGAAGGACAAACTGAATGAGTAAATCAAATCATTAAGATATGCTAAGAGCATGTGTCTTGGTGTATGGACCAGCAAGGGATTTGCCTTCCTTTTGCAGAATTCACCTATAACAATAGCTTTCAATCCAGTTCAGGAAAAAATCTCCCTATGAAGCTTTATATGAAAGAAAGTGTAGAACACACCCTTAAATTGGAATGAAGTAGGAGAAAAACAATTTTTAAGACCTCAAATAGTACAGAATTCAGAAAATCATGTTAAAATTATCAGAGAAAAGCTAAGAATAGCTCAAAATAGACAGAAGAGTTATGCTGATAATAGAAGAAAAGACTTAGCTTTTGAAATTGGAGACATGGTTTATCTGAAAGTTTCCCCAATAAAAGGTGTACAGAGGTTTCAAATTAAAGGAAAATTGGCTCCTAGATATATTGGACCTTATAAAATTCAAACTAGAAGATAAGAAGTAACCTATCAGATAGAGCTACCCCCAGAGTTAAAGGATGTTCATCCAGTATTCCACATCTCCCAGTTAAGGAAATGTCTCCGAGAACCTACAGAAATTATGCAAATACATGAAGTTGAAATTAAACCAGATCTAACCTGTGAAGAACAGCCGGAAATTATATTAGAAACAACAGAAAGAAAACTCCAGAATAGAGTTATCTGGTACTATAAGGTACAATGGAAACACCACACTCCTGAAGAAGCTAATTGGGAAAAAAAATCAGATATCCTAGAAAAGTTTCCCCACCTGCTTTCAACCGAATGAATCTCGGGGACAAGATTCTTTCAAGGGGGTAAGTTTGTGACATACCCAAATTTCGTTCTATTTTTAGCATTAAATTTTTTTTTGCAAAAGGTTATATTTAAGTCCTTCCAATTATCCCTTAATTTTTGGGAATTTTCCAAGCCCAATTCCTATTTATTCCTTAAGAAAGTTACCTTCTCTTTATTTTCCAAAAATATTCATTCCATAAAATAACTACATTTTTTCATAAATTTGGATCTCCTCATTTTTCTAGATTTTTAGAAATTTATTTCATAATTTTCTGAGACCTATAGAATTTTCTTTGAATTTCTAAAGCCCTACTCAATTTCTATAAAATCATTTCCCATTCAAATTTAAAACTTTCCTGGTTGGGAAAGTACGCGGCCCATGAAGATACGGCCCATTAACTTGCCTCCGGCCCCGCGGAAAGTATGCCCAAGCTTCCCCCCTCCAAAGCTCGAGTCACTCGCCCTCCCCAGGCTTCCGGCCCGGCTCGACCCTAGGCAGATCAAGCGCCTCATGGCCGCACGCGTCATGAGTCCCACGGTCATCATGAGTTAAATGCAGCCACAGTACCGAAGCACGCCTGACATAAGCCACTGGCGGTTGGTGGCAGGTCGTGTCAACGGTCAGCTTACTATCCACCCCTATAGAGAAAGACACGTATTGCCGGGTTACGGTCCGAACAACGATCTGGGCAGGACGAGGAAAAACGCCCAAATGTCCGGCGGACCTCATACGTCCGCCACGCCTCGGCATGGCAAGACAAAAGAAGATGACTAGTTACCGAAGGGTAACCCGGCGTATCACAACGGACCAAGGTCAGACTACAGTGGCCAGAGGCCGCCTATAAAAAGGGGTGCACAGGCCACTACAAAAGGGACGAAGGCGAACGAAGGATAGACTTAGACAGAAGGACACTCAGCCACCGTAGAACATGAGCACTTGCACTCACGTATGACCTCTAGTTCCAGGCAGTAGTTCTTCGCGTCCAGGTACTGTAGGAACACACATAGTGCCTTGAGCACTTATTGTACTCGAGCCCAGGCTTCCCAAAGCTCGGTCTCACCTCCTTGTACTCGTTTAAGCTCTGTATTAAACGAAGACTGGACGTAGGGCTGTTATCCGACAGTGGAAGCCTAAACCAGGATAAAACCCCCGCGTTGCACTAGCAATCATCCACACACGTCCTTCCCTCGGCGGCGCCCGGCCAGCGGCCGGGCCTCGGTCCAGGGGGCAAGGCCACCCTCGGGTCTCGTACCTTCCCCTTTCCCTTGCTCATCGGCCTGCGAACGCTCGCCTCCTAATCGCCGACATTTCCGTTTTCGAAAAATTCGGAGTACGCTTTCCCTTAGGAGAATACGTCCCTACTTAAACCCCACCTCCGACCCTCTTTCTCTGACCCGTGGCCCCCACCTGTCGGCCTCCATGCCCGATCCAACGGCGCCCCAGATTCGGCCCTAGATCCAACGGCGCCCCTGGGTTCTCCCTCCTCCCCCGGTGCGCCGCCTCTGCTCAATCGCCGACGCCGCCGCCGCCCACCGGAAATCCTCACCGCCACCGCTACCGTCCACCCCTTGCCCTTGTTTTACCCTCGTCGGCTAGCTCTCCCTACCGCCAACCCTATCTGCCACCACCTCTTCCCTATCCTCTCAATGCAGCTCGCCAATTGCTCGCTGCCACGTTGCGCCGCCGCCGCGGCCATAAGCTCGCAATACCGTGCCCGCCACTGCTCGTTACGCTATAAAAAGGCCCTCCCGGCACTGCTATGATCCAAGCTATCTTCCACCACTCCTCCATCTTCTCTCTGCCGCCCCGAACCTCCCCTAGCGCCACCTTCTTCCCCAGCTCCGGCGAAATCCCTCACCGCTGCTCCAGCCCACCTCTAACCTTGACCCCGAAAGGAAAAAGACGCCACACTACACCGTGAACCCAACCTCGCCATCCCCACGCCCCGACGATCACCGGAGCACCCTCGCTGCCGCAGCCCGTGAGATCCGCCGCCTCGACCTCGCCGCCCAGCCACCCTGGACCACCCCAAGCCCTACCGAGACCTCCCCAGGTATCCACATGCTCCTAATTTCATTTTACTAGCACCCATTCCTCGTCGCCGGCCACCGTTCACCGGCGCCGTCGTCCTCCTCAGCCACCCCCAAAATTCCCCTCTCGCCCTCACCGACACCGCAGCCCCACCTATCAACCAACCAGTGCCACCCGCGCGTGTGCTTCTCCCTCACTGCACTTGGGCCTCGCCTATCAATCGCTGCATGAGTGATTGGGCCAAGCCCAGTACTGCAACCCAGTAAATGAAATCCCCTTTTTAAATTTCTTATTCCATTCATGTTTTTATATTTTATTTAAAACATCAAAACTCTTCTAAAAAATTCTACAAAAATTCTCAAAATTTCAAAATAATGTGTAGAATTTTATAAAAATATAATATCCCATATTTTCATAATAACATAATACCAATAAATTCCTTTTACTCACTTTCTGATATGTAAAAGCATTTAAAAATTTTTAATAAAATTTACAAAATTCTGAAAAATGCTAAAATTATATTATAGCACCTAATAATTTAATAAAAATCTATTTTCAATTTTACATTCCTATATCTTCGACAAATTCCATCTCAAAACTCCGGCAAATTTTGTCGTTGATCCCGATCTCTGGAATTTTGTCGACCCACACTTAAATTCCCACATACACCAGTATTAACTTCATGTTGCCCGTAGGAAATATCCATTTTTACAATAACATCCCTCCTCCTTTTCCTTTAGAAAATGTTCTCAAAATTTTAGAAAATCGTACAGCCCATCACCTATTCACCCCGAACCCTTTTTATGCATTTTCATCGTTTTATGCATAAAACTTCTCCAATTCTTTTTTGAATATTTATCCGAATTTCTTTTCTTTTTCTGTATTTGTGACGTATAGACAACGAACTGATCGCCTCTGGATCCTTAGAACAAGAATATCCGGAAGACACTTTTGAGCCCGGTCTGACTACCGAAGAAGGCAGGTTTCCTATCCTTTGACGCATATTGATTTTCCAGTTCCATTTATTATATATTTATCGCATTACTTTCTAGTTATTTAATTGTGAATTATCCTTTATTTGAGTTATAGTATTTAACATTTTATGTAGAATAGACAGTCTAAACCCCATAACCAAAAGTCCACCCAAAAATGTTTAAACTTGACCATACCCTAGTATAAGAAAATCTAGATAAATGGTTATTTCAATAGGTAGGATAGTATTCATCTTGTCTTTTGGATAGACAATGTGGTGAACAGAAGACCCAAAAATTGAAAAGTATAGGCATGAATTACCAAATGGGAAATTGCATGGGTGAGGTATTGCCTTAGTGTTTTTACAATACTGAGCATTTGGGATGCTGACCGAGTAGTCACCGGTAATGATCGTGCGGAGGCCAAGCATTTGCCAGATTCTGCGACATTGGGCCAAGTGATTCACATGTTACCGGCTGTGTCTGTGCGAAGGCTAATATCGCTAGGGTTTTTCTTCAATGTTTGTGTCTTGTGTAAAATATTGCAAAATTTAGACTATTTTGAATAGGAATGACATAAATACCACCCATCCGTATTATTGTGTAAAATATTACAAAATTTGTACGATTGTGTAAAATATTGCAAAATTTGGACTATTTCCAGGCTATAACAGTCCAAAAAATGAGTTTGACTCCGGTTGAGTCTGGCAGTATAATTATTAAGTGCTAGCTTGTGTCACTTTAAGGCAAGTTAGGAAATGTGATCATGCGTTAGGACATTTAGGGAAGGTGTGTTGCTTATGAGGGCCATCGTCCAACGGTGATATGCTATGCTGCTAAGTGAGCCTAGTGATCCAGATGTTTGGCTCTAGGTGGTATAATAGGTATCGAGAGGGTCACTTGCTAATGCTTAGTCTCATTACTGTTAGGTTACAAGTGTCTCATTCCTAATCAAGCATTGAGATGTGTTGTATTTTATGGGTAAAGATGTGAAACCTATGTAGAGT
The DNA here is from genome assembly GCA_036346145.1 of Olyra latifolia. Taxonomy (NCBI): domain Eukaryota; kingdom Viridiplantae; phylum Streptophyta; class Magnoliopsida; order Poales; family Poaceae; genus Olyra; species Olyra latifolia. Next base: position 7,779,950 of record CM070529.1, read on the forward strand.
GTTAAAACTATTCGAATAGTTATATTCTCGGCTATGAACAATGTTTAGTTATACATAAACAGGATATAATGTTTTCAAATACAAAGGTTTGGTTATCACTGTGGAACTGCTGGGTGCAGGTTGTTAGGCTGTGTGCAGGTCTTAGGCTATGTGCCAATTCTATTTTTAGCATGAAAATTTCTCCGCAAAAGGTTATATTTAAGTCCTTCCAATTATCCCTTAATTTTTGGGAATTTTTCAAGTCCAATTCCTATTTATTCCACAGGAAAGTTACCTTCCCTTTATTTTTCAAAAATATTCATTTCGTAAAATTACTAATTTTATTATAAATTTGGATTCTCCTCATTTTTCTAGATTTTAAGAAATTTATTTCATAATTTTCTGAGCCTTATAGAATTTCCTATGAATTTCGAAAGCCCTACTCAATTTCTGGAAAATCATTTCCCATTCAAATTTAAAACTTTCTGTTTTCAAAAAATCGAGAGTATGTTTTCCCTTAAGGGAATACGTCTCCACTTAAACCCCGCCTCTAACCCTCTTTCTCCGACCGGTGTCCCCCCATCTGTCGGCTTCCGTGCCCGATCTAACAGCGTCCCCAGATTCGGCCCTGGATCTGTCGACAGTTTGTTTCGGCAATATATTTTATAGGGCTATGCGAAAGATCGCAACTACAATGGTAGCATAGGAGGCCGAATTTATACAGGTTCGAGCCCTCGGGACGAGGTAATACCCTACTCCTGTGCTCGTGGATTGTATTATGGTGGATGAAGATGATGATCATGGATTGCGAACTAAGGGCCCCTGACCCCCTTTATATAGTGCAAGGGCCGGCTTACAGATAGAATCCCTAATCCGTATATGGAAGATACAGATATAACCGAGTTGGTTATGCCTATATCTATGTATTCGAGTAGGAAATGAGTTCGTTTCCTTATAGAGCACGTCGAGCCGCGCCACCCTCCAAGCCCGTCTTCTGGAAGATCCAATTAACTCGGCCCAAATAGGTGGTACGTCCAGTAGTGTATCTCCGGAAACCCGGGGCCCATGTTATCCACAGTAGCCCCCGAGTGCTTCGCGACAGGGTTGTCTTGATTCGGGGTTCAGCTTGCAGCCCTTCAGATGTAACCCGAGTGACGTCACTCTTCATCTGATTGATGAAGTTCCGCTTGCCAAGTAACCCGCCGATCAAACAACGCAGTTGCAAAGGACTCGATAAAATCTCAAGTCTTAAAAGATGTCTGGTACCTAGCCCGACTGGTCGGTATGCTGGCTATTGGCCCTACGGAGAGGCATACCAAAAAGGTGAATGTTGCCGAGTGATCAGTGTCACCCAGCGTTACCCTCCCTGTTACAAATTATGACATTCAAGTCTGACTGGCAGAGCTTGACATTCGGTCCAGCAGGGGACATGTCACAACTTGCGTAGGGTATTCAGGCGTCCTGACCCGACTAGTGCGAAGTCAAGCTAGTGATTCCCAGAGGAATACGCTCACCTCTAAATTGAGGTCCTCCAAGCGGTGTTCGTCTTGGCAACGAACGATCCGAAGATATGCCACTGAGACCCAACTAAAGAGGTAGCTTTTTATGTTCGTCCTGGCAGTAGCCAGGCTAACTTTCATCCCCAAGGGGGTACATCAAAGGCTGAGTTAATCACCCGAGAAGCGCCCAGCCCTCAAAAGATTGACGACTGGCATAAGGCCCTACCGGGGCGCGCCCTTTTTCCCAACTAGGTTTGACCCAAACGGCACCTATACGCGAACAATGTCGTGTATAGCTTACAGCCCACATGGAGCGTGCTCTTTGGAACCTAAGTTTGGGCCCGAATATTGTAACAATGAATCCAGGGCTTCGTTTTTTTCCCTCCCAGCGCGAAATTGAAACGTCGCCCATGGTCTTTTGATAAATGCGCGCTATCCTCCGTCGCCACGGGGCAACCCCAGCGCCGCTTGCTGGAAAGCCGATCGTCGCTTTGAATGTCGCGCCATGTTCCCGGAGACCTTCACATCAAATCTTGGGAACAGTTCTCATCGGGGTTCCCCCCCAATGTCATTACTTCCCGAAATCGGTTCGACTTCCCGATTCCAGTTATAAGAAGAGGCCGGAGCAGTAGCCGCTTCTTATCCAGACTTCTTCTTCCACCTTTCCTTCTCGGCCTGACCCCATGGATCGCGACGAAGAGTTGGAGGAGCTGTGGGCGCAGTTCGACCTCGCGCTTGCCGAAGTCACCGAAGAAGAAGCCCGGGCCTGCGACGTCGCCTCCGTCGCGGTCCTGATCGAGGTCGCCCCGACTCTCACCGAGGTGGCCGACGACATCGTCGAGGCGTTGGCCCGCGCCCGCGCCCGCGATGCCGCCGCCGCCGAGGCCTTGTTTGGCGCTGCCCCAACCCTTGCCGAAATGGCCAAACGCGCAAGCCCACGCTCGCCGCCATCCCCTGTAATTGGCTTGAGAGCCATTACAAATATTAATAAAATTGTTCGTTTTGCCCCCCTCTTTTCTTTATTTTTATCTAGCACGAACTAATCGATTTTTCGCAACTCAAGTCATGTATTTTGCCCAAGCAAGTTACGTCCCTTTTACTAAGCACTCTGCCCAACGCATCAAGTTCCCTAGCATTAGGAGTTGGCACGGAGCTCTATCTCCAAAAACGCAGTCGGGAAGTATGAGAAGTATGAGTGTTGCTAGGAGACAAGAGTTTCGTTACTCGGAACGATTAACACTTATGCTCGACATAACCTTGAAAAGAGAAAGATCGACTAGGTGCCGACTGCACCTAATTAGGCATAACCCCCAACTTACTAACTAGTCGGAATCCGACCGAGGAGTAAGTCAATCTCAATAGGAGAAAAAGGGGGCGCGGCTGCGTACCTAATTAGGTGTAGCCCCCGACTTACTGGCTAGTCGGAATCCGACTAGGGAGCAAGTCAGGTTATTTTTAATAAAATATTAGGTGCGCGATTGCGCACCTAATTAGGTGTAGCCCCCGACTTACTACTTAATTGAAATACAAATAAGTAGCAAGTCAGAAACTGAATTGCGCAGGGGTAAAAGACAATGTGAGGGAAAACTTATCTTTATTTAATTGTAAACGTGTTACAATGGTCGTCAGTTATAGAACCGACGTAATTGCTCCAGGCTCCACGAATTGTCCAAGAGGGCGCCGTCTTCTCGCCTCAGTCGGTAAGCCCCCAGGCGTGCCGCCGAGTCATGTGAAGATGTCCTGATTTGCTTGGAGAAAAACGACGGGCGCCTCCTCCTATTTCGGGTCCAGCCCTGTTCCGATCTGAGCTATGTTTGGCTGAATCGGACGGGTCAAGCCAAATGCGCTTGGCGTCTTCATCAGGCTTGATGCCTGATTTATATGGCTTCTTGTTCGGTAGACCGCCCTCGTCGCGAAGAGTGGTGGCCGCCGGCCGGATCTTGTCCAACTCGGCAGCCGCTTCGATTGACTGCCCGAAGTCGCAGTTTTCCTTATCGAGGAGATGGGAAAACATGACATCTCCACGGATCGTGATTACGCCCCGCGGTCCTGGCATCTTCATATCCAGATAGACGTAGTGTGGGACAGCCATGAGTTCGGTCAAGCCCGGCCTTCCCAAGATTGCGTGATACGTAGTCTCAAAATCGGCCACCTCAAAGCTGAGGTTCTCCGTCCGGTAGTTATTGCGTGTGCCAAAGGTGACCAGGAGAGTGATTTTCCCGATCGGCACTGATGATGTTCCCGGAATTATGCCATGAAACAGCGCGTCTGTCTTCTGCAGCGCCGTCCTTGGGATCTGCATCTCGCCCAGAGTCTTAGCAAAAAGAATATTTAATCCACTCCCGCCGTCGACCAAGACCTTGCGCAGTCGGACGCCCCATACCACAGGATCCAGGATGAGTGGATATCTTCCTGGGCAAGGGACATGATCAGGATGATCCGAGCGGTCGAACTTGATCGAAACCTCGGACCATCGAAGGTATTTGGGGGTCACCGGAAAAGCTGCATTAATTTCCCGAGTGGTAAGCTTTTGCTTACGCTTGGACTCATATGCATCCGATCCCCCAAATATGTAGTTGAGCTCACGCTCGGTTTCTTGGTAAGCGTCACCCTGAGGAGGGTCACGCCTGTCGTCTTGTTTGGCGTTCGGAGCGTCCTTGCTGTGCTCCTCAGCAAACTTCTTCAATATGTTGCAGTTTTTGTCCGCATGCTTTCCATTCGGATGGAAAGGACACGGCGCCTCCATGACTTTGTTATAGTCGGTGGGCCGAGGCGGCCTCTGCCGACGCTGATCCGCAACCGCTACCAGCTCTTCACCCTTGTGCTTTTTGTCCTTCTTGGAGGACGATTCTGGCTTGTCCTTCTGGCTTCGTGCTTGCTTGGGTGGTCTTCTTGACGCTCAGTAAGAGCATCCGAGGCGGTAGCATATCGATCCGTCAAGGCGAACATCTCCTTGACGGTAGCTAGGGGCTTCCGAGACATTTTCTTGATCAGATCGGGGTCGCGAGCTCCCTTCTGGAAGGCTGCGACGACGACCGCCTCCGAAATTTCCCGGATTGTGTTCTTCTTCTTGGTGAAACCCCGAATGAAATCTCTTAACGACTCATCTTTTTTCTGATGAATCTGATAAAGGTCCCATTGGGTTCCAGGCTTCTCGTAAGTACCCTGGAAATTGACAACAAATTAGTCGCAGAGCTCCCCCCAGGAACCGATCGAGTTCTCTAGAAGGCCCACAAGCCAGTTCTGAGCCGGAGGGGTTAACATGACGGGCAAATAGTTTGCCATCACGTCGTATCCTCCTCCCGCGGCCTTGATTGCCAGAGAGTAGATCTGCAACCAGGCCTCGGGGTCCCGCTCCCCATCAAATTTCACAATCCTTTGAGTTCAACCTTCGCCGCTTTATTCGACGGAGTCGGGGTATGAATGCCTTGATCCCGTCAATCAATCCGTCCTCGGGGGGAGGAGACTGGCGGGGCAGAATCCGACGTGGTGGAGTACGGCGTCGGTCTTCATCTCGCTCCCTCCGCCGTGCTTCAATGTCAAGGCAAAGGTCGCGACTTGTGCTTCGACGGGCGTCTTGCCCGCGGCATTGTGTGTGCTGACTGCGCCGAGTACTACTCGTGGCAGTCTGGCTCCTAGCCGAGTTGGCCTGCTGATCCCGAGTGCCTTAGACAGCCGCTGTCGTCACCATGGCTTTGATTTGTTCCATGATCTGCGTAGCGGGGCTGTTCTCTCCAAGCAAAGGACCAACATTATCCAGGAGGGTCTTACATGCGAGGATGTTCTGCTGTGGCGTACGAAAGACCGAGTGATCTTCCGTGCAGACTTGAAGCAGCTCCTCTTGGACTTCCCGTGCACGACCGCGCAATTGGTCACGCAGGTCTCCTCCACCTCCGTGGTTTTGTTCGGCTCCTGCCTCTCCCATGGGACGCCATGCCGATCCGGAGGCTTGTCCATCCAGTATGTAGACGCCACGAAAGTTGGGGAACCCATTGACGCTCTCCTCCGACTCGGATTCCGAGAAGAAGAGGCTCAACCGATCCCGATTTGTTGGCTCGTCGATGGGAGTGATTATAACTCCCACTTCTCATGCTAGATCTTTTGTCGGAAGAGAGTCCGACTGAGATTCGGCAGATCTGATCTGCTGAAACTTTGTAGCCGAATTGACCAAACCGAGTGGTATGTCCACTCGGGAAGTTGATCTGATTAGAGTCGTCCCTGAGCCCGGACTCAGAAAACTCATCCCAGTGTGTGCATGCCGTGTTCCGTTCTTTGGCCCAGATTGGAAAAGCTGGCGTGTTCTCCGATGGAAAACAGAGGCTGAATTTCCTAATCCGAACGGGGCGAAGCACGATTGAGGAATTGTGATTCCCGACTGAATCTAAGCGCGATCCAGACCGAGAATAAGATCGCCACTTGGTTCTTCATCAGCAGAAGGAGCTGGTAAAGCAAGAGGCGGTAGATCCCGACCGAAACCGAAGGGGAGTCCTGCGGTAGGCCAGTCGGAATCGTCATCATCAGATTGGATCTCTTCCAGATCGGAATCCAGGGGAGAGATCCTGAAGCGGTGAGGCTTGGCCGGAATCGCGTACCACCTCCCCCGGTAATGCGTGGACCGAACGAAGTTCGGCTCACACAACCGTAGTTCCCCGAAGTCACCGGCGATGAAGCCGAGATCTCCGAAGATGAAGCCTTGGCCGGGGGCGTAGGTGAAGACGAATCCGCCAATTGAAGCCATCGGAGTCGATGTAGTTGATCGTGACGCTAGCCCCTACCTGGCGCGCCAACTGTCGACGGTTTGTGTCGGCAATATATTTTATAGGGCTATGCGAAAGATCACAACTACGATGGTAGCACAGGGAGCCGAATTTATACTGGTTCGGGCCCTCGAGGCGAGGTAATACCCTACTCCTGTGCTCGTGGATTGTATTATGGTGGATGAAGATGATGATCATGGATTGCGAACTAGGGGTCCCTGACCCCCTTTATATAGTGCAAGGGGCCGGGTTACAGATAGAATCCCTAATCCGTATATGGAAGATACAGATATAACCGAGTTGGTTACGCCTATATCTATGCATTCGAGTAGGAAACGAGTTCGTTTCCTTGTAGAGCACGTCAAGCCGCGCCACCCTCCAAGCCCATCTTCTGGAATATCCAATTAACTCGGCCCAAAGAGGTGGTACGTCCAGTAGTGTATCTCCGGATACCCGGAGCCCATGTTATCCACAGGATCCAATGGCACCCCGAGGTTCTCCCTCCTCCCCCGGTACGCCGCCTCTGCCCAACCGCCGGTGCCGCCGCCGCCCGTCGGAAATCCTCACCGCCGCTGCTACCGTCCACCCCTTGCCCCTGTTTTGCCCTCGTCAGCTAGCTCTCTCTGCCGCCAACCCTATCCGCCACCTCCTCTTCCCTATCCCCTCTCTGTAGCTCGCCAATTGCTCGCCACCGCATTGCGCCGCCGCCGCCATAAGCTCGCAATACCTTGCCCGCCAATGCTCGCTACGCCTATAAAAGGGCCCTCCCGCCAACGCTATGATCCAAGCCATCTTCCCCCTACTCCTCCATCTTCTTTCTGCACCCCCAAACCTCCCCTAGCGCCACCTTCTTCCCCAGCTCCGGCAAAATCCCTCGTCACTGCTCTAGCCCACCACTAACCTCGACCGCAAAAAGAAAAAGACGCCACACTATACCATGAACCCAACCCCGCCATCCCCACGCCCCAACGATTATCGGAGCACCCTCGCCGCCGTAGCCCGTGAGCTCCGCCGTCTCGACCTCGCTACCCGGCCACCCCGGACCACCCCAAGCCCCACCAAGACCTCCCTAGGTATCCACATGCTCCCAATTTCTTTTTTCAAACACCCATTACATGCCGCCGGCCACCGTTCACCAACGCCGTTGTCCTCCCTCCACCACCCCTAAAATTCCCCTCTCCCCCTCACTGACATTGCAGCCCCACCCGTCAGCCACCCAGTGCCGCCCGCCTGCGTGCCTCTCCCTCACTACACCTAGGCCCCACCTGTCAGTCGTTGCGTGAGTGATTGGCCGAGCCCAGTACTGCAGCCTAGTAACTGAAATCCCCTTTTCAAATTTCTTATTCCATTCATGTTTTTATATTTTATTTCAAACATCAAAACTCATCTAAAAATTCTGCAAAAATTGTCAAAATTACAAAATAAAGTGTAGAATTTAATAAAAATTATAATATCCCAAATTTTCATAATAAAATAATCCCAATAAATTCCTTTTACTCACTTTCTTATATGTAAAAAGCATTTAAAAATTTTAATAAAATTTACAAAATTCTGAAAATGCTAAAATTATATTATAGCACCTAATAATTTAATAAAAATCTATTTTCAATTTTACACTCCTATATCTTCGACAAATTCCATTTCGGAACTCCAGCAAATTTTGTTGTCGACCCTAATCTCTAGAATTTTGTCGACCCACACTTAAATTCCTACATACACCAGTATTAACTTCATGCTGCCCGGAGGAAATACCCATTTTTACAATAACATCCCTCCTCTTTTTCCTTAAGAAAATATTCTCAAAATTTTAGAAAATCGTATAGCCCATCACCTATTCACCCCGAACCCCTTTTTATGCATTTTCATCGTTTTATGCATAATACTTCTCCAATTCTTATTTGAATATTTATTGGAATTTTTCTTTTTCCGTATTTGTGACGTATAGACAACGAACTGATTGCCTCCGAATCCTTTGAACAAGAATATCCGGAAGACATTTTTGAGCCTGATCTGACTACCGAAGAAGGCAGGTTTTCTATCCTTCGACGCACATTGGGCCAAGTGATTCACATGTTACCGGCTGTGTTTGTGCGGAGGCTAATATCGCCAGGGATTTTCTTCAATGGTTGTGTCTTGTGCAAAATATTGCAAAACTTGGACTATTTTGAATAGGAATGACATAAATATCGTCCGTCCGTATTATTGGCCATTTTAGGGTAGAGCTGGGCTGGTTCTGCAAAGCTGATAATAAAATCATTAATGGACCCTACTTTAGGTATATGAAATTATGTCAAACTGGGTGATGCCTATTCGATTCAAATAAATCCATAAATTTTAAGAAAAGATAATGGTTGCCAGATGAGTTAAGAATGGAGAAAGAATATAGTAATTTACAAATTCATTTAAATGTTTTAGAACTAATTTGAAATGCAGATGTTAAGTCTTCAAATATTGCATTCAATACCAAGTTAAATTACAACCTTACTCTTCTTTGAAATATTTTGCATACAATTAATACTTCATTTCCTATGGAAACCTGCTAGTGTTGTTGATCTACTTACCCGTTATGTGGGAAATGATAATTGAATAGATCCCTATTGCGCTGTAAATCTCGACTTTGACTTTTTAGCAGAGAATATGGAACTCTTCGGCTTAGAATACTAGATATTTCCTAAACTCACAAAATATAAAGTGACTTGTATAATACCACAATTTTGGTATTGTAAATGTACATTGATCATACTTAAATAACATGGAAAGGTTGATATACTGATTCTGGGTCAACATTTATAATATTAAAGGAGATCAATTTTTAATATTATGTATTGAAAACTGGTCCCCCACACATATAGTAATAGAAATGTATTATATCACTATATATGATTTGATGGGTATTCGTCTATACTCACTCTTGCAAATTTTATTTGTGGGCTGCTATTCCATCCGGCAGTATCAAGACCTCGTAGAGAAAATGTTAACATTCAATGAGAAGTTCTACGATGGAGGCGAGTACTAGATTGCGCTACCCCAGTCGATTGCCTATGGGCATATGGATTGGCTTCACCGAAGATGTTTCGTTTTAGCTACGGTTTAATGAAGATTTTAGCCTCAAAGACATTTAAATGTAGACTTTGATCTTAAGATCGCTGCTACTCTGATACTTAATAATAATTGTTTCTGTCATAGTTAATATTGACATGGATTTGATATTTCACCAATGGCGTTGTTCTGTATACTAGTGTGATCCTAAACTAGTGCAGAATACACAGGGGGTTCTGAATTGTAAATTTAGGACTCGACACGCTACCTCGCCACCATAGCCATGGTTAGCATGGCCAACGCCCCGCCGCAAGGAGCCCGTCAACGAGGAGACTCACGAGAAGGAGCCACCGTTCCGCGACGAGTCCACTGGCGAGGAGGCCCGCAAGGTCGAGGAGTTGGCTTCCAAGCAACAGTGGGTGACATCGCCAGATCCAATGTCGGATCCCGATCAGAAGGAGGACGATGACAGTGCAATGACTAAAACGACGAGCCGGCCATTTCGCTGGGATGAGCATTGGCACCTCTCGCCGTACGAATTGGCCCGCCTATCTGACGATGAGAACACCTCCCCCTCGCCCCCGGACAACCCCGCATCATTGTACCATGATGACTCCTTTGACCCTGAGGTGGCAGAAGGCGATGGCGGCTATGATAGCGGTGACTACAATTGGATGTAAATATAGGTGTAGCTAGCTAAGGTACATAGTATAGCTAGCCTAGCAAGCACCGGTGTGCTACCGGTGCTAGCTAGGCTAGCTAAAATTTTAAAAATATATATGTATCGGTTCTATCCATAAACCAGCATAGAGAATGGGCCATCTATGCTGGTTTGTAACCAGCACAGATGACTAGACACATCAGTGCCTGTTGTTTTTACGACAGTTTGGAACCGGCACTGATATGGTATTCTGTAGTAGGCAGGAGTTCTCAAAGGCATGGTGCTAGTGAATGGGCCAGTATTCGCGCGGTTGGTGCGGGTTCCAACACTAAGACTGAGACGAAAAGGCAATCAAAACAAGAGTTTTGTCTTCGATCGGTTAGAAACCGAGGTGGAAAGTGGGTTTGTTCCCTTACATGATTTCAAGTCCATGCGAGCCTAGAAGCAACAAAAATGTAGAAGAGGGTTCTAGGGAAGGAACTCAGATCTATGGTACCGCCAGTTCGAGTGTAGGTTTTAGAAAAAGGCATGGGATGCGGTTCTGATGGAGGTTTCAAACAAGGCATAGGATGCGGGTTCTGAAGGAAACATACTTAGGGAGATTGGTGATAGTTTGACTACAGAGGTCGCGTGGGCCTCCCTTTGGGAGGCCTGCTACGCAAAAAGTGAGAAAAACTTTATTGCTTTCCTTTTAACATCCCCATGCCACCATACCACACGGGGGACATTGGGACATCAAAAAGGAGATTATATCACTATCAACTAATGTATTCCGACTTAGGATAATAAGCTCATGAGCTTGGTCTTACTTCACCCTAAACGAAAGAAGATTTCCTACCTTCTTTTTGGGCGTGAAGCAGCTGATGACAAAGTCAATGGCGATCTATCCCAAGGGATGAACGGATCAAGCTAGTGATCTGTTCGAGGAGGCAAACAGACCAGGCAGTGAGACTCTATTCTATGAGTCGAGTGGATTGGATGGTGCAAATCGCATGTCCGCATGATGATGCTAGTGAGAGCAAGTGCTAATGTAGCAATTGATAAAAGTGACTCAGAAAGTGATGGTGATGTTCTCTCAACATCTTATACTTATACGTGTATGTTGGGTTCAATTGGTTTTTTTTCATGCGACACACAATAAAGAGTTGTTTTCTTTGTACATTGCTGATGATTTTATTTCACTCTACTTGGATGATGACATAGGCTACTACTATTGGAGTGGGTGACATCAAGATAAAGATGCATGACAGAGTTGATCGGGTACTTTAGGGTATGAAAAACGTGCTAGGGCTAAGTAGGAATCTGATTTAGCTTAGGACCTTATATAAGGATGAGATGATGTTCTAGGCTGAGATAGGAAAACCATCACAATCATGAAGGGAAGGATGACTATGATATAGGAGAGAGGACGGCTTCACATCTTTACAAGGTGCAAGGTAGTATTGTTCCATGTGGAGCCACTAAGGGGCAAGGGTTCATAGAGATAATAGTGTTTGTTCTAGAAGATGGTAGGTCTGAGGCAAGTCATACTTGTCGAGTAACTCGATGTGAGCTCCAAAGGCAACAACTCAAGTCTGGGTATGGGTTCGCACAGGACGTTACAACAGCTTCAAGGTGACGAAGGTCATATTCACCAAGGTGGAGTTTGTTAGATTTTGTATTGAATATGTGTACAAGTGGGGCTATGTTTGGACTCTGAGATATAATAGACAGGGTTGGATAGAGTTTGAGTCAAATTACTTAATCCTGGGTACTATGTAAAGGGAGACATTAACGTTGTAACCCATAGCAGCAAAAGTAGCAGTGTAGGAGCGCAGGGGGTTGTGATCAGCATGTGGTCGTGACCGCAGGCAGGTGTTATGTTGCGATTTCGATTTTGGGAAGGAATATCCATAAACGTGCCTTGCAGATGTATGCGAGCGCCGAACTGTGTTACCAAATGTTGTGATTCATGTGTCATTTCTAGATAGCATCACGTTAAATCCTAGCAAGTGGTAGCTCTGGTACCATTTGTTAGCACCAAGGCTGTTACACCAGCGACTGGGCCCTAGATCGTTGGGCCACTGCACTCGCAGGCCTAACCACAAAGCAACAACCAAGTTCTATTGGGCCAATCTCCCTAGAAGGCTAGCCTTATAGGTGGGTACCCTCTCACTCTTATAAATTGTGCTTTGCCCCCTCCCACAACCAATGTGGGACTATTCCCAACAATCTCCCCTTCACAGATTGTTGCCCCTTCAATGTCCTCTTCACCGAACTCTAATGACCACTTGAGCCCATGATCCATCGGATCTTCCCTTCATAGTACTCTAATGGTCCCTTAGGCCTTTCACACCCTATTGTCTATCAGGTCTAACATATTACCCGGGAACACATGGGCCACCTATGCTCTGATACCACTAGTTAACACCACAAGCCCAACCACAAAGCAACAACCAAGATTTGTTGGCCAACTATCCCCAAAAAGACTAGCCTAATAGGTGGATACCTTCTCATCTTTTGTAAATCGTGCTTTTCCCCCCTCTCACAACCAATGTAGGATTATTCCTAACAATCTTCCTCTTCACACATTGGTGCTCCTTCATCATCCTCCCTTCAACGTACTCTGACGGTCCCTCAGGCCCACGATCCGTCGGGTCTTCCCTTCACCATAATCTGACGGTCCCTCGAGACTTTAACACTCTATTGTTCATAGGGCCCTGGACCACCTCGACTCAAATACCACTTCTTAGGATTTAACGTGATGCGGTCTAGGAACGACACCTAAGACACGATATTTGGTGATGTAGTTCCGCACTCGTCTACATCTGTGGGACATGATTATGGATGCTCCTCCCTAACACAAAATCATACCGGTAGCTCGGGATCATGGCCACACGCCGATCGTGACCTCTTGGGCGCCCACGCCGCTACTTTTGTCATTATGAGAGTTACAATGGCAATGCTCCCTTTTTGTAGGGTCTAAGATTATAGAGTGCTACTCAAACTTTATTTTATCATATATATTATAACTTAGAGTATAAATGTAACCATATACATATTCGGCACAAACTCTAACTAACTTGTTTTGGTAGCTAGGGTTCACCTCTGAATTAAAGTTACCACCACCATAAAATGCCACTAACCTGGATGAGAATGTGGGCCATGTGGCGATGTGCCACTATGTAGTGTCTTAAATAACTAATCTGCAATACATGATGGATTTATAATTTCTATAACCGCGTAATTTCTTTCCAATTTAAATTCAAATTAGAATTTACATCGAGACCGGTCAAACATTTGGATGTTATGTTGTAATTTTTAAAGATCTTAGTGTTTCTAAGTTGACGATGTCTGTGATTGATCTCCGGTATGTGTTCCAGCCCCACTCCCTAGTCCCTACTAGTCTGTCGCACCGTAGTATTAGTGTATCGCCCTAGGCAGGTTAGAGCTAATAATAGTTATATGTATATTTTTTTTATAAAAATGGAATTTCTAATCAACAGTCGCTTGAAATCACCTTGATTTCAATTGATTTTTTGGATCGTTGAATTAAGATCCGACTGCTCAGGTCTCCCCCAATCTCTCCTCCATGCTCACTCTCTCTCCCTCTCTCTCCCCCCCTCCCCATCCACACCTCGCCGCTATGCTCTACTTCACCCTGTGCCACCGCCGTCTTCTCCAACTCATCGGAGTTCTGCCATCGTTAAGGTCAGGGTTTGGATTCACCAAGGTGAGGGATGGGTTCGTCTGTGTCCCAAGGTTTAGAGGGAGGCTAGAAAGGTGGAGGCTTGATAGTGGGAGGTGGTCGACGGTGCAGCGAGACAGTGGTGGTGCCCTTAAAGGTGTGGGTTCACTGGAAGATGGTGGCCATGGAAGGATCATTGACACGTGACTCAAGCTAGGGTGGACAGGATTGCATGGTGGCAGGAAGGAGATGAAGCACCAACAAGGCACGGGTGGTAGTGGTGAAAGCACGTGGATCTGCCCCCCATCGCCAGACAAATGAGAAGGCAGAGTAGGACGGTGGTGGAGCAGGACAACGAAGCAGCGCCTGCGTCTGGCGTCAAAGTTGATTTCAGTGGATTCCTGCTGGACAGTACAAAACAAAAAGGTACATATTGTTCGTGCTTCCTTTAGAGCTAATAATAGTTATAAAGGGGGAATATATCTTACAATTTGATCTTTGGGATATTTAAGGCAAATTTAAGTGGAGTTTATTGATAGTTTATGGTGCTGCTCATGATTATGCCAGAGATAATTTCCTATGTGAAATGTCGAATTTTTGTTCTGATATCTTAAATCCTTTTGTTATTGGTGGGGATTTTAATCTGTTAAGAAATTTAGAAGACAAGAACAAGTAGGGGGTTTTGTCTAGACATAGTGGTTTTTTTCAATTCTGTAATCAATATTCAAGGGCTTAGAGAGACTGAGATGGTTGGAGGGAGATATACTTGGTCCAATATGCAAGCATGTCCTATTCTGGAAAAGTTGGATAGAGTTCTTATGAATTCGACGTGGGAAAATTTGTTCCCTTTGGCAATGGTCAGGATACTTCCTAGGGTGTTATCAGATCATTGCCTTATTATTTTATTTTCGGAGGATAATATTGTCACAAGGAATTATATTTTTAGATTTGATATGTCTTGGTTTAAGGATGAGAGCTTCTTGGAGAAGGTTAAGCTTATTTGGGATAAGCCTTTTCTTTTGAGTGATAGTATCTCTATTTTTCAATATAAAATTAAGAGTTTAAAAAAGTACCTTAAAGGTTGGGGATCTAATAAATGAGGTTCTGTTAACAAAAGAAAGCTTTGGCTGAAAAATTGGATTCATAAATATGAAGATATGGAAGAGGGTAATGTTTTGACAGCTAAGGATGGTGAGAAAAAGTGAGATATTTGGCTGAACTTTTTAGTATTTATGATAATGAGGAAGTAAAGTGGCATACCAGGTCTCAGGAGAATTGGTTGTAAAGAGGGGATAATAATACTGCTTATTTTTATAAAATTGCCAATGGAAAGAAAAGAAGTAAAAGTATTCTTCTTTTGGAAGATGGAGAGGTCAATATTCAAGGTAATGAGGCCCTGCTATCTCAGCTACTAAGTTTTATAAAAATCTTTTTGGGTCTGAGGTTAATAACAATTTTCTGATCAAAGAAGGGATATGGCCTGAGGATGAGTAAGTCAATATTGAGGAGAATAACATGTTGATTGCTCCTTTTACTAAAGATGAAATTTGTAAAGCTTTACTTATGATGGGTAAGAATAAAGCGCTTGGTTTGGACGAGATACCTACAGAATTTTATCAAAATTGTTGGCAAATCATTAAACATGATATTTGCAATATTTTTTAGGATATTTTTCTAAATAAAGTGAATATTTCTAGACTTAATTATGGTTTGATTACCATTATTCTTAAAGTCAGTGGGGCTAGTAAAATCACTCAATTTAGACCTATTTGCCTTTTAAATAATATTTACAAACTGATTTCCAAAGTCCTCACTAACAGGATGGAGAATATAATGGGAAGGATAATTTCAAAAAATCAAACTGCTTTTATGAAAGGAAGAAATATTATGGATGGTATCATTCTTTTTCAGGAGATTTTGCATGAGACTAGGTCAAGTAAAGAGGTTGGTGTAGTGGTTAAATTGGATTTCGAGAAGGCTTATAATAAGATCTGCTGGAATTTTCTTTTTGATTGTATGAGATTAAGAGGTTTTGACCCTATTTTTTGTAACTGGGTTAAGCAAATTGTATGTGGAGGTACTTTGTGTGTGTTTGTTAATGGGGCAGTGGGTAAGTACTTTCAGGGTAGATTAGGAGTGAGGCAAGGTGATCCTCTTTCTCCTTTCCTATTTAATATAGCAGCTGACTGCCTTAGTAAGATGATTTATAAAGCTCAGAGAGAAGGGTATATTTGTTGATTGGCTAGTAGATTTTTTCATAGAGGGGTTGTCAATTTGCAATATGCAGATGATACTGTTATTTGTCTGCAAAATGATTTGGAGAGGGCTAGAAATATGAAATTTTTGTTATCAATCTATGAGAATATGTCTGGTCTAAAAATGAATTTTCTGAAGAGCGAGGTGATTATTATTAATGGAGATAGAGAGCTGGATAAGATGTACTATGATGTTTTCACTTGTTCGGTGGGTAAGTTCCCTATTAGATACCTAGGAATGCCTATTAGCTGTAAAAAGGTGCTGAGTAGAGATTGGGAGTTTTTCAAAGATTGAAAATAAATTGGCTATGTGGAAGAGCTCTACTCTTCCTTTAGGTGGCAGACTGATTCTTTTGAACACTTGTCTATCTAGCATGCCTTTATATTTCATGTCTCTGTTCCGTTTACCTAAAAATATTGTGGGCAAGATAGATAGAATCAGAACTTTCCTTTGGCAAGGTAATGAGAAGAAAAAGAAATATCATTTGGTAAGATGGGAAAAAATATGCTTAGACAAAAATAAAGAGGGTTTAGGGATAAGGAATTTAAGAGATGTAAATATAAGCCTTCTTACTAAGGCAAAATATTTGGTGCAAACCTAAGAATTGGTGCAAATGTGCAAACTCACCACGCGAGCCGTCGGATGCCATCCGGATGGCCCGGATCTGCCAAGGTGGATTGCCTCTCCCACTTATGCCACTTTTCAGAACAGCCCCCGAAATCTTCTCAACTCTCTCGAGCGTGCCCCCGGCCTCCCGCGTCTCCCCAAATTGGCCGCCGACTGCAGAGGCAACGGGTTGTCCGGCCGCGCCGTCGTTTCGGGATGCGCCGGTGCCGCACGAAGCTTCTCCGGCCAGGCCATCGTCTCTCCAGCCGCGCCGGCGCCGTCCGTAGCTTCTCCGGCCAGGCCATCGTCTCTCCAGCCGCGCCGGCACCGCCCGCAGCTTCTCCGGCCGGGCCGTCGCATCCAGATGCGCTGCCGCCCCCCACAGCTTCTCCGGCTGCGCCGTCGTCTGTAGATGCGCCGCCGCCGCCCTCAGCTTCTCCGGCCGCGCCGTCGTATCCAGATGCGCCGCCGCCCCCCACAGCTTCTCCGGCCGAGCCGTCGTCTCCAGATGCGCCGCCGCCGCCCTCAGCTTCTCCGGCCGCGCCGGCGCCGCCCTCCTCAAGGTGACCCTGTCTCTCTCTCTCGCTTCGTCAAGATGAAGCATGAAACATCAATTTGGGCTCCGAGTATCTATCCGCTATCTTTCCTGGAGATTTTTTCCCCCAATCCTCTGCCCTGCAACTGAGATATTGTGGTCGAATCCCGGAAATTCTTCTGGCTTGAAGATTTTGACATCCAATCGGTTAATTTTTTCATTCTACACACTTCCCTCCTCCATTTTTTCTCATGTGATGAGATTGGATGCAACCGATGCAGAGCACCCAGATGGGTCCTTGGAAGTGTATGATTCCCTGTAGCAATTTACGTGCAGTCTACTTCTCAGTGTGTGTTATTTAGAATTTTGGTTTCAAAACTGAATTGTGCATCTATCTGTGTAGGTGATTGTTAGTACAGAAGTTATCGGCAACAGGAGCAGTCTGTGTAGGTGGTCGTCATCACAGAAATTTGGTTTGAAAAACTGGATTGATTTGTTGTTCTACTGGTATCAGCCTGCACCACATAACTGTTCTTGTAAGTCCTTGTACAAGAGTTGATGCCTGCAGGTTGATGACTGCTACGATTCTCCAGCGTAGCACTTTTAGTGGATTGATGCATACATTCCTGGGAGGGAATTCGATTTCGTGGCACACAGTCCATCTTGTTGATGTTATATGAAGAACTTGTTCCATAAGTATGAGCATGATCTGTATCACAAAAAGCAGTCCATCTTGTTCCAATTGAGCATGATCTGTATCACATTCCTGGGAGGGAATTCGATTTCCTGGCACATTATCTTGTTGCGAAAACCCGGATTGAGCATGATCTGTATCACATTCCTGGGAGGGAATTCGATTTCCTGGCACACAGTCCATCTTGTTCCATAAGTAAAAGCATATTCTGGAACTGGCCATTGTCAGTGGATGGCTTCGTGACGCTGTTCTGAAGCTTGTCACTGAATGACTTCGACGCTGTTCTGAAGCTTGTCACTGGATGACTTCAAGACTGTTCTGAAGTTTGTAATAGTTATGCGAGTCGTCTAGTTCGGAAACTTGCAATTCTTAAGCTTGTAATTTAGAAGCTATTGTTATGAATGAAATATAATTGTTCTTGTTTAAGAACCTGATTAGTCATTGTAATGCAGAAGGTTGATCTGATGTAATTTAGGAGGTTGTAGTTGATCTGATGTATGTAATGCACAGCTTGTAATTATTCTGTAACTTTTAATGCAGAAGCTTGCATTTGTTCTCAATGGAATCAAATTTGAGAGTCAATACGAATCCAGAATTTGGATTTTGTGTATGTCAATACAAGTTTCACTAGTATAGAAGTTTTTCACAAGTACAGGGACTGCACCTCTACTTCATTTTTCACAATGTATCAAGTTTCACATAATCAATTTTTTCACAGCTTCTATTTTACGGGAATTATCAAGTTTCACATAAGTTAAGACCAGATTCACTGGAATACACAAGTTTTGCACAAAATTTAATACCAGATTCATTGGAATACAGAAGTTTCACTGGAATACATGCTTAGCCAAATTTATGACCAGATTCACTATGTATTAGTTGCTGCCAAAAATACATGCTTCAAATTGCATTCCAGCACTGTATTAATTGGCCCAAAATGCATTCCTACAGTAGAGGGACTGCACCTCTACTTCATCATTCCTGCAATTAGATAACAAGACATATTATTGGAGGCCAAAAATAGAAGGAGAAGAATTATACGAAGAAGAAGATCTTACATCATGTAAGACTGTCCTTCTTAGGGCAGTTACGCCTGTCGTGAAATGCCAACTCATTGCATGACTTGCATATGCATGCAATCCTCTCTTTTTTCTTCTTCCCCTCTTCTCTATTTTTGTTCCCTCCCTTGTCCAAATGGTCTCTAATTCGTTTTGATCTTCCTTTTGTGTGGACATCATTTGGCGGCAGTATATCAATCTTGGTAGGTAGTTGGCTATCATCTAGTATGCAAAATATTTTTGTATTTCCATCTTTTTGTATACTATCAACTACACAATGGTCCCTGCTAGCAAGGACTTGCTTCTGAAATTCTAGAAATTTGGCATGTGTGAAAACCTCGCTACCATACTTCTCTATCGACCATTCTGTCTTTAATAATGGCAAGGTATGGAGGCTGTCATTATCATCTCTTAGCTCCTTTTCTCTTTGCTCTTCCACTGCAGTGTCGAATCTAACCCAAAATTCGACCAAAGCATGCTTGAAACCAATGAAATGATTAAAAAAAGAGTTTGTACTCTCCGACCTCGAGGTTGTTCTCAGAATACCTCCCAAAAATATGTCTCTAAAGTAAGCTGGTATCCAAGACCCACGGATGCGATACCGGTTAGCCAACCATTCATTACTTTCCAAACTGAAATATGAAATTATTGTTGCCCACTCTGACTCAAACTCCTCACATGTTTCTGACGCATATACACATGAGTTCACACGCTTATAAAAAGCTGGATTTTCCCTCACCGGTGGACCTACCTTTTCTGGAAGCTTCTTCAGAATGTGCCACATGCAAAGTCTATGTTTGGTTGATGGGAATACATTGCCAATTGCCACCTTCATGCTTGCATCTTCATCGGTAATGATTAGCCTAGGTGCAGTCCCTCCCATTGCTTTCAAAAATGTATCAAACAACCACATGTATGAGTCTATCTTCTCATTGCATATCAAAGCAGCGCCAAACAATACACACCCACCGTGGTGATTTACTCCGGTGAATGGTGTGAATATCATGTTGTATTGATTAGTACTATATGTACTATCAAAAGATACCAAGTCTCCAAAATGTGCATAATTCTTTCTACACATAGCATCCGCCCAAAAGACGTGAACCAATCTTCCCTTGTCATCAACCACATAGTCAAAATAAAACCCCGGATTGATGGAGTTCTTTTTAGCAAGATTGTCAACAAACAGTTGTGCATCCGATGACTTTATACTACTTCTCAAACTAGCATGATAATTTTGTAAGTCTCTTTTCGTGCATCCCACGTTCTGAAATCCACCGTCACTTACCCGAAGATATCTATATACCAAAGATGTGCCAATGCTTGCTTTATGGCAATCAAATAGTGCCGTCTTAGCCTTTTCGCTGACTTGCCTATTTGACCGTATCAAGTGTTGTTTACTAGGGGAGACAAGTTCGTGCGCATGCACAGGTTGGAATTGCACGATTTGATATCTATTTTCCTTTGTCCGTTTGACACATAACATGGCCCCACAACCACACCTTGTCAGTTTTTGCTCATATTTCCTTTTTTTTATGTCCAACTTGTTCTCACCATCCCTACGAAAACCTTCTCTCGAACAATAGTACCGCTTCCACAACACCTCGTCACCCACCACCTTTTGTTGTCCAATACGAACTGAGAACCCCGCTAAATGAGCATAGTCTTTGTAAAATTTCTCAACGGAGACCACATCTGGAAACTCCATCCCTACAGCCGGCTTCAGTTCATGGGGCAAATTTGGCGTGCATGTTGTACCCTGCAATGCAACAACTATACCATCATCAATGTGCTTAATTGAGGTGTGCACTTTGGAGGGGTCATCTCAATTTCAAAGACTTCCAATCATATTTGGGCGTATTTACAGAGGCATCTCAATTTCAAAAACTTACACAGAAGGGAGGTGTACACTTTGGAGGGGTTCTTAACGCATCTTCAATCTGCAATGACACACGAGGCCATGCCGTTGTTGTAGGATCATGGCTAGGGCTAGAGGCAGTGTTAGCACGTAATCCACCTCGCCCAGAGGCACCAGCAGCAGCTGTGGGCTCGCAGGGGACGCGGCGGCGGCGGCAAGATCTCCAGTGGCGCCGCCAGCGTCTCTCATGGCGGCGCTTCTCCATGCGGCGGCGCGCGCCGGTCTCCGAGATCAGCACACCAGAGCAGCGCGTTCCACCGCCGCCACAAGCTTCTCCCACGGCGGCCCTTCTCCATGCGGCGGTTGCGCACGGCCTCCATGCGTCGGCGGCGGGTCTCCATGCTGCGGCGGCGTCTCTGTGGCAGGCGGACAGGTCTTGCCCGGCGGCACCGCATCAGCGCGATCTCCCAACGGCGAGCTTCTCCGTCAGCTGGCGCGGCCGGGTTCCATTCGACGGCAACGGGTCTCCATGCGGCGGCCGTGGCGCCTAGTCTCCATTCGACGGCAGCGGGTCTCCATGCGGCGGCGGCGGCTCTCCAAGGCCGGGTGGCACCGTAGCAGGCCACCAAGCCCTACCTTCACGTTGCGGCAGCGACGATCGTCCAGAGGGCATCCCATCTCGTCGCGGCGGCCACGATCGCGCCGCCATGCCTTCACTAGCTAGGGCGGCAGATGATCGCGCTTAGCGCCAAGACACGAAAAAAAAAATACTGGGTTTCGGGGAGACGGGTGGGATTTTGGGAGACGCGGAGGCGGGGGCACGCTGAGAGAGTTGAGAAGATTTGGGGCTGTTCGAAAAGTGGCATAAGTGGGAGAGGCAATCCCACCTTGGCAGATCCGGGCCATCCGGATGGCATCCGACGGCTCGCGTGGTGAGTTTGCACATTTGCACCAATTCTTAGGTTTGCACCAAATATTTTGCCTCTTACTAAATGGTGGTGGAAATTGGATATGGAGAATGGTATGTGGCAAGATCTAGTTAGGAGGAAATATGTCTTGAATAGACCTCTTTATCAAGTTAATTATTCTAGCCTGGATTCCTATATGTCAAGAAGATCAAGTTACTTGGAATGATATTATTGTGCGATGTCAGAGGTTCAATTTTGTAGAGGGTATGGATAAAGGGTATTGGAATGGTGGTAGCAATAAAAGGTTTTCGGTGGCTGCTATCTTCAAATCTCTTTCTATTAATGAGATTCCTAAAGATGACTTGTGTGTTACTATTTGGAAATGGTATGCTCCTCTTTAAGATCAAGATTTTTGGGTGGCTAGTGAAACAGAATGCGATATTAACAAGGGATAATCTTAGAAAAAGGAATTGACTAGGGAACACTAGTTGTGTCTTTTGTGAACAGGTGGAGACTTGTAATCATTTATTTTTTGATTGTGTTATCAGTAGGACGGCTTGGAATGTGTTAGCAGTGTGAGAACCGGTTTCCAATATGATAATATCGGAGATTCTCTAAAATACAATTGTCCAGGATTCCAATTGTATAACAGAAATGACACCATTGCATAGCCTTTATTAATACCAATAACAATGTTACAGCGGAAGTGGAAAATACAAAAGGTATTACAACTAGATCTATACACCCATTCCACAAAGCTTGGCCCGAGGATAGGAATTCCTTAGAAAACGTCGAGTCATCGAGTTCCTTAATCTGTAAAAAGTTGAATTTAGCAGGGTGAGTATTTCTACTCAAAGAGGTTTTCACCGATGCAAGTGACTATTAATTACATGCAAGTTACCTAAATAAGAAGAGCAAGATTTATGTAGATATAATGCAACAATTGAAATGGCTTACCGCTTATTTCAAAGAGTTTTGTAAAACATTTAAGAATCAAATTCTTTACACAACCAAATTCTTTACTCATCACACCCATACACCACATACACCACCTTGTTACATCTCGCACGTCGCGTTGAGATTATTAATTAAATCATCGAGCATATGTCACAAATCATGCAGTATCACCCTTCGACACAACTCCATATACCGGGAGTACGGTCCATTAATGATTTATTTTCATTCGATTCTGCAGAACCTAGGTCAACTATCCATTGGCCAGATACATAGTTGAACAATTGTGTCTCTAACCCATGACATTCTCAGGTTTTAGCATTAGATAGGCCCACCATTCCTGTTTCATCACCCCTGGTTCTCCATGCAACAAGATGAGCAACCCACCACCGTCCTTTTAACCCATGCCTATCCTTTGCAGAAATATTTTTGTTTAACACTAACACCACCAACAATCTATATCCATTGTCATACCGAATAATGTGCTTATCCAAGTAGATAATGAATGTCTATATGAGTTGTCATATGATTGACTATTTATTCTATTCTAGGGTTTTATGATGTTATTTAGGTGTATCCTAATGGTACAACTCTAACATGGAATATAATTATTCTATATGATGTATATACATATGATATCAAAGTAAATTGACTCAGAATAATCAACTAGAAAATAATGCATAAAGTAATAATTAGAGAATTCTAAATGAGTGGAGAAAACTCGCCTTGGTTACGGATATAACTAAATCCTTTCTTCGCTTCACTTCGATCCTCATCTACGCTCAAAGAGTAGCTTGAATCTTCAAAGCTTGATCTTCTTCTATTATCGTGAAGTTTTGGTAAAGAGAGAGAATAAGAATGAAACCAAATCAAGTAAAAAGGAAATTTGGATGCTATGCAAAAATATTCTTCTGAAGGGGTTCTTGGGTTTGGAGGGCAATAGGTATGTGTTGAGGCTTAGAAATGTGAACGTTGATGGATTTGGGGGTTGGAGGTTTGTGATGGGTGGGTTGCTTTTATAGGTGCACGGGGATGAAGGACCTCCGGACATGGCTCAATCATAAAGAATTATGAAGAGGATGAGGACGGAAGGAAATCATGAAGAAGATAAGATAGAATCTTGGTAGATAATTGAACTGGACTGAAGTGACTGCGAGATATTCTAGATTTACTATGAGATATTGTGGTAAATACGGGATATTTTATGAATGGATAGGATTATAAGATATTTATACGAAAGGATAGAATTACGAAGTTACGAATGGATAAAGTTACAGAATTACGAATGGATAGAGTCATAGGATATTTCATGAATAGATAGGAATGGATGATTTTAAAATATCTTGTTCTTTTATTTAAAGAAGAAAATTAATATATAGTGCACTTTCATGAAATATTGAAATTTAGGTTTTAGAAGATTTCTAAAACTCTACGAGAGATAAATTTTATAAATAGGAATAGCACTATAAGGTTTTGAAATTTTAGAAAATATCAAATATTGTTTGTGACTCATCAAAATATCCATTTTATGTTTTTGTTATTGTTGAGAAGATTTTTGGATACCAATTAGTTATTAATTTTACTTAAGAAATTGATTTTATAAAGGTTTAAAGAAAGAGAAGTTCACCATTCTTATATTTTATGAAATAGTCCTGAAAATGATAATTTTATAAATTTTATATATATTTGTATTTTCTAGGAAAAATATCAATTTTACATTCTCAAAGACTTTTGTATTTTTAGAAATTCCTTAATTTGCTAAAGAGAGGGTTTAGGATTCAAACTTAAATTCTGGATAATTTTAAAAATCTGGAAAAATTATATCTAGATGTAAAACATTATTTGGAACAACTTTTATATAGAAACGTTTTGCTAATTTTGACTGTAAGGCTTTCAATTTAATGAAAAACTAAATCTGGGAGGATGAATAGTGGAAATTAGGGTTCTTCGTGATCCCGATTTGGGGCTTTCGGATTTGTGGGGTTTGGGGCAATTAACCATAGGGCTTTTGATGTACGGGCATGTGCAACCTTTTGCCTCAAGAATCGAAGCTCGGAATGGCTTAGGTCGGCCGGACGGCGTGGTACCGTGGCGGCGGGATGAACTTGATTTGGGCATTTGTGATTTGGTGAGTAATTGCATAAATTGGTAGCTTTGTAAGCTTGAGAGAGCGTGGGGATCCTTACCATGCTACCAAGTGGGCGCTGAAGCTCGAGTCGACGGCGACGTGGGCGGCGGCGCGTAACGAGAAACGGCGGCGGCGGCGACGTCTCCGGTGAATTTGGCGCCAATTCCTTCTAGCTATAGCTTGGTGATACTACTAAGAAGCTATGGCGTGGCACCGAGCTCAATTCGTCGCAATTGAGGCGAATTTTATGAAGAGGTGGTGGCGGCGTACAATGGAAACAAGGAATTGAGCTCGGCGCCTATTTATAAGCGCGAAAGGAATGGATGGATACTCGGGGACATTGAGGAGCGGATGTGCTCAAGAATTTGATGATGTGTTAGGGGATTAGCTCGTGGCGTTGAATGGGGGCGGCGGTCAACAGAAGGCATCATGGGCGGCAAATGCAAGCTCGCCAGTATGATTCGGCGACCAATTCTTTGGCGGGCTGTCGAAGGAGAGGTGGCGGCGCCACACATTGCCTTGGTATGCAAGGAAGGGAGGAATCATGGTGGTTTGTCCCTTGTGGGGAGTAGGCCGGTGGACAAAGAAACAGGGAGAAAGGAAAGAGAAGAAGGAAGAAGAAAGGTGCCAGGGCAATCTGTAATTTCACGAGAAAGGTTTCAAAATCAAGCTTTCAGTTTGGATCAACATTTGAATGTGAATTAATATGGATGTATTATGCATATAGTAGCTAAGTAAAGTGAGAAAAGAGGAGGATTTTGGGGATTTCAAACATGGAGGGTATTTTGGTAATTTATCTTAATTTAAATTCTAAAATGAACTTTATGGTTTGAAATCAAAATTGAGTTTTAAATAAGATGCAAATGATCATATGAAGGATAGGAGATAAATATATAAAGAAGATGATTTTGGAAATATCAAGTTGGGAGGGCATTTTGGTAATTTTGACTAAAGACATTTCCAATTCAAGTTTTAAAATATATCCAAGAGTTGAAATTGAGTTTAAACAAATATTGGTCATGCAAAGTAGTTGAATAGGATTTAAAAGAGGAGATTTGGAGGTTTTTAGCCAAAGGGCAAATTGGTAATTTTGCGGTATATATATTTAATGCAAGTTTAAGGTCTAAATTTGAGTTTAAGTTTTGGGAGAAATCGAGTATGCATGAATAACTATTTAAATTTAAAAGAGGAAAAACTTGGGATTTTAGCTAAAGGGTATTTTGGTAATTTACTAGTGCTCTTTTTGATATAAATTCAAAGTTTGAAAATAGTACATTAATT
The DNA here is from genome assembly GCA_036346145.1 of Olyra latifolia. NCBI lineage: Eukaryota > Viridiplantae > Streptophyta > Magnoliopsida > Poales > Poaceae > Olyra > Olyra latifolia. Next base: position 7,805,830 of record CM070529.1, read on the forward strand.
GAATGCATATTTTATACTTATAAAGGATTTATTGAAATCAATAGGAAAGGGTTAAAGGAAAGGGCAATTTGGGAATTTTTGACTTAGAAGGGCAAAATGGCAATTTCACTAATATCTGATGGTTGAGTATTAAATTCATAACTTAGTGGAATTAGTTGCTTATGGGTGGGAAATGGTTAAAAGAGATGGAAATTGAATTCTTGGAATATGGAGTATTGAAAATACTATTCACCATATGAAAACACTATTCACCGTTTGAAACTCTCTTTTTCAATTAAATGTATAAAATCCTAAAACATGAATTGGGTTTATAAAAATTTATAAAAGGAATAGTGCGTAAAAGCAAAGTAAAAGCAGCATGCAAAGAAGGTTTTATTTGCAAAACAAGTAAATCTGGTTTTACACTTTATAGGAGGTTTTGAAATTTGTAAACTGAGAAGATTATGGCTCAAGTAATAAAGAAAATCGAAAAGTAATTAAACGCGAAAAATTTTATGCAAAATTTCAGGCTATTACAGGCTTACCCCCTTAAAAAGAATCTCGTCCCGAGATTCACTCGGTTAGGTATGGGAGGTTACCAAAATTTAACAGCTGTACTCAGGTTTTCACAAACATCCAAATGCTTACATAATCATAACCTGTGAATTTATTCATACTTTCTTCCATGATTACTGAGTTAATAGTAGTCATCATACTTGACCGCCCTTTGTAATATTCCTTATAATTTTCCTTTCCAAGGACATCCGCCTTGACATGTCCTACCTCCTTACAATGTAAACATTTGGTGATGAGAGCTTCCAGGACAATCTCTTTTGAAATGATTTTCACCACATAGATAACATCTTGTTGTACTATTTTGTGGTAAGATCATTGGATTCAATCTGCTTGGTTGAACTTCTATTCTGCTTTTGTTGAACTTCTACTAACATGGGAGGAATACTTGATCTTGGAGTAAATCCTTGAGAGTTGATATCGGAATACTCCATATGTTGATTTTCTTGTATCTTCTTTATTTCCAATTGTTCTTCTTTTTCCAATTCCTTTCTTCTTTCTTCCATAAGTATCACTTTACTTATTAATGTCTTGAGGTCAGGGAAATCCATACCTAAAAGTTGGTATTGTAGATCCATATTTAGACCATTTCTAAACTTTCTTATCTTCACTTCTTCCGTCTTCATATCCTCAGCTGCATATCTCATCAAATAATGGAATTGATGTATGTATTCCAACACTGTCCAGTTATTTTGCTTAAGGTTATGGAATTCTTCTCTCTTGATGTCCATTAAACTTCTTGGAAGATGATACTCATGAAATTCCTCTTTAAATAATTCCCAAGTGATGGAATCTTTGTCGGGGTAAGTGGTTTGACAAGTAGTCCACCATTCAATGCTTGTCCTGAAAGTTGATGGGTTGCGAATACACTTTTTCCTTATCTGAACATTGTATCACTTCTAGTTTCCTTTCAATCTCCTCTAGCCAGTCTTTTGCTAAAATAGGATCAACTGTGGTTGAAAATATAGGCGGCATAGTTGTTTGAAATTTGGTCCAGGCAATTCCAAAGCTCGTTGTATTATCATTTTTCTTCGATAACAATTCTCTTAAAAGTTGTGTAAGATTTTCAGCACTTTCTTGTCTACCTTTCTCCATTTCTCTTAACATGTCAATTAGAGTAGTCATCCCTTGCTGATCCTTTCTTTCTGACATTGTTGTTACTCGAGATCTATTTAAGTTTCGGAACAATGCAAACCAAGGAATATAATTAATAATTGCTCAGCACTTATATCCAATTGCAGATTTAACATGACTGTAAACTGATCAAACTTTTATTCCTTCAAAATATTATTAGACAATTTTCACAAGACCAGATCCCAGAACTTAGATTACAATATAACTTCACACTAGATACTCTGGGTTTATTGAATTACTGTAGGCATGACCAACTTATATTTTCCTTCTTCTGAAATTCTGATGGATTTGAAGTTTCTTCCTTGTGAAATTCTAACTGTTTTGGAGTTCCTTCCTTGTGGGGTACATCTTCCGCTATTTCTTTGTTTGCTTCAAAGTTTTTCTCTTGAGCAGAAGGTTCTTTAGAAGTCTGTCCTTTTGATGCCTCCATTGCAACCATTTTGGAGTAAAGCTCAGAAAAATCTAATGTGACACTATTGATTCTAGGATTCATCTTTCTCTTTTTCCTAGTCCTTAAAGATTGTTCTTGATCTTTCAACTCTTGCTCAGATACAGTTGAATGACTAGTTTGTTCTTGTGCATTGACCTTGGAACTTTCCGTTGGTAATGCTTTCCATGGACAATGCATCTGGTATGTCCAATGGTTCCACAAAGGAAAACAGACTACTACTACTTCCTTATTTGGGCAATCTCTCTTTAAATGATTTCCTCCGATCGGAAACATCTTAAGTTGGGAGTTGAATTCTGTCCTTGGATGTAAGGCTTGTTTTTGTCATATTCCGGTTTGAACATGCTATCCATTGGCATCTTGATTTCTGAAAATTTGGCTTCAGGAATCTTGAGTCTTCCAAACTGTTGAAGTCCATATGTTCCCAACTCCGTAACTGTAGTGCTCCATACGTTCTGCACAAGTTGGTTGTATTCTTGTTGATGGGTTGAAACTATCTGGTTGTGGGTTTCTAGGAATCTCTTAAAGTTAAGGTTTATGTCACTGAGACATCTCTTGTATATCCCTTCTGCCTTCTGCCTCCAGTTGATATGGTTATCCATAGGGGGTAATAGGAGAAAATTGGAAATGAAGAAGGTTGATTTTATGCATTGGTTGATTTTATGCACTACAAAGCAAATCACAAATATAAAATTTAGAGATAAAAGTGACAAAGATAGGTAAGAGTAAGCAAGAAAAGAAGGATCCAAGTTTCTAGGGACATCGACATTTAGGAATTTTTAGGAAAGATTTTGAATGGAATAGATTTTAAAAGGAATTACTTTTGAAACTTTCAGGAAAGAGAAGGTAAATCATCATCTTAAACATATTTTATGACAATAGAAAGGTAAGGTATTGAAAGTATTTATCAACTTATAAAAATATTGATGAAAAATTTATTTTTCTTATGTTCAGAATTAGGTTTTAAAGGGTAGTTTCTATTGCACTTAGTATTTTATTGAAATTATTCTCTTCTTCCCACATAATCCATACCTTTTTATGCTAAAATTACTTAGCAAAAATCAAAAATGGAGGATAACTTGGTATAAGATATATAGAAAATTTTATTTTCCAAAAGAATAGATAAGAATTTAGTGTTTATAGTTCATAAAACCTTGAAAATTCCCATATAGACCCAAATATTTATTCACTTTTTAGAAGATTTTCTATTCAGGTCTAAGGATTCCTCTGATCAAGCAAGCACGCTCGATACCACCTCTGTGAGAACCGGTTTCCAATATGATAATATCGAGATTCTCTAAAATACAATTGTCCAGATTCCAATTGTATAATGAAATGACACCATTGCATAGCCTTTATTAATACCAATAACAATGTTACAAATGAAGTGGAAAATACAAAAGGTATTACAACTAGATCTATACACCCATTCCACAAGGCTTGGCACGAGGATAGAATTCCTTAGAAAAACGCCGAGTCATCGAGTTCCTTAATCTGTAAAAAGTTGAATTTAGCAGGGGTGAGTATTTCTACTCAGCAGGTTTTCACCGATGCAAGTGACTATTAATTACATGCAAGTTACCTAAATAAGAAGAGCAAGATTTATGTAGATATAATGCAACAATTGAAATGGCTTACCAGTTATTTCAAAGAGTTTTGTAAAACATTTAAGAATCAAATTCTTTACACAACCAAATTCTTTACTCATCACACCCATACACCACATACACCACCTTGTTACATCTCGCGTCGCGTTGAGATTATTAATTAAATCATCGAGCATATGTCACAAATCATGCAGTATCACCCTTCGACACAACTCCATATACCGGGAGTACGGTCCATTAATGATTTATTTTCATTCGATTCTGCAGAACCTAGGTCAACTATCCATTGGCCAGATACATAGTTGAACAATTGTGTCTCTAACCCATGACATTCTCAGGTTTTAGCATTAGATAGGCCCACCATTCTGTTTCATCACCCCGGTTCTCCATGCAACAAGATGAGCAACCCACCACCGGTCCTTTTAACCCATGCCTATCCTTTGCGGGAAATATTTTTGTTTAACACTAACACCACCAACAATCTATATCCATTGTCATACCAGAATAATGTGCTTATCCAAGTAGATAATGAATGTCTATATGAGTTGTCATATGATTGACTATTTATTCTATTCTAGGGTTTTATGATGTTATTTAGGTGTATCCTAATGGTACAACTCTAACATGGAATATAATTATTCTATATGATGTATATACATATGATATCAAAGTAAATTGACTCAGAATAATCAACTAGAAAATAATGCATAAAGTAATAATTAGAGAATTCTAAATGAGTGGAGAAAACCTGCCTTGGTTACGGATATAACTAAATCCTTTCTTCTGCTTCACTTCCTGATCCTCATCTACGTTCAAAGAGTAGCTTGAATCTTCAAAGCTTGATCTTCTTCTATTATCGTGAAGTTTTGGTAAAGAGAGAGAATAAGAATGAAACCAAATCAAGTAAAAAGGAAATTTGGATGCTATGCAAAAATATTCTTCCGAAGGGGTTCTTGGGTTTGGAGGGCAATAGGTATGTGTTGAGGCTTAGAAATGTGAACGTTGATGGATTTGGGGTTGGAGGTTTGTGATGGGTGGGTTGCTTTTATAGGTGCACGCGGGATGAAGGACCTCCGGACATGGCTCAATCATAAAGAATTATGAAGAGGATGAGGACGGAAGGAAATCATGAAGAAGATAAGATAGAATCTTGGTAGATAATTGAACTGGATGAAGTGATGCGAGATATTCTAGATTTACTATGAGATATTGTGGTAAATACGGGATATTTTATGAATGGATAGGATTATAAGATATTTATACGAAAGGATAGAATTACGAAGTTACGAATGGATAAAGTTACTGAAATTACGAATGGATAGAGTCATAGGATATTTCATGAATAGATAGGAATGGATGATTTTAAAATATCTTGTTCTTTTATTTAAAGAAGAAAATTAATATATAGTGCACTTTCATGAAATATTGAAATTTAGGTTTTAGAAGATTTCTAAAACTCTACGAGAGATAAATTTTATAAATAGGAATAGCACTATAAGGTTTTGAAATTTTAGAAAATATCAAATATTGTTTGTGACTCATCAAAATATCCATTTTATGTTTTTGTTATTGTTGAGAAGATTTTTGGATACCAATTAGTTATTAATTTTACTTAAGAAATTGATTTTATAAAGGTTTAAAGAAAGAGAAGTTCACCATTCTTATATTTTATGAAATAGTCCTGAAAATGATAATTTTATAAATTTTATATATATTTGTATTTTCTAGGAAAAATATCAATTTTACATTCTCAAAGACTTTTGTATTTTTAGAAATTCCTTAATTTGCTAAAGAGAGGGTTTAGGATTCAAACTTAAATTCTGGATAATTTTAAAAATCTGGAAAAATTATATCTAGATGTAAAACATTATTTGGAACAACTTTTATATAGAAACGTTTTGCTAATTTTGACTGTAAGGCTTTCAATTTAATGAAAAACTAAATCGGGAGGGATGAATAGTGGAAATTAGGGTTCTTCGTGATCCCGATTTGGGGCTTTCGGATTTGTGGGGTTTGGGGGCAATTAACCATAGGGCTTTTGATGTACGGGGCATGTGCAACCTTTTGCCTCAAGAATCGAAGCTCGGAATGGCTTAGGTCGGCCGGACGGCGTGGTACCGTGGCGGCGGGATGAACTTGATTTGGGCATTTGTGATTTGGTGAGTAATTGCATAAATTGGTAGCTTTGTAAGCTTGAGAGAGCGTGGGGATCCTTACCATGCTACCAAGTGGGCGAGGAAGCTCGAGTCGACGCGGCGACGTGGGGCGGCGGCCGAAACGAACGGCGGCGGCGGCGCATGGCGACGTCTCCGGTGAATTTGGCGCCAATTCCTTCTAGCTATAGCTTGGTGATACTACTAAGAAGCTATGGCGGCGGCACCGAGCTCAATTCGTCGCAATTGAGGCTAATTTTGCGAAGAGGTGGTGGCGCTTGACAATGGAAACAAGGAATTGAGCTCCTGCGCCTATTTATAAGCGCGAAAGGAATGGATGGATACTCGGGGACATTGAGGAGCGGATGTGCTCAAGAATTTGATGATGTGTTAGGGGATTAGCTCGTGGCGTTGAATGGGCGGCGGGTCGGTCTGAGAAGGTGCATGGCGGCAAATGCAAGCTCGCCAACATGATTCCGGCGACCAATTCTTTGGCGGCGCTGTCGAAAGGAGAGGTGGCGCCACACATTGCCTTGGTATGCAAGGAAGGGAGGAATCATGGTGGTTTGTCCCTTGTGGGGAGTAGGCCGGTGGACAAAGAAACAGGGAGAAAGGAAAAGAAGAGAAGGAAGAAGAAAGGTGCCAGGGCAATCTGGTAATTTCACGAGAAAGGTTTCAAAATCAAGCTTTCAGTTTGGATCAACATTTGAATGTGAATTAATATGGATGTATTATGCATATAGTAGCTAAGTAAAGTGAGAAAAGAGGAGGATTTTGGGGATTTCAAACATGGAGGGTATTTTGGTAATTTATCTTAATTTAAATTCTAAAATGAACTTTATGGTTTGAAATCAAAATTGAGTTTTAAATAAGATGCAAATGATCATATGAAGGATAGGAGATAAATATATAAAGAAGATGATTTTGGAAATATCAAGTTGGGAGGGCATTTTGGTAATTTTGACTAAAGACATTTCCAATTCAAGTTTTTAAAATATATCCAAGAGTTGAAATTGAGTTTAAACAAATATTGGTCATGCAAAGTAGTTGAATAGGATTTAAAAAGAGGAGATTTGGAGGTTTTAGCCAAAGGGCAAATTGGTAATTTTGCAGTATATATATTTAATGCAAGTTTAAGGTCTAAATTTGAGTTTAAGTTTTGGGAGAAATCGAGTATGCATGAATAACTATTTAAATTTAAAAGAGGAAAAACTTGGGATTTTAGCTAAAGGGTATTTTGGTAATTTACTAGTGCTCTTTTTGATATAAATTCAAAGTTTGAAAATAGTACATTAATTGAATGCATATTTTATACTTATAAAGGATTTATTGAAATCAATAGGAAAGGGTTAAAGGAAAGGGCAATTTGGGAATTTTTGACTTAGAAGGGCAAAATGGCAATTTCACTAATATCGATGGTTGAGTATTAAATTCATAACTTAGTGGAATTAGTTGCTTATGGGTGGGAAATGGTTAAAAGAGATGGAAATTGAATTCTTGGAATATGGAGTATTGAAAATACTATTCACCATATGAAAACACTATTCACCGTTTGAAACTCTCTTTTTCAATTAAATGTATAAAATCCTAAAACATGAATTGGGTTTATAAAAATTTATAAAAGGAATAGTGCGTAAAAGCAAAGTAAAAGCAGCATGCAAAGAAGGTTTTATTTGCAAAACAAGTAAATCTGGTTTTACACTTTATAGGAGGTTTTGAAATTTGTAAACTGAGAAGATTATGGCTCAAGTAATAAAGAAAACTGGAAAAGTAATTAAACGCGAAAAATTTTATGCAAAATTTCAGGCTATTACAAGCAGTTTGTTTCAATTCCGGGATTAAACCCACTTCATTACAAAGTGCTTTCTTTTGGTTTGTTGGAATTCTGAAAGTTGATATAAAGCTGAGTGGCACTTGTATTTTAGCATTGTGTTGGGCTATTTGGAGAATTAGAAATAGAGCTTGTTTTGATGGTATTACGATTTGGTCATCTTTTCCTGTTTTACATATGGCATGTGCGTTGATTTTATTTTAGGAAGGTCTTTGCTCTGAAGACGGTAAACAAAATCTAAAAGCTAGAGTGGCAAGGGTGATGGAGGTGGTGAAGAAGATGCAGCAAGGTGGAGGACGAAGGATGCTTCTATTGCAGAATGATGTTATGGGAAGTAATCTGTGAACTAGTAGGCTTTGTTAGTCCTGTTAAACAGTATATTTTGTTGGGGTATTCGAGTTTTCTGCCATATTCTAATCCTGTGAAGCAAGGGGTAGTCTCATTCTGTTGGTGAGGGTAGTATTTTATTTGTTATTTTTGGTCTGTACTCCATGGAAAGGATGTTTGAAGTCTGTGATGCTGGTTGAGAGTAGTTTGGAACACCGTATTTCTGTAATTCGTAAAGAAAATGGGATATGACCCCTTTTGCAAATGAGCTAATAATAGTTACATGCCCTCTCAAAAATAAATGTTATATGTATATTTAGCTAGATAAAAAAGTAGATGCATTCTCGTTAGGTATGTAGCATAGAGTGGTGCTTATGATCGCACCCCGTTTGCCGTATTGGACACTGAAATTATGGGATTAGGATCCAGTTCCGACGATATAGCTGTTTACAATAGCCAGCCAAACAACATTGGATTTTGAGATTCGCACAAACCAATCTAACATGGATGAAATATACACAACCATCTTGCTTCGGTTTATGTATAATGATCCACTGGGGCTTCAGGCTGTAGAACTACAATGCAAATACAATGCATGAGTGCACGACCAATGTGTGTGTGCAGTCATTTTCAGTCTATAACTCTTTACAGAAGCAGGAGATCTCGATGAAGGATACAGGTCGAACACAAGTACATAGAAACAGCCATTATATAGTAACTGGGACTCAGAAACACAAAAACAAGATAGGCTACAAGCAATCACTGGACAACTTCAATGTTTTAACTGAGAACAAGTATAATGAGCCAAAAATACAGGCTTTAGCACATGCTTATCGCACCTTTCTGGCATAGTGGCCAGGGCATCTTGCTCTGTGCTAGTCAGCTGTCCAGCTCTGCTCCACAATCTCGCGAACTTTGCGGTTGTACTCTCGCTTGTTCTCACTGAACAGTCTGGCAGCTTCGGAGTTTGCAGGAGAGTTTGGGTTTGGATCACACAGCAGGGACTGCAAACAAAATGCAGGGTAAGTCAGTTATTGAGAGATGCCAGGCTAGCAGTGGGCAGAAGGAAAACAACAAACATATATCATAACATGGATCTAGTTAACATGCTTCCATCGAAGTTCATAGCATGGCACCACGGCTAGCTGTGGACATGTGGTTTGGTAACAGTGTTAAGCACAATTCTCTTCAATGGGTGTTGCACATGCATTTTAGCTAGTCTGCACAACAAGAGAAAGGTACCTGAATAGAAGTCAATATGGCAGCAACATCATATATGGGGCTCCACTGGTTCTGTAGGATATCCAAGCAGATGCTTCCATCCGCGTATACTGCAAGAACGGTATGATAAATCACTTTTCAACTTCAATTTGATAATAATGGCCTTTACTTGTTATATGTGTCAGGTGTTTGAATCACATACAGTTAAGAGCGCGCGCGCGCGAGAGAGAGAGAGAGAGAGAGAGAGATTACTATTTGGGTGAAACATCCTAGAGACAAACCGAACAGTTGGTGGCTTGTTGGGATAATCTTCTGTAAACTGCAAGGTGAGCTTGAACGTGCCTGGAGATGTGAGACAGACAATCAACTGTCAGTGAATTTTACCACGCCACAATTCCACCATAGAGCATTAATTTAAAATGGAGCTGAGAATAGTTATAGTTATGGGGATTGACAACAGTCAGAATCCCAACATACTAAGAAAAAGACATTGGCATTTCCACATAAATTCATAACTCTTGCCATAAATAATTCTAGACTATGTAAAACAACTGAACCATCAAATTCACAATACTAAACTCAAGGAATGGCATAAGCAATAAAACAAGGATAGACAAGTGGATGACCTCTCACAATACAAATGAGCACAGATTTCATAATTACATGCTTATTAATATAAAATCATAGTGCAGACAATTCACATATACCTCATGGATCTTTAAGTAGTTATTTAACATACTACACACTACAATAGAGGGAAGAATAAAGAACTCAGGCACTCAGCTATGTGCCTATGTCTACATGTGCTTTATCTAAATGTTAACCACATCAGATAGCGTTATCTAAATGTAGGTAAAGAAGCCAAACTATGATAAGACTACCTGCACAGACAAGGGCTTAACACCAACAATGAACATAAATAAAAAAATACCAATTCTTTATAGTCATGAACATAACTAATACAGAAGGTGAACATCAATACCAAATGTCTAATTAGGATAAACAAGTTAAATTAATCCTGTGAACCCGAACTGAAAAAATACTCTTTGAAGTAGAAGGACCAGAACCAAACCTGATCTGTGTAAGGTGAATCTACTTTAGGTCTGTATTGGATGAGAACTGATTAAACTAAAAAATTTACTTAATTTTCAAGATGCCATCACAAATCTATACACTAATTCTCATAAAACAATCAATACCTAACCATCCACCTCACCAGAGAAATCATAGTAGTACTAAGTTAGTAGGTAAAAATATTCACTATTGTTTCTTGTTGATGTTTGGAAAATTAAACTAACAGATGGCATCTTGTAACTTTAAATCTTATATGCTTGTAGATTCGTATATATTCCTTTGTACCACCAGGCAATCAGCAGTACTGTATAGCGGATAAGAAATGTTTAGGACAGAAAAGAAAATAATACAGAATAAAATTAGATGCAGCCCTGGAATCCTGGTTAGAGAACCAAACAAAAATAACTATCATAGCCAAGGACAGAGACCCCATACAAGGTTGATGTAAGCTATAGGAGTATGAACAAGGCCCCATCATGGTTGTTAAGTCGTCCTTGAAGCAATGTTGAAGCATCATGGCGGTCAGGAGCAGCTGCGGCAGCCGACGCCTTGCCATGGTTGCCTATGGCATCCAAGGTTTTCAAGTTGTATAGTCGAGTTGAGTCTCCTAGGGAACGACTAGCCGTTAAACGGCTAGACGGACAACAAGCCACGACTACTCGGTCAGTGCACGGCCAAGTAACATGGGAGGGAAGGAAAAAGAGAGGAAGATGGGAGGGAAAAGAAGAGGAAGAGGAGGAAAAGAGGAAGAACGAGAGGAAGAAGCTAGGGTTACCAATGAGGTAAGCCTCCTGTCCTCCCCTACCTACTCGCCGCTGCCGTTGGTTGCTGCACGGCAGCCACCTCCGCCCGCTGCATGGCCACCGCCACTGCCGGCTGCTGCTTCGCTGGTGTTTGCTACTTGCTACAAGGCGCCGGCAGCTAGGGTTACAATGCAACGAGGCTGCATTCTAGACAATACGAGTGTTATGTTGGTGGGGCCGGGCTGAGCCAATGACTTGAAAACACTGATGGCATCCGCTTTTGGCCCATGACATCGTTGTGGTGCCGTTTAAGCGTCACAAGGCGTCCGGATCACCGAGGCATGTGCCATAGGATGAGTAATGAGAGTAGAGAGAGGATCATGTAAAGAGGGGTGACTGGGTTAGCACCGAGGACATAATTCACGAGTTGGGCTGCTGCTAGTGCAAACCCTTGCCACCGCCGCTGCCACGGATTGAAGTCCGGCTGCCGTGGATTGGTGATTTCTTGCCATCGCCATTCCAGATTTGCCACTGCTCAATGTGCCCCCTCATCTCTGTTTGCAGGCACCAGTTGCTTGCTCCTCTGACATCACCACCTGCAGTGGATGGGACAGAGGAGTGGAGGGCGCACAGAGGTTGCTGCCTTGAGCCTTTGATTCCATGAGATGGGGAGGGCTGGACTTTGGAGTCGGTGGCGGCAGCTGATGAGTAAGAAGTAGATGATAGCTAGGACAGAAGAAAGGTGAGGACATAGGAGTAAGGACATATTATGGTGGGTGGGCTTGGGCCTTGGGGGGCTGAGCAAGGAAGGCCCATGGCCAGATATTAATCAATTATATGCCTGTCCATATCCACCTTACTATGTGTGTATGACGTCACCTCGCCACGCGCCTTAAGCATTGCAAGGAAGGCCCATGGCCAGATATTAATCAATTATATGCCTGTCCATATCCACAGTGGGTCAGCTCGCCTTATCGCCGTAACAACATTGAGCCCCATGCAGGAGATGGTAATTCGCAATGGCGTAAAACCCAACTGGGGCTATGTTGCATGCATGAGGCAAACGGACCACCAACACTTCTTAAATCTTATAGATGACAGGCATGCAAATATGCGCCTGTGTGTGTTCAAGTATAAAACCCCACCCTACAAGGCCATATATAGTACTAGTTTCAATAAAGCTATCTAGGATAAATCCAATTAGCTATCTAGGATAAATCCAATTAATATTCTTTAGTCATAATTACAGTAATACATTTATTGTAGAAGAGAAAGCTAAGAATTTTAAGGGTACCTGTAGTGTAGCAAAGCTATGCATTCTAACAAATAAGTGTGTGTTTATTCAATTTCAAGATCAGATTTTGAGTTTAGGCAAGCAAACAATGTTGAAAGTACACCACGATCAAAATGTGCACCTTGCATAGTTGCATGCCACCAGAAACATAAGCAGAGTCAAAATTAACAAGAAGCACCTCCTTAGCATTGAATATAGAAGGTCCTTAACTACAAATCGATTCATACAACAGGCCATCATATTATCACCAGTCTTACAGCTAAAAAATAAGTTAAAATTTCCATAACCAGATAAAAGGGAAAAAAGGAAACAACGAAGAAAAGGAGAAAGCATGAACTCTCAGCAAAATGGATACTAAATTTCCGTATAAACAAAACAAACTTACTTTCAATAAATATATGGCACTAGAACTTAATTAGGCATCTATATAATGGTAGTCCATAACTGGGCAGTGTCCTCTGGACTTTGGTTCTCAGTTTCCGGTAAACCACAAAATACAAAATGGTTCACATTATGCCTAGTTAAACCATTTGCCCAAGACTGATATAGCGATAAGGCAAGGCAAGGCAACCCCCTACCTTTTTACTTTTGAAGCGTTTAAGGCGTTCGACAAGGAAACACCATAAATACATAGTAACATAGTTGCTAGGGCAGTAAGGCGAGGTGAGTCACTGCCTTATTATCTTTGAACGCTTAAGGCACGTGGAAAGGCGACACCATATATATATATATATATATATATATATTAAATCATACTGGCCTATCCTAGCTCAACATTAGTGTGTGATTTTAGGTGGGAGTGGGGGGTGGGGGGAGATAATGGCCCATCCCCACGCAAAAAGCCAGTCCACACAGCCCATCTCTACCTTCCCCTCACACATTCATATTTGACCTAATCTCTTCCACATCCCACCACCCAGCCGCCACCTCCCAACTGAGAGCAGCAAGCAGAACAGAGCAGAGCTAGAGCCCAGAGGGGAAGAAGAATGGGGACGGCCGGGCCACATGAGGGAGAGCAAGAGAGGGGAAGGGAGGGAAGCAGCCAGCAGGCACAGGAGGCAACTGTGGTAGAGAGGAAAATGGAGACGGCGGCCCACGATCTGGCTCACCGGCGGTGGCGACCTAGGATCCATGACCACAGCGGCGGCGCAGGCTCTCCCTTTTCCTTTTCTCTCCCCACTTCTGCAATTGTGTTGTCTTGTGTGCCCCTGCAGGTGATCTGGGCCTTGCGACGCCTAAACAGTGCCACGGCGATGCCATGGGCAAAAGACGGATGACATAGATGATCACGGCAAGGCGTCTGCCGCCACAATTGCTCCTGATAGCCACACCTCTTAAACACTGCTTCAAAGACGCCTTAACAAACATGCATAGTAAGGTGAGTATGGGCAGCAAATTAACAAACAAGTAACAGTAAGCATGTAAATTGTAAGTGCATAGCCAATTAGCCATCAGTCTAGAAAACAGCAAACAAGCACATAATGTAAGTTCCTAAGAAAAAACAACAAGCAATTAAGCTATTCAACATACTGCACACAGTTACACTAAGTAAAAAAACACACGCAACCACCGCGACGGCCAACATATTGCACAGAATCTAAGCATTAACATACACAGCAGAGCAGTAGCGGTACCACACATCACAGCAGCGCATCATAGGCTCATGGCAGCAAATACCCAAGCTATAAAGCAGGGCAGAGCACACATAGCTGAGCAAAACAACCAGCAGAACAAACACGCAGGGCGGCAAGCAGAGCAAACAAGCAGGCCACAAGCAGAGGAAGCAGAGGAGAGGAGCACCGACCTTGGCTACCTGCTTCGCGCCGGTCGAGCCCCATCTCTAGGCAACGCTGAACCCCATGCCAAACAGATCCCCAAATCACGGGTTTGTATGGGGATGGAACATTGTATTGCATTATTCTCTATGAATTTTGTTTGGATAAGTTTGACACTCAAATTTATGGTGTGCAATAACATACAGCTGTAGCAGGGTCAAGGTATATATTTAAGATGCCTTACTACATTATTATTAAAAATTTTGACTGTCCAGTTCTCATGCTGCATATGTTACACATCAGAAGTTGTGAGCATGAGTGCACATAATAATTGCCGTTAGTGTGCATTACTTAAAACTGAATAAGCCACAAGTTCGAACTGGTCCTCTTAAATATAGAAAGAAATAGGCCACCAGAACTGGGTTTTTTCCCCTGAAACTACCACACTTAATATTATCATGTTAATTTAGTATACTTACGAAACAGCAATTGTTTTTATGATCCATGCTCATATTTGGAGAACAAAGCCCAGATAAATGAGCTCAATATGCCTTGTCTTAAAATAAACTACTTCAAAAATGATGTGTGACAGAAACCTACATTCTTATTTAACCACCAGATACAAGCCTTCCACTATACATTCTATATCTATAAAATAAAGTTATATCATTTATGCAGACTAACCTCATTTCCAGAACTCAATATGCAATCTACTTCTTAGTGCAAGTTCACAGCAACTCTCATATTTATTAAACTCATGTTCAGGAACAAACTAGCATTTGTTGTTTTTAAAGTCCAAATCGAAATTTCAGATTTTACATTTGTTATAGATCTGGCGAGGTTTGTTGATATACCATAAGAACATCTTGTGCAACTCCAACGCAACTATCATCACAACTCATAAAAGTTAACACTTGAACATTTTGTGCAACTCCAAAGCAACTAATGTCGCAACTCATAATGGTTAACATGCTGTAGGAATCACAAAACCCCTGACTTCCACATGACAGTTTGGTACGCTGCAAGCAGTATGCCCGCATAGTGGGTACTTTGTATACCATGCAGATTTTGTATTTTTTTTATTTAACAAAAACCAAAACCGTTAGGAAATTAAATCATAGCCTACAGTACAGATATGCAGCCAACCTTATAACGATGCATTCTTACTCCAAAACTTTCAACAAAATGATACAAAATAAATTGCATAACGTAAATTATCCCAGGTAAAACCCACATAACAGACTAATCGATGAAGATAAGATAAAGATAATTCTGAGCAAAAGTGGCATAACAGTAATAGCTGAGGACAAGCTAAAAATAATCCTGAGCTGCTCCCTCACTCTCGCTCCCAGTCACAGGGGAAACAAAAATTCAAAATCCTATAAGCTATTTACAGCTCCAACTAGGCGCCTAAGCGATTCCAAATTTTAAACTACCCCAAGTATCTAGCACCCACTAGAGAAATCAAACAAGGAATCAGCTACGGATTAGAAAGATATCAAACCGACGAGTCTCACCTCCGTCCCATGGCGTATCATCCGGCCTGCAAAAATCACACCACATGAAAGAGAAATCCCTCGTCAGCACCACAAATAACACTAGATTAAAACCTCGGGCCCCCGAGATCTAAGGCCCCCGAAACCCTAGAACAGCAGCAACAGAAAAGCACCCGCTCCAGAGAGAGAGGAATTCCGGCAAGGGCCACCCACCCGAAGATGACGGCGTTCCAGAGCATTATGTTGTTGTCGTGCGGCGCGCCGCTGATGCCGGCGGGCGGGTCCTGCTGCAGCCGCTTGAAGTCCCGCATCAGCCGCTTCCTCGCCGGCGTCGACATCCCCGCCGCCTCAAACCCTAGCTGGGATTATGATTCCTTTCGCTGGGCGCTGCCCACTGCCCCGACTCTCCCCCCTCCCCCTCGCTTCGCTGTTTGCGTCTGGAAGACGGGAACTGGAGATTCAGGAGTGTGGCGTGGTCGGTGGCCCGTGGGCCGTGGGCCGTGGCCGCGGGTGGGAATTGGGTGAGCCGTGCACGACCACGACGAATTTTTTTTTTAAATTATTTTTTATTTATTTTTTTAAAAATGTATATTGAATCAGTGATTTTTTAAAAATAGGCGCCCGTCGCCGGTGGGTTGGGCGATCACCTTCTACCCGGGCGATCGGTGCCCCCTTCGTTAGCCACCGTAATGGCCGTGAGCTCGTGCGCGGGGAGTGGCTGCGATCGCCCCACTATGGGCGACCAGTACCCACATCCTGCTAGTTAGTCCTTACACTGCTAACTACTACATGCAAATAACAAACTTTACAAAATTTTTAAAAAATTAAGCAACATCAAAGCGCAACAAAATTTTAAAAAATATAACCGTAGGTTCACACGAAGGGTCTATAAAAAGTTTTGTTATTTTTAAAATTTTTGAATTTTTGAAATTTTGAAATTTAAAAATCATGAAGACAAAATTTTCTAAAAAATCATATTTGTGTGACCCTTTTTATGAACCTATTGTTCTATTTTTCAAGTTTCGCTGTATTTTTGAAAAGTGCCCATAAAAATTATGAAAATCAAAAATCAAAAATAGATCAATAGGTTCATGAAAAGTGTCAATAAAAATTATAATTTTTCAAATTTTTTTTCAAAAATATAAAAAATTATGTAACATCAAAATACAATCAAACTTAAAAAAATGGAACCATAGTTTACGGAAAGGGTTCACAAAAAGTTTTATGTTTTTTTGGAAACTTTGATTTTTAAAAAATTTTGAATTTAAAAATCATAAATTCAAAAATATCATTTTTTATAAACATAAAAAATGAAGAGAAACTTAAAAAAATGGAACAATAAGTTCATGAAAAGGGTCACAAAATATGATTTTTTAGAAATTTTTGTCTTCATGATTTTTCAATTTCAAAATTTCAAAAAATAAAATTTTTAAAAATAACAAAACTTTTTGTGGACCCTTCATGTGAACCTATGGTTCTATTTTTTTAAGTTTTGTTGAGCTTCGGTGTTGTATAATTTTTTAAATATTTTGCAAAGTTTGTTATTTGCATATAGTAGTTAGCAGTGCAAGGACTAACTAGTAGGATATGGGTACTGGTCGCCCCATAGTGGGGTGATCATAGCCACTCCGCGCGCACAAGCTCACGGCCATATCAGTGGCTAACGGAGGAGGCACCGATCGCCCAGGCAGCAGGCGATCGCCCAACCCACGGGCGACGGGTGCCTATTTTTGAAAAATTACCGGTCCAACGTACATTTTTTAAAAAATAAATAAATAATAATTTAAAAATAAAAAATTCCTGACCACGACCACGAGACACGAGTCACCACTCATCGCCCTATGCGATGTGGACCTCCTCACCCTAAGGGTTCGTTTGGGAGGCCTAAACCCGGCCAGATCCCTACCAATCTCGGGGCAGATTCCATGCGCCCAGCACTGAGGATTTCGTGGTCACAGATGGCGGAATAAGGGGAAGGGAAAATCCCTACTGATCCCGACCAAATCCTAGGGAAGGAAAAAAAAGCTCTTCTTCACGCATGAAAAAATTCTCGTCCAGCGCTTAGACGGCCGACGGTGAAGCAAGCAAAGGTGGAGAGGTTAAGGAAGATGCAACGGCAGTGAGACGGCATGGTAGGGCGAGGTGGCGCAGAGGGCGTGGCGATCTGGCGTGGCAAGGCCGGAGAGCAGAGGCGAAGCCAGGCGCATGCACTGTGGTGACCCAGGCGGCGACGGTGTGGTGGAGGCAACTCGCCCCGGGCGGCTACCGCGAGCTCCGAGGTATGGCAGCGGCACGGCTCTCCTGACAGCACGACTGCGAGCTCCAAGGTGTGACCGCAGCGCCGCTCTCCCAATGGTGCGACCGCGAGTTTCAGGACGTGGCGATGGTGCGGCTCCCCGAATGATGCGGCAGTGACCTCTGGGCTATGGCCGCAGCGGCGATGCTTCCCAGTGGCGAGACTCAGTGGGTAGCTGGGACTTTGGTTGAGGTGAGAGAGAGATGCACTAGGTAGTGGCCGCCTGGGACTCTGGGAGCTTCTAGGATCTTGTGCATGGGTGATAGGCCGGGATGGGGATTGGTTTCCTGGGATATGAATTGTCCAAAAAAAAACTAGAGTGGATGTATTTTTCAGGGAATTATTCCCTGGCCAGCTAAACAAGTCCTAAAGCTCGGTTCGTCTCCACATAGCACGGAAATACACATGAGCTAAGATTATACTCCGTTCGCATGTAAACATAAGGCATATTTTGATTTGACACAAGAATTAAAATGATGATAAATTTGATAGAGTAAGAGAAAATGACTTATACACCCTATATAATTGTCTTGAAAGGTGATAGAAAATATTTTTTGTGTGTGCTAATAAATTAATGAATAAATATAGATGGTTGAAGAGAATAAATAAGGGTATATGAGAAAACACTTCATTAAGATAGCATGCATGCCTTGTATTTCTACACAAGATCATTCAAACTATGTGTCCTATATTTTCCAACAAAGGGAGTGCATTCTTTAGCATAACTAGAAACCTGTTCATGTGAAATTTGATTACCTGCTAAACATGAGTGGGCTTAGGGCTTTGAATCCCCGTCAGCACCGCAACATATGGTTTAGAGCGTACCAGCCGATTTGATCTTGTAATCGGCAAGAAAGATGTAATCAACTTTATATAGCAGATTAGATCTATAAAAATAATATGAACTTGTCTGATCTTAAAGGCAAGTTAACAAGTCCAAAGTTTAGCGGAACTATCGGCTAAGATCAAATCGAAGTCAATAGGTTCATTGGGTAAACAATCTATTACTAAGCCGATGGGATCAACTAAATAGCAGATCGAGGGGGTAAACAGACTATCACCTAGCCGATTAGATCGTCTAGCTGACAGAATGAACAAACAGACTATCGGTTAGATTAACAAGTTAATCAAACCAATAGAACAAGGATAGACAAACTATCAGCTAAATAGCAAGGTACAAGCCAATAGAACGAGGGTAGAACATAACCCAATGCACAAAATAGCGATAGGTGATGCACAGCAATATCGGTAAAGATAGTATTCCAATAAACCAAGCGAGAAGATCGGACTTAACCGAGACAGTACTCACTTAGGGTTGTACCTTGGAGTCGATCGATAAAATGATGCGCAACAAGTTGGTCGAAAGCAAAATACGGTGAAACTAAGTTACTGCTACTCTTAGAAATTAAAAGGACAATTGTATTGAAATAGTAGATTGATTGGTCAGTGACCCTTTTCCCGTTACATAGGCCAGGTATTTATACCAGATACATGAACTGGATACTTTCCTCCTTGAGAGATGTTTAATTAATTGCGTCTCATTTTTTTGCCTGTGTGCACACCAATTTTTAGGGAATTTTTAATCAAATATACCAGCTAAAAATCAAATTTAATAAACTATACTAGAGGAAAAAAATTGCACAAATATCCCTGACGGCCGCCGACTCGGGTGGCGGCCGCCAGGCCGAATGGTGGAAGCAAGCTTGGTGCGGCGCGTGGCACGAGCGGGGGAGCGTGGTGTGGCATGACGGGCCGGCCAGCTAGCTGCCATCACCCGGGCTAGCGGCCGCCAGCCCCAGCACCAATCCAGCGCACCATCTAGCGGCAACACACTCCATTAGCACTCAAAATTTCAAAAAAAATTCAAAATTTTAAAAAAAAACCAAAATTTTTTTGGACCATTCCTATGAAGATACGGTTCCATTTTTTTAACTTTCATTGCAATTTGATGTTTCATTATTTTTTAAAAATTCTACAAAGTTCACTAGGTACATAGTACAGTACTAGGAGCTGCTTTTGGCCCGCGTCGGCAGGGCAGGTGGCGGCCACATGTGGGCTGGCGGCCGCTAGCTTTCATGGCGGCCGCCACAGGTATTTCATCAATTTTTTTTCTATAGTATATTTTAATAAATATAATTTTTAACTAGTACATTTTATTAAAAATTCCCAAATTTTGGTAGGCTGGATTTCCGTGTATTTTATATCTTTATTTTGGGACGTGCAGACAAAATTATATCTGCAGCATCAGTCAAGTGAGTTTCTTACTCTTATTCTTTTTTTATGACATGTGTTTGTGCCTATGTAGCCATTTTCGGAGATAGAATTGTGGAAAACATGGGCCCCGGGTATCCGGAGATATACTATTGGACGTACCACCTCCTTGGGCCGACTCAATTGGACCTTCCAGAAAATGGGCTTGGAGGCTGGCGCGGCCCGACATGATCTACAAGGAAACGAATTCGTTTCCTACTCGAATACATAGATATAGGCGTAACCAAATCGGTTATATCTGTATCTTCCATACGCGGATTAGGGATTCTATCTGTAACCCGGCCCTTGCACTATATAAAGGGGGTCCGGGGCCCCTAGTTCGATATCCAATCCCACGTCCAACAATCATCATCAGCATCCACCATAATACAATCCACGAGCACAGGAGTAGGGTATTACCTCGCCCCGAGGGCCCGAACCTCATGGTATAAACGGCTCCAGTAGACAGACGCGCCGTTTCATGGTATAATTCCGGAAACATCATCAGTGCCGATCGGGAAAATCACTCTTCCTGTCACCTTTGGCACTCGGGATAACTACCGGACGGAGAACCTCAGTTTTGAGGTGGCCGATTTCGAGACTGCGTATCACGCATTCTTGGGAAGGCCGGGCTTGGCCAAGTTCATGGCCGTCCCACACTACACCTATCTGGTTATGAAGATGCCAGGTCCACGGGGCGTGATCACGGTCCGTGGAGATGTCAAGTTTTCCCACCTCCTCTATAGGGAGAGCTGTGACTTCGCCCAGTCGGTCGAAGCGGCCGCCAAGTTGGACGAGATTCGGCAGGCGGCCACCACTCTCCGCGACGAAGGCGATCTACCGAACAAGAAGCCATCTAAGTCAGGCATCAAGCCTGGCGAAGGTGTCAAGTGAGGAGGCGCTCGACGTTCTTCTCCAAGTAGATCAGGATGTCCTCACGTCACTCGGCGGTACGCCCGGGGGCTCACCAACTAAAAGCGTGAAAACGGCACTCGCCTGGACAACCCAAGGAACATCGAGCAATCGCGTCGGTTCTGTACCTGACGACTATTGTAATCCATGTTTACAATCAAATAAAGATAAGTTTTCACTCACATTGTCTCTACGCTTATGCAATTCAGTTTCTGACTTACTACTTATTTGTATGCCAATTAAGTAGTAAGCCGGGGGCTACACCTAATTAGGTGCGCAATTGCGCACATAATCTTTTCATCTAGAATTCTACCTGACTTGCTCCCTAGTCGGATCCCGACTAGCCAGTAAGTCGGGGGCTACACCTAATTAGGTGCGCAATCGCGCACCCCTTCTTTCGAGATTAAATTGACTCGCTTCCTAGTCGGACTCCGACTAGCTAGTAAGTCGGAGGCTACACCTAATTAGGTGCAGTAACTGCACCTAGTCGACTTCTCTCTTTTCAAGTTTATGATAAGCCTAAATGTTAACCGTTCCGAGTAACAATGTCTCCTGGCAATACTCATGTTTCCCGAGAGCGTTTTAGGAGATATTGTTACATGCTGACTCCTAACGCTAAGGAAACCTGATGCGCTGGGCAGAGTGCAAAGTAAAAGGAACTTAACTTAGGCAAAAAGCATAACTTGGGTAAAAAAAGGGACGATCGGTATATATCAAAAGACGATAATCCACACAGATAATTTACAATGAATTCCTGCCTTTACAGGGGATCTAGTTCTAAATTATCTACAAGGGACTCGGCGGTCGGCTTCACCTCCTCGATCAGGGCCAGTGCTTCATCCTCGGAACAGGCGAAGCCATCCCTGATAGCGTCGAGCTCAATTCGAGGGTAGTGTGACTTGATGATGCCCAGCGCTTGGTTGGCGCTCACCAGGCCGACCTCCTTGAACCGAACCTTCAGCTGCTCGGGGCTTTCTCCCGTCAAAACAAGACTGGGGGGAGGATTGGAGCAGTAGAACCATTCTTGGTTCCACCCCTTCAAAGAGGTCCGGAGTGGCAAGGCAAAATACTCCTTCTTGAGGCCGCTCCGGATTTGAAATCCGGCCCCGCCCACAACCTTGGGGGCATTGTCGGTGGGGTAGGCTTTCAAAAAGAAGAGATGGCGAAAAAGGGCGAAGTGGGGAGCGATCCCTATAAAAGCCTCGCAGAGATGAACAAAAATAGAAAATTGAAGGATGGAATTGGGATTCAAATGAAAGAGCTTGATCCCATAATGGTTGAGCAAACCGCGAAGAAAGGAGGAAGCAAGGAGTCCGAACCCATGGGAGAAGAAGGATTCGAAGACGACGATCTCCTCCTGGTGAGGAGTGGGAGAGGACTCACCCGCGGCGGCGCGCCAGTCGATGAGCTCTGGCGTTGGGAGAACGCCGGCGTTATGGGGCCCGGCCAAGAAAGTTTAACCCTCTGTGTTCTGAAGACTAGTCCCAAGGATCATATGCTAGTACACACAGGTTAAACAGGATTGCCATCAAACACATACTTATTAATAAAGAAAATAACTTATAGCATACATGGTCTGAATGCCACTTACATTATGAATAAATTAAACATCATAGTGCGGAAGATAAAAACACGTGTCAGCTGAAACCCGTCAAACTACCACAGGCATCTGACCAGGGGTACGCCTCTAGTAGCTGGAAAACTCCATCATCGTACTCTACCTCGTAAACCACATACGTAGCAGAGTCGTCACCTGCGCACAAATCTGACAAGCAACTAATGAGTATGGATAAACCATACCCAGCAAGCATGTATATCCTTATGCAATGAAATGCAAGGTAACAAAGGAATGGATATGGTTTATTTGCATAAAGAGCACTTCAAACAATCCTATCAGTTTTAAAGCAATAGTGTAAAACAATTTTAAATTCATTTCTTTACTCATGTTTTCTCAACACTATAATATTATGCCGTCTCAGCATAGACCGAGATGACATTCGCTGTCAACTCTACACGAAACCCTTGTAATACACTCCCTGGAATGCATTGCATGGCAATCACTGCCTGGCACTCGCTGCCGGGCAATCCCTGCCCTATCTTTCTACAGCAATTTAATTATTAAAAGGGTGAGACTAACAAGTGGAGCAGCCTAAGCCCGCTCTTAACCGTGAGCACGGCTATCATGATAGTTTTATCTCTGCAGAGTGTGTACACTTTACCCATGGTACTCACCCGAGAGTGAGACGAAGCCGCTATCCCCGTTCCATCTAGGGTCAAGAATGCCTCACTAAGGATTCGCCACAAGCCATCTCGCACTAAGCCAGAGGTTCCCCTCTTGTGCCAGGTGAGTATACGGTGGCCGCGAACCACACCCACACCACCATGACAAACCAACCCTAAATTTCCCGAGGTAACAACTAAGATATTACCATTATTAACACCCATGGCTGTACTATTTTGCCCGGTCAGATATTCCACGAAGTTCGGTCCTTATGTCGACCGAGGTGGCATACCACAAACCAACATCCACCGATCAAGCCACCACCTCGAATCTACTCACGCCACGTTGATTTTAGTTGAATTAAGGTTTAATCAAAACCAGAACTAAAGGGTAGAATCTCTCTACAAGTTTGTGAATGATCTCCCATCATATGTACTGGATTTTCCATCGAAGCAACTAAGCATCTAGCGTAAGTAAATTCAAAGATGGCTATAACAAGATATAATTTATGCTAGACATCAAAAGAAAAGTGATACGTGCTAATAGATGATTAACACGTCAATGGTAATAGCTAAAATTAAATAAACAAAATAAAAGTATAAATAGCATGCACGGTTAAACATCTATGAATAGTAAATTTAAAAGAAAACCGATGGGATCAATATGAATCTAGCTTGCACCTGGGTCCAGAAAGCACGATGTTTGATAATCGACAGCTAGCTCCCCTCTGGACATCTCCGCGACGTCTACACGCAAATTGAGGCACAGACAAATCAACAGCAGCATACACGCAAATCGAGGCACAGACAAATCAACAGCAGCAAATAAAATTTGGAAAATTATGAAATAAATACAGGAGGTAGATTAGGTTAAAAGAAGATCAACAAAATTAGTTTGGTGTGAAATAGAGCTACGGTTTGGGAGATACAAAAATGTGAAGATGCACTGTTCATGTACTTTTGGCCGAGTTCGACCAGATCGTGGAATAAATGAGTTGCTCTGCTCTGGTTCCCGCATCAGACAGAGAAAAGAAAAGGGGAAGGGAGAGAGAGAGGAAGAAAGAGAGAGAAAGGGAGGCGGCCTGGGAGGAGGCCGGCGACGGGACTTGGCTGGCGGTGAGCTCCGGCGACGGCCGGCGTGTGGTGGCGGCGGCCAGCGTTGCCGCAAGGGCGGCGAGCTCCAGTGCAGCGGCCGGCGGCTTCGCGAGTGGCGGTGCCGGCAGGCTGCGGCGGCGCGCCGAGGCGCAGGGTGGCGGGCGGCGGCGGAGGACGGCGCCGCGGTGGTGGGCTCCGGCGCGGTGGCAGATCCGGCGGCTCGGCTGGGCAGACCCGGCGGCGCAACGGCGTGGCAGGGCGGCTTCATGCGCGGAGGCAGTGACGACGAACGACAATGGTCTCGACTCTTTTCCTCCCCAGATTGCTCTGTGATTTGAGATTGTCCCCGGGTAAACCTTGGCGGCTAGGGTTTTGGGGACCCTGTCCGACCATAGGATGGGCTTTATACTGCGCGTGCGTTGGTATTTTTGGGAACTAAGCATGGCACGCTTGGATTTATACTGATTTGGTATGATTTTGTTGTATGATGTGGCATGGATGGATATGGTTTGGCACGATTTGGGTTGTACTGGTATGGAAAAGGTTGGTCTTATTTAGGCGTGATTTGGGGATTGAATTTGGCATTAATGGTTATAGCAAGAATTGATGCACAATGGATTTTGGATGTTTGGGTTGGGCAATGTCGATTGCAATCCAACGTGAGGTTGGTTTGGGTCATATATGGCCAGCTGGATTTGCAATCGTGTTTGTATAATGAATCTGATTTGGGTCTTGATTTTGCTGCACGCTATGGAAGGAGTGGATTTGGTAAGGATGGTTTTGATTTTGTTTGGTTTGGAAAGAGACACTGGTTTCGGGCCGGCAAACAAGGCCACGACGATTTTGGGAGAACGCGATTAGGGTAAATGTGATAGGGGGATATTAGGGTACGGTTTACGGGCAAGATGGAAGGTTAGGAGGTAATGACTAAATAAATTATCTTAAATCGAAATGATGTGCTATTAGGTTTAGAAAATATTAGATGTCACAGCTGGCTTGCACGGCGGGTGGCACAGCAGCGCTAGGACAGCAGCAGCTGGAGTAGTTTTTGACGGCGGTTCAAAATGACACCGACGCTTGGGTGTAGATGACGGAACAGCGAGGGCCTAGAGAGAAAGAGGGAGACATGGGGAAACAAGAGACGGGCCGAAACGGAGGTCTCGCTATAGAAATCCACGATTCGGCGACGAGCAGTTTCGGCCAAAATCCGGTGAGGTCTTCGACGATTAGATATGACTTTATCTGACCACGAATCTTCGAGCTCTCGGTTGGGATGGATTCGTGATGAAGATACGAAGAGCGTCCTTGGACGGTTTGGGTAGATTTGCACCGAGGCGGTGCTGAGGCGAGAAAAGGTAGGGCGGCTAGGATTTCGAGAGGTCGGTCTTCGGCGATTTTTATAGGGTAGAGGAGACGGTTTCGGGAGCCAAAATTTTGGGAGGGTAATATAGAAAGCATTTGCTAGGACGTGTTTTTCTCGGATTTGTGATTTGCTTATTTGGGGTGACGCAGTCTGAAAGAGTAGGAGACGACGACGCACGACTGTTTTGCAGGGAAGAGAGAAAAAGAAGGAAAGCAAAAAGACAGGGGGAGGCTCGGCTGTCAGCGAGAGAGGAATACAAATAAGAAAGGCCTTTACAAATTTGGAAATAAAGGATAAAGGATTTTTTTCTCAAATATAATTTAATTGAAATTACCTTAAGAGAAAATCATGATAGTACTAAATCCAAATCTTGCAATAAGAGAAGATAATAGAATTTTGAAAACAAATTGGAAAGTCCCTGGCTTTGATTACTTTTTAACCCCCAAAAGATTGAACTATTTTGTTTGACAAATTTTTCTTTTACAAAACAAATCAAATTGGTTTAGATTTTCCACAACTGAAAATATACAAATAATTGAAATCCCTTTATTTTATAAGACCTTTGCTTTAAGCACTTTATTAATTGAAAAATCTAATTAGATGTATTTTCAAAATGAAAATATTGTAAAGCAACTCTTTGAACTTATTTTTATTCAAAATTCTCAAAATTTGATTTTTAAACCTTTGAAAATCTTTTTAAATCTCCGTTTCATTACAATTTTACAAACTATTATCTCAATAAAGTTTGAAAATATTCTTGAAATTTTATTTCTCTCAAAATTTTTAATTTTCACAAATTTGAAAGTTTAGGATGTTACAGGTGTCAACCAGGGCCCACAGCCGATCATCGGTGGTGTTGGAAGTCGCCTAGTCCCCCGCCATTGAAATATGGTGAATCTGGAGTTCGGCGACAGCGGCGGCGCTAGGGTTGCTAGTTGGCGGCGGAGTCACAAAAAACCCTAGTGGAAGTGCTTCGGGGAGACGAATGATTTGGGCACACAATGTGAGCGTACCGGTTTGAATCCCCGGCGTGCCTCACTTAAATGGAAGTGGGCAACGTTTCGTTTCCGCGCAAGGCAGGAAAAAATGAAGCCCTATAATCATCGTTTCAAGACTTGAGCCCGGACATAAGTCCCTGTGAACATGCTCCATGAGGGCCGCAAGCTGTGCACGACTTTACTCGGGTACAGGTGTCACTCAGGTCGACTTAGTCGGGAAAATAGCGTGCCCCCTGTTGGGCTCTTTGCCGGTTTTCAATCTGAGGATTGGGCGCTTCCCAAAATTGTAATTTAGCTTTTTATGTGCCCCTGGGGACAGTAGTCGGTTTGGCTTTTAGCTGGACCGCACATCAAAAGTTCTTTTTTAATTGTCCCGGTGGCACATCTCCGGATTGTTTGTCGTCAAGACAAGCACCACTTGGGCAAATATTAACTTAGCTCTTGGCGTACCTCCTGGGGTCAATGGTTGGTCTAATTTTCTAATCGGATTAGGCGTCAAAGAGTTACCTCTTCAGTTAGGTCTCAGTGGCACATCTCTGGATCGTTTGTCGCCAAGACAAACACCACTAGGAGGACCTCAACTTTGAGGCGGGCGTATTCTTCTGGGAATCACTAGCTTGACTCCGCACTAGTCGAGTCAGGGCGCCTGAATACCCTACGCAACTTGTGGCATATCCCATGCTGGATCGAATGTCGAGCTCCGCAAGTCAGGCTTGAATGTTATAAGTTGTAACAGGGAGGATAACGCTGGGTCGCACTGCTCACTCGGCAACATCAACCTTTCTAGTATGCCTCTCCGAGGGGCCCCAAGCCGGCGTGCCGACTAGTCGGGCTGGGTACCAGACATCTTTTAATGACTTGAGAATTTTCTCGAGTTCTTTGCAACTGTGTTGTTTGATCAGCAAGTTACTTGGCGAGCAGACTTCATCAGCAAGACGAAGAGTGATGTCACTCGGGTAACATCTGAAGGACTGCAAGCTGAACCCCGAATCAAGACAACTCAGTTCCGAAGTACTCGGGGGCTACTGTGGAAAAAATGGGCCCAGGTATCTGGAGATATACTATTGGACGTACCACCTCCTTGGGCCGACTCAATTGGACCTTCCAAAAGATGGGCTTAGAGCCTGGCGCGGCCCGACATGATCTACAAGGAAACGAATTCGTTTCCTACTCGAATACATAGATATAGGCGTAACCAAATCGGTTATATCTGTATCTTCCATACGCGGATTAGGGATTCTATCTGTAACCCGGCCCCTTGCACTATATAAAGGGGGTCCGGGGCCCCTAGGTTGATATCCAATCCCACGTCCAACAATCATCATCAGCATCCACCATAATATAATCCACGAGCACAGGAGTAGGGTATTACCTCGCCCCGAGGGCCTGAACCTGTATAAATTCGGCTCCCTGTGCTACCATCGTAGTTGTGATCTCTCGCATTGCCCCATAAAATACATTGCCGACGCAATTCGTCGACAAGAAGAGATGCATGTCCTACCATATATACCTATATTTTGCAGTGCTTTGCTATATATATATATATATATATATATATATATATATATAATCACTATGAACAATGTTCATGAAAGTAGTCATTTATCTCATGGTGTTCATCGTTTGATGTTACACAGAAAGCTCACATTGGCAAATTTATTAGGATAGTAGTATAGTTCATCTCATGCAAAAAAAAATATATCATCATTATAATATAAATATTATCATGGTAGTAAAAAAAATAAAATCAATAAAAGTCATTAGACCAAAAGGAATGGATAGTCTGTATTCATTTTTGTGTATCATAAAATTTCTATAAATAGAATAGCTTTATGGTACTTTGGCACATAAAAGTCACATTTTAGTATCATACCATTAGCTATTAACAGGCAGCAACATCCTCATTTTTCAAAAAATATTTAACTCATGCATCATGCATTTGCATATTGTTTTTAAATTATTTAAAATTTGAAAATACTTAAAAATGAGTATGTTCCATTTCTAGAAAACTTTTAAATACTAAATTGTGATAAAACTACTTTTATATTCAAAACGTAACTAAAGTGGTTATCTTATGAATGAATAAGTTTACTAAATTATAACAAAATATTTATATTTCCAAGATAAATTAAACGATTAATTTGATTAAGAAATAATTTGTTAATTCAAAGTGTTTAATAAATGTTAAAATTATATTTGAATTCTCCTAATTCATAAAATCTTAGGAATATCCAAACTTCCCAATTTTTCAAATTTCCTTCCTATTTTCCCTTTCCTTTTTATTTCTTTCCCTTTTTCCTTTTTTCTTCCTTCTTCCTCCCTCCTTCCTTCTTCTCCCTAGCCGTCCCCCTTCTTTTGCTCTCTATCTGATTGGGGAAGCTTCCCCATAAAGGAAACCTCCTCATCCCTTTCCTAAACCGAATTAGGAAGAGGGGGTTTCTTTCCCCCTCCTCTCAGGCCGATTGCCGGTCGGTGCCGCGGCCCCCTCTCCTATTTAAGCTCTGTCGTCACCCTACTCTCCATATCGCCACCCCAATGCACAATTCACCGTGCGTGAGCCATCACGGCCTCTCCCCTTCGGTGACATCATTCCCTAACGTGCCCCGAGACCATTTTGTCCATCGCTTCTCAGTGATCGTCGACAGAGCCCTCGGGATCCGTCACTGAAGCCGAGCTGCCGCTGCTACGCTCCTGTCTCGCCGACAATTCATTGTCGTCGCCTGGTAATCTCCCTTTACTCTATCCCTCTAGCATCCTTAGGAGTAGAGGAACCCAATTCTCAGGTCCTTACGGCCTGATTGCCGCCGACGAGCGCCACCGCCGTGCGCCCCTCTTCTTTCCCATGGCCATCACTGTCGCACGTAATTCTCCGCGGGAGCATGCCTCTCAGCATCGCCTTGCCCCTACGATGCTACTAGACCGCGCCGCTGTCCCCGAGTCGTCGCCGTTTAGCCGAAACGCCTCGCACCGCCGCAAGCTGCCGCCGATGCTGCTACCAAGCTCACCGTCGTTAATTTCTCGGTGGGCCAACCCCACTAGTAAGTTCGCCGCGTGGTGCTAAACCTATTTTGTGGGTTCGTTGCCACTTGCGAAGCCGCCGTCGCCGTCTCGCGCCGCTCAAGCCGCCACGCCGCCTTTCCCCTACATTGCTTTGCTTGCAAACCGAGTGACCGGTGTTAGTGATATTCCCTATAGGCAATCATGTACATGATTATATCATGTTTATGTTTATGTATTCTTAGATAATATGTTACCATGAATAAATATCGTTCACACTATTCATCAAGGACGACTTGGTTGTGAGACATATTGTTTATGTGATTTATTCTAAATGATCCCTAGTCTCATATTATTATGTGTGACAGTAATGGTTTGATCAGCACGTGTATTGATTAAGTGAATAGATATAGAGATATCAAATTATTAATATGGACACATGTTAGAGAACATGGTGTTGCATAGACCTATTCTGAGACACTGCTAAAATTGTTATCTTACATGTGCCATCAGCTATAGTTTTGAGTGGTATACCTATATGATCTTTAGACCTGAGATCGTCATTGAATCCCAGCATGCGTAGTTGTATACTTTGAGGTTATCAACCGCTACACTTTAACTAGATAGTTATAAAGATAGCTTTCGGATGTACTATAAAACATAACGTGGGGAGTGAGCGATCAAGATAAAATTTGCTCCTCCTCGATAACAGGAGAGATATCTCTGGGCCCCTCAATGTGAATGAATTGGAAAGTGCATGACCATGCCAATATGATTAAAGAGTTAATCACAGTTTAAAATCCATCACAAGATTGAGTGAATGGTCAACCTATCACAAGGGTGGCATGCATCTGGCCTTAAGCTTGACCGGTATCATGCAGTAAAAGGATCAGTATGTGAGTATATCAAGGTTCAGCCGATATGATCATTCTGTGTATTTGGAGGTCAATATGTTCTGCTAGGAACCGCTATTGACTTGTGATTCGGGAAAAAGTTTTCGGGACCACGGCCACTTGCGCATAAACCTAACGGGTTACACACTTAACAGGTTAGAATATATCTAATGGATTAGATTCATTAATGGGTTTTGCGGATACTGATCAGTGTTGGATTAGATTTGCAAACACTGATTCGTGTAGGATTAGATTCGGGAATACTGATCTGTGTAGGATTAGAGTCCTAATGGGTCTTTAGCGTAGAAGCCCATTAGTGCACTCTATGTAAGGAGAGACAGTGGGGGGACGCAGACAAACGAGTTCGCCGCCACGTAACCCTAGCCGTCGCGCCCCCTACTGATTCCCAGAAACCCTAACTGCGCGCGTGCGATGCTAGCACACCGGCGCACACCGTCCCATTCCTGAACCTGTGGATACCGTAGAGGCATGCTGCGGTTGCTGCAGTGCTGATCAACGATAAGGAGGAGAAGGTCGGTGAGATTGACTACTTCCTATACGGCAGTACGTACAACGTTGCCGCGATGGTATTGGCTAAGGAGGGCGCGTTCAGCTCGACGTGAACAACTACTTCCTGTACCTCAACGCGCGATGTGACTGCACATCAATGGTAACGATTTATGATCCTCTACTTACATGATGTCCTAGGTGTTCGTGGTAGAAATTTTTGAAATTGTGCTAGCGTAACCTACCCATTCCCCTTCAAGCGGGCCGCCGTTCTACGTGAGCGTCGTGCCGAGCCAAGCCGCGCTGGGCCGTGCTGTGCATCGTGCCATGCCGGGCTGAGCCACGCGCGCCTGCGCACGTGTACTTTTGGGCCACACAGCGCTAGGCCGCGCTTGTTGCTAGGCCGAATTAGTTTTATTAATTTTTATGAATAGTAAAATTTATTTATTTTGTATCTTTAATTCTATAACTCCAAAAATTGTGAAGCCAATTTAATATGTTTGTAAAATCAAGATCTACTATTTTGTAAATTTGCATATGCATTTGCACACATATTATTTTCTTCTGTTTGTTCTATTTGTAATTTTTATTTTATTTGTCGTACGATAGATTCGATCGAAGGAGACTTTGTTAGCAACACTTCGGAAGAGAACCCTTGCTTTGTTGACCAAGACAAGTGCTTTGCTGCTTATATGATTGCAACTATTTTTGTTAGAGTTTTACGAACCTTACATATTATGTTTAAATTAAAAATGCTAATTTGATTAGGATGATTAGCTAAAACCTACCCAACTAAATAATCTGTTAATTGCTGCCCTAGTATATTAAATTGTTAATTATCATTGTCATCCTTGATTTAGAACTATTTATGCTTAGCAATGCCTAGTTAAAGATTATATATTAGTCAATAGATAATTGGTTCCTGTCAATTGCTTGATTTACTTCCATGGTTTTAAAATGATAGTTGTTGTTGTCATATTTCGTGGTTGGATGAATTGGGATAGAGGGTAGCTATCCCCGGGCAAATGTTTTTTACAAAATCTTGATTGGGGTGGACAATTGCAAGGCTGGTGTGTTTAGCACGAGATTTGGGCCCAATGTGGGAACCACCTCAATCCCTAAGGATCGATTCCTTGATG
This sequence comes from Olyra latifolia, assembly GCA_036346145.1. Lineage (NCBI taxonomy): Eukaryota > Viridiplantae > Streptophyta > Magnoliopsida > Poales > Poaceae > Olyra > Olyra latifolia. The sequence continues at coordinate 7,838,155 of CM070529.1, forward strand.
AAGACAAATTAAGTACAACAATACGACCATGAGTGCTTATATGGGCAAGACCTGGCTAAGTACCCTTTGAATTCTTAGTTGGTAGGGTATACAGTAGATGCTGGTTCTATTGGTGCACGAGGGGACTTCTAGCTCGAGTGGTGTAACTCTCCAGCAGTGGAACCTTAACGGGAGTGCCTGGCTAAGAGCTAGTTGGTTAAAGGCTTTGTGATGGTTCACTTGTAGATCATCTCTTGTGGGTAATGCGTGCGACCTCTGCAGAGTGTTAAACTATCATGATAGTCATGTCCACGGTTACAGGCATACGAGGGGGCACTATCTCAACGATATTTCATATCTATTTGTTTTCAAAATGGTGTTTTAAAGTAAAACCACGATTGCAGTCATGAATTTTGATTTTCCTCCTCACAATTGGAGCTGTGTGTGATGAGGGTGTTGTACACCGTGGAGTTATTTTGGGTATTCCATTTGGACTTTTATTTATGCATTAAGACTTTCGCTGGTGTAAGGCCATGGCGCCAAACTATTGTAATAAGTGCCATGTTGGTTGATACTCTAATGTAATAACTGTTTTATTCGTGATGGTTGTAATCCAAACTGTGAATCTGTGTATACTAACTACTTGATCTAGGTACTATTACGGTAAAAACACAGCAGAGACTCGACTCCGTTTTACGAGTCCCGACAAAGGCTTAAGTTCTGAGCACGTCCTTTAGAGATGAGATGATGCAGCTCAAATTTGCTTGATGATGTCATAACGTGCACATTTTTGTTATGCCCTTTTAGGGCGTTTTTGGTTACTGGCCAGGCTTATTCTGGCTCGCATGAGCCAGCCAGAGTTGATGGGAGACAGACCGAGCTTGCGTAGGTACTCATGTTTGGTTGAGTTGCAATACCTTAGTTTGACTATGTGTTCCGTTGCATGTATATGTATTTGCATCTAGAGAAGGCATTTCATCGAACACTTCTTGTGCATTGTCAACCGCGCGTCACCAATGCCTCTCCGTCAGATTCGTATTGTCTGACGTCCAAGCGGCAAAGTCAGAGGCGCATAGGAGAGGAACGACGTCCGTCCATCATGCAATCAACGAAGGAGTTGACCACTTTAACTCCCAGCGAACCGGTACGCCACTGTGGCCTTCTAATCCAATATGAACGGCGATCGTGAGCATCTTTTGGCCAGCTGACCTGCATCTTTTGGCAGGAGAAGTGCACAGAGAACGAGTATTGCCGCCGCACGCGCCGTTCCCTGTCTTGCTCCTGTGCGCCCTTTGTCCTTTCTCCTATCGCCGTCTTGTTCGAGCAAAATTTTTGGTCGCTGCCATTTTGTTCGGATGAATGGAAGTAAACGGAGAGCCGAAGCCTCCTTCCGATTATGTGTCGAGCAACCATGTGCTCTCTCCTGATCAAGTGTCTCCTTCCGATCAAGCACCTCGTCCCGATGGAAGGTACAATCTACAACTGCTACTCGCAAATCTTAGAATTTGATATGTATGATTTGAGCACATCACCAGTAGTACAATTTATCAATTAGTTGTATTTCCTTTTGTGCAGCAATAGTACATTGCCTAGTTGGGTTCCTCGTCTCGGTATGGAATTTAGGAATGTAGATGATGCATAGATTTTCTGGAACTACTACGGTGGTCGAGTGGGATTCAGCATTAGAAATAGGTATGAGAACAAGTGCAAAAAAGATTCCAAGGTCACATCTTGTAGGTTTGCATGTTCGAAGGAAGGTTTGAGAGGAAAGAACAAAAGAGATCGTTTGATCAAGAACCCTCGAGCTGAGACAAGAACTGATTGCAAGGTGCGCATGGGAGTTTCGTTGAATCGAGCTACTGGAAAATGTAAGGTAATTGATTTGGTTCTCGAACACAATCATGTGCTCCAGATTCCAGAGACCGCTCACTTGATGCCATCACGTCGAAACATCTCGATGGTCCAAGCCTTTGAAATTGAAATGGCAGATGATGCAGGCCTTCGGCCTAAAAGTGCTCATGAATTGGCTAGTATGCATGTTGGAGGGGCGGCTAACCTTGGGTACACTTGTCAAGATCAGAAAAATTATTTGAGCACAAAACGCCAAAATGAGATGAAATATGGGGAAGTCGGAAGCTTTTCAGCTCGATAAGTGAAGAACAAATAACCAACATTTTTTGGGTTGATGCAAGGATGATAGTAGATTATGCACACTTTGGTGATGTTGTTTCTTTCGACACCACCTTTGGAACCAATATGGAAAGTCGACCATTTGGTGTATTTGTTGGTTTCAACCACTTTAGGAAAACTGTCATATTTGGAGCTGCTCTCATGTATGTTGAATCGTTCGAATCATTTAGATGGCTCTTTGAGACCTTCCTAATAGCTCATGGTAACAAACAACCTAGAACCATCTACACCGATCAAGACATTGCAATGGGCAAGGCAATAGCTCATGTTTTTTCTTACACATGGCATGGTCTGTGTACTTGGCATATAGTCCAAAATGCAATCAAGCACTTGAATCGACAGTGAACTGATGGCTCAAATATCCTAGCTGATTTCTGTGCATGTATGTATGAATATGAGGATGAAACTCAATTTGAGGAAGCTTTCTTTAATATGAGAAGCAAGATAGACAAGCAATCTTGGCTAGATAGTATTTATAAAATAAAGGAGAAGTGGGGTCAATGCTATATGAAAAATGTTTACACTCTAGGAATGAGAAGCACACAATTAAGTGAAAAATTGAACAATCATTTGAAAGAGTATCTAACAACAGAGTTGAACATTCTTCGTTTTTTAAAGCATTTTGAGAGGGCTGTTGAAGCAAAGAGAGATATAGAGATTAAATCAGAGTATGATGCAAGGAATAAGTTGCCACAAATTAAAATGAGAACCCCTATGTTAGTGCAAGCAAGTAGGATTTACACTCCACAAATTTTCGAATCCGTCCAAATTATTTATGAAAGATCCATGTTAGCATATGCACGCTTGACGGACGATGGGAGTGCATATATTGTTTCCATAAAATCTATTGATGACCCCCTCAATGTTGAAGAGGAGGAAATGGTTGATGGTTCTTTCCAAGAGGGCAAACTATATTGTAGCTGTCAACATTTTGAGCGGTGTGGTCTATTATGTTGCCATGCTATCAAAATTCTTGAGTTGATGGACATAAAGCTATTACCGGACCATTATGTTTTGAAGCGATGGACAAGGGAAGCACGACATAGAATAATTCAGGATAATAGTGGGAGGAATGTTCTGGAGGATCCCAAGTTGGATGCTACACGTCGCTATAAGTATCTTTCCCACAAGTTCATATCTGTGGCATCCCAGGCAGCTGAATGTGAGAGGGCATCTTTACTAGTTGATAATGTGCTTGATAGCCTTCAAAGGCAGGTGGAAGAACTTATTATTGAGCAACCACATGTGCCTGATCACATTCAGCAAACAGATGTTCTTAGATAGTATTGAACAATGAAGGACATGCCAAAAGCTACTGGACTGAAGAAAAAGGAGACAAAAAATGGGGGATGGAAGAGGAAGAAGAATTGGGTTGAGAAATTTCAAAATCAGCAGCGAGCTGCACCAAAATAGCCTAGGGAGCAGTACCAAAACAATATGGGGGTTGGACCAAAATAGCCATATTTTGTATGGGACTGGACCAAAACAGTAGCCATATTTTGTACATGGGGGCCAGACCAAAGCAGCCATATTTTGTATGGGGCTGGACCAAAACAGTAGCCATATTTTGTATATGTTTAGACCAAAACAGCAGCCATATTTTGTATATGTTTAGACTAAAATAGTCATATTTTGTATATGTTTAGAGCGCGATAGTCATATTTTGCAGGCATATTTTGTATAAGTTCATAGCTTCCTCTTCACCATCTGAAAGTACCACAGGACACAAGACTGTAAAGGTTTCCGAAAAATATTGGTACTGTTGATGGGGATGCATTGCATAAGATGGCATTTCAGTGATTTCACCATCTGTATATGCAGTGCATCTGTGTTCACACTTTTGCTTCATTGTTGGTGCAAGCAAGTTTATATCCTTCAATTCCTTATCTTACTGCATCAGCTTCATTGTATCCCTGCTTTTGTACAAATATATGCATATATGTATGCCCTGTTCTGAAATATGTATGCCCTGTATGGTGATTTGTCAATTCGCAATACATCTCCAGCATGTGCTTCTCTGTAGTCAAAAGTTGTTTCTATTTATCATTTAGATTAGCAACATTAGCTCTTATCATGTTGTTTCTATTTTCATTTAGTTTCAGTCAGTTTCAGTTTGATACAGTTTCAGAAACTCCATTGCAATCCTAAACATGAGAGCTGCTATTTTTATAGAGGGCCCCTCTATGTTCACCTTCCTCCTAGTGACTCAAAACAGCACACATGTCATGTACAGCATATGGATCAATTTCACCATTGCAAATAGCTAAATACAAGGTCTGTTCATTCACAAATTGCATTGTACAATTCACCATTCACCCATATTACAGCAACAATATGGCCAATCATAGAAGTAGTGTACATTCACCATTCACCCAGAAAAAACAAACTCAATTTCTCATACAATTCACCATTGACCCAGATACAAAGCAGTGTACAGCCAAGAAGCAAAGGAACCCAGATACAATTCACCCATGGAAAATCTGAAATGCATTTGCATTTGCATTTGCATTCACCATGCAAAGCAGTGTAATTCTAGAATGCATTTGCATTTGCAGAGTTCTGCCCTCTACCAATCTAAAAACAAATCTACTAATCTAAAAATCATCCACTGAAAATCATCAACTAAATCCATCCCCATTTTCGAGCGACTGTGCGCGTGTGGCTTCGGCGCTGGGCGCAGGGGGCTCGGGGAAGGGGGCTCGGCGGTGGGGCGGTGGCTCCGGGTAGGGGGCTCGGCGCCGACGATGAAGGCTCGTGGGGGCGGAAGCATCGCCGGACTCCACCGCGGAGGAGGCCGTGACCTCGCGGCCGGCGTCGGGGACACAGCAGCAGGCGCCGTCGTGCCACACCCGGGCACTGGGCCACGTAGATCTACGAGCACTACGCTGTGCGCGTGTGGCTTCAGCGCCGGGCGCTGGGGACTCAAGGAAGGGAGCTCGGCGGCGGGGGCGGCGCCTCAGGGTAGTGGGGTTCGGCGCCGAGGAGACGAGGCCTCGTCTGGGCATGGGTGGAACGAGCGGTGCGAATGTGGCTAGGGATTTAGGGGAAAAAATATGGAGGCAATGGGTGAAAGGGTTGATCCATCGTGGTCGTCGAATCGTCAAAGAACGGCCGGATTTGAACCACTGCAGAGAACGTCAGACGCAACTAACGTTAGACGATACGGTTCCCTCTCCGTCGTCGGCATTGTCGATCTTAGCCACCCTGTGCCCACGTCGTGTTGTCGTGAGCTCGTCTGCACCATCGCACGGCCGTTGTGAGTCCGTCCACGCTGACACGTGGCCTTCACAAGGTTGTGACTACGTCGCATCGCCGTCGCGAGCTCGTCCATGCCGCGGCGAGCTCGTTCGCACCATCGTGAGGCAGCCGAGAGACTTTCCACGCCACTGCAGGGAGGCCGCTGCGAGCTCATCAAGTCATTCCACGAACTGGAGCTCTATCCTGCGCCGTCCAAAGCTTCTCGTCGAACCGCTGCTCGTTGCACGGCCCCAACACCACAGGCACGGCCGCGCCACTACAAGCACGACAAACTACTCCATCATTCAGATCAGAATGCCTCGCTAATGCTCTGGGCAACTACTCCACCATTCAGATCAAAATGCTCTACGCATCATAGTTATGGCCGCAAAATTAATCAGCTGAGCACCATAGCACCGACTGCCACCAGTACCCACTAATTCTTCGACGATCCGCCTCGCCGTTGCACACCAAATTCAACAATCCTCACCCTCACCGTCAGGCAACTGATCCCAGATCATAGGAAGGAAGGATGTCCTGCTTGACGGCGAGGCTCCTGTTGTCGAGCCGCTTAAGGACGAAGTCGGTGACCTCCTTGATGACGCCGGCACTACCAGGGAACAGGGATTTTATCCCGGTTGGGAACGGGCTACGGTCCCGGTTTCCAAACCGGGATAATCCCAAGGATCGATGGCGGGGGCTGCAGTCCGGTTAGCCACCAACCGACCGAAGGCCGAAAAGCTCGGGAGCCGGGGCACCGAGGAGCTTATCCGCCCGGTTGGAACTACCAACCGACCGAGGTCGACTTATCAATCCGGTTGGTTGTACCAACCGACTAGAAGGTGTTTTAATATTTTTAGTTGTTCATTGGATGACTTATCGATCGTGTCATTTTTATTTTTGCCCATTGGATGACATTTAATTGAAACTCATATAATTAATTGAAACTTAAGTATATGTATATATTTGTGTTAAATCACAATTAATTGAAACTCATATAATTATTCATACACGTTAACTCGTTATTAAATGAAAGAACATTCATTAAAATTTAACTACTGGTGATTTAATTATAAGTAATTAATAAGTACTACAATTGCTAACTAAGCGAGCTATATATACAAGTATCACAAGTACACATTGTTGTACACATAATTACAAGTACACATGTTTTTGTTCATCGGGATCATCTCGTGGATTGCTCTTGCTAGACCTAGATGTTGACCCCGACGGTTGATCGGTTCTCTCGAACGGTCGGGCTCCGAATCTTATTGAAAAAGGGTGATGATGCTCGCCCATTGGAGTCACGACCTCGGCTAATATAAAGCCATGAGTTGCTCTTGTATTGCTTTCACCAAGACCGCCGAGAGTTCCGGACCTTGTTCCAAACCTTTCTTCGCCAATTTTAGAGGGATCGGTCATTAATTAGGGAATTAACTAATCAATCCTTGGATCTATAGAGGTGTCCGGAATAGTTAGGCATTATTAAGGTAGAAATTATAAGTACTCACCCCAAAAGGTTCTCCTTTTCTCGTAGAGGTAGTAGAGCCTCCGATGAAGTGATGCATCATCTCGCATACATAGTAGCCGCACAAATTATTTTCTAGTGCTTGATGCAAGACCTGTGGTGAAAAAGTTGTAGAACGTGAAATAACTGCATAGAAATTTAGTGAACTAAGTACAAAGCTAGCATTATGATATACTTACATATTTAGCGAGGTGCAACTCAAATTTTTTCTTAAATTCTCCAACGTTTTCCTTTTGGAATCTTGCGAAGGCACTACACAAGTGATTATGAGTTATACAGATTAGAGTTGGCTTCAAACTGAGAGAAAGAAAACAAGTGTGATAATGAAAGGAACGACAATGTACCGGTTGAGCATGGCCAAGAAGTCTTTGTATTTTGCAGGGGGTTTTCTTTTTGAGTCCATAACCGTGGATCGTATACGATCTACCTCGATAATAAAAGGGCAAAGTGAAAGTTGCACATATATATATGTCAACGTAGTAGTTAGTACTTTTAACATCATGGTAAGAAAAAATTATAACGAGGCGGTAAGAAAACACATACTCAAAATCATAAGCTAGAAGTATCTTTGACTTGTATCTTTGTCCCATGAGCCCGTTGTATATGTGCTGCTCTGTCTCTTCTGGTTTATCTCTAACCAGTTTCTCATTGATCACTACTGGGTCGAGAAAGCCAAACTCATAATTAATTCTCTCGGTTTGGCATCGTTTTAGCTCCATTCTACATAACAAAAAATCAGTTAGGTTTGGGGATTGTTACAGCATATGGGCGTGCACGACAAAATTTATGAATAAGACACTTACAGAGTCCAGCAACTCAACATGCTCACGTCCAGGGCCCTATCCTAGTATAGATCAAATAAAGGTTCCCATTCGATGAAGAACTCGTTGTCTTCACGGAAGTAATGAGTTTCCTTGAACCTGACGGCAATCGCATCTAAACCATGGTTGGCCGCGGCCAAATACCATTCTTGGAGTTGCCGCATCTTCGTTGTTAGCTGGGGGAGCTCCTCACGTCTCACAAATGACGCACCATGTACAAATTTCTATGCTATCTCCGCAACCGGATGTCCTTGAGGCCCAATACCGATCGCATCAAGGCAAGTATCATCGTGAGAAACTGTTCATCCCTGTGCAACCTCTTCCGCCGTCCGCCCGGTGGCGTCTCCTTGTCATTGTCTTACTCAAGACGCGCCGTAGTCCGACACAGGCGGCCTTTCGGTTTATTTATGATGTCCTTCAACGATAGGATAGCCCTCCTAGCTTTGTACCATTCGTCCGCATCAGTGGACCCTCGGTGGAGATGGCTTTTCGCGAAGAATGAGGTGACCTCGCTCTTACAAACCGCGAGGTCTCCTCATCACCATATCGTCACGCCAACTTCAGAGGTGATTTTTTTGGATTTTGTTGACGTGGACGTGGACCGTGTCTTTTGAGAAGTCTTGGCCCCTATCCGACCTGGTTGGTACATTACTTGGAGCCGTTTGTCGATTGGGGGCTCGCCATGGCCGATGTGAGAGTTGGAGTTTCTGGTGCAGGGCTTAGCTGAGGAGACGGGCTTCTTCTGGGGGGCGTCTTATTCAGTGCAGAAGGTTGTGGAGGTGACGTTGGAGACCGTGGAGAGGAAATGCGCACGTTGTCTTTAAAAATTATGAACCGCTTGCGCCACGCGATGAAACTGTGTACAGCATCTAATAGTTCCGTGCTCCCGTCACCTCCTTCAATGTCGAGGTCAAGATCCTCGTACCCTGGGCATACCTCATCCACCGAGACCTTCACGTAGCCCAGCGGTATGGCGAGACCATGGATGAGCTGCCATGGCTCCACCGGGAAAGCCATGCCTTCAGCCGCCTTTAATGAGAGGTTCCGTGCTTGCACGTGCAACTCACATGGTGTCGGTTGCGTGATGTCGTCCACTACATAGGGGCCCAAGTCAGCTTCAGCCAGCCCACCGGAAGCGCAGCTGTTCCGCCGCGTCGAGGGACCGATGATGTCCGGATTTCGGGAGGTTCTGCCGACTTGTCTCCGATGTTGGCTCAAGGCTAGTTGCAGCTCTTTTCGGATCAAATCGGGTATGCTGGCCTTTGTTGCTCTCAGTTCGTCTTGAAGGTCCTTGATATGTTGTGTGTGTCGACCCTTGGATCTCGACCGACTCTGAGGTCTCCGTATCATGGGCGAAACCGACCTTCCACGGACGCACGCCAACGCCTGCACGTCCAGGTGCTCCGGGTTTCAGAGAGCCCTTGTTAGCTCGTCGTCCTCCCTGTTTGGCACGAAGGTGTCTTGGGCCGACTGGTGTGCGCGCCTGAAGCCTCATCGACGACTTCTCTCATCGTATCACCAAACACCGCCCGCCGTCATCGTCAAAGGCTGCCGTTATGACCGAAGAACCAATTTCTCGTCTGTTGGACCAATCCAATGTGGCGGGTGGACACCCTTAACCAGCAAGTCACGTTCCTCTTCTCCCATTTGGGTAGGGTTTGCGGTAACCACCGTGTCCGAGGCGATGGTGGTATTGCTTATTATTCGCGATTCGCTTGTTCCTTTCACCAAGTTCGACCTAGTCTGTGAATTTTGTACCCACAAATTCATCCCGGTGATTTTGTAGCTTTGGGTACTTGTTGAAGTCGGGGACTAAATTCTTCTTTACGCACTCGTTGTTCACTTCTTTTTTGTACGTCTGAAAAGCCATTGCTATCTTCTTTAATGTGTACCTTTTCACCTTATCTTGGTCCCTTCGGAAGGTGAACGCTTCCTTCATATCATCCATAGGGTGTTCTTGATTCTGCAGTACCTCGTCCCATTTCGCAAAGCTAATAGGCACGTGGTCCTCGACGATCACGCCAACGCCGATCCGAACGGCCCAATCGCATTTTCGGCTTTAAAGGCTCGCCTTCCTCACCGACTTCAGTGAATATGTATCTTGCCCTCGGCTTCTTGCTTTGACCTCGACGCGATCGGGCTACTCGCTTGACCGGTCTCGGTGGCTTCGACGGCCTCGGCGGCTTGGGTGGCTTCGACGGCCTCACCGGTTTGGGTGGCTACGGCCGTCTCTGGTGCTTGGGTAACGTGGGCCGCCTCTTGTCCGAACAACTCGCTCAAAAACTCGTCACCAAGAAAATCCTTTCGACTGCATAAAATTGAATAGAGACATTCAATTGGGATTTCAAGTAGAATTGAATAGTATCATGTAACGTTATTCTTGTATAAGTTATTTTCTATGAAGAATTGAATAGTAACATGGAACTTTTTCTCTAAATAAGATATGATTACACAAACATTTCACATAATGTGCGATAAGAATAGCATACATATGCACAATGTAACTTGATTACAGGACCACTTAGGAAAAAAATCATTTCACAGGTGTTGATAATTAGAGCACGTAGACTTGCAGTCATCTCCTACACAACGATGTTTTCAACGTTTTTCCCTAGCTAGTCTCACGTTTCACCATCTAAATACACAAGCAGGCATTACTTCATCTTCCTTTGGACTTCGATCTATCAATGCATATTAGTAGAAATTATTATATTGGAAAACAACCTCGTGCGCACTGGAATTCCCTGTAGAAGGTAAAAAAGCAGATAGATGAAAGATACATATAGGCCACACAGATATTAAAACAACTAAATAGCAAGGAAAATGACATGATAACATGTTGTAATTTATAACAATTAAACAACAACAGAGCTCAGTTTAGTTTGTTATAAATTGCTCTCAAATTTAATATGTTGGGTTGCTAAGAATAGCCTTCCAATGACATACACCACATATATATATATATATATATATATATATATATATATATATATATATATATATATATATATATATATCGATCTCTAATACTTTTGTCGATTGTGCTTAGTATTATTTCTACCATTGATCGTTGGTTATGTATATTTTTTCAACACAAATAGTTATTCAGTTGGCTTAGGTGATTAGATAACGAAGGTGTGCATATACGTAAATTTCATTCATATGACTAGCTAGTCACATAATGTAGAACTATTCATATATATGTGTTAACTTGTGTGATACCTCTATTTGGTGTGTCGACCAGTTAAACAGATGTTTTTTTTGAAACTCGTAAAAACGGATGTAATGTAACATGAGTGAATAACGATGATCGTCACTTGTTTCTTTTAGGTCATAGAGATAGATTTCTAAGGTAATCGAACACAAACAAATTAACGACAAATAGGGCGCTGATTAAGTCCAAGAAAATCATCTCCAGACACCGAAATTCAGCATCCAATAACGGATGAGAGGCTATGTGACAATGCACAAAGTCATTTCATGAAGAGAGAAAATTATTTGTGAAACGCAAAGAGAGGCACATCAGAACTAGCAGGCCATGCAAGATCAACAGAAGGAACGTACTTCACTAGGCCCTACCTGCAATGTAATGTAATTGATGTCTTTATGCACCTGCAGGCCATAATCAGGTATACTAGGTCCATGATATATGAAAACCATGATATAGCTATTACATATCAAGGCTAAGTTAAACAAGAGGAGCAAGGATTTTCATTGTCAATCACGAGGCAAAACAATGCAAAATCGTTGTGTAGAGACAAGAAACTCAGAGCTATAGTTGAGGATTTTGCAAGGGTAAAAGTTACAGGTGAAATATATGCTACTGCATTATTCTTGTTTGAGTTGTCAAGTGCTATATATATAGCACCACAAAAAATGTTGATAATAGTAGAATTCACATTATGCTAAGATGCAAATGATATAGGAATTGACCCGCCATACATGTTTTCTGCATACTCAAGTTAACACGCTGAATTTTTATTACCAAAATTGTGGTGATGCAAGATACAAAAGACAGATAAAGAAAAGAAGGTAAAAGGAAAAATAAAGGTGGTTGTCTGGAGCCTGGAATACTTTGCTAAGTAGTTTCTGATTAAACATACAAAAGATAATACATATATAGCCATGATGAATTAAAAGAACATATATGTTTTTCTGCATGGTCATTCCCAAGATATATATATACCTTGGATGAAGAATGAACGATGGATGATGATGGAGCCTAGGCTCACCGGGCACGCGGCGGCGTTGGAGGCGGGGAGGAGGGGATTGGCGGCGCACTGGCGGCGGCACGGCGAGGAGGTGCGGCGGCGAGGGAGGGGAGTCGTCACCAGGCGGCGACGGCGAGGAGGTCCACGGCGAGGAGGTGCACGGCGAGGAGGGAGTGGCGGCGCCACGGGCGGCGACGGCGAGGAGGTGCACGCGGCGGCGAGAGAGGAGTAGGCGGCGCCACGGGCGGCGACGGCGAGGAGGTGCACGGCGCAGAGGAATGAGCGTCGTCACGGGCGGCGACAGCGAGGAGGTGCACGGCGGCGAGGAGGGGAGTGGCGTCGTCACGGGCGGCCACGGCGAGGAGGTGCACGGCGGGGAGTCCACGGCGGCACGGGCGGCGACGATCTAGGGTTGGAGCAGTGAGGAGGGCACGGTGTGGCAACTGGTGGGAAGATTGGAGGACTAAGTGTCCGGGGGAATTTGTATTTTGACCTTCAATCCCAGTTAAAGACAACAACCGAGATTGACAGGACCTTCAGTCCCGGGCCGTGTCTCCAACCGGGATTAGAAGTGGTGCTAGCCCCACACGTCGGATGCGAGCGTAGGGGTGGTTGACCTTCAATCCCGGTTCAGAACAACAACCGAGATTGAAGGGAGATTCAGTCCCGGGCTGTCTCTCCAACCGGGATTGCTAGTGGTGCTGGGCCCCACCCAGATGCGTAGGAGGTGGCGGACCTTCAATCCCGGTTGGTATCTCCAACCGGGATCCATAGGCTATCTTCAGTCCGGGTGGGTTTTCCCAACCAGGATTGATTGGTGAGCTGCCCCACACGCCGATGCGAACAGGACCAACGCCCGAGTGCTAGGACTATCATCCGGTTTATTATACAAACCGGACCGATACCCAAAAATAAAAGAATGCTTGCGAAGCGCTGGCTCGAACCCGTGACCGCAAGGTCGGGAGCCAGCGCCAAGCGCCGCGCTAGCTGTGAGAGGGGAGAGATGTTCTCCTTTGTTAGGAGCGAATTATTTTTGTATCTTTCTTGGTCTTTAGTGGAGGGAAAGGGAATTTTTTTTAATTGTATTTTAGTTCCTTATTTGTATTTTAAATCTATTTTCCCATTATATTTCCTTTTTTAAAATGTATTTTAATTCGTTTATTGTGGAGAAAGTCATGTTTTCCTTGACATGTGGGCCCATATATGGTGGGTCCCATATGTCAGTGGTAGTAATTTGCCATAAATTTCTTCAAAATTATAGAAAATTGTTGGGAGCCTATTAAAATTAAATAAAAATTTCACAAAATTCATAACAAATGTGCAAAAATTGACATATATAAAAATGAGTTGGGAACCTTGAAATTTCTCATTAGTTTATAAATGAGATGGGAATAATCTACTTATACATAAACGATGGGAATTTCTCATAATTGGCGAGCACGAACGGTTCTTTCCGGATCAATATGAATTTAGGGACAAATATCTAAAATATTACATGACTACTTTATTTTTACAAGTGATCCTTCGTTATGATCGTGGCGTACGTACGGAGCTTCCTCATCATCGCTAAGGACACTAATGTCTCACGTCCACGAGAAAGGCGGCTACTCGTCGAATCGATTATACTCTTCTTCGTCTCGTGGACGCCTCAACTCCAACAATCCTTCTTTTACCGTAAAGAACCACGTGGTGCCTTGCTTGATCACCTTTGGTAGTCTTGTTCTTCGTCTTTTTATAGTTTTACCCTTATGAACTTTTGGTTTGTTGTCCATGTCCATCACATAGAATATCTGTGTCACATCATTGGCGAAGCACGAACGGTTCATCTCTGAGGCCACTTGCTTGAGGTCCACGATTGTCATACCATAGTCATCGATGCCGCACTGTCGGTTTCACCCATTGGCACCTAAACAGAGGGACTTTCAAAGGTCCATACTGAGCTCCCGGATCTCCTCTATGAAACCATAGTAGGTGTCCATCTTTCCATTTTGTCCAAGACATCTATACTGACGGGCGCTGTTTTGGTTGGTGCTCTTCCTATCCCGGGTATGTCGTGTAAAATGTGTACCCATTTATCTCATACCCTTGGCATGATACGATTGTTATGGATGGTCCCCGAGCTAAGAGCTGCAACTGTTCATAGACTCCCTCCTTGCCTAATATATGCTTTTGTAGCCAACCACCAAAGCTCTCCACTTGCTTGTTCGCGATCCACTTATCTGACTTATCTGGGTATTGGTCTCGTAAGATCCTCTCGTGATCAAGTACATACGGAGCCACTGAAGATGCTTGTTTCAGTACCGTGAAATGTGTTTGTTTAAATGAGAGTAGATCGTCACAGGAGGATTCTTTTCTCCCTACGGTCCCTTTTCCCGTAGCCTCCCCTCATAGCGTGATATAGGGACGCCAATCGGATTCAGATCATCAATGTAATCGACACAAAACTCAATCACCTCCTCTGTGCCAACACCCTGGACAATGCAACCTTCTGGACGAGAACGGTTACGAACATACTTCTTTAGGACACCCATGTACCTCTCGAAAGCGAACATACTGTGCAAGAAGACTGGTCCGAGAATTTCTATCTGTTTGACCATGTGAACCATGAGATGAACCATCATATCAAAGAAGGATGGAGGAAAGATTATCTCAAGGTTGACCATACTAGCAACAATGTTATCCTGCATATTAGATAACTTATCCGGATCTATGACCTTTTGTGATATCGCGTTGAAGAACGAACACACCTTTATGATTGTACCTCGTACCATGTCCGTAGAATACCTCGCACCATCATCGGGAGCAACGGGTCATCAACACATAACAATCATGGGATTTCAAGTTTAAGATTTTATTCTCTTTTGTGTTTATGAGTCTTCTTATGTTCGACGAGTACCGGAAGGACCTTAACACTGCTCAACAACTGAATCATGCTTTTTTCTCTTCTTTGCTTGGTGTGTAGCTCATGACGAGGTAATGCCCTTTGTCTCTCTCTTGTGGATGTAGTTCTTCCCTGAGACCTAACAATTGTAGGTCCTTTCGTACTTGAAATGTATCTTTTGATTTACCATACATATCTATGAAGCCTAGCAGCCTCACGCATACATTCTTTGTGATATGCATGAAGTCCAGGGAGTGACGGACCTCTAAGTCTTTCCAGTAAGGCAAATCCCAAAATATTGACTTCTTCTTCCAGCTAGGCTTCTTCCTAGATTCTTCAGCCGGGAGTGGCGGGACGGGTTTGCTACCAGGACCCTTTCCAAATACTACGTCTAGATCCTTTACCATAGAAAATACTTCCACCCCACTGCGATGCTTGGGCTTCTTACGTTTCTCTTCGGTCCCATCAAAATTAACACGGTTACTCCGTAACGGGTGCTTCAAATTGAGGTACCTACGATGGCCTATGTAAACAACCTTCCGAGAGTTTGTTAGGTACTTGTCTTCCGTATCATCCAAACACTGGATGCAGGCTTTATATCCCTTTATAGATAGGCCTTACAAGTTACCAAGTGCAGGCCAGTCGTTGATGGTTACAAATAGCAATGCACGTAAGCTGAAATACTCTTTTTTGTACTAATCCCATACACGTACACCATCATTCCATAGCGTTAGCAGATCTTCAACCAACGGTTTGAGATACACGTCGATGTCGTTACCAGGTTGCTTAGGGCCTTGGATAAGCAATGGCATCGTAATGTATTTCCGCTTCTGACATAGCCAAGGAGGAAGGTTGTAAATACATAGAGTAACGGGCCAAGTCTTTGTGACTCATCGCTCATGTCACCGAACGGGTTCATCCCATCCGTACTCAATGCAAACCTTATGTTCCTCGCATCGTTCGCGAAGTCCGGATATTTTCTATCGAGTTTCCTCCACTACGAGCCATCTGCTGGGTGCCTTAGCTTTCCGTCGACTTTACGATCATCTTTATGCCAACGCATCATCTTCGCATGCTTTTTATTCGCAAACAAACGCTTCAACCGAGGGATTATAGAGAGGTACCACACCTCCTTAGCAGGGGCTCTCTTCTTCTTACGCCCCCCTCTACCTCACATGGGTCATCACGCTTGGTCTTATACCGTGATGTTTTGCACACCGGACATTCATCCAAATCCTTGTACTCATTACGATAGAGGATACAATCGTTTGGACATGCATGTATCTTCTGTACCTCCAACCCTAAAGGGCAGAGAACTTGCTTGGCTTCATACGTAGTTTCAGGCAGCGTGTTACCCTCTGGAAGCAACTTCTTCATGAGGCCTAACAACTCATCAAATCCCTTATCAGATACTCTATTAGTAGCCTTCCATTGCATCGATTTCAGTGTGGTACGCAACTTTTTGTGGCCCTGCCCACAGTTTGGATACAACAATGTTCCTTGGTCCTCTCGCAGGCGCTTAAACTTTTCGTAATGTCTTTCATCGGTGTATTCTTCCTCTCCATCATGCAACATCTATTCTAGATCATCGTCGTCAAACTCCCCTAGCATATGTTCAATAGAACCGTGTTGGCCAACATCGGCCATATAATCTGCCACATCTTCTTCGTCACCATCTTCTTCTTCACCGTCTTCTCGTATAATCTCTTCTTCACCATGTTTGGTCCAACAGGTATAGTTTTCCACGAAACCTCTTGAGATCAAATGGAAGTGAATTTGCTCAGATTTTGATCACTCCTTGTGATTCTTGCAGTCTATGCATAGACAACATATGTAGCCTGATCTTGTGCAGGCACTTGCCTGACGCATAAAAGTTTCCAAACCCTCCACAAACTGTGAGGAGCGGCGGTCTATGTACATCCATCGCCGATTCATCTACATTAAGTTACATCAAGGTAGTTGTTAGTTCATTTTCCAATAATGAATTAATTTCTAAAACCAAAATTAAAGTACTGCTTAATTTATTATACATTTATTTAATTTTTTAGGTCAATACTTCAATTTTAGGTTAAATACCTTTTTAAAAGAATTATTTTTAAGCTGATAATATTTATCACATATTTTATCACAATCGAATCAAATTCTAAGGTAATGCAACAAAGTATTTGGCAACCCACTTAAAATGATATATCTAGATCTACCAACTTATAATTTTACATCAATGAAGTGAGTAGGGATCAATGAAGTTATAATATTTTATCACATATTAATTAATATATAATGTTAATTTTTAAACAATCAAAATCTATACAAAATCTACTTTAAACTCTACTCCCAAAATTTCTCCATGAATCGATGAAACCAAAATTCTAAATTTGAGTCACCTCCACGCATTCAATGTGTGCTACATCACAATCCAAGTAAATTCTAAGCTAATGCAACAAGATTTTACAATCCACTTCAAAATTTGGTCCACGAAAGTTAAGATTCAAAATCATAGATCCATGAAACCATCATCTAAATTTAATTAGCTACAACTACAAATTCAAAACGAACTACGTCTTAATCCAAGCAAAATCTAAGATTACACAACAAGTTTTCGCCAACCCTTTCAAAAGATCGAGCTATATCTACCAATTTATAACATTTCATCAAAGATGAGGAATAGAGACCAAATTTTTTCATATTAAATTTAAAGTAAATATAGAAACTACATTTCATATACAAGTAGTAGTGAGAAATGAAGTTACTAACCTTGGTTAACTTGGATTGAAGTGAAATGATCAAATTACAAAAAATTTGAGCAGCACCTCCCCTCAAATCCCGTAATGGCGGCCGAGCTCCTTCTGTCGGGTTACAGTGGCTGGGGAAGGTTACGGTAGCTCGGGGAGAAAGAAAGGTTAAATACGCTAACCAATCCCGGTTGGTGTTACCAACCGGGATTGATATCCCACCCCGCCCCATTTGTTGTTACCGATCGGGACTGAATTCAATTTAGTCGGTTGGTATTACCAATCGGGACGGATATCCCATGCCGCCACCGCCTTTTTGAGGTGATACTGTCTATTGGTAACACTAACCGACTAAATGGTCCCCGCGCCCTCCATGGCCGAGTTAGCCTTTCAACCGGATTGTTGCCTTCTTGAGTCCCGGTTGGTGGCTAACCGAGATTGATGGGCCGGTATGGAAGGCCTGTTCCCTGGTAGTGCGGTGTTGGAGGCGGACAGCAGCTCGCAAATCTCGAGCTTGTAGACGAGGGCGACCTTGTCGCCGTCCGTTGTGACGTCGTCCACCATCTGTGACCGCCAGTACGACTCCACTGCGCGCCGGCTCTAATACATCGTGACCTTGCCTCGCCGATGCTCGCCGATGCCATCCCAAGCATCGGCGCGCTGCCAACCGCCTTGTGCCTCGTCGCGGCCTCGCTAGACCTCCACCATCCGATTTTCATCCCTGCCCCCGCTGTCGCAGACCTCGCCAACGGGCCGGCACGGTTCGGGCCCGATTTGACCTGGTTCGTTTTAGGCCCTGTTACTATGCGAACCGGACCAATTGGGCTAACAAGCTAGGGATTAAGTCCAGGTTTGGTTCAGATATAGAACCGAACGAACCGGGCCAACCCTGTTCGTTCAGGAAAAATTAGAGGAATTTAAAAATGACAACAAACAATCATAAAAAACTATTTAGGATACACTGAAGAGCTTTATTATTACGGATATAGGACATAGACGTCTCGTTAAAAATTCTGCCAAGTAAAAACTTAAAAGTTGAAAAAAAAAAACCTCAGCAAAGAAAAACGAGTACATATATAAAGCTGTACAATACAAATACAAATGTTTCAAGAGTCTTCTTCATTAAGCTCTAGGTCTCCGAATGCGGCCGCCAATTCTTGATTGTACATATCGGCGACGAAGCTCTAGAGTCGTCTTTCTGCTAGCGCCCAGCCCTTCATGCTCAATAGTATTTCAACCATGTCGCTCTGAGACAACTGAGTTTGTAGTTGATTCTCCTTTAATCCTCACGCTAATCGGTGACCATGGACGCTGGCTGAGATTGTTGCTGACTATCCGCCGCACAAGTCTAGTCCGTGATCCACGTGTGTGCTTTGCTTCCAAATTCCAGTCCAACTCGATCTCTGTTGTAGAAGCGTATAAATTCCCCTCTTACGCATCTGATACCACTACGTCTGTCGTTGATTCTCCTTTAATCAGTACGTCCTCGTCGTCAATTATCCGCCCAGCTAATCGGTGGCCATGGACGCTGGCTCCGACGACGACTATCCGCCGCACGAGCCTGAGTTCGTGATCCACGTCGTGGACGGCGACGGCCGTGCTCCTGCTCCGCAGCCGCCACTGCCTCGCCGCAATTGGGTTCCTCCGTCTCCTGATCAGATCCAATACCATCCTCAACCTCAGCCTAATTTGCCTCAACGTCATGAACGAATTTGCAATATTTTCGTGCAGGTAATACACTAGTCAACTACATATGCGCATATGTACATGGCTGGCACCCAGTTCGTGATTTTTGGTTTTATTGGTACTGTTCGGGCAGATTTTGATACCGAGCTACCATTGCAGGCCGTGATCTGCGCTTGGATTATCTTCCTTGCGAGCTCCGTGATCTACATCGTGAAGCATCCTGGGACCAAGAGCGCATCCGAAAATATGATTGGCTTCTCCGCTATGATCATCGCCTGCGCGCTAATACAGCTGTTCGTGTCCTACCTGAGCTTGTTCTGTTGGCAATGTTGCACTCCTGACATCTAGATTGTAACACTGGTGATCGACCAGCTAGCTACCTCACGCATGATGACCTAGGCCTGTTGTTATAGCAATTTGCTTTTGAGCGAATTTTAGACCATATTTGCTAGAGTTTCAACATATGTTATCATAAGCTCCTACCTACCTGCGTCTCATTGTCATGTTCAGGTTTTCAAATATTTTCCTCTCGCGCGCGGTCATACATGCCTTTATACCATATTTTCCTCTTTCAAAAATTATTATGTGCATGCCATTATAAATTTTTTATGACCATCCTGTCCCTCCTTTCTTCCTCCACCTTTCTTCTTCCCCATCCTCCAACCAACCCGCCGGAATCACTATGCAATGCCCTGAGCTTCGGCCAAAATTGCGTCAGCTTCGGTCTCCGTCCACGTTGAGTGCCTCTGCTGCATCACAGCAAGGCTCGTTTGTAGTAGAATACATCAGCAAATAAAACTACCAAAACAAAATACAACAGAAATACACCATCATTAGAAAATGCTTACCTTAGTTGAAGAAGATTTTGGTTTGTCAGGAGAGCTCGTCGCAGCCATTGCCTGCTTGCTTCTTTGTTTGGCTCTTTCAGGACACACGAATGTATATACTTTTTTACTGTATCCACGGATCCACCTATATGCTATACCTGATTAGTCTCTGTACTTCCATAAAGTCCTACGTGAATATGCCCATCGCCCGGACCATACGGCTGAATTGGTGAGATCAATTGTTGTAACGTTAAGAAGGAAAAATATATAGTCTATACATATATATATATATTGTGATCCATGCAAATACACAGGGTAACAAATTATCATCAATTTATTTCTATATATTATTTCTATGGAAATTTTACAGTTTTTGAAGAGGTACCAAGAGGTACATGTACCACAAGGTACTAACTTAGGGGTAGATTGGGTATTTAGAAAAATACCTTTATTCTTCTCTCTCCTTGAAGCCCTAGCCACCGCAGGAGCACACATTGTGCCGTCATGGGCTGGTGCGTGGGAGACACAGCAGTGCACGGGGTGCACCAATAGCGAGCGGCTTAGGGCTGGGTGGCTCGGTGGCACCACGAGCCATCGAAGGACGGAGCAGCAGAGAGCGGTGTGGAGCGGGCAACGGCGATGTAGGACAGCAAAGAGCAGTGTGGAGTGGGCCGATGGCGGTGCGGGGCGGCAAAGGGTGGGGCGGTGGAGGACAGTGTGGACCAGGTCGACAGTGGTGCGGGATGGTGGAGGGCAGCGCGAGGTGGGTCGACGACAGCTCACACCGGCGGAGGGCGGCTTGGGGCGGGCCGGCGGCGGGCGGAGCACCGGCGGGCAGTGAGGTGAGAGAGAGGAGAGAAGAGAGAAAGAAGAAGAAGGTGAGAAAATCTCTTTTTTGTCCTTTGTAGTGATGGTACTGTGAGGTACCAAAAAATTAGAAGAGAGGTAGCACGAGGTATCACCTCATCATAGGGTGGGTTCTTTTCAGCTTTTCTTATCTACTTATTTGCCTTATCTCGTCACTTCGAGAATTTTTCGAGATAGCCTCGAGAGCAGGTTGGCTTATCTACTTATCTCTTGTCTTATTTGACTTATCTCACTTTTTTATTACTTTTGAGTCTTTTTTTATCTCGTAGACTGTCTATAAGCTCGCTAAACCCTAAAATTGGAGGCCAACCGGCTCTCGAGGCTATCTCGAAAAATTCTCGAAGTGACGAGATAAGGCAAATAAGTAGATAAGAAAAGCTGAAAAGAACCCACCCATAGTCATTGGATATGATACAATCGATGGCTCTGATCAGAGGTACCAAGGGTGATAAAACCCCTCTATTTCTATATATATGTATATATAATATTGTAATTCGAGCTAAATCAAGCAAGTTGACCTTAGCTCAAGATTTCATTTTCTTTTTCGAACCAAGACAAAATACGAGTCGATCTCGCGAGCCTCAAGCTTCAGCCCTACTCCTTGCTAGCTGTGTCTTATTGTCATGCTCAGGTTTTCAAATATTTTCCTCCTACAGTCGTTCATGCCTGTATACCATATTTTATGTCTGTATTGCATAGTCTGATTCAGCTTAAAAGTTAGAGTAGAAAACAATCTAAAAAATTGTGGGCCTTTATAGGGGCTTAGAGAAGGCAAAAAAATAAAAAAATAGTTTTAGATTGTCGAGAAGAAATACTAAGATCATTAAAAATTAATTCTTTTGTGGTACACAACGGCAAATACAATAGTGTGATAGCATAATTCTAATCTAATTGTTCATTTAAAGGACACCACTTCACAAAAATATAATATCATTTTATTATACTAGTGAATCGTCGAGAATAATATGAATTCCACCGTTAAAGCTATGAGCAAGCGGATCATAGCCTTCGTGGGTGATTGGTGTTACGCAAGCATGACACGTCATGATAGACCGTGCGTAGGTCATACGCATTCGGCTTCGCCGTGGGCGATTGGTGCTAAGCACCGCGTGACATGATGCGACATGTCATGAACGACCATGCGGATAATAGAAGTGATCAGTATACGCTATACTTTGGTTGTACCTACGTGAGAATTTTGAAGGGTTAAATTAGATAAAATGAGTTTGTTACGACATATGACATGGTAGGTAATTTTAGTGAAATAGATACGTTTGTTATGATGGATGGCACTAGTGGGTCATTTTAGTGAAATGGTAACGCCGCCACTGCTTACTATAATATACTTTTTAATAGTGGAGAAATCCTATCACAGTAGTATGAAAAAAATCAAAACCAATCTTAGCCTTTAGACCAAGAGGAATAAATGGCAAATATTCATTTTAGTGAACTACAAAATGTCTCTTAAAAAATGGTTACAAAAGAACCAATATATTTAGCTTGTAAAAAATAATAAATATCACGTTGCAGATTATAATATGACTTTAAGCTAAAAGAACAGTCCCACATGTGCGAACATATGCGTATATAATATATATGCATGCATGATAATAATTTTGCCCATCATAGCTTTGTAGTTTTAGCACAATTCGATTCTCGTGAGGGCATGATACGGTAAGGAAAAAACAATGGAGTTGGTAGGATCCAACGTCGGATTCCAAATAAAAAATTGAACCCTCTTTGAAAACATGAACAGTGATGGTCAAAAACAAAGTATCAATTTAAAGTATCAAAATGCATGCTCTTTAAATATTTATTCCTACTTGCTTAATCATGATATATTATGCCCTGTTTATCACTTGTTATTGCTCTACCATGATGATCTTGCCTTGATGAAGTCATCTCTCTTTTGGTTCTAATGATGATTGTCTTGATGATCACCCTTGTTAGCCTAGATTAGGTTAAATAAAATGATTTATACTTATAAGTCTTTGTTAAAAATCTGCTTAGACATTGCTCAGGTCTAATTATTAATTTTAGGCTTAGTTGCCTCGGAACGGTGAACCGACATTCATCGGACATGACGATACAATGAACATGGATGACTGGAAATTGGGCGTGGCTTGCCAACGTGTGCATGGTTGGATATGTGGACATGGTCCGACATGTGGTTAAGTGGAGTAGCTTGGCTACTTGGTGTGAAGAGGGCTATACGTTCACACACGAAGTGCTGAGAGGAGCGCAGAGAAACGTGCATAGCTGCCAATCGCTGCCACCAAGGGGTGGTTCCGTCACATCGTGTGCAGGGCATACAGAGAAACGATAGCGAGAGAAGGAAGGCTGGACCACGAACAAGGTGTTGGGCAGCCGAGGATAGCTATGCCAATCGGAGCGCGAGTTGTTTTCGCATAGCTATAGGCTGCCCACAGAAGGGGTTCCTGCACAATGTGAGTACTAGGCGTGCTGGGCAACCGGGAATGGCTGTGCCAGTCGAAGCGCGAGTTGTTTTCGTGTAGCTATATTCTGCCCAGAGGGGTTTCTGCAAAACACCTGGCCATCGCTGTTGGCCCCCGATTTTCGATCTAACCGGAACCTTGGTGTACCTGTGCTAACCCAGGATCTTGTCTTGCTAGCACGATACCTTTTACAAAATGCTGGATCATCTCATACAATCGAAACTAAACATTATTATTATAATAGAGTTCAATTACATGATGGCTCAGTTTAACAGGCCGAGTAGACCAAATATTACAATGCCAAAATGAACTCCTATCAGAGTCTAGCTGAAAGCGGAAAAACAAAAAGAAGAGTTGGGTGGCTATGCCCAACCCAAACAGGCAAGCGATGGGAGTCCCGCCTATCACCCGTCAATAGCGTCATCCATCTGGTTTATCTCCTCCTTGTTACTATCATGCAGTCCAAGTCCTTCCTCGGATCCACCTAAAAGAGTGAGTGGGTGCGAGGGTGAGCGCGCAATCAAACTGCGCTCACGAACCAACATCCAACCTGATGCAATTTAATGATATAGGCTGTTTGGTGGAGGCTAGGTTATTTCATTTGCATAAAGCCAGATTTACAATAATTAATAGGTAGAAATCAGTTGACCAACATTCACACTCAGGCAGACCTGGCACCCAAGTGCATGAGTATTCTCCCGTCTATTCCGTTTACGTTGATAGTCAGGACCAGCGACCAGCTATACCATTACACCGTTGATAGCATTTGCTATGTAGTTGCAATGTTGATAGGATCGATCCGTCATATCTTTACCGCAAATCGTTAATAGGCAAGGATCAACCCATTTGACCTACACTAGCAAAGGCTAAGCATTTTCTAAGGACTTACTAGTCAGGGAAGTTTTAGATTAAAATCATAGGATTTCAAAGGATAAGGTAAGGAATGATGTTAAGGATAAGGGTTGTGCTTATTAACACATATAGTCAAGCAGGTAATATCTAGACCAGCTCTATTAGCTTTGTGTTTAACAATATATTATAGCAACAGAATAAAAGCATGCAATTTTCATCATTTAAATCAACATAATTTAAGTAAAAGATGGGATTAGACAGATGAATTAGATATATTGGCTCGTCTGGACCGAGCGTGTTGTAGCCTGGATTTCGATCTTCGAGCTGTCCTTTCGGGTCTTCCGGATCTATCGTGAATAATCCAAATAGCACAAATATATTTAGAAATATGTCAGAGCATGATGTATGTTATGCAATCGTATCTAATCACATGGGTGTCTACTCGCATCGGGCTATATTGAGGATTATATAATATTCTATCCTACTTATCTAGGAAGTTCCATGAACTCCACGATAAACATACTAAGAATGTCATACATCTGTGAATGCTCCTAAATACCCTTAGTTATGCTCCCAAAGAATAAGCCTATCATTTGTATTAAAATATCTTCAGCAAACACTTTTAAAGATATAGGAAATTAGTTCTAAAAAGGTATCATGTATTTTTGTTAAGAGACCAAGATCCTAAAGGACCCAATATTTTTGTAAGGTTACAATCCTTATGAGGTATTTATAGAAATATACCCATAGCTTTAAATATAGGAATATCCATTAGAACATCTATTTGGGCATTAAATATTAGCCCTAGGGGAGGTTTTCCATTTATAAAAATTATTTTACTATAAACTTATAAGATTTAGTATTTTTCCTAAGGTAGGTATTCTCTGTAAAGTTTACAGAAGAATAACCAAGATTTATATAGGTCAAATAATATTTTAAATAAAAGGAATACCTATTTTGGCATTTTTTATAAAGAAAATACTACCATAAGGCTATTCTAATTTTCCAGGGGCAAAATAGTAATAGGACATGTCTAAAAATATTTCTACTAAGTCAAGTACAACATATTCTATTTCCTAGAATTTCCCAATATTTTTGGAGGGTAAAAATTATTTAAGGAAAGCCTGATAAGTATTTATGGGGTTTTCTTTATAAAAGAAATATATAGACCAAAGCTATAAATACTTTACAGAGACTTTAAATAATTGAAAAATGCAAAGTTATATTTTTCATGGGTCCAGTAGACTATATACTATTTTAACACATTTTCCAAGATTTTTCGAGGTATCTAAGTATTTATTATAAAGCATAATCATTTTCTGAGATTTTCTAAATAGATAAATGTCTGAAAAACATTTTAAACAGTAATGGGCTCAATCGCCACTGTGTGGCCCAAGTTGGGTCCAGCCCAAAGCCAAGGTGGCGTGGGCGCGACCTCAAAGGAATAGGTGTATTCCTATAATACGTCTCCACTTAAACTTACATGTGGGACCTAGAGGACCCACATGCCAGTGAGACAAGGATATTTCGTGGGAAATTAATCCCAGTTAAAAACAGCGGGTCCCTCATGTCAGTCTCATCCTGCACATAGTGAGGACGTCGGCGTCGTCTTCTTCCTCTGGCGCAAGGCAGCGTCCCAAGAAGGACGGCTTCACGGCTGTTCGATCATGGCCCTACGCGTTTGGCGGGAGTGCTGGATTTAGCGTGCCCCCGCGTCTCGGCGGGCACCAGTGGCATCGTCGAGGGCGGTCGGAGCCGGCGGCGCCATGGGCGGTGGCGGAGGCGAGTTCGGGTGTGCAGCGCTAGGGCATTCTAGACCAATCCGAGTGGGAATAAGGAGCGCATGAGCATGAGGGAGGTACGTGGGTGCTCACCGTGCCGGCTATTGAGCCGGAGAGGGGCCGAGGAGAGCTGTTGCCCAGGAAGGCGTGTAGTGGCAACGGTGGTGCTTCGTGGACGGCGAGCTCCAGTGACCATCGAGCAAAAGCAAAGTAGGGAAAGTGTTAGCGGTGCTCCACTGAAGCTGTGGACGAGAGGAATCGGAAGGCGACTTACCAGTGGGGGAGAAATAAAGAAGGGGGTAAAACAGGGGAAGGTTGGCCGGCGGCAATGAAAATCCAGCTCTGGCGATCTCTAGGTCATTTCGGGCCGATTCGACGGAGGACGTCGGAGGCGATATGAGGTGCTTTCTGTGGGTATCTTGTATAGGCCAATTAGAGCTCTAACGAGGGAGGATGGTGGTGTCGAGCGGAAGCGGTAGAGGAGGAAAGTCAGGGGAGACGGAGTAATGGGGTTCGGCCGGTATTTATAGGCTAGGGGGAGGCATTGTGCATGTTGGGGAAGGGGCTTACGTCGAGGGGAAACTACCTTGAGTCCCCATTGTGCAGAGAGAGGAAGAGAGGCCGAGAGGGGCAAGGAGGGGAAGATGGGCGGCGCCGGGTGCGCTTAGCAACGGGGAGGGCGTCGTCCTTGCCAGGGGATAGAAAATGGACGAAGAGGACTTGGGAAGGATTAGCAACCAATGGGGAGTGAGCAAGGATGCGGGAAACCCGCGGGGAAGCAAGGACGATGTCCGCATGGCCATTGGATTGGTGTCGTGGCAATTCGGCGCGGCGGCGATGTGAAGCAGGGTAAGGACCGCTGGTCCGTGGCAGGGGCGGCAATAACGTCACACGTGGCGTAGCTGTGGGGTGGCGCTGAGGAACCGGTCGGAGTAGCAGTGTGCCACGGCCGGGCGCAAGCGACGCTGGTGAGCTCCGGCTCGGATCAGAGCAACAAGGAGAAGAAAGAAGAAACTGGGGAGGCTCGGCTGGGCTGTGGTGGGCTTCGGCGAGGAGAGGAGAGGGAAGCAAGGGAGGAGGCCGGGCTACACTGGGCTGGTCCAGTGATGGGCCGGGGAGGAAAGGAAAGCTGGCGCATGCCAAGCCAAGGGGAAGAGGTGGACTGGGCCTGGGACAGAAACTGTGAAGGGAGAGTGTGAGTTAGCCCAAGGTAATTTCACAGAGATGATTCAAATTCAAATTTGAAATCAAAATATAGAGGAAGAAGATTGTTGATCAAACCAATGGCAAGGAAAGAGGGAAGAAATTGACATTTAGAATCTGGGGGCAGATTGGTAATTTCACTAGAAAAAATCAAATTTGAGTTCAAATTTAAATTGGAGAGGGAAAAGAGAATATAGATTAACTAAGGGCAAGAAAAGGGAAAAAGAATTGGATGCTAAGACTTATAGCATTATCCCTAATATCGGTAGTACTATTCACCAACTTAATAACACTATTCATGGTATAAAAATATGAGTGCCATTATATATGTACATATGCTTACACAAGTCATATATGGCATAGTTACGTTTGGAGAAAAACCACATTTAAAATAGCTTTGAAATAAATGTAGCTTTGTCCCAATCAAAATATGATCTTTTCATAAGGTCATAATGGCATGAAGAGGGAAATTGGGAATTTTCAAGTATGGTAGGGTTTTGACATAGGGGATACCCTAATGTAGGTTTTAAATAGTGCAAGATGGTAGAATTTTGCAATAAATTGGCTATTTATCAAAATAGTGTAGCTTCTAACTATTATTCAACTAATAGCACCCCGTTCCCCTCCCCTCCAGGCCGTGTTCGTGAGCTTCGGCCTCCCCAACCCGCCTCGCTCCTCCTTCTATCTCTCCCGCAGCAGCCACCGCGCCCACGTCACGACGGCGAGCAACAGTGCGCACACGTCGTGCACTCCGCGGGCGTCCGTACGACGCAACCTCGCCATGCCCTCTACAGTGGCCGCGCACCGCACGCTACCCTTTCCCCGCTGCCGTGACACACCACCCTTGCCTCGCTGTCGCGTCACTCTCGCATTCCCGAGATGGCATAGCGTTGCGTGACACGACACCGTGCGCCGTCACATCCCGCCATGCCTTAGGCCCTGTTCTATTGGGCTCATGAGCTGTGACTTATCTGACTTATCTCGAACTTCGAGAATTTCCTGAGGTGGTTTCGTGACTTATCTGACTAATATTGACTCATCTGACTTTTTTTATTACTTTTTGAATCCGTTTTATTTTTATCTCGTAGGCGAGTCTAAAAGCTCTCTAAATCCTAAATTTCAAGGCCATCCGACTCTCGAGGCCACCTCAGGAAATTCTCGAAGTTCGAGATAAGTCAGATAAGTCACAACTCATGAGCCCAATAGAACAGGGCCTTAACTCGCCATGCATCGCCACTGAGTTGTTAGCTCGCCCGCACAGCAATGAAAATTCAATGCCACAGCACCGCCGCTGACACGCGCTGCTTGCATGCCTCGCTGGCGTTTCGAACCCACAAGTCGGCTCCCCAAGCGAGTGCCAACCTCCCTTAGCCTCCCCTCACGCGGTTTAAACCTAGACCGCGCCGTCCCATAGCTTTCCCCCTCTACCTCATTGCGCTGTCGCACTCTAGCACTACCTCCTACGTCTTGTGGTAAGCCATTTAGCTCGAACCCAAGCTCCATAGAAAGCTCTCTCCTTCTATTCCCCTATCTTCCCCCTAATCGGTCTCTCCCCTTTGTAGCTCATCGGAACGCTCGGGAAGCACCGCTAGCCAGAAACTGCCCCCTTTCCGATTTCACCGCCATTGGTAAGTCCCGTTCCGATTCCTCGCTCTGGAAGCATCCTAGGAACATCGCGCTCACACCCATACCCCTATTTTGCCCTAGGACCCATCGGAGCTCGCTGCCAACAAGAGCCCTGTTCTAACCGCCGCCGACATGCTCGACGCCAGGACAAACCAACCCTCCTCCGTCCTCGCCGTGGCCTCAGATAACCTCCCGACACCTCCTGGTAGCTTAGGCACCTTTCACGAGGAATCACTGGTGCCACGGTGAACCGTGCTTGCCACCGCCGCCCTTAGTCGCACCGCCGACCAAGGCCACCTCCGGCGATGCCATCATCGCCAGTAGCTTCACCGTAGAGCCTAGCACCCATTTCTCGGAGCTCCTTGAACGGGATGGCCCGAGCCATCGAAGCGCCATCCCTCCGGCTGTGCCCGGCTTGAGGAAGACGACGCTAGCATCAGCCAGGCATCAGGCCACCGGTCAGGGTCACTAACCGGTGGGCCTGAGTAGTTAGTCCTTAGTTGGTAATTAGCCTCTAATGTGTAACTGACATGCAAGCCCCGTAGGGTTAAACTGCGGGATTAACCTGCACCGGATGCTGTCGTCGCCCACCTGTCAGTTTAAGTGGAGGCGTAATCTCGTATGTACATTTTCTCGACACACTAGTGCCCTCGCGCCGCGGCACGTCTGCCCCGCCGCGCGGTAATAGGCCGAGCCCAATAGTGCGCTGAGAATATCCCAGCCATTTTCTAATTTAGAAAACCAGATATTGTAAATAGAGTTATTAAAAATAGCAAGTCACTTCTAAAAATTCTAGAAAAATTCTGTAAAATACTAGAGATGCTACTGGATTTAACAAAAATAGTGCAACCAGTATCCAGTAGGTATAATCATGGCTAAAAATATAGAAGCTCCTTAAAAGGTTGTGAAATACATTTTTGAAAATGGCAAAACCTTTACACAACGAAAATCTAAAGTTTTGAAAAAAATTTACAAAAAGGTTTGTTGAGTATGGCTACTTTTGTGTTGACTTGTGCGAGGGTAGCACCCGGTGAGTTCGTGGAATCCCCTATCGGAGCCGCCTACCCGCACCCGGAGTTTGACCAAGGTAAGTCTCTTGATGCATATTGAATGATCCATTGTCTTATTTAAAGGAATTTATAGAAATTTCAAAACTTGCATGCTACCTTTAAAACAAAGTAGTTTCTGGTGTTAGATACCGCTGGAAAAGATAAAAAAGGATTTTATACACTAATATCTTCACGCCGTAGGACTAAATATGAAATATCTTGTTTCCATGCCCCTTGAGGTAGGTTACAGATGCTCGTGAAAGATTAAATGTTTTACACTATATTGATGACTATTGAAATGTTTATAAAAAAGGCTTTTTAGGAAAACCAGGTATTGGGAAGAATGCCAAGAATGGTGTATTTTCTCTCTCTCTCTCCTAAAAATCACTCTGACTAGGGAGGACCCAGTTGTTGATATGGTGCGAAGGAACGCACGGTTTCAACCTTGTGTCGGTCATTCTCACCAAGTCTAAGGACTGCTCTTCCTATGACCCAATGAACTAAGCCTCACAGTACAGCCTCAGGTTGTGTTATTGAACGGACTTGGCCTATTAAGCTTTGATCTCTAGTATCACTATGCAAGTGGAGGTGTCCAATGGAGACATCTGGGTTGTACAGGCATGGTGGTTGTAGCCATGTTCGTCAGAGCCTTGGTCCGTTTTTCCTTGACATTCCTATACAACATGAGGACTAGGACCGTTGGGCTGATCCCCCAGCAAGGTGCCTAGGGATGACTCACGAAGTGAGTGCTATTAGGGCTTTCAACCCAAACGGATTTGTAATTCCGCACCTCGGTGCATAATCTTCTAAAGGTAAAGTGTACCCGCTCTGAAGAGTTTTAAAAACTATCATGATAGTCGTGCTCACAATCAAGAGCATGCGAAGGGACTGGTCATATGGTAGACTCTTCTTTTCAAAATAAGGGATAGTTCACGACTAACCCGTAGTACAGTGACGCGAAGGCGGTCTACGAGGACGAGGACTTCAAGGGCTACCCAGAAGAGTAGGGTGCGTCCTACAGCCTTGTCACCTGTGGATTAGCAGTAGTAGTGCTCTCTGTATGTGGGTCCTATGTGTTGTACCCTGCCGAACTCTGATTTGTGACCTACGTGTCGCCATATATGTAGTGTATTGAGGCTCTGCCTTTGATATGTAATAATTTAAATTTCACTGGTAATGTATCACTCTATTTGCACTTTGCGTACTAGTTGTTGATCCTTGACACTAGTGCAGAATGCACAAAGGGTTTGGTCTTTCACGCCAGGTCCCGACATAGTGGCGGGCAGTGCACGGTAGCTGTGGAGGGGCAGCAGCATCCGGAGGATGGTGTCGCGGCATGAAGGAGCAGCGGTGTGGTGTTGCTACCGGCAGCGGCGGAGTCCTATGGCAACGACACGAGAGAAGAGGCAGCGGCGGGCGGAGGACGGCTGTGGCGCGACGCAGCATACGGGATGGAGGCACAGTGGCCGGCGAGCGGCGACGGTGCCCACACGCACGGAGGCGGTGGCTCGCGCTGATGGTGTGCTTGCGCCAGCGACGGCGTGCCGGTGCCAATGACGGCTTGGCTTGACCCCACGTTGGGACAATGATGGGAAAGTTGGCGCAACGGCCATGGTGGCTCATGGCTAGGGTTGCAGCCTACGGGGTCCATGGTGCAGTAACAGCACAGAGGTGAGACGGCAGCAGGGCGATTTGGCGGACGACAAAATCCGGTGATGAGCAAACATCAAGCAGGGGAACAGGGGAGTGAGATGGGGGTGGCTTGCCGGCTAGGGTAGGCGCCGGCAAATATCGGCTATACGGCTATACCTTCTCTACGGCGACAGAACGACGACGGCAGTGACGACTCCAGTGACCATCGAATGGCAACGAAAAGCGGCGACGACGACTCAAGCTCGACGCTAACAGATGAGTTTGGGGTTGCAAAATGAGATGTGTTTGAGATGATTTTGGGATATATTGCATATGTACGTATATATTGGTAGGGTTTAGAGAGAGAATTTTAGAGATGGATTTGCAATATAATAGGGAAATTTCAGATGTAATTGGATGGGAGTCCAAGTCAAAAGGGGTTGAGCCTGGGATTGGACAGAGGAGGGGGTCGTCGACCTAGAGTGGGCTACCGCCATGGCAAGGTAGGGTCTTGGTTTAGTTCAGCCTGGAGATGAAAACGGCTAGAGACAAAAGAATGAAGGAAAAGAAATAAACATTTTAAAAAAACTGTATTGGAATTGGATCTAAAAGTGAATGAAATTTAAATTTTGAATTTGAGGATGTTGTAGATATCTCTAGCCCCTTGATGTGGCTCGATTGGAAAGTACGGCCATGAAAATGTGATTAAATAGTTAATCACGGTTTGAGAATTTATCGTAAGATCGAGTGAATAATCGAACTATCATAAGGATGATACATATCTTGCCTTGAGATTGATCGATATAGTGTGGTAAAGGGATCAATATGTGAGTGTATAAGGTTTGACTGATATGGTCATTCTATACATTCAGGGGTCAATATGTCCTACTAGAAACTGTTATTAACTTCTGGTTTGGAAAACGGTATCCGAGGCCATGGCCACTTGCATATGTACCTAATGGGTCACATACTTTAATGGGTTCAAACATTTCTGATGGATTGGATCCTTTAGTGAGTTACGAATACTGATCCATATGGGATTAGAGTCCTAATGGGCCTCTAACATAGAAGCCCATCAGTGAACTCTATATGGGGAGGCGTGAGGGTGGTGTGAATGTACAGTTCATCACTAGAAACCTTAGCCGTTGCGCCTCACTCCACCTTCTCAAAACCCTAGCTGCACACAGCGGTGCTAGCACACCGGCGCACGGCGTTCCACCCCTAAATGTGTGGATACCTAGAGATGTTGTTATAGTTGCTACAGCATTGATCGGCGACAAAGAGGAGGAGATCGACTACATCCTCTACGGCAGTATGTGTGTTGTTGCTATGGTAGTGATCAGCTTGGAGGGGGCGTTCAGCTCAGTGTGAATGACTACTTCATGTACCTTGATGTACACATCGTTGAAACTGGCTACTCCAACTCTTCCTTCGCTGTGGCTGCACATTAAGGGTTACAATCCATGATCTCCTACTCGCATGATATGCTGGCTATCCGTGGTATAAATCTTCGATTAATGCTAGCTTAGTCTACCAGTTCCCCAAAATCAACTATGCCATAGTCAAGTGACTGCAGTCTCGCCCTAATTCTGGCCTTTGTCATTATATGTTGGGTCTCCGTCTTCATGGCATTCGTACGGATCGTCAGCTTGTTCTCCATCTAAGAGAGAGAGGGTAAGTACGTAACCAAACCACCCTTGAGAGGTAACACCCCTCCTAATGCAATTTAATGATAAATGTTGTTTGGTTACGGTTCTTTTATTTGCCTCAAGCCAGTTTTATATACATATAAGATAGAAAGTCCTATACTTAATAGAATTTTTCATGAACCAAATTTATAAATTGAGTTGTTGCTCATGATGTTTATATTGTGATTTGTGTAGGGAGTCCAGTGTATTCCATGATGTTTATATTGTGATTTGTGTAGGGAGTCCAGTGTATTCCAAATCCTAGCTACCAAGTCATCCTCGACCATTCCCAATACATAGACCACCCGGTCATCATTTCCAAATCATCAAACCTTATACCTTTAGCCCCAAGGTCACGATCACTGATCACCAATCCATAATTCATGATTCACGCCTCTGAATCATAGTACATCGAGACCTTCCACCGGATTCTATTCACTGGTCCGATCCAACTAACCAATTCCACAATCCAATTCCGATTCAACTAAACTGGGATCTCCCACCCCTAGTTCAAATATCTGACCATGTCCAACTAATCATTCTAAGCTCCCCACTATTTCATTCTCGCAGAATGGCACTGTGTTGTGTATGGAGTCATGCAGCCCCCTCGGTCTCATTGGTTTCAATTGCGGCGCTAGTCAGTCACATGGATGCGAGCATCGACAGTCCATCAGGGGAAAGTATCCCTCTCCACCTGCACTAAATTCCTAGATTAAACTGCAGAACCTCCCGCCTAGTTTAATCCCCTAAATTAAACCAGGACGTCCCGTCCATGATTTGATTTCATTGCATCAAAACCGGACCTCCTGTCCATAGTTTGATTCCCTAGTTAAGTCCTCCTGACCAGCCCCAAAGCTAACCAGGACCTCTCTGTCCAAGATTAATCGCTCGGTTAAATCCACCGAGCCAAACTCCCAATCCATTACAATTCAATTCGCTCAGTGGGAACCCATTCTCACTCTTATGTCAATCCCACAATCCATAAGGCGATAACTCTGAGTCCTCAATGGAAGTCCAATTCCACTCTGATACCAGCTTTGTCCCATAATCAAGTTCTATTCTTAAGTATTGTGAGTAAGTGGCCGGTGAAGCATTAGTCCATCAATTCGGGGTAAAACACCATTTACATGATAGATAGACCAAAGCACATATAACCAAGTTTTACACAAGACTTAATAGTAAAAAAAAACTAGTGTTAGCCTTACGCAATCAAGGACAAGATATAAGATCACACCAGGAGCATGGCATGTATACAGCATGATTAACTACCACCAGCAGTAAGATTTTTGCAGGTATAGACTAAGCATGCATTTTTCATAATTTGAATCAAGATAACTACATAAAACTAGGAATTAAGTATGAACTATGAATGCTAACTTGCCTATATCATGTGTGTTGAAGTCTTGATCTTGACCTTCAAGTTGACCTTCTAGATCCTCAGGGTCTATATGTGAAATACCAGTTGTGAACACTTAACTTGGACAGTTTCCTATTGAATTATTTTGTATTGAATTAAGTATTTAACAAAAGTCACGTGTCGATGTGTACATCAAATGGCAATACGATGAGACGCAACACACAGAATAATTAGCCAACAAAGCAAGTGACCCCATTCCTTAAAAGGCTCTTATAGCATACAATATATATGAAGGATCTCATACAAATGAGAGCATATACTCTTGAAGCATCACATGCAAATGAAAGTAAAGTATGTGTCAACCAACATTTAATAGCACTCTGGCTGGCTTGCAAACTACAACGCACAATCAAACATATCACCGCTATCGGCGAATCCATACTACCAAAAAAACAATTGCCATTCAGCACAATCAAACCTATCACCGCTGTCACCAAACTCATATATCCACCATCACCACAATTAAAGCTAGCAACATTGTTGCTGAATCCATAAAACCACATGAACAAACCTATCATCACCTTCTTGGAATCTGAGCATCCATCGTCAACAAGCACCTGCAATCCACAAGAGAACCATCAATACAATCAACCTATTACCACTGTTATCAAGTTTATACAACCAGCAAAAACAACCATCAACAAATCACCTGCAATATAAGGTTGAATCCATACTGCCACCAGAACAATCCTATCACCAT
This sequence comes from Olyra latifolia, assembly GCA_036346145.1. Taxonomy (NCBI): domain Eukaryota; kingdom Viridiplantae; phylum Streptophyta; class Magnoliopsida; order Poales; family Poaceae; genus Olyra; species Olyra latifolia. Next base: position 7,873,518 of record CM070529.1, read on the forward strand.
TAATGTCACTCAATCTATAGAACCAGCAAAACAACTATTAACTAGCAACTGCAATCCCACAAGAGATAAACCGTCAACACCGTCAAATCTATTATACCACTATCATCAAATTTGTATGGCCACTAAAAACAACTGTGAACAAAGCACCTTCAATCCTGCACAAAATCTTGTGCCCTATGACCACTGTTGGCAAATCCACTAGAAGAAATTCTAACACAACACCTATACTCCCATAAGAGACAACCGTCAACACAATCAAACATATCACCATTGTGGTCGAATCCACTAGAACAACTATAAAAAAAAAGCAACTGCACCCCCACACGCTATCTTGGACAGCAGCATTGCAGGTAAGGTGGACAGAGCCCCCGCAACCAGCATCCAAAGTAGGCCAAACGGAACAGAGGTAGCAACGCAACAGTAGCGAGCCACCAATGATGACTTCCCGAGGTGGCAAGCAATCAATCCTGAGGACACAAAGAATATGGCAAAACCAATCCCACACAAACCGATGGTCTTCACCAACCCAGAGGATAGATGAAGAATGGTGGCTGCCATAGACAATGAGCCTTCCATGACGGGCGCGAACAAGCTCACGTACCTCACGACCTATGCGAAAAACGGAGAGGAGATGTTAGACTACTTGATGTCGGGAGCAGGAGGGGCAGGAAGGGATTTTAGAATATATCTTACGTCCAGAGCAGGACGGACAGGAGGGTCTACGTCAAGAGGAGGAAAAGGAGGGACAACATGGGTATGCACTCCGGCTTGATCTCCTGATGCTGCAGCCTTAGCAACAAACTCAGTTTCCTTGGCGTTGCCTATGGCACCAGGCAATGCAATAAGAACCCCTGCAGCCACTGGCACTCCCGCAGTCGCTCCTGATGTTGCCGCTACTTCAAATTTCTCGCGGTCACACAGGAGGTGTCTCATCACCGGCGAATCACGCTCCATCTCAGTCCTTATTCCCCATCGAGCACCCCCGCGGCTGCACTCTGGGCATCTTCTAGCAGCAGCAACCATGCGATTCGAGGCACGCCGGCACAAAGCCCTGGTCTGGCCCTCGCGCCCACTCTCGTTGACTTTACCGCTGCGGCAAGACCTCCTTCTCGCGCGGAGGCGGTGCGTCTTCTCCATCTGTGCGAGCGGCCTCTGCTACAGTGAGAGGTGACATCACCACGGTGGTAGGCGCCTTCCCCTTTACCTCCTTCTCGGTCAATCCTTGGACGAAGCAACCGGCCGCCATGGCAGATGCCTTGGCGCTTCCCATCTTGTCCTGGATAGCCCGCCTAGCCCCTGTGGCAACAGCATTCGCCAACTCAGTGATGGCCGCCTCCAACGCCTCTACAGCCAGAAGGAAACCTTGATGGCTGTCCTCCTCCATCGGGTTAGGCACCGACGCGTTATTGCTCGATGAAGGAACGTTACTTGGGTTATTGTCTCCCATGATCGTCCCCGGCGGAGTAGCGTGGGGGCAACATGAAGCACGTCGGCCGTTGGAGTCGAAGAAGCGATGGGTGGTGAGATGCGGGAGGAAGACAAGGGTGAAGCGATGGGTGGTAAGATGCGAGAGGAAGGAGAGGGAGAAGCGATGGGTGGTGAGATGTGGAAGGAAGACGAGGGCGAAGCAATGGGGAAACTAGAAGCGGGTGGAAGGCGAGAGAAATTTGAGCTTGCTTCTAGAGGCGGTTATGTCATTAGGGCCTTAAGGGTTTCGGATGCCCAAATCCAGCTATCCAATCCTCTTGCCAGCCGTTGGATCAACCATCTCGCTAGCTGTTGGATCGACCCTCTCGATCCTGGTATCACCACGCGTCGTCGCGTGATCTAAAGCATGTAGGCGGTAACAATGAGGCGCACCTGTTAGTTGATTCCAATTTGTTAGTTATTAGTTCATAATACGAAAATTTAGATACATGTTATTATAAAGTGTGGCATTTCAAAATATGTCACTCCATATATCAATAGCATGTGGACCCAAGATCTACATGTCATTGACACATTGAGTAGCATATTTCCAAACGCTACCTTTGGAGTGGCAAGAATCTATGTTAGTTCGATTAGATTGTTAGCTTAAATTTTGTTGTAATCCAATCATCTAACATGCACTGCTACAACAAATGACAGGATGCTCAAGCTCGACGGCTAGATAAATCCGTCGACAGCTAAATTCAAGCCGTCTACATAAATACACAGTGTCAACGGCTGCAATAAATCCGTCGACACGCCCCACGAAGCTAGACGGATCTCCTTTGAGCCGGTGTGAAACTTTCTATGGATGGCCCAAACAAATAAAGTTAGCCATCAAGAGTATCTGGTGATGCTGTTTTGCATGCCTCATGTCACTGGGTCCATTCATCAGTTAAATGGATGCAGGAAATCCATATATGTATCTGGTGGTGGTGCTGCTGCTGCTTTCCAAAGCAATGAATAAAAGAAAATACATATATGTCTGGTGAAGCTGCTTTGCATGCCTTCTGTCAGTGAGTCCATGCATTTGTTAAAAAACTCGAATCCAAAACTTATAAACCGGCGCATATGAACTCATATGTGCTGAACTGAAACGGGTGACCCAACCATATTAGTGACGGTTCAAAAACCAGCGCTAGTCCCACTTATGAATCGACACAAATAGGTTATTTTGGTGCAGTCAACAAAGAAGATCACGTGTGAATGTGCACATCAAATGACAATACAACGAGATGCAACATACAGAATAATTAGCCCAACAAAGAAAGTGATACCATTCCTTAAAAGGCTCTTGTAGCATACACTATATATGAAGCATCACATACAAATGAAAGCATGCACTCTTGAAGCATTACATGCAAATGAAAGTAATGTATGTGTCAACCAACATATCAGTGACGGTTCAAAAACCAGTACTAGTACCGGTTGTGAATCGACACGAATAAATTGTTTTGGTGCAGTGTGGATGTGCACATCAAATGACAATACGATGAGACGCAACAAACAGAATAATTAGCCCAACAATACAAGTGACACCATTCCTTAAAAGGCTTTTATAGCATACACTATATTTGAAGCATCACATACATATGAGAGCATGCACTCTTGAAGCATCACAAGCAAATGAAAGTAAAGTATGTGTCAACCAACATTTAATAGCACTCTGGCTGGCTTGCAACCTACAATGCACAGTCAAACATATCATCGCTATTAGCGAATCCATACCACCAACAAAACAATTGCCTTTCAGCACAATCAACCCTCTCACTGCTGTCACCAAATTCATATATCCACCATCACCACAATCAAAGCTAGCACCATTGTTGCTGAATCCATAAAACCACATGAACAAACCTATCATCACCTTCATGGAATCCAAGCATGCACAGTCAACAAGCACCTGCAATCCACAAGAGAACCATCAATACGATCAACCAATTACCACTGCTATCAAATTTATACAACCACCGAAAACAATCGTCAACAAATCACCTGCAATATCTTGTTGAGTCCATACTGCCGCTAGAACAAACCTACGACCATTAATGTCACTTAATCTATAGAACCAGCAGAACAACTATCAACTAGTAACTGCAATCCCGCAAGAGATAAATTGTCAACACAATCAAATCTATTATACCACTATCATCAAATCTGTATGGCCACCAAAAACAACTGTCAACAAAGCACCATCAATCCCGCACAAAATCTTCTGCCCTATGACCACTGTTGGCAAATCCATATGACCATCAGAAGAAATGCTAGCACAACACGAATAATCCTATAAGAGACAACCATCAACACAATCAAACATATCACCATTGTGGTCGAATCCACCAGAACAACTATAAAGAAAGCACCTACACCCCCGCATGCTATCTTGGACGGCAACATTGCAAGTAAGGTGGATAGAGCCCCGCAATTAGCATTTAAAGTAGGCCGAACGCAACAGAGGTAGCAACATGGCAGTAGCGAGCCGCCAATGATGACTTCCTGAGGTGGCAACCAATCAATCCTGAGGACACAAATAATATGGCAAAACCAATCCCACACAAACCGGTGGTCTTCACCAACCCAGAGGATAAATGAAGAATGGCGGCTACCGTAGGCAATGAGCCTTCCTTGAGGGGCGCCAACAGGCTCACGTACCTCGCGACCTATGCAAAAAAAAACATAGAGGAGATGTAAGACTACTTAATGTCGGGAGCAGGAGGGGCGAGAAGGGATTTTGGAATATATATCTTACGTCCGAAACAGGAGGGGCAGGAGAGTCTACGTCGAGAGGAAGAAGAGGAGGGGCAACATGGGTATGCACTCCGGCTTGAGCTTCGGATGCTACAGTCTCAGCAACGAACTCAGCTTCCTTGGAGTTGTCAAAGGCACTAGGCAATGCAATAAGAACCCCTGCGACTGCTCGCACTCCAGCAGAAAGGCGAGGGAGAAGTGATGGGTGGTGAGATGTGGGAGAAAGACGAGGGAGAAGCGATGGGTCGTGAGATGCGGGAGGAAGACGAGGACAAAGCGATGGGGAGATTAGAAGCGAGAGGAATGTGAGAGAAATTTGAGCATGTTTCTAGAGGCGGTTACGTCATTAGGGCCTTAGGGGCTTCGGACGCCCACATCTAGCTATCCAATCCTCTCGCCAGCTGTTGGATCAACCATCTCGCCAGCCGTTGGATCGACCCTCTCGATCCTGGTATCAACACATGCCGTCGCGTGATGATCTAAAGCATGTAGGGGGTAACAATGAGGCGCACCTGTCAGTTGATTCCAATTTGTTAGTTATTAGTTCATAATATGAAAATTTAGATACATGTTATTATAAAATGTGGCATTTCAAAATATGTCACTCCATATATCAATAGCTTGTGGACCCGAGATCCATATGTCATTGACACATCGAGTAGCATATTTCCAAACGCTAGCTTTGGAGTGGCATGAATCTATGTTAGTTCGATTAGATTGTTAGCTTAAATTTTAGTTGTAATCCAATCATCTAACTTGCACTGCTACAACAAATGACAGGATGCTCAAGCTCGACGGCTAGATATATCCGTCGACAGCTAAATTCAAGCCGTCTACATAAATACACAGTGTCGACGGCTGCAATAAATCCGTCAAGACGCCCCACGAAGCTGGACGGATCTCCTATGAGCCTGCGTGAAACTTTCTATGGATGGCCCAAACAAATAAAGTTAGCCATCAAGAGTATCTGGTGATGCTATTTTGCATGCCTCATGTCACTGGGTCCATTCATCAGTTAAATGGATGAGGAAATCCATATATGTATCTGGTGGTGCTGCTGCTACTTTCCAAAGCAATGAATAAAAGAAAATCCATATATGTCTGGTGAAGCTGCTTTGCATGCCTTCTATCAGTGAGTCCATGCACTAGTTAAAAAACTCGAATCCAAAACTTATAAACCGGCGCATGATGATCTAATGTGTGTAGGGGGTAACAAGGAGGTGCACCTGTCAGTTGATTCCAATCTATTAGTTATTAGTTCATAATATGAAATTTTAGATACATGCCATTATAAAGTGTGATATTTTGAAATATATCACTCCATATATCAATAGCATGTGGACCCGAGATACACATGTCATTGACACATCGAGTAGTATATTTCCAAACGCTAACTTTGGGGTGGCATGAATCTATGTTAGTTCGATTAGGTTGTTAGATTAGATTTTAGTTGTAATCCAATTATCGAACATGCATTGCCACAACAAATGATAGGATGCTCGAGCTCGATGACTAGATAAATCCGTCGACGGCTAAATTCAAGCTGTGTACATAAATACACAGTGTCGACGGCTGCAATAAATCCGTCGACATGTCTAACGAAGCTAGACAGATCTCCTATGAGCTGGTGTGAAACTTTGTATGGACAGCCCAAGCAAATAAAGCTAGCCGTCAAGAGTATCTGGTGATGCTGCTTTGCATGCCTTATGACACTGGGTCCATTCATCAGTATGCTGCTTTGCATGCCTTATGACACTGGGTCCATTCATCAGTTAAAAGGATGCAGGAAATCCATATATGTATATGGTGGTACCGCTGCTGCTTTCCAAAGCAATGAATAAAAGGAAATCCATATATGTCTGGTGCTGCTGCTTTGCATGCTTTCTGTCAGTGAGAACATGCCTCACTTAAAAATCTCGAATCCAAAACTTATAAATCGCACATATGAGTTGCACATATGAACTCATATGTGTCGAACTGACATAGGTGACCTGATCATATTAGTGATCGTTCAAAAACCAGTGCTAGTACCGGTTATGAATCGACACAAATAAGTTGTTTTAGTGTAGTGAACATAGAAGATCATGTATGGATGTGCACATCAAATGACAATATGATGAGACGAAACACACAAAATAATTAGCCCAACAAAGCAAGTGACACCATTCTTTAAAAGGCTCTTGTAGCATACACTATATATGAAGCATCACATATTCACATACAAACGAGAGCATGCACTCTTGAAGCATCACATGCAAATGAAAGTAAAGTATGTGTCAATCAACATTTAGTAGCACTCTGGCTGGCTTGCAATCTATAACGCAGAATCAAACATATCACCGCTATCGGCGAATCCATACCGCCAACAAAGCAATTGTCTATCAGCACAATCAAACCTATCACCGCTGTCACCAAATTCATATATCCACCATAACCACAATGAAAGCTAGCACCACTTTTGTTGAATGCATAAAACCACATGAACAAACCTATCATCATCTTCTTGGAATCCAAGTATCCACTGTCAACAAGCACCTGCAATCCACATGAGAACCATCAATACGATCAACCTAGTACCACTGTTATCAAATTTATACAACCACCGAAAACAATTGTCAACAAATCACCTTCAATATCTTGTTAAATCCATACTGCCGCTAAAACAAACCTACGACCATTAATGTCACTCAATCTATAGAACCAGCTGAACAACTATCCACTAGCAACTGCAATCCCACAAGAGATAAACCGTCAACACAATCAAATCTATTATACCACTATCATCAAATTTGTATGGCCACCAAAAACAACTGTCAACAAAGCACCCTCAATCCCGAACAAAATCTTGTGCCCTATGACCACTGTTGGCAAATCCATATGACAACCAAAAGAAATGCTAACACAACACCAGTACTCCCATAAGAGACAACTATCAACACAATCAAACATATCACCATTGTGGTCGAATCCACTAGAACGACCGCAAAGAAAGAACTTGCACCCCCGCACGCTATCTTGGACGGCAGCATTGTAGGTAAGGTGGACAGAGCCCCCGTAACTAGCATCCAAAGTAGGTCGAACGCAACAGAGGTAGCAACGCGGCAACAACGAGCCGCCAATGATGACTTCCCGAGGTGGCAAGCAATATGGCAAAACCAATCCCACAGAAACCGATGGTCTTCACCAACCCAAAGGACATATGAAGAATGGCGGCTCCCACAGGCAATGAGCCTTCCATGAGGGGCGCCAACAAGCTCGCGCACCTTGCGACCTATGCGAAAAAAGGTAGAGGACATGTTAGACTACTTGATGTCAGGAGCAGGAGGGGTAGGAAGGGATTTTGGAATATATCTTACGTCCAGAGCAGGAGGGGCAGGAGGGTCTACGTCGAGAAGAGGAAGAGGAGGGGCAACATGGGTATGCACTTCGGCTCGAGCTCCCGATGCTACAGCCTCAACAACGAACTCAGCTTCCTTGGCGTTATCGATGGCACCAGGCAATGCAATAAGAACCCCTGCGACCGCTCGCACTACGGCAGGAAGGTGAGGGAGAAGCGATGGGTGGTGAGATGCGGGAGGAAGACGAGGGCAAAGCGATGGGGAGATTAGAAGCGGGAGGAATGCAAGAGAAATTTGAGCTTGTTTCTTGAGGCGGTTACATCATTAGGGCCTTAAGGGTTCCAGACATCCACATCCTGCTGTCCAATCCACTCGCTAGCCGTTGGATCAACCATCTCTCGAGCCGTTGGATCAACCCTCTCGAACCTTGTATCAACTCGCGCAGTCACGTGATGATCTAAAGTGTGTAAGGGGTAACAAGGAGGCGCACATGTCAGTTGATTCCAATTTGTTAGTTATTAGTTCATAATATGAAATTTTTGATATGTCACTCCATATATCAATAGCATGTGGACTCGAGACCTATATGTCATTGACACATCGAATAGTATATTTCGAAATGCAAACTTTGGAGTGGCATGAATCTATGTTAGTTCGATTAGATTGTTATCTTAGATTTTAGTTGTAATCCAATCATCCAACATGCACTGCTACAACAAACGACAGGATGCTTGAGCTCGATGGCCAGATAAATCCGTCAACGGCTAAATTTAAGCCATCTACATAAATACACAGTGTCGACGGTTGCAATTAATCCATCGACACGTCTAACGAAGCTGGACGGATCTCCTATGAGCCAGTGTGAAACTTTGTATCGACGGCCCAAACAAATAAAGCTAGCCATCAAGAGTATCTGGTGCTGCTGCTTTGCATGCCTTATGTCACTGGGTCCATTCATCAGTTAAATGGATGCAGGAAATCCATATATGTATCTGGTGGTGCTGCTGCATTCCAAAGAACAATGAATAAAAGGAAATCCATATATGTCTAGTGCTGCTGCTTTACATGCCTTCTGTCAGTGAGTCCATGAATCAGTTAAAAGAATGTTGGAGCTATATTCACAGCTATCTCCGTGGTTACAATTTCTGGAGCAGCAGTGGCCAGTGGGTACAACTAATCAATCTAGATATGTGCTAAAGTGGATGGAGGCAGCAGTTACATACAAAGTCTGTTTCAGTGAGTCCATGCATCAGTTAAATTGCCCAAGTGTGTGCTAGACTGCTAGTCAAGAAACCTATATTATTAAAGAATCCAACATCTTGTTATTTTCAGAACCTCACATTGAAAGAATTATGTCCTTCACACAATTTAGCATCACATCTAGCTGGTGCTTGAATGATTACCGCATATATAAGCAATAACAGCATATATGCAATTCATTGCATTACAATTAATCCATTGCACTAAAATTAGCAGAGCTTGCTTGCAACAGGTAACAAAGAAAGTGAATGACAAAAGAATTTCATAAGTATACAAACATTAATCTGACAATCAACCATGCTTTATTCCAATTTAGCATACATTGATCTCGTAAAAAATTTGATGCTAAAGCTGGGCATACAAGCATGATTGCAACCAGCTAGCTCACACTGTTACAAATGGTGACCCTGAACCATAATTCACAACTGTCAATTTCAAAATTGATCCATATTCAAGAACTATCAAACATGAGCACTAAGCATTTCATTGCTCTTTTACAGCCAACATGGTATTGGCCGACAACAGCTACAAACATGTGCCAACAGATAATAGTTACAAACATGTGCCCTCCATATGTTACAAAGAGGACCTCCCTCTGCTACTATAATCTGTCAATGGCATTCAACACAACCCTACCTTCTGGAGCTCCATGACTGAATGGATGACAATGATGCATTTTCATGAAATTTTGTCCCACAAACAGATTTGAAGTAAAATAGAAAGCTTCATTTACAGATCATATCAAAAGATTAAGCTTCTTCTCCTTCACAACTCCTCTTTCTATCTGTCTCACAATGCTACCTCAACCAGATCATAGTGTTGATCAGCCTCTTTTTTACCAAATCGCAGCCCAAAATCACTGCAACAATTGCAACAAAAAATCTGCAAATGGACAAACCAAAAATTTTACACCGAGAAACAAAAAAATTATAAATCGAGAAACCGAAGAATCAACAATTCAGACTCTGATGAAGGGAGCGACGCTACAGTTGGAAGGACATTGGCGAGGTGGGCGGGGAGGCAGCGCTGCCGTGGGGAGGACGATGGCAAGGTGGTTAGGGGCAATCCTTCTGTAGGGAGAACGACGGTGAGGCAACTGGAGGGGCGGCACTCCGACTAGCTAGGGTTTCCCCAGAGGCAGGAGAGAGAGGGGGTGCGAGGGGGTGTGTAGGTGAATAGCGTGCAAACGAGCCGAACTCGAGTGAGCCTGCCCTGTCAGGCTCGAGCTTGAACCGGGCTTGGGTTGTGGCTTGAGCCTTGAGGTAGGCTCGAGCTCGGCTTGTCGAGGCTCGGTAACATGTAATTTCTTTTAAACAAAGCAAAGCTTGAGTAGGTTTGAACAAAGCTCAAGTTTGGTCTCAAGTAGACTCGGTAAAATATGATTTTATTAGTAAAAAAGTTTGAATAGGCTCTATGAAACTCGAGTAAGCTCGGACGAAGCTTGCGCTCAAGTACACTCGATCATTATATAGGAAAAATAAAGTTAAAAAAAGCTCGATGAAGCTCGAATGAAGCTCGGGCTCAACTCAGTTCAAGCTCGTTTGGAGCTCAAGCCGAGCTCGAATCAAGCCTCTAGCGAGCTGAGCTCGAGCAGTTTGCAAGCCTCGAGCTTTTGTTGCAGCTTGTGAATACGAACATGCTCGGCTTAGCTGGGATTAGGAGCAAGAGCCTACTCAGTTAATAGGTAGGCTAACTAGGCTCTGACTGTGGGTGCAAGGTAGGATCGGGGCATGCTTTTTGGAGCAAATCGGATGGCTGAGGATGTGAAACATCTTAGCCCAACTCTATATATCCAGAGAGAATGGCTAGTGTATTATCAATAGCACCCACCATCTAAACCATCGGATCTAGAAACAAATAGTTAGATCAGCGCAGCACTCCATGTTTACGCTTCTAAGGAAGTGGCACTGATCCATCTGTAACGTCGTTAACGACGTGGCCTCCACCCCATTCCACGAGGCAAGAAAATTGACAATATTCCACTCTCTAGAGCGGGCTTCATCATTTTGCTATCTCAAGATGCATTTTTTTAAAAGAGAAATTTTGTTTTATACCACCTGAAAGGTCAATGTTTCAGAATATACCTCTATGTCTAGTTGACAAGTGGGACCCCCTGTATCTATGACAGTAGGGTCAAATGGTATATTCTAAAACCTTTAATCTTTCGATAGTATAAAATGATTTTTTCCTTTTTAAAATGCCACTCACAATGTTGCCACTTTGTTACTTTCCCATTTTGGCATTTCTCCCTAATTTAGGCACGCGAAATGACCATTGTATCCTTCTTCCTAGACCTCCTCTCTCCTTCCTCCTTGCCACTTTTGACAAGCCGTCGACCTCATCATCCTCAACGGCGAGGACAGCCTCACCAAACAACCTCGTCATCGACGATAATGCGCTCTCGTCCCATCCCCTCATCAGCGAGGACGGCCTCACCGGAGAACCTCGCTAAAGCGTGGTGGTAGAGATCGGGGCTATGTGGGTGGAGGGGCCGACGGTGGAGGTTGAGGTCGGCGCGGCTCACCGTACCAGGTAGGGAGGTTGGTTGCTGGGAAGGAGGTTACCGCGACGCTAGCCCGCCACAACGCAAGAAGCCGGAGCACGCCGCTGGCAAGGTGGCTCGAGCAACCAGGTGCATGGGGTTGCCGGTGGTGTGTTGCTGAGGAGGTCATTGTGGTGATGCAGGAGGTTGGATGGCGCCATTAGGGGCGACGCGAGAGGCCAATAGACGGCACTGCACCGCTACGCTCATCTGCAGCAGCCTGGTTTGCCTACGATAGAGGAAGGGAGAGATGAAGGGAAAAGAAGATAGGGGAAATGACATCATAATTGTGTGCTCTGTGAAGGAAGAATTACCCTAAAATATTTTTAAAAAGGCTGAAATGTCAAATAAACAAAGTGGCAACGTTATGAGTAGCATTTTAAAGAAGCACATCTAGATGATGGCAAAATGGCGAAGCCCACTATCGAGAATAGCATATTATCAATTTTCTCATTCCTCGCTTGCTTCTTCTCTCCCCGAGTTTCTCTCGCGACTTGCGAGTAGCCACCATCGTGTCCTCTTCTTACCCATGATCTGCCACCACCTCCTCTTCTTGGCAAGTCGTAGGGAGTGTTGCAGCAGCAGTAGTGCACTCTACTTCAACTTTGTGCCCTTTGCTCCACTACCACCCCCTGGCAGTGAGGGTCGCCCCCTCACCCCTCCTCTTGGAGCCTGTTGTGCCACCGTGATAATGTTAGTGATATGCCCTAGAGACGATCATGTAACATGATTGTCTCACGTCTATATTTGTGTATTCTTGGATAATATGTTATCAGTTCCATAAATAAATGTTGTTCACATTGTTCATCAAGTACAAATTGGTTGTGAGACATATTGTTTATATAATCTTATTCTAAATGATTTCTGGTCTCATATCATTATGTGGGACAATAGTGATTTAATTAGCATATATATTAATTGATGGTAATGCTTTACATACTATAGATATAAAAATATCAAATCAATAATATGGACACATGTTAGAGAATATGGTGTTGGATAGACCTACTCCAAGACACTACTAAGATTGTTATCTTACATGTGCCATCAACTTGTAGTTTCAAGTGGTATACCTATATAATTCTTAGATCTGAGCTCGTCATTGAATCCTAGCATGCGTCGTTATATACTTTGGGATTAAAACCGCTACACCATAACCGGGTAGTTATAAATATAGCTTTCGAGAATGCTATGAAACATGACGTAGGGTGTAAGCGATCAATATGGAATTTGCCCCTCCTTAATAACAGGAGAGATATCTCTTGGCCCCTCAATGTGATTGAATTGGAAAGTGCATGGTTCTGCCAATGTGATTAAAAAATTAATCACGGTTTAGAATCCATCACAAAATCGAGTGAATGGTCGAGTTATGACAAGAGTGGCATGTATCTTACCTTAAGCTTGACTGGTTTCATGTGGTAAAAGGATCAGTATGTGAGTATATAAAGGTTCAGCCGATATGATCATTCTATGCATTTGGGGGTCAATATATCTTGATAGGAACTGCTATTGACTTGTGGTTCGGGAAAAAGAGTTTTCGAGGCCACGGCCACTTACGTATGAATCTAACAGGTCACACACTTAACAGGTTAGAACATGTCTAATGGATTGGATGCATTAGTGGGTTTCGCGGATACTAATCTATGTAGGATTAGAGTCCTAATAAGCCTCTTGCGTAGAAGCCCATTAGTGCGCTCTATATAAGGGGAGGTTGTGGGTGCAGAGAAGACATATGACTTTTTCACAACGTAACCCTAGCCGTCACGCCTCCTTCTGACTCCTAGAAACCCTAACCATGTGTGTGCGGTGCTAGGACACCGACGCATGCCGTTCGACCTCTGGACGTGTGGATACCGTAGAGGCGCTACTACAGTTGCTGCAATCCTGATCAGATACAAGGAGGAGAAGGTCGACGAGACCAACTACTTCCTCTACTGCAGTACATACGATGTTGCTGCAGTGGTGATCGGCGAGGAGGGAACGTTTCGCTCAATGTGAACAACTACTTCCTGTACCTCGACGCGCGCGACATCAGACTCAACTACTCTGACTCTCCTTCCACTACGACTGCGCATCAAGCGTAACGATATGTGATCCACTGCTTGCATGACATCGTGAGTGTTCGCGGTAGTATTTTATGAAATTGCGCTAGCATAGCTTACTCGTTCCCCTTCAGATATCTCCTCTAAACCATAGCTTAAGGCAAGGTCTCCATGTAGAGCGTCGTCGTGGGAGTTGCCTCCTGCCCCTTGAGCAGGACCTTGAGAGCTGTCATTTTCCTCCATGAAGTCGTGTCGCTAGGGGCACGACCCTCCTCATAGAGTCTGGCTACCTAGTAGAAGTCACTGCCACGCTATCGTCCTCCTAAAGTCGGCGATTATGTATCCCTGATGTACGTTAGAGCGATTTTGGGACACTGACATGTGGGCCATGGCTTGCATGGGTCCACATGTCAGTGGCCCAAAGTCACTTGAGGTCAAACGATATGCGTCCAGAGCAGGGGCACTACACTCCTCCTGTTGTGCTTCTTCTCAAGATGATTCTTTTTTTGAACAACAGGGTAGGAGCTCTGCCATTCCATTAAAGAACAAGTAAATACAGAAAAAATACACAAAGCACCAAATACAGTGAGGTGTTACACCACCAACTCAGCCTACAGCCGAACACACCACCAACATAGCGCAAAAGCGCCGCTACCAGGTTTGGCCACTATCGGCCCCAACCTGTCCCCCTAGGCAACCCCGGTCAACACCCGACCCACTCAGGTCACAACATCTTATCACAATTGTCGCCTCGATCATCAGACCAAATCTCACACGCACAACCGCCACCACTACCATTCTCGAACCGGTCACCACCTTCCTTCTCCGTGACGAATTCGATGAGCCCCGCGCTACACCAGCCAATACCATCATGGAGCGCACCTCCTGAAGCCTCACGCACATGCACGGACAGATCTATCTTTGTCGTTGCCTTGGTCATTTCCACCTCCAACCATTGCCCAGCACAGCCCTCTACCGACTTGTGTTGGTTCGTACCAGATATGTCGTTGCACCGTCCTTCACCATCCCGAGCACCTATTGGGCTCACCGTGTGGGGTCCTCACCTCTCACCGGCAACACATCGCCGCCGCCTCTCCGACGATTTGCCAGAGCTAGAGCTCGTCTGCATCCTCTTTGGTATCCTACTGTTGCCAATGCAAAGGATTACCGTCATGTCTTGAACCTAGCCATCGTGCAGCTCCACGCCAGATTGGGCCACCTCTAGCCAAATCAAGGCACAGCGCCGTCAAATCTGGCCTTCCACTTGTGACCGGTCTTAACCTCCCCTCACTGGCCTCCACGAGCCACCGCCCTACGCATGTCCTTCTCCATGGCGCGGCCTCCTCAACTCAAACTACGGCACCTCGCTGTTACACCTTGTCGCCATCCCTAACACCAGCTTTCTCCACCACGCCAACTACCGACTAGGGCTAGTATGGCGTCGCCCTGCCCAATCCAGACCTCCCCGCTTGCTCTGCAACTCCCCCGGTCAGATCCGGCATCCTTGTGGTGCTCCTCAATCTCCCCTCAGCTAGGTTCGGCATCCTCATCAGTACAGGAAATTTAGTTAGCTAACACTCAATTGGATGACTGGGAAAAAATTGACACTCAATTGTACTCACTTTCTGCTAGCGACACTGTGGCAACGAATTGCTTCATCTAGTGACATTTTCACTTATTTCCACTGATTTTTCCTATTTCCCCCCTTTTCAACCCTTTTGACCTATTAACTGGACCATTTTGCCCCTGCCTTGCTTCTACACCAGCATCGCACCGCCCCGGCCACCGTGCCACCCCGGCTACCGCGTCGCCTAGCCACCTCTTCGTCGTCCCAAGCCCATGGCCCTCGCCGCCGCGGAGCCCGTGGCCCCTGGGGCCACACGCCGCCGCCGCATCGCCACCCTCACTCATCCTTACGCATCGCCGGCCGCCACGCTAGCCCTCGCACCGCTTCGCCCGCCGCCGTGCCTATTTCGCTGACGCCGCGTTATTCCTTGCACCACGCCGAGCCGCCGACCACCACCACGGGGAGCCGCTGCCGTTGCCACGCTTGCACCTGCGTTGTGCCACCGCAGAGGCCTGGGGCCAGCCGCCACGTTGTTCGCCTCTGCGCTGGCGCCACTCGCACCGCCACTTTGTCGCTCGGCGCCGCTTGCCTCTACGCCTAGGGCCGCTCGCCGTCGCGCCTCTAGCGCACTGCGCCCCTAGATCCCATCCTCGTTGCCGCCGCCTACGGTCACTCACTGCCTTCGTCCCCGTCACCATCAGCCTCACTACCTGCTAATTGATGCCATCTTCACCGCCATCATAGACACTGCCGGCTCCGGTCTAGCACCGCGCCATCTCCATTGCTGCTGGCCCGACCCCTGCGCCATGTCCTTCGTTGCGTCCCTGGCCTGGAGCCGTAGTCCCTGCCACACTCAGCCATGGGAGCCCGAAGCCACCGCCTCCACTGCATCACTGGTTTGCCGCCGCCCCAGGCCTCAAGCAGGGGCAAAACGGTCCGGTCAATAGGTCAAAAGGGCTGAAAAGGGGGGAAATAGGAAAAATCGGTGAAAATAGTAAAAAAATCACTAGATGAAGCAATTCGTTGCCACAGTGTCGCTAACAGAAAATGAGTCCAATTGAGTGTCAATTTTTCCCCGGTCATCCTATCCAATTGAGTATCAGCCAACTAAATTTTCCCATCAGGACCCAGGGCCGAAACCCTCCTCAACACCCGAAGGCCATATTTAGCCGAGCCGGCGGCTACCTAGGCAGCACCCTGACAGAAGCGAAAAAAGGAGAAAAGAAAAAAAAGGAAGAGGAAGGGGTCCCGCCGCCGTCGCCGACAACGACGGTGGCAAGGAGAAACGCCATTGCAGGAGGCTTTTGGTGGTGGGGTTGGATCGCGCCGCCCTTGAGAGTGACTCAGGGGGTTATGGGGCTTCCAATTGAAGTGTCCTCATCTCTCTCAAGATGATTCTGGATTTCAGATTTCCAGCTCGAATATCACAAGAATTTGTTCTATTTTTATTTTGATATTCTGCACTTGTATAAATTGCAGCAATTAGAAGTTTGGTTTAGTACACTATTGCTGCTCATATATCAACAAATATATTGTAACAATCTTTTCTCTCAGTGCAAATTAATGAGATTCGGTGCAAAGGAATTCAGTTTAGCTTCGTCTTTGATTTAGTGCACTCTATGCTTCTTCCGCAAGGAGAATTGATGGATCAAAATACTGCCTTTTGTGATGTGCGGTTTTGAAGAATAAATGTTCCAATCCTGACAGTGAATAGTGTGCGATGAAGTGGCAATTTCAGTGTCTTTACCGTTGAAGTGATCAATCTTGTTTAGTCTTTTTTATGAAATCAACAATGTAACTCCTGAATTGCATGGGTCACCATAAGCCAAATCTAAATTGAAATAGTATTGTTGCTTTCTTATGCAATTGAATTGTCATTGTGCTAATTCTGAAGTAAGCCATCATTATTGATTTGTTGCTAGCAACAGCTAATGTTCGAAAGTTGGAAACCTGATAAGTGTTTAATTGAATCTGAAGCCTTATTAATTTATTTCTGAAGCATCAACCTCTCTCCAGCCGTCACGCGGCTCGCCCAGACACCCAGGGCAACCCGTGCGTAACGATCTACTGTGTGCAAGCCTGAAGAACGAGGAGGAGGCGCACCTTGTTAGTTATCTGGTTCAAAATATTATGTTAGTTCGATCAGGTTGTTAGCTAAGATTTCAGTTCTAAACCAATCATCCAGCAAGCACGAAAGCACTAATTTTCTTATCTCATAAACTTTGAGAGCATCCTAAGGTTGCTTCGAGAGTCAAATCGCGTATTCATTTAACTTTGTTGTAAGAGTTTTAAGACACATCTTCGAGATAAAACAACAAAACACAAAACACTTGCATTTGAATTTGAATTTTTTACATGCACATATCACTTCGAATCTTTCTAGAGGCATTTGGAGCACTGCGTCTTTGATTACAGAAACAATAACATCACCAATACAAGTATTTTGAAAACAAAATATAAACAAATAGGCAGATAAGTTGTAAAGAACAACCTAAAATTACATTTTCATTTTCTGATCGGCAGCGCCTTGCTGCTGCCGCTGTTTCGTTTCTTTATCCATCTGGCGCCAAGCGGCAGCCAACCGACGTGCCGCCCAAGCCTTCCAGTTCGTAGTACAAACATACAATCTGTGAAGCAGACAATCGTAACATCACTACAGCCCGCATTTTATGCAGTGCACGTTGGGTGTCTTCTTGGGCCAAAGCTGGCAAGATTTTGGGTTTGAACCCTTTCTGTGGCCGTACTAGGTTCCGCGTTCCTATTTCTTTCCCGCCTCACTGCCTTCTGATGTAGCTGGAGCAGCAGTGCTCTTTTCAAGAGTCCTTATTGTCGTGTTTTCAGCTGCAGATGGCTCACCTTGTTTCTTACGTCTGGGTTTTCTTGTTGTCACCTTAATGAGATTATCTTTTTGCGGCGCCTTTTCTTTTGTTGAGTCACTTTGCTGCTTGCTGCTAGATTCTTCATTTGCTTCAGGAAGCAAAGCTCGATAACTTAGTCGAAGTTGACCCTTGTCATTTATCTGGTTCAAGCAACATAAAAAGTGAACTTACGGAAGGCAAAGATGGTCAGAACTACTGAACACCCTTTCAATAATACCAAAAAGCACTTCTAGAAGTAGGAATAATAGCATAAGAATTCTAAAGACTAGCAAGCAATTGCTAACTACCTACTGCTAGTGTGTGAGCTAACGAAGAACTTAAGATAACAAATATACAAATCCGACAGTAACAGTAACACCAGGATGTAGGAATAACGTAAACAAACAGCTAGAATCAGCGACGCCAACCCATACTCCATAACTAGACAAGATTCAAACAGTGAAATAGTGCCCCTGGTTGAAACTTCCAGCAACAGGTGATTATATCAGCTATTACCAGTAGTACATACTAGGTACAACTTTCACGGTTTTAATTGAAGCTCATGACAAATTTAGGAAGAGCTGCCAACCTCAATAAGCTTCACATCAATGCGATCACCAATTTTGCAAGCCTGCCAAAAAAAACATAAGAGACTTGGATAGCTTAAACATGCAGGACGAATCAAAGCAAACAGAACAAATTTGTTCAATATTTCCTCACATCCTCAGCCTTGGCCAACCAACTTGAACTTAACTCGCTGATATGACATAAACCCTGCACATTAGTTAAGAAAAACAAATTATGGCAAGATGATCAAAATAAAGCTGGAAGGAAACATTGTGCATGAAAACAACTCATTCACTCTTTAGAAGCACAATGAGGCCATGTGAACATGTCATTGATAAGTGGAGTTTACCCTTTGTGCATGATATACATGTGATTTTATGTGGAAAAATGGAACTAATAAAGTAAATTTTAACATGTACTCACCTCACGTCCTGGTGCAATTTCAACAAACACTCCATATGGAGCAATTGATTTGATCTCACAGTTCCTGCCAATTGAGTTCCCAAGAAAAAGAGTTCAATTAGCTAAAAGCCAGAAAGATGGTTAGGGAGAAAGCAAACAGAGTAATTAGTTTAATTGAAAAGAAGTAATAAGTGAGATTTTTTTTAGCAAAACAGTGAAAAATTTATATGCATGTAAAACCAAAGGGGATAAAACAAATCAACACCTGTAAATTTCTCCAACTTTTGGTACCATGGTAAGATTAGCTATTATAGTTTTTGACTTCTCTAAGCTTGATAAGTCCCTTGCAGTAATTTTTACCTGACAAAAGTATTTGTCAATAGTAGAACAAAAGGCCAAAAGGCAAGTATCACTTAGTTTTCCTTACCGTGCCATCATCTTCGGTATCAATAGCATCCACTCCAGTATCCTCAATTATGCTTTTTATTGTCTTTCCACCAGAACCAATTATTAAATTCACCTTGTTAGAATTGACCTTGAAACACAATGTCATAAAACAGCTTAGATCAGTATCGTTGCAGGAAAATATGAATATCATATACACTTCATGAAGAATAGACTAACCTTCATGATATGAATTAAGGGAGCATGTCGAGAGAGTGCTTTTGATGGTGGAGGCGAACATTTTGACATTTCATCTGAGAGATACAACAAAAATGTAACCTCATATGAAATCATTGAAAACAATTTGCAAATAAAAACATGCCAATAATAGCCATCTCGAAATAATAACATTCTATGGGATGAACTGAAGCAAATTGTAACTCTTGTTGACCATATGAGAAGAGTGAATCTGCTATCCAATGAAGTCTCAGCATATTGTGCCATTGACTATTAAAATATATTCGGTATTGGCACTTTATATAGTGGATGTGTTCGCAAATGATGCCATCAAAACTCAGAAAGTCAAAAGCGATCCATTTGAGAAAAAACATGCACAGCATTTTAGAAAAGAGGAAGCGGCTACTGCATATCCTATTTTGCATGTTTTTAATATATGAGATGGCACAATCCTAGTCCACAAATAACATGAACTACAAATTTATTTGGATGTTTGTCCACAATACTGACAGATTTGTTTTGAACAGGTTTAAAAACAAGCTCAAAACAGAACTCCAGCGAGTTGTTAAGATTTTTTATTTTCATCTGGATTTGCTGTCATAGGTATGCAGGTAGCTGGTGCAAGTATATTGAAATTTGATTCCAGCTTTTCTGCTAGCTAGTGTCCACACGAGCAACAAAGTGAGATTGAAAATTAAGCAGACTTACTTAAAATATGCTTTCTACCATCCCTAGCTTGAAGAAGTGCTTGTTCCATTACAGGTAGAGTAATCCCCACTACCTGTGACAACATAATATGCACACAGATAACTTCAGCGTTGAGCCGTTGATGGTATGCCTCCTAATAGAAAAACTAAAAGAAAAATGCTTGGGCATATGTAATGATTGGTAATTACAACCTTGATGTCCATTTGAAAAGCAGTTATACCATTTTCATTACCAGCAACCTGCAACCATAAGAGTTTACTGGTCAAAAGAAAAGATCTAAACAGTAATAAGCATTAATCTTGCTACTGCATTTGTGTATGAAAGACCCAATTCAGAGTAGAATACAAGTTACACCTTCAAATCCATGTCACCAGAGGCATCTTCAGATCCAGTAATATCAGAAAGAATAAGAGGTGTACCATCTCCACCGAATTCCTGTGTATCAAGAACCAAACCCATTGCTATTCCAGCAACAGGGAACTGTATTGGAACACCAGCATCTTGAAGTGCTAAACAACCTCCACAGACAGAAGCCATGCTGGTGATGTATCACAAGAATGTATTACCAACTAAGCAGATTATTAAAAAGTTTTACAATGAAGGTTGTACTATATGCAAGAAAAACAATGCACAGTTGTTAAATCTGTGAGAAACAATAAACAAAGATAAAGTTATCCTGCGGACTGAACACAATGGTGGTAATTTTGTGCATGTGACCAGCTTGCACAATCTATATTCTGACAATTCCAGTCTGACAAGTACAGAACATATAAAAGTAGTATACAAGAAAATTATGGCTTGAGCGAAAGTCAAGAGTCTTCAGAGACACCTTTAGAACTTATAAGGAGTGGTGGATGAGATCAAAGAGAAATGCATCAATGGCGGGTAGCAGGAGTTCGTGCACAGTGCATTGAAAGAGTTTTTGATGAGTTGTATCTAGTGCAGTAGTAGGTATTCGGTATTCTTGTATAATAAAGTGGGTCCGGTTGGGTGGAGTAGGGCTTCAGAAACCATGTGTACATATGTAGTTTGACCTTTATCCTTTAATTAATGCAATGACAACAGATTTTGCATGCCCTCATGAAAAGAATATACAAAAAAAATAGTGGTGTCAAGTGTCAACTCTAAACAAATTTAGCACATTAAACTAACTGCAAACAATCATCAAATTTGTTCTCAACAGATTGCAGGAGCAAGCAAGCAGAAAATGAATGGAAAACATGAAAAGGCTAGTACCTGGATGAGCCATTACTTTCGGTAATAGTACTCTCAACACGAATAGTGTAAGGAAAATCCTCTTCAGGAGGTAAAATTGGTTCCAATGCCCTTTCTGCAAGCATCCCATGCCCTATCTCTCTCCTACTAGGTGCTCCAATTCGACCAACTTCACCAACAGATGATGGAGGAAATGAATACTGCAATATGTAACATAACAAATCAGCTAATTATGATTTATGAAGAGTAATATTGCTGTTTAAGCTTTAGCGAGCAAATAAAGCTTGCACAGGAAAATAGTTTATAGCTGTTGCAGAGGGAAATAATTTATGGCTGAATCAAGAATAGAACTGTGGAGCATAACCTTCACACAGAACTGTACAAACTACAAAGCGGTACTCAAAGTAGAAGTCAGAGCACATATTGATATCATCTCAACTCGCAGCCACCTCATGAATGAGATTGGTATCATTAAATAAAAACAAATATATTGATAGCTTATATCCACCAAAGATCTATGGGTTAGCTAATGTACAACGCTACTACAGCAGAAAACAACACTTTCCACTGTACATAACACATGTTAAAAAGGTCTCAAAAATAATACTATGTATGCATTAGCCAAATCCGAAAATGTTCTATTAAAAAACTAGATGAAAATAATTGATTAAATAAATAGACTATGTAAGACTAAAAGCACAACAGAGAATTATAAATGACAGTTTTTATCAGCAGAACTGTATGAGGAACAATAATGAAAATTTCGAATCTTACAAATCGGAACTGGCCAGGCAGAACCGCAGAAAGGTAAATCATTCAACTAGGACTTGTATTTCACATACCTGAAGATAGAAACTTTTTGATTCCTCGGTGTCAACAAGGTTATCAATTCGTTGTGCCATCTGATAGTCCCCTAACGTGACCACAGCCAGTGACTGTGTAATTGAACAAAGAAAGTTAAGAATATATGCAAATCTAATGCCTTTAACTCAAGCTGAAATAGCAGCTGTTTGAAATAAACCAGCAGAAATGCATACATCTACATTATTTGTTATGATGGAATCATGAGGATTAGTAAGGATGAGTAATTGTTACTCTTTTACACCACAAAAATGGAAAAATTATAATCAATTGCTAGTTACTGCACACTTGTTGAAAACTTCAAATTAATATTCAAAACCTATTGCATCTACAGAAGTGGCAAGAAATATTGATTGCAATAAGAATTCAATTCTTGGTTGCT
The DNA here is from genome assembly GCA_036346145.1 of Olyra latifolia. Taxonomy (NCBI): domain Eukaryota; kingdom Viridiplantae; phylum Streptophyta; class Magnoliopsida; order Poales; family Poaceae; genus Olyra; species Olyra latifolia. The sequence continues at coordinate 7,896,096 of CM070529.1, forward strand.
TACAAATATATATGCCACATATATGAATAGAATACACATGAAAGATTCCTAAAAACAGAAGGGAGAAAACAAGATTAGTGAGACAACACCACCACGATGAGTATATGACTGGAAAAAAAAGGAAACCAATGGTGCAAATATGTTGCAAGTAATATCCGTTATATTAGACTGCAAAATGAGGTGCATTACCTTACCTGTGTTTCTCCCCTTGTGAACAGTGCACTACCATGTGCTCGTGGAAGTAATCCACACTGAGAATTAATAGGTCGAAGCTCACAGGGACTCCGTCCATCACTTCGTTTTCCACCCTGTTTAAGCAACATTCAGGATATCATAATAGTATTCTACGAAGGTCCATGAGAAACTATCACTTAACAGAAACATATTTTCAGTAGGAAGACCATTGGTCCTAGAGTCCTAGAAGGTAACATTACATCCAAAGCATAACCCAGTAATTACTAAATCTAATCATTAAATAATAGAGGAGTATCTAGCAGGCATCGACACACTAGTGCTGTGCAGTCGGGAGCCCTATTCTGCAGACACAGTCTCTACTAGTTAGGAAACCAACCCATTTTGCCATAACAGCAGTATCTTCTACCTAGTACAACTTCATTTCCTGCTTTTTGTCCTTCTTTGAAGGTCAATGGGAGGACTGAAATACCAGTCATATTTCTGCAGGCTTGCTGGAGTACTTGCAACATTTTATGGGTGGAATATTTTCAAGGCTGATGAATCTTCCTAGATTTCAAAAACTTTATATCTTATTTATCAGGGCTGCAAGAAAGCCAGATATTTTTGGTAGCAAGAACTACCAAAAAAATTCTAAGTCTTAAGACAGTAGTGTCCAAATTGCAATAATGGCTATCTTGAAATAACCCATTGCCTTAGATTTTAAGATTACCATGCTTTGTGTCAGATCATTCACCATGGCTAATTTGGCCATCATTAACCAGAATCACAGACAATAAGTCAAGTATGCACATGGAAGCTAAATTTCTACCCAACAAACAATGTAGAAGCATGCTAAGTAATGCTCACATTTAGATCAAGAGATAATCTTAGCAACTTTGACCTGTAGATAATAAAGGCAAATATACCTCTACAATCCGTCTTCGTAAAAATTTGGATGAAACTTCCTTAAAGACTAGCTTGACATCTACTTCTGAGAATAGCTACATAGAACAAAAGGTGTAAATCAGTAAAAGGTGATAGTGCATCAAGTGTGCATGAGATGCTAGATAATAAAATATCACACAAAACAACAAAATACAACATTGAGTACACTCCTACAAGATCTAGCAAAAAAATATAAAATAGCCATCACCAAAGTAGACAAAGGACTACTTGCAAGATGATATTGCTAAAATTTTGAGAGAAATAAATCATGGACCCAGAACTTCAGAGAACAAAGCAATGACCATCACCTGACGGGGGGGCTTCCTCGACACAGGCTTGATGTGAACATCACCTTCATCCACTTCACCATCCACTATAACTTCGTCCTCATCTTCTTCTTCAATGACATCATCAAAATTTTCAACTGTTCCAGCTGACTCATCTTTGGAAACATACCCCTGTTCAGAAAGTATTGTTATAACTTTGTCCTCCAATGTCGAAAGAGCTTTTCTTCTGGGGATTTTTTCTTTTATTTGCAGTGCCTTCACCAACTCATCTCCAGAAATATCCTGAAGAAGATTAGCAGTTGAAATCAGCAATGAAGAAAATACAGAAGACATAAAGTATAATAACTCTTTGCTTAATTTGTTTTGAGGAAAGGAAAGTAGATGCAATGGCAATCGCAAACGCAAATGCTGTCTTGAAAGGAGAAAGCATTTTTCTATCCATAATACCTTTTCCAACTGGGATTTTAACCTATCAATATTCTCGTAATTGTAAGCTATTTCTACCACCAGCTAATTTGGTACTGACAGCCTTGGAAGGCTTAAACGCAACAATTTGTTTCCAGGCAAATTATAACTCAGAAAAAAGGCTCATGGGAGATGTGTCACAGGACCTACATTGAGGCCAACAAATGAAATGAGAAAGGTAAAAATCTGAACACCATGAAAATTTAATCAGTCCACCTGACCACCAGCAACAAAAATCAGGGAGAACTGTGATACTAACTATCCAATATCAAGGAATGGCCATTGTAACATTCATATCAAGCAAATGAGACAAAGTGTAGTATGCTCGTACTTCAACATGCCTGTAGAGTTCAGGGGGTGGTAAATCAATAGCATCGACCATCTTCTTCTTTCCGCAGTTCTGGACAAGAACATCAATTGCCTTGCAGATTTCTCGAATTGCCACCTGATTTCTACATTAAGTCAGAATCACAAAAAAAGGAAAACAAATATACTATAACCAAAAGGAGCCTCGAGAAGATGAATAAGACAAAGTTTGCATGTTTGGGGGACAGAACCAGTATTTATTTATGAGCCAGAGAGATAACGGTGATCACATTAGCTAGGTAGCTGACCAAAGCAAAAAAGTTATGAAATAAACAAATAGCAGAGTGCAGATATTCTAAGAAAAAGGTTTTTAAATGTATGAAATCCTGGTTACTAGACCTTTTCACCAAAAAGAAAATCATGGTAACGTAGCATTTTGGGGATTCATCGTACTTGAACCTAGAAGAGGGTAAAATTACAGCTTCTTGCCAAAAAAACATTGCAAATTACAGGAAACACAAATATCTAGTTTAAAAGCTAACAAAAGCATCAGTAAACAAAACGAGAAACTACATCTAATGTTTGATCAAGGACTTGATGATATGTTGGTAGTTGACTGCATTGCTCACTACTAAATGCTAACATCTTGTAATGAGATTGATTATGTCTTACAAAAATTGGCCATCACATCTTTGGCAATTTACATTATGGATAGCAATATCTTATATCGAATAGCATACCATAATAATAAGTTATGAACTAACCTGTCCCTTTTCCACAGCTTGAAGCAGCTTCTCCTCAGTGAGAAAATCACAGTATCCCTATAAATAACTAGTCAGAAATCAAGAGCGAATCTTAACAGAAAAAAATGACAAGGAGTTCTAGGGAAAAAAACAAGATAACTGAGGTAATACAGACTGAAAGCTTCGTTCAGCACCATAAATAACCCAAACTGGCCTATCTTTAGAAACAAGGACAAAGCGTCATCAAGGAAAAAGCAATTGAACAAATGTAAGGAATATGCTATGCCCATAATTGCCCATTGCATAGAAGATAACAATACTGACAAAACACACATACTATAACAGTGATTTAAATTAAAGGTATTATAGCAATTAACATATAAAAATTTACTTTATCAGATCAACCAGATCTCATATTATCTGGCAGATAGTGATATTAACAGGAAAATATATGAAAAGAATTGCAAATGTTGATACAATCTTAACTAGTAAGATTGTACTTGACCTATCATTAGCTCTAATACAGGAAGGCATCACCAAGCACAAATAGTAAGGATTAAGGACAGTTTAGGTTGAAGCCAACAATTACCAAAATTTAGCACAGTGTTAAACCATATTTTGCAGGCATTTGGTTTGCTAACAAAATTATGGCAAGAAAGAGTAGCATTGAACCAGTAAAACTTGCATCTTGTTTTTTTATAGGATTACATGCTTCTAAATTGATGAGAAAAATGGTGTTGGCTTCTCATCTCCAGAGATATCTTAATATGAAAGTTTGTTTTCCAAGGAGACAGATGGGGAAGGGGGGAATATATGTGCAAATAAAGTTTCAGCACAAACCTCTATCATCAATATGGCACTGTCAGTCCCAGCCATCATCAAATCCAACTCTGAGTCCTCCATTTGTTCAGTGGTTGGGTTAACAACAAACTGGTCATCAACCATACCGATTCTTACTCCAGCAACTGTCTGTTTATTTGGAACTTCAGAGAGTGCCCTGCAGAGGAAGTTTGGTGATAAATAAGAACAGCTACAAGATAACAAACAAATGCACAAAAGAAGAATATATTATTTCAATATTGTCCACTAGACCTACACGGCTATACCGGCAGCTGTCACAGCCAGGCAATCAGGGGAATGAATACCATCATAACTGAAAACCTGCAGTAGTAAAACTATTTCGTTTCATCATATGATCAGTGAAATTCATAAAAGAAAAAAAAGATCAAGTCATATGATCAGTGGAATTCATAAAAAAAACGAGATCAAGTAAATGGTGGAACAATCATCAGCTATTCACATTGTTCTCAAACTTGAAACTGATGGTATGAACTCCATATACAAGTAAAGGTTGATAAGATTACCCAGGATAGAATCTGAGTTTCGTAATAGAAGCCCTTGGGCATAGTAGGGCGTAGGGGCCTGTCTATTAATCTGCATACTAAAACCTGTGATTAAAAGTAAGAAAGAAACTCTAGCACACAACAAATGTAATAATAGAAAAGATATAAGGTCTTATAGTGAACCTCATGGTCTTTTGCCCTTCCTTCTCGTTTGAAGAAACCGCCACTAGATTCAGTTGACAAACAGAATAAAAGTGAATGAAATACACAAACAGATGACAGATGATGACTACAGCGACAAGAATATCGTGTACCTAGTTCTTCCAGCAGCTGAAAGGCGTTCTTGATAGTTAACTGACATTGGGAAAAAATCAGAAGGATCGCTCGGAGTATCAGCCAGACAAACAGAACAGTAGACGATCTGTCAATGCAATTAGAAATTCCAATTAGGTGTACCAAGATCTTAATGTTGAAATTATAAACTCCAATATGCTTCGGTCTTCATTATTTTAGTCTGGAAAATAGTGATGAAGAAAATAAAAATTGCAATCTTGAGTTTAACAACGGAAAGGGCAAAATGGTGGTTCGCATGAATAGATTTTCTATCCTCAGGAAAGGCATGCATAAATCATGACAATAACATAAGACCCAAGGCAGGTCTATTTGGGTTCACTGCAGGCATTACATATAAATTAGGACAGTGCAAGTCACAGGGCAGCCTAAACTATGGAAAAAAAAATAAGAATTCAGGTTCATGGTCTTCCTACTGCATGAAATGAATACACTATTGAACTACTAATCTACCACCCCTTTTGCCTTTGAAATAGGTAACTACACAAGGCATAATACTATTATAACCAATTACAAGGAAATGAAAGTGCACAGATGATAGAAAAGAGTATATCATTCAAATTTTGTGCCTTGAGAAAGAACTATGAGAAGATTAAGAACCCGTTTTAGCATCAAAGGAACAAATATCCATGCGGTAGCAACAGATTGAAGTCTGCCAGATTCACTTTGGCAATCAGAGCAGCAGCCAAATAAATGTTTTATTTTAGATGCACCAATTCTTAAACCAGGCATCTTGGTATCAAATTCTGACCACTTACTGTTTCGCCATCAGTGACCATTACAGAAGCACTCGCTTGCCTCCCAATGTAGCCCGTCTCCACCAATATCTGGTAAACAAAAAAAAGCTCTAGTTAAAACCATGCTGATGCTGTGTAAAACTGCTGAATCCAAAAGGATAAAAAGCGTAACAATTTTCATGAAAATTACAATGGGCAGATGACCAGGCACAGCGGGTGGTGCCTTAGCTCTTAAGAACAACCTGAGAAACCACCTAGAACTATATATTTGTAGCATGCAGAACCAGGAGTACAGGAATTACACTACGATTCACAGTGCGGAAATGCCCCAATGCACGATGACACGAACGTGTGGAAGGCTCATGCGGCAGGGTTCCAAATCCTCAGCATTGAAATAGAGGGAGTGCACCGCGATTGAATGAACAGTAGGAGTTCAGTGGTGTCTCACGTGGCGGTCGCCGACGGGAATCGTCACGGAGAACTTGGTCGGGCCGGAGCTGCTCGCCTCGTCCGCCACCAGCGCCGCCTCCTCTCCGACGGAAGCCCTAACCCTAGGCCTCGGAGCTCGCCGTCGCAGGCGGCGCGAGGAGGCACGCGCGAACGGCGCGAGGCGGCGGAGGCGGGAGAGAGGGAGCAAAGCGTGGGGCATCGGCGCGGGACGCGGGGGAGCGAAGGCGAGGTGCGGCGGCATCGGCGGCGGAAGGAGGTGGAGCGTGGCGGGGCTCGCGAGCATCCCGAGGCGGTGGGACGAAGGCGAGTTGAGGAGGAAGTGGTGGGACTTCAGTGAAGTGGGACTGGAAGGGGAAGGGTAAGGGGAGGAGGGGGCGGAGGAGCGAGGAGGCGGGAGAGAATGAGACGAGGCGCCGAAAGAACCTTATCGCTTTCGGGGTTTTTTTTTAAATGAAAATGGAGGATTTGTCGCTCCCAACTCCCAACAATACTATACCGCCCTTAATTTGCCATTTTATACCCCAAAAATATTTATTTGGTCCTAAATAATGTCGGTTCTATCAAATTGATCACTAAACCTATTATTTGGATTAGCTCGGTCTCTAAACTAGCAAAACAAAACCAGTCCTTTGGCCGGTTAAACATCGGTTTTGAAGAGGTTTCACTAATATGGTGTCTACACATACAATTTCGCTTACGTGGCATTGACATGGCATACACATGGCGCTGATAACTCCTACGTGCTATTGTAGATTCACCGGGAAGGCAAGTGGAGGAGGAGGGGTGGGATGTGAAGTGGGAGTGGAAAGAGAAGGGAAAGGGCGAAGGAGGCAGGAGAGAGCGAGACAGCGAGAAGAGCACGAGAGGGTGGTGTGGCGCCGAAAGAACCTTATCGCTTTCATTTTTTAAGAAAATTAACCCACTCCAAAATTAGAACTCTATTATCATTCCAAATATTACACTCCAGTATTATCATTCCAAAAATAACACAGCCACTGTTCATGATCCTGCTGTCGTTATTCATTAGGAGGGATAGAAGTATCTTTGCACCTCACTAAACTATACAAATTTCTCTTAAAGGTCTATACAAATTTAGCCACGTAAATGCATGGGACACCTTGCTCTAAAATACTACAAATTCCATGTTAATCGAAGAAAAAAAAGATCGACACAGTCGATCAAGTGGGACCAGATTATAATAATGCAGATCAGGGCCTTGTTCTTTTCAACTTAACCAACATAGATTATAATCTGAAAAAATTATGAGCGCTCGATAGGAGACTCGGTGAGTCCAAAAAATGTAAAAAAATGTTTTTGGGAGATTTAAGAAGAACCACTAAAAGTCTCACAAAAATGGCTACAAAAGGTGCTCAGATGTTTGCTTTTAATTTACATTTAAACTAAAAAGAACAAGACAATCAAATTGAATATGGATTTTTACACCATAAAATCAAATTTAACTTTATCTCAACAATCCTGTCTCTATGTATCTCCGTCCTTCCTCGAAAAAGTTGAGGCGATGAAACGGCCATCAGGATCTCATACACATCGCCATACAATGTACTAAATCCATACGCCTGCAGATCGACTTTGCTGTACATGCAAATCATTGTTGGAAAGCAACATGATCAAAGCTTCGGCACGCAAGGTTATGCGTGGTGTATATGTATGCACGTAACTAAATATCCAAGAGATCATAATCATCGGATTCACTACAAAAATCATGAGGAGCGTCGAAGCTAGAAAAAGGCCCTTGGTGCGCGGCGGCCATTGCTTCTTATGCCGTCCTGAAGCTATCTATGCAACTTATCAGAGCGCCGCATAGATATGTACAGGTATATATATCTGGAGCATATACAAACCGGAAGAAGCAAATCCATGTAATTCAGATGCCTCCGGTCTGCCACCATCATCCCCTGTCGTTGAGCGCCAGCAGGAAGAAGCAAATCCATATCCTGTCCTTCCGGTACAATACCCATCGTTGAGCGCCAAGGTTAGGGCTCCAACGTTTTAGAAAAATTTCTCCCATCAAATTAAAGAAGAAGAAGAAGAAGAAGAAGAAGAAGGAAATTTTCTGCAAATTACAAAAGAAAGGTCTCCCTTTTAATAAGTTCGGAGACTGGAGTAGTATATAAATTACAAAGGCGAAAAAAATCCTAGCAATTACGACTAGATGTAGAATTAATCAGCATAAATCGAAGCAAGCTAGCAGGAGGAAGAAAAGAAAGAAGCAAATGGCGGGCTAAGTGTGACGGACTAAATTTCCGGTAAAAATTTACCAGAAAATATCCAGAATATCAACTGTCCAGGATTTCAGTTGCATTCAGAAATAGTACACCTTACTTAATTTATTACATGTTAAAATATTTTACAGCGAAAATAGAAATTTAACCTGATAATAAAAAGAAAATTACATGCCCATATACCACAGGCAAGCCTGAGCATAAGGTAGACCTTAGAAATCGATCCTATGTGAATTCTTATCCTCTTCATAAATGTCCATTTTGATTATAAAGTGGATCCTGTAAAAAGAATAAATTGCCCACATATCGTGGGTAAGTACTAATCGTACTTGCAGGTTTCTTGAGAGAATAATACTATTATTATATAAAAACATGATTCAAGAAATAGTAAGTCTTTATGGTGAATATGCAGATTTGAACTTTAAAAGTCCTATCATTATTTTAAAACAATTAATAATATTAGAACAAATTTTATCATCTTTCTCCATCCTTATTCATTTGCAATCCAGACAATATTTTCCATAGGATAAATTCATGGATTTTGGTAAATAAGAGAGGCATCACCCAATTGACACAACTTCATATACCCGAAGTAAGGTCCATCGATGAATTGGTTATTAGCTCTGCAGAACCTACTCAGCTTTACCCATATAGTGGCCTACTACATGGATGGGAGAAAATTTGTGTCATTCTTATTCATTTTAAACCCAAGTTTTTATAGAAGCAACGATTCTGAATGACCTTGTCATTATTTGCTCTTAAGTGTTTCCATGACCATACTTCTTTGTGACCATAGCCCAAGACGACAAAGATAACGATATTTTCGAATTTGCTTCTATATTTTATAGAGCAACGAATCCAGACTTTAACTCAACCAAACACCCAGTCTGGTGCCCTTGAGTGTTGCACCTTTTTTCCGGGGTGCCTTACCCAAGCCGACAAAATTATCTTTCCGAATTGCTCTATATAAATTCAATCAACCTTTCAAACTACAACATTTTCACAACAAATAAGTTATCCAATCTAACTTATTTGTACAGACCAATTCTCCATTCTTTATGGGATAATCAAATTTTAATATTTTTGCCTATACTAGGGTTTTATCAGAGGTTGATTATTTTTAGGTGGCTTTTTAAGGTACTGGAGTTTGGATAAAATTGTACTTGGAATGTATAAATAAATAACTAGAAAATATATGCAATAAATAGTAAGTAAAAAAAATGTAGGTATATCAAAATGCATCAAGGATAAGAAAACCTGCCTTAATTGAAGGTTGGATCACACTTATAATATCTTGTGGATATTCACGGCTAAAGCTTCCAGAGGGCGAAATTCATTATCTATACATTGCAAAAATAAATAGAAGTTCCAATAAATATCCAAATAAGAAAGTTTTAAATAAACGATAAAATAAAAAGGGTCTGAGGAAAAAGAGGGGTGATGGGTTGTACGATTTACTAAATGTTTGAAAATATTTTCTAAAAGAAAAAGGGGTAGGGTTTATGTAAAAATAGATATTTTGAGCAGCATGATGTTAGGGTTGTGGTATGTGAATTGGTGATTGTAAATGATATGGAGATTTTTTATTTATGGAGAATTGTTATATATTAATATTTCTATTTATTTGACCTTATAGTAATAATGGTTAAATGAATTAATTTTGGCATTATAATTTTATATGGAAATGTTTATATGGATTGAATAGATTATGTGAAATTTACTAGTAAGATCCTTATATTAATTAGATTTGAATATAATATATAAAATTTACTATATAATTTCATATTAATTTTATATTTTAAAGAAAGTTCTAATTATGTTAAAGAAAGGGGTTTAAATTTAGATTTGAATTTATGTGGGTTTTAAAAATGTAGAGATATTATTTCTAGATATAAAATATTATTTTGAGTAATTTTTATATTGGAAGTTTTACTAATTCTTCTTATATATTCTTCAATTAAATTGTTTTAATATATTAGGAAGAGTGAATAAAAGGATTTATTTTAAGTTATTTTATTAAAAATATGTTATTTTATATTTTTATATTATTATTTATCTTATGTTAGATTTTTATGAATTTTTGTGGAATTTATAAAAGTAATTAGATGATTTAAATAAATTTAAACAGTAAGGTAGAAAATAGAAAATATAAAGGGTCTTCAGTTCTTACTGGGCTTATATTGGGTTCGGCCCAATTGACTGCGCAGTGCGGGCTGACATGTGGGCCCGATTTGTAGTGTGCACGGTTTGACTGCGGTGACTGACCGGTGGGGTCATGGTGGCAGTGAGTGGAAGGTGGAGACATAGGGAAAATGGAGGGCGGCGGCGGAAGTGGTTGCCGGTGACGGCGAAGGAGGCCGGCGGCATGCAATTGAAGGGAAAATTATGAAATTGGGAGCTTAGGGATTATTTTGGTGGTCTCGAGGGGTTTTGAGATGACCGGATTTGGTGTGGCTGCGAGGCCGTGGCGGCGGCGTAACAGGGCGGCAGCGAGGAGGGATCTCCGGTGGGGGTCGGGTTTAATTAAGTGTTGGGTTGGGTTTGCAACGTGATGTGGGAGGTTTTATGTGTAGGTGTTGAGGCCATAGGATGGCCGGAACGGTGAGGAGGCGGCTCACCGGAGTTGGGGAAGGTGGCGGTGGTGAGGGCAGCTCGGGGCGGCCGAAGGGAGGAAAAGAGCAGAGGTGAGGCTTGAGGGGATTGTGGCGCTGGAGGGGAAGCTTTTATAGCGTGAAAATGGAGTGGCGTGCACGAAATTGCAGCTCAAGGCGGTGCCGGCGCTGTGATGGTGTTAGCGGCGGATTGAAGGGCTGCGGCGGATGGATGAGGATGATGACGCGGCGGCAGATGTCGGCGGCGGAGCGAGCTCATCCTTGGTGGCAAAACCGGAGCGGGGTTTGGCTTGTAGCGGCGGCGACGTGAGTTTCCCGTGGGCGACGGTGGCGCCGGCGAGATGGAAGATGGCGGCGCGGTAAGGGAGGGAGGAGAACGGCGAGCGGCCGTTGGATCAGGGGCTAATCCATGGACGCCGTCGGATTGAAGTAAGGAGATGACAGGTGGGGTCCAATTGTAAGTGAGAGAAGGGTCGCGGGTTTAGTTAAGTGGAAACGTATTTCCCAAAAGGGAAAGCGTATTCCGGGATATTTCCTTAAAGGGAAGGTTTTGGGTTTAAAAGGAAAAAGGTTTCCAGAAATTTGTTGGGGTTTTAAAAATTCATAGAAGGCTCTAGGGGGTTCAGAAAAATATGAAATAAATTTCTAAAAATCCAAAAAAAATAAGTAGAATCCAAATATAAAATAATATTTATTATTTGATGGTATTTTATATTTTTAGAAAAAGGTAGTTAGGAAATTTTCTTTAGAGAATAATAGGAGTTAAGTTTAGAAAATTATTTAAAAATTAAGTATGGTTATACAAATATATTTATAACATTTGCGAAAAAAATCTTATGCTGAATTTGAAAATTTGGGTATGTTACACTAAGGCAAGAAGAAAGAGGATTATAATATCTGAGATTAAAAGAAAGAGAACATGCTTTGATAAACTTTGATACAAATCTAGCGGCATAAATGGGTGAGACATTATGCTTGTTGAACATAAGATGGAACATCAAGTGATCACCATTACAGGAATGAATTTAGTAGCATAGAATTTGCTAGAATTCTCTCGAAAAGACATCTCTAGACTAATTCATCATCGTTATTATTAATTGATAGTCAACAATTCAGCGAAAAGGCCTCTCAATTCTTCGGTTGGACTAATCGACGAAGGGTGGGTTCTCTTGAAACTATCTTATCTCTTATTCTTGTAGCACATCAGATAAGAGAATTTTTGAGGTAGCCTCGAGGTCTTAGGTTGGCCTTCAATTTTGGGATTTAGAGCTTATAGACACGCCTACTTAATAAAAAATCCGACTCAAAAGTAATAAAAAAAGTGAGATAAGTCAAATAAGACCGAGATAATCTTATCTTATCTTCTCTATCTGTATTTGATGCTACATGAAGAATAAAGAGATAAGATAAGCTCAAGAGAACCCACCCGAAGATCACGCGGGCTTATTCAGTGAGGTCGCGATCTCGTGAGGGTGAGCTAACTCTAAAAACCTGTCCTCAGCTCAGGGTGCAGCTGCAACTCACGTGGCCTCCATGCACCATGAATGCTTGTTCCAATTATGCGAGTCTTGGACGTCACGTACGGACAAAAGAGGTACAAACACACTGGCCGCCCCGTTACTTCCATCCTAGGGTATTATAATGGTACAGACTCCATGTTATCTACATACATAGTTACAAATGACTTATACAATAGTCAGCTATAAATTTGTCTCCATTGACTACTATTGTACTTGACATTAATATAGTTTTTTGTGTTACAGCCATCTGTAACATAAGAGGTGGCTTAATTCTCCTCCACATTATCTCATCCTACATGCAACGATTATAGACGGTTTATAGACATGAGGGTGGACCATTGTACAGAGATATTCTATAAATTTAAAATATTTGTATCGCAATATCAATTGATTTTTCACATTTTCTTTGCTTATGTGGTTGATTGTAGTTATGAATATTTATAGGCAGCAAATTAATAATGTTTATGCTTAGCTTGAAAAAAGCTCAAGATCAACTCAAGATCAATATGAGCCGAGTATGAGCCAACACGGGTACCTCGGCCTCCAACTCAATTCAAATTGACTTCGCTCAATTTTTAACATGAGTAAAATTGAACTGAGACTACTCGCTCAGACTCAAACTCGTTTGTAGCCCTAGTAACAAGGAGTTTCTTGCTTTCGGTTAAGAAAACCTCCCCGCCCGCCTTGTATACACGATCTGCGTGCTCTGTTCTTGGTGGGCACCAGGTTTCCGGAGTCTAAGGGCAACTCCAGCAGAAGCTCTAAAATCGAGTCTCTATACACCCCCTCTAAATTACTATTCGCTCTCTATATTTCCATCCTCTCCAGCAGAGTCTCTATCCAGAAAAACTATAGAGGCCGATATAGAGAGCCTCCAAATTTAGAGGCTGAGAGAGAGAAACTCTAAATTTAGAGGCTGGGATAGAGACTCTGCTGGAGGACGAGAGACTCTAAATATAGAGAAGATTCTATTTTAGAGGCTCTCCTGGAGTTGCTCTAAGGGCATCCACACCAGAAGCTCTATCTCTATTTTTTCTCTCTTCTACTCTATTTTCTCTCTCCATTATTCTAAAATTCCTTCACACTTTATACTACACCCTAAAAGATTCCTTCCCTCCACCAGATATTCTATCTCTAAAACTCTATTTCTATACTACTATAGGGTTTCTGAAAGGACCGGGATGTCGCCTAGAGGGGGTGAATAGGCGATTACAAAATTTAAACACTAAATTAAAATACAGCGGAAACAATATGTTCGGACTGTCCGAGTTCAGCTCGAACTGTCCGAGTACTTCGGATAGTCCGAAGTCTATTCGGATAGTCCGAATGATATAGAGTGATTTCGAATTCAACTCAAATATAACAAATTCAAGGATACCACCTACACCAAAGGTAGTTCACAAGCAAGTATAAGTGTAGTAGTATCACACAAGACAAGATAATCAATTCAATTGTAAAGTAAGTAAGTAAATCAAACTTGAGAGTGAAAGGGATAAAACCGAAATGAAGATGGAGACGCGAAGATGTTTGTTCCCGAAGTTCGGATCCTTGAGGGGATCCTACGTCTCCGTTGAGGCGGCTCGGTCACACTTGAGCCGGGGTTTTTTTCAACCCTTCCCTCACCGGTGTTGCACAATGCACTCGCCGGCTTCATTCCTTTGATTTCTTCCCTTGCGGAGGCAAAATCGAGCCTTCACAAACTTGACACGGCGCACCACACAAAGCTCGGTGGCTCGTGACCAACTCCTAGCCGTCTAGGAGTCCTCAACCTCCAAGAGTAACAAATGTCCACGAAGAATGAACTTGGAGATGAACTCAAGTGCTCAAATATCAACTCTTGCTTAATCCACACTCACACCTCCTACCAACTCTTCCCAACCCTTTTTCCCAAGGGGATCACCTAGATCGAAGAGTGGAGGGGTCACTAGGGCTCAAGAACACACTAATTCCACAAAGGAATCACCTCCCAACCTTTCTCCCAATTCTCCCTCAATCCCTCCTCCCAACTCTTCCAAACCCTTCTCCAAAGGGGATCACAAAGATCTAAGATTAGAGGGGTTCTAAGGGGCTCAAGAACACTTGGATAGCTCAAGGAATGATGGTCTAACAGCTCTTTTCAAGTGGGGGGAAAGAGGGGTTTAAATAGAGGCTTCCACGGATTCTGACCGTTACAGCCAGTTTCGTGTAAGTTCGGATAGTCCGAGTGATATTCGGATAGTCCGAGTAATTATAGGCCGACGAACAGAGAGGGTCAGCTCGGATAGTCCGAATGATCTTCGGATAGTCCGAGTCATTCGGATACTCCGAGTGAACTTCGGATAGTCCGAAGCCTGAAAACAGGCACTGCACACCTCGACGAACACAGGCATAACTTTTGACTCCGGACTCCGTTTTGGGTGATCTTAGACTCTACGGAAAGCTAAGAACGAGAGCTACACAACCAACAAGGTCTCACACCTCAAATCCTAAAGGATAAATACAGAATTCACAGGGAAGGCAAGGGAGACCTATAACTCTCACTTTCCGACACCACCAACACCACACTCTCTCTAGGTTTCACAAGAATGGATCACTTGAGCACTTGACACATCTAGAAGTCATTCTCCATCGCATCCCTCTTAATAGTACGGCAATCCTTAGACTCAAATTAAATCAAAGATAATACAAGTCTAGGATAGTCACTTGCCGTCTTTTTCTTCATTATGCATGATGACCTTCACTAAAAGATTGATGAAGCCTTCGCCTTATCTAACTCGACTCGATTCACCTCATGAGACTCTCGTCCCATCGACCTTGACTGGTCATCCTCCCCGACGATCTCCACGCCAAGTCGATCTTGACTTAGTCCTCAACTCTTGGTGACACCATCGTCTTGTTGACCTCGGCTTAACCATCATCCTTTAACATACCTTGGTCATCACACATACTCATAGGATCTAAATCTTTCCAAACCACTCATGAAAGATATTAGTCCAAAAGCTCAATAGATATAAATAGATTGATGCTTGTGAGCAATTAAGTATCACAAGTGTTTCATATAAAGAGATACAATATTAAATGGAAACACTTGACAAGAGAAAGATTCTCTACTAAGTGCATCATGATAAATATGTAATGGAACTAGATGCACTAGGAAGATAATTGCCAATATGATAAATTAACTAAACCATGGCAAGTATCACAATCTTCACTAAAATGGAGCACATGATAGAATATACAAGAATTACACATGTACATTTAACATTTAGAGCACGAGCAAATATGTGATCCAACTCTAGATTAAACTTTACCAAAGAAAGTGCATGAGAAGATATACAAACAAGGCAAGCATGCACCAAGTCAATTTATACCAATGTGAAGTTTAACTCTAATTAAGACATGCATACTAGAAGCAAGACACATATTGAACTCAAGTGGATATATATGCACAAATAGATATGACATCAACCAATGTGCATATATAATCAATATGTTACTTGGAGCTCACTATGCACTTGCACAAGAGGAATGCAATGATAAATATATATAGAAGGTTACCCAGATTGTATACCTCATTTTCGCTTACCCATCCCATTTGCATATGTGAGACTTACCTTGCTAGGATGGATAGATTGTCCACTTGGCATATATGATTTCCTCTAAATAGATGAGATTAATATTCAACTTGGCAATAAACATGTTAGTCTCATAACAATACAACCATATTAGAGGTTTGTCACTAGGCATTTACATAAATTTATCATTTACATATAGTTGTCATTATATGTGTTTGTCATTAATCACCAAAATCACTTATGTGGCTAGATGCACTTTCAGTTTCTACTACGGATGCTCTTACAACAGTAGAAGAGAGAGAAAATAGGGATAGAGCTACTCGCGTGGATGCTCTAATAGAAATAGAAATAAACGCATACATAGAACCGACGCGATTATTTATATATTTATAGGAAGTACACCAAGTCACCGGCCACCGGCCACCAGCCACCAGCCACCAGATGTCCTTTCTTTCTTCTCACTTCCGAAAGGACTGCTAAGCTATCTGATATTCTGTACATCCCGAGAGAAACATGTGTCCGTATAGTTTAGGTTTGACGCTAATCGTCAACTGACCATTCTCGTGGTACAGGTTTGACTTGAAAACAGCCGCCCATGTACGCGGTGGCCCGGACAGCGACATATCCAGGCTCCATTAACAGTTCAGCACCATGTTTTGTTGCTGCAAGAACGGCTGAGATGGTTGGGCTCCGAGAGCCGGGCAGGATCTGATGGCTGTCCAGCTCCAGCACCTTAGAAATTTCGGAATTAAAAAAAAACCTCCCGTATGCAGTATTAGGTCAATATTCACTGTTCAGACAAAATCTAACATATTTTTTTTTGGTTCAAATGTGAAAAATCCACGGCAAACAAATGGGCAACTCCCTCCACATCCACGCCGATCCAACACTTTCCTGATGGCCTCCGATCCAAAGCTTTCCTATTTTCTGCTAAATAATCTGAAAAAGTTGTGGACTCTCGATAGGAAACTTAGAGAGCGCAAAAAATATAAAAATATATTTTTGTGTGGTTCACGAAGAACCACTAAAAGTCTCACAAAAATGGCTATAGATAATACAACGTTTGGTCTATACAAAAATGAGAAGTTTTTAAGCTAAAAAGAACAAGCCCAAATCTTAATGGTCTAATCCCACCCACACATAGGGGGTGTCAACTAATATCCAAAATATCCAAATTATCTCTCAATTATCCGAATCATCCAAATAGATGGAGAACAAATATGTTGTAGATTTTTTATGTGTATTAACTACCTCCTTAACAAAAAAAAAAGAATATGAATTCAAATAAAAAGATTTATGTTCTATTTGTATATATCATTTCAAGTAAGAAAGGTGGAAAAATTGACCTAAAATGCCATTCGAATATCCGAACTGACATCCCTGCCTGCAAATCCCATCACTCCACCCAGCCTAGCCGGCTACACCACAATCCCAAACTCGCAGGCAAACCCTAGGTCATCTCCCCAATCCCTCACACGTTTGAGCCCTTTGTAGCTTTGCTAGAGTGCTCAATGGCATAGCGCTGCTACCACTGGCCACGATAGATAGAGAGAAAGACAACTGGCGAACTAGTGAGGCAAGGCGCCACGGGTAGAGCCAGCAAGGGCAGAGCCGTGGAGGCGTGCCACAGCCGTGGGCACAACGAGGGTTGCTGCCCTAGGGCGTTGCCAGTTTACACTCCCTCTCTATGTGGGAGAGAGAAATTTGTGAATTTGCCATGCATGATTTGCCATTTTTTTAAAAAAAAAATCATGTTTATGTGCAAATTTTCTGATGTTGTGATACTTTATACAATTACATTGAAAATTTTGTGTATGTGTCACCTCAATATTAAAATTCTAGATCCACCACTGTCTAAGAGCTAATATAAGAAGCTAGGAGATTTGATTCGACTAAGCTTAAAAAACTTGAGAAGCTAAAATCCTTGACGAAGTTTGTCTGTCTCTATTGCATACAGGCTCCATCTTTAGCGTTATATATTGTGTTGACCTTTATGCACCATTAATTCAATAATGATAAATAAAAATCTAAGTAAAGACAAGAAGATACAAGTTCACATTCGGCATATCACTCCACTCACGGTGACGTGGCGACGACATTGGGGATGAACGCGACGGATTTATTCATTGCTTGAGATAGGACGAGGGATTTTGTGGGGCTTCATCGATAGTTCGAAATCAAAGCTCTATTCCACGTGAAATACCTGCCCGAAAAGAACAGGTACCAACTACGGCTCTCAAACGTGTAATCGGATATTTCTCAAAAAAAATGTTTAATAGGATAAAAATAAAGGGCAGTTTGGTACATTTGCGGAGCACAAGGGTTGGTTTCTCTCTTATAGGCCAGACCAGGCACCCAGGCTTTTAGGGCAACTCCAGTAGCATGTCCAAGCCTTATGTCCCAGGGCATGGAATAGAAAAAGTAGAGTGTAAAAATAGTGATTGGACAGTTGTTCGGGAGGTGAATAGGGATGGGGCAGCCCCATTTGGTGAGGTGTCACGTAAATAGGGATGGGGCAAAGAGAAATGGAGCAACTGCTGAAAATGCCCTTACTGCTTCAGGCACCAAAAGTCGTTTGGAAAATCAAAATCTTTCTTCTGTGTGAAGAAAAGGTAAAAAAAAATCTTTTTTTGAAAGCCTTTGATGACCAGAGACAAAACGCACCGATTTCCTCTGCAGCCAAAAAGTCGGATGTCAGCACAAGGGAAAGCGGATGGCCCGCGTAGGAAAGTAGAAAACCCACCCTCAACCATACATCGGGCCCACTTGCAGGAGAATATTTACCCTCAGGGCCCCACGCGCGATCCGTTCAGCGCCGGCCACGTCTTCTCCACCGAGGCACTCGTGCGCTCTCCGGCTCTCCGCTCTGCAATTACCCAGACTTTGCTCATGTAGCAGTAGCAGCAAACAAGCTGAAATTTAACTCTACGAGCGTGATGTCTCGCACGTTTGCACAGCTAAACTTTTTAAAAAAAATAAAAAGCCTTTTATACATTAAACTCTAATATAATAATATTTAATCAAAAGGGTAATTCTTTCATGATATGTAGCCATATAGATTGTAATTATCTCTTAATAACTCTGATCTCCTTAGATGTACTGTATCATTATATCTAGCATTTTTGTTATATTTATATTTATTTCTATTTTCTCGTTGGTCTTTATATTATCTTTGTTGGTGCTAACATGGTTTATCATGCTAGCCGCAAGTCTAGCTCTAAGTTCTTCTCATTTAGCTCGCATCTATAGCGACTCTGTTGGCTCCTATTTAATCATATAATAGATACATAGATTGATATGTTGTTATTTTTAATTTTTTTTTACTATAGTTGATATGAGCGCTTTTTCTATATTTTTATTTTAATTCAGTAGTTTTTGTTTTATTTGATATGAGCTCTTTTCTAGTGTCGTAGTTGATACGTATGTTTTCTATTATGTATGATGCCAAAACTTTGTTTTTCATTATTTAAATATAGTACATATAGACTCTTTTTCTTGTCTCGTAGTTTATATAGACTTTTTCTTTTTTTATTTATGAACTTTTACTTGTAGTTGATATTGATATTTTTCTTGTCTTGTTGTTGATATGGACTCTTTTTCTATTTTTTATTCTGAATTTATGTTGTTTTTATCGTATTTGATATTGGCGCTTTTTCTAGTGTTGTAGAGGCACAACCCCCACCCCTTGCAACATATGGAGCAAGGCAGAGACGAAGGGACTGCTCCGCATCAGTAAAAAGAAAGGGCTCTCGCGAGACAATGTTGTAGCCTCGTCGGACCCTCACCCTCAAGCCTTGGGCGAAGGAATTGCTCTGTGGCCCCGAAACATGAATGACTCGCAAAGCAATGTTTTAGCCTCGCCGAACCCTCGCCCTCAAGCCTTGGGCAAAGGAATTGCTCTGTAGGCCCCCAAAGCATGAATGACTCGTGAAGCAATGTTGCAGCCTCGGACCCTCACCCTCAAGCCTTGGGCAAAGGAATTGCTCTATGGACCCTGAAGCATGAATGACTCACGAAGTAAGGAGGCATCTTCACAAGACCTTTGCTAGGGTAGCACCTGAAGGAGGGTGTCGCTTCGCACCAAAGGAACGCCGGGAGTGTCAATGGCGGGACAAGGTGTTTCCTTGGCGGCTAAGACGGTCAGGGGACAACAAGTACCATGGGTCCCGCCATATGTCAGGATAAGCATCATTAGACCTTGCTACAGGGGACAGGATGTAACCATCCAAGACATGTAAATACCCCTTGTAACCCCATTTTGTTAGGTTGGTTTGAGGGCAGTTTTGGGGTTTTAGAGGTCGTGTGAGAGAAGAGCGACCTATATTGCCCCTAGCAAAGGGAGCAGGGAAGGGTGCTAAAGTCGTTTCCTAAAAAAGACTTTCTTTAGCCCTCCTTTACTAGATCTAAGGCCATCTCCAATGGTGTCAAATCAGCTGGCTATAAGAAGTCCACCTCATCTTTTTACTTATGTGGAGGAGAGAATGAGAGGAGAGAGACAAGAGCTAGCTCTTAACTAAGAGCTAGTCTATAGTGTTTCATAAGACAAATAAAAGACAATTACATGTGGACCCATATTTATTGTTGTAGAGTATGTTATAGCCAACCCATTAGAGTGCTTATCTTTAAGCTATCTATAAGTGATATGGAGCTTTCTTATAGCTAGTAGTTGGCTCTACCATTGGAGGTGGCATAAGGGGCCTTTTGGTCCAGATGCGGTAAAAGACCCCGTTATAAAAGGGGAGCCTATTGTAGCCAAAGGAGGAGGCTCTAAGCTTCCCATAAAAAAAGAAGGGATCCCTGGTGTGGTTTGCTCTGGGTGCACGCACGTTGCTTCGCCTAGGAGGTGCCATGCACCGCGGGTAGCCTAGGAGGTTGAGATAGAGACTCTATCGGAGAACGAGAGACTTTAAATATAGAAAAGATTCTGTTTTAGAGGCTCTGCTGGAGATGCTCTAAAGAGTTTAAACCTATCCATTCCACACATCTCATCCCTGCCTAGACCGTCCTATATTGTCATTCAATAAGAGCAGTCCCAATCCACCATTTCTTCAACTGTTCCTTAGAGAGGAGTGAGGACACATTTATTGAAATTTAGAAACCATCACCCCAGTGCAAGGTATCTAGATAGTTTTTTTAAATTTAATTAGTATTGCATGTGGGCTAGAACTTTATGAATCTAATGTGCCATAAACATAAACACATGTTGAAGTTGCTGCACCTCTGTCATGGTGCCCAGCAGCAACCCGCTGTACCCGAACTGCTTCTTCTCTAGATCGAACGCCACCAGGGTGTCCTATGCCCTTCGATGACCACCGCCGGCGATTGGCTGACCGCTGGCGTGGATCCCATCTTGACGAAGGCGAAGCACACCATGTCTTGGCTCACCTCCACCACCAGGCTGGATCTGACCAGCGTCCAGTCCTGCCTGCCAACCAATGTTAGATTGATCGCCGTCGTGTAATAGCCGATCTGCGCCGATGGTAACGCCGACTTGTTATAGGCAAGAGAACTTGGGTTTCGTTCACGGTGATGCTAGTGATGCCGATGTAGTAGGCGCAGTTCTTGCGGTTCTTTAGCAGGGGAGTGTACCTAAGACTGTTGCTGACTTGCTGGGACGGCGCCGTCTGGAGGTAAACACATGTTGAAGTTGCTGCACCTCTGTCATGGTGCCCAGCAGCAACCCGCTGTACCCGAACTGCTTATTCTCTAGATCGAACGCCACCAGGGTGTCCTCTATCTGATGCCCTTCGATGACCACCGCCGGCGATTGGCTGACCGCTGGCGTGGATCCCATCTTGACGAAGGTGAAGCACACCATGTCTTGGCTCACCTCCACCACCAGGCTGGATCCGACCAGCGTCCAGTCCTGCCTGCCAACCAATGTTAGATTGATCGCCGTCGTGTAATAGCCGATCTGCACCGATGGTAACGCCGACTTGTTATAGGCAAGAGAACTTGGGTTTCGTTCACGGTGATGCTAGTGATGCCGATGTAGTAGGCGCAGTTCTTGCGGTTCTTTATCAGGGGAGTGTACCTAAGACTGTTGCTGACTTGCTGGGACGGCGCCGTCTGGAGGGAGAATGGGCCAGCGCCGAAGATGGCGGCTCTGGTGTCCCCGTTGTTAGGGAGGCACAAAGCAGACTGCTTGTCCACCTTAAGCTTCGTCGCGACTTGCAGCAACAGCGAGAGGGGGCCTTAGGACAAGCCGACAACATTGCCTACGCCCGTGGGGCAGAGGGCGGCGACCAGATGCAGAGGTTCATAGCGGCGACAGATTTAGGGTGGAGGGTGGCATGCAGATGCAGAGAGGTGGCGGTGTGGGTAGATTGTAGAGGATGCAGTGGTCTGGAAAGGAAGGGATAGATTCGTGGCACGTGAGATGGAGGGTAAAACTATCACGCACGTAGAGGATTCGATGGAAATGGAGAGACCTTCCCAACACTGGTTGTTCAGCATTTCTTTCGCCTGGAAGGCTATTCTCTCTCTGTGTGTTAATTGCTGTCTATATTATTCCTTTATAGGTGGCATATACCGGAACCGGAAGGTGTGAGGAACTGCGTTGGGACTCTAATCAAGCACATCCTTTCGAATTGGGTGGGGGGGGGGGGGGGGTGGTGCTTTGAGATTGTGAAAGGCATTTTCCACGTGGGAAGTGGAGACACATCGGATTAGAAAAGGCAATGCTCCTCTATAATTCCTCTCCCCGCTTCCTTCAATGCCTCCCCTCCCTCCTGGCTCCTCGTCAAACTCCCTTCTCTCTCTGCTCCTGAGTCCTGACTCATTGGTTCCCGTGCACCAGCGAGCTCCCACTGTTTGCTCGATTCAAAAGTTTGATTTTTTCATCCCGATTTCTCCCTCGCTCCGGCTCGTTCTTGGCTGTAGTAGTGAACTAGTGACTAGTGAGTGAGTTCATAGCCTGCTTTTTTATTGGTGCGTTACTCTGAGGATTCCAACTTTTCTGAGCTGGATCGTGGTGTGGTGGTCACGTGGAGCGGAGCCCAATCTTGGGGAGTTTTTACCAGCTCGGTTCCAATAATTTCCCCCAATTCTTGGTGTCAAACCTCCCAAATTCCATCCGAATTCGCAGCGTTTCCTCGCGAAGCTGCTGTCTTTATCTAATTCCGGAGTGGAATTCGAGAGTTGTTTGTAGTCCTGAGCTGCTCCGATTGGTTCTTGGAAGGAGACCATCGCCGTATCGGTTTCCTTTCTACTAATCCGCACAGTGGCAAATCGCATTGCGTACTGTTTCGAGCAGTGATGGAGAGGCTCGCCGCGGCGCTGCTGGTGGCCGTGGCGGCGGCGGCGGCGTGGTCACCCGCGGCGGTGGAGGGGCTGGGGATGAACTGGGGCACGCAGGCGTCGCATCCGCTGCCGCCCAAGGTGGTGGTGCAGCTGCTCAAGGACAACGGGATCAAGAAGGTGAAGCTCTTCGACACCGACTTCGCCGCCATGAGCGCGCTCGCCGGCAGCGGCGTCGAGGTCATGGTCGCCATCCCCAACAACATGCTCCGCGACCTCGCCAGCGACTCCGGCGCCGCCAAGGACTGGGTCAAGCGCAACGTCAAGGGCTACGACTTCGACGGCGGCGTCACAATCAAGTAAGCTCTCCCTCTCATATCCACCGCCGCCGCGCGCCATGGCTATCTTTGATCCTACTGCATACGGCAAATGTTCTCTGTGATCATGCTACCGTCAATCGATTCCGCAGCGCAACATCGCGGCCCGTCGATAGATTGCGATAACGATATATTCTCCAATTACATGCTCTTTGGGCGCAGGATTGCAATCTTGTGAATGAATTTGCAAAGGATCGGCATTGGCGTCGGCATCAACGTGTGGTTGGAGCGGGGACAGTGGTTAGTGCACACGTTTGGTTGGTCGTACAAGCGACAACGATTGACATTTTCTGGGGGGAGGATTTGGTGTTTGGATAAGCATGATTGGTTGTCCTTGTTTAACAATTAGTTTATTAAAACTTAATATGATATTTGATTAATTGGACGTTTTTGTCCACTTGAACAGGTAGGGTCAATGTTTGTTCCGTATAGGACATGTTTGGAACACATGAATAAAAATACTCTTTTATGGCCTTTGATAGTTGGTGGGAGCTACAGACGGTTGCAACTTGCAGATCATTTGGGCTGTTTTTATTGTGCTATTATTCTTGAAAGTAAATGTAAAATTCGGGAGTTTGATTTTTTTTGTCCAAAACAGAGGGGAAAAGATCTTATTCTGTCAGGGAAACTAAAATTTGTTTTTACACTAGCTCAAACTTCCTGACCGAGAGTTGATTTTCTCTTTTCAACTGGCTCACTAACAAGGTGCTGGCTTGCTGCAAGTAATAGGATGCAAAGTACTACAGCCCACTCAGCAGTCAAATTCACCAATCAATGTTCTTCAATTTCCAGTAGTTTGTTCTAAGTGGAGATTATTTTAGCAAGGATGGGTACCTCGATCTTACACATTTGCCAGATAAAAATCTACTATCATTGCTGTTTCCCAATGTCCTGGCATTCTGAATTAGCAGTGATTTGCAGACCAGTGAAAAGGTGTTTACTTTGATATGTTCATTGCATCATGAAAAGGTGTTTTGATTGCAAAATTTGTTAAAAAAACAGGAGTTTTCATCTTATTTTACATGCCTGCCAAATGCCCAATGCCAATGGCCATGGTCTTTCAGAAGGCAGAGCTGAGCTTCCTGTGCTTCCTCTGTTGCAGGTACGTGGCCGTCGGCAACGAGCCATTCTTGGAATCGTACAACGGCACGTTCATCAACGTCACCTTACCGGCGCTGCAGAACATCCAGAACGCGCTCAACGACGCCGGCATCGGCGACCGGATCAAGGCCACCGTCCCTCTCAACGCCGACGTGTACAACTCCCCGGCCAAGAACCAGGTGCCGTCGGCGGGCCGCTTCCGCGCCGACATCGCCGTCCTCATGACGGACATCGTCAAGTTCCTGGCCAAGAACAACGCGCCCTTCACCGTCAACATCTACCCGTTCATCAGCCTGTACCTCAACGACAACTTCCCGCTCGACTTCGCCTTCTTCGACGGCAGCTCGACGCCGGTGAACGACAACGGCGTGATGTACACCAACGTGTTCGACGCCAACTTCGACACCCTGGTGGCAGCGCTCAAGGCGGTGGGGCACGGCGACATGCCCGTCATCGTCGGTGAGGTTGGCTGGCCCACGGACGGCGACAAGCACGCCAAGGCGTCCTACGCGCAGCGCTTCTACGCCGGGCTGCTCCGGCGGCTGGCGGCGAACACGGGCACGCCGGCGCGGCCGAACCAGTACATCGAGGTCTACCTGTTCGGGCTCGTCGACGAGGACCAGAAGAGCGTCGCGCCGGGCAACTTCGAGCGCCACTGGGGCATCCTCCGGTACGACGGGCAGCCCAAGTACGCCATGGACCTCACCGGGCAGGGCCGGAACACGATGCTGGCGCCGGCGACGGGCGTGCAGTACCTCCCCAAGACGTGGTGCGTGCTCAACGCCAAGGCCAAGGATCTCGGCAGCCTCGGCGCCAACATCGACTACGCCTGCACCTTCGCCGACTGCACGCCGCTGGGCTACGGCTCGACGTGCAACGGCATGGACGCCAACGGCAACGCCTCCTACGCCTTCAACGCCTACTTCCAGGCGCAGAACCAGAAGGACGAGGCGTGCAACTTCCAGGGCCTCGCGCTGCCCACCGAGACCAACCCGTCCACGCCGACCTGCAACTTCACCATACAGATCGCCACCTCGCCGGCGGCGGCCGCGCCGCCCGTCGCCGTGGCGGCTGCCGTGCTCCTGGCGTTGGTCCAGCTCCAGGCGCTGTGGTAGCACTGGTAGGTATTGCCTCGGCGGTTGTGTACGTGCCGAGAAGATCAATGTCCATTGTTGATTTGTTGCATTCTTTCAAGATCTATTCCTCCTCTTGTTTCTTGGAAGAACTAGGTGATGACATATGGTGACATGTGAACTAACATTGGTTTGGATGTTCGTTGCTCTGTTCTCACTTCTCAGAATCTTTATTTTCGTTTACTTTTGTACATCGCTGATAGAGTTTGGAAGACAATCAAGCGATGTAGAAGGATCGGTACTAAACCAACGTTTCGGGGGACCAAAACGACATTCATAAATTCAAACTTCAATCATGCAAGTTGGACTAAACGTACCCTTGGAGAATTAGCACATTTTAAATTTCATTTCAAACTTATTTGGGTTACTCAAGTTTAGTAACTGTTTGGATGGGTTTGCTCCTAAAATGCTCATGGATTATTGACATGCAAATCTATTATCACAACTAGAGCAGGAGGCACGCTTTGCACACCTGACCTATTTAGGGAGCAGGTTAGCTTCTTGATTAATTTACTTTGATTTGGGTTTGCTTTTTTGAAACAACTGGATAAGGATTACCTTGCCATCACTGTTGTCGAAATTGTAAGTAATTTATGTTTCATATTGGTGCATATAGTTAACAATAGTATATCCGTGGTATATAGTTAATGATTAGTTTGATGATTTTGAGAACAAATATTACAGTTAATAGGAGTGATGTACTGTAACCATATAACGGAGAAGAAACACAGAAATTTATGTTCATTCATAACATTTTTTGTACATCATAGAGTTAGGCTTTTTTTTTCTTTAGGTTCAAACAAGATAATTGCAGTATACATAAAAGTTGTGTGGTTGATGTACATATTCTCTTGAAGACTATCATTGACATATGGTGTGCCTGAGCGTTTTAGTGTATCGTGCTTTATACCTGATGGTGTTGGTGTAGGAACAATCCAATAATGGAGCTATACAAATAATAATGCGAAGGATACAAAAACCAATGTAAAGTACAAACTTGTAATCAACAATTAATAGGTCAATTGGCAATGTGATTTTAGGTGTGCTTGTAGCATGTGACAGTGCACCTCAGCTGTCACTATTTGTTGTAGAAAGAACACAATCAGTAAGATAATGGTATGGGAGCCATCTATCCTTCTACCGTAAGGAACTGTGTTGAGAAAAAGTAAAGGAAGGGACATCGTCGATGGGTAGGCTAAGGGTGGGTTCTTTTCAACTTTTCTTATCTACTTATCTACCAATTATAGAAGTCACGCCAAGGGAGACGTGTTACTTTGTTGCAGCTAAAAAAGTGAGGTAGCATAGTGACAGCCTAGAAGAGTATAGAAGCGGCTAAGCAAGCTCTTAACACACAGCAAGGCAAATGCATATATATCTATTTATTTTTCATAACAAAGCATAGTGTGAGCACCATATTATTCTAGCTATATTTATTTGCAAAAAAAGAGAAGAATAGAAAGCAAGGAGGAAGAAACTTAGGACAGTGACCAGCATTTTAGCAATCCGAAAAACCAAAAGCACGCGAGAGGGCAGGGTTTTAGGCACTGTTTAAGCCAACGGTAAGAGAATAGCTATTTTTGGTATAGACGTAGAAGGTAACATCAAATGCATACTAAGGAAAAGCCTGCATCATGGTTGTCCTATTGATAATATGTCAAAATAGAAATAAAAAAGGAATAAGTACAATGATCAAAGTAATAAGTACTTTATTATTGTAACAGTCAGCATGCAGATGATCTTATTTTAGTGAACACCTAAAGGCAAACAGGAAGAGCTCTAAGAACAATTAGGATGCTAGTGCAGAGATGTGATTAGATAAAAACTAACAATAAACATCTATTTATAAAAAAAAACTCTTGGTGATCCCATCGCTGGTGTAATCAAGAAAACCAAATCAAATTGTTAAATGGCAAGCAATCGGTACCTATTTATAAGAAAAGCAAATTGATTCTTGGTGATCTCATTATTGGTGTACAAGAAAACCAAATCAAACTGCTAAGTGGCAAGTAATCAGTCCAACCTGGTAGGAAAATTTTCAGTAGAAAAAAAGGAACAATTAGGATGCTGGCGATGCTACTGTAGAGATGAGATCAGATAAAATGGTGGGTAAAAACTAACAGTAAGTACCTATTTATAAGAAAAAGCAAATAGATTCTTGGTGACCCCATCGTTGGTCTATAAGAAAACTAAATCAAACTGCTTCTCTGGCACGATGTGCACTCTTTCGTTCCCTCTCTCTCTACCTCCTTCTCCTCCGTTTCCTTTCCAAGTGCCTCCTCGTGTGCGGCGTCACGCTGCTCTTGAAGCTGCCGCCTGAACTCTTTATCCGGTTGGCTTGATCAAGAAGCTTTTGGTCCTTGGGGTTGATCTCCATGTCAAACCACTGCTCAAATTCACACAGTGGCGGAGACGACCGCATGAAACATAAATTAGCAAAGTTTTATGTAGAAATATTACGAAACACGTATGGTCATTACCATCTGACGATTCTTCAGGCTCTTCTCTGGCGGATCGAAGACGTAATTGCGGCACTTCCAATACCTCCTCTTCCAAGTTGGAATATCCCAAGAACGGACAAGCCTGCAAAGATCTCCGCACATACACATCTGTGGGACAGCCCCACGATGTAGGAAGAGGTCCTGGTACGCTGAATTGCACGGCCAGTCCCAAGCGCCTCCCTCTTCCTTTGCTTTCCTCTTTCCCTTTTCACTTGCACGTCTCGGCATTTTGGATTGATCCTCTACTTCCTTTTATTCTTCCCTCCCTCTTTTTTTCTCTCTTCTCCTTCCCTACTCTCTTCTTTTCTCTTTTCTCTCTTCTCCTTCCCTTCTCTCTTCTTTTCTCTCTTCTCCTTCCTCTTATCTCAGTTCTGCCTTTTCTCTTGGTCTGGCTCGATGAGAAGGAGGGCAAGCAGGGCTGGTCTTTTAAAGGTCACCTATTGCCAGTATATAGGGCGATCGCCCCATATTGAGGCGATATGTACCACGGGGGCACACCACCTGACGGCCATTAACGCCTACGGACGGCGAATGACGGCGGAGGGTGGCTATTGCCCCATATAAGGGCGACGGGAGGGCAATTCCGTAATTTTGTATTTTCGATTATTTCCGAAAAACGAATTAAAATAAATATTTTTTAAAAAATTCCTGTGCTTAAGGTAGATCGGGAGGTTACTTGGGCTGGGCCTCGTGTGAGTGACGGGCCTGTGTGTGCACGTCAATGTAAACCTGTACTTTTTGTGAATTTTATTTTTTTTTATATTTAAAAATAATTCGAAATAAATAAATAATATTCCATTTAATAAAAATAAATAAATAGCCTCCGTCGCCACCCCATGGCGGGAAAGATAAATCGCCATATCAAAAGGCGAAATTTTGAATTTTGCCACCCCATTTGGCGGGATTAAGCCCGCCCGGCGGGGCCTAGGGCCAATAGATCGTCACCCCAAATGGCGATATTTTAAAAAACCGCCGATTAGATTGGCGAAATTTTGGCGGGTTTAAATCGCCAAATGGGGTGGCGAACTATCGCCCATATCCAGGAGGCCAGCAGCAGCCCAGTAACGATCTTCTTTGCCGAGGCAACCGCGGGCGAGGGAGAAAAAAAAAAGGAAGAGGTGAGGAAGAAAAAAAAAAAAGAGAGGAGAGGAAGTGGAAGAGAGGAAGGAAAATCACTTGCCATCTACGTTTTCGGTAAATTTTCTATATCTTGTATTATTGTTTTATTCAAAACATGGTAGGATAGCAATATGAATGTTAAAAATTAGTAGTAAGTAGATAGTAAAAGGGATATTTAGGATATCTGTAGGAATAGAGTTTAGGGGTTTTAGGGTATGTATAGATTATCGATAGGGTATATTCTTGGCCTTTTAGGAGCGAGGATTTGATATATATGGGGCTAGGGTTTCTTGCTTAGTATGATATTCTGAGTATTGTTAGGGTTTGTTTACGGTATTTTTAGGGGTGGAATTTGATATCGATAGGGGTAGGGTTTACATATGTCGTAGTGTATGTATAGATTATAGTCTGGTATGTTTACGGTAATTTTAGGAATGAAATTTGTTATTTGTAGGGCTATGGGTTTGGGGTTGGTAGGGTATTTATAGATTAAGATAAGGGTCTATTGATGGTGGGATTTACGCTCGGATGTAATTAGTACATACAAAAATATCTGAGTTAAAATGATAGCTTTGCCCTGAATTCTTGAGGTCATACAAGCGTAGGTTTGATCCTCCTCCGTGAGCTTTAGATGAGGAAAAATATAGGCGACTTAATATTGAGACCCACGTGTAATAATTTGCGTTGGATGGTTTATTCTGGGACAAATGTCGGAGAAGTTATATTTTGATTCACTATGGGGACGGAGAGATTATGTATGGTCCAAGCGGGGTGGATCTTAGTAATTTGGAATCGGTAACACTAGGGATATCGAGGCCCACCGAGAAACGTTTGGGGTTTACAAAACTGGTTTATTACGGACGTTCGGCTTAACTTTCGAAGAACATGTGATGAAGGTTAGGGCCGTGGTCACCCGTGCTAGGGGCGGTTTCTTTTGGGAGTTGATGCCGATATTGTGTACACGGAGTTGGAGGCGGTATGTTGAGATAGGAATTGAGCGGCTTTCCTCTAGTCTTTGCTTGCTCGGCGAGTTCAAACCAACCGGTGACTCAAGCGAGACACCGGTGCAAAAACGCCGCCTACCCCTTGGTCAGAAAAGGCGAGAGGAGGGTGAAGAGGCGAGGAGCACGGAGGAGGAGGGAAGATATAGGCGGAGATGACGGGACGGAGGAGGTTGGCACTGAGCACCCCAGAAGAGATGAGGCGGCCGGTGTCGTAGATGAGGGAAGAAATTGAAGTGCTAGTACAAGCGATGGAGGCAGAGGATGAGGCGCACGAGCAAGTACCGGCGAGGACATCTCGAACGATGAGGCAAGTTTTGGAGATCGTCCGGTCAGTAGAGTGGAACTCGTACAACTTCAAGATTTATGTGTGAACCAAAGTAGCGGACTTCATGGAATTACGATCGAGCGAAGTGACACGAGGATCAATGTACCCTAGTAAGGAGGCCGTTATGGATGCGGATGAAGTATTGGGCATTATCTCTTAGGAGGAAATTCCGTGTTGTCAAGTCGATAAAAGTCGTATGATGTTCGGTCGTCGTCCCGGATGTCCTTGGAGGTACATGCATTCAAGGAAAGTGGGTCGATTCTTGGATGTGTTCGATTGTGATGGAGCACAAGCTGTCGGTTGGAACGACCATGATAAGGGCACGGAACCTAAGTTCCACTTTTGTTGGAGTGGTGATGTATTCACAGATAGTAGACAACATAAGTTATGAGCCACGATCGATAATTCGGGCAATTGAAGAACAATTTGATTACAAGATAAAGTATGCCACAGCTTGGAGGACAAAGCGAAGGCTTTGGAGAGGAGGTTTGGTACATCTGAAGCCTCATATGCCAACCTTCTGCTGATCTGCAGACCATCGGTGCAAGAAACCACGGTACATACTACGATATGAAGGAGTATCTTTGCGATGGGGTGGACACCGGAAGATGGTTACGGAGCGGCGTTCTTCGCTTTGGGACCATGCATACGAGCCTTCCGTCTTGTCCCCTGTCCTCTGTGTGGATGGTACATTCCTAAGGAAAATACAAGGGCCAAATATTGTGACTATTGGCATGGATGGCAATAACCAGATATTGCCCCGACGAGCTCGCGCCTCTCGTGAGACCGAGCCACCCTCCACCGACTCGAGCGTCGCGGCCGGGAGCGAGCCACACCGCCCCGTGACCGCGCCAAGCCGGGACTTGCACCCTCCGGACCACCTTACCTTCCTAGTGGGATGACCGACGGGTCATAAGCCTGGCCGGAGGGTCGGTCGAGGGTTCGACCAAGAGGGTCGTGATGTATAGATTAGTAGGGCCCCTAGTACTAATTTAGTTTGACCCTTGTATTTCGACCTTGTTGGGCATTTGCTTCTATATGTTTTGTTCACTTGTTCTGTTCTTCCTTGCGTATGTCTTAGATTTTCACGAGTTATGCTTTTCCGATTTTACGCTGTGGGGCATACACCGTCGGGCGGGCGTCCACATAAATATGGTAGGCGGCGTTGCGTCGTCCCCCGATTTTTGCCATAATTTTTTGGAGACATCGGGTGGGCTGGTGACCCTACGGAAACCCATAAGTGAGCACAATTCTGGTTTTTAACACAGGTTAAGCTTTTCCGATTTTCGCCGCTGGGGCATACACCGTCGGGCGGACGTCCACATAAATGTGGTAGGCGGCGTTGCGTCGTCCCCGATTTTTGCCATAATTTTTCGGAGACATCGGGTGGGCTGGTGACCTACGGAAACCCATAAGTGAGCACAATTCTGGTTTTTTAACACGAGTTAAGCTTTTCGATTTTCGCACCGGGGGCATACCGTCGGGCGGACGTCCACATAAATGTGGTAGGCGGCGTTGCGTCGTCCGGTCGATTTTGCCATAATTTTTGGAGACATCGGGTGGGCTGGTGACCCTACGGAAACTCATAAGTGAGCACAATTCTGGTTTTCATACTTGATGTTCTTTTCTTCTTTATCTTGTAGGCGATAAGTAGTCTACTCTATCTCCCTCTTTTCGGCGTCGGTCACATCAAGCGCACCGGCATCCATCAATAATGAAGGGCGCTGGCGACCAGCAGTTCCCCTGTCGTCGTCGGTCACATCAAGCGCATCGGCATCCGGCAATAATGAAGGGCGCTGGCGACCAGCGGTACAGCTTTTCGGCGTCGATCACATCAAGCGCATCGGCGGCACTCGGGAGGATGCGTGCGCTTCCATGAACTCCGTCCATGCACCGAACAAACTTCGCTATAAATACCCACCTCCATTGGGTCCTCTGTATTTGCAACTTCCTCTGCAAGTCCCATACTCCTCCGTAGCATACACTCCACAAATCTCCCCATAACAAGCAATGGCGACCTCGGCTCTGAGACCCCTCCGTGAACAAGTTTAAGACCATCGTGCGGAAGGGTCAATGTTCCAATATTAGCCTGCGGTGACTGTGCAAGTTTGTTCAATCCAACGAAGATTTCTCATACACTTACGGAAGGAGGTTCTTCGTGTGTGCGAACTCTGATACGATCCACCCAAGGTTGCCTTTGGCGGCGTCCAAAGGTACTTGCTCACCCTAACTCGCATAATTATATATCGTACATAAGCGCATGTGAAGTGTACTAACCACGTTGAACAATTAGTCTCCCCCCTCTCTGCGATTTACGGCGTTGGCTAGACACGAACAATCGGAGGATGACAAGAAACACATCGGCGAGGTCCGTTGGAAGAGGAGTGGTTTAAGCGGGCCGATATGAGGAGGAGCAAGAGGAGAAAGCATAGCGTTAGCTGAAGAGTACCACAAGCAACAAGAGGACGCCGAACGTCAGTCTTTGAGGCACGAGAGGTGACGAGGGAGAAAGCGAGAGGCACGCGTCATATGAGGCTGGACTGACCTACCGGGAAGGAAATATCCCGTTGTACTCGATAGAAACTTCCTTGTAATCGACAATAAAAATTTAAGAAGAGCACTCTACTTTCAACGCTATATCTGCTTGCCATGCGATGAATGCTTTGTGACAATACGGACATTTTTCTTTTTAAATCTAATAATAGAAAAGAATGGAGAATCACTTGGGGAGGACCATATTCTAAATATCGCCCAACCAAGAGGTAAAATTTAGCAAACCTCGCCCTTGATCCGTGACTTTTAGGTCATGGGTGCTGAGAATATAAAATAAAGCTCGTTAAATAGGAGGCATTTGTTTAGGCCACAAAAATGATAATATATATACTTTCATATGTAATATATATCATATGTACTTCAAATGAATTATTGCTCGTGCGAGGCGGTCGCCCACTACATCCGACAGTCGCTCTTCCCCCACACATGGTCGGGACGGTTAAGGCCCAGCTCTTGTCGCCTTTCCGATGATTTATTCGATAAACACTTAATATTTAATAATGAAAACAAAATTTTAGGCAAACATCGCCTTTCAGCAGGCGATTTAAATTCGCCAAACCAAATGGCGATTATAACCATACGACCACCCTTGGCGTGGGGCAAATATCGCCATTCAAATGGCGATTTATATAAATCGCCCAACGAAATGGCGATTTTTATAAAATCGCCGTTTGATATGGCGATTTATCTTTCCATGGTATGGGGTGGCGACGGAGGCTATTTATTTATTTTTATTAAATGGAATATTATTTATTTATTTCTAATTATTTTTAAATATAAAAAAAAATAAAATTCTACTTTTTGTAATCCTCCAAGTATATTTAATGAAGTTCACACTTTTATCTAAAAAAAAAAATTCCGACCTGCACTGGCTGTGGATGGCCCAAGTACTCACCGGGCCCAGCCACCACGTGCACGGGCAAACAGCAAGCGAATCGACGCCCAAGCCCAAGCCAAACAAAACCCAAACCCAAATCCACCACAACCCGCTATAATGCCTACAAATACAGGAGCACGAAACCCTGGTTTCCCCAGCCGCCGCCTCCACTCCACACATCGCCGCAGTCGCATCCCCAAAGCTAGGGTTTAGTGCTTCATCAGTTCATCGCTCCATCGCATGAACCCTAATCTCCCATTGCTGGATCTTCCATGGCATGAACCCTACCCCCCATTGCTGGATCTTGATTCGTGCTCCTTTTTCTTCATCTCGATCCGCTCGTGTTACTGATTTGTTGTTCTTTTAGTTTGGTTCTGTTATGTTCTCTGGCCTAACATTGCAATTGTTCGCTGCTAATCTCGAGTGCGGCGTGCGATCTATCCTTAGGCGAGATCGAAGCAAAGGGGGGAACGCTTTCCTAGTTTTCTCCGCTTGCTTTTTAGCTCCGGCGGTCCTCTGATTCAACCCAGGATTTGCCGGTGACAAAGCAGGTAAATTTATATGTGATTTTGCTGCGATCTTTTGGGATTTAGCGATTACCGGTTGGCATGGTCGGGGATGACGAAGAAAATCAGACGGATTCCCATTGATTTCTTGTCGAAAGATGATCTTTAACCAGCTACTTCCGACTCAAGATCATGCCATCATGTTGTTTTCATGTCTGAAAGTTTTTTCAGTGTTTAATATGTGTGCGTTTGTGTGGTTCTTGAATCTTGTGCGGGCCGGTGATGTGAGATAAAATATTTGCTACTCTTGATGGGGCATGAGTCCCATCTGATGACTACAAACCACCAAGATCTCTGAGGCCTTCTGTTTAATTGATAATCATGGTTTACACTTATACATTGTCCTTTATTAGGAGTGGTTTAATTGATACCCTAATCCTGATTCTAGAACAGCTAAAATGCTCCAACTAGATCAAATGAATAAATGCTAAAATGTAAATATTGTTTACTTGTTTTTGAGCAAAACATGTTATGTACTTGTGAGAACGTGGATCTGAACCCATAACTTGGCCTCAGTTTTCGTCCGGAGGATGATGATGTTATATTGTCGCCCCAGTCTTAGGATCCGCTGCAATGGCGGATCTGTGCTGATTGACATAATTGTAAATCTGACTCCATACGAACTGAAGCAGGGACCTTATGCTGCCTGAATGAAAATTTTCATGTTTTGGTCCCATTTTGATGCGTGCTGTTAGAACACAGAAATGATCTGAAATTGAGGTTTAGGGCTAGCTAATTGTTTGGTACACTGCTTTAGCAATATTTCTTGAATGATGTCCTTTTGGACATTTCAAAGGGTGTCATCGAAATTTCTTTTCATGAAGCAATGAATATGAAAGGTTTCACACAGACTTCCACTCTTTTGATTGACCATGTGATAAGAAAATTGATAATAAAATTGAGGTGTTCTTACCACTGTCATAAGTAAACTGAGGTGGTGACCTCAGGCTAGATAGGAGGTGTGGGTCAAATGATCTCAAATTGTCAGCTGGATCGTGTGGCCATCAAACCATTAGTTCAGAAATTGTACTATTTTGTTTCGCTGTTAGTACTGATGCTAGCTTGGGGCCAGTTTCCATGTGCTATTGCCTATTGATATCGGGACCTTTTGAACCCAAAATGTAGGCTCCTCCTGTGTGGTTCTGGTTAACCGTCAACTCCCATTTCCCATTTTCAGATTTCATTTTGTGTTCTAGCATGTTACTCTCTCTCAACTGGTTGCCGGTAGATGATCATGTCAATTTCAACGTTGCCCTTGATTCATTCAGAACTCAGTAGGGGATCACCTCATGCTAAGACATGCAGCAGAACTTAGTGATTGTTTCACATAATGCAAAGAATTAATGTTTCATGTTTTCTTGACCCTGTATGTACACACCTTGGTCACATAATGCAGAATGTAATGTCATGTGTTCCTGACTGTATGTACACCTTGGTCACATAATGCAGAACGTGCGTTCCCTGACCGTGTATGGACACCTTGACCAAAAGAAATCAAAGTTATGTTTTTTGTGCAAAAAGAAAGTTTTGTGTTTGTCAGTTTTTGTTCCAATCCGTATGTATTCAGCTGAATTGTCAATACACCTGAATTGGTTGCCACTTGTCACAAATGCTCAAGAGTTGCCTTACCAATTGTACCTCATCATAGCAGAATATGGCAGAACATCTTCTTGTCAATATGGCAGAATGTTTCCTTGTCGTTGTGCAAGCTATGCTGTATGCGTTGGGCTAGTTTCTGGATTTCAGATATCGTAATCTGAAGATGGTCGCTCTTCTTGAGTTTGATCCTCAAATAAGGGACGCTTCTTGAGTTTGTTCCCTTCTTTACAGAGCATATGCTATGTTGCTTTTGGAAGTCTCTGTCAAGGTTTGAAAAAAAACCAGTTATTTAACAAATTATTCAGGAAAGTTGTCTTAGTCAAGGATGAAAAAAAGGTTACTCCCTCCGGTTCCATAATACTTGTCGTTTTAGCTTTGTCCTAAGTCAAAGTTTTCAAACTTTATCCATGAAAATATTTTGAACTATTTGGATTGGCCATATGAAAATCATACCTTTAGATTCGTCTTGAAAAGCACTTTCATAATATTGTAATTTTACAAATTCTATATATAAATTGCAATGGAAATTAATAGTCAAAGGTACATTTCGAAGACCGTGTCAATGTCCAAAACGACAAGTATTTTGAAACCGGAGGGAGTACTTATTAATGATTTCACGAAGCGTTCATTGTCAGCTGCTTCTCACATATTACTTTTTATTTTTTGGTAAGGCACAGCATATCCTGAGAGCCTCTTGACTAAAGTGAGCATAACACCGGCAGAGAGTCCATTTTTTTGGCCAAATGTCGATTGTTCACTAACAGGCCATTGTCAGTCAGTTCTCAATGTCAAGTTCCTCGCCAGTGCTCTCTCCTAGCAATAATACTCCTCCAGCTTGTGAACTACCCTTCGAATATACACTGATCATACCCACTAAACTTTACTGCATGAGTATGACATGGCGACGGCGATAAGAACTGGACATCTCTGATTGCCTCTTGGATGGAATATCACAGATAAGCCAAGAAGCAGGCTGACATTTCTTATGCTTATCTTGCACCCAACTATACATAGTAATAGTACTTCCTAGTGGCCGCTTTCAGCACAAGTGAAAACATCAAAACGGGTCACCTGTCAATACCAATTGGGACCCCATATGCAATCCTATCTTATCATCTTAAACAAATCCTCACTCCTGAGTATAACTTTCAGAGCAAGCGACGGCGCAAAACAACGGCATCTTTTCAGCCAAACTTTCGATCTAAAGCGAAAGGCATAGCACAAACCGTCATCCCTCCCAATGCCGGCAAATGATATGCCAAGTATCCTCAAATGAAGCTGCCAGGAAAGGGTGCTGGAAACAGCAGTGTTTCTTCTCTCCAGCTTCTTGCTAATCACGGTAAAATCTGGAGCACGATTCTAATCCACTTCATGTCAACATCAACAATAAAACACAAGCAAGAATTAAAACTCAAAAACAATATGACGCAATACAGTTAAGAATAGAATAGATATATTTACATTATTTCTAAATCGAGAGAATGAAACCATGATGAAGGAGAAGGATACACACAATTGAGACCCTAGCACACTAACCCCTGAACCAACCCTGAACCTACTGATGGAAGTAAACTTGAGGACACAGATACCACCACGAATAGAAATTAAATGACCCTGCATAACCATCAATCAGATTTTGTTGATCTTCTCTGCCACCACGACAGGGTTCTGCTTGGCTATCTGCTCCCGGCCAGTCTTCTTGTAGTCGAAGGTGCACTCGTGGGAGTCAGTGTAACGGTGCATGGAGCAGAAGGTTCCACCACAGCGACACTGGAAACCAGTCAGGCCAACCCTCTTGCGGCATGATAGGCATCGGTTGCTAGGTGGCTTTGGAGGTTCCTGTGCTGCTTGCTTCTCGCCCTCAGCTGGGGTTGACACTTCATCTGGCTTTGCAGGCTCCAATGGCATCGTCGAAGATGACGCCACATTGAACACCTTCTTCTCCACTACTGGGGCAGCCATTGTCGTGACCTTAATGAAGTCACTGTAGCACTTGGAGCACATGTTGTTTGTCATGCTGCTACCAAAGAAGCCACAGTTGTTTACACACAATATTGGGGCCTCAGGCGTGTGGACGGTCTCCTCAGACTCCTTTTTCCAGCTCTCTTGTGCCATTGCTACCAACGGGCTGTATACACAGAAGTTTGTCAACTAGTCAGCAATAGCAATAAATATATAAAAAGAAAGTAAGAGGAGCAAATACATGACTGAGGATCAGAAGTAAAACCTAATGTTAAGAGTTGTACGATGCTAGTGGAAAATTGTAAGCGGGCATCATGAAAAGGATAGCTGTGGATCTCATTTTCTTTTAATTAAGGGATGTACTTGTGTTCCAGTCTTTCAGCTAAAAAATGATTGCAAATAATATAGCATCTATCTACAAGGGATGACATGACAGCCAATGTGCCAACAATTATATCCCAAGTTAACACGGCTTAATGGCCCTATTACATCCCAAGTTAATACGGTTTTAGTCCACCGTGCTCTTGCCAATCAATTCATGAGACCTTTGAGCCAGGTAGCTGATGGCACCAAGGGCGTCTTTTGGTAGAGCTGCAAATTATGTTTAGAACCGAAAACCAACCTCCTTTCTCTTCCTCTCCTCTTTTCTTTTCTCTTACTCTGCTCTTTTCTTTCCCCTTATGCCTTCTTCTCCTCTTTTCTTTATACAGCAGACTGAACGAATCCAGCCATGGCTTTTCCTTTATCTCCTCTTTTCATCTTCCTCCTCAGCATACCAACCATCCAGGCGCAGCAGCAATCACAAGACGCACCCCATGTCTGACCAGTGTTGACGTGGCCTATTTCCTTGCCCCAACGGGCTCCGCAGTTGCATCCCCAGGATGTTGTCAACCGGGTTTGATATCTACAGCACCTCCCTGGCAGCACTCCCCTCCCAACCGTCACAACTGTAGCGAGTATGGCAAGGTTTGCGGCACCCTCCTGGGCACCCCCACTCTGATTCTACACCAAAGCAGTGGCATTTGACATGTCTCCAGAAAGAATTGATGAGCCAAAACAGGCTAAGTTGGCGGGGGAAGGGCCATATTAGCGGCAGGCACCCCGTATACTCTTATGCAAAAATAGAAAAGTATCTATCCATGATTTTCCTGACCATACTACTACTCCCTTGTAGTAGAAAGGTCCTGCTAGAAACGGGAACCATACTACGTTATAAGTTGTATCGGCAAGCGAGAAAATAACATCATGTCTGTCCGCTTACTGCAACAGAATCAAAATCAGCACAGCCAAATCATACCTGCAACTCCCTGAGTTGTTAGCCAATGCCCTGTGCCCTTGGGTCTGCTATGCAATGAAGTTGATGGCCAGGAGGATCAATGTTCTATCTCATCCTTTGACAGCTCTACACCTGATTCATCCACTCCCTCACACTGCCATAGCATCAAAACTAAGTCCACTCCCTCACAGCACCATAGGCATCACGCT
Organism: Olyra latifolia; assembly: GCA_036346145.1. Classification (NCBI taxonomy): domain Eukaryota; kingdom Viridiplantae; phylum Streptophyta; class Magnoliopsida; order Poales; family Poaceae; genus Olyra; species Olyra latifolia. Next base: position 7,935,664 of record CM070529.1, read on the forward strand.
TGATTCATCTGCAAGGAAATATGGCTTATACACCACGCGCAAGACAAGCGACAGCAAACGGGTGACGCAATCCACATCCAAAGACCTTTAACCAGATGTGCACACAATTCACGTAATCTAATTTCTTGCAGCACCTTCATCCACAAACCTAAGCAACTGACCTTTGCAGGCTCATCAAGAAAGCCCAAGCCAGATGTATCACCACCCTCACGTCATCACAATCGCCGCGAATTTACCATGCACGACAACAAAGCTTGCTCCTTCATCCGCCGCAATAGAAAGGCCACAAAGAACCCACCATATTAATGCTTGCCTCTTATCCTCACCACACAGAGGCACATGGTGGATGGTTTCCCACGAGGTTCACATGTAAGGGATAAGGCCACAAGCAAGAAACGTGGCGTGTGAATCCACCAGAAGCCTACATGAACAGCTTAGTCCTTAGCCACCAATAGTTAATCTTCATCAAGTATGAGCAAATCCAATGTTCACTTATTCCTTGCAATTCGACTCCCAAAGCCTAATCCCTTTCTCCACATCGCCTACCAATCTAAATTCCACAAAAAATCACAGTTTGACCACCAAAATCGCAGCAACAAAATTCACAGAAAAGTCAACCTCTCCTGTCAAAAAAAAAAAAACTACAGCCGCGCGCGCAGCAACAATCCTACCGACCAAACCAAAACCAACCGTTCTCAGATCCAATCCGCTCAGGCCAGATTACTCCTCACGCATGAACCTAGACGCTGAGCAACGATCCCAACGAACAAAAACACAAAAAAAATCTCAAAAAATTTACACCTACAGCGCATCGCCACCGAAGCGGATACAGGGCTCCGGGTCATCGGCCGGCGCCTCCTGGGCGGGCGGGAGGATCGATCGGCGGCCGGATCTGGGGCGGGGGGAGGGGGCGAGCGGCACCAACCTGTGGGCGAGACGAGACACGAGACTCTTCTCCTCCGTTCCTCGGAGAAGTATATCTTCTGTCTTTTTTCTCTTCTTTTTTTGCTTCGTCTCGGGGGAAGGAGGACGCTGGGTTGGTTTTATATATCCCAAGGCTTTCCATTTCGACGGTATCTTTCTTTAGAAAAAGATTTTTTTTAACCCTTTAAAAATAATTATTTTAATATTAATTCTCGCGAAAAAATATTTGAATCTAACCTTGGCTTTTAGCCACCGCTTTGGCTGCAAGAATAGCCACGCCACGCCAGATGCAATGGCGCAAGAAGATCAGTTCTTGCGACCAGCGCGCTGACGCGAGGTTGGCCCCATATGGCGACCATATGAACCGCGTTCCTCGGTGCGGCGTGTCTTGGTGCGGCGATGAGACATTGGCGCATAACCGTAGTGGCGCGGCCAAAAGGGTTAAATGTGAAAATATTTTTTCGTGAGGGTTAATATTAAAATAATTATTTACAAAGGGTTAAAAAAAAAATTTCGTTCCTTTCTTTATCGCACTAACCGCGCCGGGCCAGATTAATTAGCCGGCTAATTAGAGGATTAGTGCCGGGTTATCATTAATCCCGCCCTCGTGGACCGTTCTAGACGTCGTGTGTGGATTCGCGAGGCCGACCTCCCCGCGGCTGCAGGTGGGCCCGGGGAAAGGATTGGGTCCCGCGTGGCGGTGGCAGGGGTGGGGGCCGCAGCCGCAGCGGTTAGGTTCGGCGTGGACTGGGTCTATGGTGGTGGGCCCTACCTGTCTGGCACATGCTTCGGCCAGGGAACTTTACAAGTCTCCATCTATGGGTGTGTTTGGTTACCGTATGAACTCAACCAGACTGTATGAGCTCAGCCAGGCTGGTGGGAGCCAGGCTAAGGTGATGCAATGGGATGTTGTTTGGTTAATTGTATGAGATTGAACATGCTGCGTAGAGATGTTGTTTGGTTGGCTGCACTAGGAGAGGAATGGGATAGACACAATCAAAAGAGAGAAATCCAAAATAAAGAAAATAAAAAATTTTGAAAAAAAATTCTAGAACAAAAATAAATTAAAAAATACTAGAAAATCAATAAATTTGAAAACAAAATAAAAATTCAAAAAATCTGAAATTTTTCAATACCTTGTATTTGAACCTACGGTTCCATTTTTTTTTGTCTCATTGAATTTGGATGTCATTTGAATTTTTAAATATTGTTGCAATTTTGAAAGAAACTACTAACAGTTAGTAGTTTGCTGTTAGTCTATCGCTAGCATGTAGCTGCTGTTAGTCTATCGCTGGCACTCGAGCTAGGCTCCACAGAAGCGACCAGCCTCGTCGTTTCCAGCGGGCCAGGCCGAGGCAGCCATTTTGCATCCGATGAGCTAGGCTACGGAATCCAAACAGGTAACCAAACACCCATCTCATTGCTCCTGCGAGCCTGGCTGAACCATATGCGGGCAACGAAACACAACTTTTGTAAACGTATGGCTGACAGCCTGACAGGCTTGTGCCAATTTTGCCATGATAAAATTATGTTTCGAAAAGCTATAGGCACTGTTTCTTTCAGCGGAAACTGGCGGTTGGCGGTTTACTGTAATAAATTTATGTCTTTGAAAAAAGTTTAATGAGACTAAAAAGATAATTAAAATTTTTAAGAATCTTTGAGAAGAACTAATCAAAGCCTCGAAAAAATCTTTAGAAATTATAACACAAAAAAGTCATATAAAAATATCAAGGGGTACTGTAATAAAACGCCGACCGTCACATTACGCTGAAAGAACAGGGCCATGGTTTCGGATCACAGCATCTGATCTTACCTTATATATACTTATTTTTTTAATCTAATCTTCTAGATGTTTTAGTTTGAAAAAAACCATGGCGCGCATATCATACTCGCGAACTTAGCTTGATGGTGCAATTCAACCTACAATTGAGCCTTTCCAAATGGTTTGTTTTTTTTAAAAAAACTTATGCTAAAATAACATGTGTGAAGAAAAATGAAAGGACTTGACATGTAATTGATCATGAAGTACTATTTCTGCATCCTCTTGTCAAACCCTCCCATAGTACAAAAGTATGATATAATTTAGGAATTAACCAACCAAGCGTGGTATCTCGGTTTTTGATTTGTTGCTAAGATTTGCATTACCTACATATCAATGTTGCACATGTTGATATGAATTATGCCTTAGATATCTTCAGTTTTTTATTTGTTGCTGGGATTTACACTGTGTTGCACGTGTGAATGTTAATTATGTCATGGACACAGTCAATTTTCTATTTGTTGGTAGGGTTTGCACTAGTTTTCACTTGCTCATCTTTTTTTAGAAGAAGTGGATTAGACGCTCATCGCAAATGTTAGTAACGTGTACACGATACAGCTATAGTCAAAAATAAAGAAGGAATAATTCATAATTCGTCGCTGCAAAGACTGACATTTAATAATTTGTTACTTTCCTTATCAATAACATGTGCGTCATGGGGCTAGATGTAATTGACTCATGAATAGCAAATTCTTAATTGTCAATGTTTGAAAGTGGTAAATCCTTATACACTAAAATAATATGTAGTGCTATTTTTCATAAGGTTAATTGAAAATATGGCACAGAGTTGTGAAATTAGAGATTTGTCACTCTATATGTTAATAACATGTAGATCTAGATCCCACATGTCATGACACATGAGTGACAAATTTATTAACTTGCAATTCTACATTGTCATCTATCTAAATCATATGAAATTAATGAAAAATGACACAAGTTTATTACCGTGACATTATTTTTTCACGCCGGGAGCTCATCGACCCCTATTCTGGCTATAATCTTGGACCAGTTGGTGTCGGCGGCCTAGCTTTATAGAGTAGGGGAGTTGCTACAATTGATGTAGATCAACATCAAGCATGGCATCTTTTTTTTACATAAGATGAATTTACCTATTTAGGCCAGACTGTACTTTGAACCTTGATCACTTGGTAAGAGCTTGAAATCTCAAACATTTCGTTTGAAGGCAAAATCTCAAACTTATTTGTGTGGTTGCTTTCCTTGGCTGTTTTCATAGGCTATAGGATTCTCTTCAAGTATGCTGATTTGCTTATTTACTTGTTTGCTACTAAGCTAATTACTTCAAGACCTTTCCGAAGTGGTTTGGAGATCAGTCTCACTCATTTGGTTTGAGTTGTTTTTGAAAACTTTGATGAGCGGTTTCGAGATTTAAAAAAGATGGCTAAAAAACGATCCCATGTTGTTGCTAGTCCTTAGCTGGTCTTGTCGATTTGTGGTCCTTCACTGTACCTGCTTACGATCGATAAAACAGATCAGCATCCATGAACAATCAAACACAATCATTCTTGTCAGCACTGTAGGCGTACGTACGTGTATTTTCGTAGATCTGGCTGCATCTAGTTCTAGCTTCCGTCGCGGCGATGACAGCGCGTCTATTTGCGACGGCGGATTGCCAAATCTCTTGGCCATATATTACATGCGCGTTCGGAGGTATGTGTCCGCGGCGGCGCCGTAGGTCGTCGGCACCACCGCCTTCTCTTGCCGCGCCCTGCCTACACGATGGCCGATGGGGCTCCCGGGTTCTTGATCGCGTGCGTTACTCATCGACGGTGGATCGCTCGGCGACGGCGGCAGAGGCAGCCAAGCTGTTCCCGGTAGCACATGAGGTCCTGAGCCTGATCATGGGCAGCCCGGCCGGCTGGGCCCGGCCGGGCTTAAGCACCTGGCTGGGCTTGGGCCCTATTTGCTAACCTGAAGTAAGGTTTTGGCCCGATCCAATAATTTATAGTAAATGTCATTGATCGGGCTAGGCTCAGGCCTGATGTTGGTGAAGAAAAATTAGGCCGGGTTAGGCTCGGGTTTGCGTTCAGTTGACCAGGCTTAAAAGAAAAATCGGGCCGGGCTAGGCTCGGGATTGTGTTCAGGTGACCAGGCTTTTTCAAACCTGGCCCGAAACCCAGCCCGGCCAGGTCCGGCTCATGATCAGGTCTATCCTGAGCTAGACGTTATCAGTCGCCGTGCCACCAAAAAGACCTTGTAGCAGTTGGCGCACAGAGGCACAGGGCAGCGTCGGCGGCAGCCATAATGCCTATCAGCACATGGGAAAAGCTCTTACACAAGTAGATGTCATTAGCTGCGTGCTATTGGATATGCTCGAAGATTTGTGCTAAGCCCCACTTCTTCTCACATGCTATTTTGAAAAATAAAACCCTAAATTTTTTTGAAGAAAACACAATCGAATTCTTCTTCCTCCCTCTCATCCTCTCCCTTCTTACCCAACCGAGCCAGTTCCCCTCCAGGCACAATGCCACCGGTAACCACTATCTCTCAGATCCAGTGACACGCTGGCCCCACATGATCCTCTGCACCGGCCACGTTCACTCGATTCGGCATGGCTTTGCGTAGGCGTGGCGGCTTAAGCAAGGCTGGTGTGGTCGACAGGCCAGAGGGACAGTAGTCGCTGGTGACATCGCCCCCAAAGGGGAGAAGAAGAGAGGGAGATGGAAGGAAGAAGAAAGACTCGATTATTTTTTTTTTGAAAATTTTAATTTTTTTAAAAGAGCATGTTTTGAAGCACATCCAATGGTCGGGTGCATGTATGTAACTACATGTACATGTCCCGTATGCAATGCAAGTGATGGGAGAGATAGTTAGGTGAAAAAACCAATTATGTTGTCACGTAGAGTTAGAGATGTTCATTTAGGTGCTTAAGGCAGAGAAGGCATGCTTAACTTAGCACTTAGCAATGTAGTTTAGGTGGTGCTTACACCATTTTTTTTTCACTCATCGCAATTTCTAAGCGTATGCACATAAGCTTATTTCAATTGGGCGAGATATTTTTTACATAGCTTTCTCTCAAGCATCTATATAAGTCTATTATACTATTCATGCTCTTGATGGACGAGCATGTTTTGCGTGGTTTTCTTAGCTATTTAATTATCTTTTTGAATGCTTTCATTTTTATGTCATTTCTCGACAATCTCAATGGTACAAATCTTTGAAAGTGGTTTTCTCGTAAGTATATGCAGTTCCAATCACCTCCTCTCACTGTGTAATCTCGCTCCAAGATCCTTACATAGATCTCAAACCCTCTCTCAACTGTTTTTCACAAAATTGTCCCTCGTTTCTTTTAAAATCTCATGCAGAAGTCCATTCCATCTCTTCATCCCTCTTTTCTCTCCTCCTCTCGTGAGAATTTAAAAGAACTGGGTGATATTTTTGTAAAAAAAACCCATGAGAGTGAAGTAAGGCCTGCGCACAAATTTCAAAGCAAAATTAGCCAATGAAGGAGGTGATATAGTTCTAGAATATATATACCAATGGTTATGAATATTGGTAGATCTCTATGTCGCGCTCATCCTCGAAGCTCCATATGACTCGAATTGCAGCTATGCATTGACGTGCCAGGGGTATCGACATATCGGGAGTGCTATTTGGTTGCTAGCGCAACCTCAGCCTGGTCTATGTAAGGTATGCAAAGCCAGGCTAAGCTTATGCAACATGTGTTTGGCTGCTTGCATCGTCCAAGCTTGGCCCACGCATGATCGTGTTTGGTTGCTTGTATCCTTGGCTGCATCAGAGTTAAAAGCATTTCATTGAACACCTCCCATGTTTCCTCCATTCCCCCTCCCTATCTCCAATCACGCGTTTGCTGGTGCCTTCCCATCACCGCTGAGGCCTCCTTGTGTCGTCAACACGGTCCTTAGTGACACCCCATGCTCCTGCTCTACTTCGGTGTGCCGCTAGGTGCTCATTTGCGCTACATGGGCTCTTGTTTTGCTATCCACGCCACCCCGTGCAGCCAGCAGCTCCGGCATGGCGGTACAAAGCCCGTTCGTACACCCTAAGTGTCATCATGTACTCTAACTTGTCGGCTCAACCTTACCTGCGGTTGCGCTGTGCTTCGCTTGTTCTATGCGCTGCTGCCCCGAGCTCTTGTCGCTAGGCCCTGTGCGCCGTCGCTGCAAGCTCTAGCTTGCAATCTGGTGTCGTTGGTCTCTCCGTCGTCACCGTCCCGTGGTGGGAAGTTCGAAGCCATTGTCGTTCCATGGCCACGAGCTCAGAGCCGCCTTCGCGGTGCTCGTCATGGACGGCACATATGGCAGACAAGCATAGTGGCAAGTTCTAAGAGGATTGTCTTAAATAGCTTTTTTAATCACTAGCTTGGTGCGTGTGTTAATTTCACGACAGGGAAGAATGAAAAAAAAGACGTCTCTTTGCGAAATTAGAAAAATTCGAAAATGAAAGAAAACCTAAGGTGTATGCGCAAATTTAGAGGACTCATTGGACGAAAACACATTAAAACGAGGGACTATGCGGATGACATATGGTGGGTCATTGTTGCAACGGTGGACTAGGATTTTATAGAATATCCGATGCCTGTACTTTGCGATGAGGAAGAAGGCAAAAACTAGGTGCCTCTTTGCAAAATCATGGAACTTAGGGGATGAAAACAAAAGAAAACCTAGGGTGTATGTGCAAATTTAGAAAATACCATGGACTAAAGCAGGATTAAAACAAAGGACTATGCGGGTTGACATGTGCTGGGTAATTTTAGTGCCGGTGCATGAGGATTTTATGGCAAATGATATATGATGGGTAATTTTAGTGAAGTGTGACATCACTCATAATAAAAGACTTTTTAATAATTGAGATAATTCTTAGAAATATACATGCATAATCTTTTCACAAACATATATATATATATCATAGTGATCCATGGGCCCGTAAATGGTCCTACTCATGGTATAGGCCCGTGGGAACAGTTAGGGGCCCATCCTGAGATTGGTTTTGTTTCTTGATCCATGGGCCGGTGAATGGTCGTTGCCGTCGTCTCGCACTTTCTGCCTCCATATCAAACGATTTTGCACAGTAGCCTCATCCGATTCTAGCGCAGGTGCGGTCTCAAGAACAATCACATGATGCACAAGACAAAAACACTGTGGTGAAAACGACACAAACTCAAATTTCACTGCGCATCTTTCGCTGAAGGAGAAATACCACTCAAATGCAATTCCCAGAAAAAAAGCAAAACCTGCGCCCAATCGCAATTTGGGCCTCTCACCCACCTGTGAATACGCCTCCAGTCCTAGGTCCATGCATGACCATCGTATATTTATTTCAAAAATTTATATTGGTATATTTCTAAAAGTTAATAGAAATTATTTTATCTTTTTTTTAAAAAAAAAACTGACACCGGATGTTGATCGCGGCGAGTCAGCCAGGCACGCCTCCGTGTGAAGCAACAGGCAAAGCCAGTATAGGACAATGGCAGTGCATACTAATCCTCTGACCTATGAACAACGAGGGATGGAAATTTTCTATCGATATTACCTTGCAAGGAAAAGGGAATGGTTCCATTGATTAGGGTAGGGTGTCTTGCAATGAGGTGGTTAGCGGTGAGGAACATTGAGTGTGTGGGAAAGCAAGGATAGATCTTTATATAATCGGAGAGCAAGTTTGTACCTTATAGGTTGTTTTCTTAGATAAGAAGACAAATGGAACAGAACAGACCCACCTTGATATCCCAAGAATGATATAGCTACCCATAAGACAAAATCTAACAACTATCAAGAGATGATACTAAGAGAGAGGCCAGTACAGTGTCATGTGCTTATGCATATGTGTTTAAGGAGAGTCTCTCTTCCAACAAAAAGAAAACTTATACAGGTGCTTAGATATTACAACCTCCACTAAGCATAGATGCTTAGTTAATCACTCCTCCTCTAAGAGCATTTCTGTAAGCACTTGTCTATCCTAGCTACTTCGAAAAAAATTGCTTTTCTAAAAATCTCTCAAAGCACCCTGCACAAGAGGGCGTCTAGGCAGATTTTTACAGAACTGTTTCTAAGTATGATACCACTGTTTATTATCAATGAAACGAGGTAATGTAGATGTCTTATCTACTCCTCCGTCCTATGTTGCATGTGATGATAATATCTCGACTAGGTTACGTACGTGTCAGCTTGGCATTGACTGTTCATGATTCATTCTTGAGATCTTACCAGAAGATAGTTGTGTTTAGTTGGGCCGTCATTGACCGTTTCGTGCAAATCCAACTCATTCTGTTGTTTGATTGTTCGGCTGAGAAAATAGTTCTAGAGGAGATCCCTTGAAAATTTCTGTCCATCTCATTCAAATGGTAACCTATATAATCATGATTCACAACCTATCTAATCCCACTATTCATTCCGGATGGATCCGGATAGAACAACTAAACACATCAGTATGACACGATCCTATACTTAATAGCCAAACTTAGAATTTTGTAGTCATTATAAATAATAACATATTTATTAATCATTACTCAATCTTTTGTTTGTAGTAATCCTCAGTGTCTAGACAACACACCATGATAATTTCGCTTCCTATTTACGTTTGAATTTTGATGAGTAAAATCTCGGTATTGTTTGAGAATGATTAATTCTGTCAAGATCTCTAGGATTCGTGGAGAATTAGTTCAAAGTCGCTATCAGTCCTTGAGGATCCGGCTGGAATTGGTCTTCCTGAACAATGCCTAAATGTTTGTTAGCTTTGGCACATAATTAGCATCATCTCTACTCTTTTTTTTTTTTTTCTGTCGAGCACGGTTTTCATGCTTGCACAAGGATTTTCTTGCTCCTATCTCCACCGTCCAATGTGTTGTTACTAGAGCACATCGGATGGTGGATGCATGATCAAGAAATCTTTATACAAGTATGGAATATTTTATTATGAAAACGCTTGTGTCTAGACGTCCTAGCCATCGGACGTTGGCAACCACTCCTTTCCCTTCTTATCCTCTTGCTCTTTCTCTCTCATCTTCCTCTCTCTAATTCTCCAATTTCTTCCCTTCCACCGGATTGCACAACAGAGCAAGAGATGAAGAGAGAGGGAGATGCCTGCACGAGGAGTACTGACAACTACAAGCTCACCAGCATGTCGCTCGCCGACCTTCTCCTTTTCCTCTCTCCTGTGCCCTCTCTCCCCACTCTTCTTCTTCTCTCGTAAGTCGTGCCCTCTCTCTTCCCACCTCCTCTGCCTCTTGACTCTACTCCTCCAGGGACGACAAGCTCGTGGAGATAACTCGTGGTGCGATGGCGACGGCGAGCTCGTAGGGAGGCAATGACGCCGACGAGTTCACTAGGTGACGACAACCCTCTGTTGGAGCTCGCCGTATGGGGGCTTGGTTCTCCATTGGAAGGAGCAAGGAAGCTAGATGAAGAAGATGTACAATATATTTTGGTTTGAAACATCACTTTGGTACGTATGAAACTTGGTTTTTGATCTAGTGAAACATGAATTTTCTCTAATGAAACATGCATAATAAATTTGACATTTCTGATTTGCTCCTTGTGGAACATGTTTTTGCTCGATTGAAACATTGTTTTTGCTTTTACGGAACATAATGTTTACTCTTGTGAAACATAATGTTTTATCTATATTTCATCGATATTTCATATGTTTCATCAGTAATTTTGTCATGTTTCATCAGTAATTCGCTGATGTTTCAACAGGCAAAATTGATGTTTCATCGATACTTCGTCATGTTTCAGTCCAATTCTCAATCATGCTTTCACCATGTTTCATCGGTACTTTCATCATGTTTTAGTACTTCATTGACGTTTCAAAGGCAAAATCGATGTTTCGTTAGTATTTCGCCACATTTCTTCGCATGGTGCCATGTTTCATCAGTATTTAGCCCATGTTTCATGAGTGCGTCATCTTATTTCATCAATATTTCACCCATGTTTCATTATTACTTCTTCGTGTTTCATCAGGGTCACGCGAGCGTGTGATAGGAAGCCCTTCCATAAGACATCCGATTTAGAGCGCTCGCCATTTTATTATTATCCTGAATTCGCCGGTTGCGTCTTTCGATACGTGCCGGATATTTTGTCTTCATTTGAATAAAATCATAGAGGTGTGAACCATATATTTATAGAAACAAATTTTATTAAAAGTTTCTTTTTTATGTTTGGTTGTTCCAAAAATATTAAGTCGAGGTTGCTGATATCTAATAATAAAACAATAAGGTTGTGTTTAGTAATACAAAAGAAATCTTTGGATAAGAAAAAAAAGTAAGGTATTTAGCAGTAATTAAAGTGGAGTATAAGAGCATGCACAATAGTTTAGGTAACAACTGTTAATAGCACTCTGCCATGTCATCTATGTACAACACTGTATATAACATACAATGGTATAGACAACTATTTTTATAGCTTCTGTAGGCATGTCTGTTGGATAGAAATTTGCCAGAACGCCACTCTCAAGGTTGGGCTTCGCCACTTTGCCATCTTCAACATTGGCATCTTTAAAAAGCCACTGCTAATGTTGAAATCTTGTTTCCATGCCATTTTCTGCCTTATACCGTGATTTAGCTTGGTTTTGGTGGGCCGCAGGTAGCAAAGAGACGAGATTGCCCCTCGGTCGGTTGGGTCACTCAAGGACGCTGTGGTCCGACCCGACCAAGGCACGGAGCAAAGCGACGAGTCTGTTCTCCCTCTCACATCTCCTAGCTCAAGCCAAGCCGGACGGCGGCGCCAGCGACCGCGCGCCTCTCGCATCTCCCCGCTCCCTAGGCTGACGGCGGCCGCGCGCCTCTCGCATCTCCCCTCTTCAAAGCCCGACAGCGCCGCCGGCGGCTTCGACTGCAGCGAGCTTCTCTTCTAGGGCTTCCATGTGGTGCGGCGCTGGAGCGGGGAGATGCGAGCTGCTCTTGTAGTTTACAATGGAAGGGTGGGGTTCCTATTTGGACACGGTAAGCCGCTCCCATCTGGTGCTAAATCAACTATGGAAGGGTGTTGGAGCTGGATTATCAACAATAGCAGCTAAGATGGAGCCAACAGAGGAGATCTCGCCTACAGAGTTTGTAACAGATAATTGTGTGTGGTGGCTATGGTGTGTGTGTTTATCAAATAATTGTGCTGGAGTGGTGCTGTGTTTTCATGTACTGGATAATGTTTTTGCACTGTAAAGACATGTGATGATGTAACTGAACCTGCTCAAGTTGCAATGTAACCGAAGATGAATCATGTTATTAACTATTGGTATTGCTGTTTATTGAAGTTGTTTCATGTTATGAACTGAAGCCGAATCATGTTTTGTATTGAATCATACCGAATCTGAAGCTGCTCCAGTTGCAATGGAAAGTGGAGCTGCATCATTGCTATTGAGTTGCAATGTAACTGAAACTGCTCTAGTTTGCACAGTACTGAATGTTTATGCACTCTCTCAATTGTCAACTTGCTATTTTCCCAAGCTTAAAATGTGCTTCATGTTGCTAGATTTGCAAGCTATTACTTTTCTTTCATATATTTACAAGCTTTAGCACCGAAGAAAACTGAAAAAGGAAATGACACTAGAAACCTAGTACCAAACAAATTCCAGAAATAAGGGGTTCTCGGAACCTATGGCTATAGATGACAGAAAGATCACTCTTTGTATCCTGATTCTGTCAACAGAAAGATGACAGAAAGATCACTGCCATACACATACACAGGAAATTCTATCAACATTGCAAAACATGAGCTGAAAAAAATTCTGGAACAACAGAGAGCACAATTCTGGAACTGAAAAAATTCTAGAACAACAAAATGGCTCAATAGTGCACCCGGTTCATGAGCATTCATAAGGTTTATAACCTCCATTACAAAAAGGCTCGCTGCGTTTTGGTCTCGGTCTCCTCCAGCCAACTAGGCAAGGCCCTGTTTCTTTCAGCGGAAACTGGCCGTTGGCGGTTTACTGTAGTAAATTTATAAGTCTTCAAAAAAAGTTTAATGAGCCTAAAAAGATAATTAAAATTTTTTTAAGAATCTTTGAAAACAACTAATCAAAGCCTCAAAAAATCTTTGAAAATTATAACATAAAAAATCATATAAAAATATCAAGGAGTACTGTAATAAAACGCCGACCGCCGGTTTACATTGAAAGAAATAGGGTCCAAGTGACTCAACCAAGCGAACCAACCAACCAGCCAACGTGACCGAGCAGGGGCAAAAACGTCTGGTAAATGACTTGGGCCCACCCAAAACAAGGCAAATGACGGTAAAAGGGCAAAATGGCATAGAAACAAGGAATTAAGATTGGCAGTGGCCTTTTAAAGATGCCAATGTTGAAGGTGGCAAAGTGGCGAAGCCCAACCTTGAGAGTGGCGTTCTGGCAAATTCCCCTGTTGGATCCTATACTGTAGTCGATGGTCTAACTCTGCATGTCCTATGTAAACCGACTTATATGACAGATCTTGTGGATAGATGACTTCAACCATTGCACCCATCTAATGTTGTATGTAACACCCTTATCTATCAGACGCACTACTATGGCACGACATGCACACACGTCCAGGAATTATTACCTATTGAATGGTAGTCAATATCATATATCGTATGAACATCCAAAATCGAAGCAACTGGGATTTCATTGATCGGAACATGCAGCATCAAACAAGTACAGAGTTCATGAGAGAGAAGAACAATCTAACGGAGAGACATACATGCGTTTTTGTCCTGACTTTCCAACTTGCTTTGATGTATGCTTTCTTTTGGCTTTTGAATAAAAGTGAAATAGAGATGCGAACTATGTGTTTATTAAAAGGATACAACTGGGAGCGACATACCGTTCGGTTCAAATACCTCCTCTCTTCTTCCTCGCTTCGAGTTTGCCTGGGGTCTTTCTCCCGTGCGTGGCAGCTAGCTGTCCTCGCCCTTCTTCTCTCCCTTTTACTTTATCTCTGGCGAGCTTTGCACACCTTATCATTGTCTTGCCACCTCCGACCATCACCTATGGCCGGTGGCGTCCTTGCTGCTTCACTGCTCCTCTCCCGTCCTCCCGCCGACCCCGCCTATCCCAACTCCGGCTGTTGGCGTGGATCCCTCGGCTAGCCCCACCCACCATCCTCCTCCGATCTTGCGGCACCACCGTTGCCTTACCGTCCCACCACAACCCGCCTCCTACCACCTGGCCACTGCCTCCCTGGCCTCCCTCTAAACCAGGGGCATGGGTGTACCCTGAACCCCTAACCCCTACTTCAGCGAGAGGCGGCAACAGCGCTGGAGGGGAGGAGGGAGGAGAGGGCAGGAGGGAGTGGAGGAAGAGGTGTTGTACTGTCTGTGAGCTAGGGAACAATATATCATTCCCTAGTATTTCTCTTATTAAAAACAATTTTGATATATCATCGACTTCTATGAATATTCAACAAAAAGATTAATACAGAACTACATCGATTAATACAAAACTACATCAATGAGTATTCGGCAAAATTTGTTAATACCGTCGTTATAGATAGGAATGAAACCAAGCCGAGCTTGAGCAAACCAGGCCTAGCTCAGCTCGAACTTGTTTGGCAATCTGAGCCCTAGCACCACCATGGTGTAGCCAACCAAACAGAGCTCCAACACTGATGTCATGCACACATCAAATCTGAGCTCCAACACCTTCAAAAAGAGTGAAGCACGCCTGGCTCACCACCACCGTGTATGCGGGACCAACTAGATATGAGCTCCTCCATCGTTGTCATGCAGACATGAATAGGAGGGAGATCTGCCCATCATCGTTGAATATGAGAGATGGTGTAGGTAGAAACCATGGGGAATGGCGGGGGAGGGGGTTTGGAGGAGGAAGGGAGGTGGCTGGTAAGGAGGAAGGGAGGCCAATGAACGCCACTCTACTCAATGCCTTGCTCAGTGTTGCCCTACTCATGGTCGTCCTGCTTTGTGCCACACTTGGTCCACTCATCGCCTGGGTCAATCTCACGGAGGGAGAGGGAGGAGTATGGCAAGGACTGGGAAGAGGGAGGCTGGAGGCCTATGTGATGAGAGGGACAGGGAAGGTCTATTGACCCGGATTCCGGGAGCTAGGAGGTGGGCAGATGTGTTTAGGCTAGGAAGTTAAGAGTCACCTAATGAGCCATGAGCGAGCTTTAAGATTTTTATTAGATTAATCAAGCAATATTAAATCTAGGTTACAACAATAACAATTACAAGTACTCACTAAACAATCAATATAAGAACATGCGAGAATTAAATGTGGAAACATAAAAAATAAGAGAAAGGAATGCTCATAAGGTTTTTCCCGAGGTATCGGAAGATTGGCGCCTTCCACTAGTTCTCGATGGAGCACTCTTTCCTCAAGAGTGCCACTCCGACTTAAGCAAATCAATTTGCTCAAGGCTCAAGCCATCCACTCGCGGTGGTTCTTCACCGCTCCGGTGAGGTGAACCCCGAACCTCGCACAACTCGATGCATAACTCGGTGGCCTTCCACAAGTTCTCCTCCTTGGAAGGTCCCATCAACATCGCCTCCTAGCCATCTAGGAGTCACCAACCTCCAAGAGTAATAAAAGCGAAAAGAATCGATCACACCGGATCATTTTTTACCTTGATGCACATTCTTGGAACAATTTGGGATTCTAGGGTTTAGACTCTAAAACACCACCTCTTAGCTCACTAGCCTACTCAAACCCTAGGGGACTCAGAAAATTTACAAATGGTAATCTCTCCCCGAAAATTATAATGCAGGAGGCCTTAAAAAACATGAACTACGAACTAGCTGTTGTGGCTAGTTGGACCGGTCCGGGTGGCCTAGACCACGTCGGTCCGGCCACATAAACTCTTCATGGCCAGACCAAGTGGTTGGACCGCGGCACCACGGCCGGACTGGCCCGGTCTGGTGGCATACATGCTGCCCTATGCGGGTGGACCGCCACTATGTGGTTGGACCATGCTAGTCCAGCGGCATAGGTGCCAGTCTGGCGGCATATGTGCTGCTCTATGCGGCCAGCATAGAGGCCGGTCAGGCGACATACGATGCTCCACACCCTTACTAGACCATGGTCCGGCCGCCCAGACCACCGAGGTCTGGCAGCAAGGGGATGGTCCGGCGGCATAGGGGCTCCGCAAGACCCCTTCTAGACCGAGGTCCGGTCCACTGGACCATCGAGGTCTGGTGGCATAAGCATGGTCTGGCTGTACACTGCCACCACAACATTCACATGAGTGATCAACTAAAAAGATTTTAGGAGTGTGCAACTTGGTGGAGAAAAATCCGAGGTGACCGAGGTAATAAAAAATCCCTCAACTCCCTCCTAATAGCACGATGAATAAAAATAAAAAACCATGTACCTATCCTTGACTCAACTCGACGTTCGAGTCAAAATAAATATAGGTTCTCATCTTTTGCGCTTGATGCTATTCCAATAGTTCTTCCGGGGTTCCTAGAAAATCATAATTTGCCCATTCTCGATCGCTTCCGTCATCAACACCAAAACTACATCATAATTGATAATCCTCGACCTAGATGCTTACATCTGGGTCGTTTGAAGAACCGAGGTAGGTAAAAAGCTCGGCTTTGGCTCATTTAGGGCTTGTTTGGTTGATGCCCAATTTTTTCTAACATTGCCATAACTAACTTGTCAAAATTGTCTAAGGTTGGTTTGTGAAATTCTTAGCCACACTTTAGTAAGGTTAGGCAAGCTTGTCACACTTTTTTGTACTTATGACATGTGGGTCTATACGTTGGAAAAAGAATCTTAGCTAACCTTAGACATGAACCAAACACTCACCTAGCATAGTGAAACCTGACTAACCTTAGGTGTGGCAATATGTGGCATGCTTAAACAACAACTGTAACATAACCAAAATTTTTCCCATTTTTGCATAAAAATTTTTCCGCAAAAGTCATATTTAAAAACCCCTTTTAATTTTTCCTAATTTTTGATGAATTTCCAAATTCAATACCCATTTATTACTAAAAGAAAGTCACATCTATTATTTTTCAAAAATATTTATTACATAAGTAACCAATATTATTGCATAATTAAATTCCCCTCATTTTTATGAGAATTTATAAATTTATTTCATATTTTTCTGATTTTCCTATAATTTTCTACAAATTTCTAAACACCATTCCTTTTCTGAAAAATCGAAATTACGCTTTCCCTTTTGGGAATGCGCTTTCCTTCCTCAGCCCAGAGTCCACTTGGGCCTACGGCCCAAGGCCGAAAAACAGCCCATTCCAACCCGCCGATGCCTTAAGTGGTCATCCACGGCCGAGATCAATCCATCTGCATCTAACGGCCGATAGCCAAACCACTTCAACGTTTTAATCTCAGCCATCCGACTAGATCTGACGGACCAGACACGTCCACGTCACCTTCCCCGGCCTCAGCCCACGGGACCGCCGTCTCCAACTCCGGCGCCGCCGCGTCCGCCGCGGTTTTCGCCGGAAAACGACGCAATCGCCGTTGGAGCTCGCCGCTGCCCCGGTTTTCGACCTCTCCGGACTCCTCCCGACGCCGCGAACCTCATCCTCCACGTCGCCGACTTCATCCGGCCGTCGCGCGCAGCGAATTGCTCGCCGACACGCCGCCAGCGCCGCCGCCGCCGTCTTTGTGATTTCGTGGCCGCCAAGCCACCCCGAGCCTATAAAAGGCCATCCCCAGCCTCGTTGTGACTCAAGACACCTCCTCCGCCACTCTTCTACCTCCATACCTCGCCGGAAGCACCCCCTCGCCGGAGCCCGTAGCTTCACCGCCGCCATACCTCGTCGCCGGCCATACTCCGTCCACCTCAACCCCAACCAAGCTCACCTAGAGGTAGCCCGCGACTCCCTCTACCCTCCCCGACCGCCGGCTGCCCCTCTCCGGCCGCCGCTCGCCGCCGGCAACGCCGCCCCGACGAGCTTCCCTCCAGGTCTCACTGCACAATGGGGCCCACCTGTCAGTGCCTGCCATGCAATTTGGGACAAAGCCAAGTCTTGGCCCAAGATAAGCCCATCACTTGTTCATTTCATTTTTTTTCCTTATTCGAAAAGGTTTCAAAATTTATTTAAAATATTAAAATAGCTCCAAAAATTCTGCCAAAATTTCCAAAAATATAAAATAATATGAATAATTTATTTAAATTATTAAATTTAACATTTATATAATAAAATAATTAATAAATTTTCAAAAACCCTTTTTCCTATAAGTTATTTAAAGTAGTAAAAAGAATAACTTTTGAAAAATTCCCTTTTATTCTCAATTGGCTCTATCTCGGAACTCCAACATGAGAAATGTTGTCGACCCGATCTCTAGAGCTCAATTGATCCATTTTTTTTTATATAAACCAAAATTTAAATAACAAATTTTCTTGCTATCCGGAGGAATTTCCGAAACTCTGTCAAAATTTTCTTAATATCCCATTTTATAAAGAAAATAATTTTAAAACATAAAATCATCATTTTTCTATCTATTCAAAAATCATATGCATATTTTACTTAAATTTATATCCTTTAAATCTTTGTTATGTTTTTGCTTTTATAGAAAACGACTTAGGACTTCCTGAAACTTCTGAGTTGGATTTTCCAGAAGAATCTTTTGATTTTGAACCAACAACCGAAGAAGGCAGGTTTTCTTACCTCGATGCATTTTGATATACCTAAATTTCTTTTACTTACTATTTATTGCATATATTTTCTAGTTATTTATTTATACATTCCAAGTATGATTTTATCCAAACCTCAATACCTTAAAAAGCCACCCAAAAATGATCAACCTCTGATAAAACCTAGTATAGACAAAAATATTAAAATTTGATTATCTCTTATTAAGATTGGGGAATTGGTTTGTACAAATAAGTTACTTTGGATAACTTATTTGTGATGGAAAAGCTGTAATTTGGAAGGTTGATTGTATTTATATAGAGTAATTTGGAAACAGTGTTTTGTTATTTGAGCCCGGTACAAGGAAGTACCACTCAATAACACCAGTGGAGAGAGTGTGAACTCCCGAAATCGGTACTCTATAAACTATAGAAGCAAATTCGAAACAGATTTTGTCGTCTTGGGTTAGAGGAATCAAAGAGTTTGATTGACACTCAAGGACACTAGATATTTGCTCGATCGTGGTATGAGAATATCTAGATATCATTTGCTTCTATAAAAACTTGGGCTTAATAAATAAGAATGACACAAATTTTGCTCCCATCCATGTAGTAGGCCACTATATGGGTAAAGTTGAGTAGGTTCTCGCAGAGCTAATAACCAATTCATCGATGGACCTTACTTGGTATAAGAAGTTGTGTCAAATGGGTGATGCCTCTCTTATTTATCAAAATCCATGAATTTATTCTATGGAAAATATTGTCTGAATTGTAAATGAATAAGGATGGAGAAAGTTGATAGAATTTGTATTACTATGAAAAATTGTTTTAGAAATAAATAAGACTTTTAAAAATCTAAAATTTGCATGATCACCATAAAGCCTTAACTATTCCTTGAATAATGTCAACATATAATATTATTATTTTCTTAAAGAAACCTCTTTGGTATAAAATTTTTATACTTACCCATTACTTGGGAACTGTTCATTTAAATGAACAGATCCTACTTATCTTCAGCAGATATTGAATTTTCTCAAGAAGAAATGGATCTCTTCGGTCAAGAATATTAAGTTTTCTTGTACACTCAAACAAGCTGTAATATAGGAGAAATATAACTGTAAATTACTTTGTTTTGGTATTGTAATAAAGTTATTATTATATCAATTCTGAGGTTTTGTAACTTTAGGGTGATTAGTTTTTCAATATAAAAGTATTGGAAATTGGTCGCCCACAACAACCAAACAGGCCTTAATCTCCGGCCGAGTCCTTCTGTTCCTGTACCATGAGCTAGCTAAAGTTCCAACCCGGTCACATACGCATGCAAATTTTGTTATTTGGTTTCATTCGAATAAATAAAACGAAATAGAGGGGTGAGATTCCTTGGTGATCCTCTGGGATAGTTAGAGATACATGCACATTTGTTTTTTTTAAAATTTTATTCGAATAGAGTGAAGTAGAGGTGTGAGCAGTGAGATTACTTTGCGATTCTCTGGGATCGTTACGGATACATGCCACTTTTGTTATTTGATTCTATTCGAATAAAAATAAAATATCGGTGTGAGCCATGTGTTTCTTTAGGGAAAAAAGCATTTCTGATAAAAATTTCTCTTTTTTTTATATACGCTTCACTTCACACACACTTCGTGCTGTGTTGCTTGCAGCGTGCTCTCATCTGCTCTCCCGATCTCCTCTTCCTTTTAACTTCCTCCGATCCTCCTTCTCGCAAGAGAAGGGTGCAGCAAATAGCAATGGAGAATCTGCTCTCCTCCGCCTCGTCCCACGGCGCGCTCCCGGACCGCTTCGTGCTCCCGCCCGACCAGCGCCCGCCGGCCTCCTCCGCCGCCGTTGCCCTCCCCGTCATCGACCTCTCCCGCGGCCGCGACGAGGTCCGCCGCGCCGTCCTCGACGCCGGCAAGGAGCTCGGCTTCTTCCAGGTCAGCTCCGGCCCCAAATCGATCAGCCTTCCGTTCAAAGTCGATCTTTGGCTTGCTTGATCGCTTCTTGTGTCAACGAGTCAACGACGGCGCAGGTGGTGAAACACGGCGTCCCGGAGCAGGCGATCCGGGACATGGAGGCGGTGTGCGAGGAGCTCTTCCGGCTGCCGGCGGCTGACAAGGCGGCCTTCTACTCGGAGGACGCCGACAAGCCCAGCCGGCTCTTCTCTAGCACCATCTATGAGACCACCGGCGAGAGGTACTGGCGGGACTGCCTCCGTCTTGCCTGCAGCTTCGCCGTCGCCAACGGCGACTGGCCGGATAAGCCCGAAAAGCTCCGGTAAGAATTCACCACCATCAACCTATCAGTGCAACGGAGGAGATGGCCGTTCCGATCGATTCTTGCGTCGCAGGGAGGTCGTCGAGAAGTTCATCGTGCCGACGAAGGCCGTGGGGATGGGGCTTCTCTGCTGTGCGAGGGCATGGGGCTCCGCCCGGACTACTTCGAGGGCGACCTGTCCGGCGGCGACGTGATCATCAACGTCAACCACTACCCGCCGTGCCCGGACCCGAGCAGGACGCTCGGCATGCCGCCGCACTGCGACCGGAATCTCATCACCCTGCTGCTCCAGGGCGCCGTCTATGGCCTCCAGGTCGCCTACAAGGGCGACTGGATCAACGTCGAGCCCATCCCCAACGCCTTCGTCGTCAACTTCGGCCACCAACTCGAGGTCTCATGCTCCTCCCCGCGAAATTTCTCGATCATGATCAGCTCTCTTCGGGGCACGATCCATCAGGTCCGATTGGTTCTTGATACGTTGATGCAGATCGCAACCAATGGTTTTAACATCCCATTTTTAGGGATTTGCAAAATTTTTGAAAATTTTAAAAACATTAATAATGCTCTTGATATTTTGGAAGAATTATATCTAAAATATATTATTTTGACTCCATGAAACAAATATACACATATATATGTGAATATTTTTTTTGGTACAACCATATTTTCACATCATGAGAAATAGTTTCACCCAAACTTTAATTTTTCAACATATTACTTGGAATATATTTATAATGTGATTATATATATATATATATATCAAAATACTTGCAACATAATATTTTCATACCATAAATAGTATTTTCATGTTGATAAATAGTAATATCAATATTAGGAATAGTGTCTAGCCTTAGCATCAAATTCATTTCCCTTTTGTCTTGCCATTTCTTATTTTATCTTCCTTTTCCCCTCTCTAAATTCAAATTCAAACTCAAATTTGAATTTGCCTAAGTAAAATTACCATTTTGCCCCTAGGCCCAAAACCCCCTTATTTTCCCCTCCCTTCTCTGTTTTGGGCTCAATTTTCCCTCTCCTTCGGCCTGCTCGCCCTCGGCCCAGCCTGGCCCACCTTGCCTCCTCTCCCAGCCGAAGCCCAGCTTGGCCCACGTGAGCTCCCTCCATGCTCTGTCTTTTCTCGCGCTGCGCCTCTGCTCCTTGTTCGCTGACACACCATCCCCACCATCGTCCGGCCGCTCCTCGCTATTGGCTCGCCGGCCACGCCCACGTCGCTCATACTGGCACCTCTTCGTGGCCCCAGTCAGCCTTGTCCTTCCCCCACGAAATCCGAAGCTGCCGTGCCCCGCCATTGGGCGAACGCCGGCGAGGACGGTACTGCCGTCCTAAAGAATGTCGCGCAAGGACGATGCCCCACGTTGCTTACATGCGCGCGCTGTCCTCCCTGCTTCTCCCAGCGCCTATAAAAGCCAACCCGAACTCCCCCCTCCTCCCTCGTTCCACCGCTACTCCCTACCCGGACACAGCCACCGTCGCGGGCCCGTTCCGGTTCACCCCGAGCCTCGGCAACCCTCTCCATCTCTTCCTCTCTTCCCCTACTGCTCTCACCGAACCTAATTGCATTTTGATTGCTTGTAGCTCGCGGACGAGCTCCGTCGCCGTTGCCGGCCACCACTGCCCCCCTTTTCGATTGTTCGTCGACGGCAGCCTCCCCGGGTCCCTCCCTCAGTCAACGGCACCCCGGCGTCACCTTCTACCCTCCCCCGGACGGAATTGGCGCGACAACCCCCGAAGCTCCCCCACGCAACTCCCTTGTTTTCAGCTCCGCCCGGCTCCACGTCGCCAGCCTCCTCTGGTCCTCCCCGACCTCCTCTAACCCCTCGGTAATGCTCTAAATAGCCCCTAGATGCTCTAGGATAGCTTGATTCTGCGTCTAAACCTATGCCTCGCTGTCGTCGTTGCTTGCTGAAGCTCCCCGCCGCCCTAGCTCATGGCGCCGCTGCCTTGGCTCGCCACCAGCGAAACCCCAGCGGGACATCCTAGGGTTAGGTCCCGCGAACCCATAGGGATCATTGGCATGCGCTTTCATGCTTCGTAGCGCTGCCGAGACGACGCCGAACGCTCGCCGGAGTTTCGACCGGAGTAGCTATGCGCGCGCGCTCTCTCCCTCCCTCAAACTGACATGTGGGGCCCTCAGGATTTAAATAAATCAATTCTCTCGCAGCGCAGCGTTAAGAAGATGACATGTGGGCCCCTAGGTCCCACATGTAAGTTTAAGTGGTAGCGCATTTCTAGTTTTACGCTTTCCGCACTGGGAAGCGCCCGCGTGCTGGAGCTGAGCTCCCACGGGCTGGACCCTGAGTTGGGCCGCACAGTGGTGGATTTCGGCCCACTACTGTGTAAACTAATTATTTAGTGTTTTCCCATTTGACTTAATGATAGAAAATGGTTTTGTTTTATTAAAAATAGTTAATGACTTTGTAAAATCATGAAACAATTATGTAAAATACTAGATTTGTTTTGGGACCTAGGAAAAATATTACTTTTCATATTCAACTAATATAATTCTCTATAAAATATTAATAGCCCCTTTCTAGCTATTTCTTTTGTACAGAAAATCCAGTAAAGGTTTTTCCTTTATTAAAAATACTAGATAACCTCCAATAATCATGAAAATTCTTCTGAAGACACTATAAAGTGTCTATATCTTAGTAAAATTAATACTTGTACATGTGCCCATATATTATTTCTCAAAATTTTGAGTAGGCTATTTTAGCCATATAAATGATTATAGCGTTATTTGTATTAAACCTTTTCCATATAAAATATAATTATATCTCTGTTATGCTTAGTACTTGTACCATATTTGTGAATGTTATTAGATATGTTATGGGTAGATTTCATACATGTCATGCATATACATACATTTATATTCACATTAAAGTTTTTATTTCTAAGAGGTTCTTTTAATAGAACAAGTAGATTATAGATTCTATTAGAAGGACCATGAGATTTGTAGGCCATTGCACATCATGCATCATACTCTATCATGTTTCTAAATGCGTCTGTACCATTTGGTCCTTTCTCATTAGACCCGGAAGACCCGGAAGGACAGCTCGAAGATCAGGATCTCAACACACACGGTCCAGGCGAGCCAATATCACTAGAACATGCTTCTAACCCAATTGTTACTTAAATTAATGTTGATTTAAATTATGAAATGCATGCTTTATATTATGTTGTTATATTATGTTGAACTCAATGCTGATAGTTATACCCTGTTCATTGCCCGGGACCCGAATGTCCTGGAACGGTGGACAAATAATCCGCCGAACTTTGTATTCACCCCTCGTTATAAAGCTTTGTGGTATCAGAATCTTGGTGAATTGGTCTAAGTGACTGTGGATGGTATCTTCGTGATAGGCTATGTGCTTCTGTGTGTCTCCCAGTGGGAGGATCCGTAAAACCCACTGAAATCTGTGTGATTGGTGGTGTACTTTTTGTCACCCGACTGTGTGAATGGTGGCAATAATCTATGATCGCTGGGCTCTATGTGAGCAGTGGTTACTCTTCTCTAACACTGGACTCTGTGTAAGCAGTGAATTGGTAAAATGGATTTTGGTCTACGTGACGGGGTAGATTGATCCGTAAAACCCACTGAAATCTGTGTGATTGGTGGTGTACTTTTTTGTCACCAGACTGTGTGAATGGTGGCAATAATCTCTGATCGCTGGGCTCTATGTGAGCAGCGGTTACTGTAACACCCCATTTTTGCTTCCAATAAAAATAATAATAAATCACAAGTCAATCAACTATTTAAAATAAAATTTGACCAATTCAAAGAAATTATGTATTAACATAAAAATAAAATCATGTCCATATATCAATTAAATTATAACTATGGACCTATTTGTAATTTAAAATTGTATGTTCTGATAATTCTAAGGTTTGCCGATAATGAGGAGCATTAAATGATATTTATTGCTCGTATAAAATAGATATTTATAAGACATAAAAATGAATCAAATAAATGAAATAGTGATATTTAATAACCCAAAACATATTTTTATTATACTCTCCTGAGTAATCAAATAACTTTAGGGACTAAAATGTAAAAGTCACAAAATATCTCTCGATCTTATCCTAAAGGGAACTAAAATGTAATAAAACCTAAAATATCTCTCAATCTTATCCTTACTTCATGACGAAGAAAACCTCTTAATATCTTCATGAATTTTTATATAAAGCTAAGGACTAAAATATAAAAGTTCCAAAATATCTCTTTTGGCCCTTATCCTAATCCTAATTTACTTCGTAATAAAGAAAACTTAAAATGGCTAGGTTACTTCGTAACTAAGTAACCTGCCCACAATATAAATTTTCTAATGACTAAAACTATTCGTGACTAATTAAAACATAATAAAAAGATTTAGATATTTTAGGAGATAAGTAATCATGAAATCTCAAAACTAATCATTATAATGGAACCTTCACAATTTATGGAGTTCAAATATATTGTGAAGAAACTTAATGTCCTTATGAAATTACATAAAGCCTAGGGACTAAAGTGCAAAATGTCCTAAATATCTCCCCTTGTCCCTGTCCTTATCTTCTTCACGTTATATATCTGGAGAGCTCACGCGCGCAGAAACAGAGCAAGAAAGCGGGTAGAGAGAAGAGAGAGGAGAGGGGAAGGAAGAAGAGAGAAGAAAGGGGAGAAGGAGAGCTGGGGCTCTCGACGGCAGTCGCCCGTGTGGCGAGCGGTGGAGGGAGGAGAGGGCGCACCAGCGTGGTGGCGGCGGAGCTCAGGCGTGAGCGATGGAAGCTTCGATGGAAGTTTCTTCTTGGCCTGACAACACGAACGAACGACGCACGGCAGCAGTACGGCCCGACAGAGCTAACGTCGCGCAGAGCAGTGGCAACGCCAGCATCGCCAAGAAGCCGCCATGAGCGGCCGCATGGCGCAAGCACGGCTCAACAGCGGCGCGGGCGGTGGCGTGCATGCGCGCGCGAGCTAGCTAGGTGGAGCTTCGGCGACAGCGGCAAGCGACAGCGGCGGCTCGCCTAGAGCCAACGGTGCTGGCCAAGACGCGAACGCACGTGAAGCACGACGGCGTTTGGTGGTGACGGCGTCTGGCTTGGTGCCTGTAGACGGTGGTGACCGGGAAGACCCGAGGCTGGCAACCAAGCAATGGCCGACGGCGACGATGGTGGCAACTATGGCCAGCCTGGGTGTAGAAGAGCAGACAACAGCTCGGTGAAGATGTGGCGAGGCGGACGACGCGACCGATGTAGGGCGCGTCAGCTCGGTCGGAAAGCATGGGAAGGCGCCAACAACGCCGGAAGACGGCCCATAGACGCCACGGCAGGGCGTTCGACCCAAAGGCAACCCAAGAGAGTGAATTTAGGTAAAACCCCGAAATCGTTATTTCATGTAGAAAAGAGCTATTCTAGAATTTATTTAAAATAATAGATGATATTCAAACATTATGAAACTTTTTATATAAATAGGAAATAATGTATAAAACCTAGTAAACATATTAAACTTACTAAACCATGAGTAAAAATTATACTCGTTAAAGTACATAGATTTATCTTTATTAAACACAAATAGAATAGCCCTAACATACATACAACCTATGACAACAAGAAATATAGACGATGATTTCTCACGTAAGAGAAATCTATGCAGAACCCTAGATGAACACGTGCATTACATGCATCAAGCATATTTCATCTTTTGCTTCTTTATCAATGTTATTCGCTTTTATGCGATAGAATCGGACAGCTCGGAAGAGAAGCTGGAAGACCAGACTCAAGACATCGACGCGTTCGGTGCAGGGGAGCCAATACCTCTAATTCATTCTTCTTTTACCCAGTTTTACTTAAATTATGTTGATTTTAAAATATTAGGTTGCATGCAATAATATGTTCCAAGTATAATTATGTTGTTAACAAAAGCTACTAGAGCAAGTCTAGTTATTCCTATTCCATATTATAAGCAGTGTTAATAAACACAAACCTCTCCTTAACATTTTCTTATCCTGTCCATTGATAACCTAAGGTATAGAAATTAAACTCCTTTACTAATAAGTCTTTGAATTGGCTTAGACATGCTTTAAGTCTAGAGTCCATGGGTTTGACCTTGGCTGTCAACGATACGGTACTAGGATGACGGGTCAACCTTTGTAACGGCATAGCCTGCTATCAACGGTGCAATGCAACGGCATAGCACGCTATCAACGGTGCGAAAGCAACGGTATAGCCTCCTATCAACGGTGCAATTGTAATGGCATAGCCGCTATCAACGGTACAGTTTGGCTCAGACAAATACCGTATGCGGAGTAGGTACCTCAATGGTACAGTCCCATCATTACCATGATATGTATCATGACAGGGTTTAGTCTCTTTGCTCACGATGGTGATGCATAGTGTAGCAAAGATGTACCATACCGCCTATGATTAAGACTACACTGTCACTGTATCAGTGCCTTGGACAGTCTAATCAGCATGTGCGTATCCCGAGTACATCATTATGGGAATGTGTTGTGCCCTGTTCCGAGTATTCCTACACTCGATAAGCTAAAGAGATAGTCCATGCATTCGGGTACCATTTATGCCTGAATGTGAATATAGTCGATAATCATCTGATTCCTGTGATTGAGATTAGGATCTGTGGATCCTAGCCTTTGTTGAGCTCAAGGGGATCACGCCTCTTGGCTAAGAGGGTGAGTCTACCACCATTTACCTGGGAAACGTGCTCCTGTGTAATATGGACACGGATTCGCCAGAAGATGGGAATCGTGCTCCTGTGTAATATGGACACGGATTCGCCATAACATCGGAGATAGCTCACCATGGCGATGGGACCTAGGCTGCCGAATGTGGAGACCATAACCATGGCTATGGTATGGATCTGCCACGTGGGACACGTATTCCTTGGCTAAGGATACGGTGTCACCACTGAGTTAACCCCTTGTGATATAAAGAATCGGCATATATAGCCCAGTACGTCTTTGGTTTATAAAAGGCTAAGTCTTGAATATTTAACTTAAAAATAAGCATATTTGATTTTGAGCAAACATGTGAACCTAACCTCCACCATAAAGCCTTGCATCATTGTTTAGCTTTAGGTGAGGTCTTGGTTCGCGAGCGCGGTTTGATTGCGCGCTCACACTCGCACCCACTCACCTTTTAGGTGGCGTCGAGAAGGGATTTGGCCTAAATGATATCGACAAGGAGGAGAAGGACCAGAAGATTGACGTGAAGGCCGAGGGTTAGGTGGGACTCTAGTCGCTTGCCTGTTTGGGTTGGGCACAGCCTTGAGACCCTACTCTTCTTATTGTTTCCGCTATGCTAAACTCTGGTAAGAGTTCAATTTTGTTTGTAGATTTGGCCTTTTCGGCCTACAAAAATCGAGCCATGCTGTAATTGAACTCTATAATATTAATAATTTTTTATCGCATGTATGACATGATTCCAGCATTTTGTAAAAGGTGCCGTGCTAGCAAGACAAGATCCTGAACTAGCACAGGTGCACCGAGGTTCCCGGTAACCGAGGCCCACAGTTACTCTTCTCTAGCACTAGACTCTGTGTGAGCAGTGAATTGCTAAAATGGATTTTGGTCTACGTGACGGGGTAGATTTGTCTAGGCTATGTGATGTTTGGTTTGGTCTTAGGTGACATGGAAAGAGTTAAACAACCCCAGTATTGATCAATTTTGGCATATATAGCCCAGTACGTCTTTTATTTGGTAGATGGCTAAGCCATAGGTTTTTACTATGGATTATTGCAACTCTGGCATTTAAGCAAATAAAATCAACCTAGCCTCCACCAAACAGCCTATATCATTATATTGCATTAGGTTGGATGTTGGTTCGCAAGCGCGGTTTGATTGCGCGCTCACCATGCACCCACTCACTCCTTTAGGTGAAGATGGAGAAGAAGAGGATCCCTACGACTGCTATGATGACGAGGAAGCTCTTGGAGCTGACGCGCAGGAAGGGTGTTAGGCGGGACTCCAGTCGCTTGCCTGTCGGATGGATGGCATTGCTCTTGGAATCCAAATTTTAACTTCGTTTCCGCATTTTCGAACTCTGATTAAAGAGCTCAATTTTGGTATTGTAATATTTGGCCAGTCCGGCCCTACAAACTTGAGCCACTATGTATTTAAACCTTTATGGTTGTATAAAACTCGTGCTTGTATGAGATGATTCCAGCATTTTGTAACTTGTACAGCGCTAGCAAGATAGATCCTGGGCTAGCGCAGACATATAGAGGTCCCTGGAAAAAGGGGTCTCACAAAGCTGATATCAGAGCATACGACTGTAGGAACCCTAACCCCTAGCCGATAGATAGAGACTTACCTACTTTACTTACACAAACCTTTTTACAACAATTTCTACTGCTGGTTCACCTTCTTTATCTCCTCTTGTCTCTTTTAAAACTTCTTGTTTACTCTACTCACCTGATTTGTTTCCCCTTACCTCTACTAATTCAAGATTGATTTTGATAATTTAGATGACGATTATTGTTCCCGAAGGATCTGACAGCTTTAGTCATACCGAAGACTTGTTTGGATCAACCGATGCAAGTATTCACATACTCAAGTGTCTCATTCAATACCTCGAGTACCATGAGGAACCTCAATTCTATGGAAGAAGGGTCCTGCTAGGATCTACTCCCTCCTGGCAGGTGGTAACCTTTATCCTCCAAATGAAAAAGGTGCCTCACACCATTTCTCCTCCGAGGTATCCCATCTCTCACCAACACTAGCATTGCAAGAAGTTGCCTGGCATGCTATTACCTGTTTGTGTCACATTTACGTGACACAGTTGCATGCCACACAGTTTCATTTCATCCCATCCCGAAGGCCAGAAGATCCGTACTGTTCAACCTACCTGGTAAATCCGCAGGAAGACCAACGCCTTGCAGAGCTACAATTATACACTCAAGCTGCAGGAGCCAACTTCGATTGCATCCTCAGAGAACTTCAAGAGTATCAGGACATCTTGAGGATGGAAGACCAGGAGAACAAGAATCTGCGTCAAGAACTTCAACATGCCAATGCTCGTGCTGTTGAATACCATGCCCTGTACCTCCTTGCCAAGGAAGAAGCTGCACAAGCACAAGCAGCTCTAGCAGCAACCTCACCCCAGGAATCTCCAGTAACATGCCGAGGACGCAAGCGCAAGTACTTGGACCTCACCAGACATTGCCCTACCACAAGGAATACCTTCGCCCGGCGCACTAATCTCTAGAATTATCCTTTGTATCATCCCATCAACTTGTATTTTGGTGGCTGAAATCCACTATGCCTAACTCTAGTGGCCTAGAAGAAGCCCTACTTATCCTTAGCTTTAACATAGTAAGGAAGTCTGGTGCTCTCTTAGCAACATTTTGATGTAGAGCACATTCTTCCTTAGCCTTAGTGGTAACGTAGACGATGTAATGTAATGCATTCAGTAGGATACCATGATAAAATAAATGGTATTCTCCCTCTCTATGTATGTGTGCCTTATTAACATGATGTGTTTTTGTCACTAATTGTTAAATTGGTTCTTTCGCACATGCATACCATACATATAGGCATAAGACTAAACCCTTTTTATTTTTCACCCAGATGCCTAGGGAGGCTCCTCTAAGGATCGGTGTCGGCAACCGTCGCCGCAATGATGATGAAGCTAGCGGCAGTCGGCGTCGTGCCCGAAGGCAAATGCGCCCCCTCTGCTAATTGACCCAACCTTGGAAAACATCTTGGCACATCAGACCCAGTTGATGCATGCCCTTGTCGCTAGCCAACTGAACCAGTCAGGTCGCCAAGGATCTAGACTCGGCGATTTCCTCCGTACCAAGCCCCCTAATTTCTCTGAAGCCACTAAACCCCTGGAGGCAGATGATTGGCTACGCACTGTGGAGAAGAAACTGACTCTGGCTCGTACCCGCGAAGAAGACAAGATAATCTTTGCTACCCACCTACTGGAAGGGGCTATAGCAGATTGGTGGGACAACTACCTCGAGGCCAAAAACAATACCGCAGTGGATGAAGATAATGAAGAAGAAGCCGAGAAAGAAAACGAAGCGGCAACTGATCCATAT
Source organism: Olyra latifolia (assembly GCA_036346145.1). Classification (NCBI taxonomy): domain Eukaryota; kingdom Viridiplantae; phylum Streptophyta; class Magnoliopsida; order Poales; family Poaceae; genus Olyra; species Olyra latifolia. The sequence goes on from CM070529.1 coordinate 7,966,246, forward strand.
GTTTCTTACACAGAGCAGATTTGATTGAAGTTTCTCTTTTTTTTTTGTTTTGCTAAACAACAGACATCGAGATTGGTTCAAATTTTAGTCAACAATAGTTGGATTTCAATCCAACCCATCTCCTCTTCTTTTTCTCTCTCCCTGATCCGACTCACTTCCTCCTCCCCTTGACTCTCACCCATAGTTCTTAAAACTAGACCGGTTATCGAACCAATCAAGTCTTCAGTTCACGGTTCATCGGTTGAAGCACGGTTCAGTTGAACCGCCGGTTAAAAAAAATGTGGCGGCTGCTCTCTTATCCATGGGTCAAAACTTAGGGGTGTTTGGCAGAGCTCCAACTCTCAACTCCGTCTCGAAGCAGTGCCAAACACCTTAATTCCATGTAACTCTGGAGCAGACAATTCTATGGAGCAGCCTCCCTCACAGTTCATTTTTGTGAAGCAGCTGGAAGGGTGCTTTACTGCTCTATAGTGGATTTGCTCCATAGTGGAGTTGCGAAGCAGAGCTGAAAAATTGGAGCTGAAGTCCTGCCAAACACCTGCTTAAAACAAGGTGGAGTAACAAATCCATGCATGCATGCAGCCTCATCCTCTCACACATCTTGCCAGCATGCATGTATGGGGCCGGTGCCTGCATTTTCCCTCTCTATTTGTTGCATGCCTCGAAATAATTCCCGAGTAATTGGCTGCATGCAGCCTTTTCTACCTTCTGATGCATGGTGGGACCAGATGGTTGCCTTTCCCCATAAATCATGCACGCGCGGGAGAGCCAAAATAGCCCTGCGCACACCAAGTCCGATTTTGCGCGCCTGCACAATGGACGCCCGGTTCACAGTTTCCCGGCCGGGTCAACGCGGTTTTTTCCGGTTCAGTTGCGCAAACGGTCTATGAAGCAAACTTAACCGTTCTAGTACCTGGTTTTGGTTTTTACTGGTTCAACCGCATGTCCGGTTCGGTTTTTAAAACTATGCTCCTACCTCTTTCTCCCCGTGGCACCACGCGTCCCTGCCTAGTTAGGGTTAGGATAGGTTAGGGCTAGGGTTGTATTAAGCCCCAGAGGAAGGTCGGAGAGACGGAGGATTGGCAGTGCGAAGCAGCATGCGGAGCTACGAGTGGCCAGAAGGCGGTGGGCGGTGGCCATTGGGGGGATCGGCACATAGCGGACGCGAGTTAGGATGGGTGGGGCCGGTGGGGCGGAGAGACGAAGGGGAGAGTAGAGCGGCGAGACGGTGAGGGCATTGCTAGCCTTGGGTGGTGGGCCAGAGTATGGGTGAAAATTGATCGAATCGGATTGGATAACGTCTAAACCATCTATATCCGTATTATTTTTTAGATCCAGATACGGATAGCTGGACACAGATGCGGATACAGATATTGTCATGATATGAATACGGATCGGATCAAATACAGCTGTGGATACCGATCGAAACATTTATACCCCATAAATTGTATGTTATAAAATCAATTAAAACACATAAATGACTCAACTGACTAAAACATTTGCTACAATTTACAATTGTCGATGAGTTATGGACCTAAATGACTAGGCCAGTGGGCTATAGACTAGTTGGTTATGGGCCTAAGCATCTAAATCTTCCCATTACAATTTATATTTGCTTTTTAGGCCTCGGTAGAATTTATACATCGGCTTCGGCTTTATAAGGATCATAGCATCCTAAGGATATATCGTGTATATGGCCCAGTCGTCAGGATATTTTATTCAAGCCGCGACTGATGTGAATTTATACTGTTCTGGATATCCGGATACGGATCTGGATTTGTCAAATATCGCCTGAACCGGATCCAAATCAGGATCCAAAGATAAATTATTCGGATTCGAAATTATCTGATCCCATAGTTTCTGAAACCAGATGCAATTGGTTCGGACCGGAAAGACCCGGTTCTGTTTTCGTCGCTAGACCAGAGGGGGTGGGGCCATGGTGGTCAGCACCACCAGAAGGGAAGGGACGGCAAGGGAAGGAGGCGGTGCCGGTGCGTCGACTGAAATCGCTGCGGTTTGAATTTTTTTTCTCTTTTTATAGCTTCAGACTTCACTGTTCACACACACACTCACAGTGGCAGTGTTTCTTTCGGCGGTTGCGGTTGCGGTTGCGTTTAAACTGAGAATTTGTAGCTCCTCGATTAGGACCTCTGAGGGATCAAAAAATTATAGAAAAAATGGTTTTGAGAGCTTTGAGAAGAAATATTAAGGTCTACAAAAATTGGCTACCAAACGTTAAAGCGTTTTACTTGTACAAAAATAACAAATTTTCAGATTATAAGCAGACGTAACGCAAACGCAAAAAGAAACACACCCAGTCACAGTAGTAGTCAACTGGATTCGCTGCTTGCTCTGCTCCCCGTCTGGATACCCAATCCTCCTCGTCGGAGGAGACGAGTGCGGCAATGGAGAATCTGCTCTCCTCCGTCTCCTCTCACGGCGCGCTCCAGGACTGCTTCGTCCTCCCGCCCGACCAGCGCCCGCCGGCCTCGTCCGCCGCCGTCTCCCTCCCCGTCATCGACCTCTCCCGCGGCCGCGACGAGATCTGCCGCGCGGTCCTCCACGCCGGCAAGGAGTTCGGTTTCTTCCAGGTCAGCCATGGGGATCTCCCGATTAATTTGATCTTGCCATCGCCGCTTGTTTAATCTCTTCTCGTGTCGACCACGCCGCAGGTGGTCAACCACGGCGTCCCGGAGCAGGCGATGCGGGACATGGAGGCGTTGTGCGAGGAGTTCTTCCGGCTGCCGGCGGCTGACAAGGCGGCCTTCCACTCCATGGACGCCGACAAGCCCAGCCGGCTCTTCTCCAATACCATCTACGCGAACTCCGGCGAGAGGTACTGGCGGGACTGCCTCCGCCTCGCGTGCAGCTTCCCCGTCGGCGAAGCCGAGAACGACTGGCCCGATAAGCCCCAAAAACTCGGGTAAAAAGATCACCACCACCACGAAATGACCAATTAATCGAACAACAGCTCGAATCCTATGGAGGAGATGGCCGTTCCGATCGATTTTCTTGCGTTGCAGGGAGGTCGTCGAGAAGTTCGTCGTGCCGACGAGATCCCTGGGGATGGAGCTGCTGCGGCTGCTGTGCGAGGGCATGGGGCTCCGCCCGGACTACTTCGAGGGCGGCCTCACCGACGGCGACGTGATTATCAACGTCAACCACTACCCGCCGTGCCCGGACCCGAGCAGGACGCTCGGCCTGCCGCCGCACTGCGACCGGAACCTCATAACGCTGCTACTCCAGGGCACCGTCTACGGCCTCCAGGCCTCATACAGGGGCGACTGGATCAACGTCGAGCCCGTGCCCAACGCCTTCGTCGTCAACTTCGGCCACCAACTCGAGGTCTCATGCTCCTCCACGCGAAGTTTCTCGATCATGATCAGCTCTATTCGGGGCAGGATCCATCAGGTTCGATTGGTTCTTGATATGTTGACGCAGATCGCAACCAATGGTTTACTGAAGAGCATCGAGCACCGGGCGGTGACCAACTCGGCCGTGGCGCGAACATCGGTGGCGACGTTCATCATGCCCACCATGGACACCCTCGTCGGGCCGGCGGAGGAGCTTGTCGACGGCGAGGACAATCCGGCGCGCTACCGCAGCATCACGTTCCGCGAGTTCAATCGCGTGTACAAGACCGTCGGCGCGCGGCGGGAGAGCGTGGAGAAGGCCTTCAGGATCTGATCGATCCCCTTCTCAGCCGAGGCGATGGAGCAAATTTTATGGTGATCAGCATTCAGCAACAGAGGATTGATTCTTGATCTACATGATGGGCAATAAACAGATGCATTGTTGGTGCTAACTGCCGAGAATGTAGCAATAACAACCCCCTCCCCCCACCAACATCATGTCACTCTCCAATGTCAAGTAAGTTTTTCTTTGCCAACCACGAGTTAGAAATCTCAGCGTAGAATTGGCGTGGATTTAATTTTCATGTTATTTAAATTGTAATAACTGAATGTTAGGACCTGTATGTGACCTTTAAATTTGTATTGAACTGCGTACATATGCGGATATAGAGGTCGGGAAGTACCTAACAGTGCCCCCACCCCCAAAAAAAAAGCACTTAACTTCAACTATGCATTGTTGTAGCTTCATATGCATGTTAAAAGCTAGACATTTTTTATGGTCCTTGAGGAGGTACTGGGAGATACTATAATTTCTAGCGTTAATTTATAGTAGCTCATGGACGCTGCCGTTCGCTGGAAAAAGGGGAAGCCAATGTGTTAAATTAGGGTAATGCGGAATTGATTGTATTGCCCAAAGGGCTGAGTATATATAGAGGTACAGGAGACAGGCCTCCCCCAAGGCCCATATACTCTAACACCCCCCCGCAGTCTGAACGGCACTAGGCAACGTTTAGACTGATACAATACAAACACACGCTCCCCCGCAGTCAATAGTCAAGACAGAAAAGACCATCAACAGAAAAGACCATCACTCCCCTGCAGTCTAGATGGTCGGTGCACAGACATTCAGACTTGCCCGGAACTCGGTGAAGACCGTCGTGGGAAGACCCTTGGTGAAGATATCAGCGTACTGGGACGACGTCGGGACATGGAGAACACGCACTTGTCCGAGAGCAACGCGCTCACGGACAAAATGCAGATCGATCTCAACATGTTTAGTCCGTGATCTTTGACTTTGGTTGGAGAGGTATCTGCTACGCAGCGTTATTGCGATGAAGCGAGGCGACTGGCGAAGAGGATGTGAAGCTCTCTGGCGATTGATGGCGGCGAGCCTCGGCGACGCTGCGTTAAGCAGCCGCAGTATTTCGGCCTCGGCCATTTGGAGCGAGAGCGGTGTCTTTGTTGCTTGAAGACCAGAGACGAGTTGTCACCGAGGAAGACGGCGTAGCCGGAGGTGGACTTGCGGGTGTCAGGACAACTTGCCCAGTTAGTATCGGTGTAGACCGTGAGATCCACGGGCGTGCACCGTCGTAGGAGACCAAGGGCAAGAGAGCCCTGAAGGTACCGCAGGATGCGCTTCAGGGCTGCAAAGTGAGGCTCCCGAGGATCATGCATGAATAGACAGACCTGCTGAACTACAAACGTGATGTCCGGACGGGTGAAGGCCAGGTACTGAAGAGCTTTAGCCAGACTGCAGTAAAGAGTGGCGTCAGCCACTGGAGACCCATCTGTGGAGAGCTTGGACCCTGTGTCAACTGGGGTGGCACAAGGTTTGCAGTCACTCATGGCGGCACTATCCAAGATGTCGATGATGTACTGGCGCTGAGAGAGAAGGAGACCTCCAGACTATCGGTGCACTAAAACTCCAAGAAAGTGGTGTAGAGGACCAAGATCTTTTAGAGAGAACTCGTGCTCCAGAGCAGTGATGATGCGCCTAAGGAGATCATCTGAAGAGGCAGTCAGCACAATATCATCCACATAGAATAGAAGATAGGCTGTGTCATCACCCCGACGGTAGATGAAGAGAGACGTGTCCGCCTTTGCCTCAATAAAACCAAGAGACTGGAGATGTGAAGCAATCGTGCTGTACCAAGCTCGTGGGGACTGCTTAAGATCATATAGAGATTTGTTGAGGAGACATACATGATCTGGGCAGGAGGGATCCACAAATCCTGAAGGTTGGGCGCAGTAGACTGTCTCTGTCAGTGTGCCAAGGAGAAAAGCATTATTGACGTCGAGCTGCCGAATAGACCATCCTCGTGAGAGTGCTAGTGACAGGACTGTCCGGATAGTGGCTGGCTTGACAACAGGACTGAATGTCTCGTCAAAGTCGATACCTGGGCGCTGAATGAAGCCGTAAAGGACCTAGCGAGCTTTGTATCTGTCAAGTGAACCATCTACATTCAAATTTTGCTTGAAGATCCACTTGCCGCTGACCACATTGGCACCAGCTGGTAGTGGGACAAGATCCTACGTGTTGTTGGCACGGAGGGCCTCGAACTCCCTGGTCATCGCTTCGCGCCACTGTGGGTCGGCCAGAGCAACGCGATATGACGTCAGCGGGGAAGGCAGCGCCGAGGCGTGGAGATTCAATCGCTCATGAGGCGGGACAACAATGCCACCCTTGCGACGGGTGACCATGCGATGAGCATTGGTCACGGGGAGCAGAGGGGCCCCGCTGGCAGCAACCTGTGGAGGAGCTCCAACAGGGGCAGCGGGAACATTGGTGGCCGTGACCACAGGGGCGACTGCGGGAGGGCAGGCGCGGAAAGCAAGGGCACTCCGCTGGTCGAGGGGCAAGCACTGCTGGCAACAGCCTATGGAACGAGTCCAGCAGGGGCAGCAGTGACCCAGGGTGCCGACGAAGAACTGGGCTGCGGGACACCGCTAGCAACAACCTGTGGGGAAAGATCCACAGGGGCAGCAGTGACCGCAGGCATCGAGGAAAAGCTCGTCCGAGGCAAGGAAGCGGCACCGCTGGCAACAACCTGTGGAGGTGATCCAACAGGGGCAATGGTGACAACGGTTGTGGCCGACAGGGTTGCCGGGGTGACCAACGTGACCACCAGTGGGACAGGGGCGACCGTCGAGGTCGCCGTCGAGGTAGAGGAGGTACCTGCAGAAGACAACGAGGCACAGACCCCGATCGGCATGGGAAGACCGGCTTGTTTAGTTAGGAAATCGAGATCATAGGGCGAAGATGTGCCGGAGGGGCTGGAGGCAAGAGGGAAGTGTGACTCGTCAAAGGTGACATGCCGGGAGATAATGACGCGATTGGAGGTGAGATCGAAACATCGCCAGCCTTTGTGATCAGAGGGATATCCGAGGAAGACACAAAGGGTGGAGCGGGGAGCGAGTTTGTGTGGGGCGGTGCTAGAGAGGTTAGGGTAGCTAGCGCAACCAAACACACGGAGATTGTCGTAGACGGAGTGAGTGCCATGAAAGGCAAACCAAGGAGTGGAGTGAGAGAGGGTGGAGGTGGGACGTATGTTGAGAAGGTAGGTAGCGGCGTGGAGATCCTCGACCCAGAAGGAAGGAGGGAGGCTTGCCTGGAATAGAAGGGAACGCATCGCATCGTTGGTGGTACGAATGGCGTGTTCGGCCTTACCGTTTTGTGGAGAGGTGTAGAGGCACGACATACGAAAGGTAACACCAAGAGTAAGAAAGACGGACCGAGATGTGGAGTTATCGAACTCACGATTGTTATCAGCTTGGACACATTTGATGGTGGTGCCAAACTGAGTCCGAACGTAGGAAAAAAAGTGAGAGATGGTGGGAAAAGTGTCGGACTTGACACGGAGAGGGAAAGTCCACATGAAGTGGGAGCAGTCGTCAAAAATCACGAGATAATACGTGTAACTCGAAACACTAGCAATGGGAGACGTCCAGAGATCACAATGTATTAAATTGAAATTAAGTTTGGCTCGACTCGTGGAGGAAACAAATGGAAGGCGAACATGACGACCTAACTGATAGGCATGACAGAGATGATCAAGTTTGCCTTTATTACAAGAAATAGAAGACAAGCTAGCTAGCCTAGCAATGGTGTCACGACTGGGGTGACCAAGACAGTGGTGCCATAGCTCCTGCGTGGAAGTGGTAGCGGCAAGGGCATGGCAGGAGGGCGCCGGAGTGAAGGAATAGAGGTCCTCGGAGCTATTGCATCTGACGAGCATGTTCCTGGTATGAAGATCCTTCATAGTGAAACCAGACGGGTCAAACTCAACAGAACAGTGATTATCAGTGGTGAACTAATGAACGGAAATGAGATTGTTAATCAGGTGAGGTGTGACAAGGACATTACGTAGAGTAATAGGTCCCTGTGGGGTGGTAATGGTGAGGTGACCCGTGGATGTGACTGGTAAGTGGGACCCGTTACCAACAACGATGTTGGACGGGCATGAGGGTGAGGAGGGGTGGGAGGAGGAGAGTGTACCGACATCGGAGGTCATATGAGAGGTGGCACCCGAGTCCATGTACCACTCCGTGTTGCTGGGAGGCAGAGCGAGGGACATAGTGGTGAAAGCACTAGCTAGGGGTCGCTTGATCAGTGTGCCCCCACCATAGGTTTCCAAGCCGGGTCGAAGGTGCATGAGCCTGATCCAGCCAGTGGTGAGGAGGAACCACTGTCAGCAGTGCAAGGCGAGGGCGTGGGGAGGTGGACGCGGAGGCGTAGTCGAAGTAGCCGGTGCAGGAGGACGTCCGAGGATGCCCTGGCTTTGGTAAGGCCAGAGCTGGACTGTACCAGTCCAGGGGTTGTAGTAGGACGGCGCAGGAGGACGCCCGGTCCCACCATTGAAGCTGGTGCTGCCACCACCGCCACCGCTGCCTCCGCCTCCACCTCCACCGCCCTTGTCCTTGGTCTTGCCCTTGTTCTTGCCCCTGTGGTTGTTCCCGCTCGAGGGGCCACCGGAAGGGGGGCGAGGAGCGGTGACCACAAAGGCGGTGGAGGGAGCGGTGGAAGCGGAGTCAAGCTAAAACTCATAGAGGAGCAACTGGGAGCGGACACTGCCGAAGTTCGGGAGGGGCTGCTTGTTTTGAATAATCTGCTTCTGTGTGGAAAACTTCTCATTCAAGTTCAACCCACGCAGCAGGGTTAGGACCAGAGTACGGTCAATGACCGGCTAACCTAGGTCATGAGGGTGTCCGCCGAGCTCGGCGGCGGCGATGGTCGTGACGAGAGATCCCCGAGAGGTGTGGAACTGCGCCTCGGCGTGGAGGATGCGCGTCTCCTGGTTCCCGAGGAACTGGTCCTCGAGACTGGTCCACACGCCATGTGGCATTGGCGGTCATCACCACCTCCAGAAGATCAGGCGTGATGCCACCGTACAACCACGAGAGGACGACGTAGTCCATGCGGGTCCACGCGGGGTTAGCGAAGTTCCCGACTGTAGAGAGGACGTGGTCCGCCAGTGCGTAGCGGTTGAGTGTCACGAGAAAGAGCCCGCGCCACCGGTGGTAGTTGGGATTACTGAGGTCGAGTACCACCGGGACAAGTGAGGCCATGCTCGGGAGGGCGACGGCTTGCACGTGAAGCGCGACAACCGTATCAGGTTCTTCAGCAGATGCTCCAACACCAGTGCCAGCGGCGTGCCCGCACTGATGTCAGGAATGGCAATAATGGGTCCCGCAGGAGGGTAACTGGGGTAGACTCCAGTCGGTCCATGTGTGCCATAGACAAAACTAGCGGGAGGGGCAGCTGGCCTGGTGCCCAAGCCGGTTTCCAGGCCGTGGCCAGCACCAGTTAAGTGGAGAGGATGAGTCCCCCACCCCACTGTCGCCAGCACCGAGGGAGGAAGCGAGCAGATGACTCGGCGTGCCGGCGATGGAGGCGGCGGCGGCCTGGGCCTGCGCTTGGGCGAGCCAGGTCGCGGGAGGGGCGACACTAAGCCAAGGCGCAGAGGTCACGGAGGGCCCCGAGCAGCCATGGACCGGCGGTGGCGGCCGACGCGAGGTGGCGCCAAGCTAGGGCGTGGAGGTCGCGGGAGGGCTCGAGCCAGCCGGGCTGGCGGCGGCGGGCTACGACGCCCGGGCGGCGGCGGCGACTGTCGCGCGTGGCGGCCGGGCAGGCGCCGGCGGCGGTGGCGCCGCCACCAGCCTTGGGAAGAAGAGGCGTGGTCGATTCGGAGAGAGGGGTGCCAGAGCTGTGTAGCAGCGGGCCACTGCCGGCGGTGAGGAAGACGGTAGGCAGGTGGTCGGCGTGGATGGGGAAGTAGCTAGCGCGGTATCCGGTTGAGGATACCGCGCCAGGAAGAACGAGGCCGGCAGTTCGAAGAGCAACTTGGACCTCGTCGGGAGGGTGTGGACGGCGGCAACGATCTGGGCGATGGCGGCATCCGCAAGATGAGCTGCGGACGACGGGGCAGAGGAGTTCGCCAACGCGGGATCGCTGACCGTCGTCAGGTTGGCGATGGTGGCCACCGTGGGTGAAGATGAGGAGGGAAGAAGAACCACCGCCGTCGCAGCGGTTGATGCGGAGGAGAGATCCGTGGGGAGTGATCTGCCATGGACGTCATGGGGCGACGTCACCAGCGGCGGCAGGTAAGGTGGATTAGGGTTTAGCCTCTAATACCATGTTAAATTAGGGTAATGCGGAATTGATTGTATTGCCCAAAGGGCTGAGTATATATAGAGGTACAAGAGACGGGCCTCCCCCAAGGCCCATATACTCTATAACACAATGGGCGGATGGTGGAGCAGCAGCCGAAGCCAACGGCCAGACCTGGGGAAAGGGAGCGATAGGGCGAGCGGAGCGGTGACCAAAGCCAATGGACCTGACCTAGGGAAGGGGAGCGGTAGGGCGGGCGGGGCAGCGACAACCGTCGCCGTATCTAGGGAAGGACCGGAGATGGCGAGCGAACGAGGGGATTGGAGTGTGCAAATAGCAGCGGTGGATTTGGGCTAGGCCAAATAGCAGTAGTGAGGTGGACCGGCGGTTAGGAAAAATTAATATAATATATGAGTGAGAAGTTAGAGACGATTGAGATATATAAATAGAAAATATTAAGATGATCCGATTTTAGTTGCCGGTGAAGATCAACCGTTGTCAACGTCCATGAACAATGGAACGTGCACGAGCACGACCGGTCATTCAGTAAGAACCGTAGATGTATAGTATATATGATATATATTTCCCCGGCACCCTGTGGCACTCCCGGGTTCTTGATCGAATTGTATGGGGTCGAATTGTTATCTTACATGCAGTTCGTGCAACGCTTAGGCACCATCTCTGTATAACACGGGATTTTTTTGTTTTTACAAACTCTTGACGAGAGCGATGTGTCCCCTCAAGAACTTACATGCGAAAAAAATATGGAGTAGCTTCCATGTTTAATACAGTATTTTGAACTGACATGTTTAACACAGCAGATGTTGGAAAAATAGGCATTATTTTAATTCCAGATTTGATTATTAAGCAAATTTCACAAATGATCAAAGACGGCAGGCAGCACATGATTGAAAAAGGAGATCTATACAAAGTCGCACACGCGACAAACGGAGGGAAAAAAGATTTTTATGAAGGGCTTGAGGATGAATTGGAAGCAACGTAGTAGCGACCGTTTGTAGAGGAAGTAGTCGACATCGACGATTGCACCTAGCTGCAGTTTGTAGCTGACGTTGTGGAAGAACTCAAGCGGTCGCGCAGATGCGTTGCCTAAAAACTTTATTGCCGTCCCCATGCAGGTGCTCGCAGTAGCAACGGTTCGTAGATCCCACTCTCCTTGTCTCCCGGTGCACGCCGTGAAGGAAGGCCGGCGAGAGGCGATGGCAACATGAAGACTCAATATCGATCACTTCTGAATCATGCGAGAGAGAAGGAAAACCTGCATATTTGCTTGGAAGTCTTCAAGATTTATAGTCCCTCACTAGTAACACTTCTCCAATTGAAACTGCCCATTTAATTGATCGTTTCAAATTGAAACCGCAACCATAAATTGGTCATTTCAAAATTGGTAATAATGGTAGTATTAATCAACGCGCTAATGCAAGGAAGCCGTGAAATTAAAAGGAGATTAACCACGCCAGGATTTAATCCACGACATGGTGACGTCGCAAGTCACAAGTCACGTGAGAAAATCATAAGGAAATACACGGTAATTAGGGTAATACACGCACGTGTACGTGTGACTTTAGCCTTGCCCCTTCTTATCCTTCATGTGCCTTACCCCTTCTTATCCTTCATGTGCCTTACGATGAAATATGGTGGGAGCTCCCCTTTTAAGTTGGTATTCTCTTCTCCCAACTAGTAATATGGTACTATTTTTTTCTAGCTTTGGCATTTAGGAATGAATGGAACTCTCACTCACATGGCCCAATTCTAACAATTCCACACCAATGCTGAAGTAGACAAAGACTCAAAAAATTGATAACTATGTTGAATCTTTATTTAATATAATAGTGTTTCGGTGTAAGTCCCGTACGGGTTGAATTTCCAATTAGAGTAACGAGATTAATTCTCCTACAACTAAAGAATGGACTAAGCCTTGAATTCACAGCTTTGTGTGGTTAAATTTCACCCGAAATCTTAACTGATTCTAGGCTACCAAAGGAACCTCACCTAAATGGAGCGTTACATGGTCATGCTCCCTGATCTTGTGATGAGCTTTCTAAAGAATGCCCATTTGTCATGAACTGCGACCTCACCGTTGAGCTTAAGTAGGTGTATTCATTTTAGGTATCCTGTAGCATGATACCTTTTTCCTCTCATTAGGACAGTAGAATACATTAAGGTTTTAAACCAACCTTCTATACAGTTGAGAGTACTTAGAATATGGGTAGATTTAATATACTCTCTTGTTATAATCACAACTTGTTTTTCTCATTATCTAATTCACGGGATCTCCGATCAATAGGATGAGTTACAATTGTGAAGTAACTCAAATGTGCCTCATTCTCATGTCCTTCGATGCAATAGAAATCACATTCCTTGCTAATCTCTTTGTAATAGGGCCTGCCAGATTTTTCTCAGCGCGTATATAATTGACAGTTATCACTTTGGACCATCTCAATTTTCTAACAAATTTAAGCCTACGTTTCATATGTCTAGAGGACTTCATATTATCCTTAGTACTCATAACCTTGGTCAACACTGTTTGGTTATCACAATACATTAAGATTGTCAGAATCGGTTTCTCAACCTCTGGCAAGCAAGTCCAACAGAAGCTCTCTGAGCCTTTCAGCCTCAACAGTGGATGTGTCTAGTGCTACAAGTTCCGTTTCCATGGTTGACCGCGTCAATATAGTCTGTTTATAAGAACTCCACGAAACAGAAGCACCCGCTAATGTAAACACATAGCCACTTGTAGCTTTGATCTCATCTGCATCAGAGATCCAATTTGAATCACTAGCTATACCCTTCTAATACTGGAGAGTATTCAGTATAGTGAATTCTATAAGATGTAGTACCTCTTAAATCGCACAACACTCTCTCAAGAGCCTCCTAATGATCATCTCCTGGATTAGAAGTAAACCGGCTTAATTTGCCCACAGCAAATGAGATGTCAGGTCTCGGTGCACCAACTAAATACATAAGGGACCCAATTATTTGTGAATACTTCAATTGATCTTTCCTTGATCCGTTATTTTTGCGAAGCTTTACACTTGCATCATAAGGAGTTGGGGATGTTTTGTAGTTCTCAAAGCCGAAGCTGCTCGATAATTTTTCTGCATAATAAGACTGACTCAAAGTAATCCCATTCTCAGTTCTGATCAATTTAATATTTAAAATTGCATCTGCCTTACCCATATCTTTTATATCAAAACAATTAGATAAGAAAGACTTGACCTTGTCAATGACGGTAGTGTTGGTCCCAAATATAAGTATGCCATCAACATACAAACACAAGATGACTCCTTGACCCCCACCATAGCGATAATAAACACATTTATCCATCTCATTCACATTAAAACTAGCTGAAGTTAAAGTTTATTAAATTTCTCATGCCATTGTTTACATGCTTGCTTTAGGCCATATAGGGATTTCAATAATTTATGCACCTTGTTCTCTTGTCCAGAAATCACAAAGCCATCTGGTTGCTCAATATAAATTTCTTCCTCCAACTCTCTATTAAGGAAAGTAGTCCTCACATGCATTTGATGGATAAGTAAATCACAGGAAGATGCTAATGCAAGTAGTATTCTGATGGAGGGAATTCTCGCAACAGGAGAGTAAGTATCAAAGAAATCTTCTTCTTTTTAGGTATAACTCTTGGTCACAAGTCTAGCCTTGTACTTATCAATAGTACCATCAGGCTTCATTTTCTTTTTAAAGATCTACTTACATTCAACCGGTTTACACCCACGAGGAAGTTTAACGATCTCCCATGTCCCCATGATGGAATCCATCTTGCTACAAATAGTCTCTTTCCAATACTCTGCATTAGACAATGCATAAGCCTTTGAAAGAGTTTTTGACACTTCATCCACAAGATAAACAATAAAGTCATTGCCAAAGGTTTTCTCAATCTTTTGTCTTTTACTCTTACGAGGAACCTCAATGACAATATTGTCATCCTTATCAGGAATATCACAAGCTGGTTCAATAATATTAGATAATTCATAAGTAGATGGAAGATCAGAAGTTTGAGAATTTTCATTAAAGCCTGCTGCTCTCATAGGATAAATATTCTTATAAAAGGAAGCATCTCTAGATTCCATTATTGTGTTAGCAAATAATCTTAGGGGAATCTGATTTTACAACTAAAGATTTCTATATTTTGTTTGTCTATAAGGCTTTCTATATTTTGTTTGTCCTGCATTGTACATATATTTCGTCATGTAGAAGCGGTAACGATATTTCCATTATCTAAATAGGAGTAAGAAATCAAGATAGGCAAAATCAACTAGGCACCTGCCGTTTAGTGATTTCGGAGAAAATAAGAACCAAAACGGAGGTACACATCTATCCACAAGGATGCATCTAATTGCAGGAAACCAAAACCTTTATTTCGAATAAAATTACACGAGACAATGATCCGAGGGACTAAAAGACCTAAGTAGCATCGACACACTATCCATCGCTGCAAGTTGATACACACTCAAATCTTGTCAAGCTTTGGCGTGGCGATGAACGGGTTCTGCTCTGCGATCTGCTGGCGGCCGGCGGCCTTGTAGTCGAAGTCACACGCGTGCTTGGCGGCGTACCGGTGCACGCCGCAGTAGGTGCTCCCGCACCGGCAGACGAACCCTAGCAGCCCCACCTTCTTCCGGCACGCCTCGCACCTGTTCTTCGCCTCCGCCTTCGCCACCACAGTCTTCTCCTGCGGCTGTTCCTCTTCTTTGGAAGCCTCCGGCGTGGTCGTCGCGATCGACGCGAGGTCGGCCCTGACGGCGTCCACGGTGGATGCGCCGGCGTCGGCATCGACAAGGCTTAGGCTGCGCTGTTGCTGATCGTAGCAACGCGAGCAAAGGTAGCTGGTCGCCGCGGTGCTGAAGACCGGGCAGCCGTTGACGCACATGCTGACGGCGTCGTCCGCCGCGGACGACGCGCTCGCGTCGACGGCGTCGTGCGCCGTGCACGACGACGACGACAACGACGCGCCGGCGTCGACGGCGCTGATCTGCTGCTGCCTCCTGTAGCAGCAGGAGCAGAGGTTGTCGGTCGCCGCGCTGCCGAAGAAGCCGCAGCCGTTGGCGCACATGGCCGCGCCGCCGCTGCCGCCACCGCCGCCGCCGCCGCTGCTCGAGACGCCGCCGTCCTGCACCTCCGTCGTCTGCCTTCCTGCCATCGCTGCCAACCTCGATCGATCGCGCTTGCTTCTCTAGCTGCGTCTGTCGGTGGATCGATCGATTGTTCTCTGGAGGCGATGCCTTCGGGGGGCTGTGCCTTTTAAGGTGCGGCATAAGGGGACGTGGCCCAAATCGAGTCAATCTGCAATGTTTTGCGTATGGGCGCCGTTTTCCCCGGTTGGTCCGTGTCGGAATGGGACACGTACGTACGTGAGTTGGGCTGATCCCTCGGTTCAGTCTGGTTGGAGTCTTGGGTAGCACGGCAGTGTGGCACGGCACATGGCGTCTCCAACTCTCTCTGACGGGCCCATGTAACGCACCAAGACACCGAAACGATGTGGCCACGCTTCCGGTTATTCGGGACACTGGTTTTCCGGTTCCTGGAGCAGTAAAAACTGAAGGGAATACCATGCGCGCCGAACTAGACAAAAACAAGAACCAAATTGAATTAGATTAGAAAAAAACTGTTTTTCTACCCGCAAACGCTTAGCCTCTTACGTCCGATTATATGGGATGAAAGCCCTTCGATCTCGCTCTATTTTAATACTGGCAGCTGCACACCCCATAGGAGATGAGTGAAGCGAAGTCTAAACGCACGCATGACACCAACCCATTCCAATCTCTCTCCTTCCTCCCTCATCTCTTATCTCTAGATGTACTCTCATCTCTCCAGCACCTAGCCTTCTATCTCTCTCTATCTCCCCCTTCCTCTCTCTCAGTGCTCCCATCGCTCTCTCTCTCTCTCCCTCTCCCCCTCCCCTCCCTCTTTCCCAGCGCTCCCCATCCTCTAGATCTGCTCGGATTCATGAATCACATGCCGCCTTTCATGCCGACATGGACGAGGGTCTCGGTGATATCGCCGAGCTTAGCGGTAGCGCCACTAGAGGAGGGCTTGACGCCTACTGCCATAGCGAACGGTGCCCCTACCTCTCCTATCCTGACAAGTGGTGATCCCTTCTCGTCGACAAGGTGGTGGCTTGGAGGGCGAGGCCGTAGGGCGATGGTAGGAAGGACGATGATGAGAAGAGCGATGTA
The DNA here is from genome assembly GCA_036346145.1 of Olyra latifolia. NCBI lineage: Eukaryota > Viridiplantae > Streptophyta > Magnoliopsida > Poales > Poaceae > Olyra > Olyra latifolia. Next base: position 7,982,421 of record CM070529.1, read on the forward strand.
CAATGCAACTTGGCTTAAAACATCACCTTTTACGTATGAAACATGGTTTTTTACTTTGGTGAAACATGGGTTTGATCTAGTAAAACAGGTGTAAAAAAAGAAACATTTTTGTTTGCTTTTATAAAACATGTTTTTTCTCTTGTGAAACATTAGTTTTGCTTTGATGAAACATTGTTTATGCTCTTGTGAAAGCAAAACATTTGCTTGTATGAGTGAAACATTTTTGAATAACCGTGGAAACATTGTTTCGACGATGTTTCGATAGTACTTTTGCTATGTTTCATCATTATTTCGTCCATGTTTCATCTATTATTCGACCACGTTCTCATGATGTTTCATCAATACTTCATCCATGCTTCATTAATAATTTGCCATGTTTCATCAGTTTTTACCAATGTTTTTATCAGGACATTGATTCGACGATGTCCTATTGCAGTGTTTCATCAGTATGTGCACCATGTTTTCTCAGGTAAAATCAGATGTTTTAACAATACTTCAACCATGTTTCTACAGTTCACTTCTTATATATGTTCCTAGTCGAGCGTCTAAAAAGTGTCGATTTTTTGCAATGAATCGAACATCTGATCCCTAGTCAAACCCCTTATTTTACCAATCGATTCGGTTTTTGTATTTTGCTAATCCAAGAACTATATAGGTATTTTTCCAGTCTACTGATAACGAGTGTTCGTCCTGGATGGTGCAAGTTAGCTCAGCCAAACGCATACAACTTCTCGATTAGCCAAATGCATCAAACATGTTCGTATGCTATACCTCAGAAATTTTCTTTCATGGTAATTTGGTACCTAAACCGAAATTGAGGGTTTTAAGCACGATCAAGCATATAATTACGACGTGCCTATCTTCTTCCTTTATTGCTTTTCCATCGTATGTATTTCTTGCTCTCATTTTTTTTATAGTAACGAGTAAGGTGCCCCACGCATATTTGCAGCTAGATTTTATCAAACATTAAGAGGAATTTGTATATATAAAGAGTCATACTCATATTAATCATGGTAAGCTCTAATTGAGTCAAACTCAATCTCATTACGATTTTATATTATTTTTGTTTTGAATTTATGTTGTTTTTATTTTTTATCCTAGTTGATATGATATCCTTTTATAGTCTTGTAGTAGTTAATAGGAACTCGTTTTCTATTATTTATAATTTGAATTTTATTTCTTTTTATTTTTATTGTAGTTAATATGTACTCTTTTTTATATCCTTTTTTAGTTGGTACGAACTCCTTTTCTATTATTTTTATTCTAAATTTAATTTCTTCTATTATATTATTATAGTCGATATGGATCTTTTCTTTTAATTCAAGCCATTATAATTCGGACCATAATAATAGGGACGGCAAATGAGCCGATCCCCCGCCGGGGTGTGCCTCCTCGTCCCTGTCCCTGTCAGCCTAAAATTTCCCTATCCCCCTGCCCTCATTTAGGTGACATCGACTCGATGGGTCTCCTGTCCCCGCCAAAACTGTCATGCTCCCCGCCATCTTAGTGCTTTGTTCAATGAAGTGTCATATGATAATTAAAAATGTTACGTAACATACATATAATACGTTTTCATCCACTTATATGAGCAAAATATTACCTTTTCTAACGTTTCATTCTATGGAGTTGCATTGGATTGTTGTTTTTTTTCCCAACACAATTGTAAAAAAAAAACATGTATGAAAGCTTTATGCAATCTTCCTGGATGGATTGGTATTCCACTTATTTTACAATGGTGCTAGGCCTTTACACATGATTTTTTTTTTCTGAACTAAGCTCTATTTTTTGTCTGACGGATGTCGAGTGGCACGCACACGTCGCCTTCGTCGTCGCTCGCCTCGTATGAGTGAGAGCAGGGATCAGTAGCGAACGGATGGAATTTGGGTAGTTAATTGTGACCAAAACTATTTATCGTAACACTTAAAAGTCAAGTGCAACAGTGATGCGGATCAACCAGTGAGAACCACGACATGTAAATATTCTTTAATTTCATGGTGACAATGATAGAATCAACTTATCAAGAAAGATCTTTCATGGTCCAATCCAAGTCCATAGCCTTTCTCCTCCAAAGGTTTGATGGTAGTAACATCAGCACCATATCCACATGACTAAACGAGGGATAGCTATTTTCCTAGTGTTTTGCCCAATGAAGTGTCCGACGATAATTGAACAAATGTTACACACAACAATATAACATGTTTCTTCTACTTCTCTCGAGAAAAATATCACCTTTCCTAACTTCACATTTCGTTGAGTTGCACGTAATTACAACTGAGGGCTTTCTTGGGATGGATGGTCTTTTTTTTTTTTTTTGTCTCAACCCAATGTAAAAATACATGTCTGAAAACGTGGGCTAGAATACTTGCTCGGCTCCATTTTTTTTTTCCCAAATTGGGTTGGTCTGACCCAAACAAAATTTTTACAGGTAAAAGAATTTATAGCTGTACTTCATTTGCACCGCAAAATACAACTGGAACTTTTACATATGTCCAAAATTACAATACTTGCAAGCAGGGCCTAATGTTGCAATGTATTAAGTGGGATATAATTCCTCTAAGAAAAGTAGGATATAATTAGTTACGCACACGTTCACGTTTCTTTTACTTTGTGATGAGCAAAATATCACCTTTCCTCCTATTCTGGTGATGTTTATCCGAATCCATTAATAGAGATAATTACTTTTTTAAGTGCTTCCAAAACAAGTCACCCTGATCCTAAAAAATTGTACATGTGTCTCGAGCATGAGTGCCATGCAGTTCAAAGCATCCACTCCTCCATCTCTATTAAACGCCAAAGCTTGAAGAAACTACCTCGGCAGAAGAGAGGCGATGGAGGCGATCAATCCTGCAGCTAACATGGCGGTGGTGTTCGACGCGGCGATCCTGAGCGGGCTGGCCAACATCCCCGCACAGTTCGTCTGGCCCACCGGGGAGGCGCCGGCCGCCGATGGCCAGTCGGAGGAGATCGCCATTCCGGTCCTCGACCTCGGCGAGTTCTTGGCCGCCGGCCGGGAGGACGCCGCCCTCGTCGACCGCGGCCTAGCGGCTGCATGCGAGCAGCACGGGTTCTTCCTCGTGGTGAACCACGGCGTGGACATGGCGCTGCTCGCCGAGGCGTACCGCTGCTGTGAAGCCTTCTACGCGCGGCCCCTCGCGGAGAAGCAGCGCGCGCAGCGCCGCCCCGGGGAGAGCCACGGCTACGCGGGCAGCTTCACGGGCCGCTTCGGGAGCAAGCTGCCCTGGAAGGAGACCCTCTCGTTCAACTGCTCCACCGCGCCGGAGAACGCCGGCATGGTCGTCGACTACTTCGTCGCCGCCCTCGGCGAGGAATACCGCCACATGGGGTACGTGCGTGAGTGCATGGCGCTCTTCTGTGCGCGGTTTAATGCGCGTCCTATTTGCACCAGACATGCATGGTTTGATTGGTAATCAAACAATGCGAAATTTTAGTTCAAAATTTTGGTTAGCATTTAGAACGAAAAAAAGAAATCAGTATTCAGTAAGGAGTAGTAATTAGGTGTTTTCCCAAATTACATTTACTTAAATTCCATTTCTCTATTTTGCATTCTCCGTTCATCTCGAAGTTAGGTGGAGAGCTCTTTTATGGTACTATATTATAAAGAGCTAGTATATTATGGTAATACACTTAGATCTAATCATTCAATTAGAAAAATTATAAGGATCGTGTCTTTCAGGTGTAGTATATTTAAATCTAAATCGTTGGATCGCGAGGAATGAAAGACCCATGTTTAGTTTAAATATTAAAAAAGAGCCCATGACAGAAGAAGAGGCTAGCAGAGACCTTGTCGTGATGGCTAGGGTTTGAGAAGCGGTTAAATAAACAATTAGACTATTTGTATAAAAAATTTCTTAATTGCGTAATTTTTTTAATTACTATAGAACTTGGACTGTTTCAACTTTCAAGTGAGATTCGTACATTTCAAATGTGATTGTGTAAATGCTAGCGTATCGATCAATCGTTACTAGTATGTCAAGTACGTGTATGTAATGCATATACTGCAGGGAGGTATACCAGGAGTACTGCGACGTGATGACGCGCCTGGCCCTGGACATCACGGAGGTGCTGGCGGCGAGCCTTGGCCTCGGCGTCGGCTCGCTGCGCGGCTTCTTCGCCGGCGGCGACTCCGTCATGCGGCTGAACCACTACCCGCCGTGCCGGCAGCCGCACCTGACGCTGGGCACGGGCCCGCACCGCGACCCGACGTCCCTGACGTTGCTCCACCAGGACGACGTCGGCGGGCTGGAGGTGTTCACCGGAGGCGCGTGGCGCACGGTGCGCCCTCGCGCGGACGCCTTCGTCGTCAACATCGGCGACACCTTCTCGGCGCTGACCAACGGCCGCCACGCCAGCTGCCTCCACCGCGCCGTGGTGAACGCCCGCGCCGCGCGCACGTCGCTCACCTTCTTCCTCAACCCGCCGCTAGACCACGCCATCGTCCCGCCGGCGGAGCTCGTCGACGACGAGCACCCGCGTGCTTACCCGGACTTCACGTGGCGCGAGCTGCTCGAGTTCACACAGAAGCACTACCGCTCAGACACAAGCACCATTGACGCCTTCGCCGCGTGGATCACGCGTGGTCGCGGCCATGGCTGTGGCTATGCGAGCCAGGACAAGTAGCTTCTCAGAGACAGGTTATCCTTGCTAGCTACAACTCCCAGACAGGCAAAATAAAGCTATCCTATTCCTACCTAGGCTCCGTTTTTTTGTGCGTTTGCGTTGCGTTGCGTTTGTGTTTGCGTTCGCGTGGCGGGAAGTCGATGGTGCCATGTGCATGTGTTGCTTCAGCTTGATAAACAGGCAATTCATGGCGTCAAACACGAGGCCGCATGGACTGGACTGCAGGCAACTTCCCATCGTCCCACTTGCTGACCAGGTCGCTAGTCCTCGCGAGCGGGCACGCAAGCACCGCAGTAGCGCGCGACGGCCCATGCGCAACGCTCGTGGCTCGCATTAATGGCGCGCCGAGTTTAGCTGGAGGTCCCTGCGGCCAAGCCGATATGATTGGTGCGAAGCTGACCGAAACGCAAACGCAACGCGAACAAAACGCACCAAAAAACGGAGCCCTATGTAGTGTTTCTTTCGGCGGTTGCGGTTGAGGTTGCGTTTAGTTCGAGAATTCAGATCTCTCGATTAGGATCTCGAGGATCAAAAATTATAGAAAAAATGGTTTTGAGAGCTTTGAGAAGAATGAGAAGATCTACAAAAATTGGCGACCAAACGTCAAAGCGTTTTACTTGTACAAAAATAACAAATTTTCAGCTTATAAGCAAACGCAACGCAAACGCAAAAAGAAACACACCCCTAGTACTCTCAAAGAAACAGAATAAAGTTATCCTGCACCTTTAATGGATGTATATATATATACGTTGGTGCGATGGATAATTAAAGTTATCCTATTCCTACCTAGTACTCTCAAAGAAACAGAATAAAGTTGTTGGGATATAAAAAAATAATAATAAAACAAATTTATTAATTACGTTTTAAATTAAACGTGATTAATTATCCCTAATAATCCTCTAATTATCTCTATCTAATCCCTATCTATTCACGTTCGTATCCATCTCTATCTCTAATCCGGGAGGAATCTCAACTCTATCCCGTATTTTTCGGATCTACCTAGCCACCCTAAGCCCCTATAAAAACTGCGTCCTCCTCGCACAGAGAGATCACGTTTTAGAGAGCCCAGAGAAGACACACGCAAACACAGAGCTTTTGCAGGAGACCCACGGAGTCCAAGCACTGGTTTTCATCTGGAGAAAATACGGAGTCCATACGCCGGAGATCCAAAAAACCACGGGAGCAGACGCAAGACGAAGGCAGACCGGAGACAGCACACGCGCACGGAGCCCAAGGAAGGCAGGAGCTACGCGCAGAGATTGAAAAGGAATCAAGAAAGGTAACTAGCCGGGGGTCTCAAGGAGGGAACCCCAAATTTTCCATCTCTCACATCTGCCCGTCCTCTCGCTTTTTACCTTTTTCTATCTCTCTTTTTCTCTCTCCCGGTGGTCATGTTGCCCAGATTTTCTTTGAGTCTCTCCCTGACTTTTCCATCTACGACGGGTCCCATTTCCTCTGATACGTGCATGACACTCCATGCATGAAGAGCAAAAATTGATAGAAAGAAAAAAAAAGCCTTCACGTGGCCTTTAGACCTCCTGATTTTTTTATCTTGCTGGTTGTTCTCTCGTGCTATGAGCACTTTAATTTAGCTCTTGGTTTTCCCGTGGCATCTGGTCCCTTTGTTTTTCCCGATGAAGCCATGCATGCAGGTCTTTTCCTTTCGACCTTTTTCTTGGCTTCTTCCAGATGCTTGAACCACTGGAGGCCATCGACTCCTCACTGTGCCCAACATCTCCTAGCTGCTATCGGCCGCTATACTGCCGGCCTCGCCTCCACCCTGCAGAGGGCGTCCACCGCGCATAGCTCCATCCGGCCCATCGTCTTCCCCACTGGACCGTCGCGGGTCTTCCTCACCGCCGCCGCTGAGCGTTCCAGCGTGCCGCCGCCGCACCAACCTGGCTTCCGCCTCGCGCTGCTTCGGCCAGCGTTGCCGTCGCCGCAGCCGTTGCCTCGGTCCTGTGTGCCGTCGTCCCGGCCCTGACCTCGCGTGTCGCAACCTCGGCCCGACGCGCCGACCGCCGCCGCCGTCCACGCCATCCGGTGCACGACTCGACCGCCGCCGCCGTCCGAGCCGCCCGGTGTACGCCGACCGCCGCCGCCGTCCGAGCCGCCCGGTGCACGCCTCGACCGCCGTCCAGGCCGCCCGGTGCGCACCGACCGCCGCCGCCGTCCGAGCCGCCCGGTGCTCGCCGACCGCCGCCGCCGTCCGAGCCGCCCGGTGCACGCCTCGACCGCCGTCCAGGCCGCCTGGTGCGCGCCGACCGCCGCCGCCGTCCGAGCCGACTGCTGTCTACGCGCGCCCGGTGCGCGCTGACCACCACCCGACCTCGGCTCTGCCATGTGCAGGTCGCCGCCCGGTCTCATGTCCGCCATGCGTGCCACCGTGCATGAGCACAGATGTCAAGGCATGCAAGGAGCAACATATATATATACGTATATATACATATGAAGATATTTTGTGCGGGTGGTCTCAAGCTACTGCAAGCAATGGTTATTTCGTTGAGCAGTCAATCATCTAAAAATCGGTGAGATGCCTGGAGGACCCCTTCATCAACAAAATCGGTGTTCGGAGGAATTTCCCGGACAGCCGATCAACGATCAATAATCCAGTAATCGATCACTCATGTCTGGAGGATTTTTCCCGGGCAACCAACACCGACAAATCAGCATTCGAGGGTTTTCCCGAACAGTTGATTCAACAATCATGCGAAGTTCGGCGAGTTTCCCGGACAGCAACTTCAAGACGTTCTACATCAACAATTCAATGTTCGGCGACTTTTTCCGGACAAAGCTAATCCAAGACGCGCCACATAAAATATCAACATCAAGCTTGACGATCAAGAAGCCTTCAAGGTCCTCATCCAAGACTACACATGCGATGACACTCTCGATGAAGCCAGCAAAAGCATCAACTTCAATTCCAAACTAAGTGCAAAGCCGTGCATCCTCATCAACACACCAATTCAACGTGCCGTTTTGACGAAACAAGATCAAGCGACACGGGCGGGTGGAGCCAAACAACGGCTCCGCTAGGCATCACGTGGGCCCAAATCTATCCCACGTGTTCTACCGTCGCCACACCGGTCTACACCAACAAACACGGTGATCCACGAGGCGAAGAGAAGAAGAAGATGAACAAGCAGTTTAATCGGAGGTGTTCCGCGTGTCTCTCGTGGATGTAATTAACTGGGAGTCCTTCCGAGGCCCCAGGATTCAGAACCCCCGCAATCGTCAAGACTGAAGTCTATAGCGCGCAACTATCCACAGGGACTTGTATTTTATTGTGATAATAAAATATAAGCTTTCCTGTTTCTTTCTTTCTTTTGTGTATTTCTATACACTGGCACGCCTGCAAAAACTCTATTTCTTTTAGAAATTTTCCGTGCTAACAAAAGTTATCCTGCGTCTTAATGGATGTATATACATTGGTGCGATGGATAATTAAGTGCGTCTTCAGCAGTAAGCCCATTTGGGTTGCCCACTGTAAGAGGTAAATTTAGGACACACTGTTACCGAGGTAAATAGTGATAGAGTAGTCAGTGAATATAGAGAGTGAGAATAAACATAGGGTTATTGTTCAGAGGTGAATAGTGATGGGATGATAAATAGTGATGGGCTAGGATAACGGAACATACTACCTAAATGACAATTTTTTGTTAATCATGGTTATTAGACGGTTTAGTACAATGCAATACAATGCACACATGTAGGTAGTGTGACGATGTGCATAGGGGAGACACCGCAAAGAGAATAGAGTAGTTCGGAATGGCTGAGCTGATTGATAGGCTGGACTTTGATGAGTTCTTGAATTTGTTTCTGAAAACTGATCTACCTTGTTTATATTATTTTTAAGAGCTTTAGAGATGGCTTCATGGTTAAAACAAAGCTATATTATAAAACCAAAGTGTTTAGCTTTTTAATATAGTTAGGCTTAAGCTTTGAGTTTAAATCAAGCCACTTCAAACAATGTCTGTGTTTGTTGTTATTCGGGCATTTTGATTTCTATGGCGTTTGCAGATGCTGTGTTATTCGGGCTAGGTGGTGAATCGGGTGCACTTATAAATGCCGGCCAGGTAGGGAATTAATGGGCGTTTGTGAACACGGTCTAGGCTCAAATGTTGGGTTATACCGAATCAGGGGGTTGTATCCACCGCTAGAGAATTGACCTTTAGTACCGGTTGGGAACTGGCTTTAGTATCGGTTTTTGAACCGGTACAGACCATCCGGGACTAATGTCACTGGCTTTAGCACCGGTTTTTAAACCGGTAAAGACCATCCAGGACTGATGCTCAGTGAGCATCAATCCCGGTTCCCTTACCCGGTACTAATAGTACCGGGAAATGTTTAAAAATGTCGAGAATGTATGGGAGAAGCGGGACTCAAAACCCACAACCTCATGACTCCAGCCTCACTGTTCTAACCAACCCACCCACCATCGCGTACTGATATAGATAGAATATGCATTTCTTTTGAACTTTCACGAGACATTAGTATCGGTTCGAGATACGAATCGGTACTCGTATCTCGAACCGGTACTGATGCGAGGGCATCAGTACCTGTTCGTGGCTCCAACCAGTACTAAAAACCCACTACGGCCATGTAGCCAATGAATCGGTACTGATGTCACTATCAGTACCGGTTTCAATCCAACCGATACCGATGGACCGGTATCAAATGCCAGTTTTCTAGTAGTGATCAGCCTTGGTATGTCCTGATGTCCGGATTGGAATGGGTTTTTTGGACAGGCCTTTTCTAATGCTATTTAAACGACCTACAAAAGGCTAAAGATACGTACAATAGAACGTGTGTGCCATTGTGTATTTGTGGTTGCAAACGAGGTTACAGTAAAAAAATTAAGAATTAATTATTTTAGAAACATTCCCACGTCCAACCTCCTGGTGAAAAATTGGTTTTTAAAGGGCGCTAGGAGTAGTCAAAATTGCTTGTTAAAGGGCACTATGAGGAGTAAAAAAAAGCACTCTGAGTGCAAGTTTCTTCGTAATTGTCTATAACCATCCATATCACAAAGAGACAATAATAGATACCGTACTCACATTGCGTAGATTTTTTGTGTGGTCCCTTTATTAAGGGGGTGACTACCCAACGCTATCCTGTTGGGTACCAAACCAATGGGATAGTGCAGAGCTCACTGCCTCGACCTCTCTCTTCTTGGTCCTCTCTACGCGCCTGCCCTTATCCTCCTCACCCATCTCTTTTCTCTTTGGCACATGCCTCCACCAATGCCCCCGCCACTTCTGGCCACCGCCTATAGCCACTGGCGTCCTCACCGCTCCTTCCCCGTCCTCTCGCTGCCACACAGGTCCCATCTACCCTAACTCTGGCTTTGGTGTCAAGGGCTGGCCACTGCCCTACTTCATTCCCATGGCTCTGGCGGTGCCGCCGTCGCCTCTCCGTCCCACTATAACCGGCCTCCCATCGTCTGTCGACCACCTCCCCGGCCTCCCTCTAAGCCTAGAGACACAGGTGTACCCAAATCTTAACCCGAACCCAAACTTCGGCGAGAGGTGGCGGCAACGCGGGGGAGAGAGAACAGCTAAATAGAAAGGTGAAGAGGGACAAGGATGAGAAGGGGTGGTGATGAGGAAGAAGGTCCATGAGCGTGAGAGGAAGAAAGGGACCGTGGCCTGTCCCATCCCAACACTGATGAACAGTACCCCGTTCACTAACATTTCTCTTTTATTAAATATCCCCAGCTCTTATTTTTCTCTTCGGCCACATCGAGACGTGCTCAGCCATTGCATGCAATGGCACGAAAGGAATTAGGCCTCATGTAGATTTTTGATTGTTTCATGGGCTAATGCTTTAACAAGGAGACTTTCATCTTGGGGCGATGATCTCCCTCTCTCCTCCACCTAAACCAAAAGTGGACTCGCTATAGGAATCTGATATATCAAAAGTATTTACGTCTGCTTACAAAAAGCCAATGTATATACCACGTGGCATTTTATCCGTTCGCCCGCCGACGGTTTGCCATTAGTTTCGTCGGCTTTTCAAAACTGGCCGACGAAAATATATTAAAAAATTCAACCTATCGCGCCGTTTGTGGCCTTGTTTTCATTGGTTACTTTATGCCAACGAAAATGTGGGTACTAATTCATCGGCTAACTTTTGGCCGGTTTATTCTATGCTGACGAAAATGTGGGTGCTAATTCATCGGCTGATTTTTGACCGACGAAAAAACTTTCAGCCGACGAAAAACAAATGGATTCCTGTAGTGTATATAAATAACTTTTTGCGTTGGCCATGGACAAACTGACGTAAATATACGTATTTATGTTAGACGTGGAACAAAGCCGACGTAATTGCGAGGAAAAGGCCTGAGAGAAATTTGAAAGTTGCACCGGCGTGGTGGGGTTCTATTTCTGTCGGCTAGCCAACGTAAACATGACACGTGTCAACTGTTTATGTCGGCCTGGCCGACGGTAATAGCGTCCCATCCCGCCAGACCCAATTTGAAATCTGGTGGGAGGCTTTTTTATGTCGGTCTAACCAATGTTAATACAACACGTGGCACCTGCTCTGTTTAATAAGACACATGGCGGCTGTTTACGTCGGCCCTACTGACAAAAATAGTGGTCCATCCCGCCAGACCAAATTTGAAATGTGGTGGGAGGCTTATTTACGTCGGCCTGGTCGATGTCAATACGACATGTGGCACTGGTTCTGTTTATGTTTGTTAGGCCGACTCAAATAGGACACGTAGAGATATTTACGTTGGCTAAACTGACGTAAACATTTCGGGCCTTAAACACATCTGGCCCTCACCGCCTCCATCACTGCAGGATCCACCGCCGTCACCACCGTCCATCACCCATGTGGCCTAGAGCCTGCCATCGTGACATCGTCCTCCACCTCGCCCGCCTCCAACACGGTACCTCGGATCCCTTTGCCATGCAGTACTCTGCCTCACCCAGCTCCTTCCCTGCGCCTTGGATTCATAGCCATCATCGGGACAAGCTGCACTGGCGTCGACCTCCTCCTCCAAGCCTGGATAGAGACTAGAGAATCGTCGTGTATGGCTTGGATTTGGGGCTTCCGTAGTTCCGTTAAATCTAGCAGCTTGGCGATGAGTCAGAGCAAGCGGGGCAGCGAGGTGAGCACCACCTTGCTGGCGAGGCAGAGAAGCCAACTCCTCCTCGGACTCTCCTCCTCGAGTTGCCAATGCCACCCTTGCACGAGCAGGCACTGCCCATCGGGTGAGCCGCCACCGAGGGTCCAAGAGGAGCTGTCATCGGCAAGGGTCTGAGCTAGAGGACTCGCGTAGGCAGCATCCTCCTCCCTCGTGCCTCGAGTCGTCCTATGTGACAGTGTAAGTGCTCACATCGCGATATTGTTTGAGGGGTAAAAATCTCGATCTCAAGTGAAAAACCTTTTTGTTCCAGGAATTAAACACCGCTCCAGCCCTATTGCCCAAATCCACCATCCCACTGCGCTCGTGCACGGGACCACGCCGCCTCACTTGTGCTGCTTCCACCCAAGCTGCCACCAGCTCGTTCGCTATCCGTCACTCTGTCCGCTTCATGGCCGGGCGCCCGGTGCCGGAACGCTGCCCTCCGCTCCCTTGCTGCCCGGCATACCGTGCCACACTGCTACCCCGCTGCTCCCTTGCTCCTACCCGACAACCACAAACCCGCCGTCCGCGCCACTCGGCCTTCGGCGCCGCCACCAGCTCAGGCCACCCGACGGCCGACGCCACACGTAGCTCCTGTCGGAACTCAACTAGCAATAGAGACCGATTCTTCAGGGAGGCTAACCGTCCACCTCTTGCGCCCTGATCGGGGCATCCAACACATTTTTCACGGTGGCATAGTCTTTCACCACGAGTTCGCCTCATTCCAACAACCATATTCTATATTGTATATCTATTAAATGATTAATTTAATGCTTGACTCATACTGTTCCTTCTATATATGATAGTTTTGTTATGAGACTAATGTATTTATTGCCGAGTTTTCTCTAGTCTAATATTTGTACAAAGGAATCAAATAAGTGCAAGATGAGATATGCAATCTCAGTATCTCTTCCATATTTATCATTGTATTTCTCTTATACAAGTATACAGTGAGCTCTAAGTAACATATTGATTATAATTATGCACATTGCATTATATCATATTTATTTGTGCAAAATTATCCTTCTGAACTTAATATGTGCATTGCTCATTTGTTATTCTTGTTCTAACTACAGTTAAACTTATCCTTGCGATAAATTGGCTTTGTGTATGTATATCTTGTTTTTACATCTTCTCATGCACCTAATGTAGTAAAGTTTAATTTAAATTAAATCACAACTTCATTCATACTTTAAATAGGAAGTGTACATATGTAATTCTTGAATATATTCTTATGTGCATTTTTTTAGTAGAGTTATGTTCATGAAATTAATTAATTGCCATAAATTATTGAATTATCTTTTGGACAATTATCTCTCTAGTACATATAGATCAAATATATCTTCATCATAATGCACTAGTAGAGACCTTCATATGTCAAGTGTTCCATTTATGTTTAAGCTTTATTGTTGAACACTTGTTGAGTTTAAACCATAGTTAACTTTAAACCTATTCAATTCATATTGAGCTTTTGGGACTGATGTATTTCATGAGGTGATGTGAAGATGATTAGGTTCTATAAAGGTGAATGACGACAATGGGTGTGATGAGATGATGGCCAAGTTGAGATCAATAAGACGAGACAATTGGCAAGAGTTGATGATAAGGCTGAGACCAATAGAATGGAACGATCGTCAGGGAGGACGATTGAGTTGAGGTTAACAGGACCGTGAAGTCATCAAGCTTTGGGATTGAGTCAAGGTTGATGAAGCAAGGGCGTCATTGCAACTAGGAGAAAGTCGTCAAGTGAAGGAGAAGGTGTGTTGAAGGATGATGGTCAAGTCTAGGTCAACAAGACAGATGTGTTACCAAGAGTTGATTACTGAGTCAAGATCAATTTGGCAGGATGATCGTCGGGGAGGATGATTAAGTTAAAATCGATAGGACGAGAGAGTCTCATGAGGTGATCAAGTCAAGGTTAACAAGATGAAGACATCATATCAAGTGTAAGTGCATCATGAAACGGTTGATGGAGGATATCAAGCTTCAAGAGAATGCGCAAACAAAGGTATGGCTAGTGTAGGGCTAAGATTGTTTTCTAGTCTTTTACTGGTCTTGGTAGTTGGTTGAAAGACCGGGTTTATAGAATAGTCGCCGTACTATTAAGAGGGATCCGGATTAGTGTTGATTAGATTGATTCCTAGCTCTCAGGTGATGCACACTTACTCCTAAACCCTAGTTGGGCCTAGTGAGGTGTTGGCGTGTCGCAGGAGTGAGCGGGAGGGAGTGTGCACTGATTCATGTGTGTTTGTGCCCTTGTGATCATGTGTACAGCGTCTCTACTGTCCACCAGACAGAGTCTAGTGGTCACCAGTCATCCCGAAGGAGTGTGGGTTGTGCACCTTTTTGTAGCCCACCGAACTGAGTTTGGTGGTGATCGGACTGAGTCCGATGAAACATAGAACCATGCACAAGGGGGCCGGGGTGCAGTGGACCGAGTCCGCTGGTCACTAGACCCTTGTGGCTCAATGGCCACCAGACTGAGTCCGGTGGGCACTAGATTGAGTCCAGTGCATTCCAGAAGAGAGCGTGCATAGGGGGACGGGGCAGCGGGCAGTGTCTGCTGTCATCAGATCCTAGAGATTCCATAGTCACTGGACTATGTCCGATGGGCACCGGATTAAGTTCGGTTTACTCTATTAGCGTGCACATGTGAGGGCAGGGGAGCAGATGTTATCCGCTTGCCACTGGACCCTACGGTTTCTATAGCCACCGGACTGAGTCCGATCGATCATGTAACGGCTAGTTTCTGCAGGATTTTGAATCCCAACGACTAGTTTTCGAGGCCTAGCCTGTTTAAGGGGCTGTGTAGGCTTCATTGTGGGGTTGTTGATTGTTGTTGAGCTTGGGAGAGCCTTGGGGAGCTTTGAGGAGTGACTTTGGGTGTGCCCCAAAGTGTGAGATTTGGAATTAGTGGGAAAGCACCAAATTGGGTGGATTTGGTGAAATCATATTGAGAGATGTGAGTGACCAAGTGAGTCTTATGTGTATCACTCTTGAGCTTGATCCCGTGCAATCAAGTGGTTCGGGTTTGTTACTCTTGGTGCTTGTCGGCACCTAGACGACATGGGAGGCGTCGTGTGCCGATGACTTTCTCAAGAAGCATGTGAGAAGGCCTGAGCAAACCGTGTGAGTGGTGTTGGTGCTTGCCATCTCCGGAGGGGAGAAACTAGTAACCACTAGTGGAGTAAAAGTGGTTGGCTCAGAGAGGGTGCTGGTCCTTGTGAGGATCAAGTCTCAATGTGGATTAGGGAAGACCGGCAAGTCTCCGAGCATCACAGGAAAAGTCTTCATGTCACATATGGTTTATTTCTTATGCTCTCATATTTATTGTTATATCCTTGAGCTAGTGCTAGTCCTCATAGCTTTTATGTAGTGCTTAATTGTATATTTTAATTGCCTAATTGTATTTGGATCACCTCACCTTAGGATTGCTATCATTGACATATTACTTGTGTTCAAAGATTTTATTTTAGCTTCCGTATTTGTTTAAGATTTGGACACAAGTGTAAAATTGATTAGAAGTAAAATTTTGAAATGTCCAATTCATCCCCTCTTGGACATCCGATACCTTACAGATGGCATCCTCAAGCCATCTACCCTGTCTACGTCTCTCTCCTTGACTCTGTTGGATGATAATCATGGCTAAGGTCTGTTAGGCCATCTTCTCCTAAAAGCTAGCTAAATGAGGGGTGCTCTCTCATCCTTATAAATCATGCTCAAGCTCTCCTAACTTCCGATCCTAACTTTCGATGTGGAACTATTCTCAACATGCTCAAGTTGGGTTCCAATAAGTTTTTGGTTTGCTGGGGACTACAGCCAGTTCTTGGTTTTCTTGCTGTTCGTGGTTTTCTTGCTGTGAATTGGCTCAAGTTGGCTAGGCTCTTTGAGAAGCTGGCATGAGGCCGGAGGCGACGATGGCGAGGGGGAGGGACCAGTTCCCCGTCGGCATGTGCGTCCTTGCCGTAGACGATGACCTGGTGTGCCTCAAGTTGCTCGAGACTCTCCTGCAGCGCTGCCAGTACCTCGGTAAGGACTTAATTTGATATTAGAGTTGTGATTTTGTTTTGGAGTAAACTATCTTTACGAGTACTCAGTTATTTGGTGTATTATGTCTCAGAATTTTGCCTAGCCAATGTCTAGGACAGACACTAAAAATGCTGTTGGTAGTTGTTACAAGCAGATTCGACGTACATGACTTATATAAATGCTGCCTGTATCTACAGAGATATGTACCACCGGATGCATTACATTTATGCGATCATATGATCTGAATTAATTATTTCACTACTCTATCGTATAAATGCATGCTGCGTTATTTTGGGATTTAGGACAATTTTTTTGCGATGCAAAATGTGCAAGATGTTTCCTGTTCTTCTACAGTTGCTCCTTTTCCAGTGACAACAACAAATCAGGCTGTTATCGCGCTGAAGATGCTACGGGAAAACAGGGACATGTTTGATCTAGTTATCAGTGATGTCCACATGCCAGACATGGATGGTTTTGAGCTTCTTGAGCTTGTGGGCCTCGAAATGGACCTCCCTGTCATTATTAAGTCACAAATGTTATCCTGTTGGTTGATCTCGGCTGATTGCTTGGGATACTGCCACCCTAAATCCCGCACGCGCAGTCACCTTCCTAATCAAAACTTTCCTAACTAAACATCAATCCCACGATTAGCATATTCCTTAATTACGCGCTATGATCGGAGGCGCTTTCCATAAAATGGGACTTGCCCTGAGCTTCTCAGCGCCACATATAAATAGGGAGAGGCCAGCTCGTGCGAGAGGTGATGATCTCTCGCACGGCTCACCCTCTCCCATAAACCTTAATTTTCTACCGATCCTAAAGGGTACTGGAGGAGCATTGAAGGGTTGTCGAGGGACAGTATAGGTGGCGTCCCGAAGTCCGCTGCCACCCATCGATGGATCACCGGCGACTAGTGTGCATTGACACTGGCATCCGCTTCACTGCATCCTCTACTTCTACTACGACAACGTTCGATTACAAGGCGTTCATGGTTTCGAACCCATCCGATTAGTTCATCCCTAATTCCGCATTAGAACTAGGTAATCATGTTTAGGCTAAGATTTACTGTCATTAGATCATTAGATAGAGGTAACACTTGGTATCAGAGCCACTGCTTAGCCTTCATGATTCCATCATTCCGGATTTTAGAAGCCGATTTAAGCCTCTAATTAGTGGTCTGTAGTGAAATTAATGATTTTCGGAACCCTAATTTTCGGTCATGGCTAATTGGGACTGTGTTAGTGAGGTTTTAGTTAAATTAATGTTAGATTAGTAGTGAGAAGGAGAAGAATTTGACAAATTAAGAAACAAAAATCAAAAGCCCCAAAATTTTCCCAACCCGAAACCCTAGAGTTCATGTTTGGCTCGGATTGAGCCTCAAATGCCACATATTCGCGTTAAAATGATGATAAATTGATGAGAAAATGCGAGGATAAGAATCATTTTGGGTAAAATCACGCTAAAATCGGGCCAAAGGAAAAAAAAAAATCAAAAATCCCCAAAGTGAAGAAGCGGCGGCGTCGCCATCGTGGTGGGGCCTTAGTTCCGCCCCGCGCGTCGTGGTCGCCAGCACCGTCCGTGCTCACCTGCGTAGTCACTGGCCCGTTGGGTTGCCTCGGGGCACCCAGCCCCCGCCTTTCTCGCTTGCGCGTCGCCTCGCGCGCCCACCTCAGTCGCCGCCACGCCGCCTCTTTTCCAGGCGCCGTCGCTGCCGCTATCCTTCACGCGCACGGTGAAATCGTGTGGAATCAAGAATGGGCGCTAGGGTCTTTCCCCGGTACGGGGTTTCCTTTGTTCGGCATGGATTTGATCCAACAGCCGTCGCATGTGCGAGCGAAGGTGGGCCGCTGATGGTTAATAGGCCACCTTGCATAGGGCTGGATTTTGTTTAACCGGCCCGATAAGCCACTTAATTCATTTTTAGTGTAATTTAGTGTTATTTAATGCCTTTTTAAATTGCTAAAAATTAATAAAAATGCTCCTAGAAATTTTATGATCTCTGATTAAATGGAACCAACGCTAAATTTAATTAGAGAATTAATTTTGACTTAAAATTATGTATAACCAACGTTATTAGTAATTTTAAGTCATTTCTTATATATTTAATTCCTATTTTGTTTTCTGCCTAACGGTGATGCAATTTAGGATTTAACTTCGCTGTTAAATTTTGTTTTGTTTTCTGCCCAACGGTGATGCGAAATAAAATTTTATGATATTTTATCATTAGTATGTATTTAATCAGACTAACATAGGATTAATTGCATACATGACATTGCTACGATTACTAATCAAACTGTTATTATTTTTCTGCAATTAACAATGTGGCCTCTCAGATCAATGGCATTGAACTGCTCAATGGCACTAACTTTCTTTCGTGGAAAGATAAGATCCTCATTACACTAGGGGTCTTGGATCTTGACTTAGCATTACGAGATGATGCTCCCATCGCACCCGCCCCTAATGTTGAGAATTATGCTGATCTCAAGAAGCAATATGATATGAAGGCGGAACGGTGGGAGAAGTCTAATCGCATGTCGTCAATGATCACTAAGAATAGCATTTCTGTCGAGATTAAGGGAGGAATCCCTGATTCTGAAAATGCTAAACAGTACTTGGCTAATATTAAGGAGAACTTCAAGGGTACCTTCAAGACTTATGCTAGTACCTTGATCATGCGCATGCTCACCTCCTGCTATGATGGTAAGAGCGGTGTGAAGGAGCATATTATGCGCATGACTGACATGGCGGCTAGGCTAAAGGGGATGAACATGGCCATTTTCTGATGGCTTTCTTGTTCATTTCATCATGAGCTCCTTGCCACCTGAGTATGGACCATTCAAGATCAATTACAACACTTGGAAGGAAAAGTGGTCCATAGTTGAGCTCATAAGCCACTCTGTTGAGGAAGAAGAGAGACAAAAGGCAGAGAGGCTGAAGGAACAAGCTCATCTTATCAGTACTGGCAAGCGAAAGAATCAGGGGGAGTCTGGTGGCTTTAAGGCAAAGAAGCCTTATCACCCTCCTAAAAATGACGGGAAGGAAAAGGCTGTTGCTTATGGACCTCCAGCACCTCCTGCACCGCCTGCACCACTAGCCACCCGTAGGAAACTTCTTTTGCAAGTTCTGCAAGCAACCTGGGCACACACAAAGGGATTGTGTGGGGTTCAGGCAGTGGTTAGCAAAGAAGGTGTCACATACTCAAATTCTCAAATTTAGTATAAAAATTTTTCGCAAAAAGTTATAATTATAATTCTTATAATCATTCTCAATTTTTAAGAATTTTCTAAACTAAACTCCTATTTATTTTCTAAAAAAATACCCTATCTATCTTTTTTAAAAAATATAAATCCCATAAAATAATAAATATTATTTCATATTTGAATTCTATTCATTTTTCTTGATTTTTTGAAATTTATTTGATATTTTTTTGAGCCTTATATAACCTTCTATGAATTTTCTAAAACCCAAATAAATCCTGGAAAACCTTTTCTTTTAAATTCCAAAACTTTCCTTATTAGGCCATTATGGGAATACGCTTTCCCCTTTCGGAAATGCGCTTCCACTTATAAGCCGCTCCACCCTTCCTCACACTTACAACCGGGCCCCGGATGTCAGC
This sequence comes from Olyra latifolia, assembly GCA_036346145.1. NCBI lineage: Eukaryota > Viridiplantae > Streptophyta > Magnoliopsida > Poales > Poaceae > Olyra > Olyra latifolia. The sequence continues at coordinate 8,001,839 of CM070529.1, forward strand.
CTCTATCTCAAATCCAACGGCACCCACTGACTCACCTTCAATCCAACGACCGCACGTAGTTTCTTCTTTCTTCTCACCTCGCCACCGTCTTCTAGCTCGCCGGCGCCGCCATCGCCACTAGATTTCCACACTGCCGCCGCCTCCATCCACACCCCACCCCGGTTTTGCCGCCACAGATGAGCCCAGGCCGCCGCCGACACCCGCCGCCGCGTCATCGTCCTCATCCTCCCTCCACGACCACCCAGTCCGCCGCCGCCACCTTACAACGCCGCCACACCTGTTTCTTGCCCGTCAATCTACCTCGGCCTATAAAACCTCACCCTTGGCACCGCAACACCCCCAAGCTTCCTTCTTCGCCATTCCTTTCCCCTCGGCCGCCCCGAGCTGCCCTCACCATCGCCACCCTCCCCAACTCTGGCAACTCCCCTCCTCCTCACTCCGATGCCCCTCCGGCCTCGACACCAACAGACAAAACCCTCCACTCATCACCATAAACCCAACCCAACTATTACTTAGGGCTAAATCCTACCGGAACCTCTTCACCGCCGCCATCCTGTCACCCTGCCGCCACGGCAATTCCGGCCATCTCGAAGCCCATTGCGACCACCAAAAGGACCCAATTAACCCCAATTTCATAAATTTCCATTCAATTGTTCGCTCCCGGCCCTCCTTCGCTGTCGCCGGCGAAGCCACCACCGTCCCCTCTGTTTTCCCCATTTTCTGCCACTGACCACTTGGCCCACTCGTCAGTCGCCTCGACCTTGCGTGCATCCACCTCCTCCCACTGCCACACGGGCCCCATACGTCAGCCGGCCCACCCGCGCGCACTCTTCCTCCACAACCCACTGGGACCCCCATGTCAGCCACACGCATAGCCGTATTGGGCCAAGCCCAATACCACTCGCCCAAGTAAGGATTTAAACCCTTTTTAATTTCTAATTTTATCTGAGTTATTTAATTTTGTTTGAAATACCTAATAACTTCTATAAATTCTATAAAAATTCTTTAAAATCTAAAATGAGAAAAAGAATTATACAAAAATATAAAATATCATATTTGTCTAATTGAATAAATTTAATAAATCCTTCTACTCTCTCTTTCTTATGTATTAAAATATTTTAATTCAAAAATAATTCATTAAATTGAAAGACTTAAAAATAGAATTAGTAAAAACTTCTTATATAAAAGTTACTAAAAACAATATTTTACATCTAGAAATAATACCTCTTCAATTTTTAAACCTATAGGAATTCAAATTTGAATTTAAAACCTTTTCTTTAAATAAATTAAATTTTCCTTAAAAATGAAATTAATATAAGATCTTACTAGTAAATTTCACATATCCCACTCAACCCATATAAACATTTCCATATAAAATTATAATGCCAAAATTAATTCTTTTAACTATTATCACTATAAAGTCAAATAGAAATACTAATACTCCAAAACTGATATGAATTTTGAGCTATTATAAATCTCTCCACAATTATTATTTATAAACACCAATTATAAACCACATACCTTAACCCTAGCTTTATGCTGCCCAAAATACCTATTTTATATCAACACCCCTATCCTTTTTCTTTTAGAAAATATTTTCAAATTTTTAGAAAATCGTACAACCCATCACCTTTTTGTTTATCCTAGATCCTTTAATTTGTTGTTTATTTAAAACTTTTCTTATTTGGATATTTATTGGAATTTCTCTCCTTTTCTATTCTTACGACGTATAAACAACGAGCTACTCACCCTCTAGAAAGAATGTCCAGAAGATATAAAAACTGTGATCCGATCTCCAAATAAGGCAGGTTTTCTTATTCTTGATGCATTTTGATATACCTACATTTCCTTTATATATTAATTATTGCATATATTTTCTAGTTACTTATTTATACATTCCAAGAATAATTTTTTTTTAATCCAAGCCCCAATATCTTAAAAGCCACCTAAAAATAATCAACCCCTGATGTGTGACACCCAAATGAATAAACAAATAAAATAAAGCTTTGCTAATATCTTTTCCAATTAAACCATCTCAATCTTACAGTCATACTATAAAACTAATAATAGAAACTACCTAAAACACTTTAATCTAAAATCATATTTGCTCGCACTCCTCATCCCTTCTCACACGAAGACATATTAAAAGGAACAACTTAATTCAAAAGTCCATATATTTATTTCTCTGGTTCTCCAAAAACTTATGCTATAAAGAAATTACATTATTTAAAATCTAAAATTTCATTTGCATACTCTATTAATTTCTATTAAAATTGATAATACAAGAGACAAATTCGTGCTTGTCTTTCGTTTCTTTTCTTCTTCCTAGCTCCATCCGTGGCCTGCCATCCGTGGCCACTTGCTGCCCGACTTAGCCACCTCGCCCCTGTCGTGGCCGGCATGCACCGTGCCAACACCGTGCGACGCCGTGGCTTGCATGCGCGCAGCCTCGCGGCCTCGCAGCCACGTATGTGTACACGTACACGCACGAGCTCCACCGCGTGTACCTGCACAAATCCTGATTCCCAACTCTTCCCCACCCACACGGCCGAATCGATCCAAGCCGGAAGCCCCAAGTCCCAGCTAGCACGCCGCGCTGCCGCGTCGAAGCTACGCCGCCCTGGCTCTGCCACTCGCCGCCGCCGGCCTGCTCCCCTGTGTGCCGCCCGTCGCTGGTGAGCCGCGCCCTCTTCCCACCTGAGCACCGCCGTGGCCGTCCAACGCCGGAGACCCCGCTGCCGTCCACCGCCGAAGACCCAGCCGCCGCCCAGCTCCTCCCTGAGCTAGCGCCGCCGGTCGCCGCCCCTCCCCTTGCTCCTCCTCCGCGCCGGCCGCCGCCTTCACCGGAGGCCACCACCCGCCGCCCAGCTCCTCCCAGCACCCGCCGGTCGCCGTCCAGTCCGCCACCCAGCCCGCCGCCCTGTGCGCGTCGCGCCGCCTCGCCGCCGGCGAGCTCGCCCCGCCGCCGGCGAGCTCGCCCCGCCGCCGGCCAACTCAAGCCCGCCGCCCACCGCCGGCCCTCCTCCTCTCTCACTCCCGGCCGCCCGTCTCCTTCCTCTCCCTTTCTTCTTCCTTCTTTCTTTTCTCTCTCTCTCTCTTTTACTTTCTCTCTCCTCAAGCCAGCCTCCCATTACTCTTATCCGTTGGAGCCAGCCAGCAAGTGGTCAGCTGACCAGTGGGTCTCATGCTACAGTGTCTTTTCCTATTTTTGGGAATTTCAGCATTTGTAGCCTTCCTAATATCGCTCTAGGCTCATCCGATCTCTGATTCCGGCGATTCCAATTTCTAAAAATTCATAAAAATCATATCTACCTACCTGTAATATTTATATAATTTTTAAATATATATTGCTATATATGTATTTATTGGTTGTTTGTTTTATTGTTTTGCGTGCGATAGAACGATTGGACGCCGAAGGAGAATTCCTTGACGCCGCCGATGCACCGCAAGAGTACGACTACTCCGAAGGCAAGTCTTTCCCCTAGAATCCCAATTTTATAGCTTTACCCAAAATTGCTATGTTGATAAAAATACCGTAACGTCCTATAGTGCCGCCTAGTGCATATGTCCGTCCGATATATGCATCTACCGATAAACCCTTAACCCTAGTATAATTTATGTTAATATTACCCATGGTTTTCAAATAATAGAGGCTTTGTATTGCTCAGTTAGGTATTCGGGGATTCAATCCCAAACATTCGATGTAGCTAGGGACAAAATCAAGAGATTTGGTAAAAACGCTTGTGTTGGGATCTGGGATTCGATTTATTCATCTTAATTAAAATTTGACCAACTAATAAATGGGTTCGGGAGCGGATGGATTGTAAGGTGGGTGCATTTGAGCACGAGAGTTGGGTTTGTGTTGGTTGCCGCTCCGAGAATAAGGACCGAGCCGTGTGACTACTTTACTGAGTATTTACCCGTACAACCGCAAGCCTGGTATGGGACGAGCCTAATCTAAAGGAAAAGAAATGTCGAGATTTCTCGCTGTCCATGCACGGTGGATGAATGGAGAAGTGCAGAATTGAGAATTGAGATTTGAGAATTGAAAAACATCACCGGTATTGCGGGGACTTGTCTTTGAAGCATTTCTCCGGTACTTGTGTGAAGCAGTGTACGAGCGTTGTTTAAGCCCGAGATTAATTTTTTGGAGGATTTTGTTATGATATCCTTCAACGGGAGGGTATCGTATCTTGTGGGTAAAGCGTACAACCTCTGCAGAGTAAACCATTTGAATGGCCGTGCCCACGGTTAAGGGCGGATAAGGTGGGTTTCACATTGTAGCATCACTGAACATAATATGACATGGGTAAGGTTATTCCGTCATATGGGTGCCGTTGCTAGAGGAGAATCATGAGTTTGAATTATGAGAATTTGAGATTTGAGATTTGAGTATTGAGAATCGAGAATTGAGGAATGAGGTTATGAGCTGAGAATCGTGAGATTGAGAACTTGAGATCTGAGAATAGAAATTTTATGATATTACTGTGATCCTGAGAATTTATATTTATCTATATATGTTTCTCAAATGCTTTTACACTTCTAAGTAAAATGCTTTTATGCAAATTAACCATCAGCTTTATTAAGGTAAACCTCAACCTGGCCCTTCCTAGGAAGGACTTGCTAGCGGTCAAATGCTAACCCTGCCTGTTATGCGGGGCTGTTCAAACTATGAACAGGTCAAGATTACGAGGATACGCAGGACAACGTTGTTATCTTCCCGGAGGATGCTCCGGACTACTAGCCGTTTCCCTACTCAGCGTGTGCCTGTGGCCGTGATGGGACACTACTTTTGATTGTAACTATTTGTTTCTTTTTAATATGTGTTATATTTCTCCGCCGCACTCTGAATTATTTTAATAGCTAATGCAGCTTTGTTTTGGTATCATGATTCTGTTTCACTGTGGGTATGAGCACTGATCCTTGGGACTCATACCGGTAACACAGAGGGATCCGGTTTGGTAAAAACCGGGGTTCCCGGCATGATGAAACCCTAGTGTAGGAAAAAATATAAAATTTTGATTATCTCATGAAAAGATAAAGAATTGATCCATATAAATAAGTTGGGTTGGATAACTTATTTGATATGGAAAAGTTATAGTTTGGGAGATAAAATGATTTCCTATAAAGAGCAATTTGGAAGAAGAATTTGTCGGCTTGGGCCAGGTACCCTGGGGATAAGGGTACACACTCAAGGACACCAGGTGGGCGAGGGTGTGAACTCCCTGGAATCATTGCTCTATAGAAATATAGAAGCAAATTCGTAAAGAAGAGTTTTGTTGTCTTGGGGTATAGGATCAGGCCGGTGGAGCTCTGGTTGACACTCAAGGGTACTAGATATTTGCTCTGTGGTAAAAGAATATTTAGATATCATTTGCTTCTATAAAAACTTGAGTTAATAAATAAAGAATGACATATTAATCATCCATCCATATAAGGAGCTATTATATGGGTAAAGTTGGATAGGTTCTGCAGAGCTAATAACAAATTCATCGATGGACCCTAGTTCGGGTATATGAAGTTGTGTCAATTGGGTGATGCCTCTCTTATTTGTCAAAACTCATGAATTTGTTTTACAAAAATTATTGTCTGGTTAGCAAATAAACAAGGATGGAGAAAGGTGATAGAATTTGTACTCTTAAAATTATTATTATTATTATTAATTGTTTTAGAAATATGATAGGACTTTGAAAACTCAAAATTTGCATATTCACCATAAAGCCTTGCTATTCTTTGAATCCTGTTTTCATATAATATTAGTATTATTTTCTCAAGAAACCTGCAAGTACAATTAGTACTTACACACATTATGTGGGCAATTTACTTATTTCTTGAACAGGATCCACCTTATAATCAAAAATGGACATTTATGAAGAAGATAGGAATTCGTAAAGGATCGATTTCTAAGGTTTACCTTATGCTCAGGATTTGCCTGTGGTATATGGGCATGTATTTTCTTTTTATTACTAGGTTATATTTTCACTTTCGTTGTAAAATATTTTGTAACATGTAATAAATCAAATAGGCTGTACTATTTCTAAATGCAACTCAAATCCTGGACAGTTGGCATTCTGGACATTTTCTGGTAAATTTTTACCGGAATTTGGTCCATCACAGAAGGGTAATGAAATTATTTCTTACTTTGATGATTCCCTATTTACTGAATTTACCTCTAATACTTGATGGATTGACTTAGGTGCAACTATGCACATTACTAATTCATTACAGGGATTGAGTTCCGTGACGACCATAAGAAGAGGGGACCAAAGTCTTAGGGTCGTTGACGGAACGGAGATTGAAGTCAAGGCAGTTGGAACTCTTCAACTTGCATTAGGATGCGGCTTCAGTCTTTATCTTTTTGATGTTCTTTATGTTCCTAGTGTTAAAAGGAACTTAATTTCAGTCTCTGTATTGACTAAAATAGGTTATTCATGTGAGTTTGTGGACAACAAATGCGTTATCAAGTTAAACCATGACATTATTGGTCTTGCTTTCGAGCAAGACAAATTTTATTTACTCTCCATGGATGAATCTATGTTGAATGTGTGCACTGTTGTAAATAAGAAGATATGTGAGACGTCGTTGAAATTATGGCACTGTCGCTTAGGCCATATTTCTAGGGGGAGAATGGAACGTCTCATCAAAGAAGAGATACTCCAACCCTTAGATTTTTCAGACGCGAACCACTGTCTAGATTGTATTAAAGGTAAATTCACTAAGAAAATTAAGAAATGAGCCACTAGGAGTACGAGTCTTTTAGAATTAATCCACATTGATATTTGTGGGCCCTTCCCAGTGACATCGATGAATGGTTATGATTCCTTTATTACTTTCACTGATGATTTCTCTCATTATGGCTATATTTTTCCCATTCGTGACCGTTCTGAATCACAAAATAAATTTAAGATCTATAAAGCTGATGTCAAAAATCAGCATAACATTAAGATCAAAGTAGTGAGATCAGATCGTGGAGAAGAATATCATGGGAGACATAGTCCTTATGGGCAAATACCTTTACCTTTTGCCAAATTCCTTTAAGAAAACAGCATGGTTGCCCAATACTCCATGCCCGGAGAACCTCAGCAGAATGGAGTGGCAGAGCGTCACAACCGTACCCTTATGGATATGGTACGAAGCATGCTTAATCATTCCAGTCTGCCTATTAGCTTGTGGATAGAGGCACTAAAGACAGCTGCCCACATAGGCACTAAAGACAGCTGCCCACATACTTAATTGAGTTTCTAGCAAGTCTGTACCTAAGACACATTATGAATTGTGGACTGGGAGGAAACCGACCGTTAATTATTTACGCGTGTGGGGCTGTCGTGCTGAAGCCAGATTATTTGACCCACAACTAAAGAAATTAGACCCTAAGACCGTGAGTTGCCATTTCATTGGATATTCAGAAAGATCTAAGGGATATCTATTTTATTGTCAGATCGTGTCACTAAATTCTTTGAGACTAGACACGCTGTCTTCTTAGAGGACAATGAAATCAGTGGGAGCTCACAACAAAGGGAGATAGACCTTGAGGAAATTCGGGCTCATGTTCCATTACCAATGACTCAAGAGTGTGTTTTTTTCCCATTCCTCAAGTGATGCCTCAGACTGTAGCATCTCCAGCTGAAAATTCTAGAGCTACACCCATTGTTGAGGATTTTAATGAACCAAATAATGAACCTCAACAATCTTCTGTAGCATCTGATGAACAAATAACTGAAGAAGTGCCTCAACAACCTCCATAACCGCCAGTGATCCCTGATGAACCTGTAAGACGATCACAGCGTATGAGGAGGTCTGCCATACCAGATTATTATGAAGTCTTCCTTGGTGAAGACATTGGTAAGGCAGATGAACCCACCTCATTTAAAGAGGCCATAACAAGTGAATATTCATCTAAATGGATTGAGGCCATGGAAGATGAATTAAAGTTTATAAGTACTAATTGTGTCTAGGATTTAGTAGAAATTCCTGAAGGAGTCAAAACAGTAGGCTGTAAATGGGTATACAAAACTAAGCATGACTCTAAAGGGAATATCGAAAGATTCAAGGTAAGACTTGTAGCAAAAGGTTTCTTATAGAAAGAGGGAATTGATTACAATGAGATCTTTTCCCCTGTCTCCAAGAAAGATTCATTAAGAATTGTTATGACGCTCATTGCTTATTATGATTTAGAGCTCTATCAGATGGATGTTAAAAGCGCACTCCTTAACGGTGATTTTTATGAACAAGTTTTCATGGCACAATCCGAAGGTTTTGTCGTGGAAGGCAAAGAACACATGGGGTGCAGACTTAAAAAATCCATCTATGGACTTAAACAAGCGTCCAGAGAATGGTACCTTAAATTCAATAAAATAATTAGAAACTTCGGATTTAAGGAGAATGAGGTGGATAATTGCATATACATTAAGAATAAGGGTGAAAAATTCATTTTCCTAGTACTCTATGTGGATGATATACTATTAGCAAGCAGTGATAAGAATATGCTGCACGAGACTAAGAGATTTTTATCCTCTAATTTTGACATGAAGGATCTCGGTGAAGCCTATTTTGTTTTAGGCATTAAAATACACCGAGATAGGTCTAAAGGAGTACTAGGATTATCTCAGAAGTCATAAATTGTCAGAGTACTTGAAAGGTATAACATGAGTAAGTGCTCTGCCACGCCTGCTCCAATAGTTAAGGGCGATAAATTTAGATTATTTCAAAGCCCGAGGAATCAATTAGAATCAGATCAAATGAAGATGATTCCTTATGTTTCAGCTGTCGGAAGTCTAATGTACGCTCAAGACTGTACGTGTCCAGACTTGGCATTTGTTACCGGGATGCTTGGCAGATTTCAGTCTAATCCAGGTCTAGACCACTGGAAGGTCTAATCGAGGTAATATGGTGGACTATAGATACTGGTGTTTCAATGACGTTTTCATTTGCTGTTGAAAACACATTACTTTGGACTGCTGTTTTACTAAGAGTGAATACATTATGATAGCATTTCGAGAATAGTGGTTGGTCTTGGCTGATTGCATGGGATACTGCCACCACAAATCCCGCACGCGCAGTCACCTTCCTAATCAAAACTTTCCTAACTAAATGCTAATCCTGTGATTACCGTATTCCTTAATTACACGCCATGATCGGAGGCACTTTCCATACAATGGGACTTGCCTCCGAACTCCTCAACGCCACATATAAATAGGGAAAGGCCGGCTCATGCAAGAGGTGACGATCTCTCGCACGGCTTACCCTCTCCCATAAACTCTAGTTTTCTACCGATCCTAAAGGGTACTGGAAGAGCGCGAAGGGCTGTCCAAGGACAGTGTAGGTGGAGTCCTGAAGGCCGCCACCACCTATCAACGGATCACCAACGACTACTGTGCACTGACGCCGGCATCTGCTTCACTGCATCCTCTACTTCTAAGAACAACGTTCGACTACAAGGTGTTCGTGGCTTCGAACTCATCCGGTAGTTCATCCCTAATTCCGCATTAGAACTAGGTAATCATGTTTAGGCTAAGATTTACTGTCATTAGATCATTAGATAGATCTAACATATCCATCCCATAGCTACACAATTCTCACTGTTCTTGATAGTATGAGGCACTTTTGGGCGAAGATATTCTCGCATATCCAAAGAGCCAATGTAGTATGGCAAAATCTTGGACAATGTACTTCTATCATTCTATTAGGGAAAAGTAAAGTGTTAATATTAACCAATTATTCTCCGTGCAGTGCTATCTGTGAATGGAGAGACAAAAACTGTAATGAAGGGGATAACTCATGCTGCCTGTGACTTTCCCCTAAAACCTGTTCGAATCGAAGAGCTTAAGAATATCTGGCAGCATGTTGTTAGGAGGAAATTCAGTACCAAAGACCGCACTAATCTTGATACCTATGATTCTATGAAGAGTGCACTAAGCCTTCGCATGCAGATTCTGACTATGTGCAAGGCCAAGGAGTTACATGCGCTTGAACAAAGTGGGAGGCCTAGCAAGAAAAGCAAGGAATACCATAATGAAGAGGAAGATGAAGGTGAGGAGAGTCATGCTCAAGAGAATGATGACCCTTCAGCTCCAAAGAAGGCAAGGGTTGTTTGGTCAATTGAACTGCACCGAAAATTTGTTGCTGCTGTCAACCAGATTGGAATTGATAGCAAGTAGTCACCAGTCACCACTAGCTTCCTTTTGTGATGTCACACTGTTTTTTTTTTTTACCGTGACTCATGTTACATGCTAATCTTTATTTCTGATGCAGAAGCTGTGCCAAAAAGGATACTTGGGATCATGAACGTTGACAAACTCACTAGGGAAAACATTGCAAGTCATCTACAGGCAAGACACCCACTTTATTTTCTTCTATTTATTAATACTGTACCTGTAATGCTAAGAGTTGCAGAGCAGAGCGCAAAATTGTACTGCAGTTAGCTTCTAGTGTAATAAAATACACTACCTAAGTTTGTAGTGTACAGAAAGATTATTTTTGCTGTGTCTGGCACTATGCCCTGAAGTAAATATCCTTAGATTCTTTCCCCATACTAAATAGTAAACTCTAATCTCTATAGCAAGACTGTTTAGCATTATGAAAGATGTCTTGAAATAAAGCCATCGCCACCACGCTGATTTACCTAGAACTATTACCTGTTTTAGTCAATCATAACTGGATTTGGAAAAAACCAGTGTGTATTTTCTCTGGAATAATTGACTTTGTGGTTTCTGGAACAGATATTGATGCAATCATGCAGTAAATGAATATTCAGTAAGAGTGTAAGAGGTGAATCAGATTTATCACAGTTCTAAACCTTTTAACAGATTTAGTAAGCACAGACATGGTGGACCAAAAATGAGGTCTCATTAATTATTACTCCCTCCGATTAGAAATGTAAGGGGTTTTAGCGTTGTGCACACATACTAAGAAGCTTGGTGAATAGACTAAAATACCCTTAGTTATTGTTCATTAAATACCCTTAGTTATTGTTCATAAAAGTACAATCTGCACTCCATCCACAAAAAAAGAGACATGGAAAATTGTACAAAGGCAATAATGGAACGAGGGCAAAACTGGAAGAAATGGGCTAAATTTACCCTTGGGATACTAGAACCCTTTATATTTTACAAATAGTATAGAGACCTAAAACCCCTTGCATTTTCAATCGGAGGGAGTATATTCTACATCTCATGCTGTGACCTACTAAACCTAGATTTTCATAAATACAGTTTAGAACTTGCTTACCAATTCTAAACCGTTTGTTTTGTGTACCCTGCAGAAGTATAGACTCTATCACAAAAGGCTAAGTGCTGTAGCATCACAACAAGCTAGTATCGTTGCTGCTTTGGGTCTCTGTGGCGCAAATGTTGAAGTGCTTGCATTTGTCTGTCCAATTATTCTGGTACGAATGCTGCTGTTAATGCTGCCATAATTAGATCCTTGGCTCATAGAACGATGAGCTCCAATATTACTTGGTGGTCGAGAACTTGGTGAGGAACTAGATGCTTACTTTGAATCAAGTAGACTGTCAATATTCCTTTCATTCATCTTTTGTCTCAAACTATTTCCACCTCCAAAATTCAAGTACATTTGCTCAGTATCTGGGGATAAAAGTATTGTGCTACCAAAAGAGCTATCTCCGACTTTGGTATCTCTTGTCACTGTAAGGTCATTAGAGGGAAACATAGGCCTGCTTGCTGAAGATGTAGCAACCAATTTGGTCGTGCTTTCATTGTTGAAAGAACCATGCACCGAAAACCCACTGACAGAAAATCCAGATAAAGGAAGAGCACTCTGCAGTGATACACAAGATTCTAGGAGACTAGAAGAAACTCCAACAGTGCCTTCAGAATGTTCTGAACTTATAGTGGGAGTTCTAATAGATGGCTGGATGCCACCATTGGCTTGACTGCGCTCCGTAAGTTCATGTGGCAGCAAAGAACTGCTTGAAACACTTTGGAGGATGCCAGACATACCATTAGTCAGGGCCTTTCCAGAAAGAATGGTGGAAAGCTCATCGGTTTCTTCATGTATCCACTGTTGTTGCAGTTGGGCCTGCCCAAGCGATTTTACCAAACCTTGTGCCAAGTTTCCCTGTTGGTTTCCTGGTAAACTAAGATGATACTTATTTGCATCACCAATGGAATGATTAATTGTACAATTGCCACTTGCAGTCTGAATTGACCTGGAAGCAGCCATCCCCTGAATCCCAAACGCTGTCGAATTGCTTCTAGGTATATTTAGCAATCCATGTGGACTGAAAGATGATAGAGCTGCAGAAGAGGTAAATGCTGATAACCTTGGAGTCCATCAAATGCACTCATAGTCTCCACCTCCCAAACTCACAGACAAATGTCGATGACCTCATTTTGGGAGATATAGTGACACCAAAGCATGCCTCTGATTTAAGAATTCAAAAGAGCGAGCATAGTTCTAGTAGCTGCAGTTTCGACGGCCTTCTCAATTCCATAATCAAAGTGGTAAGGAGGAGATTTGTTTTTTCCTTCTAATTCCCTTACTGTCGCATTCATCTTACGAAGGTAAAAGCAGTACCTGCAAAATAACGAAGCAAATCTGTCAAGCAGTAGCTTATTGTCCATAGCTTATTGTCAAGTAAGCAGTGGTCTTTCTCTTCTTTAGGTGCACACGAAAATTTGAACGCCCCCTTTCCATTCATGTTCTCATAATTAACGTTGAGGATATGCTACTTTTTTCTAGGCAGTGTTTCTTTTTGCGTTTGTGTTTGTTTATAATCTGAAAATTTGTTATTTTTGTACAAGTCAAACGTTTTGATATTTGGTATCCAATTTTTGTTACTATTTCTTCTCAAAGACCTCAAAACCATTTTTCTATAATTTTTTGATCCCTCAGATGTCCTTATCGAGAAGCTACAAATTTTTAGATTAAACGCAACCGCAACCGCTGAAAGAAACACTACCCTAATGGGGCAATTCTTTTGTAGGTCATATGTTTCCCTTCCTTTGATCGGTTGAGAGCTGATGAGTCTGGCAAGGCAAGTGATTTGCCACAGCATGCAACTTTCTGATTCAGCTGCGGCTTGCCTCCCTAGCCTAAACTTTTTAATTATAATCTATAACTGGATTCAGCTTAGAAAGAACAAGGCCTAAGACAAATCATTAATACATCAATACACATGTTAGTCTCATATGGAAGTTTGTCATTACTTCGTGTTTATCATTTAAACAACGTTTGTCATTAATTATCGTTTGTCACAAGGGCTTTCTTAAAACTTACAAATATACCACTCACCGGAAGTCTCTTTTAAGTAGTTAATAAAATGGGGTCAAGGACTTAGCTCGCTAGTGTGGAGTGAAAGGTAGGGAGGAGGTGGGCGATGGTTCTCGCTGGTAGGGCTGCCAGAGAAGGGGAGGAACAGGAGGAGGAGGACAAAAAAAAAAAAATAACACAATTGCATTTTCTTTCAGAATTTATGATTTTTTAGAAAAAAAAAACATGTAAGAGGGAGCAGGGATAAAAATATTGAAGTCGGAATGGGTTGGTATTTCCAAACGAAAACGCTGGTCCGGCCAGTCGTCGTCCGGCTTAACCCGCTCCATCTCGGCCGAGCCGGAACCAGCCCAAAAAACCACACAGATCCACCACATCTCCAACTCCGATGGCCCCCGCCCCGCCGGCCCCCGCGCCGGCGCCGTCGCCGTCGCCGTCGCCGTCGCCGTCGCCGTCGCTGGTGGACACACTCTTCCAACGCTCCCTTGACGACCTCGTCAAGTCCCTCCGCGCCGACCCGTCCGCCGCCGGTGAGTCTGCGGCCGTCGCCCGCGCGCTCTCCGAGATCCACCGCGAGATCCGCGCCCCCGACGCTGCCACCAAGGCCGCCGCGCTCCAGAAGCTGACCTACCTCTGCTCCCTCCACTTCGCCCCCGTCGCCTCTCACCCGCTGGCCTTCCCCGCCATCGAACTCCTGGCCTCGCCGCACCTCCCCCACAAGCGCCTCGCCTACCTCGCCACCACGCTCTCGTTGCATCTGGCCTCGCTGTCCCTCCTCCCGCTCGCCACACACCAGCTTCACAAGGACCTCTCCCCCTCCACGTCTGCCGCCGCGTCCCAACACATCTCCGCCCTCGCGCTCCAGCTCCTTGCCTCCCCCGCTGCGGCTGCTGCGCCCGACCTCGCCGTCCACCTCGCGCACGATCTCTTGCCCCATCTCTCCCGCGGCAACCCCCGTGCTATCGCCGCTGCTGCGCGCGTCATAGCCGCCTCGCCGTCGGCGGCTGTGCCGGTTCTCTTCAAGCCGCTGGCCGCGTGCCTCGCGTCGCCTGACCCACGAGCGTCCACTGCCGCTGTGGCTGCCTTTTGTGAGCTCTCAGCGCCACCAGCTGACGCCTCCCCTTTCCTGCCGCTTGCGCCGGACCTGTACAATCTGCTCACCACGTCCCGCTCCAACTGGGCGCTCATCAAGGTGCTCAAGGTGTTTGCCCGGCTGGCTCCTCTCGAATCACGCCTAGCTGCACGAATTGTTGACCCAGTCTGCCAGCTCCTTGCCCGCTCTGCAGCCATGTCCCTGACGTTTGAGTGCATCCGCACTGTGCTGACTGCGCTACCAGCACATGATGCCGCTGTGCGCCTCGCCATTGGGAAAGCTAAGGAGTTCCTTGCTGCTGATGATGATCCCAACCTGCGGTACCTTGGACTCCTTACACTTGGCATGCTCAGCCCAGCATATGCATCGACTGTGCATGAATGCCGTGATGTCATTGCCCAGTCACTGGGTGATGCTGACTCGAACATCCGAAGGGAGGCATTGCACCTTATGGTGAGGATGATCGATGACAACAATGTAATAGACATTGCTGGTATGCTGGTCAGTCATGCCGCAAAGTCAGACCCAGAGTTTGCAAATGACATTCTTGGGGCTGTTCTAGCATCATGTGGGCGCAACGTGTATGAGCTGGTGTCAGACTTTGATTGGTATGTCTCACTCCTCACAGATATGTCAAGGAGCCTGCATTGTGCCCAGGGGGATGAGATTGGTCAGCAGCTTGTTGATGTAGGGCTGAGAGTGCAGGATGCACGGCCAGAGCTTGTCCATTCAGCTCGAACTCTCCTAATTGACCCTGCTTTGCTTGGGAACCATCTCCTCTTCCCTGTTTTGTCTGCTGCTGCATGGGTCTCTGGTGAGTATGTTAACTTCACTAAGGATCCTGCTGAGCTTGTCGAAGCACTCTTGCAGCCGAGAACTAGCCTCCTGCCAATGTCTGTAAGAGCTGTCTACATCCAGGCAGCGCTTAAATTGATAATGTTCTGTTGCGCTTTGTATGTCAAGAGGTTGAATAAGTCAAATGAAGAGGTGGATGTTGTGTTGGATGAGTTAGCTACTGATCGAGCTGTTGGCAGGGGAAGCGACACTGCAATTGGGGAAGAACAAATTGTTATGCCAAGCACAGTTGAAAAGAACCCAATTTCTCACAAATCAATAGTTTACATGATTAATTTGATTGAAACAACAGTTGGCCCACTTGTTGAGTGCAATGAAGTTGAGGTCCTGGAGAGGGCACGCAACCTAATGGGTTTAGTCCATTTGCTAAGAGGAATTCAAGAGTTGAAGGAAAGGAATGCTGGTGATGATGATAAGCATAACCGGGTTAAGGATTATGTTAAGAATATGCAATCAGTATTTTCTCAAGAACTAGGCCCTGTTTCTGCGAATGCACAGAAGAATGTGTCTCCTCCAGAGGATCTTGTCCTGAATGAAAATCTTGTAGAACTTGCTGAGATTGTGAGTGAAGATGACACTACTCCGTCAAGTTTTATCGTTTTCCACCCTCGCAGCCAGCATTCTGTAGAGACTACAGATGAGCCTGCAGTGTCAGTTGATTCATCTGCCCTTCTTTCTGAGCATCGTAAACGGCATGGACTCTACTATCTCCCAACAGGTAAAGCTGAGGATGAGCCAAACAATTATCCTTGTGCCAATGATCCTCTGCTGTCTTCTAGCAATGAAAGTGCCAAAGATGATGACTTGAAGGCTGTTGAATCTGTATCTACTGGGAAAAAGTCAAAGGCCATGAAGTCCAGACCAAATGTAGTGAAACTGGATGGTGAGGATTTCCTGGGTTCTATGATGGCTAGTGCAAATGTTGCAAAAAAAGATGCCTTGTCTTGTGCGGTACGTGGTGTGCTCTTCAGTAGAGATGCCAAGCCATCATCTTCACAAAAGGCGTCAGATACCTCTGAAGTAATGTTAAACAAAAGGGGCTCCACTGAATCTAGTTCTCAGTGGATAGAGAACATAAATGTTGATATAGAAGACCATCCTACGTCAAGTTCTATGTTAAGTAATCAACAAATCCATGATAAAGAGAAGAGCACAAATCCTCCTGAAATTGATGATAAAGGATCAAGAAAGCACAGAAGCTCTGGCAGGAGTGGGCATCGTCAAGGAAAACATAAGCATAAAGAAAGGCCTAGTACTCAACCTGATGTTGTACCTCGAGCCTCATCAATCCAAGATTTCCTATTGTAGCTGCCAAGAGATTTTCTTGTTTGGTACATTTCTATACCAAATACATGTTTTTTGTCCTTCCATATTTTCATTTCTGGTTTATTCTGTGGTGGTGTTTAATTATTGGTTGATTAGTGATGGTGTACTAATTATCACTTCTGTATCATATATATATATATATATATATATATATATATATATATATATATATATATATATATATATATATATATATATATATATATATATATATATTTCTTCTTGGGCATATAACTTGATGTTCTTGAATAGCTCCATTGCAATATGTCAGTTCATATTGTACAAAGCCAGACTCAAAACATTTTTATATACCGATGTAGACTTCTTTACGTCCCTCCTATATAGCTCTAAAAAATTGTTGAAATCTTGCGAACCAGTTGCACACCAATACTAAAATACCATGGGGGCTTCTGATACGCATAGACTTACTGCCGAGAACATATGTGCAGTCATACTCATATGTACAATCTAAATTGAAAAATATAAACGTTTTCTGCAGGTGGTAAGTAAGATGACCTGGAATTAAAACGGAAAATGTTTCAAGTAAGGTACTCATATTCCTCAGTTAACATGCAGAAATAATTTTATTAAATGCAGCACATGTACTGTACCTCGTACCAACAGCAGCAGATTCTGCTGTTATCTCCTAGTTAGTTGAGATTAATCACTAATAATCATGTGTGTTTTGCCCAGATTATATTAGATGGCATCTTATCCCCCTCAGGTATATTATCTATATAAGAGGGAAGCAGATACGATATTTTTCAAGCAAACAAGAGGAACTTGTCCTGAAGTCCCTCTATCTTTAGTCAAGTTTCCCATACCCCAACCGTGCTCTCTCTTGTTAAAGTGTCATTCTACCTTCAAGCCATTGCCTTCAGCCTCTCTTTCTATAATATTCAACCCGTTTTTATGAACCGTAGTTGATAGTTCATAATCGTTAATTAAATTTTGGCACGTGATGCTTAATGATTGCACACTAGAAAACATGGCCAGCATTACACTGAGCTTAATTTCATGTTAAAAGTTACGGAGTACTAAAATTTCAAATCAGAAAACATTGCAGGATATAAAAATGAAGAAATTAGGACATACCACTGTCGGTAGACATATATAGAGGGACATGTTTGTCTAATATTGTTATGGTACCACGCGAGAATATTGAAGTGCAAACAATACCACATGTACTGTAGCACCATGTAACTGTTCATGTGAGGCAGCGACAATTCTTAGATTGTGAGACACATTGTTTAGGTGATGTTATTCTAAATGATCTCTGGTCTCATATTGAGGCATTAATGATTTGGCCAACGTATTTATTAATTGATGGTAATGTTTTACGTGCCATAAATTTGGAGATATCAAATCAATAATGTAAACACATGTTAGAGAAAATGGTGATGGATAGACATACTCCGAAACATTAATGAGATTATTATCTTACATGTGCCATCAATGTGTAACAACCCAATTCTACATTTTGGTTAGACTAGCGTTCCTATTCATGGGCATACACATTTAGGAGAATTTTTAAAACCGTTGCATCATGTTAGTATGCACATAATTGATGTTAAGGTCTTTAAAAAAAATATGAAAACAACGTTTGCTAGAAATAAACTATCAACTAATGATCACAAATAATGGTAGACAAGTAATTGATTAAAGGACACCTAAATCACCATAAGCAAATATCAAATTCTGGGAATCTGGAACTTTAGTTCAGCTGCACCTAAACCTCCTCTACCCATAACGAATGACAGTTGGGCCTCTTCTCCTATTGGTCATTATGGGTGGTGCGGCAGCAACAACCCATTCTTCCCTCTTTTCTCACCCATTTCTCTACCCGTACCTTCTATTACATGTGGGATCTTATTCCACATGATCCCACATGTCAGCAAGTGAGGGAAGGTCTATAAAACCCACTTCACCACCCTTGTCCCACCTTCCTTCACCTCATTTCTACTCTCCATCCAGCAAGTCGAACTGAGCAGGGTGGACAGAAAGTTATTCAGCTCTCTCCTTCTCAAATCCACCCAAAAACTGAGAGCTAGTCCCTGCATATCAAGATCTAAATTCCCACCTCGTAAGCTCTCCACCCATCCTAATAGCTCTCACATACACAAAGGATTGGGTGAGTTCTATCTTATTTTCATCGCTCTACTCTCACTACTCTCACTGAGTTGCAACAGCAAAAACTCACTTCCTTTCTCTTCTTGCTACCATGTTTTCCATTCCCATGCTTGAAGGATCTCTTGAGGACCTTCTTCAAGATTTAAACATTGTTCCCCTAGGCCACGCGTCGGCACTGGTTCATGCATGGCACACCACTCAGTCGCCACGCTGCGCTTTTCCCCGTCATAATCGGCTGCCTCCACGCTGTCGCCAAGCCGCCGGCCGCGTCCATGCGCCGCCCGAGCCGGTTTTGACCGGGGTTCTCTCGGTTTTCGCGTGGTTAACCCACGGTTAACCGGGTTTATTCTTTTCCAGTCTTTTCTATTTAGCTCTAAACTTTCCCGAATTGTTTAGGGAGTTCCCAAACTCCAAATTAGATGATTCCAGAGCCTAAAAATCACAAATAATCCCTAGAATTTTATATATTTTTACCATACTGTTTTCTGTATGTTTCATATTTATTGTTGTTTATTTACTCTTTCGCGTAGAACCGACGTGTACCTGCTGTCCGGGAGACGTTCCGGAGCTGTTCGAGGGAGGTGATCCAGAACCTAGCTTCTTCGAAGGCAAGCTAGTTTCATGTTGAAACCCTAGTTTGCTAAATTTTAATGTTTACTTAATTCTGCATGCTTTAATTATCATCATATGTGTCCGTTGCTCCGAATCCATATTAGTACTTTACTGATATGACGTAGCCTTCCATTGTTAGCCTATTTTGGTACTGTTTTATTAGCCTATCCTTGTGTAGATGCTTAGCCTAGTTTCTAGGATTGGTAGTTGATAGGTTTCACATATTAATAACTTGTTCCGTGGAGTTTCGGCTTCGTGGTGCTGTTTTTGGATAAACCTAATCAACTAAAATCAACGTGGTGTGTGTTGATTTGAGGAGACCCAGAAGAGGCGGATTTTGGGCTTGTGGTTGTGTTGTGCAGGTCTCCTCTGTCATATAAGGACCGTATACTTGTGACTACCATACCGAACTGAACCAGACTGACCACTTGTGCCTTCGCCCTAATCTATTAGTGTGGAAACCTAGCTTCATTGTACTTCGTAGTGGACGGACGTGATTCGCGATCACCGGTTCGAATGGCTTAAATGGGGCTAACCTCATGCGGTGCGCTATCAGTCCGGTGAAGGAGGAGTGCATGATTGTCGGCTTTGGTCGAAGTGTACCGTATGGGCGCGAAACCAAAAGAAAGGGTACATTATGGGGCAGGTGAAAGCAGTGAACGGTTTTGTACTGTTTCTCCCTCGGGATGAGACAGGGCTTGTGGGGAACGTGTACACACTCTGCAGAGTTAAAACTATCATGGTAGCCGTGCCCGTGGTTATGGGCGGGGGAAAGGAGTTTGACACAAGGTAGTCCAATGTGTTTTAATTAGTCAACTTGATGTAGTGTAGGCAGGGATTGCCTCTCTTGGAGCTGGTTAGCCGTCCTTTGGCTACGCTCAAGTATTATCATGTGTTCAATGAATCAAGAACAAATAAACAAGTAGATAGGTGATATTTTAGCAAAATAACCATACCCATCCATTAACCTTGCATTCATTTATTAAGAACCGCTTGCTGAGTAGCCGTGTACTCATTATATGGACCACGGATATTTGTTCAGGTCAAGATTTCAGCAATGGTGCCAGCTGTGACCAGGAGGGTCAAGGTGATTAGCCGCGCGTTCCGGGTCAACCTCGGGATGTCATCGCTTCAGTCTTCCGCTGCTTATTTTTATGTGCTTGAATTAAACCCTGTGCAAGACTATGTATTTGTCTATGTCGACTGGGATGATATTTATGTAAACTGTTAAATTCTAGTTAAATGCAATGCCTGCGATGATATTCCAAATGTCCTTAAGTGCAATACTAGCTATGGTCTTCTGGGACTAGTATTCGGTCACTCAAGCCGGTAGTAATACCGGGGTGCACGACATCCGCCCACCTAGCGCCTAGCGTCTCGGATAATCTTGGATTTAAAGAAGGAGAAGACCCCTTTCAACAGCAATAAGAAGAAAAAAGCCATCCAAGCAGCAAGGAGGAGCAGACTAGTAGTTTCAGCAAGAACTAGGAAAAGGTTGCAGCCATTATCTTCCTCTTCTTGGATGCATACATCCTAGAGCTTCCAGCTGAAAGCAAGGAAATCCTTGTTGGTAAGATGTAACACCCCGGCACACTCCTAGGCCCGGAATGCTACTAACATCATACATCATTCAAAATTTCGACAGCATTTTGTTTAAAAACTGGACATCCACACACCGACATGAAACAGATAATAAAAATATATCATGACCAAAACACAATCTTTGAACATGTCTCATCCCAGACCTCATAATCAAGCAAACCAGAAATTACATGCGACTATTTATTTACATGAATCTTACATAACATTTTAAAAGACTTTGACCACTAGGTTCACTCAACATATTAAAGTGTCCACTATTTAAGTACTGTAGTCAAAAGTGTCAAAAGTGTCGCTACACCACCCCCGATGCATGTCGTCGTTACGGCTCACCTAGAAAGAAAAACATAAAGAAGCAAGCGTGAGTCCAGGACTCAGCAAGTACATAATAAAATGAGAAATGAACGGTTCACATTTAATCTGGTCGATGAGTATTATTTGAAGAGTTAAAGTAATAGCAAACAAACCCATACTCATGCTCATGCCATATGCATGCCCATTAACATTCTACATGCTCATCTCATCTCATAGCTTTTACCGGTAAAGCGGAGTGGACATTGGCCGATGCCCACCATCATACTCTCCAGGCTGATCTGGAGAGGCCTACATAAGTAGGTATTCTTGTCTACCGAGGTAGACCATCATGTATGCCATGTTCATGGTGCATAATGCAATGCAAATGCATGTAGTTTGACCCTTTTTCCACATAGCACCTCTAATGTTAGGTACTTGATCATTAACTTAGTACTAAACATGTGCGAGATTCATAACATAACAGTTCATAGCATTTCTCATTGTAAATCGCGACATACCAATCCAAACTCAGCTTAAGCAATCAATTAGAGGATAGACAAATTAAACATCAACTACACATGTCATCATATTACTATGCACTTGCCTCTGTTACCAGACGAGGCAGAAGGGCGGGATGTCGAAGCCGATCCCGGGGCAAAACCACCTACATAGCAAACATCCGACTTAACCATATTGACACCGTCGCAAAGCATTACGTCAAATTAAGCCTTAGGCGTATAATCCTTAACCAATCATTTCTAAGCATTTCTAGTCCGTACAAGACTAAGCCTACATCTATCATACCTTTTAGCGCTAGGATTAGTCGTTAGATAAATCACTTTAGCCTTAGCATAATTAATTTGTCCCTTATAACCCAAATCTGGACAGCAGCGTGAAAACAGTCATATCTCCTAAACCGTTCATCCGATTCGCACATTCTAGGATTCTTTGGAAAGCTATAAACATAGACTACAATTCTTGTAACATGACCGAGCTCCCATTCTGGACATAAACACCTCAATTTACAGCCACAAGTTGCTGCATATCTCGTCTTAGTACCTAATTACGAATTTTCATATTAGGGTTGTGAAATCCCCCCCTAAATCCCATCCTAATCAGCACATAAGAATGTTAAATCATAGATAAACTATCTCCATACACCATTTCCTAAATCTTGGTGAAATCCTAGCCTCTTCTTCCTCTCCTCTTCTTTTCTTCCTCTTCTTCTGCTGTTTTTCCTGGCCGGCCACCCCTTGGCTCAATCCCTAACCATTCCCTTGTCTTCCTTCTTGCCTCCCTTTCTTCCCACAACAAGAAGAAGACGGGCTGAGACTAGACCAACCAAGCTGGGCGGGGAGGAGCAAGAAGAACAACAAGCGGCCGGGCAAGAACGCAAAAAAAAGCAAATAGCAGAGCAGAGAGGAGCGGGTAGGGCATGGAGGAGAGGAGGACATGGAGGAGGCCAACACTGGGAGGTCCACGGTCAAGGGCAGCAATGGCGGCGGTGGCCAGGGGCAGCGGCGACGACGACAGCCACCTGGCGTCGGCGACGGCAGTCGAGCGAGAGAGGAAGCAAGGCAACAGCGGGGCAAGAGATGAGGATGAAGATCCTCATCCTCAGCTCCTTATAAGCCTAGAGGAGTGCTGGGCCGGGCTGGGCCACAGGCCTAGTACGAGGCATCACATAAGAACCCTCCTCTACCTATTCTTAACATCTTTCATTAGCGAGAGCTTATGGCTATATCATGTACTCATTGAAACTAGAGTACTCATGTAGCCAACCCCAAAACATACTTTTCTAGCATCCTTCCCAGAACAACGGTGCATGAAATAATTTTTTATAAAATCATTCGTTGCTCCGATGAAAATTTGCACAACATGAAAAAGATTTGCCTCAAAATTCTTTACAACTTTCATGTAGAACATGAGTTCAACCGAGCATGGTAGGACTACTTAAAGTCCTTCCCAATCATTTAGATGTCATTTCTAACCATGGAAGGCCTTCCCCGAGCACAACCAGCTATTTCCGACCAAGATTATGCTATTCCCAACCATAAGAAGCTATTTCTGACAAAGATATAGATATTCCTGAGCATATATTGTTAGTGATATGCCTTAGAGACAGTCATGTAAGATTATTGTATCATGTCTATATTTATATACTCTTGAATATTATGATATCAGTTTTATGAATAAACGTCGTTCACATTGTTCATCAAATATGACTCGGTTGTGAGACACATTGTTTAAATAATTTTATTCTGAATGATCACCGGTCTTATATCATTATATAGGATAGTAATGATTAGATCAATATATGTATTGATCGATGGAAATGTTTCATATATCATAGATATAGAGATATCAAATCAATAATGTGGACATATATTAGAGAACATGGCGTTGGATACACCTACTCTGAGACACTGATGAAATTGTTATCTTATATGTGCTATTAGCCTGAAGTTTCGAGTGGTATACCTATATGATCCTTAAACCTAGCTAAGATCGTCATTGAATCCCATCGTACGTAGTTGTACACTTTGGGTTATCAACCGCTACACCGTAACTGGATAGTCATAAAAATAGCTTTCGGGTATGTTAGGAAATATGACGTGGGGTGTGAACGATCAAGATGGAATTTGTCTTTCCTTGATAATAGGACAGATATCTCTAGGCCCCTCGATGTGATTAGATTGGAAAGTGTATAACCATGCCAATGTTATTAAGAGTTAATCATAGTTTAGAATCCATCGCAAGATCGAGTGAATGGTCGAGGTATCACAAGGGTGGTATGCATCTCGCCTTAAGTTTGACTGGTATCGTGCGACAAAGGGATCGGTATGTGAGTATATCAAGGTTCAATCGATATGATCATTTTGTGCATTTGGAGAGGGGGGGTCAATATGTCCTGTTAGGAACCGTTATTGAGTTGTGGATCAGAAAAGAGTTTCTAGGGCTATGTTCACTTGTGCATGAATCTAACGGGGTTACACACTTAACGGGTTGGAACATATCTAATGGATTGGACTCATTAGTGAGTTTCGTGGATACATGTCCGTGTAGGATTAGAGTCCTATTGGGATACTGATCCGTGTAGGATTATAGTCCTATTGGGCCTTTAGCATAGAAACCAATTAATATGCTCCATATAAAGGAAGACGATGGGGGCGACAAAGACATAAGAGTTGGCCACCATATAACTCTAGCTGTCGCGTCCCCTTCCGACTCCTAGAAACCCTGGTCGCGTGTGTGCGGTGCTAGCACACCAGCACACGGCGTACCTTCCCTTGACGTGTGGATATTGTAGAGACGCTACTGCGGTTGCTACGGCGCTGATTGGCGACAATGACGTCGGTTAGATCGACTACTTCCCCTACAGTAGTACGTACGATTTTGTTGCGGTGTTTATTGGCAGGAGGGGATGTTTAGCTCGACGTGAACAATTACTTCCTGTATCTCGACGCGCGTGACATCGGATTCAGCAACTCCAACTCTCCTTCTACTACAACTGCATGTCAAGGGTAACCATCTGTAATCCTCTTTGCTCAATTTTCACACGAGCATGTATTTCTGCAAAATTAATTTTAAAAATGTAAAAAAAATTCAGCAACACTACCCATGGGCCATGGCCCAGCGCATCGCTTCCCGCTACCATAAAAAACAAATTCGTGTCCAACGCTGTGTAGGACGCCGCGTTTGGTCACGCATGTTTCGGTCTCCGGTTCGGATTACTCCCCTCGCGACGCTTAGGCCAACCGGTACACGGCATCGCAACCCCCCTCCTTGTGCTCCAGCAATCTCCCAAACGCGCTTCAACAACCCGGCGTACGCACACTCAGCTGTCCCGCCACTACTACAGAACTGGGCATCACAAGCGGGCTATTACAAGCGGGTAGGCGCGAACCGCTTCTGGCCTTCGCACCAGAAGCGGTTCGTGAGCAACGGGCGGAAGGGGGTTTCCAGAAGCGGTTGGTAACACCAACCGCTTGTGTTGAGCAACCTCCACAAGCGGTTTATATCCCAAACCGCTTCTGAATTATCACAAGCGGTTTGAGACACCAACCGCTTGTAGAGATACATATTTACAAGCGGTTGGTATATCAAACCGCTTCTGGAAGAGGTTCCGCCCACCCATTTAAACTCTTTCTCTCTCCCCGAGCTCGCAGACATGAACAGGGAAGGGCCTAGTAATTGTTCTTGGGGAGTGTCTTTGTCAAATTTTTGAATGTGATGATTTAGCTTCAAATTAAGTAAATTAAGGTTAGTAACACCATGCTACCATCCTTCTCACCAAGATATTATTGTTTCTTTTGCATTTAATATGGAAAAAAAAATTGATTTTGATTGTTGGAGGTTTTTATTGCTACCTCACTCCATAACTTTAATTTTAGGCAAGACCATGATGAATTATGGTAGTTATTTTCTCCAAAAGTGTTCTTAGGATTAGAATATTTAATGTAACACTCCTTCTCTTCAACCTCATTCCATAACTTTAATTTTAGGTAGGACCATGATGAATTGTAATTAAGGAGTTGTTTTCCAAAAGTTGTTAGCTTTACAATCTTTAATATAATACTCCTCCATTCAATGTAACAATAGTAGATCTAGGTTTGGAAGAAAATTATTAATGTTTTATGAAATAAAATAGGAAAAATTTAAAGGGACAAAATAATTAGTTAAATTAAGTTTAAAGGTTAAATTTGAAAAACCACTCCCTCCATCACAAAATATATGGCATATAAATTCTTGGCACTATAAAACTTTTAATTTCTTTTCGATTATGTCTTGTAGAACTATAAAACTAACAACATGTTTGAGTAGTTTTAATTACAAATGTAACTATATAACATGCATATATAAAATAAGTATATTATTTATTACCTTTGATAATAGCCAAAAGATGGAAACAATGACTTTTGTAAATACGTGTCAAAGTACTTTGGAATGGAATTTTGCTACAATGTAAATAACACTTTAGTGAAAGATCTTTGAAGGTATCTGAAAATTAGATCTTTGTGTAGATGAACCGGCAATGGATGTATAATGCGGACCGTCGCTCCAAAGAGTTCATTGATGGCGTGAAGGCATTTTTTGATGCCGCTGTTACATTCTTGCCTCCAGACAGCTTCATATATTATCCGTGCATAGACTGCAAGAATAAGAAAGAGCACTCCCAACGCTTTCAGGTTATGACCCATTTGATCACGAGTGGTTTCATGCCAAACTACACCTATTGGACCAAGCATGGCGAAGTACAGGGGAGCAGACTGGAAGACGATGAAGAAGATGGTGAAGAAAAAGAGGTATTCAACAGTATGGCGGACACCACGCAATATTGTTCTGTGGAAGATACAGTCGGCGATCTTGGTGATGACAAGCTAGACCAGATGCTGCGTGACGGAGACGGAGATTACACAGATGAAAGACAATTCGAGAAGTTTCAGCGCATGGTAGAGGACCACGGGACACCTTTGTACCCAGACTGTGGGAAGGGCCACAGGAAGCTCCGCACGACACTGAACTTAATGCAATGGAAGGTTAGAAATTGTGTGTCAGACAAGGGATTCGATGAGTTGTTATCACTCATAAAGAATCTGCTTCCAAAAGATAACACGCTGCCTGAATCTACGTATGAAGCCAAGCAAGTCATATGTGCTTTGGGATTAAAAGTACAGAAGGTACATGCATGTCGTAACGATTGTATCCTATATCGCAATGAGTATGTGGATTTGGATGCTTGTCCAGTGTGCAAAGAATCACGTTACAAGACGAAGCGTGAAGATCCAGGTGAAATAGAGGGGGAGTGTAAGAAGAAGAGACCTCCTGCTAAGGCGGTGTGATATTTCCCTGTGATCCCCCGATTAAAGCATCTTTTTGCTAACAAAGCGTATGCCCAGATGGTGCGTTGGCACAAAGAAGGACGTAAGGATGACGGGATGCTTAGGCACCCCGCTGATGGGTCCTAGTGGAGGAAAATCGATCGAACATTCCCAGACTTTGCAAATGAGGTGAGGAACATAAGGTTTGGGTTGAGTACCGATGGTATGAATCCTTTTGGCGACCTGAGCAGTAGCCATAGCACCTGACCTGTTACACTATGTATCTATAACATTCCTCCTTGGTTGTGCATAAAGCGAAAATACATCATGATACCATGGTTGATCCAAGGGCCGAAACAACCCGGAAATGACATCGATATCTATTTGAAACCATTGATGGAAGATCTTGTAAAGTTGTGGGAGGATGGTGTACGGGTATGTGATGAGTACAAGAGGGAGTATTTCACCCTACGTGCACTGTTGTTCGTAACCATCAACGACTGGCCCGCGCTCGGTAACCTGTTTGGCAATACTACCAAAGGATAAAAAGCCTGCTTGCAATGCTTAGATGAAATCGACAGCATGTATCTGAAAAACTCTCGAAAGATTGTGTACATGGGCCATCGTAGGTCTCTTCTAAAGAGGCACCCATTGCGGAAAAAAGGAAGATATTTTGATGGGAAAGCAGACCATCATGATAAGCCTGAGCATTGTAGTGGCCCACGTGTGTTTGCTATGGTAAAAGATCTTAAAATAGTGTTTGGAAAGGGTCCTGGAAGCAAACTTGTCCTGAACGAGAAAGGTCAGGCACCCATCTGGAAAAAGAGATCAATATTTTGGGACTTGCCTTATTGGGAAGTTTTGGAGATCCGTCACTCACTTGACTTCATGCACATCACGAAGAATGTTTGCTTGAACCTGTTAGGATAGTTGGATATGTACGGCAAATCAAAAGATACACTATAAGCTCGGAAGGACCTACAACTTTCAGAACTAAGGGATGGTCTACATCTAGAAAAGAGAGAGAAAGAACATTACCTAAATCCCGTGAGCTACACTCTAAGCAAAGAAGAGAAAAAAAGCATGATAGAGTACTTGAACAGTGTGAAGGTCTCTTCAGGATACTCGTCAAATGTGAAGAGACTCATAAACATGAAAGAGAATAAAATCGTACACCGAAAGCTCATGGTGTCTTGTCTTGATGATACGCTTGCTCCCGATGGTGTGAGAGGTATTTTACTGATTGGGTCCGGGTGACAATCATAAAGTGTGTACCTTTTTCAAGCGGTTTCGCAGAAGGTCATCGATCCACATAAGCTAAGTAAGCTACAAGATGACGTGGTACAGAGTGTGGTCAGCCTTGAGATGATCTTTTCTCCTGCATTCTTTGATATTATGGTTCATCTCACTGTTCACATTGTCAGAGAGATAGGTATTCTCGGGCCGTGTTTCTGCAGAACATGTTTCTTTTCGAGAGATACAGGAAAGTCCTAAAGAAGTATGTCCGTAACCGTTCACGTCCCGAAGGATGCATTGCGGAGGGTTATGGGACAGAGGAGGTGGTTGAGTTTTGTTTAGATTACATTGAGGATCTACATCCTATTGGCATCCCTATACCACGCCATGAGGGGAGACTACGGGGAAAAGGGACACTAAGACGGAAAGCAATTGCATGCAATGATCTCCTAACTTTTACAAGGATATTTCACTATTCTGAAACAATCAACCGTTGTGGCCCCGTATGTCCTTCAGCATAAGAGTATTCTATGCCGCGAATCCCAGGGAGGTCCGAGGATTGGATCACAGTGAGGCACATGGATACTTTCGGCGCTTGGTTACAAAACTACATCCTTGTCAACGGGTCAGAAAATGAACAGTTGCAATGCCTGGCTCGGATGCCATCTAGTGAAATCGTCACATTCAAGGGCTACGAGATAAATGGTTACACCTTCTACACAAAATGCCAGGATACCAAGAGCACCAACGAGAACAATGATTGTGCGTATAGACGCCAATGACAACAAAGGCAATGTGGACACATATTATGGTTACATAGAAGAGATATGGGAGCTCGACTATGGACCGTTGAAGGTCCCTCTGTTTAAGTGCCAGTGGGTCAAACTGACTTCAAACGACGTGAAGATCGACAAATACGGCATGACAACCGTGGACCTGACAGAAGTTGGCTATAGGCGCGAACCATTTGTCCTTGCCAACAATGTGAGACAGGTCTTCTATATAATGGACATGTCAAGCAAACCAAAAAAACATAGGGAGAAGTAAAAGGATTGCAATAGTAAGCCAAAACGACACGTGGTTCTCCAGGGCAAACGAAGGATTATTGGTGTTGAGGACGTCACAGACGAGGAGAAGTATAATCAGTTCGATGAGCTCTCTCCCTTTGCGGAAGATGTCGACATAAGTGTCCTAAATGTAACTAAAGTCGATGCTCCTTACATACGTCGCGATCACGACGAAGGAACACTTGTAAAGACAAAGTGATCATTAATTCATTGATAAAATATTTTTTGAATGGACTCACTAATTTTTGTAGGGACTAACTAATTTTTTGATGCACTAAGTAATTTTTGGATGGACTAAGTAATTTTTGGATGCACTAACTAATTTTTGAAAGCACTAAGTAATTTTTTATTGCACTAACTAATTTTTGATGCACTAACTAATTTTTTGATGCACTACCTAATTTTTTGATGCACTAAGTAATTTTTTGATGCACTAAGTATATTTTGGATGCACTAACTAATTTTTGAAAGCACTAAGTAATTTTTTATTGCACTAACTAATTTTTTATTGCACTAACTAATTTTTTTATGCACTACCTAATTTTTGGATGCACTAAGTAATTTTTGGATGCACTAACTAATTTTTGAAAGCACTAAGTAATTTTTTATTGCACTAACTAATTTTTTATTGCACTAACTAATTTTTTGATGCACTACCTAATTTTTTGATGCACTAAGTAATTTTTGGCTGGACTAAGTAATTTTTGGATGCACTAACTAATTTTTAAAAACACTAAGTAATTTTTTATTGCACTAACTAATTTTTTATTGCACTAACTAATTTTTTGATGCACTAACTAATTTTTGGCTGCACTAAATATTTTTCTACAAGCGGTTCGTAATACCAACCGCTTGTAGAGGGGTGTTAAATTAAATTATAAGAGGAAAGCAAAGCAAAAATTAAAAGGCAGGGGCGCGAGTGGGGCTCGAACCGGCGTCGCCGCAGGTGAGCCCACGCTCGAGCACCACCCGCTAGCCAGAAGGGGGAAGTTTTATCTCAACCAATAAGCGTCAAACCCTTTT
This sequence comes from Olyra latifolia, assembly GCA_036346145.1. Lineage (NCBI taxonomy): Eukaryota > Viridiplantae > Streptophyta > Magnoliopsida > Poales > Poaceae > Olyra > Olyra latifolia. The sequence continues at coordinate 8,032,126 of CM070529.1, forward strand.
GACTCTTCATACTCTACAAGCGGTTGGTGATACGAACCGCTTATAGAGGTCCCTCCCTCGCTCTCACGCTAGCTGTAAGGGACCTCTACAAGCGGTTGGTGATACGAACCGCTTGTAGAGGTCCTCACCGCCCCCCCCGCCAGTGAGGGGTTTCTACAAGCGGTTGGTGATACGAACCGCTTGTAGATGGGTAGCTCTACACGCGGTTTCTATTACGAACCGCTTGTAGAACCCTTATTACAAGGGGTTGGTGGTTCCAACCGCTTGTAGAGGTGCTCTTATAAATATGTCTCGCCTAGCCGGGGACACACTCCAAAATTTTCTAAGTCCCCACGCGCGCTCTCTGCCTCTGTCGTCTCCATCGACCACCCCGCGCCGCCGTCGAGCCCTGTCGCGCCGTCGCTGTCGAAGTCGTCTCCCGCCGCTGCCGTCGGCCGCCAGCGCGTCGCCATCGCCGTCAAGTCGTCTCCCAGCGCCGCCGTCGCCGTATTGCCTGCCGCCATTGAAGTCGAAGTCGTCTCCCGCGCCGTCGACCGCCACTATCACCGCGCCGTCGACCGCCATTGTCACTGCGCCGTCGCCGTCGAAGTCGTCTCCCCGCGCCGCCGTCGACCGCTACGAGCTCCTCCATCCCGAAGGGCCTAGGTTACCCCTCCTCTGCTTACACGCGCTCTGTACACTCGCTACCCACAAAGTGTTCGACAAAATGTCCCTAAGGGCAAAAAGAGGTGTTCGACAGTGAGAGAGAGAGAGAGCGTGAGAGAATGAGAGCGTGAGTGAGATGGAGAAAAAGTGAGAGAGAATCAGAGAGAGTGAGAGAATGAGAGAGAATCAGAGAGAGTGAGAGAGAGAGATGGAGAGAGAGTGAGTGAGAGATGGAGAGTGAGTGAGTGAGAGAGATTGAGAGTGAGAGAGAATGAGAGAGAGAGATAGAGAGAGAGTGAGTGAGAGAGATGGAGAGAGAGTGAGTGAGAGAATGAGTGATAGATGGAGAGAGAGTTAGTGAGAGAGATGGAGAGAGAGTGAGTGAGAGAATGAGAGTGAGATGGAGAGAGAGAATGAGTGAAAATGTATTTTTTGTTATATATTTTCTTTTACAATTTGACGAGTTGCCATACTTACTAATTAAACAATATTTTATAATAACGATAGATGGCGACACCAGGTCGTGGTGATCCTAATTTCGAGATGGATGAAGCGTTCATGCTAGACGAGATCGACTATGGTAGCTACTTGGCCACCAATGAAGGTGATGCCAACGTTGTCAACACCACTGCCGGTGGATCCAGTGATCCCGTTGGCGCTGAGGAAAGTGAGGTAATGCCACGAGAATCCGGACAAACCATTTAGCTATATTTAACCAATTACTATAAATGGCTCTAACATGAAAAATTCACATCTCTGTCCATTTTCAGCCCGGTACATCGAGCACCCAAACCAAGCGAGGACCTAACAAGAAGCCTGCTACAAAGTTTGTTTTCACCAACATCGACAATGACGGAAGCCAATTGCTCCTCTTTCTGCGATGAGCCCGTTTAAGAAGCATGTGGTTTCCACGTTAGGGATCATGTCGATTAGCATCAAGAAATGGTGAAGTTCCGCAAGCCACCAAGGAGCTCTTTTGGAAAGATATCAAGGAGAACTTCAAATTTCCTGAAGGATACGGGAACAAGGTTAAGAGATACACTTTGAAGAAGATGGCAACCCAATTTCAGTTGTGGAAAGTTCACCTGAACAACAAGTATGTCAAGAAGGGAGAAAAGCGGACTTCAACCAACATCCCAAAGTGGCGAGATCAGCAGGATGCATTTGAAGAATACAAATTGTCAGAGAAAGGACAGGCCGCGAGCCAACAGAACAAGATCAACGCTGGGAAGAAAAAATACTACCACCATCTTGGCACCGGTGGTTACGTCAAGGCTATACCTAAATGGGAGAAGCGTGAAGAAGAACTAGTGGCCAAGAATATCACGCCTGCTATTGCTGAATGGGAATTCCGCCTGCGGAATTGGTTCATGGGTCACGGAGGGGTCCTTGCAGACGACGGTAGCTTGTTGATGCCACCGGGAGCGGAGGATGTTGGAAACAGAATTGTCGAAACCGTCGACATGTCTCGCTCCGGTTCCTTTGTGACAAACAGGGAGAATGACTAGCTCACACGTGCACTTCAAAACCACGAGCACCGGGGCGGACAAGAGGAATGGGATCGTCTGTGCCATGGAAATACGGTTTCTCCAAAGATGCCGATACGTCTGAGAGCCGGTCAAGAAGCAAAAAAAGAGAGTCATACAGATACAACTTACTAGAAAGGGAGTTCAGAGCAACTCAGCAAAGCATTGGAGAGATTGTTGAGCAAAATCTGCAGGCGGCAGTCGGTAAACTTCAAGGAGCAGGTACAAGCAATACACAGGCCATGGTTAGCTCGCCCACCTCCGCGCATAGCGGAGTAGGCAAGCGTCGAACGCCGCCGCACTTTCTACGGACTGGGGCGATCGCGATGGACACCATCAAAGTTCGCCGGGAGTGTGAGCTACACATTCAGGCACATAACCTCTCCACCAAGGTGGCTTATGGCATGACATACCCGGTGGAGCCAGGCCAGCTTTTCCACTGCAACGAGATCCCGACAGGTTACTCGAAGGTCACAGTGGAGGAGGTGTCGAGCGGCTATGAAGATCTCCTGCTCGAGATTGCTGGAGGGGATGACATCACCAAGCTTGGACAGGCCCTCCACGGAATCATTCTCTGGTGAAAAAGGTACATCATATTTCCAAAGACCGTGGAGGTGACCTCTCCACCAATAGAAATCCAACAATTGGAGCTGACCGAAAGGATCATACCTCAACCGCAACGACAAAACACGCCTCCTCCTACATCACCTCAACGACATGTCTCGTCTCCAATACAGAGCACTCCGCCTCCACCTCCTGCTCCACGAAGCCCGGCTCCACAATCTCCTCCAAGGAAGAAACTCCAAGTACGAAGGACCAGTACTACGACGCTACCCTCTCCCAAGAAGGCCCAGTCTAGCCGGTCAACACAGTCGTCAAAGGAACCTCCGAAAAGAGCATACGACATGACGGCTGAGGAGACACGAGCAATAGTTCAAAAGGAAATTGAGACACACTTCGCACCAAAGGTGCCACCTCCCAAGGCGCAAATTGATCCGAAAGCTACAGCCCACTTTGCGACATGCCGTGCAGCGCCTCTTCCTGTCTCGAAGGCTGCCGTGAAAGAGAAACGGGCTAAGGCAGCGGCGGCACCTAAGAAGACAGCCCGAGATTACCAGCTAGAGGAATTCTTGAGAGAGTCAGGGCTGTCTTACGCTGCAACTATGGGACTAATAGATGAGCTTCCAACGGCAGAGGTCAGGTGGCCATATAAGCTAGGCCAAGAGTTGGTTGCACCGGAAAAAATAAGGGATCTGCCAACTAAGATGCGACAATTTCATGAATGGTACATAGAACAGTCCGCTCAAGGAAGAACAATGTTCCCCGCCCGTATAAAAAACGAAGATTTCTATCGTGGGGATGAACTCATATAGATGGAATTCGACGACATCTACCAATTTTACCATCGAGACGCCGTCAACGTGTCTCTAATAAGCTGCTGGTGTCTGTAAGTATTTCTAGCTAATGATTGAGTTTACCATATATGTATGTTCATTTCGCCGTAGTTCAGGCTGCAAAATCTAATAACTCATCCGCTTTGTATGTAGAATGGAGATACAACGATGTAGAAGAGAGGCTATTTTCGACATCGGCTTCATTGACCCATTAATTGTCAACGAGCCTAACTGTAAACGCAAACCAAAAGAAGTTGAAGAATACATGCTGAAGGCTCTTTTCGACCAGTACTACAAACCGCACATACTTCTGTCCTTTAACTTCCAGTACGTATATATACATGTCATCACACAACCTCTCGTTTATCCTTTTTCAAGACATTCATAATATGACTAATTACATATATGTTGCAATACTTATATATGAATAGATTTCACTGGATCCTACTTATTATCAATGTCGATAGTGCGATCATCATTGTGCAAGACTCAAGAAGAAAACCACAATAAGATTTTCAGTTTATCATTGATATTCTAAACAGGTAACATTGAGATGCCAACCTACATATATATATATATATATATAAGTGTTGGGGAAAATATGTGGCTCATAGAGTTTCGACCCACTTACTTACCCACGGCCCCACAGGAGGTAAGCTCGGGACCAGCAAGCCCACGCCCGAGCTTGGTAAGCTCGAGCCCGGGCTTCCCCGCCTCGGAAGCTCGGGCCTCTTACTTCCTCCGAAGCTTCGAGGTAGAAGGACGGGACCGAGCAAATCATCACGCGCCACAGACAGATACGCTTGGGTCCCAGAGTCATCAAAATTAAATGTGCGCCTTGCATCGAGGGCGCTGCCGCAGCTTTTCGACGGGTGGCGGTGGTCCGTCAACCGCCGCATGGGCAAAGACACGTCGACCGGTAGCGGTCCCAAGACGGTGATCAAGATTGCACTCGATTGCGGTGGATTCGGTATGCTACGGCATGGGAAAAAACAACGACTAATTCAGCGGACCAGCGCAAGCTACGGTGGCGGGCGCCTATAAAAGGCGCCTGAGCCACAACAACAAAAGAGAGGCTTCACCGACACACAACTCATCGGGAGAATAGCTCTATCAGAGAACAGAGCACTTGCACTCTCGTAGGAGCTCTAGTCCCCGGCGGTAGTTCTCCGCATCCAAGTAACTGTAAGAGCACACACGCACAGTGCCTTGAGCACTTACTGTACTCGAAGCCCGGGCTTCCCAAAGCCCGGACTTCACCCCCTTGTACTCGTTTAAGCTCGGCATTAAACGAAGACTGGACGTAGGGCTATTATCCCGCAGTGGAGGACTGAACCAGGATAAAACACTCATGTCATCGTTCCCATCCATCTGGTCTTGACGCGCTAGCCGCGTCGAGACCAAGGTCTTTTCCTTCGGCAGCGTCCGGCCAGGCGGCCGGGCCTCGGTCCGGGGACAGGGCCGCTTTCGGGCCTCGCACCCCTTTTCCTCGCTTATTGGCGCTGCGGGGGCTCGCCTCCCAGTCGCCGACAATAAGATTTCGAATACTCATAATTACTATTTATATAATGACGCATGACAGGGCATTCGCCACGTTCCGAATGAAGCATAAAGGAAAAAGTTCTAGGAATCAATTCATAGTGCAATCCAGCACTCGAGTACGTACTACAAAATATCAATTAAATAATATATATGGCGTAAAAATTTATCTTCTCAAGCCAATTAATTAATTGCATTCTTTTCAAATATCACTCTAGGTTCTACAGCAATCGACCGGAAACAACTTATGTGGCTATTATGTATGCCTCTACATGCAAAGTCTTACCCACGGCGATATGTGACAACTGGACAACGAGGTGCGTGTGTGTTAAAAACAAATTTCGTAATACACTTATACTTCACGTGTTCAAAGATTTATTTATTTCTTTCTTTTCGTAGCCCGACATCGATGAGACGGGCATGATCCCATCGCATCGGGTTGAAGCAATCCAAGAACAACTTATTGGCTTCATTGTCGATGAGATTATAACCCCTAGAGGTAAGTTCTACGCAAAGGCATGGAGAGATGGCCCTTCAATAAGAACAGGTGAACTTAGAGATTCTTCGTCGATGGCCGCAAAGAGCGATGCACGCAGGAAATGATCTCAAGATCACCACCTTCGTACTCTTCGAAAGTTGTAAAACGTTGCTTGTGCTGATCATCATTTTATGTATTGTAAAACATATATATATATGTATTTAATTTGTAATTAAATTATAAGCTCATACTATTTGTGCAAATAAACTACTGGTTTTCTCAATTATAATATATATTTAATTATGCAGAAATAAATTTGTAGTTGTATTTAATTTTATTGTCAAAATTCATATTTGAAAGTCTAGCTCAAAAGACCATGTAGCTGTCGGCCTCTCCACAAGCGGTTTGTAACAACAACCGCTTGTGATTTGCTCCCACGTGGCTGCTCCACTGTGCTTCCTAGCGCCTTTCGAACCGCTTGTGGTGCCGCACCACAAGTGGTTCGGGGAACCGCGAGTGATACTCTCTGGATATCACTCTCGGTTGCGTACAAGCGGTTCGATAACCGCTTTCAAGCGGTTATCGAATGAAAACGGTTATCGGACCGCTTGTGTAGCACTATTCTCTGGTAGTGCACGTACGTACCTTCGATCATGGCGGGATCAAGCAGTGTACCACGCGTCAACAAAATCCCTACTTGGATCCGCAGAACCAAGGTACCATATTATATTACGATTTCATTAGAAAAATTATAGAAAATATAGCCAACAGCAAGTATTGCATGATCCCAAGAGCTGAACTTAACCGATCCATCTGTCCGATTGTCCCATACTATTTGTTAATTTGCTTGGTGCTCTTGTTGTGATTTTTTCCCATCTAGCTCAGCTTAGAGGGTAGCGATATTGGATTACTCTTATATTTCGTTTTATGCGCATGTGGTTTTTCCCGCAAGGTCTTTTTCCCGTTAAATTCATATCTTGTGTAGTTTTTTCACCAAGGATTTCCCGTTAAAATCCCTACTTTTCTGTTGGGGTGTTTTCCTCATGTGACTCTGCCTCCGCCGTCGCGCCCGTCTCCTGCCGTCGCCGCCGCCGCCGCCCCGCCGCCTCCGTCGCGTCCCCGCCTCCTCTTCCCGTCATTGCCTGGCCGCCTCCTCGTCGCGCCGCTCTCGCCTCGCCAGATCTGGGCCGTCGTTATCGTGGCCGTCGTCCGTCGCCGCCGTCGTCTCCTCCTCTACCCGCCGCCGTCTTCTCCATTTCGCCACCACGCCGCCGTCGCCCGCCGCTCGTCGCCTCGTCAGTTGCCCGCCGTTGTTGCCCATCATTGTCGCCTCGCCCGCCGCCGCTCGTCGCCGCTCCTCTCTGTCTCGCTTGTGAAGAGATGAGGGAGGAGAAAAGGGAAAAAAGAAGAAAAAAATAAAAGGATATTAAAAAAATAAAGAGTCATTGACAAGCCGGTCCTACATGTCATAAGCAAATAGGGGCTGAGATTTAGAGGCTAACTGCTGGAGTTGAAAACAAAATCAGAGGCCCAAAAATAGGGGCAGCCCCCAAATCAAAAGTAGGGACCCTGTTTTAGGGGCTATTGCTGGAGATGCTCTCAAGACCCCTGGGAATTGAGGCTGGAGGGGGAGATTTAGGGGCCTCTTTATTTTAGGGGCCTCTTTATTTTAGGGGCTTGAGTAGGGGCCCTGCTGGAGTGTATTTTTTGACTATAACCCTTATTTTTTGGTTTAGGGACTTGAATAGGGGCTCTGCTAGAGATGCTCGTAGACTTAAACCGACTAAGACTCTTTTACTCTCGTAACCTATACAAACTTGACTTTATTTCATCTATGTCTTCCACACTGCACACGACGCAATTCAGTAGCATGACGTGAGGCATCCGAGCCAATGAGAGACAGTGCCACATTCACGCTCTATTCCAGATAGGGGTGAAAACGGACCGGATCGGATCGGATATTAGCTGTACCAGTTTCGTTTCCGTATAATTTCACGAACCCGAAACCGAACCCGGATCTCTCGGATACGAATACGAAATCGAACCATCTCGAAAACGAAACCGGATCAAATACAAACTGAACCGAATACGGTCACGAATATTTTATCGGAACATTGAAACCCCACGAACTGTATGTCCAAAAAAAATTATTGCACATAAATAATTCAATGAACTAGAATATTTATAAAATATAGAAAAAAAGGTGTGATAAAGCATGGACTTGGCAATGGCAGCATGGTTCTGACATCTCCAAAATTTTACCCTTTTAGCATAAAATTTTTCACGAAAAATCATATTTAAAAACTCTTGAACCACCCCATAATATTTAGGATTTTTCCAAGCCACCCTATATTTTTATTCCTTAAGAAATATGCTTTTCTCTATTTTATAAGTTAAATTTTTCACAAAATATCCTATTTTATTCCATATTTAGGATCTGCTTATTTTTTTGATTTTATAGAAATTTATTTCGTATTTTTCTGAGCTCCCAAGAATTTTGTAGAAATTTTTGAATCTCCAATAGATTTTCTGAAATTTATTTCTTACAACAAATAATGGTCTAATGGGCATGGGCTTGGTGGGCTTAATCGGAACTATCTGAATATCTCAGGGTCGGATATCCGTGGTCCGGTCCGGTTCCGTCGGATATCACCGAACCGAATCCGAGTCCGATTCCAAGAAAAAATGTCCGAGTCCGATTCCGGTTCCGAAAAATTCCGACTTGGTCCGATCCGAGCTGGTCCGAATTTAAATCCGATAGGACCGAACCGGATAGTTCCGATACCACTTTCACCCCTAATTCCAGAGGTACCTCCGATCTCTGACAACTCATGTCCATATTTCTAGGATCAGCAATTTGATATTGATTGGAATTTTTATTAGTCTATAAACTATTGATTTAGAATTTAGATAAATTTTACATAAACAACGTTGTATTAGAATTTTATGGTACATAATGACAAATACAATAGAACGAAGTTATAATTTAGACGTGTAGTCTTTCATTTAGCGAAATTGCTACTGAAAGCTATAGCGCTGTAAGGGCATCTCCAGCAGATGCCCAAGTCTTATCCCTATTCACGTGCCATCTCATCAAATGGGACTGTCCCATCCCTATTCACCTTCCTAACAACTGCTCCATCACTATTCATACACTCTACTTTTTCTATTCATACCCATCACTGTTTGCTACAGTGACAAACAGTGATGAGGCTTGGGCACTGCTGGAGATGGCCTAACGCTCAAGACGGAGTCCCCCACGCGCTCGCTCCTGCTCCCGTGTTGCTCTCGATCTCTCGTGTCGTACAAGTTGGTCGCTGCCACCTGGCACACAGGCATTAGATGGCCATCCGCATGATAGCTGCCACATGCCACACAGGGCCCAGACCGCATGGAGAATTAGAGCGACTAAGGCCCTGTTTGGAAGCAAAGTTTTAAAAAACCGTGGTTTTGAGATACCATGGTTTGTAAGTGTTATATACAAAAATACCATGGTTTTGTTAACCTCCACAAAACCATGGTATTTTTTGGAACTACAAAGTGTTTGGTTACAAAGTTATTTTCTATGTATAGTGATAGCAATGAGCCAAAACTTAGCTCAAAGTGGAGTTTCCAAAACTCCAAAAATACCATGGTTTTAGCAAAACCATGGTTTTTAAAGCAATGTTTTTTGCAGAGTTACCAAACACCTCATGGGTTTAGAAACCATGGTATTCTCCAAAACCATGGTTTTGTCTAGAAACTATGAAAATACTTTGTTGCCAAATAGGGCCTAAGTGTGTGTTCGATACGGCGGTCTCCAACGGAGCGGTGCGGTCAAACGGCTGCCCGCTCCTACAGAACGCGCCGCGTCGTATCCGCTGAATCGAACGATGTCTAGAATAGAATGCACGCTATCTGGCGCGCCCGTTTCTGTCTTACCGGTGACGAAGGTTATCTCTATATTATACAATCTCAGATGCACTTTTAGAAGACAGGAGCTATACCATAGGAAATTTGAAATGAAAAAACCATGTATTCTATGAGAGCCATAATCTGAGAGCATTACAAATAGCTTTATAGATCACAATCTGCATAAACTCTCCATGAACAACCAAAAGAAGTTCATGACCTAGGCTTCTTGCATAAGATGCAATAACCCAGCTAGAATTCAAGAAGGGCCCAAAAGGAACACCTCTGAGTCAACTTCATCACAGGCAACAGTCTTCTCATTGAGCAGCCAACAACCCAATACTTGCAGAAGAAACAGCAGAGTTAGTATTGATAGAAACAAATCATAAGGCAAGTAAACACTCATAGACAGCAGCTTTCAGAATTGCTGAAGCAGCAGCGCAAAACAGTAACATGAAATGCTAGCGTTCCAGGCAAATGGAAGAGCAGGCATGTCAGATGCAACGTACCAGCTGAATAGGGAAAAGAATGGAGTTATTCTTGCTGGTTCTTGAGCACTAATAATGTCTCCATGTTGTTGCAATCGATAATCCCAATTCATATGTTGCTGCAAATTCATCAAAGGCAAATCCAATTAGCACAGGTACTGTGAAAACTGCACTGTTTCTTATAAAATTGCTATGAATTTTGCGTTCCAAACCTGATTGTAATCCCCGATTCTTATCCCTCAATTCCCGCGAAAACTGCATTGTTTTATATAAATTTTCCATGGAAATTTCGTGTTCTATAAAATTTCCATGAAAACCGGTGGGGGTGGGGGCAAGGTTCCAAAAATCGGTTTCCCTCAAAAAATCGTTCCCCGACGATTTTCGATTTGCCGAGGCAAATCACAGCAAATCGCGATTTATTGAGCAAAATTTGGGATTTGAAATTTGAATCACAAATTGCTTGCCGATAGTGCAAAAACCGATAAATTTCTCGGCAAATCGGGCATAAATCTCGGCAAACCGAACGGCAACATCGGCAAATCAGGGCAAATCGATGGATTTTTGGGCAAATCGATGGAATTAATCGGCAAATCGATCGGTTTAACCAGAAAACCGAATGGGCGGTGTGATAAAACGGTAAAAATATATATGGTGTGAACAATGGTAAAAATTAATTTAAAAATATGAAAATGGTTAGGGCATGATTTTTTGTAATTATGTAACATTTCTATGGTGTTGAAATTATTGGAAAAATCGATTTGAAACTTTGTATGGTGCGGAAAAATGGTAAAAATTTATTTAAAATTAGGTAAATGGTAGGCATGACTTTTGGTAATTATTTAACATTTAGGCAACATTGAAAATTATGTAAAATGTTAGGAAATGAAATATTTTGGCATGTCCTTCGAGATGACACAACATAGTGTGGTCCCGCACGGGACTTGAGCTCGACCTTATGTCTTCACATATTCAGTCATACTCCATCTGTGCCTCCTCATCTGCGCCTCCGGTGAAATCATCATCTCGCCACCCTGCTGCCTCTTCCTGTCTCACCAACACCTGAGCTCTTCCTTTCTTCTTCTCAGCAATTCGATCCCGTTCACGCTGAAAGAAAGCCCTCACATCGGGGGGACTCGGTCACAACGCGTCACATTGGTACCGCGTCCTACTAGGTGTTGTTTCAGTCTAGTTACACCCTCTCCCTTTTTTCTTTTTGCAGTACTTGCACTTCCAGGCAGTATGACTAATTGCCTCCCCGTGCTGCCAAACAGCGTGGTGCTCGCCCCCGTCGACATACTTCAAACCTGACAAATAAACAACAAAGTATTAATTCATTGCCATAAATCCGTATGTTTCCTTTACCCTGTTATCTTTGACATCAACAAGTCTCAATAGGCACATCTGGGTTTTTATACACAAATCTACTGTCTTTTTTTTCCAAAACCATTTGCAGGTGCTATGCTAATTCACTGAGAGTAACAAGTGAAAATGTGAGAAAGAAAGAAACTCTGGCACCGCTCAGCAAGTGATTAGCAAACAGCTCACTAGGCTAGCTAAAGAGATTATTCTTTAAGTGTTAAACAAATCGTCTTTTACCTCATCTAATGACTAATTAAAAAGAACGAATTTTAATTACAGGCTAGCTACAAAGATAGTTGTAAGAGTATACTAGTGGCAGACTAGTAGAGAGTATACAGACTACTAAACATATATAAACATATGTACTAGTGGCAGGTCGGAGCTCCAAGCGGGAGGGCGACTTGCCGTGGGCCGCCCTGGAATTGCCGCTCGCCGCCAACGATTTGCCGCCCTCCGACCTTGGCTTGCCGCTGGAGCTCCCTGACTTGTCGCCGAGCTCCGACTTGCCGCCCGCCCACCTCGGTTTGCCGCTCTCTGCCATCAATTCGCCGACCGCCGACGCCGATTTGCCGCTGCGATTTGCCGAGCTCGCGCGGCTAGCTCCCTGGCCTCACCTTGCCGAGCTCTGGCTCGATTTGCCGCCATCTCCTTGCGATTTGTCGCGAGCTCGCGCGAGAGCAAGATCCGAGCAAGGAGCCTTGTGGGGAAAGTGGACTAGTGGAGGAGCTCTCGTGGGAAAAGGCAACGGACAACACACAGAGCATGCAATAATGATGAATCACGGGACAACAGTCTACAGAGCATGCAATAATGCAGCATTTATCTATATATAAGTCTATGAATAGTATATTTTCCAATTGTTCACGATTTCAATTCAAATTTCCTCGTGATTCCGATGTTGTTTTTGATTTTTTTTCTTTTCACCATTGCCTTCATATAGGCTTATAGAATTTTTGAGAATTTTTTGGGATTTTTTCAATTTTTAAATTCAAATCAAAATTTTGGGCCGTCCCTTTTTTAATTTTTCATGATTTCAATTCAAATTTACACACGAATCTGGCTTTGTTTTTGATTTTTTTTTCACCATTGTGTTTATAAATGGATCTACAATTTTTACGAATTTTATCAGATTTTTTTTTTAATTTTTCAAATTCAAATCACATTTTGAATTTGCTTAGCGGTTTGCCGTTGCCGAACCAGCTTGATACGTCGATTTGCCGCGGCAAGTGAAACCTTGGTTGGGGGGCTACTACTAACCAACAAGCTTGACATACTGTGTACCAGCAATCCAGCTTTAGGGAAGAACAGTCAAAGTCGTCCATGGCTAATTGCTCAACCAACCATGCTCGAACTACTACCAGAATGAACAAAATGCTAACTCTTCGGTGATACGATCCCAGAACACTTAGGATTCTTCTCCAGCATTGGACACCTAAGGATTTACACTTGCAAGTCGAAGACGATCATCAGATACCCCTTTAGTGAGGCTCCACTGTCGCCAGCACCGGCTGCGCCACCTCCGGAGCCCCATCCTTCACCACAGGCTCCACCTTCTGCTTGCCAAACACCTGCAAGCCCATCACAAGCAGCCAGAGTTTAATTAGCCGTCTAAATTAGCTATAAGTAGTAGCAGGCTGAATAAGCAATTAGAATGCATCACATCATCACAGTCAGCAGCAGTAGCTGCTATGACCAAATTAAAGTCTAAAGGAACAGATAACGGAATATCATAGCGAGACAACAGACAAAGGAACAACACTGCGTTCTTACCAATCAGAAATTAGAGCACTACATCATAATGCTGATACAAACAGTAACAATTAGAGCAAAAATTTCAGGTAAGCAATCAGATAACAAATTGATGGATTCACAGAGGGCTTCACAAGCAGAAGCTTCAGTCGCATGGCAAGATCCACTGATCCAATAATCGTCTTTGCATACTTCTTTTTTTTTTGACCAAATCATCTGTGCATACTTTAGCACGCAGGGAAAAAATCCTGCAAAAATAGTCTCGTGCAAATTTCTACCTTGCTACAGTCCACATCACCATCCAACATCTCAGGATTAAGGATATTTTATACAGATCAGAATCTCTTAATTAAACACACGCCATGAATTGAATAGCCATGAACTGCACAGAACGAAATCCACATGAACCCTAACACTATGGTTCTTTTTCTGTGACTCTTTTTTCTCCGCACAGAACTCAGGAGTCAGGACCAAGAAAGCAGAAGCATTGAACACACCAAAACATCAAGAAATTTAGTACCAAGTAATCGATCGGAAAGAGTGCACACCAGCAAACAGCGAGAAGAGGGGTTGCTGCGTGGTGGGGATGGGGGTGGGAGAGAAGGGGTGTACCGAGCTACTCTTCTGTGAGACGTAGTTGCCGGTGGCGCGGACACAGGGGAAGAAATTTGATCTAGAGGAAGAGAAGGATGTGAAGCGAAGAACCTAGATCCCAGATCTGATGCGAAGCTTGGGGAGATGGAGAGATACCTTGTTGTTGGAGGAGGACGACGGTGAATCTGGCGATTCCGGTGGAGGTGGCCAGATCCGACTTCCGTGAGGCCATATGGCGGAGGGGACAGCCAGATCTGGAGATCAGAGAGGAGAGATGACGTCGTACGGGGAGAGAGCGGTGGCCGCCGCCGCCGGAGGAGGTGACGCGGGTAGGAGACGGCGGCGCCGGTTAGATGAGGGCAGGCACGGGGTTGGGAGGCAGCACTGGCGGGACGACGAGGAGACTCCCGCAGGGGCAGCTGCAGCAGCAACAGGGACCGAAGATCATGAGGTAGGTGCGGCAGGGGTTCGAGGACGCACGGTCGCTGTCAGAGCTTGCCGACGCCGCCGTCTTGCAGGAGGAAAGGAAAGAGGCGAGCGGCCGAAGGGCTGCGCGAGCGAGGGGAGGCTGGGAGGGCGCGCTAGGGTTGGGGCTGGGCGGGAGGACGGCGGGTTGAGTACTAAAAAGCAGAGGGGGCTAAATGCAAAAATGATGCAGCGAGGGCCGTTCGATCGGCTGATCAAACGGCTGTAGAGATGGGAGGACGCGGCAGTAAAATGAAAAAGTCGAAGGGGTTTTTTGCATTGGCACTTCCGCTTTGCACGCTGGGCAGCGAGCCGGCGGACGGATCTAGCCGGAGGCGCAGATTCGACGGCCGACGTTTTTTCGATGACGTGGACGCACAGACCGCAGCCTTTGATAAGGGCTTTATAATAACTGCTATAGGTGTGCAGTTCATTGCACTTCTTTTGTATATTTATTAAAATCCATATAATTTTTAATTTAGCGAATTAAAAACTAAAATTCTTATAAAATCAAGATCTAGCTACTGGTAAATTTTTATAATTTTTGATTTTATCAAATTACTAGAGAATGATGTAGCGTTGCGTGGATTTCCAATGGTGCAGTTAAAGGACAAAAATTCAAGTGGGTCCACCTGATGAAACCATGTGATACCACATGGAACCATACTTCGATGGTGGATCCACATAATAAAACCATATGAAACTACATAAAACCGTAATTCAACGATGGGCCCACATAACGAAACCCACAATTCAACAATGGGCCAGCATGATGAAACCATACTTCAACGATAGGCTAACATGATCGATAAAACCACATGAAACTATATTTCAGTGAGGCCCACTTGATAAAACCACGTGAAACCATGCTTCGACATTGGGACCACCTGATCAAACTAGGTAATGCCATACTCAATGGTGGGCCCACATGATACTAGCAATTCGTCGTAGCATCATCCATTTTTTTTTTGCTTAAATTGCAGTCCTGCGTCCTTGGCTAGGAGCCACCCGTTGCTATGAAACGCAACAGGACAGCGTCAATAGCAATGCGCTCCATTTAGAGGACATTCCTAAAAAAATCATTGTAGATAGTACCTTGATAGTATATAAAATTCAAAATAAATCTGAACTGTTAGACCTAATGGGCAACTTGTATTTATTTTAGTGTACCCAAAATTTTCTCTAGATTTAATCTTTATATATTATTCTATTCTCTCTAGCACTTTTTTCATTTGTGGTATGACAGCGAAGATGAATTCAAATGAGTTTATTGGCTTGCACAATCTCCTCGATCCATAGTTGTAGAGGAAAAATTAAATTCATAGAGATGTAACTTTCTTTGATGGAGCAAATTAGTAGTAATTGATTTAGTTTCGTTTTCTTATATGTATTATGTTTAATGTTTTTTTATGTATGTTACGTCAAAGTTCTTAAGTAGTCTACTTGGCCCCCCATATTCAAATCATGGCTTGGCCTGTGCCGGATAAATGGAGCATGAAATTCAAACCATGATTTGAAACTTGCACGATGGTTAAGGAGGAATGACTATAGCGAAATGATTGGGGAAGATCATTACAAACCCATCTCCAACAAAACTTGAGTGATTTAGCTAATCCTATCTCTCTCAAGCCCTCTCCAAAGCCTCCAAAGTGCTCCGCTTATATCCAAGGCCATGAACCCCTTGTACAGTAGAGTCTCAACAAGACCTAATCATACACTAGGCTGGGCCAGGCTTGACCCAACAAATTTTTTGATGCACTGGGCCCGAAAGCCCAAAAGCCCGGCCAAAAATCCGAAGCCTGACTTTGCACTTATTTTTGTTTTTGTGTGGGCCCGAGCCCGGCCCGAATTTTTCCCCGAGTTTGGTTTTTCGGCCTGAGCCTAGACCGGCCCGGCCTAGAAAAATTGGGCTGGGTCCAGGCCGGGTTGCCCATGATCAGGTCTAGTCTCAACCAGCCACCCACATAGAGCTTCATCTCTTATTACCTCATGGGCTTATCCGAAACCCGATAAGATACCAGGTTTTCTCTCTCATACTGCACGCTTCTCAAAGCGGATCATACATTACGTCCGATAATCTGTTTCGATCCAACTTCCTCTTTAAGCTTAACCGAGACCTAAACCACTTCTCCTTTGCACCACGGTTTCTCCAAGACTGTCGATCTTCACTTCCTTGGCCACCAACTCGCCACATGTCCAATTCCCTTTGTATTGCTTCCGCTTGTGAGCTCGAAACCTCTATTGCCAATCAACCTCGTCCACATGCCTAGACCGAGTCTGATTAACTCGCACAAACCCTTCATCACCTAGACCGTGGATCGCCCATCTATGTCCTCGATCCCATTTGCCGATATCGATTCACTCCAAGTCACCTATGCACACGAGATAAGCAAACCATTTTTTCGAAAACAAGTATATATATATCTCAACTTGATTCACATTAGTTCAATATCACTTACACTATATGAAACCACCGTAAAAAAGACATAAAGCACATGCCAAACCAAATCATTTGGCAATTTTAACACAAATGGCATCAACTCAATTATCATGGGTGTTCTGTGGGGCATGTGATTTGACAGAAACGCATGGCTGTTCAGGCAGGTCCAACGCCCAACATCCGTATTCATTAATGACATCAAGGACGATCTTAAAAGTCTAGTTGAGGGTAAGTGCAAAAAAAATATTAGCATATTGCCTTAATGTATTTCACTATTTCTGCCTTTGGGCATGTAATTTGTACGTTCTCCTTTAAACAATGAGTGCATGCAGTTCTCCTGCCTTGCGTAAAAAAAAGTACATCTTCATGGGCTCCTCACCAACTGCATCCATAGGTCCACGCCTACTTGAACAAGCATTTTGAATTTTTAAATTTGAAATTATATTTTGAATTTAGGAAATTTGAAATCATATTTTGAGTTTTGGAAATTTGAAATTTGAAATCACATTTTGAATTTTGGAAATTTGAACTCAAATTTTGAATTTTGGAAATATGAACTCGGATTTGAAATTTGAAATCATATTTTGAATGTCAAAAATTTGAACTAGGAACTAGTGTTTTAAATATATAATTATTTATCCCCGACTAATTTCTAGTTTATCCATGATCGGCACAGTGCCAATACGATTTTGGTAGTATCATCCCAAATATTAGTCTCCCGATTGATCTCTGATTCGGCCTGATTAATCCTGACTTTCGGGCCTCAAAAAATTGGCAATTAAGTGGAGGGCAGCTGATTTAGGTCCTGTGCACGCTAGGGTTAGGTGCAGTGCCACGCAATCGCCACCCCATCTGTGTGTGCATCGAGGGAGGGAGGCGCAAGTAACGTCGCTGACGCCACATCCATCGCCACCGGCGGGGGAACACCAGACCTCACTGCCACCTCTAGTCCTTCCTGCCACCGCCACTTGCAGTCCTCATTGTGACATGCCGCCTGCAGACCTCCGTGCCACCACCAGCTCTAGTTCTCGCCATGCAGCCGCCGCCTGCAACCTCTTGGGTAACGGGGATTCAAGGTCTGCTCTCCTTCTCTACTCCTCACTCTCCTCTGCTCACCGCAGGTACATGGGAGTGGCAACTTATATTTGTATGTGGCATAGTGCCGAAAGTATGCTTGTAGACTTGTAGTTGTATTCTTCCCCTCTACTATTCAAGCCCATTGATTAATTTCGTTTAATCTCTGATACAACTAATTAATCCCTTATCCCTACATCACCGATCGATAAGTGTGATAAACGATATTTGGAACCTTGCTCGGAATGGCCTCTAGTGTCATGAGACCATCTCTAACCATATTCCCTTCCCTACCCTGAAGGCGATTCTCTTCCTAAATTCGTTCTCTTCCCAGACATGCACTCCAACAGTATTCTCTTCCCCATTCCCTTCATTTCAGAAACCCCATATTTTGAACCTTTCATCCCAACCGCCACAGTACGTATGATATTATTATATCGTGTATTATATATGTTTTCGTACGTATGACATATAGTTTCTGAAATAATTTGCATTTTATAACATTTTGATGTTTACAAAATGTAAATACTTATCGGGTATTTAATGCCATACATGTGCCGGATTTTTATATTACAAATTATACTCTACTGTTTGCACTGCAGTATGATCATGTGTGCACTGCAGTATGATCATGAACGATTCGAAGGCTTGTTCGAGGAGGCTTCCATGAGAAGGAACCGTGAAAGAGAAGGAAGCTTCGGAGGGAAGATACACTTATAGGCCTATAAATGGATGGGTCACCCTCATTTCATTTCTATCGCAAGCATCAACCACATTAAGAACCATGAGTTGGGACCTATCTGGTTCGAGCTCTACCTTAGATTTCTCTTCATCGAGTGAGGACGATGAGGAAATCCTGCTGCTTGCTATGATCGAGGAGGAGGAAGTCGCTACCCATAGCCCAAACCGCCACTAGGGCTCAATTCATGGCCACACAACTATTGATCGAGGTCACCCTGAAGGCCATGCAAGACTATATAGGGATTACTTCGCGGATAGCCCTGTGTATGGCCATACGTATTTCAGGTGTAGGTATAGGGAGATACATACAAGCACTAGTTTGGTTATATGCCAACACTACTATGACCTTAAGTTTTTACTTGTAATGTGCTTGTAGGTTTAGGATGGGCCGTAGGCTTTTCCTGCACATTGTATCTGCTGTCAAAGAGCACAACGACTGTTTCAAGCAGAAGCAGGATGCCACTGGGAAGCTTGGATTATCGGTGTTGCAAAAGGTGATTGCAGCTATTCGCCAACTGGCATACGGGGTACCGGCCGACGCCATTGATGAGTATGTGCGTATTGGGGGGAGCACGATCTTGCTAGCTCTGAAGAAGTTTGTGCAAGCTGTCATCAGATATTCAAGAATGAATATCTTCGAGCTTCGACTAAGGAAGACGCAGCTCGACTGCTAACAGTTGGATGCTTGGGAGCATTGATTGCATGCACTGGGTTTAGAAAAATTGCCCAAAGACATGGCATGGTGCATTCAGTGGGCATACCCACAAGCCCACCAAAGTACTGGAAGAGGTGACTTCCTATGATTTGTGGATTTGGCATGCCTTCTTCGGTATGCCTGGTAGCCTGAATGACATAAATGCTCTGCACCGTTTTGATGTTTTTTCTAGGTTGACAGACGACACCGCACCGGAGGTGAACTACTCAATCAACAGGAATAACTACAACATGGGTTATTACCTCACTGATGGTATATATCTATGAAAGTGCATCTAGGCCCCTAATTATTTTGGTGATTAATGACAATCGAACAAAGGGACTAATGAGTTTATCAAGGATTTATCTAGGTTTCAGTCCAAAAGGAGCAAAGGTGAAGGATACATACCTCTCAATCAAGCTAATCGGTTATGAGAATGTTTTTCAAAGACTTGTAATTATTTTATTTTAATTGAGTCTAAGGACAGTCGTACTATAAAGAGGGATGCGGCGAAATGTGACTCTTAGATCCCCAAAGTGCTCAATAGATGAATCTTAGTGCATAGGGCAAGTCTCACACCACTACATTCTCAGTCCACAAATTCTGGTATCGGACTGTCCGATGTTGCCTAGTCTAGACTGTCCGATTTTTCAGAGTTTGGGGCTCTCTGTCTGGAAATAAATTTTTGATCGAACTGTCCGATGTCTTGTATCGGACTGTCCGATATACCCTAGTCCAGACTGTCCGATTTTTCAGAGTTCGGGGTTCTCTATCTGAAATTAATTTCCTGATCGGACTGTCTGATGTTTGTATCGGACTGTCCGATGTTGTGCAAATCAGACTGTCCGAACTTTCAGAATTTTGAGTTCTCTGTCCTAATTTATCATTTTGTTCAGACTGTCCGATACTTGACATCAGACTGTCCGATACTACACAGTTTTGAACCTAATGGGCAGTTTTTCACCCCAACCTATATATACCCATTCACTCAGTCCGAGCTAGGGTTAGAGACTGCATTTACTCCACCAACCAGCCGCCACTAGCTCTAATGCTTGCTCCTCTCTCTCTCTAGCATTCAAAGCCTCCAACCACTCCCCTTTAATTCCTTAGCGACATCAAGATGGAAGGGTTGAGAGGTGAAGATCCGAGTGCACCTACGACTAGGCTTCAACTTTGAGCACTTGGGTCGTCTTCAAGCTCACACTCCACCGATCTACTACTCTTGGAGTTTGAAGGCACCTAGACGGCTAGGAGTCTACCACGAGCCACCGGAGCTTGGTGTGGTGTGTCGTGGAAGTTTGTGAAGGTCAGTCTCCGTCTCCGAAAGGAAAGGAACTATCGAGTAAACCAAGGGAGCTTTCTGCGGACTTGGTGAGGAAAAGGGTTGAGAGAAACCCGGGCTCAAGTGGGAACAAGCCTACCTCAATGGAGCCGTAGGATCCCCTTAAGGATCTGAACTTTGAGGAAAAATCGTTTGCGTCTCTTTTCTCTCTTCTCTCTACCTTGCATCTTGATCTAGATCTACTTTATTATGAATCTTTGTTTTAGATCTTTGTATTTTTCATGTTCTACTAGTATCTCTTGTTATATTTGATGCAGGAAACCTTCTTGGTTTTAAAGAGAAAGTGCTCAGATTTAAAATCCACAGTCAAGTGCTATTCCACATCGGACTGTCCGAAGTTTCTACATCGGACTGTCCAATATAGTCTGCATCGGACTGTCCGATATTCTCTGGTGAAGTATTTTTTGTATAACTCTGATTAAAATTTTATAACGCCTATTCACCCCCTCTAGGCGACATCCCGGTCCTTTCAATCTAGAATGGGCTACATTTGTCAAACCCATCTTAGCTCCTTATGGGAACAAGAGAATGCACTTCTCAGCAGTTCAAGCCGCGTCAAGGAAAGATGTCAAAAGAGATTTTGTTGTCATGTAGGCGAGATTTGAAATAATTCGTGGCTCGAACCATTGCTGGAAGCAAAGTATGTTGCACAATATTATGACAGCATGTGTGATCATCCACAACATAATAACTGAGGATGAGAGGGATGGAGCACCATAGGAGGTCCTGTACGAGGGTATGGGACAACACTTCTGTTTCCCGTGACCCTGATAGGTCAATCCTGCGTTGCATTCAGCCTACGCAGATGATGCGAAACGGCCAAGTGCATCGGCGCCTACAAGATGACCTAGTCGAGCACCTATGGCGTCGTCACAGAGGGGAGTAGAGAGGTAAGTCCTACATAATGGCATCGTTGATTCGTGTCATAGAAATAGCTCCTTACAGCTATAGTGGTAGTCATTGAAACAACTCGGTAGAGCTAATTGTTTGTATTCGTATGTGATTGCAATGCTTTATATGAAAATAACTCCAATGTATTACTTCCAACATAGGCAGCATAGATTTGGCAATAGTTCATAGTCCCAAAGCAGAAACATTCTAAAATGCATCACACAACACTAAGCTATTCGAAATAGTAGTAAAGAGTACCAACGTAATTAAAGTATTACAAGCCGAAATCCACAAATTGAAAATGCAGAATGACGCACAAAGTTATAAACTGCAACATCCACACACACACACATGCAATGTGCTCAGCCCAATCCCGACCTCAGGGACCACTTCTTCAGTATATCCTCTTGCTGCTTCTTATAGTGTTCCCTCAATTGTCCGGTACAAGCATCCAAATCAATCTTCATAATCCTCTCGTCCTCGGCATTTGCCTCGAGCTCAGCGTCATTCTTCATTATTGCAATTTGCTCATATTTGAGCTCAACCATCACTTGCTTCATTTGATTCAAGTCCTAAAATGTAGCCATGTACAGGCCACCAGTGACAGTGGCCTGTGTTCCGCTCGACAACGTACCCCGTGCCCTTGCCACCTTAGCAGCTTGCCGACCTATTGACCTTGCCAGCTCACCTGAACCAGGAGAATCAACCTAAATGGACACATCGTTCGAACCTGTAAGACTTGAAGTAGGCGACGCGTCGACGTGGAACTTTGGTCTCTTAGTGCCAATGTGCCCCGCCCAATTCGGGTGCTGGTTTAGAAGAACCCAGCAGTGGTTGTATGCGAAGGTCTTGCCTTCAATATCCTTGTACATCATCGCAGCTTGCACCATCTATAGCTTTATTACTAACAATTGGTTAAGTCACATACATAGAAACCATGCAAATTAGCGACATCGATAGGACATACAATATTTACCTTCTCGCATTCAGTGGTAGCACTTTGGCTGAGATGATCCGCGCGAAGCAAGTAGCCACTAAACTTGCTCACCGCTTCACTGATCGACCCCAGTGGTTGATTAGTGCTTTCTGCGTCTGATGTTGCATGCTTTTTTTCTTGTTCAAGTGGTAGCACCTGTGGATCCTCTCCTAGTAGCTCTGCGAGGACTGGTCCATTCCAACAATTGGGTCCACACTCACGTTGAGCCAAGCGGACACCAATAGTCCATCCTCGTCGGTCCCCTACTTGGTCCTATCCTCTTTGGCCCGCATGCCTTCTTCTTCTTCCTTGTCACGGTAGCACCTGCAGCCTCTAGTTGTGAATCACCCACACCTTGGTTGAACACCCCCACAGTCAGTTGTGTGGCCTGTTCAGTTGTCATCGCTGCAGGTGCGGAATATGTTTTGAATGCACCCACCGACTGCACTCCGGAAGACACCCCGACACTGCTGAGTCAGCCCAGTTAATGCCCTCCACTCCCTCTTGCAGGATATCTTTAAAGAAAGGGTCCATTGAATCACTGCGTATTCAAAAGAATTAACAAATTAGCAACGATGATTTCAGTTGACAATATGAAGAGTAAGTGCATAATCAACCAATTATAACAATTGATACGTTCAAATATAACATAATTGAATGGAAAACACGTTGCGTACATAGCAATGACATTACAAGACACATCTCAAGACATAGACCACAGCATGGGATACCTACTACCATAGATTAGCTACATGCACGATTATCGGTCCACAACAACCAGGATAACACCTATAACAATAAGGACAAACAACATTTTAGGATAAATTGCGAACGATACAAATGCTAGGAACGATCCGATTCGTAGTCCAGGCTGTTATCCTCGCTGCAATCAGAGTAATCAACGGATTCATAGTCCACGGGGATGAAGTCGTCTGGATCGACGTCCAACGAACCATTACTATCCATTTCATGTGCAGCAGTGACGGTGCATGATGCGCCTACCTTGCCAGCCTTGTGCACTTGCTCCAAGATGTGTCCGACCTCCAGCGATAGCTGGTCCAGGCATGTGGCGATTGACTCCACGCCCATAAGCACATGATTTATCTCTATGGCAGCCGGAGACTTGCCGGGACAGAAGGTTTCACTGATGACCTTCTTCAGTGCGGATGACTCGGCGTCCATCTCTTTGAGGAGCTTGGATAGTTCGACAGCGAGCTTCAGGGCATCTATCTACATTGTGATGGCATTTCTCAAAGAAATGAGAAAACCTACTAGGTACAAGTACCAAATAACCTTTCACCAGTGCCATGGCATTTTCTATAATCTGATTGTGCACAATGATATGAACAAATTGTTCTACCGGAGACTTCTGAGTTGTCAGTGTTAAAGGCCAAAAAATGTTAATTCTTCATATTTTATTGCATATGTAGTATTGATTGTTGCCTCCTACTACCTATGACTATCAATCAAGCAAATTAGTTCTAATAAGTACGAATGGCTCATCAGTCCAAAGTGATGCATTTTCTTCTCTTTTCAGCTTGACTAAAGGAGAATATTTCAGTGTCCAAGTTAAGAACATAAGTAATGTCATGCTGCAATCCGAACTACTCGACATACATCTCAATTTTCAAGCAGTAAGACATCAAATTACAAGTATAACATATGATATCTTTGTAAGAAAATTGTCAAGCAGTAAGACACCAAGAAGAAGCAGAACATATAATCTCATTATAAGCAGAACACTGCTTAAGCATAACATATTATCTATAAACCTAGATGAGTCGCCTCGCTGAGGTTCTCGGCGAAATCCGCAAGAACTTGCACAAATATTGCCCAAATCCGCCCAATCAGCCGCTAACCCTAACCCAATCAACTCAAAATTGGACCCAATCAGCGATCGATCAGCCAAATCGAACCCAAAATCCCACCAATCGGCTAGCAAAGGGGTTGGAGTGTGTACCTCTCACCCGACGCCGTTGAGCTGAGCTCTATACGAGCGGTTGCCACGAACGTAGGGACGTTCATGCCGTCGTCGTTGCATGATTCGCCCGCCTCCCCGTGCACCGAATCGAAGCTGCCGCTGTGCTCCGCCGGGTCCTGGCCTCTCACTTCCAGTGCCTCTAGCCGATGGCACCAGAACCCTTTGCCGCCACCTACCTCGCATCCAGTGTCCGAAGCAGCGTGCGTCGGATTGCTTGTTGCACGGATTGTCGAGCCTAAGCAACGAAGAGAATGGAGAGAAGATCTGGGGGCGAAGAGATTGAGAGATCTGGGGGCGGAGAGATTCTCTCTCCTATCCCGCAGGTACCCGGTAGGGGAGGGGACACCATTGCAGCGTCGTCATCGCTCTCCTCCACTCCTCTTTCCCATCGCGAAGGGACTGGGACTCGGGAAGGGCACCGGTTGGAGATGGTCTAAGGATTAGGCCAGTATTTTTCCCTGCGTAGTCTGATCCAAACAGCTACCTCTTCTAAGCAATGAAAATCTTCCATGGGCCACATTTTCCCTAGGATTGGGCAGATTGACAATACCTATGAGCATCTCTATTTTTCACTCCCCATATCAACTATTACATCTTTTCCTATCACTATTCTACTCCCTATATCTCCACCCTCTCCAGCAACAATCCCTAAATCACGCTCCCTATGTTCTCTCTCCTATATTTTATTCATAATTCCTCGTCGTCATACCAATCACTGTATTTTCATACGCATAATAATTTGAGCGTAGAAGTGAAGCACTCATATCTTGCAACATGTTTTTATATAATCTAGGACCTTAATAATCATTTTTCACAAAATAAATATAAAATATGAATTTTCACTTATTTCCAAAAAAATTATCATTTTCTCTTTTATTTTCCATTTTTTCTTTCCTTCCCTAATCCCCATCGGCCCAGATCCCCCCCCCCCTCTCTCTCTTCTGCCCGAGCGGTCAAGCCGTCCGTTCCTTCTCTACCCCTCCTCGCCTCCTCCGCCACCGCATCCTCCACTCCTGATCTCCTCCACCGCTACCTCCTTCATCCCTTGTCTCCTTCGCCACCACCCCATTTCTCCCCACCCCTATCCTCCTTGTGTAGCTATCGAAAGCCTAGGCCCGAGGTGGTGCGACGACGGCGGCCATAGTGGGGCGGTTATGGCGATGACTGGGAAGCGGCACTGCCTCTTTAGCCAACCCTCCCCCCTCTGGTGGCACCTTAGCGGCGGCCCCTCTTCTCACGTTCACCCTATGGCGGAAGCACACCTAGCTCTTCCGGCGTTGCCCGGCAGTGTCGTCCTCCGTGGTGCACAGTTCCTGCGTGTTCAACACATACACGGGAGCGATCGATGGTTGCTACTGCCTCGTCTATACAACAATTTGGTGAGTGCATAGGAACTACTCAATTTGGGGTTTCTCTCCCTAGTTTTGGTGAGTCTACATATTTGGGGTGAGGAGATGAGTAGGGGGGCTGTTGGATTTGCTTGGACAAGGCCTAAAGGGGAGCCTCAAGCACTCCGAAAAAAGCAAATGACTTTGGGATGCTATAAATGATTATGTAATGGTGGAGACCGAAAATTCCCAAAATTTTCATAAAATACTCGTTAGCTTCCTGACATTAATTTTATTCACCTCACCGGAGGAAGGCCTGGGCCTATGACTTATAGTCATTTGTTCAAGCTAAACGCTTTGCTATTTTAAAATCTTTTCTTGAAAATCACGAAACTGCTTTTTAAAACTCTGAAAGACAAAATCCGAACAAGCTTTCTGGCTTCTTCAAACCACTTGTCGAACCTTTCGAACTGCACGCCAATAAAAGCTTACTTGATCTACCAGTCAAGTGATTGTACCATAGAATAGCTCATAAATAAAACCACACGATTAGATATAGGAAAGCAAAACAAAGTGTTGGGCTTTTGCCCATGAGTGAACCGGCCCATGGGCACTTGGCCCATGCGCTAAAGGAATAAGGAGCAGCAGCAAACGCTGCGTGCAGGAGTTTTTGGCTCTCACGAGCACGAGCTCGTCCGTGAGCTACCAGCGGCAACGGCGGCGGGCGACTCGGGCGTCGGGCGGCGCGTGATGCGCGTACTGCGCGCGTCCGTTGCAGATGGCGGCCGAGCTCCTCCTTATCTGGTTCCCTTCCTCTCCCTCTACCTCACACACCTTTTTGTACATCCACTGGCTCCTCCCGTGGGGCTAACCCTAGTTTTTCAATCTTCCACGATTGAGTGACTTTGAGTTGGTTTTTCTCTTCGATTCTTGGCCTCCAAGCTCGGGAGAGGCTCTCCTTGAGGGCGGCTGGGTCGATTTGGGAGAGGAGACCGGTTTGGAGCCGGGTTTGGTGGCTGTCCGTGGGTGTTTTCGCTTCACCTCGGCTTGGTCCCTTTGGCCGAAATTTGGATTTCATGATCTTGTCTTGTGCTCCTTTGCTCCTCGGGGTCTCGGTGTGGTGATCTTTGATTGCAACACCGAGATCGGCAACGATTGTATCTCCGGATTGATTTGTCGTTACTAGTCCACTAGTGGCGGCAATATTGATTTCTGGGACAGCGTCTTATAGACGTGCCTTGCCCCTTCTACACACTGGTTTGAATCCAGTGCTGAGTAAGTTATCAATTTCCCTACTTTTGTACTGTGCACAGGGCAAATAGAGATAATTTGGGGGACCTAACTCTGTGTTAAGGGGCTGATTATCTCTGTTTTGGGGCTGTGCACTAGTCTATGTGTGTGGCGTCGAGTTTATGCTCGATGATGAGATTGATATATTGAGATTTGGCTATGATAATTATTTGATTATATGCTTGCTACATTGCTGTCTCAGTTAATGTTTAGTGAGAGATTAATTACTGTTGTTGAATATATGTTCATATATCCTGTTGGTCACTGTTGTTTATCTATTTAGCATCCATTTTTGGCTATAACTTGAGAATTAGCCATATCTGTGATATATATACATGTGAATGTGTTGTTGGACGGCTATTTTTAGCAACCCAACACATTAAAACTGAGAGCAATTCATTACATTTCAAACTGAGCTATGTTGCTGTTGACATGTTATGAATTTCTGCTTATTATCATGTTAATTTCACTGTCATATATGAATTGCTTTATTGCAGTCCTAGGACTTGTAGAATTCATATCTGCAGTTTTATTTCATGATAATATTGAATTCTTACTGTTATTTAAATCTGGAATTGTTTTGATATTAGTGTATATCATATTGCTTATACCGCACTATTTACAACACAAGGAACACGACACGATTCCAATAAAACCTTATTCATATCACAGATCAAAAGAAGTTCTTATTTCCTCCGACATTCACACACCAAAACGGCCATCTCACTCCCCGCCAGAAATGGCTCACAGTCACAGTGAACATCACACGTACCCGCCGTTGACACGGATAATCTGGCCGTTGATCCACTCGGCGGCGTCGGTGCAGAGGAACCCGACCACCGGCGCGATGTCTCCGACGTCCCCGAGCCGCCCCATCGGGTTGGTTTCCATGTGAGACCTCACCCTCGCCTCGCTCTTCCCGGTGAAGAACAAGTCCGTGGCGGTGGCGCCCGGCGCAATGCAGTTGGCCGTGACGCGCGTGCCCTTGAGCTCCTTGGCCATCGTCCGCACCATCGCCTCCACGGCCGCCTTGGACGCCGTGTAGGCCGCGTGCTCCGTCGGCAGCGACGCCACCACTGACGACGACAAGGCGATGACGCGGCCCCCGCCTCCGCGGGACAGCCGGTTGGCCGCCTCGCGGAGGCACAGGAATGTGCCGCGCGCGTTCACGGCGAGGATGCGGTCGAAGTCCACCGTGGCAGTGTCCGCCAGGGTGGGGTACTTGTCGTCGATGACGCCGGCGTTGGCCACGAGGATGTGCGGCGGCGCGCCGAACGCCGACTCGGCGGCGTCGAAGAGCGCCCGGACGTCGGCCTCCCGGGACACGTCTGCCTTGACGGCCACGGCACGAGGGAGCTCCGCGGCGACCTCGTCGACGCCCTCCGACATGTCACCGAGCACGAGGCTGGCGCCGAGGAAGGATAGGTAGGCCGCGACGGCGCGGCCAATGCCTCGCGCCGCGCCGGTCACGATGGCCACGCGGCCGGCGAGTGGCAGCGACGCCGGCAGCTGCGAGTAAGGCATGGCGCTGATAGACACCATATGGATCCTAGCTAGCTTGTCTCCTTGAGCTTTGCGCCTGGTCTGCGCCGCCCATGCCGTGCTGTTCATATATACAGTGGGCGCGGCGCGTGAATCTCGCTTCTTGAGCCTATTATTTTAATAAATCAGATAAATACCAAAATTTTACTTGGAACAGTCAGGACGAGATAAAAAGCAGTTGTTAGGATATTTTATCCACAACAGCTGAATTTGAACTCTATGGGTGATTTTTTTTCTGTTTATCTTATCCTACTTATTTGTCTTATCTTGTAATTTTGAGAATTTTCTGAGATAGTCTTGAGAGCCGGTTGGACTTTGTGTTTAGGGTTTAGGGAGCTTTTAGACACGCTTACGAGATTAAAAATGACTCAAAAATAATTAAAAATATGAGATAAGTCAAATAAGGTACGAGATAAGTCAAATAAGCTGACTTATCTATATCTGACATATCTCGTGTCTTATTTCACTTATCTCACTTTTTTATTACTCTTTGAATTTGTTTTTTTATCTCGTAGACATGTCTAAAAACTCCCTAAACATTAAACACAAAGACCAACCGGCTCTCGATACTATCTCGAAAAATTCTCGAAGTTACAAAATAAGACAAATAAGTAAGATAAGCTGAAAAGAACCCACCTTATATCTACCTATCTCTATCCTCTAAACCCCAGATATAAAACGACCCCGCGGAGTCAAGAAAAAAGGAGAGGAATCTGTAGAAAAGGAAGAAGAATTGCATGGCGATTGACCTATAAAGGTAAGCCAGGGCACGTCATGCCTCTAGCCCTCTCTCTCGCCCTCTACTTTCTTCTCTCTCCCGATGGGGGGCTTCGTTTCTTTTCTTTTCTTCCTTGGAGCCACTCCCGGGCCGGCTTGCCTCCAACCACATCACTGGGTGCCATCACGCGCCGGCGCCGCTGTGACCTCCCCCAGACGCTGTCGCGCCACAGTCAGCCGCAGGAGTTGTCTGCCTCATCTTCTTTGACGCCACCAACCCTGTCGCTTCCCTCAAAATTGACGCCGCTAGGTCACCAACGGGCCTCGCCGGGCTGTCATGTCGTCAGACTGGTCGTGCCGTCGGACCGCCATGCCATGGTGCGCTGCCCCGTGACCACGCAGCCAGATCTCCAACGCGCCGCCGAAAAGACCGAACCCCAAGAATCAATAGCTAGTACGTACAGAGTGATACATTACCAACAGAAATAAAATATTACATAACAGAGACAGAATCCTAGTACAGTATAACACATGGGCTCACACAACAGGATACAACAATACTACTACTATCTTACCACAGGCAGCAAGACTATAGGAAGTAACCCTAGTCTTCTGAGAATTCCTCGTAGTCCTCCGCCTCATAGTCAGCATCGACATCATCAATCTGCGGGTCTTCCGCGAAGAGTCCCTTGACTAGAGTTTAGGAAGAGAAAGGAAAACAGTAAGGATAAGTACAACCGTACTCCACAAGTCAGGGAAAGAGGTGTAGTATGAGGTTCAGTATAAGAGGAGGCTTATGACATTTTACGTGAATGCTAGTTTTCCAAATTTTGTTCCTAGGTGGGAGGAAGCAAGTTTTAAAAATGGTTATGTGACGAAATAAAGTTCATTTGCCTTAATCTTTCCTTCGTTAAGGGCCATTTGCAATTCTATTTGCAAAACCATTTACTTTTTTTAAAAACCTTTTTTTAAAAAGAAGAATCTACTATATGAATGCTCCCTTCACAAGCTCTTAACCGTAAGAACGACTATCATGATAGTTTTAACTCTGCAGAGCGGGTATAACGTACCATCTGGAGATTACACACCAGAGGTGAGAATCAAGTCGTTTGGGCTGAAGCCCTACTAGCACTTGCTTCATGAGTCATTCTTAGGCACCCTGTAGAGGATTGGTCCACCGGCCCTAGTCCTCACATTGTACAGGAAGCCTAAGGAAACACAATCCAAGGCGCCGATGAACATGCAAACACTATCCATGCTCATACAATCCAGATGTCTATAAAGGACATCTCCACTAGCAAGTTGCTACTAGAGGTCAAAACATAATAGGTCAGGTTTGTCCCATAATAGAACCCGAGATTGTACTATAAGGCTTAGTTCGTAGGTTCATAGGATGAGCAGTCCTTACAATAGGGGAGGAATACAAGCATCAACCTAAAACCATGCATACCCTGCACCATACCATCAACCGGATCCTCCCTAGTCAAAGCATTTAGGAGGGGACAGAAAACATCCCAATCCCGGCATTCTTCCCAATGCCTCATTTTACCGAAAATCCCTTTACAAATATTGCACTAACATACCAACTATAACATTTAATCCGCATAAAGCATTTTTAATCCTATTCCAAGGATAAGCAGGGTATTGAAGTATTTACATTTAATCATATGGTGCAAGATTATTAATAAGGGGTACAACTCCTTTTATATTTTTTAGTCGTAGCTAACACTAACAACTACTCATTTTTAAAGATAGCATGCAAGTTGAAAAATTCTATAAATTTCTTTAAATCATACAATGGCTCATTCAACATGCGTCAAGAGGACTTGCCTTGGTCGTATTCTGGGTGCAGGTAGTCTTCTCCAACAGTGGGTTCCACGAACTCCTCGGGTCCTACTCTCGCACACGGTAACACAGCAAACAACCATAACTCAAAAAACCTTTTATAAATACTATTCACAAAATTTTACGAGGTAATAGTATAAAAATTTTGTATTTTTAGGAATTCATTTTCAAATCCCAAGAGAGCTACTGAATTTTTAAATAACCTTGTTCCTACTAACATGTCGAGTTCAATATTTTCCTAAATCCTGAAACATATCTAGTATTTTATAGAATTTTTTCAGAATTTTTGGAAGTCTTTTGCTATTTTTAGTAATTCCATTTGCATTCTCTAGTTTTCTAAATTTGTAAAGGCTGGAATTTCTCCAACGCAGCACAGTACTGGGCTCGGCCCAGTACCGCACAGGGAGACCCATGCGATGCGTGGCCCAAAGGACAGGCTACGGCGTGAGGGCACCAGTGTTCAGAGAAAGCGTACACTGGAAAGTACATTTCCACTAAAACTGACGGGTAGGTCCTCTAGTCCTACCTGTTAGCAACGGTAATGCTAAGCGCCGTTAAATCCCCCGGTTAAAACTTCACGGGCCCTACGTGTCAACGACATACTAGAGGCTAACTGATGATTAACAGCTAAGCGTGCTGACCCACCGGTCAGCGACTCAATGGAGGAGTCATGACGTCACCGTCGTCTTCCTCCGGCCGAGCGTGACCGGGCAGAGAAGATCAGCGGTGTGCCGGTGACTCGGGCTACCGCGGATAACGAGCGCTGGGACTAAGGACCTAGGCTTCTCGGCGAACCTAGGGAAGTCGCGGCGTCTCCGGAGGTGGCCTATCCTGACGGCGCGACGAAGAGGGGTGGCGGCGGTCACAGTTCACCGTGGCGCTGACCCATCCTAGGCTATCGGCTGTGCGCAGAAGGTAAAAAAGCTACTAGGAAGCTTCGGGAAGTTACTAGCAGCGACGGTGAGGATGGAGAGGGACTGGATTTTCCTGGCATCGTGGAGTTCGGCGGCGGTTAGAACAGGGGCCTCGTTGTCAGCAAGCTCCGGTGAGCCTTAAGCCAAAATAGTGGCATAGGGGTGAGTGCGGTGCTCCTAGGATGCTCGTAGAGCAAGGAATCAGGATGAAACTTACCAATGGCGGTGCAATCGAAAAGGAGGTAGTTTTTGGCCGGCGACGGTTCACGGGCGTTCCAGCGAGCTGCAAGGGGAGAGGGACCGATCAAGTAAGGACGATGAAGTAGAGAGGAAGAGCTTTCTTCTGAGCTCGGGTTCATGCTAAGTGGCTCACCAATGCATGCGAGAGACTGGGCTGGAGTGTGACGGCGGGACTAAGCAGAAAGGGAAAATGGGGGGCAGGGTGGTTTGGGGTTTTAATGGCTCAAGGAGGGGCAGGGAGGTAAGCGGCGGTCCAAGAAGTTGACCCGCGAGTCCGGGGCACCAGCGAGGCATGCATGCAGTGATGCCGGAGAACGGAGCTGCGGCATTGTAGGTGTGTCGCCGCGCGGGCAAGCTACCGGCTCAGCGGCGCTGGAAGGTGAGTTAAGACGCGATGAGATGTGATGACGTGCCGTGCCGTGTCGTGCGGTGCCATGCTATCTCTAGAATGGCTGGCTATGGCGACTGCGCAACACGCGCGACATAGCGGGAGTAGTGCGATACGGGCGGCGTGGCGTGCTCGGCCACTACTGGGGAAGCAGGGGAGCAAAGGCGTAGTCGTGTCTGTACGATCGCGTGCATGAGCAACCGGCGGTCCGTGGCCGGCACGAGGTGCGAGTGTGGTGTGTGCGCGCATAGGCGCGGGCGCGACGTGACGGAGGGAGAGAAAGAGGAAAGGGGGAGAAGGCTAGCAGAGCATGGCTGGGCTGCGGCTCACGCTACTTAGCTAGGCCAGGGTAGAGACGCGGCCAGGTTGGGCCGAGCGAGGAGGCAGGCCAGGGAGCGGGACGTGTGTGGCTAGGCCAGGCCGCGAACGACGGCCTACACGGGAGGCGGGCGCGCGAAGGAGGGAGCGGGCCGAGAGAGAAGGTTGGACCAGGGAGCGAATTGTTTTTTCTTTTACTTTTCTTTTTCTTTTCTTTTCTCTTTTCTTTCTTTTATGTAATCTATTTAAAATTCGGGTTTGGAGGTGGCAGATAATTTGCAAAATCTAGAATCATGTTCACAGGTTGAGTTTATATTTTATCCAATTTTTTTTTCATTTGGTATTTTGCAAAATTAAGAATCCCTAGGTTTTAACCATAACTTGATTTTAATAATTCAATTTATTATGTTTTTAAATTTAAAATAGTCCAAGTTTTATTTTCTCAATAAAATTGGAGTGTTATAATCAACAACTCAACATTTGGCAAGTTTCATGGACAATCAATTCAAGACGCTCCAGCAACCATCATTAACAAATCAACATCAATTTCAATGATCAAAACTACCTCAGCGTCTATGTCTAAGATTTGACATGCGAGGATACTCCCAATGATGCGAGCACATCGTCAACTTCAAATCTAAGTCAAGTGCAGAACCATGCAACTAATCCAATTCAAACCACATCGTGGCGTTTGATGAACAAGATCAAGCGGCACGGCTGGGCGAAGCCAAACAAACAACGGCTACACTAGGCATCACATGGGCACAAACTACCTCATGTGTTACACCGCCGCCACACCAACAATCATCTACACCAACACGGTGAACCACGAAGCAAAGATAAGAAGATGATGAGTAGTTTAATCGGAGGTGTTCCCCGTGTTAGCTCGCAGATGTAATTAACTAGGAGATTCTCCACATCGTCCAAAATAGATGTCCAGCATATGGGCTATAGAGCGCAAAAAAATCAACGGGAATCATTGGCTGTAGGAGAGGACATGGATAGGAGAAGGCAGTCGGCTATTCCTATGCACTCTCATTCAAATTTCTTGCAAGCCTATACTTAGATAAACCAGTTTTACCATCAGACTAGCTCAGTCGGCCAAGATCTAAAGCTGTCTTTCCAGCTCTCTATGTTCACACCCGTGGCTAACAAGGGAGACGGGGAACATCCAGATTAATGATATCCAATGATGATAGATCTCCTATCGGACCAAGAGTGAAAGTATGAGGGAAGTCAGGGATCGGAAGAAGTACCTGAGACATGACTGCTGGATGGAGGAAGGGAGGAAAAGATGCTCAAACTTGGAAGAGGGGACTGTTAGCCGATGCAAGAGAAGAAACCGATGAGCCAGAGACAAAAGCTGGAGCATGTGAAAATGATAGGAGGCGGTCTTGGTATTTCTAGCCACAGCAAAAAATTAGTGTTTCACTGCGGCGCGGAAAGGTTGCGCGGTAAAACCGCGATGTGTCATTTTAGGTGAACAATAGATCTAGAGAATTCAACGGCTAAGGTAAGGAACGAGTCGCAAGACAGTTTTAAGTTGAGACGTGTATCGGCTAATGGGATTAACAAAAAGGAAAATATCGACTGCATAAATCGATCACAGCTAGTAAAAGCCGGTACACATTGATAAGGCAAAAAGGATATTTTCATTAAGAAGCCCGAAGGCTAGAATGTACAGAGGACCTATCGACTACATTACAAAAGACGGCTTAAATCCTAGATAAGACAACGACACTTGTTCCCATCGTGGTTGTAGCTGATGACGAAGGTTCCTCCGCCGCTCTGGTTGCTGCCGGAGGAACTGGCCAGAGAATGCGATGCAGGGTTTGGTGGTGGCGCTGGTTGATCATCGTCGAGGACAATGATGGCATGGAGGGCATCGGCCCTAGGAGGGACGAAGACGTCAGGATCCACAGCTTGATCCTCTCCACCCCCCTTCTCAGCCACCGCTACTACTTCACCGTCTCCTTCTCCTCTTGACCATGGGGGCCACATCGCCAGCATCATCGTCGGTGGCAATATTGGTGACGATATAGACCTCATGGTGGAGCAGCGCAATAGCCGCGTAATTGACGATCTCTTCCTTTGCCTAACTTCAGCAGAAAGTTCTGCTTGAAGTTTACTGCGAGAACGGTGGAGGAACTTTGGCTAACAGAGAAGTGGTGTGGTAAAAACCATTGCAATCGTCTCTATTTATAGGGAAGACGTGGCTAGTTGAAACGTCACCGGAGAAGACAAAATCGAGAAGGCGAAAGGGGTTTTTGCCGCGCGGCGTAGTGGAAGCCGAAACGAATACTGCAGGAGGAGACAGAATTAGGAATGCGAAGAGACGCTACCGCGCGACAATGCCGAAACAACTTCGCGTGCACTGTCACAAAGTTAATGAAAGTCGTGCGGGCACAAGGTCGGTGACAGATGGCCGGTCATGATGGGTCTTTGGCTAATAATGTCATCAAAATGACGTAAGGCCGATAATTTTGGGACATAAATATTATATCCCAAAACTGGGGGCATGTGTTGACACTAAAAATTGGCGAAGGCCGATGGGCTTGAATCTTAGGAGAGACGAGCTGAAAATAGTTGCAACAACCCAGATCGGCCAAATAAGGAAGGAGGACTGGATTTGGCAAGAGTCGGCTAAGGGTTTAAGAAGAGGCCAGATCGACTATGAAAGGCAGATTCGGGACAAAACAAGGAAGCCTGATTCAAATTAGTTTGAAGTTAGTATAATAGGAGAGTTTGTTAAATATAGAAGATAAAGATGAGTTTTAGTCGGATACGAGTTAAGGAGTCCTACTATAGTTGGGTCGAGAGTCTACATAAGTAGTCTGCCCTGGAGGGCGTGTAAATCATCGACACATGAATCAAATACATCTACTTATTCTTGTTCTTTACCTTTCATCGCATTAGGCCTAGTTTAGAGTAGTTTTCGTATTTAGATTTCGATCGACTTGTTGCGCATCGCCTTTTGATCGGCTTCGAGATACAACCCAAGAGTTCTTGTAAGTAAGTACTGTCTCGATTAAGTTCGATCTACGAGCTTGCATCGGCTTTCGATCGAAACACTATCTTGGTTGATATTGCTACGCATCACCGTCTCAACCGAGGGTTAGGTTTCACCCCTCTTTCTGCTGATCAACACATTTGTTAACGGAAGACTGTTTACGTCTCGTTCTATCAACTTATAGCTTGCTATTTGTTGATAGTCTGTTTATCCTCTTTCTGCTGCCCAGTTGATTTTATCGGCTAAGCGGTAGACTGTTTACCCTGAAACCGTTGGTTTGGATCTAATCTAAGTCAATAGTTTCGCTATCCATCACTTCGCTTGAATCTGTTTCCAAGTATTGCAGATTCAACATATTGTGGATCTAAATGGCCAAGTAAAAACTGATTAAATCCTCTTACCGATTGCAGGTCAAATTGGCTAGCACGTCTTGAACCTAACTCCCGATGCTGATGGGAATCCTATTTCCTAAACCTGCATGAGTTGGCGTGAAGAATCCGCTTTTTGCGTCAACACCTAGCTAGCAACCACCTTGCCTCCGTCTCCCTCTGACGCACCGTCAGTTGGCGTCCGGCTCGGTGGTCGCAACGTCGAGCGCCATGGAGATGGTGGGGTGAGGGCAATGATGTGCGGACGCTGGACAGCGGTGGTGGTTGGAAAGGCCGGAGCTGTTCGTTGGCGAGACGGCGCATAGGTGGGGGAGAAAGAGAAAGTGGGAGGGAGAGGAGGAGATGGAGTTGGGCGCTTATCCCAATCATGGTAGGACAGCGGGCCGGCAGTAGCGGGAGCAGCGACATGATCCCCAACATGATTTGGGTGGTCCCGTTGTTCTCTTGTCTGATCTTCGCTTATCTGAAACTTGATGTGCCTTTTTGTGGAAATTTGCATAGAAATGATTTGTTTCATGGTTTATCTCCCTTAGGCCCATTGAAAGTTTCAAAGCTGATTTCGAACTTGCATTTACGAGCAGGGAATCTTCTGAAATTCACATGAATCTTGAACTTGAGACCAGAAAAAAAATTCTTTTGCGGTTCGAAACCTAAAACTTGAGTGAACCATGCATTATAAAAACCTTTTGAAACACTGAAAACTAAACTTGAAACATGAAAATTGGACGAACCATGCATTTTTTTACCAATAAACCTTTGGAACACACACGACATGAAACCTGAACTTGAACGGAAGTATGGAACTATATATATATAGCCCATCTGTTCCAAATTTCCAATTGGAACATTATTAATAAATCAAACAACTCCCGCCAGAATGGCTAATCACACATACCCACCATTCACCCGGATGACCCGGCCATTACCCACTCGGCGGCGTTGGTGCAGAGGAACCCGACCACCGGCGCGATGTCGCCGGCCTCGCCGAGCCGCTCCATCGGGTTCATCTCCGCGATCGACCTCACCCATTCCTCGCTCTTCCCGGCAAAGAACATGTCCATTGCGACGGGCCCCGGCGCGACAAAGTTCGCCGTGACCCGCGTGCCCTTGAGCTCCTTGGCCATCATCCGTACCATCATCTCCACCGCTGTCTTAGACGCCGTGTACGCCGAGAACCCCGTCGGCAGCGACGCCACCACGAACAATGTTACGGCCACGATGCGGCCCCCGCCGCCGCGGGGCAGCCGGTCCGCCTCGCGGAGGCACGCGCATGTTCACGGCCATGGTGCGTGTTGGAGTTTGATCCAAATTTGGATCTGTTTCCACGTTGGATTCATAAATATCATAACCGATCTCATCTCGATTTCTTGCTCTTCAAAGACTCTTGGTTGCTAGCCTATAAGGGGTTAAGGGCAATCCAATGAGTTGTAATTAAGCTTGTAATTAAGTGCATTAATTGCAAGATAAGAAACTAGGACTACAATGGATTGCTACTAAGCTTGTTACTAAAATTAATTAGATTGTTTCATACTTGTACAAATCTATGGATCTTCTATGCTATATCACGAAAACATATATAGGATCAATTACACCCATTGCCATTAGATTTGTACTAGACGTGCGAAGTTATCTAACAAAAAAAATATGGATAAAACAAATGCATCAAAAACAAAAAATACTTTACAAAATACTTCAATATTCCCATAGAAAATTAGAAAAATAACTTAACTTAAACCAAGATTAAAATATATTAATTGTGACCAAACTTTTGCCAAATATGCTCAACCAAGTCAATTTTAAGCTAGGTATGAGTTGGGACGAGCCCGAATATTGGAATTTCTTCGTAGCACGTTAGCAAAGGCATGGATATCATCATGAGAGGTGGTAGAACGGTTGATGTACTTACAGATTCGTTCAAATCAATAGAATCAAGAGACACTTGTCCCTCGTCTTCAATTATCATATCGTCGAGAATTATGCAAGTTATCATGATGGTGTGTAGATCTCCCCTGTCATATAGACGCGCAAGGCGGCGCAAAATACAAAAACTGCAGGACACTAAATGTTCTTTCCACATCTTTCTTTGCTCCATCTTGATGCTGTGCAAACAACTTGTTCTTCTCAGTTTGCTGAAGTGGTATTGTCTTTACGAATGCAGCCCATTCTGTATATACCATCTGCAAGATAATAGCCATGGTTGCATTGCCTCTCGTTGACATGGTACTGCACACGGGGAGCTTCACCTTTCAACTCCTTTACAAACAGTGGAGATTGACTAAGGACATTTAAATCATTATTTGATCCAGCTACACCGAAGTATGTATGCTATATCCAAGATCATGCGATGCAACCGCTGCAAGAATGAGCATAGGAACACCCTAATCACCGCGTGTAAATTGACCTTTCCAAGCAACATGATATTTTTCCCAATACCGGTGCATACAATCGATGCTACTAAGTATCCCCGAAAAGCCTCGATGTTCACCAATTTGCAACAAACGCTCCACATCTTCAGGAGTAGGGTGTCGCAAATATTGTGCACTGAACATAGCAATAACTCCTTCTGCAAACTTCTTCATACACTCCATTGCGATGGAATCTCCAATCTTTAAGTACTCATCTAGTTGATCTGCGGGGCTACCATACGCCAATTGACAAATAGCCGCCGTACATTTATGCAAAAGTGATAGCCCTTAGAGACCAAGAGCATCCGTCCTTGTAGTAAAGTAGGGAGACCATTGGCCCAACGCAATGACAATAGGTAAGAACAATGATTTCCTCATCCGAAATCCTGTACGAAAGGGCTTATCAGAGTAAAGTGGGGTTTCAGAGAAATAATCATCCACTAGACGTTGATGGCATTCTTCACGAGGCCTCTTTACGTACCTTCTTGCACCCCTCTGATTACTACATGCCATTGATTGAACAGCTTCCATGGCATCCTTCAATTGTCTGGTGATCTGCTCGGTGAGGGAATTGAATATTTTTTCCTCAGCACTAAAATCGTCGATATTATATAAGTCAGCAAAGTCAAAAGTGTCTTCTAAATCAGAATCCATTGGATAAAATGTAGATGACACGTGATGTGCACTTGGCTTAACAGAATATCTAGCCTTATATTGATGGGTAAAGCTATTTAGAAGTGAGACACGCGCATTACAGGAGCAACCAAGAAAAAGAGTAGTGTTCACATAGTATGAAATCAACAAAAAAATTATGTTCACATAGTATGAAAGCAAATTATTTGTGCTCACTGTATGAATTAAAAAAAAAAAGGTACTGTTCACATTGTAAGAATCGTCGCATCTGGAGAGGAAGCTTCTGGAGTTGCAGCAGGTGATTACTCCATAGACTCGCAAACACAAATAGAGAATACATCTTAATTTACTGTCAGTATTGGTTGAGGCTCAAGGAGACATGATCAACCACATAGAGACACATGTAAGAATTGCCCACTTCTACACTAACCTTAATAGAACCAGAAGTTTTTTTTTAAGCAAGCTAACTAAACGTTGCTGACATTTTCCTTGTTACTCCATTTTCTGTTTGAAGGTTTCAAATGCGACCAACCACATACAGCAAGGCGTGAGTGCTCTCCAGAATGCGAAGAAGCTGCAGAAGAACTCGAGAAAATGGATGTACTATGCCATCTTCATTATTCTTCTCGTGATAGTGGTGATCATCGTTGTAGCGGTCATCCAGCCATGGCCTTCCTCTTCTCTCTTCTCAGGTCCCTATAAGCAAACAAACTTCTACACTATCAGAAGTCCATGATGAATGTCCCTGCAGCATGTTAGATGAAAATCATACTAGCCTCATTATTCTATTATTCCCTCCAAATTTGGTCATGCCAACCACTATTTTCCCCTCTCGTAAAATACAGGATACCAGCTGAAAAACATAACTTATTAATCAGACAGAAGTACATACCTATTTTTTACCAAATAAACTGTCTTTCAAACTCTCCAATGCACTAGCACGCTGTGCCTTCGCATAATCATCCATCACACTAGTATTAACAAGTAAAAGCTCTTTATAAACTTCAAGCATCTTGGTCTCTCTATTAATTCTTGCTGTTTCTAACTTCTTAGTAGACAACCACTAACTTCTCACGATCTTGCATACCAACCGTTTTAACCTCACTTAACTTACTTTTGTATTGTATCCCTAATGGTGACCATTGCCTCCGGGATCTCCGACGACTTGCGTTTACCCTTCCGTTCGACCTTGGCTGCCTTGCAACCAAATGGACGTGGTATGTCTTCCACATCAATTACATCGTTCAACACTGATGAACTCTTATTATTTTTCTGCCCACTCCACGTGTGCACGCCACTTCTGTTCATCACAAAGAATCCTCCACAGGTGCTCAAATTTGAACTTCTCGTTATAATCAGCTTTGTATCTTTCCATTGCATTGTCCCTCTTTTGGTCATCTGACATACCACTTTGGTATACCGCATTGACAGATTTCCAAGAACCATTATAATTACTATGCTTCGTCTTCACACGGTGCCAATGTATCTTTAGTTGGCAAGCTTCCCTCCTCCGATCTTTTGGGGTGGTGCTGTTGTATGTAGAAGTGACTTCCTCCCAATAATGCTATGTTTTCTTATTGTTCCCATCAATTGGATTATTAGAATTGTTCAACCAAGTGCTAGCCTACAATTACACGATTGCATATTAACATGTTAGTAAAAAAATACAAAATAATAGATAACATGGCTGAAAGAGTAAAATAATTACCAATCTTATGTGTTCGTCTTTTGTCCACGCCAATTGTTTATCGGTCCTTTCAATTTCAACATCATCCACATCTTCAACCTCAACATGGACTTGTTTATTTTTTGTAGATGGTGTTGTTGGTGATGGAGATCCTTTTTTTGGAGGTGGTGGTATTGGTGATGGGGCTTCCATAGTGCTATAAGGCATAGATGAAGATGGAGTCCTATTGCTAGGTGGTGAGTATGGAACATGTTGCGAAGGAACACCAACGTAATGGAAATTTTCTTGGCTAGGTTGGGAATGAACAAAATGTTGGGTAGGAGGGAAATTAAATAGAGTAGGTCTTTGCGAGAAGGGTAGATGATACAGAGACCTTCCTCAAATTCGGAGCTTTCCTAGGTTGAATTTGCCAAACAACATAACTGCTCCTGTTGTCCTATTTTGAAATTTTGAAAAAAAAGGAAAGTGCAAAAAAAGCCGCACAAAAAGAAAGAAATAAAAAAGAAAAAAGAAAAAAAAAAGGATGAGCTCTCCATCTAGGTGCTATGCTTTGTTGAGTTGGTGACGTCGTTTGTGTCTCGGCTCACGTCTCTAGTACCGTTTGTCCTAGGACCAGCATAGTACCGTCGTTGAATGTTTACTCAACTTGTTTTGACTAACGTAGTTCGAGCTTTTCCATTGTGGAGTCAGGAACACCTTACCGTCAATTGGATCTAATGTGATATATGGCTCTGATTCAATATATCTCAAATACCAAAATATGGTGAGCACTATTACAGAAACTGTTATTAGAGACAGTTCGGATTGGTCTGGAAAATGTCAGTAATAATCGAGATAGCACAAACGGTTCACGATGAAACCATCTATGATATGCGACTATCATAGATGACTATTATTAGAGATGTTTGTAATAAGTAGTTAGGGAGGAAAAAATCCCTAGGATAGCAAGCTCTCCAGTGAACCATGGCCGCCCTTGACCTTTCTCGTCTTTTCTTCCTCCTCCCTCCCTCTCACCGAAGAAATTTGCTATGACATGGATCATCCAAATTTTCATGCTTTCAATTCATGGTAAATTTCACTTAAAAAACTACTAAATGTGAGATCGTGGTCGGGTGGGACGTGAGCCGGCGCTGCTTAGGGAAAAGAAGGCCGATGCTGCTTGAGGAGGAGAAGGTCAACACTGATCACGGAGGAGTAGGCCATGCACTACTCGAGGAGAAGAGTCTGCCACCCCTTGGGAAGGAGAACCCGGCGTTGCCAGGGTGAGGCCGATGATCGAGGAGGAAGGGGAGAGAAGGTGCAGGAGAGGAGGAAGAATAATGGAGAAAAGGTGCACTTTTCTATTTTAAAGGAAGCCTACAGTGATATTAGTGAGAAATTCAAATTTGTGATGACGAAAATGTTAAAATATTAGCACAGACGATTTTTAACAGGTCCGTCTATGATACAATTATAGACGGTTCGTACACACCGTCACAGATCGCTCTTGTGGCCCGTCACTATCGCAAACAGTTTTTCCACATAACTATCTGTGATCCAGCAGTGTGCTGACTCTTCAGCGACGGACCGTCAACGATATGACGTCCACCATAAGCCGTTATATAAGGCAACATATCTAATGCTAATGGTGGTTGGGTGCTAACATGCTAACATTTAATCTAGACCTTTGGATTAAGATTTAAAGGTTGAGATGAAGGCCAATCAACACACATAAATTCTTATATATTTAGGTGCAAGACAACTCATTGTCATAAATACTTTCACACACAGCTAGTAATTAGCTTCACACACAGCTAGTAATAATGGAGAACTGAAAGATGCTCTAACATACCTGGTCGGAATGACTCGGCTAGAATGAAACGCCAAACTCTACACACGCTACGACAACAAGGAAAAACTAGCACCACACGAAGGTACTCCCTAAAAGAAGACTACATTCATTCTAGAAAGCAAAAGGCTAAGTTACCGCCTTAGAGATACTAGTAATAACATCCCAGAACATACAATTTGATTCATGTCACTGAGCAGCTCGAAATCAGGGTCTCAATGACTGGTCAAGTAATCATCCCAAATAATCGACATAGATCTAGGGTTTGCCAAAACCGACTAGATCCGCTAGCTCAACCCGGTCCAGTTCGACAAACCGATAGCTAAAACTGATCCAAATTCAAAATGTTCAACTTCGATCAGGTTCAACGTAAACCGACTGATTTTCGACATGAATCGGCCTTTTTCTATGTAAACCAAGACCGGTCTTCAAATCGTTGGTTTTTGTTCAAACAGATCGAATTTTGCTAACAAAACCGACGCCTCAATTCAATGTTTGAAAAAACGGCGACACTAAAATGTATAGTGTATAGTGTATAGCCTGCATAGAGCATATAGTCCTACCTGTGCCTGCCTCGCTTGGTTACAGCAGCAAGGAGATTCGATGCTCGATCGGTTGATATAATTGGCACTAAACAACTCGCACTGATTCAGAGAGATCAACCAGCTGCACGGCTGGCGCTTGGCTTTCTGGCTCGCAATCCTTTTGGCGCATGCATACATGTACATGCATGTGATCCATCTCGGTTCTAAAGGGAATCACCTGCTGTTCCATATGTGCTTAATTAACATGCTCAAGTACGTACTTTGCATGATTAGTTACGCTAATCGCTTGTTGCAAATGGCTAGAGCATCGTGATGCTGACGCGTGCAGGGACTAGAGCAAGCACTACTAGAAAACTGACCTTTCATACCGGCACATCAGTACCGATTGGATTGGAACCGGTACTAACAGTGGCATCAGTCCCGGTTCATTGGGTACAGACCAGTAGTCCCGGTTGGAGCCATGAACCGATCGATGCTTCTTCAGATTAGTCGGTTCGTGATCTGAACCAAGATCAAGGCACGGAGTAAATTAGTTCGGTTCGTAACACGAACCGCATCGATGCCCTCTCATTAGTCGGTTCGTGTTACGAACCGTCTTGATGCCTCGTTTCAGAAAGTTCAAAAGGAATGCATATTCTATTTATATCGAAGCTGCGATGGTGGGTGGGTTGGTTACAAGGGTGAGGCTAGAGTCACGAGGCTGGAGTCATGAGGTTGTGGGTTCAAGTCCCGCTTCTCCCATACATCCTTAACATTTTTAAACATTTCATAGTACTATTCAGTACCGGGTGAGGGAACCGGGACTTGAGCATCAGTCCCGGATGGCTTGTACCGGTTCAAAAACCGGTACTAAAGCCAGTTATGAACCGGTACTAAAGGTGAGTTCTCTAGTAGTGAAGCAAGATTAATT
The DNA here is from genome assembly GCA_036346145.1 of Olyra latifolia. Taxonomy (NCBI): domain Eukaryota; kingdom Viridiplantae; phylum Streptophyta; class Magnoliopsida; order Poales; family Poaceae; genus Olyra; species Olyra latifolia. The sequence continues at coordinate 8,076,382 of CM070529.1, forward strand.
ACGACATCTTCTTCTTCTTCTTCTTCTTCTTCTTCTTCTTCTTCTTCTTCTTCTTCTTCTTCTTCTTCTTCTTCTTTCCCTCTCGGTCTTGGAGAGCTTTCCATGGTATCCCTCTTTACCCTGCTCCTTTCTTCACTCTCGATCGCCACCTTCACTCAAATGGTAGATCCGTTTCTTTAGCCAGATGTTGGACGCCTCTTCTTTTTGTCACATGCATGCATTCTCCTTCCTAGGATTCCAAATTGGAGTATGACTGTTCGGCTACTCCCATTCTAATGATCGTCTGTGATCGATCGTAATCAGATGGTCATGGTATCACAGAGAAGCAATCCAGTACTAGCTATAGCTTGCATAATCTTTACAATCATAATGCATGTTTTATGTGCTTAGCAGACAGGCTTGTATACTAGATGTGGGGGTGAGATTATTCATTTCCTCCAATCCAGGTTTGATTCTAGAATCGACACGGCATGCTACATATTGAAGACTGTGTATAGCTCACAAAGCAGAAACCAGAACTTTATTTCATTTATTAAAATAAAAAATTTCTATGTGCGATCTCGTCGTAATTCCAAGACTCATCATCCATGCATGATGCATCCCATGATCTCGATCCCGTCAACTCGAAAGCATAGCCAGGATCGTGATCCATATATCCTTGGCGTTGGGAGCTACATTTTGTGTAGCTAGACAGATAGCAGTTCCAATTTGCGTATCGTATATATGATGACACGATCGATCAAAACAATGGCAGTGTAATATAATGTGGTTAATGGCAGAATTTACATTCAGGTGTTACTTGCGCTCTAAAACAAGAGATCTCAAGGTGCAATGACTTTGTCCGATTGGCCTGTTTGGATGGTAGCCAAAGCTTGCCCCGGTTTGCCGTAACTAAAGATAGTAGGGTTTAATCAAGTTAGACAACCTTTTGGTTCATAGCCACGAGTGTGGCAAGAATTCTTTTTTTCCACATGGACACCACATGTCAACGGTAAAACGTGGTAAAGTTGCCAAAATTTGCTAAAAGTGTGGCAAACAATTTCATGAACTATTCTTAATTAGATAACTTTGGCAAATAGCTCGTGGCAATGAAATGGGCCTATACTTGATTCGGACCCTATTAACCTCTTTTTGTTTCATTCAGTTGGGCCATTATTTAGCGTTGATCTAATTTGCTAATAAGCTAAACTTTGAAAGTTTCCAGCCTAGCCCGCTTCGTTTGACTACTTTTTAGAGCTTTGGGACTCCCTTTTGAGATGGAAAAGGCTAACAAACCAAAATATTTTTCTTTTCGATGACTGAGATCTCTACTATTAAAAGTGTCTAATGGTGGTGGTAGGGCCAACTTTTAATCCCCACATCATTTGATGTACCCGTGCGGCCACACCTTGAGCGCTGCCCCCAATCTGTCGTTCCCCACGCTAACGCACCCTAAACCCTAGCCGCCCTTACCCTTGCTTTCTCCACTGTCCCTCAGCCTCCATGCCAGCGTGTTGCCGCCCTTCTCTGCCACCGCACTACCGCTCTCCTGCTCCGCACCCACGTCCTCATCGCCTCCTCACCTCCCCGACCCGCCGCCCTACTCCCTACTACAAACCTATACTGATTGATCGTAAAATTTTCGCATTGGCTCGACTGCAGCTCTACACCACCTGGGGATGCTCTTCGACACCTTCCGCGCGTCATCGAACATAAGAATCAGAAGCTTTCCATATCCTCTACAAGTGAATACTACAGGACACCCCATGACGTGCGAAGTTATCTAACAAAAAAATATGGATGAAACAAATGCATAAAAAAAATACTTTACAAAATACTTCAATATTCCCATAGAAAATTAGAAAAATAACATAACTTAAAACAAGATTAAAATATGTTAATTGTGACCAAACTTTTGCCAAATATGCTCAACCAAGTCACTTTTAAGCTGGGTATGAGTTGGATGAGCCCAAATATTGGAATTTCTTCGTAGCACGTCAACAAAGGCAGGGATACCATCATGAGAGGCTTCCGGTGGTAGAACGGCTGATGTACTTGCAGATTCATTTAAATCAATAGGATCAAGAGACACTTGTCCCTCATCTTCAATTATCATATTGTGGATAATTATGCAAGCTATCATGATGGTATGTAGATCTCCCATGTCATATAGACGCGCTGGGCGGTGCAAAATACAAAAACAAGACTGTAGGACGCCAAATGCTCTTTTCACATCTTTCTTTGCTCCCTCTTGATGATGTGCAAACAACTTGTTCTTCTCAGTTTGCTGAAGTGGTATTGTCTTTACGAATGCTGCCCATTCTGGATATATACCATCTGCAAGATAATAGCCACGGTTGTATTGCCTCCTGTTGACATGGTACTGCACACAGGGAGCTTCACCTTTCAACTCCTTTACAAACAATGGAGATTGACTAAGGACATTTAAATCATTATTTGATCCAGCTACACCGAAGTATGCATGCCATATCCAAAGATCTTCGATGCAACCACCTCAAGAATGAGCGTAGGAACACCCTGATCACCACGCGTAAATTGACCTTTCCAAACAACAGGACATTTTTCCCAATACCAGTGCATACAATCGATGCTACTAAGTATCCCAAAAAGCCTCGACGTTCACCAATTTGCAACAAACGGTCCACATCTTCAGGAGTAGGGTGTCACAAATATGGTGCACCGAACATAGCAATAACTCTTTCTGCAAACTTCTTCATACACTCCATTGCGATGGAATCTCCAATCTTTAAGTACTCATCCAGTTGATCTGCGAGGTTACCATACGCCAATTGACGAATAGCCGCCGTACATTTTTGCAAAGGTGATAGCCCTTAGCGACCATGAGCATCCGTCCTTGTAGTAAAGTAGGGAGACCATTGGCCCAACGCAATGACAATACGTAGGAACAATGATTTCCTCATCCAAAATCTTGTACAATAGGCCTTATCAGAATAAAGTGGGGTTTCAGAGAAATAATCATCCACTAGACGTTGATGGCATTCTTCACGAGGCCTCTTCACGTACCTTCTTGGACCCCTCTAATTACTAGATGCCATTGATTGAACAGCTTCCATGACATTCTTCAATTGTCTGGTGATCTGCTCGGTGAGGGAATTGAATATTTCTTCCTCAACAATGAAATCGTCGATATTGTATAAGTCAGCAAAGTCAAAAGTGTCTTCTAAATCGGAATCCATTGGATAAAATGTAGGTGACACGTGATATGCACTTGGCTTAACAGAATATCTAGCCTTATATAGATGGGTAAAGCTATTTAGAAGTGAGACACGCGCATTACAGGAGCAACCAAAAAAAAGAGTTGTGTTCACATAGTATGAAACCAACAAAAAAATTATGTTCACATAGTATGAAAGCAAATTATTTGTGCTCACTGTATGAATTAAAAAAAAATAGTGTTCACATTGTAAGAATCGTTGCATCTAGATAGGAAGCTTCTGGAGTTGCAACAAGTGATTACTCCATAGACTCACAAATACAAATAGAGAATACATCTTAATTTACTGCCAGTATTGGTTGAGGCTCAAGGAGACATGATCAACCACATAGAGACACACGTAAGAATAGCCCACTTCTACACTAACCTTAATAGAACCAGAAGTTTTTTTGAAGGAAGCTAACTGAACGTTGCTGACATTTTCCTTGTTACTCGCTTTCCTGTTTGAAGGTTTCAAATGCTACCAACCACATACAGCAAGGCGTGAGTGCTCTCCAGACTGTGAGGAAGCTGCAGAAGAACTCGAGAAAATGGATGTACTATGCCATCTTCATTATTCTTCTCGTGATAGTGGTGATCATCGTTGTAGCGGTCATCCAGCCATGGCCTTCCTCTTCTCTCTTCTCAGGTCCCTATAAGCAAACAAACTTCTACACTATCAGAACTCCATGATGAATGTCCCTGCAGCATGTTAGATGAAAATCATACTAGGCTCATTATGCTATTATTCCCTCCAAATTTGGTCATGCCAACCACTATTAATCAGACAGAAGTACATACCTATTTTTTACCAAATAAACTGTCTTTCAAACTCTCCAATGCACTAGCACACTGAGCCTTCGCATAATCATCCATCGCACTAGTATTAGCAAGCAAAGCTCTTTATAAACTTCAAGCATCTTGGTCTCTCTATTAATTCTTGCTGTTTCTAACTTCTCAGTAGACAAGTGTTGCTGGACCTCCACTAGCTTCTCACGATCTTGCATACCAACCGCTTTAACCTCACTTAACTTACTTTTGTACTGTATCCCTAATGGCAACCATTGCCTCCGGGACCTTCGACGACTTGCGTTTACCCTTCCGTTCGGCCTTGGCTGCCTTGCAACCAATTGGACGTGGTATGTCTTCCACATCAATGACATCGTTCAACACTGATGAACTCTTATTATTTTCTGCCAGCTCCACGTATGCACACCACTTCGGTTCACCACGAAGAATCCTCCATAGGTGCTCAAATTTGAACTTCTCCTTATAATCAGCTTTGTATTTTTCCATTGCTTTGTCCCACTTTTGGTCATCTGACATACCACTTTGGTATACCGCATTGACAGATTTTCAAGAACCATTATAGTTACTAAGCTTCGTCTTCACGTGGTGCCAATGCATCTTTAGTTGGCAAGCTTCCCTCCTCCGATCTTTTGGGGTGGTGCTGTTGTATGTAGAAGTGACTTCCTCCCAAATCCCAATAATGCTCTGTTTTCTTATTGTTCCCATCAATTGGATTATTAGAATTGTTCAACCAAGCGCTAGCCTACAATTACATGATTGCATATTAACATGTTAGTAAAAAATACAAAATAATAGATAACATGGCTGAAAGAGTAAAATAATTACCAATCTTATGTTTTCGTCTTTTGTCCACACCAATTGTTTATCGGTCCTTTCAATTTCAACATCATCCACATCTTCAACCTCAATGTGGACTTGGTCTTTTTTTGTAGGTGGTGCTGTTGGTGATGGGGATCTTTTTTTGGAGGTGGTGGTACTGGTGATGGGGCTTCCATAGTGCTATAAGGCATAGATGAAGATGGAGTCCTATTGCCAGGTGGTGAGTATGGAACATGATGTGAAGGAACACCAACATAATGAAAATTTTCTTGGCTAGATTGGGAATGAACAAAATGTTGGGTAGGAGGGAAATTAAATAGAGTAGGTCGTTGCGAGAAGGGTGGATAATGTGGATTGTTCAAGTAATTTACGAAACCACCAGGAGGACACGCATCATTGACTGAAATTAAAAACACATAATTAACTGAAAAGCATGCATGTACAAACAATTCCATTCCACAATTCTATAGTGACACAATTGACTAATTGAGACTCTTTGAGCCTTGAACATAATTTTTTTGAGCAAAAGCCTTGAACAGAATTGGAGATGGCAATACTGTTTGTGTTGTTCTTTCCACAGACACAAAAAAGTTTCACTGCTTGTGTTGAATTTGGAACCTATTATAATCTGTTAAAAGGAATACAAAGGTACAACAATACATAAAAAAAGGTGATGATACAATCTCTGGAAGATACATTGTTCAGATTTTTTTTAGCAAGACATTGTTCGGTATTCACAATAGGTATGATACAGTGCTAGTACCTTTCATATGAGGTATTTGTCAAAAGGACCAGTTCAATAATGCAGCATACCAATTAACATTGCCTGGGATCTAGGCTTATTAATGAGGTATTATTGCCTGCTCAGTTCTGTTTCACAGGGATGTCACAGAGATGGATAGCAATAAGAATTGCCTCGCAGCTATGTCAAAGAGATGGACAGCAACTTATCATATGCTTCCTGAAAAATACACCTCCTATGATAATCCCTAGCTGCCTTAGCAAGAAGCCAGTAACAGGTTACAGTTTGTTCACATAGGTTTAAAGCACATCTCGGAAACGGAATCAATGAACAATTATCTCAAATCACATCACATAGACATCAGTATCCAAATATATAGATCAAATTTAAATTTCAACTAATTTGAACTAAACACATAAGTACAAGTGCAAAATTTTTTTACCTTGGTGTAGGCTCCATCTTGGATGGAGCTTGCTGCTGAATCCAACCAAGCAGACGCGCTCGGAGGGATGGTCGGAGAAGACAATGGATGAGATACTTGTCAGCGCTTCGTTCCCTTCTCATTAGCCATCACCAGAGTAGTAGGCTGAGTCGTCGTGAGGGTTGAAGACGACAAAAGGTGTGGAGGAGGGGGGCCGGGCAGGGGCGGCGGGGAGGACAGTGCAGGCGACGGGAGGAGGCGGCAAGCGGAGGGGCGACAACAGGAGGGGCGACCGGCAGAGGGGCGACGGGGAGCAAGGGCGATGGGTGAAGGGGCGACGGGGAGGAGGAGCGGTGGGTGGAGGGGCGACAGCGAGCAAGGCGGTGGGCGACAGGGGCGACAGGGAGTAGGGGCGGCGGGAGGAGGGGCGATGGGGAACAGGGGCGACGAGCGGAAGGAAGGCAAGAGTAGCGGCGATGGGGAGGAGGGGCGGCGGGAGGAGGGGCGGAGGGCGACGGGGACCAAATGGGGAAGAAGGTGAGTCTAGGAGATTGGAGGAGTGGGCGGTGCGCCACACCAGATCGCTAGAAATGCGAAGGGCGCCAGCAACGCGAGTTTTGTTCATTTCTAACGTCTTGGATACAGTGAAGAAATCGTTTCTTAAACTAGCAACGAGTTGCTTCTCTCTCTACTTTAATTACTGTCCACATCAGCTCCAGATCAGATTAGTTACAAGCTTAGAAACTGCATTGGGAGTGCCGTAAATACACCCCTATAGCTGTATGGCCAGACGCGTCTAATATGTAATCTCTCCTCATACAGTGGCTTCGCCTTCGTGCGCCCATGGTTTTTTCCGCAAGGGTTTCCAACATAAAAAAAACTCTTGTTTCTCGTTCTCTATTTTGTATCTCTAATTCTAACAAGCAGTATCAGAGTACAAATTGGATCTACTTCAGAGAACACGAAATTAGATTGGATTGGATGAGTTGCGTCTCATCATTCTGATCTATACCTCGACGCCCTATCCATACTGCAAGCCGTTCTTTCTGTTTCGACGACTGCCTGTTGCTGCCTACCATGAGATCCGCTCTTGATTCAACGTCAAGTCAGAGGTCGTTTTAAGTGCAATCCATCTCTCCGATACGAATCGGCTATCAGTTCACACTTCAGTAATTCCTAGATTATTTTGCATGGCATATTAAGGTACTTCTTTCGCAGATTCAATCAAGACAAATTTAATTAAGGAGATTTTGAGATATGAAAAAATATCATATTGAAAATTTCACATGGCATGTTTAGATTCAGTTGAGAAATCAAATGATTTGGTGTTTTTGTCACCGTTTTGATGACTCCATAGTACCAACTCTTTAGAGTTTATTTATTAGCGAAAATTTTTCTCTAAGTTTTAATCTGAGATGAATGATTTAAGTATAAGAAAGAGTTTATTTTTACATAGATACTACAACGTTTAGTATTACAGATGCAATACGTTTTGATTGTCGTAGCTTAATATAAGAGGTCTATTGCAGAGTTTGTTTACACTCCATTGATGGCACGTCAAAGTTCTTTTCATCTAGATGTTCTTCTACAAGAGCGGCTTATAACCATGTTATGGATTTTAGTTTATTTTATCATCTGCAGTTTGAAGCATATAGTGGCCACACGTGCAAGTTACTTTTTCTTGAAGGTTGTTTGCTGAGTTTTGTGTTTCAGGTGAAGCATGTTCATAGTCTATCAGATGAGTTCTTCGCTATAGTTTTTTCAGCACCACGGTGATTAGTTGATGATTGAGCATTTATTTCAGAGGGTCGGTTGCACAGGCTCAGCCTTTACTGCGGTTATGAATTGTTGAAACCCTAGATTTTTTTTCTTCTGTTTTTTTGATAACTGTGTGGATCTTTTTTAGGTTTGCTCAAATTAACTTCGAAAAAAGCATTTGGATTAGACCGTTCTGGTTTTTTAAATTAGTTCGATGGACTTTGGTGCACAAGGATTCTTCGTCGAAATTATTAGTCCGACGAACTTTGGCGCATGCATAAGGATTTTTCATTGAAATTATGGTACGAGGAGAACTACGGTTTGTTTTCGTTACAGGAGGAATTTAGGTCAAGGTAAAGATTGTTAAAGTATGATCAAAATTCAACTTATGGTGGAGTTTGTTAGAGTTTGATTCGAATTAGGATCCGTTTCTATGTTGGTCTCATATGTGTCATAACTGATCTTATCTCTCTCTGATTCTTACTTTCTAAGCACTCTTGTTTCTAGTCTATAAATACACCCCTGAAGTGCTATGGTCAGACGTGCCAAACATATAATCTCTTTTCATACAATGGTTTCACCTTCATGCGTTCATTCCGCAAAGGTTTTTTATGTAAAAAATATAATGTCTCTCTTTTTCATTTTATGTCTCTATTTTTAATTCTAACAGTGGGTCGAAGTCCTTTGGTGGTGTGGTGTCCGCCAGGGACGGGTACTTCTCGTTGTGCGCGCTGGCGTTGGCCACCATGATGTGCACCCCGGCGCCGAAGGCGGACTCCGCAGCGTCGAAGAGACCGGACGCCGGCCTCGTCGGAGACGTCGGCCTTGACGGCCATGGCGCGAGGGAGCTCTGCGGCGAGCGCGTCGGCCTCCGCAGCGCTAGCTGGATGCGTATCCAATGATGAGGCTCGCGCGGAGGGAGGAGAGGTGGGCGGCGATGCCGCGCCCGATGCCGCGGGAGGCACCGATCACGATTGCCACGCGGCCGGAGAGGGGCTCGGTCGCCGGTTGCAACGAGGCAACGCCGGTGACGGCTACGGCGGCGGTGTGAGCGGCGCCGTCCATCTCGCTCTGGGTTTCTTTCGCTCCGCGCACGCGCGTGACGGGCCTATATATATCTGTGCGTGATGCCTCTCGTGTGTGGCGCGCACGCACTCCACGTCTCGCGTCAAGTGTCCGGCGCTTGCATCCATGGATCTAGCAGGCAAGGTAGTCCAGAACATGATTGGTTACGACGAGGCGACGCTGCCAGAGGGCTTTCGTGATCACCTGTGCTGGTCATGCTTCATTTGGATTATCCTGCTTTTTGGAACTACCCTAAAATGGCATAACTAAAACATCAAAGTTAGAATAGTTTTTTCACAGGGTATAAAGTGCACAGGTACCCACACCACACTCGCAGACAAACATGTACATCCACTACACACTCTGGAACCTAACTTACTTAACGTGTAGGCACACACCGTACTCACCCCACACACATGTTTGTTTGTACCCTAAGGGCATCTCCAGCAGCGTGTTCTATTTAAGTTGCCCAATATTATAGCAGATAAATTTAGGGCATACTGTTGGAGGGTAAACAGTGATGGAGCAATAAATAGTAAATATAAAAAGTGAAAATAGTGATAGAGTTGTTATTGAAAGGTGAATAATGATGGAACAATAAACAGTAGTGGGGCTATGCCCAACACTGTAAATAAATAGTGATAAGATTGAGGTACGTAATAGACACACTGTTAGAGATGACCTAAGTCAGGATAAATAAATATTAGAAAAGGTAAGACAGCCCTACTGAATGCAAGGTTCGAACGCTAGACAGCTGTTCACTGCCACGCCAACCACTATGCTATTGCTCAGTCATTGAAGTTAGAATAGTTTTGGATCACTAATCCTACAGCTTATCTATCAATGAGCACGAATTGATCAGTTCGATCACACGTCACGCCAGTGGCATGCTAACTACAGCGCTGATGATGGAATTACGTTAAACTGGAATATTTCAGGGCTGTCTTCTTAAGTAAAATAGTTCAGAGTAGTCGGAACTCTGAACTGCAAGTACTAGCAACTTATCCAATGGCGATATCGTTAGTTCATGTCACTACAGATAAAAGGGCATTTGGCCCTTGGAACTACGTCATGATTCACGAGATTGGAGTTTGACAATTGCAGCAGCAGGATAACCATCAACATCTTTTTAGATTTATTGGTGTAATGTTGAATTGTCTGCGGATAGGCTCATAACTCAGTGGTGAAAGCAAAGTTATTCATTCCTATCCACATAGGTTCGCTTCTCGGGATCGATACGTCTCACGACGTAAAGGCCGGAACAAAGTTCCATTTTGAAAAAAATATTGATTTGTTTGGCTTGCAATGTATAGAACACATATGCACATACACTGAGACGTGGTGTCATGGTGAACAGAGTTTCTCTTTATCTACTTTTAAGCCACAACACACAGCAGTAGTTTGCTCTTGTACCTCAGTAATTAACAGTTGCTTTGATGGCGTCCAGGATCTATGACAAATGCTTACGGGCTGTGCAAAAAAACCCACGAAACCTTATCGCTCAAACGCGGTTTTCTTGCCAACGAGGACCCAGGGGTATTGGTAGTTCGGGTTTTTTCATAAAAAATAAATGATAACAAAAAAACCCCACCATTTGTGTTTGCTTCTCTGCCAGACCGCAACTCCAGTCATAGTGAGTCAAACCAGTCCCGGGCGGCCGAGCCCAACACATCACCTGGGCGTTGGCCACTCCCAAATCCCAATTCCTTCCCTCCTAGCACCTAGCCCCCGAGCCATGCCGTATCTAGGCCCTCGCCGCCTCCACCACCACTCCACCAGCTTCTTTGCCACCTAGACTTGATGATATTTTCGTCGAAATGATGTGTTTTGTGCTTTCTCCTGCTTAGGCCCATCGAAATTTGAAACATTGTTTTAAAAAAATTATAATGTTGCCTCCTAAACTTATAGTGAAGTCTCACTTAGTCTCCCTAAATTTAGAAATTAACTTTTTCGGTCCCTTGAACTTATCTTTGGTTGCATCCTAACTCAAAAACCGTTAGGGACACCATTAAATGATGAGGTGGATGTTAGTTTTCTATTAATTGCTTACATTGTTGAAAGGCCGTTTTCTTTAATGAGATGGCATCCATCACCTTCATCTCCTCTTTTTCTCTGAAAAAAATTCAAGTTTAAAAAAAAATCAAATTTCAAAAAGAAATCAACTTCATTTTTTTAAAAAAAGAATCATCTTTCATTTTTTTTCATATTTTAAATAAAACTAAATATGGAAGTTTCAAAACATGTAAAATTTTAAATTTGGAAACTTTTGAGTTTCAAAATTTTGATCCCTTTGAATTTAAAATTTTTGAAAATTTAACATTTTTATAATTCAAAATTGAAAAGTTTTCAAATTCAAATTTTCACAAGTTTTAAAATTTTAAATTTTCAAAAATTTCATATTCAAAAGATTGAATTTGATTTTTTTAAAAAAATAATTTTAAAAAAATTTTGAATTTTTTGAAACCTTGAATTTTTAAATATTTTAAGCTGACTTTTCAAAAAAATCGAAGAAGAATTTTTTAGAGAGAGATAGGTGGCGGGATGGAGGAAGGTGACGTGGACGCCATCTCATTAAAAAAACCGCACATGTGACAACAACCTAGGTAAATAACAAGAACTAATGAATGCCTCATCATTTAAAGGTATATCTCACGGTTTTGGGGCGGTTGTGCAAATGGAGACAAGTTTAGGTGGTCGAAAAATTAAATTTCAAGTTCAGAGAGGTTAAGTGAGACTTTCCTACAAATTTAGGGGCAACTGTGGAATTTTTTCTTGTTTTTAACTTGCATTTTGCAACATAAAATCTTCTAAAACTCACATGAAGCTTGAACTTGAAGCGGAAAGTTGAGTTAGCCATGCAATTTTGGAAAAAAAAAACTTTTGAAACTCACTGATACCAAAACTTCAAACTTGAAAATTGGATTAACCATGCATTTTTGGAACATTAAACCTTTTAGAGCACACATGAAACATGAACTTGAAAGCAGGCTATAGCCAAAACAATTCCAAATGGAGCATCTATTACAATATTAAAATAGAAACCAAAGGAACCATAATTGAAATTTCCATGTTAATCAGAGAAAAAATAAAAAAAATCAGGTATATTTGCGGACATAAGTTATAATGACTTAGATTAAAAGAAAGAGTCAATATTGTACATCTTTATCTCAACAAAGTATCAAGTACACAGGCAATGTACCTAAGCTGTATTTGTTGAGATTTTAATAAAGAGTTCGTTAGTCCATATGATCACCTTCAATAAAACATATTATCTTCAATTAAAAAAATTTTGAATTTCGAAATAAAGAATATAAAAGCTAACAATCTGATTTGCATATGAACTTAAAAATAAACTAAATTTCAAATCCAAATTTAAAGGAAACTATTAGTATTTGTACACAGATCTTAATTATTTAAAACTAAAATTAAAATTAACAAATATTTGAATAAAAATAATAGAAAAATTAAATATTGGTTTTATATGAACTTTCAAATCTATCAATTATTATATTTTGAGTAAATTGCAACGCATGTTCTTAAAGTTGTCTCTTATTTCCGCTTAGGTCCAAACCTCTCAAACCAGATATTTGAGTACACAAAGTTGTGTTACCATTTTGATAAAATCCAAAGTGGCATAAAGAACTAAGAGGGCGGTTTTGATGACATGAGTTGCCTAGTCAGTACCACATGTGTCATCTCTAAATTTATTAAACAAATCGTAAAAAATCTAAAACTCATGAAATTTGTAAAAAATAAAAAATATTTTTAAGAAACCTAAAATTCATATAAAACATCAATGGGTGGAACGTCGTGTGCCAGTGTGCTAGCACCACGGTGCGTGACCAGGGTTTCCAGCTTGTGTAGGGACGTGATGGTTAGGGTTTCGTAGTGGCGAACTTGCTTTGCTTGCCGCGCCGCCCCACACGTCCACTTATATAGAGCACATTAATGGGCTTTTGGGTTAGAGGTATATTAGGACTCTAATCCTCCATGGATCTGTATCCACGAAAAACCCACTAATCGATCTAACCCATTGATGTTCCAATCCGTTAAGTCTGTGAATTGATAGATTCATGCATAAGCGGTCGTGACCCCGGAAATACTTTTCCATACCATAAGTCAATAGCGGTTTCCAACAAAACATATTGACCCCCGAATGCATAGAATAATCATCTCGATTGAACATTAATACACTCACACAGCGATCCCTTTACTTCATAATATTAGTCAAGCTTAAGGAGAGATACGTGCCACCCTTACGATAGCTCGACCACTAACTCGATCTTATGATAGATTCTAAAACCGTAATTAACTCTTTAATCACATTGGAATGGTTATGCACTTTTCTATCAACCATATCTCTCCTTTATCAATGTGGGACAAATTTTATCTTATTCTATCTTGATCATTCACACCTCAAGTCATGTTTCATAACATACCTAAATGTTATCATTATAACTACACAGTTGCAGTGTAGCGGTTGATAGCCCCAAAATATATCATTACACATCCTAGGGCTCAATGGCGATCTTACGTCTCAGGATCTTATAGATATACAACTCGAGATACACAGATGGTACATGTAAAATAACAATATGATACAGGCTCGATTATGAATCAGGTATCTAAGTTTTATTCTTGAATAATTTCACATGAAATAATTTCAGAACTTTCATATGAGGAAGAATTTGTTTCCGGCTGTTGATGTGCACGACATGGAAAGAAGAGAGATTTACATGAGAGATAAAGAAGGAAAAATAATTAATGAATGCATGAAACTAGGAGATGGACATGCACCAGGATTGCACGATATTTGCACGACTGGGTTTCAAACTCCCAATGTGCATGGACCAATCAATCTTCAGTTCCATGAGGGCCACGTGCACGTGCTAACTAATCCATGCACAGGATAATTATGTTTTTGTGCATGCGAAACAGTCATGCAAGGAAGAAGACCGTCTAAAGAAAGAAAGAAATATGTGCGCAACAAATATTTTGGCCGGCTGCAGAACTTTAGTATTTTTCTGTTATGTCTCAGCGTGTAATCTCCCTGAGATCCAATTTTTCTTTGTGACTTAGGATGGAGGCCACATGAAGATTAAGATAAATTAGAGGACCGTATGAAATAATATTTTATTGGCTCACTACTAGAGAAACAGCCTTCCATACCGGCTTATCAGTCCCGGTAAGATACGAACCGGTATTAATAGTAGCATCAGTCCCGGTTCGTAGTTCCAAGGCTTCAATCCCGGTTCGTCGCTCACATTAGTCCCGGTTGGTAATACCAACCGGGATTGATGCTCCTCCCATGCAGGCTAGTACAGCCCAGCTGGCATGGAAGCTCATCAGTCTCGGTTGGTATTACCAACCGGGACTGAAAGTAGGCCTTTAGTCCTGGTTCGTGTTACGAACCGGGACTAAAGTCTCATCTAAGGAATCTTTAAAGGAATGCATATCCTAGTTATATCAGAACGCTTGGGTGGGTGAGTTGGTTAGAAGGGTGAGTGGGGAGTCACGAGATCTCGGGTTCGAGTCCCGCAGAAGCCATATGTGCGCATTATATTTTTAAATATATTTCTAACATCTATCCCAGGTTGAGAGCAACCGGGACTGATGGCACCATGCCATCAGTCCCGAATTGCCTATCCCGGTTCCAAAACCGGGATTGATGCTGGTTTGGAACCGGGATTGAAGGCTCAATCCGTGGTAGTGGCTATAAAGGATATCCGAGATGTAAAATGATATACCTGATTTTTTTTTTTCAAAATATTTAGTTTCCATGTTTTAGTTACTTGTTTAGCAAGTAAGGTCGGGTATATATAGCCTACCAGTATGTCATTGTGAACACGTGTGTGTTTCTGACCATGGGTAGTTACGGGTAAGGGCATCCACAGCAGTCCCTCTAAAACACTATAGTTCTGACTTTTTAAAGATAAAGTAGCTGCTGGAGAGAAGGAATCTTTTAGTGTAGTATAAAATGTGAAGGAAGTTTGGAGGGATGGATAGAGGGGACGCTAATAGTGTTTTGGAGAAAAAAATTTAGAGGGACTGTTGGAGATGCTCTAAGTCCTTATGTTATCGTTGTTGACACCAAATTTGCCGCAAATATCAAGAAAAAAGTTAAAATGATAATATTTATAATGAAATATGTTAACGGATAGAATTTATCATAACAAAGCATTAATATTTGGAAGTTGTGAGCTCATCAATTAAGCTAATTAAATGCGTAAAAAAAAAAAGAAGAGCTCTAGCTGCCCACGTACGTCCATACATGCATGGTCCTGTACGCATGGACTAGCTGGCTAATTAGCAAAGGGATTAGGCTAATCAAACTTCTTCTGGCACCAAAGCCCATTAGCCATCCGGCCTAGCTAACAAGCTAGCATATACAAAGCCCAATAACCCTAGCTGCCCACGTACACCTATGGGCATGCATGTCCCGTATGTATGCATGGATTAGCTAGCCGGCTAGTTAGCAAATGGATTAGGCTGATCATTAATCAAACAAGCATGCGGCCCATACGGAACGAGTCCATACGGTTACAACGCCCATGGCCCTACGTACACACGTACGTACGATTGCATGCATGGTTTAGCCAGCCGATTAGCAAGCCAATTAGGGGAACAATATCATATATTCATATCGCAGCTAGCTGGGGGCAGCAACCGGAAGCGGCCCAACCCATGAGCGGCCCATCTCACGACGATGTGGTGGTCCGGCGAGATTTCTCTGGATCTCCGACAAGGTTTGGGTTGGCCGACCATGATTGGGGTCCAGCGATCCTCTCCACTCGGGGAGTTGGTGGGATTGGTGATCTTGAGCCGAGGCCCATTGTCGATCCAGATGGGGTTGGTGATATAGGGTTGCCTCTGGAGAGATCAGAGCCACCTTTCGGTGGGGCGTGGAGAACTTTTGTTCCAGCTTCTAGGGTTCCTCCTCGCCGCTCTCTCCGCCGAGGAAGGTGCGACCACCGTTCCTTTGCGCAGGTAGTGGCTGGAGTCAGAGGAGTGATGGAGAGTGGAAGAGGTCGCATGTCGGGGGGGCATGGAGGAATCGATCGGCGGGGCCGATCGGGGAGTTTTCGTGGTGGGGGAGGAAGATCCGCCCGTGGTTTTACTTGGAATCGGGCTGTTCCTGTCGAAGAAGACAAGGTGGATATGGGGGATATCGCTCAGAGCAGCATTGGGAGATCGGGTGTTCAAGATTCTGGCAAGGGTAAGCAGATTGTTGCGGGGAATATTGAGGTTGAGAAGGTAAACCCTATTCCAACTCCTGCTGTGGTTTCTTCGGACATTGGTGAAGGTCTTGTGATAGGGGAAAAGGATCCCGGGGGGATTCTAAAATCGGTGGGGGATTCTTCTGGTGGTTTTCCTGCTGTGGGTGAGAAGTCTATGGGGGCTTGCTACAGATGTGGTAAAATAGGACATCTTGCATTTAGCTGTACAGCAATATTTTTGTGTGGATGGTGTGGGATTGATGGTCATAGTGCTATGAGATGTCCTAACCGAAAGCCTTGGGAATATTCTGCGAATTTGTGTGGTTTTCAATCTCCTGACCAAGGGATGTATGTTCTTCATGATGTCTTATCTGGATCTGTTAGTAGGGATAAAGGGAATCTTGCTGTGATTATCATCGAAGGGGGTTTGGTTTCTGTTAAAGAAATAGAGAAAGAATTCAACCTAATATTCAAGTCTTTCCCTAGATGGAGTTGTACTGCCAGATCTCTGAGTGACAATAGATTTCTGATGAGGTTTCCTAATGCTCGTAAGGTAGAGGAAATGTCAGATCTCCCCCTTATGAAAATGAGAACTACTGCGGCTTTTATGAAAGTTGAGGGATGGAAGGCTGAGTGTGGTGCTAAAAAGATCCTTCATGAGGTGTGGATTCGAATATTTAATATACCTTTATAAAAAAGATCTAATCCCACTATTTTTTCGGTTGCTGGGCTCGTGGGCATCCCCCAGGAAATAGATGAGAGTTCTGTATTTAGGGCAGATTATGTCAGAGTGAGGATATTTTGTAAGAATGTTCAAAAAATTCCTCATATGGTGGAAGGGGTGTTAGGTAGAGGACTTTTTGATTTTGTTATTCAGGTTGAAGAGAAAGTTTCTATGTCTGGATCTGACATTTTTGATGTGGAAGTTCAGAATGATTCTATGCAGGAGGATTCTTGGGCTCATGCAGCTAAAAAATCTAAAATGAGTGATACAAAAGGTGGTGATGGTAAAGGATGGAGTCAAGGGAGTAGGACATTGTATAAGCAAGATAAATCTACTTATTCTGGAGGTGGCAAGGGTGCTTGCATGACATTGTGTGATGATATCACTATGAATTGTGTTCATCTTCCAAAAGAAAGGGGGGATATTCTCATGGATAAGGGTGCAGAAGATATGGAGGAAGATAGTGTGGGGTTTAAATTATTAGCTAATCAGTTGGGAATTGATTTGGAAAGTGAAGGTGAGCTTGATATTGAGTGTTCACAGCAGGGGAGTGACATTCAGACACAAGTTTGGGCTGTCAAGGATGTCTTGGTGAAAATTCATCCTAAATTTGCTAGTATGCTTTCTTCCCATTCGGGTCCTATTCCGGTCTGGGGTACTTTTACTCAGTCTCAGTACAATTGGAGCAAGGCTGACTGTTTGGAAGATTTGAGAGGTCTGGTGTCTTGTGAAGAGAGCTGTAATATCCTGTCGACATTGCAGAACCCCAATATGGACAGCACTTTGGATAGTATTAATCTGCCAGTTGATCCTGAAGAAATAGTGACATCTGAGGAGGCTCCAGATGTGGATTCACAGGAAGCTCTTGATGTTTTACCAATTCAATTATGGAACCATGTGACAGTTAATGATAAATCTCAGGATTGTATGACAGCGACAGTGCACGATCCTGGTCTGGTGTTTCCTGCGGGTGATGATAGTGCCATATCTGTGAGTAGTCTGTCTACTTCCAGGGTCAACAAGAGAAAGGATTGTCTTATTCCAGTCAGAAGGAGTGATAGACTCAAAGGTGATCATTGTCATATTTTATCCAAGATTGATGTTGTAGCGAGGAAAAGGAATTTGGAAGGTAATACTGCAACTTCAAACTCTTTTGCTATACTAGATTCTGATGTTATATGTCAAATTGCTAATTCAGTAGGAATTGTATGTGATGAGTCTATTTTAGAGAAAATTGATGGGCTAAAAGATATAGAAATAGCTAGACAGCAACTTTATTACAAGGAACGTCAAAATTGTGCTGACAAAACTGATAATAATGTTGATAGGGTGGTTAACTGCATTGGGGATAAAATTGTCTCAAAGGTGTCGAGTTCTGTTTTAATTAGTGACTGGGTTGAAGAAGATTTGGAGATGGAATCATTGTTCAAAAAGGATAATAGAAAGAAGGATAAAAAATGGGATAAGCAAAAGAAAAAATATGGAAGTGCAAGAAGGAGCCCTATTCTATTGAGAGAAAAGAAAAAACATAAATCATATGACTAGTCTTTCAGGAATTTTTTGGAATTGTTGGGGTATTAATAAAAAAAGGTATGTATGGGATTATTCGAGATCTTATCTTTTCTTATAAACTTCATTTTGTGGGCTTAGTGGAGACAAAAAAAAGGCAAGTATTCTGATGATTTTCTCAGAAAAATGGATATTGGCAGAAATTATAGCTGGTATTGGATCGAATCTAATGGGAGATCGGGAGGAATATTATGTGGTGTTGCTTGTAATAAATTTGATGTTTTGAGTGTACGAAAAGGTCTGTTCATTTTGCATCTCAGTCTGTGGGATCTTACGCTTAAGAAAAGATGGGATTTGCTAGTGACTTATGGTGCTGCTCATCCTAATTTGAGAGAATCTTTTCTTAGGGAATTGACTGCTTTTTGTTCTGACATCAATTGTCCTTATTTGATTGGGGGTGACTTTAATATTCTCAGATTTTTTTTCTGAAAAGAATAAACTTGGTAGAAGGTCTAAAGAGAGTGACCTGTTCAACTCTATTATTAATGTGCATGGGCTTAGAGAAATTCCAATGCTGGGTGGTAGATACACGTGGTCCAATTTACATTCAGTTCCTATTCTTGAGAAACTTGATAGAGTGCTTATGAGCTCTACTTGGGAAGACCTTTTCCCATCAGTGATTTGCGAAAATTGCCTCGTTGTATGTCGGACCATAGTCTGTTGTTTATTTCTGTTGGAAAAGCTGTTTCTAATAAGAGTAATATTTTTCGGTTTGATATGACTTGGCTAAAGAAGGATGGTTTTTTAGATCTGGTGAAGAAGATTTGGAATATTGGGTATGATGGTTGTGATAGTATATCGAGTTTTCGTTATAAAATCAAAAAGTTGAAAAGTGTGTTAAAAGGTTGGGGAGCAAATGCGTTTGGACATCAGATGAAGAAGAAAAAATTTATGCAGGAACAGATTGCATTATTTGAGAAATTGGAAGAGGACCAATTACTGTCTCAAGAACAAAGCATGAAAAAAGTTGATTATCTAAGTGAATTACAACAGATCTATGAAGAGGAGGAGGTTAAATGGAATTCCAAAGCTCAAGCTCGATGGCTTTTAAAAGGGGACAATAATACTAGCTATTTTCATAAAATAGCTAATGGTAAAAAGAGAAAAAAAATATTATTTCCTTTGCAGATGGAGATAATATTATTGAAGGGGAGGAAAACCTTTTAGAGTATGCTACTGGGTATTACAAGGATTTATTCGGGGAGTCAGTCGGTGGTGGCTTTTCTTTGCAAAACAATTTTTGGGCTGGAGATGATATAGTCACTAAGGAAGAAAATGATACTTTGATAACTCCTTTTTCAGAAGATGAAATCAGAACAGCACTTTTTAGCATGGGGAAAAATAAGGCGCCAGGTCCAGATGGGATCCCGGTGGAATTTTATCAAACTTGTTGGGATATTGTCAAACACGATATTCTGAGGATTTTCGGGGACTTTCACCATAATTTGGTTGATCTGACTAGGTTCAAATATGGGAAGATAATATTGATTCCTAAGGTAGATGGTGCTGAGAAGATCTCATTGTTTAGACCTATTTGTCTGTTAAATACCATCTTTAAACTGTTTACTAAAGTTTTTACTATAAGATTGGAAAATGTTATGCGTAGAATCATTTCTAAAAATCAAAGTGGTTTTATGAGGGGCAGAAGTATTATGGAGGGTGTTTTATTATTACAAGAGTTGATTCATGATACTAGGAGGAATGGAAAAGGAGTGATTATCAAGTTAGATTTTGAAAAAGCCTATGATAAGATTAGATGGTCTTTTATCTTTGATTGTTTGAAGTTGAGAGGATTCAGCTCTATTTTCTATGGCTGGATGGAAAGGGTAGTCAAAAATGGAACTTTATGTGTGGAAGTGAATGGCAAAGTTGGGTCTTATTTCTCTAGCCACAAGGGTGTTAGGCAAGGTGATCCTTTGTCACTTTTTCTATTTAATTTAGTTGCTGATTGCGTGAATAGAATGATTCATCTAGCACAACAAAATAGGTTGGTAGTGGGCTTAGCAGACAATATTTTTGATTTCGGTTTGTCTAACCTTCAATATGCAGACGATACCATTATTTGTTTGAAACATGACAGGAGATATGCTGTGAACATGAAACTAATTCTCTCTTTGTATGAACAACTATCTGGACTGAAAATAAATTTTCTCAAAAGTGAGGTAGTGAGCATTAACTGTAGTGATGAGGATGAGTTGGATTATGCTCAGATCTTTACCTATAAAGTGGGCCTTTTTCCTTTCAAATACTTAGGGGTCCCTATTAATACAAGGAAATTGAGTGTTAATGATTGGGATTTCCTCATCCAAAAGTTTGAGAAAAGATTGGCTGGGTGGAAAAGTTCAAATTTATCTTTGGGGGGGAGGCTGGTTCTGTTGCAAGCATGTTTATCTAATCTCCCTATATATGTCATGTCCATGTTTCTTTTGCCCCTTTCGGTGATCAAAAAAATAGATATAATTAGGAAAAGATTTCTTTGGTAGGGAGGGTCCGAGAGGAAAAAATATCATTTGGTCAAATGGGACAAAGTTTGTGGTCCAAAAAAGAGAGGGGGGGGGTTAAATATCAGGAGATTAAGAGAAATGAATATTAGTTTGATTGCCAAATGGTGGTGGATTATTGAAAATAAAGGAGGGTTGTGGCACGATTTTGTTCAGAAAAAGTATATTCGACACCGCCCTATTCTACACATCAAAGCTTCCCCTACTGATTCCCCAGTTTGGAAAAATATTTTATATGTGAGAGCTCATTATCTTAGAGGAAGGAACATTAGAGTACGTGCATGGAGGATTTCAAACTGATTTTTGGGGGGATTCCTGGTTGATCAGTGTTCCGTTAAAAATCGCCTTTCCTGATCTGTTCCATATTTGTGAAGACCAAATCATATCAGTGGGAGATGCTAGGAGTGTAAATTGGCAGTTGCGTTTTAGAAGATGGTTATCGGACATGGAACAGGGGTCTTGGGAATCTTGTGTTGATAAGTGTTTAGGCTATGATTTTTCTAATGAACCAGATTCTGTGATGTGGCCCAAAGGTAAAAATGGGAAGTTTACGATCGCCAGTATGTACAAAATGTTGTTTAGCCATTCTATTCCTGTGTCGAGGGTTCTTTGTAAGATCTGGAAATATAAGCTCCCTTTGAAAATCAAGATGTTTGGCTGGTTACTAGAAATGGGGGCTATTTTAACTAAAGATGTTTTAAGAAAAAGAAACTGGTTGGGTAACCCGGTTTGTTGCTTTTGTGATCAAGTGGAAACTTGTAACCATTTGTTCTTTACTTGTCCGATCTCTAGAGTGATTTGGAATTTGGTAGCTTGGAAGTTCAAGTCAGATTCGAGGCACCTCTCTGATTTCAGCTATTAGTTGGTTTGAAAAATTGTGGTCGAACGGAACTCATTTAGCTGGAGTTTGCATTTTTGCTATTTGTTGGGCTATTTGGTTGACTAGAAACCGCTGTTGTTTTGAGAACTGGAAGCTAAAGTCTCCTTTTCCTATTTTACATACTGCCTGTTCGTTTATAAAAATTTGGGCAGGTCTCTATGTTGAAGATGACCAGGAAGTGTTGAAGGGAGGAGTGGATCAAATGATTGAGTTGGTGGCTGGTTTGGAGAAGAAGAAGTCTAAGCTTTTGTTGGTCCGGCTGATTGTGAGTGAAATGTCTTGTGCCGTCGGTCGTTTTGGTTTGGAGTAGCCTGTGGTTGGCCTTGTTATTTGGCTGCTACTCTTGATGTCCCAAACGCTCTAATTCAAATAGGATTATGCTGTTATCTCTTTTTGTAATGACCTTGTAATTCCGTTGTGTTGCAATGGAATTGGGCCGTAATACCCTTATGAAAAAAAAAGCAAGCCAATTAGGGCCTGACAAACATCATTAACCAGCCCATATCACGTCGTGTTTGCGGCTGCCGCTGCAGATGGATTCGTGTCGTGGTTCAACGACGACTGAGCGTGTTAACTACCCACGTCGAGCGCCTGGTAGCGTGTGTGCGGTTGCTACATGATGACTCGGCGACGCACTCGACCGACGGAGCAACTGCTATGCACGCCCCACGTTCAGCGCGCGAGAGCATGCACGCGCGACTGGTCGAGAAAACCAACCGCTCGCTTAGCTCTATAAATAGAGCACATGATGACGCCGCGCGTGCGGGAGGCGAGGTTTGGGCACCAGCAGGTTTAAAAACCTGTTTCGGGACCCGAAACCGCCATATGGGCGGACCAGTTTTTTTGGCAAAAACCGTTAAAAACCGCTTAAATTCAAATTCAAACGGTCAGACAGCAGCGGGCGAGTCCACCGGTTTTTGCAGCGGTTTTTACAGAGAAACCGGCGGGTTTTAGCGGTTTTTGGCGGTTTTTCACGGTTTTTCACGGTTTTTAGCGATCTAAAACATAGGAAACGTGAAAAATGGAAAAAAAAATGAAAAGAGGTCTGAAAAATTTAAAAAAATTAGGAAAAAATCATAGATGGGTGAGATATATGTGTTGGTAATTTTGTTTAATTATGAAAAAATTTGGAAAAACCTTTAATAAATATATGACATATTGAGTATATCAATATGAAGTCAATAATTTGAACAAGGTAGTTTTCAACAAAAATATCAATAAAAAGTCAATTTGAACATATCAATATGAAGTCAATAATATGAAGTCAATAATGTGATAATAAAACGGTTTTTCACTTTGCATAACTTTCTTCGCATAAAATATCATGATAATAATCTCAATTTAAAATTTTGCTTTGTACAGAATGTTCTAAAAAACCCTATAGTTTTTATAAGATTTTTTTAAATTTTTTCAAAATATTAAATTTAAATTCAAAATTTTAAAACCGGCCGGATAAAAACCGGTTTTCACCGGTTTTGTGAACCCTGGGCACCAGACGTGAGACGCATAGAGAGACAAGTCATTAGAGGAGACACTGAAAGGAGAGAGACACGGTAGGCTAGTAAAACGCTAGCTGCCGAGATCCCGAGCCGCTACAACACTGCTCTGCTGCGTTCCTGGGCGTGAAGCAATCGGTGAAGGAAGGTGAGAAGGTGAGAAGTATGAGTTTGGTTTTCTCTTCTTTCTACATCCCCTAAGCAAATCATCTCTCCTATGGTTGATGTGTCTCTTTTGGTTCACATTAAGAGCCGTGAGAGGGTTAAGCCCCTAAGCAAATCATCTCTCCTATTCTTGATGTGCCTCTTTTAGTTCATATCAAGGGCCATAAGAGGGATAAATTCATGTAAAATCTATGTCAAAATCATATTGCATTTAAGTTCCCGAAAAATGAACTTGTATAAAGACACAGTGGTTAATCGCATAAAAATTTAACCTCTGCTAATGGACATGAGCATCATACGGTCGTGTGCATGGTCATATTGCATTCCAGTCTATGCGTGCGCGTATACGTACGCTCGCTTCCAGTCTCTGCGCGTATATGCTCGCTTGTTCACTCATCTGATTAAGACATTAGTCCTCGCTACGAAGGGTTGTATGACCAGATACGCTCGATTATAGCTAGCTATATGCGCCGTATACGGCATACCAGTGCATATATATACGTACACGAAGGGCGTTGCAACGCACGCACAGCATTCATATTAAGCTACGCTGCTTAAACACGTTCCAAAAATGGACTTTGTCGAAGTAAGCATTACTTAATCATGTAAAAAAATGATTAACCTCTGCATCATGAAATTTTTAACACAAAATGTCTTGCCCCATATCACATACATGGGTATGGGTATATACGTACCGAATATGTGCGCATAAATGCACAAGCGCATGTTAACAAGTTTAGCTCTGTACTATATATGAGCTAGCTAGGCCGTATAGTATCTAGCATGTCCCTCATAAAAAAAAAATATTATCCGCTTCATATAGCCGCATATATACCGGTATGCATCTCTGTATTTTGGAAGAAAATGCTTGTACATATGATGCGATAAAATATTTTACACGGCCATCAGCGGGCACTAGGCATGTTTAATTAAGACAAAGTCGGTTAACCGAGACCCATGGAAGTTGATGTTCAACATGTTCGACTCCAAATTAACATCCCTTGTGTGTGCAATGTATGACCATATAGCTATGTTGCATCTATATTCAAAAGAAAGATGTCGGTTATAGCTAATTAATGCCTTTGGAAAATTAATGACCTCATATATATAAAGGTCCATAACCTCAAAATTATCTTCAACATATGCATTCATGCATAGTTATCATGCATGCGCACTTATTAAAAAAAAAGAGAGAGTCAGGTTTCATAATCTGAGAAATGTCCATCTGCTGCGCACATGCACATTGCAAAATATGATTAACTCAAATTTAATCTTGCATTGCAAAGTTCTACTGCTAAAAATGCGCAGCGTATGCCCAAATAAAAAAATATATCAATTCATGATTAGCTTGAGCATAAATGCAGTGTATTTAGTTAGCCACGTTGATAAAATAAATGGTTAACTTCCTTTGCACCATGAGGTATGCTACTTAGGGCATATACAAAGGCGGGACCAAGGAAGGTTTCTTAACATATTTATCTATGTACAAGAGTCCAGTTGCTACGAAGGAGAGTCTCTTCATTCATTAAAAACTCTCCTACCGGGTCCCAACTCATTAATCTGCTCCCGGCTTTCTTGCTCCCGCAGGCCGCAACCTTGTTTCTTGCTCCCGCAGGCCACAACCTTGGGAGCATCCGCAGGCTTGCTCCTTGCCTCTTGCTCCTTCTTCTTGCTAGCTTGCTGTCGGCTCCTACTTCTTGCTCCTTGCTCCTGCTCCTTGCTAGCTTGTGCGTGTACTCCTCCTGCTCCTTGCTTCTTGCGCGCGAATGGCATTGGCCGGCAGCGGCATTCTCCACTGCGGCGACCAGCGGCGGCGACCGATGGCATCGTCCTCCACGGCGACCGACGGCGGCGTCTTCGCGGAGGCAACCAGCGGCGGCGTCCTCTTCTACCTCGCGACGATGGCGGCGATGTAAGTTGGTGATTTGGGGGTCGATTTTGGGTGGATTTTGGGGTGCATTTGTGGTGGATTTGGGGGTAGACGGGGGATTTTGGGGGTGGATTTGGGGAAGGACGTCGATTTGGGGGACATGGCGACAAATCTGAGAGTATTGGGGTAGGGATTTGGGGTGGAGACGGCGTCGTCGTACAACGGGGTTTTCTTCCGTCTCCACGGCATCGGGTGTGCAGCCCGGAGACGTCTCCTCCTCAAGAGACGACTCTGTCTCGATGCTTCCAAATCCTCGACCACGTTACAAGATTTATGCCAAATCACCTCTAAGGGACGCCCTAATTAAGGGCGTTGTACATGCCCTATTCGTGCTTCAAATGAACAAATAAATAAAATACTTTAACTGGAGCATGTCTTAAATACATGCTTAGTTAAAGTCAATAAGCGTACTTGCATACTTAGTGCCATACGCATGCATATTTACAAATTATGTGTTTGCGATATACTTGAGTGTAACATATATGTCTAACAAACTATGTGCCATCAACGGGATGTCTAAGCATCCTGTCGTCCTTACGCTCTTCTTTGTGCTAACGCATCATCTGGGCATGCGCTTTGTTAGCAAACAGACGCTTCAATCGGGGATGACAGGGAAATACCACACCACCTTAGCGGGAGGTCTCTTCTTCGTACGCTCCCATCTATTTCATCTGGGTCGTCACGCTTCATCTTATAACGTGATTCTTTGCACACTGGACAAACATCAAAATCCTCGTACTCATTGTGATACAGGATACAATCGTTAGGACATACGTGTATTTTCTATACTTCCAATCCCAAAGGACACACGACTTGCTTGGCTTCATATATAGATTCAGACAGAGTGTTATCTTTCGGAAGCAACTTCTTTATAAGTGATAACAACTCATCGAATCCCTTATCTGAAACACTATTCGTGGCCTTCCATTGCATTAGTTCCAGTGTGGTGTGCAACTTTTTGTGGCCTTGCCCACAGTTTAGGTACAAAGGAGTCCTGTGTCCTCTAACATGTGCTGAAACTTGTCAAATTGTCTTTCATCTGTGTAGTCTCCCTCTCCATCACGCAGCATTTGGTCCAGCTCATCATCACCAAACTCCCCAAGTGTATCTTCCACAGAACAGTATTGCCTGGCGTCTAGGATACTGTTTAAACCCTCTTCTTCTTCCTCGTCGTCTTCATCGTCTTCCTGGCTAATCCCCTCTACTTCGCCATGATTGGTTCAACAGGTATAGTTTGGCATGAATCCTCTCATGATCAAATGGTTCATAACCTGCCATCGGTGGGAGTGCTCCTTCTCATTCTTGCAGTCTACACACGGACAACATATGTAGCTGCTTGGAGGCAAGAAGACAACGGTCGCATCCGGAAAACCCTACACACCATCAATGAACTCTCTGGAGCAACGGTCTGCATTGTACATCCATTGCCGATTCATCTACACCAAGTTATATTTTATTAAAAAAATATAGTTACATGTAAGAATCTAAAGCTCACAAGCACTTAGATCTACCTTTCTAATTACTTTTTGTTCTTCTTCAGTCTACAATAAAAGACAATATTTTTTGCTACAACAAAAAAAACTCCACCTACGCTAATTCTTTTTTGTCCTTCTACATTTATTAAACTAAAACTAACTAATTGTTACATTTTTTAAATTATTTTTTATCCTTCTACAATTTTGAACTAAATCTATCTAATTATTTTTCCCTCACTACCTTTGTAATTATTTTTATCCTTATAAATTTTTAGCTAAACCTAACTAATAATTTTTACCCTTCACATTTATTGAACTAAAATAACTAATTGTTATATTTTTAATTCTTTTATCCTTCTACAATTTTTAACTAAATCTAACTAATTATTTTTCCCTTTCTAACTTTTTATTTTTTATCCTTCTAATTTTTTTCCTTTTTTATTTCATACACCAATAATTAGTTCCTTGCAAACCTACATCTACCTAATTTATTCGTTAAATTTTGGATCCTAAAGCAAACAACTTAATTTTGAGATCAATTTCCTAAAATTAGGTGATCAAGCTAGCTAGCAAACAAGTTAGCTAGCTAGCAAACAAGCAAACAAACTTTTTAGTGATCAAGCTAGCTAGCAAACAAACACCTTTCAACAAAGAACAAATCAACATTTCTCCACATCCAATGTAAAAAAACAACAATACTTAGGTGAGAAGGATGTTAACATGACGTTACTAACCTTGAAACACTTAATTTGCAGCTAAATCACCTCAATTAAAAATTTGGGCAGCACCTCCCCTTGAACAGTAGCTCGGCCCTTCCTGTTAACACTTCCCGTTCACCTCTGCACCCTTGGGGAGGAAGAAGATGTTTAAATGCACTGGGCGGGATGGCTTCTAGAACCGGTTTGAGACACAAACCGTTTCTAGAGCTTGACTTTTACAGCCGGTTTGTGTCTCAAACCAGTTATGAAAATCCACAACCGGTTTGGGACACAAACCGGTTGTAGAGATGGGACTTTACACGCGGTTCGTGTTTCAAACCGCTTCTAGAAGCCCTCTCCTGCCCGTTGCCCACGAATCGGTTCTGGTACGAACATTATAACGGGTTCGCACCAAACCGCTTCTAATGGGCCGGTTGTGATTCTGTAGTAGTGATATATATGCGCGTATACACACAGGCCATGGATATGCGTACTCGAAATACATGCACCTAAAGAAGAAAGCTTATCTATACTAAACATGCTCAATATTTTGCATGGGAATCAACATAAATTAGTTAAGCACGTATGATTGCTTGACTCATGATTATACTCAAAATGCATACACGGCTATATGGTTAGGGATCTATGCTCATAACCTAAACCTATACATCAATATATGTATGTGCGTAGGCTAATCATATGCATGCCTAGAACATACACATGTCAAAACAAAAATAAACAAAACTCAAACTATGCGCATATAGATTCTCTGGAAAATGAATACTATGTTGCGCTAATTAAAAAAAGTAAAATATAAATCACACTGAAATGTCTCTATGAAAGCATCCTAAAGATACTAGCCTTCCAGGTCACGCTAGTAAAACAAAAATCAAATAAACATTTTATTAGCCGTCCATTCCGCGCTAGTAAAAAATAAAAATAATAAAATAATAAACTAAAAAGCCTTCGGTCAAGAATCTATCCGCTCCATCAAGAAGACAGAAGACCTTTTCTTTTCATCTTTTGTAATTTTCTTTATGCTGCATTTTGATGTAAAATCCATGTTGGAATTCTTCATCAGGGGTTTTCTCTTTTGAGATGTAATTAACAGAATTTATATGAAAATGTATGAACTCTGGAAGTTTGGTACTCACATTCCCTGAATATCGTCTTTAATATTCTAAATAAAACAAATTTGTATCTAATGACATGGAACTAGGGTAAAACCCATTAAAACCTAAAACATTTATATTTTTCTCGTTGTCAATCGTACAAGTGGTTCTCGTCTAGGGTTTGTACTAGCATCGCAGATCAAGAACACGTGTTCTCAGACTGCGTACGTGCTGAACCTATACTGTTGACGATTATGAGATGGTTTCCTCGCCAAGCTTACTTGTTGATCTAGAGACCCTTTTTGCTGAAGGGGTTTCGTCGTAGATGCACGGATTCGTCGAGATCGATCGTACAGAGAAGTATCCTAGTTCAGGCCTCTCAGAAAGGGATAATAAACCTACTCCAGTCGCACGGATGTGTTTCTGTTATTGATGGTGGATCTCTTGATGACAATATTGATGCCTAAATCAATCGATGCCCCCCCTCCATTGGGAGGAGGTATTTATTGTACAAGGTACACGCTGTCTAGGTCCTAAACGACTCAGAAAACTATCTAGATAAAACAGAATCCTACCCGACCTACCCAAAAATAACTAACTTGCCACATAAGAAACGTCCATATTTGGAAGTCTTCATTCTTTGGATATAGAAGGATTCCGAAGGCGGTTAGAGATGTCGAGTCGATATCTTGAAGTATCAGGCCAAGATCTAGGATGAAGCCTATGAATAAGAAGCCCACTCCCAAGCATAAAATCTAGGGTATTAAAGCGAGCCATTGAACCGAGCATGCCATACTCGCTCCATTCTTCATGCACTCCGGGGGCAAGCCGTGCATATGGCCTAGCCGTCAGGGTATTTATCCAATCCCGAACAGTTAGCCCTCGAAGCTCAAGCGAAAATCTACTTGACCGGGTTTTCTCCTTGAGCCTAAAAACTCAAATGAAGGATTGGAAGACGGTAACAAAGCACTGCTACCTCATCCTCATCCGAGCAAGCCATGCTCGGGTACGAGCTTAAACCACCGAGCACGAGCTGAACACACCTGACCGGAGCAAGGATTAGGTGAACAAGACTCTCTTTAACGGTTATATCACCCATAACCTATATTGTAACGTCACACGAAAATTTTGCCACACACGTCTTCCCATGAGCACGTCTTTTAAGGCAGAACAATTACGCCCCTTTGGCTCACTGTGGTTATACTACAAATAATTGAGCACAATAAAAATCTCCTGACTTACACTTATTCCCCTAGCACCAGAAACACTCAGTGCGAGATAGTCCCAATCTTCCTCTGCTTTCTTCTTTCTCCAAATAGCCTCCATGGCCAAGTTTGGACCAAGCTCCATCACCACCGAGTGATTGCTTGGGCTCGAGGAACTAGGCCACCAGGACGCACACTCATGGCGAGCACCTAAGATGGAGGAGGACCCAGAGCCGGCGAAGGATGAAGTCGTCTCCACCAAGCTCTACACCGTGCATGCTCTCTGCCCACTGGAGAGTGACTTCATCGCTGCCATGCTTGTGCATTGTGAGTCCGAGCTTCTCAATCTTAACCCTAACTCCATCCTTATCCTTGTCATCTTCACGCATCTCTGTGAAGGTTTCCTAGGCATAATGCCCACTATGAGTCTTTTTCTTCATTTTTATTCTCTCTTTCACACCGAAAATAATTCTACAGTCGACTGCGTTTATTTTTGGCTGCGCTCTGTCTCCTTTCTCCTACCCCATCACAAACCTAAAGGATTCCATTTCCGGATGGGCAGAATGAAGGTTCTATCTTAAGAAATCCGCGAACAGCCACCTTTGCATCCGCAAAGAAATCCCGATCAAGTAGAGCATCCTCAACCCTCCCGTTCAAGCGGACAAAGAACGATGGCTCAACTTGATCAATGAATTCACCTTCCACGGGCTCACCAATCAGGCCATCACAGATGATTTTCTATGGAACAGGGTGTGCCCCCTTTGCAGGAGAGAGCACCCCTTCTACGAGATCACCGGCTAGCAAGATCTCACCCACGAGACAGATTTAGGTATGTTTAACTCCTTCTTTCTTTCATGCTTGGCTGCTACCCTACTGACACCTTCTTGATTTTTGTAGCTTCAAGTGTCAACTAGGTGGAAGCTCGTATGGCCGAGGTCTTCAGTGCTCAAAAGAAAGAGGACTTGTCCTTCTCAGCGCCACGCGTGAAGAACGTTCAGGAGCGCTCAGAGGTGGTACACTAGTTCAACTACACCCATCTTCCTTGCTTGTGAAACTTTTTATTCATGCTCAGGCTCATATCCTTTGCAGGAGAAAGAATATCTGGAGCATTCTCTGGCCAACACCCAAGCACAGAGAGCAGGGCCAAAGAGACAAACCAAGAAGGTCCTTACCCGAAAGGGCAAAGCTTCGCCCCTCCCCTAGGGTGCTCCAGCAAGGCATCCCATCAGGGGGGGAGTATACCTCCACCCCCATTCAACAAGGCGCCCGGGAGACCTGTTTGGAGTACGTCGACAAGGTCGAGGTACGCGAACTACGACTCTGGGCCAGAAAATTCACTACAGCAAGCCCCGAGCTTATGGAGTGTCTCTCTCAGCTTAGCGAGAAGTGAAAACGGGAGTTCTTGGAGGAGAAGAATGCTCGCCTGTGGGGCCATGCTCGCATCATCAAGAGGGGCGGGCTTGAGCTCAATGCTTCCCATCGTCCAAGGGGAAGAAAGACCGAGCAGCTCTAACGATGAGCCCCTGATCCGAAAGGTTGGCAAAGCACTACCAAGGCTGCGTCCTCGAACTCTTCAAGCTCAGAGGAGCCCGACTAATTCACTTACCTAAGGACACGGAAGAAGTCCCTCCCTTGGCCGCAGGTATATATACCTGAGCTGCTTCTCATCCCGCTTAACCAGCGTCTCTTATTTTCTTCCCTTTTGTCATTATAGATCATCGGGACCACCGTCCCAACTTTCTGCGATAGCCACGCAACTTATTATTTGCGCTATGGACCATGAGCTCGAGCTGATTACAGATTGTGACATGGCAGAGGTCGACGTGGAGGACACTCAAGAACAGCCCCCACCCTCAGCCAAAGCCCCAGGATCGGGTGAAGAGGTGACCCTGAGTTCACAGCATGCTCAGGAGAAGGCCTTCAAACTCCTAGAGGGAACTCCTCCCCAGGGAGCCCAAGCACCTACTGCCTCTGAGTGTGCCGAGCAGCCCCCGAGCATGCAAAATGCTTGGTTCGAAGCCACATAATCTCTCGGAGTAGAGCCTGCTCAAGAAGAGTTCTTTGCGCGCTCTTTCAAGGTTCATGTGCAGCCCCCGGGCACACTGTGCGCCCTGACGCTGTTGCCGAAGTCCCTGATGCGGGCCGCCAAGCTGATCTTCTTGCTCTTCCTTGGTGGGATCTAGTAGCAGCAGGGCACCCTAATGTTGCAGCTGCGGTAGAAGATCTCTTCGGGTTGCTACATGAGGAGGACGCCCTCGGCCAGTTCTGAGGCAACATGCTTGCCTGATGCTCCAAGGTAACGTGGTCTCAACCTCACTTCTGCATCCTCCATCCTTGTCCGGGTTAGTAACCTTTATCTTTGTCTGCACAGTTGGTGGAAGGCACCTGCGCTAACCAGGCTAGCATGGTGGCCCCCGAAGATGTGGTCCGGACCCATGCCGAGCAAGAGGCCAGGATTGCGGACCAAGAGCAACGCCTTTTTGGTGCCTAAGCTTGCTTTAAAGCTGACGCCGAGCATCTTGCGGCCTAGGTTGGGGCGATCAAGGTGGAGAACCGAGTGGTCACCGCTACGCTAGTGCAGGAGCACGTTCGGTCACAGTCCCTAGAGGCCAAGGTGGAGAAACTTACCAAGGCTGCTTGGGAGGATTCAGACCGAGCTATGTAGGCCCTGAAAGCGATGAGAAGTCTACGGCTAGAGGTCCAGGAGGGGCGGCAGGCGTAGATCCAAGTTCTGAATCTCCAAACAGAGCTTGGCGAGCTGTAGGAAAGGCTCTCGGCTATAGAGCAGGAGAAGCTGGACCGTGATCTAGCAACCTCCCCTAGTAACTTTTGTAACCATACCTCATACATAGTTTAATCAAAGTAATAAGTGAATTCTTGTAAAAGAAACAAATTTATGAAGTGTTACCTTAGTGACTTCTTATCTCGATGATACTTTCTTTGTTTTTGCAAAAGGAGCAACAAAACACAAAATGCTACCAGTAGGCAAAGTGCAAACAAAGTGCCTGAGTTGGCATAGCACCACCCCAACCCTAGCCCCCGCAGCGGCTAATTTCCATTGACCTAAGTTGCGAATATAGGCTTAGTCATATGAGATATAGGAGGAAACTCTGTCCTTAAAATGACCGACATTCATGTCCCTACGTTGCGAGCATGGGCGGGGACACTCAAAGAAATAGATAAACAAAAAAAATTACACCTGAGCTTACCCCCTCTAGTGTATAGGCTTGGTAGGAAGGTAGGGGAGGCGACCCACGACCAAGAAGTGTTTAAATTATAGGGTGATCATGCTCTAACCGAGCTTAGTTCTTAAACCGACCGATAAGGGGGGCTGTGTGCGATGAGAATCGGCTTATTTAGGCATAGACCCTTCGGCAGTGAACGCAAGGTTGAAAGGCACGTGATAACCGCAATCGTCACACTCCCTGATCCCGATTGGCCAAAGTTAAAGGGCAAACTCTTGCCCGATTCCAGCGATATCCTGACGCCGGAGTTCCCTTGGTCGAGTCGGCGCTTGGGCTTGCAGGGTTATTCCGAGTGTCGCTGATAACTGAAATAGAGCGAAAAGGAAGATAGGAATGAAAATAGAAATGCTTATAATTAAGAAAGAGAGAGAATACATGTAGAACTTTTGAAGCTGGTCTATGTTCCATGCGACAGCGAGCTCACGCCCATCTTCCATTGCTAGGCAAACAACCCCCGGGCATACCACTGAAACAATCATATGTGAGCCTTCCTAGCGGGGGGATAGCTTGTTGCCGTTCGAGAGGTCTTGAATCCGTCATGAGGCCAGATAGCCAACTTGCAAGGTCCTTGGTCGTACCGCTCTTGCCGCATGTTTGTGAAGAGCTTGCAAGTAAGAGGCGGAGCGTAGCAAAGCCTGGGTGCATACAGCTTCCAAGAGGTTGAGGTCAAGAAGATGTTCATCCTCCTAGTCGACGCTGTCAACCACATTGACCCTCGGAGATCCTAGCAAAATTTCAGGAGGAGGGCAAGATGGCCTCTACACTTTAAATGAGCTGGAATGGGGTTTTCCTAGTTGCTTGACTGGCTATGGTACGTACCGACCATAGGACGGAAGGAAGCTCGTCCACCCATGCCCGTCGGCTACGGGTTAGATGCTCAAAGACCTGCTTCTTGATGCCCTAAATTACTTATTCATTGGCACGCTCCACTACACCATTGCTCTGTGGATGTGCTATAGAGGAGAAGCAAAGCTTTGTTCCGATCTCCTCACAGTACTCCTGGAACATTCCGCTGGTGAACTACGTTCCATTGTCGATGATCAAACGGTTTGGAACTCCAAACCACGCGACAACGCTGCTACGGAAAAACTTCGTAATGGCTTAGGCTGTAAGGGTTGAGACCGGCTTGGCCTCGATCCATTTGGTGAAGGTATCAATGGTGACAATCAAATACCTAAAGACGTTCTGGCCCTGGGGAACGGTTCGAGGATGTTGATGCCCCACGTCAAGAACGGCCAGACCAACAGGATTGTCTACAAAGCATATATCGGTTGGTGGACCTTGCGGGCATGAAATTGGCAAGCCTTGCAAGTGGTCACGATGGCACGAGTGTTGATAAGGCGGTTGACCAATAGTATCCCATCCTAAAGGCCTTTCCTACTAGGGTCCGAAAGGATGAATGGGCTCTGCAAGTTTCTTTATGAATTTCCCTGAGCAAGTACTTCCCCTTCTCTTGAGATGCAAATCTGGAGAGGTCCCCTAGAGCTTTTGAAGTATAGAACTCCTTCAACCAGCCTATAGGGTAAGGGCCACCTGAGTAGTCGAGAACGCTTGGCCGATTCCTCTGGCAAGGTCCCATTCATGAGGTACCAAATGAAAGATGTCCTCCAATATTCTCCGTGCTCAAGGAATTCAATAGTGTCGCCTGCCTGGTTCGGCTCCTCCTCGACGAGTATGGAAGGCTTGTACAGGTGTTCGATGAGTACCCCCACTGGTGCTACCTCATGGGATGATTCGAGCTTAGAGAATTGGTCGGCCTGGGCGTTGTTCCTTCTAGGGATGTACAGTACTTCGATTCATCCTATTTTGGTGAGAGGGAGGTTGCGAATCACCTGGTTAAGTTCTTGAAGTACTTCTCCATCCTTTTCACCTTGAGCAAGTAATGTGTCATCGATTTGTCGAAGCACATGAACTCCTTGTTGATCTGATTGACGAACAATTATGAGTCCCCTTTCACAGTTAGCCACTGCACACCAAGTGATTTACATGCCCATAACCTAGCCAAAAACCCCTTGTATTCTGCGGTGTTGTTAGTCGCCATGAAGTGCAGCTGCATGGCATATTGAAGACTTTCCTCCTAAGGTGATACGAGCACGACTCTCGCTCCCACGCACTCGTTGGTGTGGGACCGGTCAAAGTACATTGTCTAGCGACCATGTTTCGAGGGATCACTCCCCCTGAGCTTTGGTTCGGCTTGGTCGTGATTCATCCACTCGACGCAAAGCCCGTCAACGCCTGAGATTTGATCATCGAGTGGGCCATGAAGCAGATGTCGAACTCGGCAAGCTCCATAACCCACTTCGCTATACATCCGCTTGCATCTTGGTTCTGTAAGACTTTACCCAATGGGAAGCTGGTCGGCACCATAATCGTATGAGCCTGAAAATTGTGACGGAGCTTCCAGGACAGCATAAACATAGCATAGAGGAATTTTTTTGACTTCGGGGTAACACTCCTTTGGCCCGTGGAGTACTTCACTTACATAATAGGCCAGTCGCTAGCTTCCATCTCGATCCATAGCCAAAACCGTGCTAACAGCCTGAGGAGTGGTGACGATGTACAGGAGCAGAGGCTCTCCCGCTTTGGGCGTGGTCCACAATGAGAAGTTAGACAGATACTGCTTGAGCTCCTCAATGGACTTGTTCGCCTCCTCTATCCAAACAAAATCGTCGTGCTTCAGAAGTGCCTTAAAGAAAGGCAGGCCACGCTCGCCTAAGCGAGAGATGAACCGGCTTAATGCCATCATGCATCCTGTGAGGGTCTGTACTTGTTTTACGTTGGAGGGTGTGTGCATCCTTTCGCTGGCATCAATCTTCTCTAGGTTTGCACCTACTCCCGCTGAACCGATCATGTAGCTGAGCACCTTCCCTGCTTTTACGCTGAAGACATACTTCCCCGGGTTTAGCTTTATCCGATGCTTCTTGAGGTTATTAAAGTTTCCTCGAGGTTTGCAATGTGGATAGATTCGATCGTGCATTTGACCATGGTATTATCGACGTAGACCTCCAAGTTGCGGCCTATTTGGTCGAGAAATGTCTTCTGCATCAAACGCTAATAAGTAGCTCCGGCGTTCCTTAGGCCGAAAGACATGGTCGTGTAGCAGAAGGCACCATACGGAGTGATGAAGGCTGTTTTCTCTTCGTCTTTTGGGGATAAGCTGATTTGGTGATAACCCGAGTAGGCATCCAGAAAACTCACTAACTGGGCTTCTGTCGTGCCGTCTACCAGTTGGTCGATATGCAACAACGGGAAATTGCCCTTGGGGGCACATTACGTTTAGACCTGCATGGTCCATGCACATACGCCACTTTGCCCCTTTCTTTTGAACAATGACTAGGTTCGCCAACCAATCTGAGTGGTGGACCTCGCGTATGAACCCAGCCTTAAGGAGCTTGTCTATTGCTCTCTTATTATTGCTTGCTTCTCGAGGGAGAACCGCCATACCGGCTTCGTATTAGGCTAAACTGGCAGCCGATGCTCGATCACCTTTCTAGGGACACTGGGCATGTCGGATGGTTTGCAGGCGAACACATCCGCATTTGCCCAAAGGACGGTGCCGAGCTCGAGTTCCTATTTGGGGGGACTTCTTCCGTCAATGAGCATGCGCCCGACCGTCGTATTGTTGATGGTCGAGCTCACAACCAGCGAGAGTTTCTGAGGTTTGGTGATCCCTGGTGGGCAATCCTCCTTTGAGAAAGTGATGGCTAGCCTTTCTGTGATGGAACTGGCCTTTCTTGTTATCTTAGAGTAGAATACAAGATGTTTTTTTGTTCATTACACAACATGCCTAATACTATTTACTGAGAGTCTTTTTATCCAATGAGTGAGGACTCATCTATCACTGTTTTTTTGGGACGCTTTGAGGTCTGGAACTTTGTTTCATCACAATGTTGTGTTTGACAAAATCATGGCATGTCAACAACCATCTGCAGACATTATGTGCCTATTGAATTTTCTGGTTTGTTGATTTCTCTGGTAGTATGGCAAATTTGAGTGTTCTGAGGAAGTCAGATTGTATAGTTAATTTGTAGCTCTTGCTTCCTGAGTTCAGTTAATGGTACATGTTGCCTTTTTTCAATCTGAAAAATGGAGATGAATTTGAAAAAATGAAAATAACAGTGAGATATCCTTGTGTTCTGGTTGGCTGTGCTAAAATTCCTCACTGGCGTAGGCTTATATTGTCATGAATGCTCTTATGTCAGATTTGTCAATTTTAATTAGTTCTATTTGCCATCACCTTCTCATGCACCATCTAGAAATCAAGAAGCACAGAGCTGGAGTACATTGGAGATGTTCTAAGCAAACACCTGACAACAGATGAATTTTGTCAGAATACGGGCATAATGTTAGCACTAGAATTTACTAACCACATGCAGTAACAGATAGTGGATACTTCTGATTCATTTATACTCAATTGCAAACTGTCAATTGCAAACTATGAGTCGTTTATCTGCTACTGAACATTGACTCTAATTAGTTGTGCAGTGCAGGGAATTCATTGGTCGCAGGTGCAGCCTGATTTTTCCCATAGTGGATATTATGGGTGAACCATTGGTTAGCTTACCATGGAGTTGGCGAGTGAGCGAGGTTCTCAAATGTTGGGAAGTTGTTCTGCATATTTACGTTTGGAATTGTTTGTTTCGTGTGTTAATCATGTATTCTTTTGTTTCTTTGTGCAGGGATATTGTTTTAGGATATCACGACGTTGTTTCTCAATCCAGAGGCATTCCGTGACACAATCGACCTCTTTGTCGAGCAGTACAAGGATAAAGGGATCACTGTAGTTGCTGGTAAGTCAAAAGAAGTATTTCTTTGGCATTAGCCGCTCTCAAGATAATTTGTAATGACATGTATCTACATTTTTCAAAAATGAAAATGTTTGCCTTTTCGAAACTGAGATAAGTAAAAAAAAACAGATGAGTTAGATAGGTCAATCCATTGACTATACTAACTATTCCTTTGTTTCAAAAAGGGACTGGCTATTGAAATGCAAGGTGGTCTGTATTTCTCAGTACTTCCTTCTTACTTCCAGAGCTTGCATTTTGCTATGGCTCTTGCTTCCATGTATCTGCCAGCCGTGATTTGACAGAGCACCCGTTTAGTTGAGGGAGTTGTACAAATGTGCCCCCATGAACCCTTGGGCCTGGATTCTAGGTCTCCCAGCATTAGGGATGCTGAACCCACTATTGACCTGGATAGCTCTCAGATATTGTACTACAACTTAGACCTCTTGAAATTGATGATATCATAGATTTTGATTTTATGGAGAAACCATCAAGGTAAGTTTAGTACTGTGTTTTTATTATGCTCATATGTAAAAGAAAATAATCAGAAGTGACCCTACCTTAAATTTTAATATAACGATGTGTCATTCAAGAAGTATGTATGTTTTGTTGCTGTCTGCCATTGTACGTTAGTTATATATATTAGTATATTACTCTATTATTGTCTATGGGAAACCGAAATATCATCGCGATGATAAGATGCTCCTCCAAATATTTGGTTGCATACCAGAGGTATTACAGCTTGAGGTTTGTAGGTAAAGAAAATATAATGACCTACATTTGTTAAGTTGTTGCGAACCTTGTTAAGTTGTTGCGAACCTTATGATGAATGCATTCATAGAGAACTTCAAACAGAAAAATTTCTATAAGCTTTTCAGTAATATCCACTATAGATTAAATAGCAAACTGCTTTGTATGGACCGTGGACACCAAGTTTTTACTAATTGCGCAAAACCCATTGCAGGACAACTATCTTGAAATCAATGGAGCAATTGATTTTACTAGGACCTCTTACCAATGATTATAAGATGTCAGATCCTGTTGGTCATCAGATGGTTAGGCTGCCTTTGGATGCAATGTACTCAAAGGCATTAATTGTGTCAAGCGAATTCTAGTGCCTGGAAGAAATGCTGATTGTTGTTTGTATGCTCTCAGTGGAATCAATTTTCTTTTCCCACTGGAGAGAAGGCGCTGAAGTGATGCTCAAACTAATGGATTCAAGCTGATAGGTGCCGGAGAGAAGGCGCTGAAGTGATGCTAGAGCTAACGGATTCAAGCTGATAGATGCTGCAGAGAATGTAGATTAGACTTTTTAATTTCTTATTAGTAACAAGTGGATACTTTATTTAGACGTAAGAAGCTGACCATATTGAGGGGATAAACATCACCCGATCAAGAGACATGAGACAATCTGTCAAAAAAACACACATCATGTTTGGCTTATGTACTTATATATTGTGATATATATTGTGAGTACAAATAGTTCCTTTGTACTTTAATCCATCCTCAAGGTTCATGGGCACCAGAAGAACCGAGGCGCACGCGTGGCAGCGCGCTATCAATTCTAGTATATCTAAGCAGACTAGTTGAATTTGCATTCCGCAAATATAAGAGAGTTATCTTTCAGATTAAATATGGGTGGACTAATGGGAACTTATTGGTGACAACAAACGGCTCCTACCAAAACGGCTAATCACACGTACCCACCATTGACCCGGATGACCTGGCCGTTGATCCACTCGGCGGCGTCGGTGCACAGGAACCCGACCACCGGCGCGATGTCGCCGGCCTCGCCAAGGCGCCCCATCGGGTTGATCTCCGCTATCGACCTCACACTCTCCTCGCTCATCCCGGCGAAGAACAAGTCCGTCGCCGTGGCGCCCGGCGCGACGCAGTTGGCCGTGATGCGCGTGCCCTTGAGCTCCTTGGCCATCGTCCGCACCATCGCCTCCACAGCCGCCTTGGACGCCGTATACGCTGAGAACCCCGTCGGCAGCGACGCCACCACGGACGACGTCACGGCCACGATGCGGCCCCCGCCGCCGCGGGCCAGCCGGTTGGCCGCCTCGCGGAGGCACAGGAACGAGCCGCGCGTGTTCACGGCCAGGATGCGGTCGAAGTCCTCGGTGGCGGTGTCGGCCAGGGACGGGTACTTCTCGTCGTTAACGCCGGCGTTGGCCACCATGATGTGCACCCCGGCGCCGAAGGCTGACTCCGCGGCGTCGAAGAGGGACCGGACGCCGGCCTCGTCGGACACGTTGGCCTTGACAGCCACGGAGCGAGGGAGCTCCGCGGCGAGCGCGTCGGCCTCCGCAGCGCTGGACGCGTATCCCAGGACGAGACTCGCGCCGAGGGAGGACAGGTGGGTGGCGATGCCGCGCCCGATGCCGCGGGACGCGCCGGTCACGATTGCCACGCGGCCGGCGAGGGACTGGGCCGCCGGCTGCGACGAGGCAACGGCGTCGATGGCTGCGGTGGCGGTGTGAGCGTCGTGCATCTCGGTCTGGCTTACTGGCTTAGTGGCTTTCTTGCCCTCCGCGCGTGCGCGTCGGGCCTTATCTATGGACGATGCGCGCGTTCTCCCGTGTGCGGCGCTCGCGCGCTCCACGTCTCTCGTCAAGTGTCCGGTGCTTGCGTCCATGGATCTTGCAGCCAATGTGGTCCATAACACGATTGGAAACTCTCTCTAGTTCTCTAAGGCTTATCTCTTAAAATTATTTACTTATTTACTTAAAATTATTTCAAAAACACAAATACTACCAAATTGCCATTATTTTTGTTAGTCTTTTTAGTTAAAAAGCAGCTGTTAATTATAATCTAGAAGAAACCGAAAACGCAAATTGCAAATGCTTTCTTCTTTTTTCGGTAAAAAAGAGCCGTTGATTATAATCTAGAAGTTATGGTACAGAAGTACGGGAGTTTAAAGTAAAATAGTTTAGGGAGGTCTTCTAAAAGATATTGTCGACGGGTTTTACTGCATAGTATGAACTCTAAAACACTCGAGTTTTTGGCGCAATCACCGAAGAATTGAGAGCTGATGCAATGGCCATATCTTTAGTTCATATGATTACAGCTAAAATGGTACAATGTTGAACAGAATATTTCCAATGCATTTT
This sequence comes from Olyra latifolia, assembly GCA_036346145.1. Lineage (NCBI taxonomy): Eukaryota > Viridiplantae > Streptophyta > Magnoliopsida > Poales > Poaceae > Olyra > Olyra latifolia. Next base: position 8,117,328 of record CM070529.1, read on the forward strand.
AAAATTTCCCTGTATGTACTGTCAAGCCACAACCACGCTGCATTTAGCTTGCTAGTAATTTACAGTTGCTTTGATGGCGTCCAGGATCTGACAGATTTGGATTAGTTCTGCGCATCAAAGCATATAGAGATGAATGATCAGGGAAGGCCATTCATTACCTTGTTCTTTGTGGGCATGTAAAATGGTACATAAACAAGAGGAAAAGGGGTGTCAAGGCCGCAGACTCTTGTGACGGGCGCTTCTAACTGGAACAGATCAATTGAGAAATTTGATCATATGAGCTTCAGGATGATAATATGAACAAGGATTGAGCTTCTATGTTCCATTGCACTATGAAAAGGTGGGAAGATTTCTAAGTGGTGGACCTCGCGTATGAACCCAGCCTTAAGGAGTTTGTTAGTTGCTCTCTTATTATTGCTTGCTTCTCGAGGGAGAACCGCCATACTGGCTTCGTATTAGGCTAAACTGGAAGCCGATGCTCGATCACCTTCGTGGGGACACCGGGCATGTCGGATGGTTCGCAGGCGAACACATCTGCATTTGCCCGAAGGAAGGTGCCAAGCTCGAGTTCCTATTTGGAGAGGGGGGGCTTCTTCTGTCAATGAGCATGCACCCAACCGTCGTATTGTTGATGGTCGAGCTCACAACCAACGAGAGTTTTTGAGGTTTGGTTATCCCTGGTGGGCAATCCTCCTTTGAGAAAGTGATGGCTAGCTCAGTCCATTTGAGTTGTTGGATCGGGCGAGATCCTTGATCAGCGTGGTAGATGTCCCGTGTGGCTTCCATGAGATCTCACCAAGATTTATATTTGGAGGAGCCCCCGAAGATTACAGCGATATGATTCTGGGGCTTCTAAAATTCCATGTCGTCTTTGTCGTCGACTGGTTTTTCCCTTTTCCATCGCCATTTATGGCCAGCACAATGGACATCTCTCCCTTGCCCTTGTAGAATGCCTCCAGGCAAGCTTGCCAAGTGCGGCAATTGTACAAGTCATGTCCATAAACTTCGTGGATCAGGAAGAACCTATTGCTCTAGTATCCACCCTGTGGACCATCAGCGCGACGCAGAGGAGGATGACCTCCCGCACCCCTTCCCGCATTGTAAGGTCAAGGCTTCTGCTCCTGTTGATGTTGGCGCGGAGGAGACTGCTGCACCTACATAACAAATTTGGGTTTAGAAGGCCATTCGATCGCCGCAATGACGCCTGATGAGCTTACTTTCTTTTTTCTTCTTCTTGATCTTCTTCTTGAGCAAGGAGGCTCCTACCTTATGAAAGATCTCTAGGCCTGGCTATGGCAGTAACTTCCCCTTATCGAGCATCTTTTTCCATTTAACTGCTTCATTAGCATCAGCGTATCGGTCGGCCATATGTAAAAGCTCGCGAACCGTCAGATCAAGATGGATTTCCAGATCCTAAGTGAACCAAATATCCCTGACCACAAACTTAAAGGCCCGTATAACTGATTCATCTGAGACATTCCGTATGGAGTTGCGTTCTTTGATGTACCTCTAGACAAAATCACATAGGATTCCCCTTTGGTCTGGATCATGCGTTCGAGATATCTTTCCCAACTTGGTAGGGCGTAGCAGCTCTAGAAGTTCGATCTGAGTGTCGCGCTAAGTAAGTCCAAGAATAAATGAATCCTCCCTCCGATTGAAGAGCCAAGTCCGGGCTGCTCCATTGAGTACGGTGGGCAAGTAGTTAGCCATTATGCTCTTGTTTCCTGCAGCTGCCAAGATAGCGGTCACGTAGAATGTGTGGACATTTGCCTAGTTAGAGCTAATTAGCCACCCAGTATGACTGTGTGTAATATATCTAAGAAAACTAGTTGAATTTGCATTCCGCAAATATAAGAGAGTTACCTTTCAGATTAAATATGGGTGGACTAATGGGAACTTATTGGTGACAACAAACGGCTCCTACCAAAACGGCTAATCACACGTACCCACCATTGACCCGGATGACCTGGCCGTTGATCCACTCGGCGGCGTCGGTGCACAGGAACCCGACCACCGGCGCGATGTCGCCGGCCTCGCCGAGGCGCCCCATCGGGTTGGTCTGCGCTATCGACCTCACACTCTCCTCGCTCTTCCCGGCGAAGAACAAGTCCGTCGCCGTGGCGCCCGGCGCGACGCAGTTGGCCGTGATGCGCGTGCCCTTGAACTCCTTGGCCATCGTCCGCACCATCGCCTCCACAGCCGCCTTGGACGCCGTGTACGCTGAGTACCCCGTCGGCAGCGACGCCACCACGGACGACGTCACGGCCACGATGCGGCCCCCGCCGCCGCGGGCCAGCCGGTTGGCCGCCTCGCGGAGGCACAGGAACGAGCCGCGCGTGTTCACGTCCAGGATGCGGTCGAAGTCCTCGGTGGCGGTGTCGGCCAGGGACGGGTACTTCTCGTCGTTAACGCCGGCGTTGGCCACCATGATGTGCACCCCGGCGCCGAAGGCTGACTCCGCGGCGTCGAAGAGGGACCGGACGCCGGCCTCGTCGGACACGTTGGCCTTGACAGCCACGGAGCGAGGGAGCTCCGCGGCGAGCGCGTCGGCCTCCGCAGCGCTGGACGCGTATCCCAGGACGAGACTCGCGCCGAGGGAGGACAGGTGGGTGGCGATGCCGCGCCCGATGCCGCGGGACGCGCCGGTCACGATTGCCACGCGGCCGGCGAGGGGCTGGGCCGCCGGCTGCGACGAGGCAACGGCGTCGATGGCTGCGGTGGCGGTGTGAGCGTCGTGCATCTCGGTCTGGCTTAGTGGCTTTCTTGCCCTCCGCGCGTGCGCGTCGGGCCTTATCTATGGATGATGCGCGCGTTCTCCCGTGTGCGGCGCTCGCGCGCTCCACGTCTCTCGTCAAGTGTCCGGTGCTTGCGTCCATGAATCTTGCAGCCGGTGTGGTCCATAGCACGATTGGAAACTCCCTCTAGCTCTCTATAAGGCTTATCGCTTAAAATTATTTACTTATTTTCTTATCTTCGGTTTCAAAAACACAAATACTAGTACCAAATTGCCAATATTTTGTTGTCTTTTTAGCTAAAAAGCAGCCATCGATTATAATCTAGAAGAAACTGAAACGCAAATTGCCAATGCCTTGTTCTTTTTAGCTAAAAAGGAGCAGTTGATTATAATCTAAAAATTATGGCACAGAAGTAGGTGAGTTTAAAGTAAAATAGTTTAGGGAGGTCTTCTAAAAGATATTGTCAACAGGTTTTACTGCATAGTCTGAACTCTAAGGCTCTCTTGTTGTGAGCTTATAAGGCCTTATTTTTCTTAGTTGTCTTATTTAGGGTTAGGGCTTATTTTCGTTTAAAATAAAAACAATTTGTTTTTTGAATCCTTTTTTTTCTATCTCAAAGACTTGTCTAAAACCCTTAAAACACAACTCGAACAAAGCGAACCCGACTCTTGAGATTACCTTAGGAAGCTCTCGAAGTTAGAAAAAAAGTTGAATAAGTTAGATAAGATAAGCTGACGAGAATAGGGCCTAAAACACTCGAGTTTTTGGCGCAATAGCCGAAGAATTGAGAGCTGATGCAATGGCCATATCTTTAGTTCATATTCTTACAGCTAAAATGGTACAATGTTGAACAGACTATTTCCAATGTATTTTAAACAACATTTCCCTGTATGTACTGTCCAGCCACAACCACGCTGCATTTAGCTTGCTAGTAATTTACAGTTGCTTTGATGGCGTCCAGGATCTGTGACAGATTTGGATTAGTTCTGCGCATCAAAGCATATAGAGATGAATGATCAGGGAAAGCCATTCATTACCTTGTTCTTTGTGGGCATGTAAAATGGTTCATAAACAAGAGGAAAAGGGGTGTCAAGTCCGCAGACTCTTGTGACGGGCGCTTCTAACTGGAACAGATCAATTGAGAAATTTGATCATATGAGCATCAGGATGATAATATGAACAAGGATTGAGCTTCTATGTTCCATTGCACTATGAAAAGGTGGGAAGATTTCTACCCTCTGGAAGCAGCGCTCGGTGATGGATGCAGCAATTTCAGAACCAAAACCTCCGGTGATTGGGGCCTCATGGCTAACCTGTGATAGTATTTATACACAGATAAACAATAATAGTGATAAAAGATAATAGTGATGGTGTACTAAAGATGAGTGCAAACAGCTAACTTACAAGAAGTTTTCCAGTCTTGCTGACTGAGGCCTCCACAGTTTCCTTGTCCCATGGAATCAGTGTTTTCAGATCTATGAGCTCACAGGAAATTCCATCCTAGAATAGATTGGTGTCAGCTATGACATATAAAAAAATGAGGGAAATCAAGGAAGAGATGAATATATAAAATTATGGTAACAATCAAACAAAAAAGCTACATGCAAAGCATTGAAGTATCATTTGCAATTACTTGTCAAGTTTGTCATTAAATGGTATGGATAACTAGACATAACATTGGCATTACCACTATGTCAGGGAGTCAGGTTGGTCAACTGTAATCACATCTAAGGTTCGACATTGATTTGAATAATTCTTTAAAAGAAATGCGAACATGAAATCTGTCTTGCTAGATGAATATTTTCATTTCGAAAGTTAGATTTCTTTCAGTGCTTTATCCGCAGTATGCCAGTATGCGATTGATATGCAATCAAGTAGCTCAAAAAGAAAAACCTTTCCTGCTGTTGTTGACTCATGGCAAACTAAAGCATAATTTTTTTACACTTACTGATAGTATAGTAAGGTGGGTTTTGCCATAAATTCCAGCTCGGAAGCATTAACTGAATTTTCGTATCTGTAAACAACTGACCTTTGCAGCATCTTCACATGCTTGTTCCAGTATTGCAAGTTGAGCACCCCAACCAACAAGTGTTATATCACGTCCTTTGCGAATCACCTAAAGTATATAAATTGCATAAACAATTTGGTTTCTTCATGACCAAAACAATAATGGGATAGAGATTTGCTCACTTCTGCTTGAGATAATGGCAGCATATAATCCTCCTCAGGAACTTCTTCAACAGCTAAACGGTACAACCACTGTAGGAAAAAGGAGGAAAGCTACTAGTAAGTGACTTGAACATTCACTAATTACCATTTCAGTATTGTAAAGTAGTGATTCTCATGCATTATTCTAGAACTTGGACACTTTGAAGTCCTGGCCCAATGAGGAAGTTCTTCTTGTTTTTGCTCTACCTTTGGTTCAAAAAACACAACCGGGTTTGGATCTCGAATGCTAGCCAACAACAGTCCCTTGGCCTCACGTGGACTTCGAGGTATGACAACCTGAAATTGTTTTTTCTTAGTAGGCAGAAGAATAACAACATAAATTTCCTATGTACAAACATAAGGTAGAATAAGCTTTAATTTTCTTTAGAACATGCAACATGTATATCCTACAAGTACAATTGTAGAAATGTTCAGTAGAGTACCAAGCAGGTGCATAATATGGAAAATCCTAGCTCGATATTTTACTGGAAAAGGATTACAGTTCATGAAGAGACTACAATAGAGATAACCTTCAGGCCAGGAACATGGCAGAAGAAAGCCTCTGGTGACTGTGAATGGTAGTGACCACCATGTCCAACAGCACCATAAGGAGTTCGAATTGTTAAACCTAGAAAAGATGGTATTATAATAAAAATTTTATCACCGAATATAAAAGAATCCATTTGAAATGTTGGGAAAAAAGAATCACCTCCACAGTTAAATTCATTTCCACTTCGATATCTGAATTTCGCTGCTTCATTGACAATCTGCATCAGAAGTATTACGGATAGGTTGGAACAAAAACCGATAAAACCAATACAAATACAGTCAACTTGGCCAAATTGTAGATGGCTGAACAAGCTCAAATAAACAAATTGGTAAAGTACTAAAATAGTTTTACAGTTGAATGCAACAAATACAAATCCAGAGTTGAGGATAAAGCATTGCAAATGCTTTGCAGTAGAAGGATGACTGATAAAGAGATAAGGTACTTTCTGCAACTGGGATAACAAGTATTTGAAGTGCTTGCTCTTATCCATAAAGGCGTAGATAACTCGTACATCGGAATGAAACAAGGCTAACAAAGACATACCTGATCAAAAGCTGGAAAGATATAATCTGCAAATTGGATTTCTGCGATGGCTCTATTACCCTGCATAATGTTGAAGAAGGGCGAAAAATTTTTATTTTGGATGGCATTTATATCTTCATGCCAAGATAGCAGAAATGAATGGATTAACCAACTTGCATATCTTCTAAACTGAAGACTAAGGAAAAGTGGCAGAGAGTTATTTAAGTAATGCAAAGAGTGGAAGGTTTTCATTTCATCTAAATATCTACTGAATGTAATGATGTATGTTTATTATAGGTCAGCTCATGTCTGACTAGTATTGTCAAACTAGCAATGCAAGGAAAAGTTGCAAATAAAAAAGCAGGAAGAACAGAAAGTAAAAAATTACACCTTCAATTTATGATTCAAAGCAATAATTACTAAATTTGCTTGCACAACTTCATATGCCATGCTTACTATTAAGATGTTTGTTATGAAACTGTGGAGTGTGGAACTTGTATAGAAATATCATGAACCATCTGTTATTGAGTAAATTAAGAAACATGGAGACCAAAATTACATTAAACAACCCAGTTATGTATAAATGTATGTGACTCACCATTGCTGCTAGGCCAATTGCAAATCCAGCAATGCCCTGTTGAGAAGAACTGGTCAGGAAAATAAAGGTAGAATGGTGAAATGGCCAAATTAGATGAAAGTCCCTACTATCATAGCCAACTATAGTTCAGTAAAGTGAGGTCAAACGCAAATTTCTAGTCAAGCATAGCTGACTGTCCACACGGATTTTCAGTTTTTCACTTACAACAGTAGTATTGCCATATGCCTCAGAAAATACGCCAAGAAAAAGGGCACCTGTTCACATAATGGTGTATTGAATACTCTATTTCTGCCAAATCGGTCAGCCAGCCCTGTTGTGCAGCGAAAGACGCCACCAAAACCCACGTCCTCTCCAAAGACATAAGAACTGTCGAAATGAAAATTACCTTCAGTTGACTAAACTGCGTGTACAACCAACACAAATGGGTCAGAATCTGGTAATGTTCAAATTTGTTATTGCCATGTTATCTTAACATCTCATAGACTTGCTTATGAAATAGCACAATAAAAGAATTAAAGTAATCTGACATTGTTGTTTACATTTGCCTAGACTCAGAAGCCAAAATAGTTACAAGGCCTGCAAGGCTGTAACTTTGCATAAATCAATTAACAAAATCGGCATGCTGTCATTTCAAATTGAACTATTAACCGTCTAGCCAAACATTCATCCCCAATTGGGGACCAACATCCGATATATGTACATAAATATTATTCATTCCTAGTGCAGTATATTCCAATATACTGGGAACGCTAGTGCAACAATCTGAATGTCTTATCGTAATGGGTATAAGTTGATACAAATAGGACAAAGGAAGTCCAAAAGAATTAAGGTCAACGGAGTAATTTCTCAATAATTCCAAGCAATCCCAGTTCCCAACTTCCCTTGTGTGTACTTTCGCATATGATATTGGTTATTTCACTCAGGGGAAGCAGCAAGACTGAAAGAAACATAGCAAAATCACGCAAGAACCGGCAGCGGCTGCTCACCGCGGATCGGTGTCGAGGGCGATGTGGAGCGCCTGGTTGATGGCCGTGAACAGGTTCACCGTCTTACCCGCTCCTCCTCCTCCTTGTCCATCCTTCCTCTCCACCACCGCCGCCGCAGCGCCATCGGAGAAGCCTCGCGTCCTCCCCATCCCCGCCGCCCTCCTCCTCCCCACCTCCCTCAAAGCCTTCATGGCCATCAAAGATTCGCGGAGAGACCCACCTGCGCTCCAATGATCGGACTCCCCGAGCTCTCTTCTTGGAACCAGCTGAGGTGGGAGCAATTCTTGGAGCTCGGAAGCAAGCTGCTGGCAGTGACGTGGAGAGATAAGCACAGGTGAAGCTTCGTTTCCAGGAAGCGGGGGAGGATCCGACACCCGGTAACACGAGGTTGCTGCTGCCATTGCTGTTTGTCTGGCCTATTTGGCTTGCAGATCCGGGCCGGGGCGGGTCAAGATGTCTACTTCACCTTCTAAAATTTGCTTAGAACTAGTAGTAGTTGTTGGATTAATGAAGTGTTCCGGCAGCTCCCGTTGTTGCGTTTTTACTTTTCTACTGGAATCATCCACGTTTTTGTCGTGGAACATGGCACTGTCGTTGGTTAGTCTAGTAGGCAGACGTATCCAAGTTCTCCGATACATGGTGAAACCTAAACGGGTATTTTCAAAAAGTAATAAAAAAGTGAGATAAGTATATCTAACTTATCTCGTGTCTTATTTGACTTATCTTATTTTTTATTACTTTTTAGTCCGTTTTTTATCTCGTAGACGTGTCTAAAAACTCCCTAAACCCTAAACACAAAGGCCAACCGGCTCTCGAGGTTATCTTAAAAATTCTCGAAGTTACGAGATAAATCAAATAAGTAGGATAAGATAAGTTAAAAAGAACCCACCCTAGCCGAATCAATTTAGAGAGTGATTTGAATATTTAGATATTTTTTAAATACCGGTAATTTGTTTTGGAAATAAATACAAACATGAAGTATAGATACCCGGCAAATACAGGGTATACTTTTCACAGTCTGTTTTTCCCTGCGCACCCACCAAGCACCGTAAAACCTGGTTTTGTCATTAATATGGGACATGTTTTGATCATTAATGCAAGGCAGGGCAGCAAGACTACGTTTATCCGACAATGCAAATTTGGTTATTAAGGTCATGTGCAATCTGTGGCCCTATTTCACAATTCATCCACTATTCACCTTCTATTCACAACCCATTTTACTATTTATCTCTGCAACTCTGATTCTATTTTTTCAATCCCTATATCTCTCCCTTATCAACCCTATTTTCATTATTCACAGCTCCATTTCTATAATAATAGGGTCAGTTACAGTAAAGATATAAGGCCACCATTAAACATACCCTAATTATATGTGATAATCTATGTTAATCCGTTATATATGTGCTATTAATGATCTTTATTTTTGCGCGCTATCCAAATAAAATATTTGTATCAGTATGGAATCCAATTTATATCCGTTCCACATTAATATTATCCTGCTCTTATCCGACACTATCCGACTTCATGTCTATTAAAAATATATATTACATTCTATCTACCTTTTTAAAATTCTATCTACTTGTGTGGTTGTGGGCAACCTCTCTGATCCCACCATTGATTGTGGGACTCTATAGCTTGTAGAGTTGTTGGCGTCGAGGCAGTTTGGCATAGTTGGAGCTGTAACAGTGTCTTGGCCCGGATTCAGTTTGCAAAGCTACATGACACCAAAAGACGAGTCGTTTATTGCGCAATTGCACAGAGAGCGCAAACAACGCTGTTGGGCCATCCACTCAACATGAGTTTGTCTGCAATAAGGATCCTATCTTTGATGACAAGCAAAGGAAAAAAAAAATAGCATCTGTTAACAGCTCCGATCCGTGAGAATGTCACAAATATGCATGATGTACGAAGAGTTTGCTCGATATATGGCAGTTGGGTTGCTTTCTCCACTACGAGACACCGTGCATATAGGGATGGAACTGGTACGGATAATTTTTGACCGACCGACCGACTGAATTGATTTGGACGATGATTTGGATAGTTTTATAAATATCCAGTCGATTTCTCGGATAAGAATATGGATATAGATACGGATATGGATACGAAACACTGATTATCCGACAGATACGGAATATCCGAGTTTTTGTTCGGATAATATCCGAATATGACATATAGATATTATCCGAATAACACATATCAAAGGCGGACTGGCGGAGAGGCCAGGCCACAGCCGCTGGCCCTGGGCACTGGGTGCAGCCACTGTCCACTTGATTTTTCTCTTTGTAATTTATTTTTAAATACCAGTAAGAATTTAAATAAAATTCTCAAAATTTTGATTGATTTTTCTCCTAATTTTCAATTTAAATTTAAAAAATTTTCAATTTGTACTAATTTAATAATATTCGTGCACAAATTTTTAAATTTTTGATATTTTCTTAATTTTCAAAATTCCTAATTTTGAATTTAAATTTGGACCGATTTTGGGAAAAAAAACTGAAATTGGATTTTAAATTATCCGACTAATATTATTCGTATCCATGTCAATTCCGATCCGTATTTTATCTAAATATAAGGCTTTGTTGATTTTGGACTAATATAAAAAACGTGGGACAACTTTATATACCTACGATGCAATTTACTTATAAAAAATCAAACAGAATTTTCACATTTTTTCACAAAGCATCGCTCTCTTGAGTGAAAAGAAACCCATTTTTTCCCTCACGAGAAAGGAGCAGAAAAGCAGGTCCAAATTGCTGAAATTAGAGTAGAGATATTTCATCCATGCACTCCAAAGAACCGGTGGCTCTCAGTCTTCTACCTCTCCTACACTCCAAGCACTCTCTCCCACCTTCAAGCTAGAAGACAAGAAAGCAACAAGAAAGATCACACAAGCACCTGCTAGCTCTTGGTACGTAGCTTCCAAGAATCAGCAGCTCGACCTCCCAAGATCACGCGGCGGCACTCGCGAGCATTGATCGATGGCCGCCAAGGTGGCGGCGCCGCTCGCGTTCCGCCGCGACGTGCGGGGCCCGCTCGGCCGGGCGCCGGGCGGCGGGAGGAGCGGGCTGCCGGGCGCGCTGGCCGGGCTGTGCTGGGGCAATGGCGCCGGCAGTCTCGTGGTGCCCGCGTCGTCGTGGCCGGCGCGGGCGCGCGGGAGGAACAGGTCCGGCGGGCGGGGCGCGACCAAGGACGAGCGCGCGGAGGAGGAGGGGGCGGACCAGGCGGAGGCGGTGGTGTTCGTCGACGGGGAAGACGACGAGGAGTTCGCCGCCGATGATCTGTCTGGGTTCAGGGGCCTGGTTCTTGATCTCTCTTACAGGTAACTAGCTTTGACAGTTTGACATTTTTTATATGATACGAACTGAATATATTTTTGGCTTAAAATAACCTTGACCTTTTTGTGATGAGCTGATCATAAAACTCTCTTGTTAATTTTTAGCGCTTTGTAATAATGTAGTAAAATGCAAGTTGAAGAATCATACAGATGTATACTCTCTAATCCTGTTTGTCAGTAGTAAAAAAGCCCTTAACAGCAATACTTATCTCGTGTCTTATTTGACTTATCTCACTTTTTTATTACTTTTTGAGAAAGAATTTTTTTTATCACGTAGGCATGTCTATAAGCTCTCTAAACCCCAAAATTGAAGGCCAACCGACTCTCGAGGCTACCTCGAAAACTTCTCGAAGTGACGAGATCTAGGCAAATAAATAGATAAGAAAAGCTGAAAAGAACCCACCCACAGTTATCCTTAAAAAAAAGGATATACAGATTGCAGCATGAAGCTGAAGTAGAGCTAGTTATAGAAAGTCAATTTACTATGATGTAAAAAATAATTTATTATGAGCATGCAAAAGACTTTCAATACATATAAAACGAGTGTCTGACTGCTTACTTTCAACCACAAAATGCTATATCAATACAGTATATGAACAAATGAATAATTATTAACATGATCAATTGGGATAGGGTAAAGATTTTTTTTAAAATATGGGCATTGCTCCTTTCCATTAATCAAAAGTGAAAGATACAAGGTTCATATTGAACACATTGAAACAAGAACATCTTCTAAGCTAGTCCACCTGACCATCAAAGAACTAAACCAAAAGGCTAGCAGATTCAGATCTTTACAAGGTTCCAAGCAAAAGACCTTACAAACATATATAGACAAGACACATACTTCACAAAGCTGTGCCGCTGATCGAGTAAAGTTTCAGGATCTGTAGATCATATATGTAAGCTTCTATGTACGTATCTTTCAAACACCAGCCGTCATTGACTTCTCTGTACAATCCTTCACGTTTTAAATAGCCATAATATTCTCAAAAGTTAAAGTAATTTCTGAAATTTGATCTTGAAATGTTCTGAAACTATATTCAGGCCCGTCAATGTTGTATGCTGGAAGCGTGCGATTTGCCTGGAATTCATGGAGAAGGTTAGCTTCCCTGCTTCCAAGCAAAGCTTTGATACTATTGCAAGCTCATAACTTTAGCCGTGTGCTAACCAAATTCCATGATTTATATCATCAACACATTGTCATGTGATGATCATTTTAGTTATGCAGGTCGATGTATTGGAATACTACGACCAGACTGTCTCGTCACCTAGTGGATCATTCTACATCCCTGCAGTTCTGAGGGTATGTATTTGTGATACATTTGCCACTTGAACTTGGTAGTTGTTACCATCATCAACTCACTCTGTTGTTGCTGCTCTCGTCCTGTTCTTCTTCAGGTTCCACAGCTTCTGCAGGTTGTTAAGAGAAGAAGAGTTAAGACAAGCCTTAGCCGTAAAAACATACTTTACAGAGATGGATTCATTTGCCAGTAAGTATTGTATTGTTGATAGATTTTGATTTAATCAGGCATTCAGACTACTGTTTTCCCTTGCATCTTGCTCCATGGGTTTCTTAGTTCTGAGCTATGGCTGAGCCTGACATGTATACTAGTAGCCTTTGGATTGAGCAAAGATGAGGAACAAAGAAAGATTCAGGGCAACAGATGCGGAACAAAAGATGGCCTCAGCATGTTACTGATTTAACATGCTAACATGCTGAGGCCAATTTTTTTCTACCAATCAGAAATTAACTGATCGCATTATCTATAGGTATTGCTCTTCTGATGACAATCTGACAATTGATCATGTCATCCCGACTTCGCGTGGTGGCAAATGGGAATGGGAAAACTTGGTAAGAATGCTCACTGTTTCCACCCTCAGTCACATATATGAATATTATTCTGGAAAGAAAACTGCTTATGGAGTACCAATAGTTGTAGTACTAATAGGTCTTTTGCCATTTCTTAATTGGTGCAGGTCACTGCATGCTCACGATGCAACTCCAGGAAGGGTCAGAAGACACTGGAGCAAGCAAACATGAAGCTACTCAAGATCCCCAAGGTCTGATGCTGTCTCTTCTTGATTACAGTGACATTTGTTTCGCTCAACAAAAAAATAAACTCTAAGATTTGTGAATTGCAGTCATCAATAATCAAACAAGGATGAACAGTAATTCTGCTGAATTGCTCTGCAGGCACCAAAGGAGTATGACATTCTGGCAGTACCCTTGACGAAATCTGCATTCAGGACGCTCAAGAGGAGCAATGGGCTGCCTGAAGAGTGGCTGCAGTACCTTGCCAGGCCATCTCCATGATCAAGAGCTCTAGAGTCTACACTCAAGCGACCTTAGTAGCAATCTCTCTCAATATATATATAGCTAGGCTTTTCAGCCAAAGATTCAGTCTCTATCCATCACAAAAAAAATCTGTACATGCCATTGATTCTCAGTAATAAAACAAGATACTGGATTTCTCTGTGTATAGCTAGGCTCTTCAGCCAAAGATTCCAGTCTCTATCCATCACAAATTCTGTACAAGCCGTTGATTTTACCTCAGTAGGCGCTGCATATGCGCATAAGCAAATACCACACAATTCATGGAACTACAAGTAGCACACTTTGTCCTCTTGTAAAGAAATTTTGCATGCAGCACATCGTGACATGTGAGGCACAAACAGAATCATGTATATACATCTTTCAATAATCTCTTGGTCGCAGCTATAACAAGACAATGCAACTGGTGGAACTTTAAGCACAGAATCTCACAATTTTCTCAGGGAACAGGCAAATATTGGAGGAAAACAAAATGTAAAGTGCTAGTTTGAATTCCAGGTTCAAAAACTCCTGATATACTTTCAGGTTCTGATGCCAACCAACAAACTAAAAGGCTAACACCTGCCTGCCCAAAGGACAGAAACATAATGCATCAAATAAAAAAGAAGAGAACTGCTCAAACCCCTAATCCATCATTGCAATTTGCAAAACCCAATTGATAACTTGTAACTCTGAATACCAGATATGCCAGAATACAATCGGCACATCTCACTAAACCCAATCAACTAGCTAAACCTCTAGATCCTATGAAACCTCTAGCTCCTATGAAAGACTCTTACTTACAAGTTAAGGGGAAAATTCAGAGAACCAAAGAAAGCTAATGTGATCTTCAATTGCCTCAAATTGCCACCTTCCACAACCTATAGGCTTTCCAAATTACACAACCCTCAACTCAATGGCTTAAAAATGAGACAAAATTAACAGCCATTTGCACCAGCCAGCTTTTCAGTTGGAGATTGATCATCTGTTGGGGCAACACCATTTACAGAAACTGACAGCATGCCGTTTTCTTCCGCGTCATATTGTTGTCCTGCTTTGCCATGCGGAGTCTCTTTGTCCAAGACATCAATCTCAATATCAACGAGTTTATGTGATTTAGGCTTCCCATTGAGCATATCCTTCTCCGTATTAATTTCATTAAGCAGCTTTGCATCCATGACCTACAGTACCAATCAATAGTACCAGCTGTATTAAGTTTATGGAAGTCGTGTAACAAATCAAGCCTTCAAATTGTGAATTATGGATTAACTAGTAAAAAATGGTCTAAAGCCCTAAACTAAATTCACATAAAACACAAAATCTGCCTGAATAATTTTCTCTTGCATCTTACATATAAAAAGGAAAAACAAACTCTCAGTTGCATGCTCATAACAAAACTAGCAGCATTATATTAAATAGCATATTCAGGCGTATATAGCTACAACAGATAACAAAAACATCAGCACCATTTATATTAAATAGAATATTCAGTCATATATAGCGACAGAAAACGTATAACCATACAAGACTACCAGGTGGAAGTTTAGAACAACACAATGGGCAATCAATTCAAACAAGATATATTGTTTCATACCTTTTTCAGTGATTGGTTCTGCTTTGCTTTCCGCTCATACATAATCTTCTCGCGATTATCGTAAAAGCCAAAGTCATCCAGTATGGATGTTTTGCACACATGGTCCCTGAAAATCTTCAGCACTTGAAGGCCTTGCTCAAGCTTCACCTGTGGGAACCAGAAAAGTTGCATAACCTCATTAACCACATCATTCCAAAAATCCAACATGCAAATCAAGAATGCATTTTACTGAATGGCAGCAAGATAGTACATGGTGTGCATACACCATTTCTCATGGAGTACCAATGTGATCTACCATTAGAGGCTCTAGGAATGGACTGGGGTAATGACCAGCTACAGTTCTAACCTCGTGAGTATCTCTGCTGTTCGTCACTGGTTTGTTCTCATTGTTCTCAAGAATGATGTGTTTCAGCAAGTTGTTTGGAACATCCTTCACAATGTGCCACTTGACAGGGAAACAGCCAGTCCATTTGTCTTGTAGCCAGTGCTCCACTGTCTTGCTGAAATCAACACGACCCACCATCTCAGCAAGACCAACAAACTGGCCACTTGCGTTCACCTGTTAAATGGGAAGATGTTACCAGCATAAAAGAAAACAGGAAAACTTGTAACAAGGTCTATCAGCAGATGTAAAAGAAATAATTAACTTACAGAGAAAAGAAGGAACACAGAAGAATCACTTGATTTTTCTTTAGCCTCCTGATAAGCGGCGTCAAGCTTCTTATTACCACTGTTAGTGCTAGCCCATACATTGTACTTGATGCTCTTGTGAACATCATCCTCACTGTATGATTTAATGATAAAGAATTTAGCATCTGAGTATGTTTCCACAAAGTCAGCACTGTTATACTGATCCTTCATGGCAGCAGGTGAACCATTGTAGGCTGAAATCTCTTGCCCTCTCACAGGTACTGCAGCAGTAGCTCCAACTTCCTGTTGGTTTTTGAAAGGACCACCTCTTGGCCCTCTTTTCAGCTCATTCAAACCATCCAGGTTTTCATTGCAATAAACATGAGATTCATTACCTCTTCCTCTGGGCTTGTACTTTCCATCTGACAGTGCATTCCATCCACCGTATGATCCAGAGCCATACATGCGTGATCCATACCAAAGGCCAGGCTCGTATGAATTGCCATTGTACCCACGCATTCCACTAGCTGAGTAAATCGATGGTGGTCCCATTGGTGAAGCTGGCGTGTGAAGATTCTACAAGAGACACTGTCATGGTTAGAAAGATGCAAAAATTCAGGAAATCATTGAGGTTGCTTAATAACACTAGACATTAGCACTACTGTACCTAAATAGACTATGTCATAATGCCATATCATCCCCATAATATGAAGCTAATTAAGAGACTCATAGCAAGCATTCACCATAAAAATAAAGCAAGATTTTTATCAAACAATAGTGAAGCCCATGGGTAAGATGAACCAAAATAATGCTAGATAAGCAGACAGATTATAGTGAGCAAGCATCTGAACCAAACAAGTAGAACAGTACATGACATAACAAGAACATAAACCCTGATTGATTGAGTCAAATAATTTTACTAAACACTAACGACAGCAAAGCTCACCATGAGATGAGGATATCGCCTTGTGTTCTGATTCCTGAACTGTCCTTTACTTTTAGAATTGGAAGCAGTCAGAGTATGATTGCTGCTGGGAAGTTTTTGATGCCTGTCAGAGAAGATCTGGCTATCATAATATGGATCACTTGACCGGTTGGTTTGGCTCTGATGGCTACCAAAACGCCCACTAGGTCGGCCACTGGAACCTGGTCTGTTCTGGCTTGCCTTCAGGGGTAAATTTGACTTGTTCTGATGTTTCACACAGTCATCACCGTTAGTGAACACATCCTCTTGGAGTGATGGAGCCTGATTTTCAGTTTTACCATTGTACAAAGGCTTGCAGGTGGTATTCTGTCGCTTGTTGTATGTTGATGGGTACTGATAATCCTGAGATCCATACACCTGACCAACATGCTCCAATGTTGAATAACCATATGGAGAATAGCCATAGTACATTTCGCCATAAGCACCCTAAATCAACAATGAATATAACATTATTTCTCTATTCCAAATTCCCATTACAGTCCAAACATCTGGGAACCAGGAGCATTCTTATCTCAATATCCTGAACAATATATCGAACTGAAGATAAAAAAAATATTGCTGATGGAGGTAAAGCCTAGAAAGGGGCACTCACAGGAGTCAGTGTCCCAGCACCATCATGGCTCAAGTATGTAGAGTACTCCCCCCAGCCTCCATAAGCTACAGGTTGACACAGAAACAAAGGCAATTGACATGGTAAGTGGCATATAATAAATTGTCAATCTTTGGAGTGGCAAATCATCAATTATATCGGAACAAAACATCTGAAACTCTACTGTAGTGCTCTACAGAAAAGCATTCCACTACAGATTCAAGCATGAAACAGTAAGAGAATTGAGCAGTTCGTCACCTCCATATATATAAGCCGGGTACACGCCATAGTACATGGTAGCCTCCTTGTAATCCTGCACTTGATGAGTCCCCGAATGCTCCACTACCGGCTTTTGGTTTGGAACAGCCGCCACCACACCATTCACCGGAGCGTCCAACAATTGAAAGAACGATGGCAAAGTTGAACATCTCATTAAATTGACCACCCTAAATTCCAGTCCACATTCGATTCAAGGATCACATGGTGATCAACGGAACTTGCATGGACATATGCGGGTCTCACCTTCTCCTTCGCTCTGGGGACATCGCCGGCGTTGCCCGTCGGGTCCAGGTCCAGCTTCTGCAGCAAACCTGTAGCCTCTGGAGCAAGAACGTCAAGGCAAACCAATCGTAACACAAGGACAAATGATTCTAACCATCGGAATCCGATTCCAACCAACGAAACACGCGCAAAAGACGCAACCAAAAGATCAAGAACTCCAACCATCACAACACAGCCAAACTCGCCAAGAAAACCAAACCATCCGAGCTCGAGCATCACGGAGAAGAAACGCACGGAAACACGCCAACCCTGAGGATCAAACGCTCGAAGCACTCCATCACACAGCGAAAAGAAACGGGAAAAGCTCAAAAAGATTCGGACCTTCCATGCGCAAACCCTCCAGAGACCATCCAAGACATCCAAGAAACGGAGCCGCACCAAGGACCGCGAGATCTGCGCGCGTCTCAAGAACGCACCGACAAACGGTCGAGAGGAGAAAGAACAGCGGGGGAGAGTGAAACGGAGAAACCCGAGGAGGGTTTAAGGATACGGTCGACGGCGGCGGTGGCCATGGAGGCGGAGCTGGGGTTTGGGGCCAAGAAAGCTCGGAGAAGGAAGGGGGAGAGAGGCAAGCGAATGCCGCGGGTTAAATAATTAGCGGCCGAGATATGATTGTCCCCATCATTAATCGTGCATGTCCTAATAAAAATATAATTTATTGGGTTTTTAATCCCAGATTTTTTTTAGGTTGAGTTGGACTTACAAATTGAAGTCGAAGTTAAAAAAAAAGAATTTGGTTTTACAAAATGCATTGTCTGATAGGCCTAATAAGGAGGCTATCATGAGCCTTGATAGACTACTTAAGATGTACTCTTTGGTGTAGCTCAGGCAGTGAACTATGTGTGATTCAGGATTAGTGTGGTGTGTGGATCATAGTATTTGTCTTGACATGGGATGGATCAGGGATATCTTAGTTTGCTAGCATGCTTTTTTCAGCTAGGCTGAATTGTTTAAATGGTTTAATTGCTGAAATCAAAATTTTGAGAGCTTCGCGAAACGGCTCTGGAAGTCAGAATATTCGATTCGATTTGACTTTGAGAGTTTTCAGAAGTGGTTTCAAGATTTTCGAGAAACTTCAAAACGACCACAAATTATAGAACTAACGCTCACAATTTTGTGGAAAATCAACCTTATAGTCCTAACTATCTATAACGTGGTAAAGTACAGGTTTCGTCATTGCCGATGTTAGCTGAGATCATTTTTTTATAGAATAGTGTCTATTCCAGAAAATATGAAAGAAAAATGGCAGGGCAGTGTTTGACTTCCTCCTATATTGGAGAGAGGTTAACATGGTAGAGTTTAACCAAATAATAGATATTTAGCTCACATCATGGGTGCAGATAAAGCATAAATGACTAATTGTCACATGGGGAAAAAGAAACATTGTTATGGCCGGCTTCAGCTTGGAGCCATATCTAGAGGGAAACAGAAAAAGAGAAAGGGTACAAAAAGGAACATCAAGAAATACAAGTACACCAACTTTAGTCCCCAAAATAAAGCATGGAGCAATCAGCATGCCTCCCACATGCTGTGCTCTTCATTTCTCTCTCCCTGGTTAAATTGAATGGTGGTGGCCGGTGAGTGTACTGTTTCTTTCACATGTGGAAGGTGTGCAGTCAAAGCCCAAGAGTTCATGAGAAGTATCTATCTGAGCTGCAAAAAATGTATTTTATGTAGATAATTTGTTCATGAAGTGTGCCGATTTCTCTCCTTTTCTTTTGTGTTAAGTTTGTAGGAAAATATTGCTTGGTTAAGTCCCTTTTAAAAATAATATGGAAAGATCTGCTGATTGGGTCCGAAACTATTGTGTTCGAGCTAAATTGATCTCTGTGCTATAAAATCATGTGAGATTAGTCCCTAAACTTTTCAAACCGTGCCACTCTGATTCTTTGACTGGTCAAACCCGGTTTTGTAAGTGGTTTTCACTAAGGTGGACTCTACGTATATGATTTTTCTGATTTAGCTGACACATGGTATGAGGTGGACTATAAATTGGCATTCACCCCTCTCTCCCCTCTCCTCTCTCTCCACCGCTCTCGTCGTCCCCTACTTCCCGTCAGATTAACAAAATAGGAGAGGGAGGGCACTGCAACCTCATTGACGGTGGCCCGAGCACCTTTGCCTGCCGCAGCCTCCTTTTCCCCGTGCCACCTCCCTCCTCGGTGACCTTATCCACCCCAAGCAACCCCTTCATCAGCATCCTCATCCTTCTTCTTCGGCAACCCCTTCTCATCGATGCTTGAGGGAGCATGGGCCGGCTGCAACACTCGGTCGAGCTCGAGCTACCGCTTGGCCTAGCCTTACCTCTATGATGCCCTAGCCACAATGCCCCTCCTTCTCTATCTTGCACATGCTCGGACTGGCGCCTCCACATCGGATGCACATGCATGGCGACGACAACAGGAGGCCGACTCTAGTAGGTAAGGTAGGGCCAGAGGAGCACTCGATGGAGAGAAGGGACTGCCGGATTTGGAGAGGGGTGTCAAATTTGGGACAGAAGCATCACCCAGTCCGTTGCATTTGGCCGGCGCACCGTCCCATCTACTGCACAGTGCACCTTTCCTTCGCCGACGCCTTGGTCTAGGTTCGTGTCCATCCGCTCCGCTCACTTAACATGCCTCCTTGCCCTTACCACCCATCTTCGCCAATCCAGTAAGGTGCCACCACCGCTACCGCCGCCACCGAGCACTGCCTTTGCCCGCGATCAAACGCTCAAGAGAACCCTTATGTTGGCAAAGGCGGTGCGGAAGGGCTGAGGACGGTGGGGTAGAGAGGGCCGGTTTGGGCAACCAGTCAAAGGACCAAAGTTGCATGGTTTGGAAAGTTTTATGGACTAATCTCTCCTAGAATTATACTATATAGACCAATTTGGCTCGAACGAGATAGTTTAGGGGACCAAATCAATACTTTTTCCTAGATTTTATCGGTTGGACACGTCAGTAAATTTTCTGTTAGGAGGGCAATGAAATGTTGATGTTTCCTAATAACTTATGTGATACAAAAACACAAAAGAGCCATGCAGTGCAGCCACACAGCAATCAAAAACACTTGTATACATATTTGGTTTCGCTTATGGATTATGTCTTTTTGTCGTTTCTTCAAGATAATCTTTTTGGCTTCTTAAAACCCTCTAACCCTGGTATTTCAGCTCTGCCGTTCGGTCGCAGTAGTGTAGAACCAATCAGAGCATTCGTAGCAGAAGTTCTATAGTACAAATAGAGTTTTAGAGATAGAGTTTCTGGTAGATGGAATAAATCTTTTAGGGTATAATGTAAAGTGTAAAGGAATTTTAGAGTAATGGAGAGAGAAAATAGAGTAGAAAAGAGAGAAAATAGAGATAGAACTTTTGATGTGGACGCTCTGAAGAGCAATTTTCGTTTTTTTATCTATAATAACGAGATAAACAATGCCACTGGTTCGTACGTCAAGTCCTCCTAGTGAGACCTGCATGCTTCAAAGACTTGTCCTGGAGCCTGGTGGAGGACTGGCGACGTGTCGATCTCCAGCATTCGCCTTCAGCTTCCAATCATGGCAACTGCCAAGCCACGAAGACGTCTGTATTAGAGCGTCCGTAGCGGATATTCTATAATACTATAACTTAGGATAGAGTAGCCAATACAGAGAAAAAATTTGTTAGAGTGTAGTATAAAACATGAAAGAAGTTTAGAGTGTCGGATAGAGGAAGTAGTGAATAGTGTTATAGAGTGGGATGATAGAATACCACGTGTGGATGCTCTTACCTCTCACATGCTACATTGCTATCCTATTTTACAAGTGCCCAGTACTACGGGGCATCCAGACCCTTGAATGTTACACAAGCTATGGGCTACGCAGCATTTTCTCTTAAATTATACTATCTTCTGAATGTTTTTACTTTTTTCATTGTTTTTCCGATAATCTTAAGGTCAAAATATAAACATCGGAAAGCTAGCTTAGTATTTTCTAATGATCTTTAGTTTTAACAGATAATCAGATAATTTCAACGTTGCAGAACACTTCCATACGATGGATTATGAATAGACGGTCTAGATTAATTGGATAGATGAAAGAGACGATAGTGCTTTTGCTACA
This sequence comes from Olyra latifolia, assembly GCA_036346145.1. Lineage (NCBI taxonomy): Eukaryota > Viridiplantae > Streptophyta > Magnoliopsida > Poales > Poaceae > Olyra > Olyra latifolia. Next base: position 8,139,002 of record CM070529.1, read on the forward strand.
GCATTCTAGTACAGCGCTCTGCTAGTCTTTTAAACCGTGCTTGATTGATCTTGCCCTCCTCCTCTTTTTTATTCGATGGCGGCCAATGTGTAATGCATAATGTTAGGATATTCCCAGTGTATGGTTTCAATAAGTCGTTTCTAACTAAGCCACATCATATATAGATGATTATAGATATAATTCTCCCAATGCATCGTATCTAGTAATTAATTTATTCTTTGTCTTCTCTTTCTATTTATAATCCTTATAGAAACGACTCGATACTCTTCGTGGAGATTTTTGTTGTTTCTTTCCCTTATTTCTACCGTCTTTTATCTAAAACAACATTTCTCTCCCTCCTTATTAATTACCATCTACCTCAACAATCTGTCCTACATGGCACGTATAGAAAACAGCTAACATCATTGTATTGGAAGTGCCTTACGATACTGCAGTATCATGACATTAATTGCAATGCAATGTCAGAGGATGCGTTTCTGCTACGTGTGGCTTGACATTTGGCAATGTGGCATGCAGCTAGCTGCACCACGACAGCCATGGCAACGACAAACAAATAGTTGGTGACAAACATGAAAGAGTCGAAGGAAGTCAACGACCTGAAAAAGTTGCTCGTCAACATAATCCCACACTTTAAAAACCATTGGGTTTTCTGCACTGATCTCTGAATTAGTAGACTAGTACACACCATTATATAGTCGGTTCAATTGCATACAAGCGTTACAGAGCTGTCTTAATATTTAACTGAAATAGCGCATTTCGACGAATAGTTTAGAATAGGGCTGACCAAGCTAAATGTCATAATACATCACAAAAAAGATTTAGAGTTTAACGTTAATGCGAAAATTTTAAAGATCACAAAAGATTATCCAGCGGCTATACAATCTTGCAAACAACTAGAAGGCCGCTCTAGATTTCATCATGACCGTCGTAGACCGAATCTTCATCCTTATGGCATTCATAAGAATTCTTGGATTGATCTCCATCTAAAGAGTGAGTGAGTGCGAGGGTAAGTATGCAATTAAACTAAACCGTACTTGCGAGTTAACAGTCTCCTAATGCAAGTAATGATAAAGGCTCCAAAAAAGGCTAAAAGTTCTTTTATTTGCATAAAGGTAGTTAGAAATACTGATAATATAAACATATGACTTAGACAATTTAAAACCTTATGAACTAGTGGTGTATTTGTTGAATGAGTCGTGATTTCAATATTAACCTTGTATCCAACCCTTTCAACTTCTAAACCTAACCTCGATATAACCAAACCTATCCAAACTTAGCTGTTTTTGTTGTTTTAGTCTTTCTTCTTTCTCTTGGCATCCTATTTCGAGATTTAGACACTTTCCTTATGAATCACCATGGTACTGGGTTGTCGGTCCAGCCCCTCGCCGGAAAAACACTGTCCACGTACGAGCTAGCGGTTGGCTGGCGACCTTCGTGCACGTTCGACCAATTAATGCCGACGGACAGACCGTTGTGCTCTTCGTTGTGCTCCGTAGGCGAGCGAAAAAAAATACAAGCAGTGTAAATAAAATATGCACGCGGGCACGTGAACTTTGATATCGCATTCGCCTTCGCTATGCACCGAACGCCAATTCAGGACCTGGACGGACATACCCATGATGTGCTAACAAGAAATTTTTAAATAGCCATTGATTTATATGATAAAATAATTACAAAAATTATCAACTACACATGGATTTGCAAGATAGTAGACAATTACTATAAAAAACCTTTTAATATGCATGCATTTACAAGTAAAAATAGTGACAAAGTTCTATTTATAATATTAATGGTCCGTCCAATGCAAAGATACTTCTTATTGCTCCCTTGATATAGTTTTGGAAAAAGGTGCAGAGCAAGTCCTGAACCATCACATTTGATCCAAATTAGTCCATGTGATACAAAACCTGCTGAGACTGCCCCTCGAACGTGACAATTTGGTCCCTTGACCGGTTAAACCTAGTTTTGTTAGTGGTTTTTGCTGTTCTGGGGTCCACGTGAGAATTTTTGTGTGATGCGCGTGGGCTGCACATGTCACATTTTCATTTTTTTCACCATGGGCCCACTTGTTAGAAGAGAGATAGGGTGGAGTCCATGTGTTGAGGTAGGAGCTAGCTTGGTGTGTCCACGTATGCAAAAATGGTCACGTTAGCCATCCACGTCACTCAAAACCACTCTAAATCTAGGTTTCACCGGTCAAAGAACCAAATCAGCACGGTTTCAATAGTTCGAGGACCGGCCTCACCTGGTTTGGTACCATATTTACCTGTTTGGCTTAAACGCGATAGTTTATGGACCAAACACTTTGGGCGAGCGCCTCGGATCGGACATCCGATGAGATGACCCATCGGACGCACGATGTCATGCTGAGCGTGAAAATTTAGAAAATAATTGATGAAATTTGAAAAACCTACTAATGAAACTTGACAATATACGTATGAAACAGGTCACGAAACTGATGAAACTTGCAAAATAACTACTGAAACTGAGGAAAACTACTAATAAACTTAAAGAAATGCCAATGAAACTTGGCTAACTACTGATAAAATTTGATAGTGCCAATAAAACTTGGCTAAACTACTGGTGAAACTTGAAGGAGTAATAAAACTTGGCCAAACCGACTGATGAAACTTTAATAAGGACCAATGAAACTTGAATAAGTACTAATAAAACTTGGGTAAACTACTGATAAAATCTCATGTTTCGTTGTTGTTAAAAAAATCATCTCGTGCAAATATAAGAAGTTTTACATGAACAAAACCAAGTTTTACCAGATAAAAATCGAAGTTTTACACATACATGGCTAAGGGTTTCATGACGAAATAGGGATGAATCTTCTCCTAGCCCTCTTCTTCCCCAAATCCAGCGAGCTCACACGCCGTACTCACCGGATCCGGCCGCCAAAAGCTCGCCAAGCTCACATTCTCTAGAGAGAGAGAGGAGAGAGAGGACCAGAGACGAGAGATTGGGAGAGAGGGTGCGGCTCCGAGGGCTGGCACACGTGAGCATGAGTGGCTGCCCAAGCATGGTGCAAGAGGCAGGGGCGCCTCCCTATTCTCCTCTTGTTCGGTCTCCAGCAGAAGAAATCAAAATGATATAGAGAAACTAGATGAGGGAAGGCAAACAAAGAGAGTGATGGCATAAGCAGGTGGTGATGGAGCCCAGATGAATCGAGGAGGAGAGAAAAGGATATTGATGGTGGTGGGTTTTTCACAATTCACATAAAAAAACATGGGTGATGGGACCCACGGTTTTTGCACTGGTGGGGACCGTCAGGTTGAGTCCTGTCCGATCCTTCCGGACGTATGATCGTAAGTGATTTCCAACACTTTTTCCTATAATTTTCTAACTTTGTCCATGGCCACGCATATTTGTTCAGTAGATTTGATTTTCCTTTAAGGAAAATATAGAGACATCATGCCGAAACATATGTTTTCGCCGTAGCTGTGAACAAAAGGAAGAGCACGCACGTACGGTCTTCACGGTAGCTCATTGCTCATTAGAGAATCAACCAGTACAAGTTCATGACACTGCAAAAAATGGATTTTTATAATTTCATATTTCCACGAACGATTCATATCTCTCTTCTTTTAACATCTCTCCACCTCAGCTAATTGCTTAAGTGGCATAGTAATTAATATCAAGGAGACAAGGACACCACTAAAGACATCCCATTGGGAGTGCCTCCATATACTCGCATGCATGTCCACTTCTCCATGGTCATCCATAGGTTAATTAAAGAGAGAATGGATTTCACATTAGCACATGTATTTCTAGAATTCTAGGTATCTCCCCCTGCTACTGAGATTGTGCTTCAAAGTCCATATGTCAACTTCTTTCTCATCCTATTTTGCAAAAGCCCCTCTCCCTTTTTAAATTTTCATGTGGAAGTCCCTCTCCTCTCGTTCTCACTCTTCACATCTCTTCTTTGCAAAGCTCCCCGCCTCCATCTGACCTACAAATTGTATTTCATCTCAGAGAATTTCGTCACGTAGTGTGGCGTTCTCTCTCTTTTTTCTGTATTAAAGTTTCCAGGAAAAATATTGGTTCGTTAAATCCCTTTCTAAAAAATATCGAAAATATTTTCAATTTTTATATATTTTGTCAATTGGACAGGGCATTAAATTTCCTCTAGGGGGTAAAGAAATGTGGTATCAAAGCACAGAAGAGTCATGTGGGGCCGCCATACCATACAGAATGAAAAAACACGGTATGATAAATAATATCCACTAAAATCAAGCGAGCAATCATTAAAAAAAAGAAATTTCTAAACATCAGTTGACTCGAATTAGAGAGGATATTTTTAGTCGGCTTAACCATCTAGGGAGTTGTTCTCTTCAGCTTATCTTCTTATCTTATCTATTTGTCTCCGAATCGAAAAGTCAATCACTTTAGCATTTGCAGTTCATTCTTTTTTTTTCTCGAATGTGCATTCAAAATCTTTTAGAAACAAGTTAAACGAAGTGCACTGGACTTTTCAGGCTACCTCAAGAAGCTCTCAAGTTCAGCCTATAAGTAATTAAAAAGATAAGCAAATAAGATAAGCTGAAGAAAATCTCCCGCTCATCTCTCCCCTTCCCTCCTCTTTATATTGCTCCAGTCTGCTTCCCACCTCACCGCTACTGCTCTACTTCCTATGCCGCCGCCGTCATTGTAGCTCAATCCCTGAATTAGTCAATTAGAGTTTGAGTTCACTAGGTTACATCATGGGTTGTCACGCCCTCTCCCCCCTCCCCACCCCACCCCTCGAGGCTTAGAAGGAGGCTAGGCCAACATGGACACGACGGTGATTGCGATGCAGCGAGGTACTGGATCATCAGAGGACAATGGGCGACAGAACCGAGGGGGGTTGGACATGATAGCCGGAGTTGTTGTAGGCAGAGTGGTAGCAGGAATAAGAGGAGGCGTACGTAACGGTGATGCGGTAAGGGTGCCGGCAAGGATAGGAGCAGTGGTGGAGGCATGCGAATCTAGACGGGGTGCCAGAGAGGAAGGAGGCGACGCTGGTGACAGAAGTTGATGGCTAGCCAACCCTAAAAGTTAAAACTAGCTGTTGGACCTTTGTTCTTCCGAAAGACTTGTCCTGGAGGTAGAGGGCTCACTGATTGATCATCTCTCTCTCTCTGAAGAAGAAGCGTACTGGAAAGACTAGCAACTTGTCGATCTCCAGCACTCGCCTTCAGCTTGAAAGATGCAAGTCAACGACGTGAAGTTGAAAATTGAAATAGTGGCATAAATAGCAGCAGATGGCTATGTGCACCCTTTGTATCATTTTAAATGGTGATTTTGAACCCCATTCCAAATGACAATGGAGGCCTATACTCTCTGCACTTCTTCAGGACAGGACTCCCATATTGGATTATCGCCATTTCAAATGTGATATAGCTATTATTGCCATCTGGAATAGCGATATAGCTATATTTTTGTAATTTTTCAACCAATCATATGTTTATCTAATACAGTCTAAATACATATCATCTAATATAAAGTTCCTTGGAAGTATTCATTTTAAAATACCCAATCTTAAATATGCACGCGTGAACTTTGATATCGCCTACCATTTCGCCGATCGCCATGCACCGAACGCCAAGGACCCGGCCGGATGAACGTACTTACGTACCCATGATATGCAAACAAGAAATTCTTAAGAACTCACGGATTTATGTGTCCAAATAATTAAAAATTATCAACTACACATATAGACATATACTTTTCTACTAGACACGACTCCCATATGGAACTATCGGCATTTCAAATTAGTTATTATCGCCATCTGGAATGGCGACTATGTTTATTTGTTATTTTTTCACTAATCATATATTTATCTAATACTATTATCTAAGATAAAATTCCTTGGAAGTGTTCATTTTAAAACACCCAATCACAAAAGGAATAAGACATGGACTGACGAGTGGACCCGCATGCTGACATGGCACGTGCCACGTAGGAAGCCACCCCAGCATCAGCATATGCCTCCCCAGCCTCTATTTTGATCTCCTTTGCCGTGTGTGGCCTCCATCTCACATCTAAACTCTAGTCCTCTTGGCGCCACATAGCCGAAGATGAGCCACAGAACCATCTCCTCATCATCATCTCCGACACCATCACCACCAAGAAGAACCACGCGAAGATTCAGAGCGAGAAGAGAAGAAGAGGAGGAGGAGCGTGCAGCTAGCTAACTAGTTTAGAAGAGGAGTGAGCAGCGAGCGAGAAGAGAAGAAGAGGAGGAGAGGAGGTGAGCTAGCTAGCTCGCGCAAGCCATGGCTCTCGCTCGCCAGATCACCAACCAGCCGCTCCTCTCCTCCCCGCCTCACCTCCCAAGAACCACCGCCGGCGGCAGCGGCAATGCGCGGCCGGCAAGGCTGCACCTCCTCTCCGCCAAGTTCGTCCCGCCGCCGCCGCCGCTTCTTGACCAGGGCTGCCTGAGGCTGCAGGGCGCGCGGGCGGCGAGCGCGCTCGTCGTGGCCCGGGCGTCGTCGTCGTCGGCGAAGGCGGAGACGGAAGGGGAGAAGAAGCAGGAGGAGGATGGGGCCGGGGAGGAACAGCCATACGAGGAGTACGAGGTGGAGATCGAGAAGCCGTACGGGCTCAAGTTCGCCAAGGGCCGCGACGGCGGCACCTACATCGAGGCCATCTTCCCCGGCGCCTCCGCCGACAAGACCGGCAAGTTCACCGTCGGCGACAAGGTGCTCGCCACCAGGTCAGTCAGTCATAAGCATAAGCATCAGAGACACCACCAATCCAGACATGAATGAGCTGCTACTACTGTCATCATAAGCATCAACCGATCAAGAAACAATTCCATGTCGCTAACTGATCGCAGTGCCGTCTTTGGAGAGGAAATCTGGCCGGCTGCAGGGTACGGCCAGACCATGTACTGCATCCGTCAGAGAGTTGGTCCTCTCTACATGAAGCTGGAGAAAAGATTTGGTAATAAGAACAGATACCTGCTTAAGATCTACTCATATGATTGCAAATTCAGAATTCGAGATGTAGGACTTAATTGCTAATTAACTGAGTTCAGGGAAATGGGATGGTGCTGCTGAGCTCAGTGAGAAGGAGATCATCAGAGCTGAAAGAAACTCTGGAGTGGTCAGCAACAGGGTCAGAGAGATCCAAGTAAGTGTTTTTTTCTCCTTTGCTCCTAGAGATCTTCAGATTGCACAATTATGTTGTTATTCATGGCACTTGCAAACCTTGGGTGCAGTTACAAAACTACCAGAGGAAGATGGAGCAGAAGATGCAGAGAGAAGAGGACCTTCGCATGGGCCTGAGGCTTTACAAGTCAGTGAAACAAACTCCTGAAAGCTTCCATGAGAATATGAGACTACTTCAATTTGAACTCTCCTGGCTTGTTTGGAAAACTTCAGGGATGGCAAATACGAGGAGGCATTGGAGAAGTTCGAGTCGGTTTTGGGATCAAGTCCAGAGAGCAGCGAGGCTTCCATAGCCAGCTACAATGTCGCCTGCTGTTATTCGAAGCTCGACCGGGTTCGATACTTACCTCGCTATGAATAGCAAGCTTGCCGTTGCCTCTGAATTCTCTCATATAGATGTTCCTTTCTGCAGATACAAGCTGGCCTTTCTGCACTTGAAGATGCCCTTAAAGCAGGCTATGAAGACTTCAAGGTAACTGGAGAACAACTGTTTTGCAGCATAAAAATCAATAATTCATAACTAATAACAGGTATTTTACTTGATTTTCTGAAGAGAATTCGCACCGACCCGGATCTAGCAAACTTGAGGAAATCTGAGGCAGTGGACACCATACTGAAGAAGTACGACGAGTCGTTCATCAACGAGAATGCCATCAATGCCATCAAATCCTTGTTTGGATTTAACAAGAAGTGAGCAGTTGGACATGGCGGTAGAAGACATTGCCTCTTTTCTTTGGTCTTGGGCATGCAGTTCAGTTTTTCTCCCTGCCATAGTTTACACCTGTAGTTTTAGTTATTCTTGATGAGACTTGGGGACTATCACCAGAAAAGGTTTCATCTTCACTTGTAATCAACCATTTGATGACATAAACTTTGTACATCAGAATGACAGTCCTCGATGCGTAAAGAATGTAATGATTGTGCTTATAAGATATCCCAGATATGTCAAGTGTCAATCAGAAAGTTCAGATGTTTTCTGTGAACACAGTTACACAAGAGCCATGTTTCGTTAAAATTTTGCTTCTCCTTTTCAGCTTCAAACAGTTTACAATGTCTGTAATCTAATTATTCAATTCCTTTTGGTCCACCAATTTACACAAGATCTGGCAATTCCATATATAGGCTATACAAGGTATGGAACTTAGAAAAATCATGAGCAAAAGTAAAACATGGGCAGCCACCCAACAAGTAGGCAGCTTGGAATCCACTAACACAGATTGCTAGAGTCATCGCTATTCATTATTATTAAACCAAGTAAATTCGCGAACATTACGCCCATGTTTGACCACTTATCTGATGGAAAGAAGTCAACAAACAATGAGGTTAAAAGAACCCTGTTTTGAACCAGTTGTACAAATAAAAAATCTCATTATCTGATTCTTACCCAATGGGTATTACCAGTAGAAAGCAGTCAACAAATTCTGAATCTTATCAGATCCTCGATAATACATACCGTGTTAGCTGTCCAAGTGTCCATTCAGATTATTACCACATGGTATGGAATATTTTTATCAAAAAAAACTATGGTGGAACAGATACATTGTTCGCCGCACAATAGAAACTATCAGAAGCCCACTACCAACTAAATCGAGCAGTCAACTTCTCTCAGAATCTTCGCGGCGTCTTCTGGGAAAACAGGATTGATGTAGCACCCGCTTCCAATCTCAAATCCACCAATAACACTTAACTGAGGCACTATCTGGATGAACCAGTGTGCGTAGGGCAGACTGGATGGTGAGAGTCCAAACGGTGCACTGTGGATAATAAAATTGAATGGTGGATCATTAAGCTGCTTACACAGCTTTTGTAACATGGTCTTCAACAGAGACCCAAGATCCAATGCCTGCAGACAGCATAGCAATCGCTTAATACAATTAAAAGGTGATTACACATAACATTGTCTTCAGGTACATGTCATACTATTCCACAAAATGATCAAAGTACACGAATGAGCAAACGGAATTAGCAGTGCATAAAATATTGCCAACTTTATTCTAGACCATGCCAACTTGTGTTAAGTGCAATTTGCTAATCCCATTATTTACACCAACAAAATGCAACAACACCCATAAGCATAAAAGAATATACAAAGTAAACAAAGTTGATTAAGTGCATGAAAAATTCACAATAATTAACTATACATATCAAGCTCCAGTGTGGAATGTTCACAGAACTGGAAGAGGAAAATAAAAAATTATATACTCCGTTGTTTTGGTGATCATCAAAACAACTATTCTTCGAAACCTAAGTTCAATATATACCTCATGCTAAGTTAGGCGAACTCACTAGGCAGAATACAAACAAAGCTGAAGAGTAGCTACAAATTTTAAAAAACAAAAAGTTCATGAAAATGAAATCTTAAGTTTTGAACCACTATTGTTTATATAATAGTGAAACCTGGCTTCAAGAGCACTCCATACCTTATCCTTATCTATTTCATGGAAATAGGAATTATGCTGTCGTGGAATAATCCATATCTCAAATGGATAAGATGCTGCAAAAGGAACAACTGCAGAAAAATTATGTGTCTCACTGACCAAAATATCCTTGGACTGAATCTCACAAAGGCTGCACTTCCCCAGCTTCTCAAAAACCTCCTTCATGCAGCTGAGCCTGGTGGTAACAGAGGGAGGGACAAATGGAGTTCCCAACATCTGGCTGTGCGAGTGTGCCATTGAAGCCCCAGCAGATGCCCCGTGATTCTTAAAAACCTAAGCATTTTCATAACAATGGAGGTTTTAAGCTTAACAAGAGGAATATTCAACAAGCTCATTATACAGGCAGCAGTAAAAGAAGCAACCCAGGTGCTCAATACTAGAAATAAATAAGTGCTATTTCTAACTGGTAATCATGTACAGGACCATAAGGTCCATAACAGAACCGACAAATGAACAGTTAGATATGAATTTTAGAACAAATGGATGATGTTATGTTTTTGGTGCATTGGTCAGCACTAGCATGAGTTGGAAATACCTTATTTGTAAGTGATTGAATTATCAGTTACCCCCTTCATTAATAAAAAGGTTTTATCGTTATTTAAGTTAAAGTAGTACAGTATTCAGTGAGAATATCAAGCATATGTTTTCTAGAAAAAACAACCAAATGGGAGAGGTATTTGAGGTGAGAACACAAAACTTTCATACAACGCACTAGCACAGTGACAATACAATCCTCCAAGTTAATACCTCTGTTCTTCTTGCAAGCACCAAACAGTAGTAGATAAGTAGAAGTTCATGAAACTACAAGCGTGTTCAAAATATTCCATGCACTCTGGACAACTAATAGTGAGCATGCACAAACAATATAAGAGAAGAGCATGAATAATGTATATCAATAATTACGTATTAAGGCGGTGCCTTTTGTTTCCCTCAATGACTGCAGGCATGGCTGACCAAAGGTAAGATCAAGATGTGTCGACGTGTCAAAACAAGAAAATGAGAATGAGATTATAGCATATTCTGTTTCTTTACCCGTACCTACCATGTTTCCACATCAGGCACGGAGCTCCTACAGGCACAGATATGCTGGGTGGACAATGCATGAAAAAGACAAAACTAAACTAAACTGTCAATCCATCCTCTCCTAATGATCACTACAAGGTGCTAAACTTGAACTTTGCAAATAAACATGCCCAATCACATGCAACTGCACTGCACAAAACATAATAGAACAGAGTGAATTGGCATTTTCTGGTTAAGCTTTAAGATAAAAGGTGTATAACTGTTGTCCATTTCTAACAACACGAAAGGTGTTTGGCACAAACAGGGGCTCACAACAAGTGCCCCTGAATCCAGTATAAACGGTTTCCATCACCAAACCATAACACCATGCAGCCTAACATAAAAAACAAGCTTAAGTAGTACGTACCGCTGTACTATGCTACCAGGTGATTGTCAACTATGTCATGAAGCTGTGTTAGTGCATTACACATCAAACATAAAGACGTGCAACCAAAACACCCAACTTATAACCTCATTGGCACACAAATGCACCATTCATGAAACAAGATGTATCTGTTGATAACACTGGAGCTTTCGAATTCAGCTTTGGAAAAGTGTATAATTAGTGCCACCTCCATATCACCATACAGGAACACAGTAACATATACTCCAGAATCCAGCGACTTTTCAGATCACCATAACAACTGTGTCAGTTCTAAATAACAACTGCCTAGTGACCTACCTAGCATGAACAACCAACGTCAAATAGTTAGAAATCAAAACACACCACATTGGCAGTTTGCCATTTCTACGAGTTTTAAGTTCTTCGCGATGAAAATTTCCACCATTAGCCAAATGAGACAGACCTGACCCTCTAACCTAACCCTCTAATCTAACTAGCTAAGCAGAAACCCTGAACTTTAAAGAAATCTACCTGCACATACTTCACCGCTGGGTGTTCACCGAGCTGATGCACGCGCCGCGCGTAGGCGAGCAGCACGTCGCCGACCTCCTCCGCGCGCATGTCAGAGAGCCGCACGTCGTGGCGCGGTGTCTCGATGACCACATCGTGGAACCCGAACCCCCGCACGGCGCACTCCCCAGGCTCCCCGTCTTCGGGCACCTCCTCCGGTGCGGGCGGCTCCACCTCGCGCCGCAGCGCAGGATAGAGGTTCTCGATCACGCGGATCCGCCACGGCGACGCGTCGGGCGGCGCCGGGACGCGGAAGATCTCGGGAGCGCACTCCGACTCGCGGCCGAGGCAGAAGGGGCAGGACGGCTTTGGGGCGCCGGCGCCGGGGGTGGGGCTAGGGTTCACGGGGCTGTGCGACTTGAGGTCGGTAGGGCGGCGCGAACGCGCCGGCGAGAAGATGACCCACCGCCCGAACACCGCGTCGTGGCGCGACTCCGAGGTTCTAGAAGCTTCCGCCATCGCCTTCCCGAAGCTTCTCTCGGGAGCAGCGGTGGCTTCGTGCTCGCAGAACTGGACGCTTGGGCTGCTGCAGCTATGGCGCTGGCATGCGGGATCATCTCGCTGGACAGTGGGGCACCGGTGCGCCACCGTTTAATTACATGGAGGTCCCACTTGACAGTGGGACAGTGTTGTGAATGGTGGGACTTATTTCCAATCCGTACGATGTTAGAAGCGGGACCACAATTTCACCACTGCAAAGTGGGACCCTTTTGCCACAATTTCACCACTGCAAAGTGGGACCCTTTTGCCACCACTCTAGGTAGTGTTTTTTTCAGCATTTATGTTTACGTTTGTTTATAAGTTAGAAATTTGTTATTTTTATACAAGTTAAACGCTTTGACGTTTGGTAGCCAATTTTTGCAAGTCTTACTATTTCTTCTTAAAACTCTCAAAACCATTTTTTCTATAATTTTTTGATCTCTCAGATGTCTTTATCGAGGAGCTAAAAATTTCTAACTTAAACGCAACCGCAATCGCTGAAAAAAAAACACTGCCCTAGCAGACCCGGTAGGCAATTTTCCATGCTAGATGAAGCGTTTCCTGTAAGTAGGAAAGTTTTCCGGGAACAACAACGTGAAACTGTTTCTAGTACAATTTTGATCACTTCTATAGAAGAGTTGTGTTTCAAATAGATCCTTAATAGTGGGTTTAGTAGTTTAGAAGGTTTAAGTCTATACTAGTTGCGCCCCATACAGTGCAACAAATAAAAAAGGGTATTGGCTTGAGCTACTGCATCCGTAGCAGAAACCCTATATAGGTATAGAAATAGAGTTTTAGATATAGAGTTTCTAGTGGAGGGAAGGAATCTTTTAGAGTGTAGTGTAAAGTGTGAAGGAATTTTAGAGTAATAGAAAGAGAAAATAGGGATAGAGTTTCTGGTGTGGATGCTCTTAGTAAACTATTGTCTCACCAACCAGCTAATCAGATGCGAGATCAATGCCCCATTGTATCTGCGCTTGACTGTGAGCGTCTTCACACTTTCTCGATCCTATTATGTTAACTCTGATTTCGCACTCAACCTTGTCTCCGCACCTTCTCGTCACTCGTGAATTAGTTAGAGTTGCATAATTTTTATTGTTAGAAAACTCAATCCAAGACAAATCTCTACAAAAATCAAAAGCAAAATAAGTACTTTTCCAATTATGATAATCGCATTTCTCAATCAAGAGATTTGAAAATAATATCAATGCATGTTTTCAATGAGAAATGTCCACTCTAGAGTAGAGTGTACGAGCTATGCACCCAAGAAACACGCCAGTTTGATAAAATGCTGCTTTGCTGAATTTGGTAAGCGGTTCTGAAATTTTGTAAGAACATGACCGGTAACATTTCTTCGTTATTTTTGAATAAAGATAAGCATGTTGTTTCACTTTGGCCGCTATGATGATGAGTACTACGCCTTATCGCTTACAGCTAGAGAGTATAAGTTGACAGTTTGACACCTTTCTCAATGGTCTGATTTCTGACCATCTTGACGTGTGAGAGTGGCCAGTGGTCACGCGATCATTTCTCCACATTAAACAGTGTTCTTTTTTTAGTTTAATTCAGCTATAGATTATAATATAGAAAAATTGTGGATCCTTAATAGGAGATTTGGAGAGTCCAAAAAATAAAAAGATGGTTTTGGGAGTTTTGAGAAGAACCACTAAAAACTTTAAAAATGGGTATAAAGTGTTACCACGTTTGGTTTATAAAAAATAATAAATTTTGAACCGTATCTTTTAATTTTAATTTAAGCTGAAAAGGAGCATGAATTATGGTACAATTTTAGATTTTTAAGGACCATTAGGAAGGATGTTACCGTCAATTGAGATCGGTCACATTCCAAGAAAAATGGATGCTTAAGCTTTGGCATGTTCTTCGAGGTAAATATCTCTTGGAAACAAACATTTAAAAGCTGCTTTTCCAAACTTTTAAAATCTAATATTTTAATAATTCAGTGGTTACTTCTTTCAGCTAGCCGAAAAGAACGAAGAGAGAGCAGCTTAAATTACGCGATGGATATGACGTCCTCTTGTAGGGTAATCTGTCATAACTTCGTGAGAAATCAGTGAAAAGATGTGACAAATAAAGGTATATGGGTTTATTTGGATGCTACAAGCCTAGAGTGAGTTACAAGGGTGTGAACAATGAAGATGGCCGAGAACATTTGCTAAGAAATGACTGAGAACATTTCTTGGTTATTCCTGAACAATGAAGATAACCATGCTGTAGTCACTTATTCCAATACCCCCTACGAGCCTGTTGTAGTCGCTTACAACAATTTTATGTCATTCTTGTTCCGGGACATACTTCTCAAGTCTAATGTCGGAGGGTCTACTTGGTTCGAAACAAAAACTTATCGTATCATAAGTTAGACAGTCATAACTAGTTAGTTTTGTTTTACCGTCAGAGTTTAGATTTGCTATAAAACTTAGAGTATGTTCGAAGTGACCTAGCTTAGCCTTAAAGATTAAGCCTAACTGATTTGAAAAACTAAACACTTTGCTATTTTTTTAGTCTAGCTTTTTTAATCATAAAGCTACCTTTAAAATCTCTTAAAAATTAACATAAATGAAGCGAACCAGCTTACAGAAGTAGAATCAAGAACTTCTCAAAGTTTAATTTAACATTCAATTTAGCCAGTTTATTCATTTAGCTCAGTTATTCCAAACGTTCTCTTAGCCTCCTGTCGACGATTTGCGTCGGCAATGTATTTTATGGGGCAGTGCGAAAGATCACAACTACGATGGTAGCACAGGGAGCCGAATTTATACAGGTTCGGGCCCTCGAGGTGAGGTAATACCCTACTCCTGTGCTCGTGGATTGTATTATGGTGGATCTCAAGGACAATGAGATGTCAGATGGCTAGATGATTGGATCTTCTAACTAGGGACCCCGACCCCTTTATATAATGCAAGGGGTCGGGTTACAGATAGGTTCCCTAATCCGTATAAGGAAGATAAAGATATAACCGGGTTGGTTACGTCTATCTCCATGTATTCGAGTAGCAGACGAGTTCGTTTCCTTATAGACCAAGTTGGGCCGCGCCAGCCTCCAAGCCCGTCTTCTGGAAGATCCGTGTGACTCGGCCCAAAAAGATGGTACGTCCAATAATATATCTCTGGATACCCGGGGCCCATGTTGTCCACACCTCCTACCCCACCCGTTATTTTCTAGCCAAAATTTACCATAAGTGTGACGCTCGTTTTGAACGCTACAAACCATGGCACACCCTATTTGTGGCACAAAAGTTTAGCGAAGTGTGATGACAAACCAAGTATGCCCTAAATAAGCGTGTATGTGGCCAGGGGAGCTGATTGACCTGCACCGCACATCCCCTAGCAACTCATTCCTCCCTTCCCCTATTCCTCATCTCCCCTTCATCCTTTCCTCTTTCTACAGTAGCTTCACCATCCCCTCTTAATCTCATCCTTTCAACTGGCCCCCTCAAATCCAGCATCCTCCCTAGCGTTAGAGGAGAGGACGACCCGCCTCTAGGTGTAGATAGGGTTAGGGTAGTTTAGGTCTTACTTTTGTATGTCTTCATCGGACCATAGCAGCAAGACGGTCGGTAGCAGGCCAGAGAAGGAGTTGTTGCTCCGATAGCTCTTGGTAGCGGCCCAACGGCCGGGCAGCGAGTCAGAGAAGAAGGAGCTCCTGTTTTTGCAGTTGTGGTGGTCCAGAGGCCAGCGATGGCCGGGTGGAGATCGTGGAGCGGCTGCTCCGGCGGCTCACACAACCTAGTGTTTCGCGTGCCGGCAGCCTCATCTTTGACCGCTTTACGCCATGCCCTTTCCCTCGACGGCCTCCTCAAGCTCCTTGTTGAGCTCGTCCGCAAGCTTTGGCGTGTCTGTCTAGGTGTTCGATCTCCGTGTCTCGCCGTTTAGTAGGTGAATAAGCTGCTTTTAGGTCTTCTTCAGTGTGGTGGATTGCACCAGCGTCCTGCAAGGCAAGGTCTCCTAAAGCTTCAGTGTGGCCGGCGTTGGAGCGCTCACCTTAGAGGTGGCGATTTGGCAGGCCACGAGTGTTTTGTTCATCATTGTCTACTTAGGTGGCATCGACAGCATCGGTGAGCTCCATGGGTAGCGTAGTTAAGGTTATCTATGCTTATCCTTTTGGTGATAGGGGATAAGTTTGATCCCTAGGTTAGGGTTTGTCTTTTGCGCCATTGGCTTCGTTGCCAACAGTGGCAGGGATTATGTTTAGATTGCTGCCTTCGATGGCTTCGGAGGTGATGATGCCAGGACTTCCTTTCCTCTGCCATGTTCGAAGATGTCAATGCTCCTTCCGTATGCTAGATGTTTCTCAATCCAAAAAGGGCGTTGGCTTGGATGTTGCAACTACTCTTTCTTCAAAGTCCAACATGATGACTAACTTTGTGGGCGAGGCAATCTGGCGTGGAGGATGAACTCTGTGTTATCCTGCCACCTCTATGGGATATTTGTGTAACCAAGGATGTAACTATCTCAAGCCTTTAACGAAATTTCCTCTTTAAAAAAGTCTAAAGTCTTCTTACCATCAACCACCCCATGCATGCAAGTCTATTTCCCACATGTTTTAGTCGTTTTTATCAAAATTTGACATATTTTAGTGGTTATGTATTTATTCTATACACGTGAGTTACGTACGGTAACATTCTACGTGGGACCCTTTATGAATGCTAGCTGATGTGTTAATGGATACTAAAGTGTCATGATTTTATGACAACCTCCCAAGTAAATAATGAAAAAACATGAAAAATTGAAGCTATACGATTTTATTTGTATGCTAAAATGACTAAGTTTAATTCAAGAAAAAAAAAAAAGGACCTATGAGGGTGTCGACGAACCAACAGAAGTTCATAGACGGTAAGTGGTCAAGGCAATGGCTTTCTTGTCCCAAAAAATTGATGCACATAATATAAGCGAGCGCCATGTAATTCACATCGGACAGGAAGCGATCACTCCCGAAATGATCTTGCTTCCTCAAATTCGAAAACCTCTACTATATCAGCCGTATAAATCGATCTGACCACGTATACAAAACTGAACAAATGAACCATTTTTAATCGAACCGTAAGAATATCAGAAGGGAAACCTGATTGGAAAAGGAGTTTGATCTGGGGTATCAACTTAATTACAGTTTACCCGTTCACTATGCCCAACTTGCGAACCTTCGTGGATCACGCAGCAACTCAGACACTTGGAAAAATTGAATGCTAGCTCAAAAGTGGCCTCTTTTTATTTAAGATATTGTAGGGCACTTTATGTGAACCACTTTATATGAAGGTAATACTTTGTGATAGTATATTTAGATCTAATAATTCAATCAGAAAAATTATAATATCTTATTATTTAGATGTAGTTATTTGCATGTAAATCGATGGATCACGATGAATAAACGACCCAATTCAATTTAATATATATTATAAAAGAGTCCTCTTTATTTGGCGTACGGATTATAACTTATGCTTACCATCGTTTCTTTGAATTAGATGCTTCAGCTTTTTAGAGCCATCTCTCCATTATTCAAAGCCACTCTTCAAAATTCTCAAAGTCAGATCCAATAAAAATGTTTGACGGTTGAATTTGCTCGTAAGAGCATCCACACCAGCTCCTCCAAATTTTCTCCTCCAAAACACTATTAACGTCCGCTCTATTCATTCCTCTAAAATTCCTTCACATTTTGCACTACACTGTAAAAGATTTCTTCCCTCCATCAGCTACTCTATCTAAAAAAATCTAAAAAAATCAGAGCTACAGTGTTATAGAGGACTTGCTTAGAGCATCCATAGCAGGCCCTCTTAGAGCATCCACACTAGGAGCTTCATCATCCCTTAAAACATACCCCTCTATATTCTCTCCCCATTAATACAGTTGGTCCTCACATTAGGAACTCTATATCTTTTGCTCTATTTTCTCTCTCCACATGACAATGTACATATGTACGAACCGCCATAGAAGCTACGCATATTCGTATATACAATAGCAGTCGGACGTACTACTATTTTCCACATGGCCGTAAGTCATGGAGTCGACGCCTTTGTTTAAATTAAATATATTTTATGAAAATTTAAATGAATATTATGAAAATTAGTAAAATTAAATATATAACCTCCCGACGGTGTTTCAAAAGGCCATTTGAAATACCGCACTTGGGATGGATATGCAGTGAACACATAGCATTCTCTGCAAGTGTAATTAATCCATGAGGAACCGCTCTGCAGGCGATACTTATTACTAGTCGGGCATCTCTGCAGGTGATAGCGACATGTCGGCCGGCTCTGCAAGCGATAGAGACATGTTGAGCAGCTTTGCTGGCGAAAGCGACGAGTCGGGCAGCTTTTCCGATTTCACAATCCTACCAAAAAAAATATGAAATAACAAAAACAATGGATTCCACCACAAGCCTCCCTTAGTCTTCTCCTAGAAGCCAGATGTTGCCTTAAAGGTGGATGCTTGCAGATGGCTTCCACTAGAAGGCTCTGCGCTGCCTATATATATCATCTCATTTCCCTTGAAATCACCTGCATTCCTGCTAGACTTCACCTCCATCCTTTTCATTTCGAAATGGATTCTTCCTCGTCAGATGAAATATATGACCAAGCGGCAATGGATTTCAACACCTCAGAGGAAGATGATTGCGCTGCATTGTTCATGCTTACCTTGGTACAGCATGAGGAGAAGAGGGGACCTCATGCTGGAGGGTCTAGTAGTCGTCGACGGACTATCAACCGTCGTCCCCAGGAAGGATATGCTCGCCTCATGAAAGACTACTTTCATGCCGAGCCCATATACCACGAGGGCCTTTTCCGTCGCAAGCGAGTAATTTTTCAGTTCTGTGCAATGTCTGCATTTACCCTTTTCTTATAGTAATCCCCGCCTTACTGTGATAATATTTGCCAACAGGTTCCGGATCAGCAAACGCCTTTTCCTTCATATTGCACAGGCAATTCACGCACGAGTCGAGTACTTCAAGCAAAGGCGGAACAACGCTATGAAACTCGGACTACATCCTCTTGTCAAGATGACGGCCGCCGTTCGTATGATGGCGTACGGCAATGCCGCGGATAGCCCGGACGAGTATCTCCGCATCACTAAAACAACGACGTTGAAGACCACACAGTTATTTGCATAGGCCATTGTGGACATCTTCGAGGGGGAATATCTCTGTGAGCCGACCCAAGCAGATACGGATCGCCTCCTTGTGGAAGGTGAGAGGCGGGGTTTTTGGGGATGTTAAGTAGTTTGTATTGCATGCACTGGAAGTGAAAAAACTGCACGACTGCCTACCACGGTTCATACACCGGTCATGGGGACAGGCCCCACTCATCCTAGAAGCAGTTGTTGCATATGACGGGTGGATCTGGCACTCCTTTGGGGTGCCAGGTTCAAACAATGACATAAATGTCCTTCACAGGTCACCCCTATTCGATCGCCTAACAATGGGCGAAGCACCTCACGTGGAGTACACCGTAAATGGCTGCACTTACTCCATGGGTTATTACCTGGCGGATGCTATTTACCCCAAGTGGGCAACTATCATAAAAAAAAAACATTCCACTACCCATGACACGCAAGGCCGAGTTGTATTCGACCGCACATGCCACTTGCAGGAAAGATATAGAGCGTGCATTCGGCCAGCTGCAAGCGCGATGGGATATTCTCGATGAGCCGGCGCGGCTGTGGGATGAGAAACCCCTGCGTTACATGATGAGCGCGTGCATAATACTGCATAACATGATTGTCGAGGATGAGGGAGGACTAACCGATGATCCACCTGACTTCGAGTCCATGGGTGAACTGGTCCACCCAAGTCACGGAGGGTCTCAACTGTTTGACGACTACATGGCTATGCACTTGACCATCCGTGATCGGGCAACGTGCAGGCAGCTTAAGTCAGATTTGGTCGAACATCAGTGGGCGAGGTATGGTGGTGTGTAGGCCGTTTGGCCAGTAGGCACTTTGTAATGACAATGTTGCCTAACTATGAAATCGTACTATGTTTGCAACTTTCGTTGTGTCATATGCACGATATAGGGCTGTTCACTAGGACAGCACTATATGTTTCAGCTCCTTATGTCAATCAATAAATCATGCAGTTAAGAGTCATATGAAATGTCTGTAGTACTCATTGCAAATGGATGGTCTTCAGCGACATTAATTATTACAGGGCCACACAATGTCCGAAAAACTGCGATTGCTAAGGTCGTCCACTTAACATACACAGGGATGACATAAAGGATTGCCGTAGCTATGCATTATTACAACCAAATGGTGCCACAAAAACTGCCCTACTCAGCATCCTCATCTGCACCTAAGCTCTTAAAATTTTACCTGAAATTTAAGAACAGTACAATGACCATAAATATTGCATCACAGTGATACATCCCGAATGTGTAGAGTGTTCTTGTCATGCAAACACACACTTGTTATAGACCATCTTAAAAAACTCCACTGTAAAGCTCACCCGCCCTCACAAATATTGAGGGATGCTAGGCTAATTAAAAAAACACTTGTATCGGCTAGCTAACAAGAGCAAGAATTTCACTGCCTACCATATGATCCATAGACACAGTAATGCAACATAGCACCAAGCAAGAATGCACTATTATTAGCTGGTTTGCCATGGCACATGTAGCAGAATTGATGTAATGTCACTGCATGTTAAAAACTTAAGCTGACAAGGGTGAGATGGATGCATGCAGAACAGAAGGAAGAGGCCACACTGGAAAGGCACCCTTCGGTTATGCAAATGAATAGTAGGACTACTTGGAATAGAGACTCAATCAGGTGAACCAAGGTGCACCAATAAAAGATGTAGCAACAATTAGAAGACAAAAGAATAGAAGTATGGATAATACCTCCTCAACACCATGAAGACCAGCATGGAAGTGCCCAGGCCCTGCAAATGCATGCATCACAATCAGATCACATGCAGTCACTACTAGGACTACAACTTAAGCTACTGCACGCAATCTGGTTCGTCTATTTCTTCTATGAATGATTGAGATTGATTGCTACGGTGCTCACATATATACACTTTTTTTTTGTTACGATACTTTAAACAGATCTTGACCCTTCAATTTAGATCTGACAGTTGGCAGTGGACTGGTTAAGTTGCTGTCACACTACCGACTGCACGGGATATGCATCCCCTCCTAGTGTATGTTCAAAGACAAGGCAGTGAGGCCCTATAGCTAGCAGCCATTACAATGAAGTGTCTAGAGATAAAATAAATTTATTACCTGCTCTTTCAGGCGCCAGAGGATGCATGGATGGAGCAATCCGGAGATTTTACTCACCATCCTCATCTGCACTTGAGCTCTTCAAGATTTCCTTCTGCTTCCGGGCATAGTATGCACGTTGTGCTCCAGACAAAGAACTGAGGTCTTTTTCCATTATCTGTCTTTCGTACTCCATTTGCTTTAAGTAGCTCTCGTGCTCCATGTGCTTCCTCTTAATCTCAACCTCCTCTTCCTTTGCCTTAGCTAGTCTGTCGTAGTACTCCTTCACATGCACCTCGCTACCCCTCCTCGACTCCCACCTCTCGAAGAATTCGTCACACGGGCTGCCAACTGATATGGACCGAGACTTTGCTTGCTTCCTGCCCATTGGCCTAACTTCGGTGGCAACTGAATTGGAATGCATGAATAGAGGGCTACTAGAGTCTCCAAGGGAAGTACCTTCACATGATTTCTGTTTCTTGCCGTTGGTTGGCAATGGCGCTATGTTAAGCCACTTGGGTTGTTCACGTAGGACCTTCCAGCAATGTTCCAACTCAAACTCCTTCCCTACATTGCGCTTGAACACCTCCTTTGCTTCATTGACCTGCACACCATAGGATGCAATGTACGTAACATAAATTTACATATGTGTCGATCATGACAAGTAGTAATAAGAGGGTCATGGTTATGAGATCAGATACTTACATGATCTTCATTTGTCGTGCCGCTATCGTTCCGTTTGCATATCGCATGATAGAAGCCAACAAATTTTGCAGCATGGCTATTAATAGTACGCTAACGGCACTCCACAGATCTAGCCCCCTTTTTTATCCCCCTCTTAGAGTACTTGTTAAAATCTGGAAAAATGTTCTTCCAAAATGTATCTCCGGTCTGATTATTTCCAACAATTGGGTCGTATGAAGTATTGAGCCATGCTGACATCAAGACCATATCCTCATCGTGTTGTAATTGGGACCTCTCCCCTCGCTTCCACTTTCGCTAACATTCTGTTTTCCCTTCCCCCTCCCCTTCCCCTTCCCTCTACCCCTCAGAGTAGCTTGCGCCTCTTGTGACGCCGGCAACTCATCAACATCTACAAAGTTCTCAATTGAGCCTTGTTCTGTCCAAGCCACTCCTCTCGACGATCCAGGCGTGTAGTACCCAAAGGGAGGCCACACTGCTGCCGTGCTGTAAATGGGGGCAGTAGGTGATGAATGCATTGATGGGGGGAATTGCATTCCGACCTGGGGCCATGGCATAGGCGGATCACATCTGGTAGGTGCATGCTGCCCTTCACACCCGACATATTGCATCAACCGTCGTAGCTCGTCGTCATCCATCTTGGACCTACGAAAGAGGGACAGTTTAATATAAATGTACCATTCATCAACATAGGTAAAATCTGTTCCATTCAAATGAACTGCACAAAGCGAGGACAGAATGATGCACAGGGCATAAATGAAGAACATATGCAATTTTCATGGTTTCATGCATAAATTTGGGTGTTAACTACATATTTTCCTTAAAATTTATCAAATTTCTTATTGAAAATACTATAGGAAAGGGGACTTAAAACATTTTATAAGGTAAGATTTAAAATTTTTTAAAAATTTTCTTAAATTTCATGGGAAAAGAGTAGAAATTTTTAAAAGAATTAGGTAAGAAGTATAGTAATATCTTATTTTTAAAGCTTTTTCTTATGAAGTTTTAAGATTTAAGAGAAAACTTAGTGTTTTATATAACTTAATTTTACTATTTTCTATCTAACCAACCTAAGGTTACCTATGGTCAAGCCAAGCTCTGATACCATTCTGTAACGGACCAAATTTCCAATAAAAAAATTTATCAGAAAGTGTCCAGAATGCCAACTTTCCAGGATTTTAGTTGCATTCAGAAATAGTACAGCCTGCTTGATTTATTACATGTTACAAAATATTTTACAGAGGAAGTAGAAATATAATCTGGTAATAAAAAGAAAATATATACCCATATTACAGCTTCTTATATGGTTGGATGTTTAATGTGTCATTTCTATTCTCATTAGTCCAAGTTTTTGCAATGTTCCGCACATGCACAAACATTGAGAAAACCCTGGCGATATTGGCTTTCGCACAGACACAGCCGGTAATATGTGAATCACCTGGCCCAATATCATAGAAAACCTGGCAATGCCTGGCCTCCGCATAATCATTACCGATGACTACTCGGCCAGCATTCCAAAGGTATTGCAAAAACACTAAGGCAATACCTTACCCAAGCAATTACCACTATGGTAACTCATGCCTACACATTTCAATTTTTCCGTCTTCAGCTCATTGTCTATCCAAAAGACAAATGAATACTATCTTACCGGTTGAAATAATCATATATCTAGATTTTTCTATACTAGGGTATTATTAAGTTAAATCATTTTAGGTGGGCTTTTAGTTGTGGGTTTGGAATATCTATACTACATAAAATATTAAATACCATAATATAAATAAAAGATGATTCTTAAATAAATAACTAGAAAGTAAATGAAATAAATAGATAATAATTGAAATTAGAAATTTAATATGCTTCAATGATAGAAAACCTGGCTTATTTGGAGATCGGATCACACTTATTATATCTTTTTGTACATTCTTGGCTAAAGATTCTAGAAGGCGAAGTTCATTATCTATACGTTGTAAAATAAAGAGAAACTCCAATAAATTATTCAAATAAGAAAAGTGATAAAATAAAATAAAATAAAAAGGGTCTAGGGTGAAAAGGTGATGGGTTGTACGATTTTCTAGAGGTTTGAAAATATTTTCTAAAAGAAAAGGGGTAGGGTTTTTATGTAAAAATAGGTATTTTGGGCAGCATAGAGCTAGGGTTAGGGTATGGGATTGATAATTGGTGATTATAAATAATATGGAGATTTTTATTTATGGAGAATTGTTATTAATTTTAGAATATTAACATTTCTATTTGACCTTATAATGATAATAGTTGGATGAGTTGATTTTGGCATTATAATCCTATATGGAAGTGTTTATATAAGTTGAATGGGACATGTAAAATTTACTAGCATAGTTTCATATTAATTTTATATTTTAAGGAAAGTTCTAATTTAATTAAAGGAAATGTTTTAAATCCAAAATAGAATTTCTATAGGTTTTAAAAATGCAGGGTACTATTTCTAGATGTATAATATTATTTTGAGTAATTTTTATATTGGATATTTTTTACTAATTTTGTTTCTAGTTTCTTTGATTTTAAGAATTATATCTAAATAAGAAAAAGAGTAAAGGATTTATTTAAGTTATTTTATTAGAAAATATGATATTTTATATTTTTATATAATTATTTATCTTATTTTAGATTTTCATGAATTTTTGTAGAATTTATAAAGTAATTTGATATTTTAAATATAATTTAAACAATATAGGATGAAATAGAAAATATAAAAGTTTTAAAATTCTTACTGGGCTGTGTTCGGTCCAATTGGCTATGTGGGCTATTGCGTTGACACGCGGGACCCATTGCGCAGTGGAGCTGACGAGGGGGACCTATTGGCAGTGAAAGGGAGACGTGCGCGGGCTTGGCCGGGTGGCTGACCCATGGGGTCAGTTTGTTAGTGAAGGAGAAGAGGGGAATGAGGGGAATGGTGGTGAGGATCACCGGCAACGGTGAGGGAGGCCGGTGGCGAGAAATTGGAGGGGGAATTATGCAATTGGGAGCTTGAGGAATGTTTTGATGGTTGTGAGGGAGCTTGGGATGGCTCGGGGTGGCCGGGCGCGGAGCTATGGTGGCGATATGACGGGGTGACGGCGAGGAGTGAGCTCTAGTGAAAATTGGGTCTGGGCGACGGTCGGAAGAGGTTTGTGGTAGGGAGTAGAGTATTTTATGTGTGGGCATCGGAGTCAAAGAGAGACCGAAGCAACGGAAAGGGAGATCGCCGGAGTTGGGAGAGGTGGTGGTGGAGACGACAATTTAGGGCAATAGAGAAAGAGAGATTGGGCGGCGGAGGAAGATTGAGGCATAGCGGTGCCAAGGAAGGGGTTTTTATAGGCCAATATGGAGTGGCGGGCACGGCAGTTAAGGCTCATGGTGGCGGCGGCTGTATGATGCGGCGGCAAGCAATTTGCCAGCCAAAAGTAGTGGATAAGGGTAATGACGCGGTGGCGGGTGTTGGCGGCGAGAAGGGTTATCCGATGGAGGCGAAACCGGGGTAAAGACCGGACGGGAGCGGCGGCGGTGAATGTCCGGTGGGCGCCAGTTGTAACATCCCTATTTTCAAAATAAATAAATAAATAAAATAAAATAAAATTCATGGCATCTTGCACGAGATTTAATCGATTTAAAAACCTTTTTGAAAATACGTATGTTACTGCATTTAATTTCGTAAAACCATAATTAAAAAGATTTGTTTTAAAATGTTAATTGTAAATTGTTTACTAAAAACCTATTATAATAGTTTGTGAAAGATTTAAACTTTGAATTAGATTTTGCAAATAGCAATTTAAAACTTTAGATCGAATAAAAATTTAAATTTGCAAATTGAGTGGTTAATTAAAAGAATTATCAATTTTTCTATTTAAAACTACCCATTTTCTCTCTCTCCCTTTTCTCACTATGACAAGTGGCCTCCCCACTCTCTCTTCTCTCTCTCTTCCCACTCATCTCTCACACTCTCTCACGTGCTCTCCTCACATACCCTCACTGCCTCTCTCTCTCTCACGATTCTCTCTCTCTCACTCCTCTCTCCCCCCGGTGGCACTCAACATCTGCCCACTCCTTGCATGGCTTCCACCTAAGCCGCTAGATGGCACCCTGCCATTGCTCCACTCCTCCCACGCGTCCTCCTTCCCCTGCCCAGGCGCCACCTCCCCAGCCAACCCTCCACGTGCTCTATCTCTCACTCTCCTCACTCCCTCCCTCACCGTCCCACACCAAGTGGCCAGTGAGCCCTTCCCGGCCGTGTCCTCCCATCACCTCTCTCTCTCACTCTCCCTTCTCGCTTTGCTAGGCCGCCACCTCGCCGTCGTTCGAGTCACGAACACGACGCCGATCGTTCAAGCCGGCTCACGGCGACCTCCTCCCCACGCGATTCGCCGTCATAGCTCGGTAACTTTCCTCATCGTCCCTCCTATTCTCTTCCCTGTGACCCGCTCCACCTTTCCCACCCCTCCCACGACCCAATTTTTTGCCCGCCACCCAACCGCCAAGGCCGCTTTCTTTCCACGCCGGCCAGACGTCACGGACCGCCATTAGCACCCTAAGCTTTCACCGACGCCGACCCCGCCATTCCGTCGCGCTGTCCTGCCGTCTGTCACACAGGTAACGCCGCCAGGCCGCTTAGGTCCGAGCCGCGCCGCCGCTTCCACGCGATTTCGACCGCGATACTCCATCAAACGCCGCCTTGGCTCTCTCTCTTTTTTCGCCGCATGGCCGGCCGCCACGGAGCGCCGCCTGCAGACCCCGCCCGCCTCTCTGCTTCATCCCACCGACGGGCGGGCCCGCTGGTCAGCCCCAGCCCTCCTCAAGACACGCAGTGGCTAATTGCCGGCCCACGCTGCCCCGCCAGCCCACCTCCTCCTTCCCCTTATTTCTTTTTTACTTTTAGATTTTGCTTCATGTTGTAAATTTCATAGAAATTCGTAGAAAATTCAGAAAAATGTGAAATAAATTTTATTAGGTTCATAAAATCATATATTATTTTTAGGTGCTGTTTATTTACATATTTCTGTTAACTTTAATTTTTAATAATTTTCTTAGTGCTTCAACTTGTAGGAATTTTATAGAATAAAATATAGATCCAAAAATATCAAAATTTGTTTTCTGAAGTTAGATATATTGTAATCTAATTTCTGTACTGTTTTAGTAAATTTTTGAAATTTATTTATAATTAAGTCTCTTTTGTACCTCTAATATTGAACTTATGAAAATCAAAATCAATTATAGGTTTTTCCCAAAAGTGATGAAATTAATCGCAGGAGTTTTATAAAATTATGTGGTATTGTTTTGTATTGTTTGCATTCAATTCAAATCATGTCGTGCATATATCGCTTGTTGTGTATGTGGTTCTTATTGCCGTTTCTTTTAAACGTTAGATCCGTCCGCCGAAGGATTTGCCGGCGATCAGTCCAACTACCCGGATCAAGGCAAGTCAATGTGCCATGTTGCTATTATCCAGTTTTCATAACTATTTTATTGGATTTTGCAAAAACCTAGATGCTAATTAAAAGTTAAAAACAATATTTAAGCTAAGATGTAGATAATGTCCCATATGAATAATATACACCGCCAACATCACCAACCCTAGCTAATTAATATTATTTAATCTTGCTGCCATCCTTGTTTAGTAATTTTTACATTACATGCTTAGCAATTGCAATCTAGAGACTTACTTTTGTGTTCAACCCCGACAAAAACTTGATTGCAAATTGAATGGCCACTAGTGGGTGCTACCGCGTCGAGAATTGTGTGTAGGGATAGTGGGTGCTATCCCGGCTTTTTAAATGGTTTCCCAATCGGGATGGATGGTTATGAGGTGGTTTGCATCCGCTCGGTGGCAAGATGCTCGAGATTGGGCTGGTGGTGGACCATACCCGCTTGGCTTAAGGACCGATTCTTTGTGGTACTTAGACTAGTTCAACAAAGGCGACCATTGAGTGCTGATGGGGTGTCCTGGTTGAGTACCGTCGGACTCTTAGTCAAGCATTCCTGGTGGAAGTAGGGAGTGGGCACTTGGATATGTCCATAGAACAGAACCTTCCTGTGTGGTTGGGAGTGGGTATCCAGGTGTGTCCATAGAACAGAACCTACCGGTACAAGAGGGGCATTGGTGTGGAAACCTTAGTGAGAATGCCGGGCTAAGAGAAGGTTGTGGTGAAAGACCTTGTGGTGAGCATTTTTCCTTTGGGTGATTCTTAGGAAAAACCACCTCTGCAGAGTGAAAACTTTCATGAAAGCCTTGCCCAATGGTTAAGGGTGAACTACGGAAGATGCCTCACTGTAGCTTTGTAAAATTCTCTTCTTCCTCTCTGTGTTTTGGGATATTGCTCTGCAATTGGTGTTGCATGGGCGTGATTGTTATCATGATAGGTGCCTTGGTGGTTTCGGAAAAGCCAGTAGGTGCTGTTTTTTCCAAAGAAAGAATTATAAAGTTCAAAACTTCAATTTCAAAACCGCTTTCTCAAACTAGGTTTAAAAATTTGAAAATTAGCTTTACGCAAAGTTAACACAAACCCCTTCGTGGAACCTACATAGCAACTAGGCATTGGCTTGCAAGTATTTAAAGAATACTTACCTCGAAGTTTATACTCGGCCGCTCATCCAACGAAAGGTGGTGATCAGATGGTACCTCGAGGAGGAGATGTACCAAGACGACGGGTTCGGCACCGAGTTCGTGATTAAGAATACTTCGACGCCTAGGATTGCGCTCCTCCGGCTTGCCTGTGGGGAATTGTTGTCGTTTCCATCTGGATTTCATGGTTTTATTTTGAGGCCTCTGTTGCCTATGTAAGACTTCCGCTGTTTTAAGGCCTTCGCGCCAGACTTGTAATTTGCACTCTGATGTAATAAATAAATTTATCGGATGGTTATGATCCAAGTTCTGGAATCTGTGTGTACTAGCTACTCGATCCAGGGACTAGTACATGTAAGACACAGTAGGGACTCGGCCCCCTTTTTCCCGGGCCCCAACACCAGTGCCGGCGCTGAGAGCTTGAATCAGCCGGGAGGAAGAAGAACGCCGGCGGCCGTTGGATCCAAGAGAATCCTGTGGGCGCCGTTGATTACAGATAGGAGACTGACGGGTAGGACCCGAAAGTCAGTGAGTGGAGTGGCTGGTTTGGGTTTTAAGTGGAGGCGGATTTCCGGAAATGGAAAGCGTACTCTGAGTCTTACCTAAAAAGGAAGGTTTTTATTTTTAAAAGAAAAGGTTTTCCAGAATTTATTTTAGGGTTTTAAAAATTCATAGAAGGCTATAGGAGGCTCATAAAAATATGAAATAATATTTTAAAAATCCAGAAAAATGAGTAGAATCCAAATATGAATAATATTTATTATTTTATGGAATTTATATTTTTAGAAAAAGATAGTTTGGGTATTTTCTTTAGGGAATAAATAGAAGTTTAGTTTAGAAAATTATTTAAAATTTAGGAATGATTATAAAAATATATTTATGACTTTTGCGAAAAAAATTTATGCCGAATTTAAAATTTTGGGTATGTGACAGCAAGTTTATATTGCACATTATGAAAGGCACATTCATAGTGCACATTGTCAGACACGTAGAAATACCCATAGGTGCGGACACAGTTCACATATTACCAACTCATACGACACATTTTACAAACAGAACGAAATGCACAAAGCATACATATCTCGTGCCATCTAAATCCCCCTGGATTGCTCACTGTCGTAGTCTAATCCGTTCTCTTCACAGTAGCACTGGAAGCAGCAGTAGTTCTCGGAGGGCTCGTAGTACAATCCGCGGATGTCATCTTCATCTAAATCGTCCTAGGGATCGACATCTTGCAGCTCATGTAGAGGATCTGTCACAGCGGCGGCCACAGGGGGAGGCCGGGTCATCTCACAGCGAGCATTGAGGGCAAGCTTGTCGAGACGCTCTGCAAGGCCTTCCAAATCAAGAACTGCCATGTTAACAACGTTGGGGCTGGCCGATTGACTAGGATGGAAGTGAAACTCTGCCAGTTGATGAGCTTCGCTGGCAACATCCTCCACGGCATCGATAAAGAGCTACAATAGTTGTGCGTTGTTGTGCCCGGCACTTGACATCTATATGGAACGGACTATGTTCAAACCGAACAAGGTTTATGGATTTAACAAAAATTAGCACCATATGACATGGAAAGAAGTTGATCCCTAATATAGCCAGCCGGGTGAAAACAAATTAAACCAATCCGCAGTATAGCTAGCTTTTGCAAACACCACAACGCAAATTTTTCGAGGTACTACAAATTAACTCGTCCACAGATATGAAGGAACGCTGAAATATGAACTCTAGGTCGCCGGATCTACTTTTTGTCCTAAACACCTGCATGGATCTGGGATTCCACCAGCCAGAAATCGCGAATATACGCACCTTTTTCTTCGCACAGCGATCGACCCGGGGTCGGAGGACGAGTTGGTGGATGAAATCGAGTTGGAAGCCTCCGCCGTCTCGGCCTTTCTCGCCTCCACCACCAGGCGTCCCTCCTCCACAACCGCCAGGGCCTCCTGTCGTCGCCCGCTCCGCGTCGGACTTCTGCTTCGTGTGGAACTCTCCGACCTGCGGCACGAATAGAAGGCCGTTGCCGGAGAGTGAGCCAGGGTGAGGAATAGTGGCCGCACACGAACTCGCCAAATATGGCGTTTGCGCCGCTCCGCGCTATCCCCTAATCTGTTTACCTCGCCTGCTGCGAACCCCCATCTCCTGCAAAAGAACTGTGCACCATGTATTACATTGCGGCACAGTGAAATACCGTGAGCCTGGTGTGGATGCTCTAAGCCCTCAAAGTCTAGTATTAATTGCTGTCGTTCAATCATTGTAGCCGTGACCGTACTCAGCAAACAGTACCTAACGCTCTGGATAGTTTCTTATTATTATGCCGATTCTGATGGATATCTGATTATCTCCATGTCCGCCACCCCCAGTCCTGTCGTACGTGTACCGACACTAGACTGCCTATCGATCGATCATTCATTCACTCGTGCCACAACTCCTCTCTCATGCATCCATACTGGAATAACTACTTCTACAGTACTAGAATTACTACTTGTGCAGTAGCACTAATTGCAGTGGCAATGAGCTGGTGATCCACCAAGTTTACGACCAGCACGGTGCTGGTTGGTACTCGTACTACTCGTGCTGCAAGACCATTAGGCCACGTCGATGCCTAGATAGCCCCTGCACATGGTGATACTTAGAGCATCTCTAATGGTGCCATTTTAGCTAGCTATAAGGGTGACAACTCAGTATTTTGCTTAGGTAGAAGAGAGAAAAGGAGGAGAGATATAGGTTGACTATTAACTTACAGCTAGGCTATAGCTGATTTCAAGACACTTATTATCTATTACATATAGACCAGTATTTCATATTATAGACAATGTTATAACTAACCCATTGGAGAGGTTGTCTACATGCTATCTATAGATGACATGGTCATTTTTTATAACTAGTGCCATTGGAGATGCTCTTACCTGACATTGATCCAACTACATTAGCCTAATTTTTTAACAACTAATCTAGTTATAATACTGCACGTCTGGATTACGTGGATGAGTAGTGACGAATACATATAAATCTTGCGTTAGCAGGGCTAGATATATCCGATCAGATTAACTTAGTTTTACTTAAACCATGGGAATTAACTCACCCCTTAACCCTAGAGCAAAACAAAACACTGATCAGTCATGATTGGTTTGGCTTACGGCTTCCTGCCTTTTGCCCTTTATCCGAGCATTTGAGCCAAATGCTTTGACTTCTTATATCCTATCTCAAAGCTAGTCGAATCAAACGTTTCAGCTTTTTAACTCTCATGGGTCCTAGCATTTCAGCTCATCCATTTATGGGCTCGTTGGTTACCGCATGAGTTCAGTCAGGCTGTATGAACTCAGCCAGGCTGGTGGAAGCCAGGCTGAGTGGATGCAAAATATGTTGTTTGGTTGGTTGTATGACATTGGACAGGCTGTGTAGAGATGTTGTTTGGTGGCTGCATTGCAATAGAAGTGGGATGAACAAATTCAAAAAGATAATAGGAAATCAATAATAAATTTTAAAACAAAAATAAAACGTTTTAAAATAAATTATGGAAAATCAATAAATTGAAAAACAAAAATTTAATCTTTCGAAATTTATATGGCAAGTGTAGCCTAGTTTTGTTCGAAAAAATGTCAGAAACACATGGGTGAAATAAATTCGGTGATCAAAGATGTTAATCAAAAGATATTTATAAAAAAGAGGAAAAAAAAAAGATGGCACCTGCATGCATGCATGCGCGCATAGCTAACTGCATGCTACAAACAGCCCAGAAATAAATATGTGTGTACCTGCATGCGCACCGCTCCAAACCAGCAACGTGAGGCGCATGCGTGTAACTGTATGGTCGCTGCATGTGGGCCGCTAGTGCCTCTCCAGCGCACAACGCAAGGTGCCTCGCGCCTGCACGTGGGGAAGCGACCGATCTGTGTGTTTCTACAGAGGCAGACTACGAAGAGAATCTTGTATCTACAGAGTCAAGCTCAAAACCAGATGCAGACAACCAAATACGAGAAAAAAAGCAAGATTTTGTATCTGTGGATGCAGATCTCTGTATATGCAGATAATCAAACAACCCCTTAGCTACCACCATGTATAAGGCCAAAAACACGGTTTCCACTCTAACGGGTTTGGTGGACTGTCATTGCAAGATGGAGATCATTTCGAGACGGTGGTTGCAAACTAAACTGAGCAAAGAATTAAGAAATATTTTTTCTTTGTAAAATAACCTTTCAAGAAAAAAAAAACCTGCTTCCAACTAATTTCCAAACACCAAACATGCTTGTAAAGTTGTGACGCTGGCACAGTTTACAAAACCGCTCGAAAACCATACCAGCGGAAAAAATAGTTAAACGGATTATTGAGTGGTCTTTAATAAGAAAACATGAAAAATCACTACCGTCGAGTTTGGCGAGCCACGAGAAACCCCTGATGCGGTACGCGATCGAGAACTTGCAACAAACCTTCCCAGCCGTCAAACCGAGCTGCTTAGCACTCCACCAAAGACCCGGATGTCTTTTGTTTGCTTCACTGAACTGTGGGACCTAGAGCTTACTGACTCAGGGGCTGTTCTCTTTATCTTATATTATTTATTTATCTTCTTATTTGTTTATAACCTAAACTTTTAGAACTTCTAAAGATAGTCGGAAAGTCCGATATGCTTCATTTGACTTATTTTTAAAAGCTTTGAGATGTATCTTCGAGAAAAAAGAATGGAATTCAAAAGTTAAAATATTTGACTTTTCGATTTGGAGATAAGTTGATAATATAAAAAGATAAATCGAAAACAACTCTCTGTGTCGGTAGGGTCCCAGGAATTTTGCCGGTTGTGGAATAGGGTTTGATCGACGTCTGGTAATTGTTGTTTACAGGTTGGCAGTTTTAAAATTTCGCGCGCCGGGCAGGGTGTTCTTCGTCGAGACAAAATGACGGGAATATTCTGGGTTTGTTCTTTTTTCATTTCATTACTTTGTTTTTGAGACTTTTGATTTCATTATTACTTGTGCTGTACACAGTACGTACAGTAAAAAATCTCAACTGCAGTGTCCTCTCTCTCCTCCTACTGACAACAGTAGTAACATCAAGAACATGGCTGTCAGAATTTCCTCGGATGTCTACATAGAAATTGTTTTTTTCGGCGGTTGCGATTCCGGTTGCGTTTAAGTTGGAAATTTGTACCTCCTCGATAAGGACATCCGAGGGATCAAAAAATTATAGAAAAATAGTTTTGAGAGCTTTAAGAAGAAATAGTAAGACCTACAAAAATTGGCTACTAAACATCAAAGCGTTTGACTTGTATAAAAATAACAAATTTCCAACTTATAAGCAAACGCAAACGCTGAAAAAAACACCACCATACTGAGAGCTGCTCCAGATCAGCCGTCAATGCGATGGATTGTGGCTACCGCATAGGGAGAAATTATGCTTGCATATTTAGTTGAATAATGTACTTTTTCAGCGGTGGGTAGTCAAACAATAGTCTATTTTTCGAAAAGAGTTGAACGGCTTAGAACATCTCTGGCAGAATCTT
Source organism: Olyra latifolia (assembly GCA_036346145.1). Taxonomy (NCBI): domain Eukaryota; kingdom Viridiplantae; phylum Streptophyta; class Magnoliopsida; order Poales; family Poaceae; genus Olyra; species Olyra latifolia. Next base: position 8,173,021 of record CM070529.1, read on the forward strand.
TAAAACAGAATCTTCTCTATATTTAGAATCTCTCGTCCTCCAATAGAGTATCTATCTCATCCTCTCAATTTATAGTTTCTCTCTCCCAACCTCTAAATTTGGAGGCTCTCTATATCAACCTCTATATTTTTTGGATAGAAGTTCTGCTGGAGAGGATGAAAATATAGAGAGTAAATAGTGATTTAGAGAGGTATATAAAGACCTGATTTTAGAGATTCTGCTGGAGATGCCCTTAGCAACCGAAAGGTCATGTCTAGTGCCGAATTTGCGGAGAAGTGGAGCCGCCGTACCGATTGGTTCTTAACCATGTATAACATGCAACATTAGGTGATTGTAAACCTTGCTGTGTAGGTCCCAAGCTTATAGAGAGCTAGACTGCTAGTTTGTAATGCTATAGCCGACTATAGGATGAGGAAAAAAAATAGGTTATGTATTAAGAAGTTCTCTAGAGATCATGCAAAATTCAATCTGTTATATGACTTGTCTCTAATGTTTTAATAGATGGCATTGATAATATCATCGACAATGATTGTCTACACTATCGTGCATGTCCTTGAGGATCCGATCGAATAGCTCTAGCTTAAAACCACGTTGATTAGGCATGCTTATAAGATGAAAAAGAAACAAATCCATAGTAGGAATTAACCAAGTATTGCTAAATTAAATATATAACTTGTATTAGTGAACATACCTTAAATTTTCGGAACATAATTTAGGGAAGCTAGTTGCTCTTATCAATGCAACTTTACTCAATGGAAAATGCATGCTTGTTTAGTTGGTCGTGGAAGACAAGATACTTCTTTGCGTGAGATTGCATGGACTGACGTACGTTGTTTGCTTGACGGCGTAATAAGCGAAGGACAGAAGGCCGAGGGGTGATATGCAAGTAAAAAAAGGCGTTAAATGAATAATAATCAAATATGTCAGACCTATATATCCCGTTTTGTTTCTTTGGCTGAAAAGTTGCTTCTAATTATAGTCTGAAAAGTTATACGCCTCTGGTAAGGAGATTCGAGGGGAAAAAATCATTAAAAATTAGTTTTGAGAAGAAACATTAAGATCCTAAAAAAACCTACTATAAAATATTAAAACGTTAGACTTGTAAAAAAATAATAAGTATTTCACTTCCTATTATAATATGAAAGGAACTACAGCCATGTCGTAAAGGAAGGACTGTAGAAAGTTATTATCCTCATACGCCCCACCGATTGGTTTGTACGTGCATGGTATGTACTAGTGGATCCCATCATTAATATTCATCTTGCCCTTGCTTCTCTCCACGTGAGACCTTCTCCAACCGTATCCTATCTCTTCCCCCATTTCCGCCACAAAGGGAATCAAACTTTTCTATTCCTTTTAGAAAGAGATTCTCTCCCCCTTTTTCTATATCATTCGCTTCGAAGAGATGTTGTTGAAGATGGTGAAAAATGAACTAAGGGAATATGGAGAAGATGACGAAATGAAGGGAAAAATGGTTGGAGATGGTCTGAGACATCTCAATTGGTTTGTAGGTATGTGGTAGGAGAACAATTTGTTAAATGCATTTTCTAATCGTTTCTTTGCTATGGTCTGGCGTAAAGAAACTGTTTATTATATTAAAAAGGCTTCATTTTGCCTTCTACACCTGACACATCAGTTTTATTAAGGTTATCTGAGGTGCTAGGCGCTAAGTGGACGGAGAGGGGCCGCCTAGGTACTAGGCGGCCTAGGCGAGACACTAGGCGCTGCCTAGGCGGGCAAACCGATTTACGCGCTATATGCCGTATTTAAGATGTTAGAGGATAAATTATATTTTTTTCAAATAAAATTTTCTACATAATCAAGCCACAATCATTAATCCCCATTTAAAATCATACAATCATCATCTAGACACCTCATAGGGCCGCCTCTTGAACCGCCTAGTTACTATCTCGGACTACATAGGTGGGCTATCCGCCTAGACCACTGCCTAGCGCCTAGACGCCGCCTAGGCAGGTCTAGGCGCCGCCTAGGGGAACCATGGTTTTTATTCTACTTGACATGATGTCCTTGACATATATTTTGCATCCCACTTAATTAATAACATAGGCATACTTTAATAAATGCTAAAATCACTACTAAAACTTCTTAATTACATTCGAATCATATTACGACATGCATGGGCTCAACTCATTTGAATCCCACTTCGTACACAGCCCAGCAAGGCTGACGCATTCAGTTTTGCGTCCCAAAACTTTTCGAGAACTAGTAGGTGATCTGCTAGAATATATTAAGGGAGCTTATAAAGCATAGTTACATCGGGTCTACAGTTGCAAGAAAAAATGAAAGAAAAAGAAAGGAAAACAACTCTAAGCAGCACTAAGCAGAGATTTCCAGGATGCGAGATCTGTCACTTGATGCCCAGGCTTTGAAATCATCAATGATCTGCTGAAAGAGTTGGGCTACTGTCTTTGATTTGTTATCGAAGATTCTTCTGTTCCTCTAACGCCATACCGACCAAGTAATTAGTATGAAAAGAGAGCTTCCACCTAAGTGTTTGTTGTTCGGTAGAGCTTGGATTAGTTCTTCCGTCAGATGCATAGAGCTGCAAACGTCTGTATGTGGCATAAAGTTTGTGGAAGTAGCTGGAAACTTTGGAGCATAAATCCTAAACAAAGGAGCAGTGGAAGAACAAATGGATGGACGTCTCTTGCTGTGCAAGGCATAAGCGACACCAACTGCTATTAAGAATGCCCCAATTTGTGAGTTTATCAGCTGTTAGGACTTTGTCATGTAGCAATAGCCAAATGAAAAATTTGCAGCTCGCCGGCGCCCATGGCTTTCATAGAATATGCTTGAAAGGTTGCAAGGTCGATCCAACAAACTGGGATGTGTAGGCAGACGCACGCTGAGGAGTATTTGCCTGAAGTTGTGACCTTCCAGTAGATTGAGTCAGGAGAATCCGGTGTCAATTCCACTTGGGAGACGTGCATCCAAAGTTGCAAGTATGGTGGGATCATCTCTGGTTTTATACGACCTCGCAGGTTGGCGATCCAAGCATTGTTGGTGAGAGCGGCTGCTACCGATCTAGACTTTCTTGATGAAGCTTTAAAGAGTTCTAGGAACATGTTCATCGGTGCTTGGCCATTGAGCCAGTGGTCATACCAGAAGTTGGCTGTGTTTCCATTTCCTATGGTGATGCTGGAGCAGGCTTGGAATAGATGTCGGTCTTTCGGGTTTGCTGCTGGCAAGCTCGGTATCCACCAAAACTGCGGGTCCTCCCATCGTTTCCACAGCCATCTAAGCTAAAGTGTCCGGCAGAAAGCTTCAAGATTCAGAACTCCCAGCCCTCCGTTCGCCAAGGGCATGCAAACCTTTGTCCAATTTATTCTGCAGTGTCCGCCCTTGGTATCAAGGTTACCTCGCTAAAGCCACTAACGTCTCAATGGTCAATCTGCTTGAAAACCTCTGTTGGAACCGGCAGCACACTCATGAAGTATGTGGGCATAGCTGAGAGGACAGATTTTAGGAGGACAATTCTTCCTCCTCTGGTTAGGTTACTGCTTTTCCAACTTGCCAAGCGGTTGACTATCCATTCTATCAACAGCTGGAATTGAGTCTTGCGCAGTTTGTGCACTGATAGTGGGAGTCCAAGGTACTTACAAGGGAAGGAGGTTAACTTCACTGGTAAGCCTTGAAGGATCTCTTGCAGGTCTAGACACTCGCAATTAATTGGGATTACCTCGCTTTTGGAGAAGTTCGTTTGTAGACCACTGATTTTGCCAAACCAGTTAAGCATGTTTGCGAGCGAGCTAATCTCCTGCTTGCTAGAGTTGATGAAAAGAGCTACATCATCTGCGTAAATAGATATGCGCGGTATGCTTCTGCGACCATGAAGAGGGGAAATGATGCCAAAGCTTTCGGCTCTCTTGATGATGCACTGCAAGGTATCAGTGGCAATTATGAAGAGATAGGGGGATAAGGAATCTCCTTGTCTCAGCCCACGCCGATGCTGTATAGAATCACCTAGGACACCATTCAGGTTGATCCTGGATGATGAGGAGGCAAAAAGCATGGAGATCCATTCCCTCCATCTGGGGCCAAAACCATGGGCCGACAACAGGTCTAACAAGTATGTCCAAGAAACCGAGTCAAAGGCCTTGGTGATATCTAGTTTACATAGCAAGGACTGCTTGCTTGATTTATGTAAGAATCTGGCCACTTGCTGTATTTGCAGGAAGTTACTTTGAATATGTCTGTTCCTGATGAATGCGCTCTAACAGGGGTCTACCAATTTGTCAATGTGCTTGGAGAGTCTAGTAGCTAATACCATGGTGAATAGCTTGATAACACCGTGGATCAAGGAGATAGGTCTGTAATCTGCAGGTGTGGAGGCACCCTCATTCTTGGCCAGCAGGCAGATAGAAGCACAATTCATATTAGCAAGGCCACTATTTTTCAGGTGATAAAGTTGCTGGAAGGCGCTGTGGAAGTCAGATCGAATAATTTGCCAGCACGTTGTGTAGAAGGTGCCATTGAAACCATCTGGCCCCGGGGCTTTGTCTCTTGGCATGAGTTTGACTACTTCGTCCAACTCAGCGAAGGTGAACGGCTCATCCAAGGCCTGTAAATCCAGTGTTGGGAGCCTAAGCTGCGTCCAATTCAGAGTTAGCCGGCTCTAAATAGAATGTCCAAGGATCTTCGTAAAGTGAGATTGTAGAAGATCAGCTTTGTCTAGATGATTGTAGAAAATTCTTCCATCCTCCTGGAGCGAGTGTATATGATGTTTTCGGTTCCATCCTCCTGGAGCGAGTTCTGTACGACGTGCTCAGGCTGTTCTTGCCAAAAAGTTGGGCTTGCTCACCAAGGATGAGACCTTCTCAGAGGCCACCATGCAAAGATACCTTGACCTCTTCAACAACCAGCTTTCATTGCAACTTTGGGTGGGCTAGAAAATAAAGCATTGCAAGCAATCTCAGCTAGAGGAGGTGAGGCAAGCACAGAGGGTCCCCTTGATGCTAATGCCTAACCTCATTAGCGCCCACATGTAACACCCCAATCTTTTTGAAACAAGAAAACAAAATAATAAAGAAAATATTAAAAAATAAACATAATATTACTAATATATTCTTAGAAAATGTGTAAATAAATACTTAACTATGAATGAAGAAACTAATTTAAGCAAAATATCAAAATGAAGAAGGGGTAATTACTCAAAATTTCCAAAATAAGCATATAAGAAAAACAATGTTAAAAATTTCTAGCAAAAATTAAAAAAAGGGTTATCCTAATAAAGTTTTAACAGAAAACTTAGTGGCATAAAAACTTGGCAAAGTCTTAAAATTTGAATTTTGAAGAAAATTATCTAAATTTCCCGATTGGGCCTAGTTTCCCTTTTAGTTTTCTTTTCTTTTCTTTTTTCCTCCTCCCAGTCGAAGTTGGGCCACCTCGACCTCAACCTCGGCCTCGGCCAGTCGGACCTGCCCACCAAGCCCCTTGGCCTTCCTTCTCCTTTCTTCCTCCTCCTGCTTCGTCCTCCCCACCGGCGCGCCCGACCAAGCCAGCCGGCGCCGCCCAGTCCGACCCATGCTGATAAGTCAAGCATGGGGGAGTCGCCACGCCACGCCACCTCACCCCTCTCGCCATCATCACGGAGCTCAAGGTGGCAAAGCCCGTTCATTGCCAGAATAAATGGCTACCTCGGTTGTTACCCTACCAAATCCACCCTACCAGTGAAATTCAAGACGATCCTCATCGCGCGAATGCCCGGAATGCCCTTAGCCACGCCGGCAACCCTATAAAAGGGAGTCTGATGCCCCAATTTGGCCGTTTTCTCCAACTCGGCCCGTTTCACCCCTTTTTCAAATTCCGGCCAGCCGTTGCCACCCAAGCTCGCTCCTGCAACCTGAAGCAATTCCAGATCATCGCCAAGCTCTTCCCGAGGCGAGCTCGAGTTATTGACCACCGAGGAAGGCCGCCACCGATGCCCTGCTCGCCCTAGTTCCAGCCTCTCGTCGCTAGCTCAGCCCAGACCGCCTCAACGCCAACCAACCCTCGGGTAAGCATCCCTATAGCTCCCCGAAACTTCCTCACTCAAAATCCGGGCTTAAACAGGACCAAATTGCCTTAGCACCTTCTTACTGTAGCAAATGGCCGCTCCGGCCATGGCGCCGCTGTCTCGGCTCGCCGCCGGCCAAATTCCTGGCAGGACGACTGTGAGGACCCATTTCCTGGTTAAATCTTACCAGAAAATGTTCCCTCAAAAGCACAATTACCAAGGATGCAACAGTGCCAGAGCTGATACAAAGTTCACTTTATTTTATGAGGAGATATTCATCTTACATAAAATATTACAACTCGACCTCTCATCAGACACTTACATTGCACAAGTTGTGAGGATAGGAAAACTCTCTAAAACTAAGACTCTAGAAACCAATAATGCCATAATTGTTCAATTCCTCCGGAAGATTTCTCAAAATCGTCAGAGTGGAAGACTGAAAATAGGTTATTCCCACATAGTGGGTAAGTACCAACAAGATTTGCGGTGTTTCCATTAGGAAGCTTAACTTACGATATGCAGGGATTCGACAAGTAGTAAGGTTCATACAGGAACGTAAATGCAATAATATACAATAAATTCAAGAACTTAAGGTTTAAAAGAACTTTTAATAAACTGGTTGAAACATTTTCATCTCTCCATAACACTATCACCATTCTCCACCTTCTACCGCTTTATGCGCCATACACCGTAAACTTCTCTTGAAAGCATGAGTTTATTGAATAAGAGAGGCATCACCCAGTTTTACACAACTTCATATACCCGAAGTAGGGTCCATCGATGATTTTGTTATTAGCCCTGCAGGACCTATCCAGCTTTACCCATGTAGTGCGCGGTTACATGGATGGATGTAATTTGTGTCATTCTCATTCATTATACTCAAGTTTTTATATGAGCATAGCCTAGTTGTATCCCCTTGACAACTGGTACCATTGTAGGTCTTGTATGGCATATGTCCCCCTTGAGTCTTACCGGGCAATAGCCCCCTTGCGCCTTACCGGGCGATAGATTCTCATAGGATATATATATAGCTCCAAGAGTTACTGGTCTAGTCCAACTTCACTACACCTGGTGGCTCATATAAAATTCTTCTCTCGTAACATCCCCATGTCCAGATAAGCATCCCATACTACTTATCCACATGGCAAATGATTGACTTATCCTACGCGATTTAAATATTTCAAAACCTATTCTAGGCTTCAAAGGATGGGGCTAGTCAACAATTGGTAGACTCTCTGGTGTTTGTAGCTTGGTATGACCATTTTATAACACATGAAATAATAATTTGGCAAATAAAGTAATAACTAAAAAGTAATGCATACATGATTAAATAAATAGGAATTCAATGTGCATCAAAGGAATAGAAACCTGCTTTAGTTATGGTTGCTACTAAACTTCTTCAGAGAGTAGCTTGTCTCTTCAAAGCTTGATCTTCTTTGTCTATTGATTGCGGGTTTTTAATAAAGAGAGAATTAAATCAAGTAAAAAGGATTTTGGATGCTATGCAGAAATATTCTTTTGAAAGGGTTTGGGTATTTGGAGGGCTATAGGTATGTGGATAGTGTATTTAGAAATTGGTAAAATGGTTAGATTAAGTATGAGGATGTGGATGGATAGAATTACATAAGAGTGGTTATCTGATTTTTCTTGGATTGTCATGATGGCTATGGATAGAATAGAATCTTAGCACATAATTAAATTGAAGTGAAGTGACTGGGATATTTTTAGGTTTACTACGAGATATTATGGTAATTGAGATTTACTGCAGGATATTCTACGAATGGATAGGATCATAGGATATTTTATGAAGAGATACTTATGAGGGGTATGAATAGGTTTCTATGGATAAATTTATAAGGAATTCCTGTTAGGAAATACTTTACAAAAAGATATGTTTGGATAGATTTAGAATGAAGAAATGATTTTATATGAAAAAGTTTTAGAATGTAATATAGGAATCTTCTTTTGAAATAGTTCAAGTTTGTGGCTATTATTTTATGTAGGGTTTTAAACTTGGGTAAGGGTGTCTAGGATATTTTGGATTTTATAGGCTAGGAGTAACCTATTTTAATTAGGTTTAAGGGTTTAAAATGGTTTGGTCATTTATTTGAACTTTATATATACTTTTAAAGAAAATCTTAAAGGAGAAAATAATCTATTTTTGGTTTCTTGCAAATCTCTTAGCATTTTCCTGAAAACAAGATTATAATTACCAATTACATTGAGAAAGGGTTTTATTATAATTTTGAAATTAATCTCATTCTTTTTATTTTATAGGATTGGGTTTGATAAATATTTTGTAAAAAGGAATTACTACATAATATGTCTAGTAATTAATTATTTTAATTGTGTAATGAATTTCCTATGTATATTTTACATTAGCTAAGAGGAATGACAATTTTATTTTATTTTAAGAAATTAGTTCTTATAAAGTTTTAAAGAAGTAAAATCTAAAGGTGGCATGTATTATGAAATAACTTCAAATATAAACATTTTATAAATTTTGTATATATTATATATGAACAGTAAAATATCAATTTCACTTTTTTTTAATTATATTTCCTATTTATAGTAATTTATTAAATAGCTAAAGAGAGGGTTTAAATTCAAGTTTTGAAATCTGGATAAATTTAAAAATCTGGAAAAATTATATTGGGGGGTAAAACACCATTTTGAACAACTTTTGTATAGGGACCTTTTGCTAATTTTGTCTCTAAGGTCTTCAATTTGATGGAAAAACAAAATCGGGAGGGTTAAATAGTGATTGTTCTAGGGTTCTTGAGCACCCGAATTGGGGCTTTTGGATTTGTGGGGTTTTGGGGCAATTAACCTTAGGGCTTTCATTTCTAGAGGTATAAGAAGGGTTTCGGAAGTGGATTGGTGGGTTGGGATGGATCGTGGAGACTGGGCGACGGGGTCTAGCGGCGGCGGGATGAACTCGATTTGGGGGTTTTGGTTTCTTCTTGCAATTGTACAAATTGATGGCTTTGCAAGCTTAAGAGGGTGCCTAGGAACCTTACCATGCCGCTAATTGGGCTCGCGCGACTTCGAGTCGGCATGTCGACGTGCACCGTCGTGGCCGCCGAAACAGGGGAGGCGCGGTTCATCTCGGCGCCGGCTCCCACGCCAATTGCTTCTGGACATAGCTCGGCGATGCCAGTACAAGGCTCCAGATGGCGGCGCTAAGCTTGAAACGTTGCGGTTGGGATGAATTTGGTGGAGAGGCGGTGGCGGCCGGTGATGAAGAAGCAACAAAATTGGAGCTGCGGGTTGCTATTTATAGGCGCAATTGAGCTTGGCAGATACTCAGGTACACGAAGACGTGGATGAGCTCGAATTGGTGGAAATAATTCCAGAGATTCGGTCCATTCACGATTGAGCATGTGTATGGTGCCGCGTGAGCAACAATGATGGCAGGGGAAGGGAAATTCTTGCTGCCTTCTTCGTGGTAATGACGTGTGGCATTGATCTTCCTTGTCTTGGCGTGCAAGATTAGCTAGGAGCAGCACTAAGGGATCGGGTTAGCTGAGGTTCAACGAGCAGGATAGAGAAACAGGGGAGAAGGGAAGAAGAAAGGAAGGCTTCCAAGGGCAATTTGGAAATTTTACAGAGGAATGATCTTAAAACCAAATTTAATTCCTGAATCTAAGGTTTGGAAATTATACTAAATACTATACAAGTAATAATTAGATAAGGTTGAGAAAGTAATTTGGGGATTTCAAGCTCGAAGGGCATTTTGGTAATTTCTTTGAAAGTATCTTTAATTCAAATTTTAAAATGAAATTTAAGGTTTGAAATCAAAATTAGGATTTAGATAGGATGCAAATGATTATATAAGAAGATAGTAGATAAATATATTAAAGGAGATGATTTTGGAAATATCAAGTTGGGAGGGTATTTTGGTAATTTGACTGAAGATAGTTCCAGTTCAAGTTTTTAAAATATATTTAAGGGTTGGAATTGAGTTTAAATGAACATTGATCATGCAAAGTAGTTAAATAGGATTTAAAAAGGGGAATTTTGGAGATTCTTAGTCAAAGGGGCAAATTGGTAATTTTACCAAGTGCACTTTTGCTATAAATTCAAAGTTTGAAAATAGTACATTAATTGATTATATATTTTGTACTTATAAAGGATTTATTGAAATCAATGTTAAAGGGTTGAGAAAAGGGGTAATTTGGGGATTTTTGTCTTAAAATGGCGAAATGGTAATTTCATCGATACCTGATGGTTGAGTATCATATTTATAATATAGTGGAATTAGTTGCTTATAAATGAAAATGGTTAAAAGAAATAGAAAATTGAATTCTTGTAACATAGGGTGTTGAAAATACTATTCATATTTGAAAACACTATTCATCGTATGAAATACTAGAGATAGGTCAAAATATGGTTTTGGTTTCTCAGAGTTCATAACATATATATGATATGAATATGAAATAATAGGTTGCATGTTATAAATGATCTTCTTTATATAAAAATGGATAAAGTTTCTTTTCTATATGACATGTGGCTTTTTAAAATTATAAATTTAGGGGAAATTTCTTAAAAGGGTACTTTGGGGTCTTAAGAAGGATTTGGAAGTGCAGGTAGTGTTCTGGGGATCTTTCATGCACTTGATGCGCGAAAAATTTTTATGCAAAATTTCGGGCTATCACAGGCTCACCCCCTTAAAAGAATCTCGTCCCGAGATTCAAATTCTCGTGTTATACATATGGTAGCATCCATTTGTCGAATTTCATTCTCTTTTCCAGGTAACTTATTCCTTTCTGTAATGTTTCTGTTAGGTTCAACAACACTTAACAATTTTGTTCCTTATGCTCCAGGAATATTCTCGGACTTCCCAATATTTGTCTGCCATGTGTTAAATAAAGATGGTTCCAGACTGTAACACAAAAAATATTTCTTAGATCTGAATGAACATAAGATATACTTCTTTGAATTGTTCCAGGGATTCCAATTGATATACAATTCTTTCTCTTCCTGACTTAATCTTTATGGTTCCATATACTAAGGAAACTGGTTTTTCTCTTGGTTTGAAACCTTCACATATTTCTTATAAGAGAAACTTTTTAGATAATCCTGACATCCAAGTTAGAAACTAGGATCTCTTCCTTTACTATCAGCAGAATCTTGCTTTTCCTCCACAAGTCTAGTCATATTATTCCAAACTTTGAACTTCTGGCATAAATTCTCTGACTCAAATCTATACGATATAATGATGTTTCATCTCAAATCTGTACGGCCCAAAGGTGTTTCATGCTTATGTCCATATAAAGCTTCATTTTTGAACATCCTTTCGGTTAAGCTGGTACGAATACCATTGGAAGGGCGTGTATATTTCATATAAGTCTGTACTCAAGGACTCTCGTCTGCATTATATCCTCTAGGATCTGGTGATTTCTTTTGTTTGACTGGCAATCCATGGTTAAAATACTGATCCAAATGGTAACTTGGTGTCTGAAATGCTTAAATGTTCTTGACTTTTGTGAATCCTTCATCTGAAATTTTCTTATAGAGTATCCAATAGAGTGATACCGTGCTGAACGAGCAAATAGCTGTAAGTTTACTACCTTTATAGGTGGTATCCATTGATACCAAAATAGGTTACTTTGGTCAAATATTCAGCTATAATCCACATAGCATCATACTCTGCTTGGGTTTTTATTATTCCAACAATGAATTCAATTTAATTTTGTTGCTCCTTTGTTCAAAAATCTTATTGATTCACTAGGTTTGTGGTATCCTGCTTGACTTTTCCAATATATGTGTTACTTATTTCCATATTATGTATCATTTTCTTTTATATCCTTCTATTAAAAAGGGAATTCCGAGGTTTTAGCACAAAAGATAATGGTCTAGGAGTTTCTTGAAGTATCAAATCCTCAATTTCTTCATTATTTGGTATACAAAATCAGATCTTGTACCAAATAATACCAGTTTTGTCCAGCTCGGTTTTCTTATCGTTTAACTTTCCAAGTATTTTTAACATCCTTTGGAATTCTTAGTCCTCTTTTGCTTTGTTCTAGTCATATCTTCTAACTCCAATTTCCCAAGCACCTAAGGTTTCAATTTTTACAAATTCTAGTCATATCCTCTTGTCTTCCTTTCCAAATAAAAGAGGGTCATCTAACAACATCAAATATTGGTCATGTATCTTCCACTTAGTGAATTTGGTATAGCATTTCCTTTCTTGAATCGATACTAAATATCCAATTCAAAATCCTTTAATAACTCTAACCACTTTATTTGTTGTAAATTGATCCAGTTATGGGTATACTTAATACTCTAAAAATCCAAAGAGGTTTCATACTTCCTTCTATGTAGTGTCTTCAAAACCTAATAGCATAAATATCCATAATTAATTCTCAAGCCAGGTGTGAAATAACATACTTTATGTGACTGTTTAGAGGTATGAGGTATCACTTCTCTTTCTTAAATTAAAAACTAGGTAATCTAAATAAGTATAAGCTATATAAGCAATACCTAAAATAATATTACCCACAAAAATAATATACATATTAAAAAGAAACTAACCAAAAGGGTAAAAATATGTATTTATAAAGTTATTTAAATATATATTTAATTAAGTAAAAACTAAATTATAATCTGTACATTTCTTGTCCCCAAAACCTATATAATAAGAAAAATAAATTGTATAAATAATCAAGTAGAAAAAATCTACGCGAGATCCTAAGTAACCCCCTTCCTTATAACCCTCATCCATCTATTGCAAAATATTTACTTTGAATCGTTCAATACCCTAGAGAATGAGACGATAGACGACTTGCCGGACGAGGATCAAGTACAAGACCCGGGCTACGAAGAAACAGGCGAGCCAAAATCTCTTGATCATTCTTTTGCCCAAATTTTTATTTGAACTATGTTGATTTCCAATGATAGTTTGCATGCCAAATGGATTTTCAAATACCTTATGATAATTTCAAGTGCTAATAGAGCCAATCTAGCTATTCCTTTCTACAAGCTGTGCTAGTAAGTACGAACCTCTCCTTGCTATTCCTATCCTGTCCATTGATAACCTAAGGTTTAGAAAATTAAACTTTATGGCTAATAAGTCTTTGAACATGGCTTAGACCTGCTTAAGTCTAGAGTCCATGGAACAATTTCTTAGCTGTCAACGGTACGGTTCTAGGATGACGGGTTAATCTAAGTAACGGCATAGTCCGCTATCAACGGTGCAATTTGATCCCGACAAACACCATACGCTGAGCAGGTACCTCTATGGTACGGTCCCATCATTTGCATGACATGTACCATGACAGAGTTACATTTCCTCTGATTAAGACTATAACACTGAAGCATCTGAATGGCTTCATGTTGGGCAGTCTAATCTTAGTAAATATCTCGAGTACATGGTTATGGGAATGTGTCGAGCCCCATACCGGAGTATTCCTTGCACTCGACAGACCAAAGAAACAATCCATACACTCGGGTATTTGCAAAACCTGAGTGTGAATAAAGTCACAACCATCTGAAATCTTATTGATTGGATTTGTGGATCCTAGCCTTAGTTGAGCTCAAGGAGATCACGTCTCTTGGCGAAGAGGGTGAGTCCACCGCCACTGCCTGGGATTCGTGCGCCAGTCGTAATATGGGCACGGGATTCGCCAGAAGATGGGAATCGTGCGCTAGTTGTAGTATGGACATGGATTCGCCATATTGTCGGGGATAGCTCGCCATGGCGACGGAAGCTAGTCTGCCGATTGTGGAGACCATGACCATGGCAATGGTATGTGTCTGCCATGTAAGATACGTGTTCCTTGATTAAGGATATGTGATCGCCATTTTGATATATATTAAAATCTGAAGAAATTGGCATACATATATGGCCCGATACGTCTTTGATTTTAAAAATGCTATATGTTAGGGCTTTTTAACTTTAAAGTTTTATGCCATGATTTAGAGCAAAGAAAAGATATTCAACCTCCACAAAAAATGGCTTTGCATATCTGATTTGCATTCGGCAAGATTTTGGTTCGCGAGCGCGGTTGATTGCGCGCTCACACTCGCACCCACTCACATTCTAGGTGAGGAGGATGACGGCGAGGACCCATACGATTGTTACAGTGGAGAAGACGAGTTAGAGGATGAAGACCCAGGCGAGGACTAAAGGTTGACTTCAGCCGCATGCCTGCTGCCGTCCTGCTACTTCCGCTTTGCTGTCCATATGTAGTTTTAGGTTTTAGTTTGTAATAATAGGCCCTACTTGGCCTCGCGTTCTAAGTTTTCGAAAATACTTTTGGACTTTATGTGTAATTAATCTGTAAAGAATGGCAAGTTTGATTCCAGCTTATTATAATATTTATGTGCGGTGTTAGCATGATCCTGGAATTAGACAACTCCAGTCCTCAGTCCTCTACAGTGTATCAACTTCAAGCTCAAGCGGCTTGCAAAGCACCTTAAAATCTGGAACAAACACAACATTAGTGACATCCAGCTCCAAATTCTCCTCTGCACCGAGGTCGTCGCTCAACTTGATCGTGTCATGGAAATCAGAGACTTAATTAGCATTAAATCTCACTTAGGAAGCAACTTAAAACTCGTTGGCTTGGCCTGGCCATGATTCAAAAAATTAAATGGAGGCAGAGATACAGGGAACAGCGTCCCAAAACTTGCTAGCTCATGGGGCAACCAACGAATTATAATCGTATTGGCAAACAATCATGCGGTAAGCCTAACCTGCGTTCACATATGCATTAGGATATCCCCAGCGATGCCCCATTTTGGATGCCCAATCCATTATAGAGTGGAATTTATGGCACATTGCTAAAAAGGATGAATAGTGATGAATAGTGTACATAGAAAGTGGAAAGATGAATAATGATAGGGGCAATATCTCAACGCTGTAGATGAATAGTAATGGGACAGAGGCAAATGGGACAACTGTTAGAGATGCCTTACATAAACATATATCATGCCAACTTCCAAATAATTTAAAAGAATGCCGTACGAATTTCAATTATCGAAAGATTTAACAGCTTTTGTATATCCCGAACAAAAATCTTTGATAGTTTCCCAAAATGGTTAGGAGAGTTTTAACAAGTAGTTTCAAGATAAATAAAAAAGATTAAAAAAGCTAAAACATTTGACTTTCCAATTGAGGGATAAAATATAAACAAATAAGAATAACTTGAGAATAAACATTTCAAGATAAGCTGTGTTCCCGGGGGGCTTTTTAACCTTATATCTTCGATTTCGAAAACACAAACACTTTGGTACTTTGAGTTCTTTTCGTTTTATCTCGAAGGTGTCCATAAAAACTCTAAAAACAAGTCAAATGAAAAGGTTCTTAGCCTCGGAGCCACTTCAACAATTCATATCATTTCTAGCTAATATCTCCATTTGCCCCCTAATTATTATCTTCTTTATAAAGCTACTATCAAAGATGGCTTCTCGGCATGTCCATGTTGTCCGAAAATCGTCAGCCGTTTGATCTGTACATCCGGCTCGATCTGTCCGTCGGCTCGTTATAATTATCACCGTACATACGTATGCATGCGATGCCAGGGGCACGGCACTACCACGCATGCATGTAGTACGAGCGTTGACTACCAGCTGCGCTGATTCGCGCCACAATCACGATCATACTTACGCGCGTCTTGACGTTTAATCGGTCTCCCTCGTGCGTTGGAAAAACGTTGGCCTTTCGAGCTTAAAGACACACAAATCGGAATCATTCTACACTAATCAAATTAGTCGTCTTGACGCGTGGTTGACCTCTCACGTATGGTTCAAGCCTCAAACACCTTTGAGGCAGGGAAAGTTGTGTGAGACGCTCCAAGCGAACTTGTTGACAAAACTAGCGTATTCATGTGAATCACGAGCAGCATAGCATTGGTTTCTCTAACACACTTGTTGCATATAACTACCCTAAACTAGTTTTGTCAACAAGTTCGCTTATTTGCTTAATTCAGGTGAATTTTAGCTCTGCAGAACATCCTTAAGATAATTTTGTAGTTTAATTTTAGCAAATAACCAAATATTTGGAGCAAAGAGATTTCGTAGTAATTTCACGCTAGAGATACATGCTAGCACGTTCTTCTATGCTGAACAAAATTGTTGAGCTTCCCGAAGTGACCTCGTAAAGACTGCTCGATTCGTTCGACTTGTTTTTAAGAGCTTTGTAAAGCAGTTTAAATATATTTTGAGTTCAACAAATCAAAATATTTAATTTTCGAAAGGGGTTACAAAAAGTTGATCAATACACACGAGTTATTTAGCCGAATCAAGAGAAGATAGAGAAGGCTTTGACAATCAAATATGGTACACAACTACATGCTCTAAAAAAATCCACAACTCTTGTCTTTTCATCCACCTACACAGCAGTTGGGAGCTGGCTAAAGCATCCGCAGCAGGCACCCTATAACACTGTTCATCTCACTTTTTAGCGATAGAGTCGCTGTTGGAGGGAAGGAATCTTTTAGAGTGTAATGTAAAGTGTGAATGAATTTTAAAGGATGAATAAATTATATAGAGAATAATGTTATAGAGTAGAAATTTAAAATAGTTGACGTGAAGCTCCAGCTACGAGCCTATGCTACCCTCCATCCACATTACCACATAAAATCGGGGACTGACGAGGCGGCCCCACTCGCCAGCGGCACGGCCCGGCGCCCGCCCATACACCCCATGCACGCACGCACGAGGTGGCGCACACACGGCGCAAACGATTTCCTCCACGCCGCAGCCCAAACCCACCCACGAACGTCGCAGCACGAGACGAGCTCCACAATTCGTGTCCTCCCCACGCCCGCACGGCTCCCGAGGCCACGGATCGGGCCTCCCCCTCCGCCCCCGGTCGCCGCCGCGCCGCGCCGCCGATGTAAGCGTCCCCGTGCCGATCTCTCCTTCCCTCTGTCTGGCTCCCCATGTCCTGCTTCGGGGTGTGTGTGTGTTTTTATTTGAAATTTTTGGGCGGACGGATGGTGCGGGATTGCCGGCGACACGATCGGGGGGTGCGGGGGCGTTCCATTTTGGGGAAATCGCGGTCTGGTTGGGTGTTCGTGGCCCGATTCGGTGGTCGCCGGCCGATCGGGCCCCGGATGGCTCGGTTTTGGGGCGGGCGGGGCGCCGGATTTGGGCGGAGAGATGGGGCGTCTGGTCGGTTGGGGATCTTGGGGGGTTGGCTGTAGAGTAGTGGCGATTTGGTGCCGGATTGGTGCTAATCTGGTGGCAAAGGTGGGATTTTTTCTCGCTCGATTGGAAATCTACCGGGGGGTATCGGGTGATGGGGATGCGTCCCCCTTCTTTTCCTTGCAGATTGACGCATTCGATTCTTCGCTAAAGGCTGTGGTGGTGGGGAGTAGGCCACTTCTTGATGGTGGCTTCTGATGGCGATGAAGGATCCAGCTCGACTGATTCTTTCATGCTTTTTTTACCTGAAGTTGGTCATCGGCGGCGGTGACTCGAGTAGTTGAGTTTGGTTGCAGATTGGTCGCTTTTGTGCCTGTTTGGGTACATGGAAGGGTTGTTCGATAGATTCTGACGTGAGTTTGTGATAATTTGTCCTCTGTTTTTGTATATTGATCCATGATTGTAACTGTGTGTGCATGTGGAGATTGGAAGGAGGTCTAAGGGCTGGAACGCTGATCCGAGTTGCATGGGGAGAGGATGCCAGAGCTGCGAAGCAGTACTCGCCAAGCACGTCTGAGGTCCAAGAAGCTCGACAACCAACAGCCAGCAGAGCCAGCTGTGAAACCGGTTCTGCCTGCTCCACAGAGAGCAGGAAAGCGCATTCCTCCCCCTGCTGTAAGGGGCAGAAAGGGTGCTCCTGGGAGAAGAGTGACGCCGGCACCAAGGCTTCGAAGAAAGGGAGTTGAGATTGTTGATTTGGTGGCTGATCAGGATTGTGAGGACCCCCCAAAAGCTGTTGCTACACAGGCAGTTGTTGGTGAAACCAAGAACCTTGCTTTGAAGAAGGTAGTCAAGGGGGTTGCAAATAAAGGTTTGAGCATGGATGGTGAAAGTGCAGAGAAGTTTGTTGGGGCTGAAGATGAATCAACGACAACACCAGTCCCTGAGAGGGTATTACTTCTCGTTTGTCTTTCTTACCATGGACCGCCATTTGCCATCCATACTTTCTATTTTTCTATAAGTTTGTAGTTCTCTTTGTTTAACATAACTGCATCCTTTTTTAGCCTTTACCGGCCATATATTCTTGACTATTCCATTTATGTTAGATTTGTCTCATAGAACAAAGTATAGCAGACACAAATGGAATTTTACCCTTTGTTAACATTGTAAGAACTAAATATAGGATTGTGATGCGGATTGTGGCGCTCTATCTTTAATGCATGAAAGAGATAAATATACATCAATTTGCCCCCCCATCCTACCTGAACTTCACCCGTCGTTTCCTCCTATCCATGATGCTATCACATAGGGGAGCCATTTATTGATTTAGCCAAACAACATTCCCATCAAGCAAGTCCATTTTCATCTAATCCAGCACAAAAGCCCAGTGGATTATAATGGAATAAAAATTACTTCTTTGTAGTTCAAGACTTCAAGTATAGTTTTACATGACCTGGAAGTGGATAGAACTGCAGAATTCCCCTCTCACCTCCCAAAATTAGATTCTCGTGCATTTAAATGACAATGAAGCATAGTTCTAACAGCGGTAAGGTGAGGTGAGGCAAGGTGACCTACTACCTTTTTACCTTTGCAATGCTTAAGGCGCCTTGCGCCATGGAGATATAAGTAAGCGAGTATGCAAGCAAGCTTAAGTGATAAGTGCATTATGCATCACTGTTAACAGCAAGGTAGCAATCACATAGCAGTACATCAAAGCAGCAACATCAACTCATCAAGCAAACACATAGCACATAACACACATCATTAAGCATTAGTACGTTACAGCAAGCAAACACATAGCTGATACCAGTATATCACATCAAAGCAGCAGCCAGGCACATGGCATTAATAGTTAAAGCTGTGCAACAACTAAGGGATACTGCTGAGGAATCAAGCATAGAAAATCAGGGGAAGCAGGGTACCGAGGCAGATGTCTACACAGAAAATGCAAGCGATGACTTTGGCAAACTTCCAAACAATGCCAAAGCGACAAATTGACAACCATGCAACTAAGAGTTCATTGCATTTCTCTGTTGCATAATTTCACAGGCTAGAAAAGTCTGCTCTATGATGGTGTTATGTTGGATATATAATATCTTATTTGTTAGAGTGATGCTACTAGAAAGCTCCTAATATTATGTCATTGCTTCAGGTACAAGTAGGTAATTCTCCAGAATATATAACTGACAGGAAATTAGGCAAAGGAGGTTTTGGTCAAGTATATGTTGGTAGAAGGTTATCTGGTGGAGCTGCTCGCACTGGTCCTGATGCTTATGAGGTTTTCTCTCTTACACAGAGTATAAAGTTTGATATAAATTTTTTCTGTTACATTAATCCAATATATGAATGACTATTCTGTAGGTTGCGTTGAAATTTGAGCACCGAAGCAGTAAAGGGTGCAATTATGGTCCCCCATATGAGTGGCAAGTTTATCAGTATGTACCTTGTACAGTCAACTTTCTTTTGTACTTAGACTATTTTCTTGTCTTTTGAGCTTTCTGACTATTGTCCTTTTTTACTAGCACTCTCAATGGCTGCTATGGAGTACCGGCAGTCCACTACAAGGGTCGTCAGGGCGACTATTATATTCTTGTGAGTTTACTTAAGTTGAGTATATACTACTTTGGAGCTCAACAAATTTTGTTTTGATGGTATTGGAAATTTTCAGGTAATGGATATGCTTGGTCCTAGCCTTTGGGATGTATGGAATTCACTGGGGCAGGCGTAAGCAACTTATCATCCCTTTTGATGTTACCTTGTTTCCCTCATGTTGCTAGTTCTGTACTAAAAGATTTAACATCTTTAATAGGATGTCTCCACATATGGCTGCATGCATTGCTGTAGAGGCTGTATCAATTCTCGAGAAGCTTCATTGTAAAGGGTAACTTACAATTGTCTTCTTGAAAAGGATCTACGGCCAAGAAGGGGGGTTTAATTGGACCTAAAGCAAATTTTATTTTTTTTTATGTTTTTCTTGATATGATGGCAAAATTAAAACTTGTACAACTAAACAAACTCTAGATGCTAAGACAAGACAAGCAAGCTAACAATTAATACTAAAAACACAAATTCACTCAATTGCAAGAATTTAAATTGCGGAATTGTAAAGGGACAAGAGATAAGGGTTTTTTCCCGAGGTTTGGAAAAGGCTTTCCCTTTTCCTACTCTTGTTGGAGCACTCTTCACGAAGAGGAGTATCACTCGGGTTTCACTCTGGTTAACCCTTTGCCACTCCGCAAGGTGGGCTCCAAGACCTTGTACACCTTCGCTTGATGATTTCCACAAATCGCCTTCGAAAGCTCACCAAGCCCTTTCTCCTCCGCTGCAAATGAAGTAACAAGCCCGATCAATATAGAGGATTAATCCGGATTAATCCCCCGCCATGAAGCTCTTCCTAGGCTCACTACCTCACCTTGGCTCTCTCCCTAGTATAGGCCTTAAACCCTAGAGCTCTCAAACACCTGGACTCGGAATATGGAAATTGGAGTCCCTTAGCCACCAAAAACGACCTAAAGGAGACAATAAATAAATACCCCCACTTTGAAAACTATCCTAGGTCAAAAGTTCCCTCACAGGACGGACCCGTTCGCTGCGAACCCATCCAGCACCAAGCGTTGAACCGTCCGCATCAATACACTGGACCGGGCACACCAGGGGGCCAGACCGTCCTCCCCAACATGTTGGACCGCCGGCTCCAAAGCGACGAACCGGACCGTGCCACACGGCGTCAGACCGAGGATTTCAATGCGCTGGACTGCGCCCTATAAAGCGCCGGACCATACCCTATAGAGCGTCGGACCGTCGCCTATAGATTGTTAGATTGTCGCCTATAGTGCGTCAGACCGTGGCTAGTGATGGTTTGCCACACACTACCTAGGCCGGACCGAGCTCCAGAGAGACTTGGTCTGCTGCAGCTTCACGCCGGATTGAGAGTGGTCCGGCCCACACGATACGTCAGACCGACAAACTGAAAACAACCTCTAATAGTTTCAAGGAGAACCAAACTGACTAGAAATTATCCTCTAGTTTTCGGACCCTTTCGAAACGTGGCAAAATCCTTCACCTCGTGCTTGATGCCTTCATTGAGGAGATCCGGGGTTCTGATAAATCCATGAACACCCCCAATTGAAATCAATCAACGTCCATACTGATCCATGTCATCAACACCACAATAATTACTCATCCATGGGGCCGAGAAAAACCAGTCTTCAACTGATCATCCTTAGATGTATCACTGTTCATTTTTGTTAACACGTCCTATGTCAGGTTTGTGCATGGTGATGTGAAACCGGAGAACTTTCTTCTTGGTCAGCCTGGATCACCTGATGAGAAGAAGCTTTTTCTTATTGATCTTGGTTTAGGTTTGTTTTTAATCAAGTTCTTATCTAAGTATGAAATTATTCCATGTCATCACTATATTTATTGATATAGCCCTGGGCCAGTCATTGACTCTGTATTTTGTTTGTATTTTTCTTCAGTTACCTTTCTTTTTGTTCATATGGTTTTGTCGAATTGTACAGCATCCAAGTGGAAGGAGTCATCTGGTCAGCATGTTGAGTATGATCAAAGGCCTGATATCTTCAGGTTAGTTTATTTCTCTGCACCTTTTTCTTTTTTCTCCTGTGGTGTCCTTTTATGTATCTGTTTTTTTTTTTTTCCTCCAGGGGAACAATTAGGTATGCTAGTGTCCATGCCCATTTAGGTCGTACAGGTAGTAGGAGGGATGATTTAGAGTCACTGGCGTACACCCTTATATTTCTAATAAGAGGAAGATTGCCTTGGCAAGGATACCAGGTAGAGCTTAAAATGCCTAGTGTTCATGACTTGATTCTCCATGTGCTCATTTCAGTCTATTCAATTGACTTGCTAAATAACGCAGGGAGATACCAAAAGTTTCCTTGTTTGCAAGAAGAAAATGGCTACTTCTCCGGAGATGCTATGTTGTTTCTGTCCAGCCCCTTTCAAACAGTTTCTTGAGATGGTCACAAATATGAAATTTGATGAAGAGCCAAATTATGCCAAACTTATTTCTCTTTTTGATAGTTTGATTGAAGCACCTGCCTCAAGGCCCATCAGAATTGATGGGGCTCTTAAGGTCTGTGCTACACTTCCTACTTTTCTACATTGTTTAGTCTGATCCTTTATCTCATCATATACCTTTCATCCCGTAAATCATAGGTTGGGCAGAAACGTGGAAGATTGCTTGTAAATCTAGAAGAAGATGAGCAGCCTAAGAAGAAAGTTAGATTGGGGAGCCCAGCAGCTCAATGGATTTCAGTTTACAATGCCAGGAGGCCCATGAAGCAGAGGTAGTTACATTAAATGATTAAAATATATGATACAAAGTGTGATCCATTGATATTAGTTTGGACTTGTGGTACTTGGTCTTGAGAGGTAAAAAAAAAAAAGTTATTGCGAGCTTTTTCACCGGAGAGTTATTGCATTAGCTGTGGAGGTAATATTTGAGATGATTTGAGTATTGTAGTTAATTTGGTTAGAAGTGTTTGTCAAACCATACTTGGTGGAACTGATGATAGATCAGTTAATTTTGGTCACGGTAGTACTTCTTCTCATGTTGTTTGTGTTCAGTTAGACGAGATATTAATGTTAAACCTGTCAGCTGAGCCTGGGCCAACTGTTTATATTAAACTCATATCACCCTGCTAGGCTTGATAGTTGATCAAGATTCCCAACAACTCCCCATTTATTACTTGTGCTGCATTTTGTTGGAGTTTTGCTTACTTAACATGAGATGTTTAACCTGTTCTGTATTGATTAGAACATTATCCTTCAAAATTAAAAGAGTCTTAGTAACTGGAATAAACAGAAACATGCAGATGCTGTCTATTTTGCAAATCTTAATGCAGCCATGTATATGATCTAAAGTATCTTTTGCCTTGGCCATTAATTGTAACCAGCTTATGCAACGCCTGATATACTGGTACCTTTTTATTGATTATAAGGTTTTGCTGTCCATGTTTAGATCAATCCTCTGCATGTAAGTGCAAATGATTCAGGCTTTACACTAGTTACAATGCGTACTTGTTTCATTTCTTTTCGTGTGCTTTCCTTTCTATTGAAAACGAAGTATCTCATTCTGAGTTTGACCTTGGTCCATATTATTATTTTCTAGCTTTCGAAAGTAAATAGAATGTTTAGCAGCATTGTCGCTATGTTTTGCACAATGTATTGTTGCCGCCAAAAATTTATGTTGAGATATCTTTCTTCTTTTTAGGTACCATTACAATGTGGCTGACACAAGGCTTCAGCAACATATAGAAAAGGGTAATGATGATGGCCTTTACATTAGTTCTGTGGCTTCTTCAGCAAACCTTTGGGCTCTCATTATGGATGCGGGAACAGGTTTCTGTTCTCAAGTTTTTGAGCTCTCGCCGGTTTTTCTACACAAGGTATAGTACAAATTGACAAGCATAATCAGGACATTTGACAAGCATAATCATTAATGTCCTGGATATATTGTTTAGCATGGATTCATAACTTATTCATTATACATAGGACTGGATAATGGAGCAGTGGGAGAAAAATTTCTACATTACAGCAATAGCTGGAGCAGCCAATGGAAGTTCATTGGTTGTGATGTCGAAAGGTCTGTGGGTCATGATTTGTTATTACTCATGCTCACCACTTGGCTTGTTGCTTTCCCTTAAGTGCTCCTTCCGAAAGGGCTTATTCATGATCTGCTACAATTCATTAATGTTGCTTTCCCTTACGTGCCCCTTCCGAAAGGACTTATTCATGATCTGCTACGATTCATTATGTGTCACTGTTGCAGGAACTCCATACACTCAACAATCATACAAGGTTAGCGAATCATTTCCCTTTAAGTGGATCAATAAAAAGTGGAAAGAGTGTTTCCATGTAACATCCATGGCCACTGCTGGAAATCGCTGGGGCGTGGTTATGTCAAGGAACTCGGGCTATTCTGAACAGGTTAGAATACATGGCCTTGTTGATCATATGTAATTATTCATTCCATAGATTTGCTAGTCTAGTTTCATGTAAACATTCTAGTGATTGTAGCAAGACTACTTATGAGCTACGGTTTTTATATAATTTCAGGTTGTAGAATTGGATTTCCTGTATCCAAGTGAAGGGATCCATCGGCGATGGGAGACTGGTTATAGAATAACTTCGACTGCAGCCACTAACGACCAAGCTGCTTTCATCTTGAGCATACCAAAACGGAAACCAGTGGACGAGACACAAGAAACCCTTCGGACGTCTGCCTTTCCCAGCAACCATGTTAAGGTATCTTTGCAGCTCATCTAAATGCAGGACTTACAAAATACTCTCTACCATTACTTAGTACCATATATGTGCTTGTGCTTCGGAGTTCAGTATCGTAGTATCTTCTGCTACTGTTCCAAGCTAATCCTGGGGCAATATCTGCAGGATAAATGGGCGAAAAATCTCTACATAGCTTCTATCTGCTACGGGCGAACCGTCTGTTGACCGTGCACGCTCATGTTGAAACTCAGGGAGGGGTAATTAGTATTGTGATGATCACTAAGAGATGTGAGATGGAAGAGAATTCTCATGATAGGATTAGAAAGCAGATGTTACGGTATGTTATTCTACCGTAATTGTAAAGAAAATGTTGTACCGAATGTCTGCAGTGGATCTTTTCCATAAGAAGCTAAAGACATTTCCTCATGAAATCCCTTTCCTTTCACCATGAAGTTTGGTTGATGTGCCTCTTGGACACTCGGAGCTTGTTGGTGGTTGATATGCTTTGCTGTGTTTAGATAGCGTTGTAGGCATGTTCTCGGTGTGATGATGTAGTCATGTAGCCTGTAGCCAACGAGAGGAACCTGGATCCCATGCAAGTCCAAGGCTTCTAAATGAGTCCGTAAAATCTTGGCCAAAAAAATTATTCTCACAACTGGACAAAAACTGGCCTTGTTTATTTCTCACAACTAGCCCCGTTCATATGTTCTGACTTTTCTTTACATACAAAGTTCTGAGTGAGTTTTCATAATGTACGGAGTATTGATATATAGGCAGCAACGTAATTCATCGCCGCCTGTGAGTTCCGCGTGAGTTACCTTGAAAAATGTTCAAGAGCAATCTGAAAAACAAAACATGCTAACATCTTTTTCAACAAACACAACTAGTGTTGTATAATGAGCATATTCAACTTCTGCACCCTTGGGTGGTAACTTTAAGGGACCTGCATTTGTTACATGTACCAACATATATCAGATTGACGCTGGCCCTAGTATTCAGAAGATACAATTAGGCTGTCTCCAACGTGAGACGCGAGGACGACGTGAGAGGAGAGAGAGACAGCTGAAGGAGAGTGAGGCGTAAGACCAACTCCAACGGTTTTCTCTCATGGCTTCCGTTCCATTCACAAAGGGATTCCTGTTCTCTTTAGTGCTCCAACGGATTCTCTTTAGTAATCCCTTCGCGAGAGGATTTCTCTCTCCAACCCCTCTAGAAAGA
Source organism: Olyra latifolia (assembly GCA_036346145.1). Classification (NCBI taxonomy): domain Eukaryota; kingdom Viridiplantae; phylum Streptophyta; class Magnoliopsida; order Poales; family Poaceae; genus Olyra; species Olyra latifolia. The sequence continues at coordinate 8,198,597 of CM070529.1, forward strand.
AATTCTTTCTCCTTTCCCTATATCATTTCCTTCGAAAGAATGTTGTTGGAGATGGTGTGAAATAAAGGGAATGTGGATTGAGAAGGGAATGAGGAAGGAAATAAAATAAAGGGAAAATGGTTGGAGACGGCTTAAGCCTCGCGCAGGAGCGGAGCAGTGACGTCGGCCGCATCGTCACCCTCGCGCAAACCCACCGTGCTCGAGGTGCCAGCGTCGCGCTGGCGCCTCGCGTTGGAAGGACGCAAGCTAGCCTAGCTCGCTGGGAAGCATGCATGCATGCATATGTTGCAAGCAATGTATACTTTACATTATTTATTTATTTTATTATTATTATTATTATTATTATTATTATTTGGAGGAGGGTTAAATAGGTAAAAAAGGATAAAATTAAAAATGGTTTTGAGAGAATTTAAAACAATACTACATATTATTATTATGCATTTTTAATTTAATCCATGCGTTGTAATCGTTTGTGAACTACGTATTTCAAAAGCTAGCTAAATATTATTATTATTATCAATAATATTTAATTGTATTTACATATTTAGTTATATTCACATTATGTAATAAAAAAAGATTTAGCTAAGAACAATAAACACATATAAATATTTGGGACCCACTGCTACTGCCTCATCATTGAAGAGGTGGGAGCTAGTAGAGGTGGCGGTGAGATGTGGGTCCCACACTAGCACCTCTCTCCCACCTCCACCATTAAAAGGGGTGGGAGCTAATGGAGGTGTTAGCTGACGTGGCGTCTACGTGGCACCACTACCACCTCCACTAGGTCCCCAACCATTGGAGGCAGCCTTATGGGTTTCTAGAAGTAAGCTGACACATCTATCAGCAACCAACCATAGAAGAGTGCAGCAATTGTTTATAAGTAGTCTAACCTGTTCTCGTCAGCTTATCTTATCTGATTTATTTATCTTTTTTGACTTTTCTTTTAACTTTGAAAGTTTCTTGAGGTAGTCTCGATAGTCCGATCCGCTTCGTTCGACTTGTGTTTTAAAGGTTTTAGACAAGTCTTTGAGATAGAAAAAAAGATTAAAAAACAAATCATTTTTATTTTAAATAAAAATAAGTTCTAACCTCAAATAAAACAAATAACACTTTATAAGCTGAAAAGAGCAGAGCCAAACAAAGTGACAACACACTAAGCAGCCGTTCAGTAACCAATTGCTACTTTTGAGAACATAGCAATGGTCTGTAGACCAGAGAGACTTGTGAAAAAATCTCTGGAATCAGGGCATATGGAATGATCATCTCACAGGAGAGCAATTAGGGCCGTCCTAATACACATACAAAATAAGGACAATCCTAGTGGCCGACGAACCAGAGGATTGAAGCGGTGTTGAGATCAAAGGAGCCGCCGACTAGCAGGCCGGCGAGGCCAAGCAAAGGGGCCGACCAACCTCTCGCCCGTCCTGGCGGCGCTGGTCCCCTCGCTGGCTCGCAGCAGCCTCGCACACCAGGCACAAGAACCGCTCGGCGGCGGCCTCGCGCGCCAGCCGCCAACTCACTCCAGTCTCCAGGAAGGGGACGAAACGGGTGGGTAAGTGGGCTAGGCCGCATCAGGGTGGGCTTCTCAGCCCATGTAACGAGCTCGCCTCCCCAGTTCCCACCCACGCAATTCCTCTGCGTGGGTGGGATTTTGTGCAGCATTCTTGCATGCTATTTCCTGGGGGATGGTAATTTTACCTTTCACGTTGTATCTCTTTCTTATTTCTGAGTTTCTTTTTAGAAAAAAAATATGTTACATTGACATGCCATTCGTTAATGCAGAGTTTTTACAAACACCAGTGATAAGGATCGGAATTCAGAAGTAGCACGGAGCAGAAGTCAACCAATGGCTGTGTTGATTAATGTTTCCCACAGGTACGTTGTTGATCTGGTTGGTATAGTTTTCATGTTTAGGTTGTAATTCTAATTCCGTTCCTACTTTGGTAGGATTTTTCCATCAGCGGACAAATCTACGTCTTTCAAATCTTCGTAGTCTACCTTCAATTGACTAGAATTGCTTTCTACCGACCTCTTCAGATTACGTAATACGGATTTTTCTAGAGAGGCAGGCCAAATGTTAGGCCCGATGATTCTTGCATTGTCACTTCTGGACTGCATGCTACAGCTTGTTGCTCTCATGCTCTGTATTCTCCTTCAAAGATAGCTAAGTAACCAGAGCTAGCTACTATTACGCTCGCACGGTGTTCAATTTTAACTGTACACATATTTTAATCTTCCTCTTTGGAATTATAAATCGGATTTGTTCTTTGAATCTTTTATGCAGGCTAGCTAGCACATAAACTACAAGGAATTCTTTTGGAGCAACATGCACTGCGGAGGAAACTGATTGCCTACATTAGTTGAAGGAACGATATGGATCTTTCTGTGTTGTCCATTCGACGGATCAAAATACATCTTTTTGCGATGTCCATTCGATCAATCAAAAATAAAATTATAGCGCTAACTCCCCTTTATTTTTTTATCTCACGGATTATGAATTATTACGGATGAATCATCATTTCTTGGAGCCAACCCCTTTGCCCTGTCAAAACCGTTTCTCGAATTACTCCTTGGTTTCACATAGCTCTCAGAACTCGGTTAAATCAAACGTTCTATCTTCTTTGTATCGCTTTTCGAAACTATCAAAGATCAATATTTTAGTTTGACCCATTCGATTCCTGTCCGATCCAATTGAGCCCGCGATTACATGAGATTACCATAGGGCCTTGATCACCACATCTGGTCCGATTCTTGCCAACAGTAGCCTATCGAATGGTCCGAGCCTTCTGCCCAGAGTGATCAACACCACCTATTGATTCGTCGATTGCCGCCATGCTCCACCTTGCACCGAGCCATGTGTTTTCCTCAGCGCAGGCATGTATGCATAATCCTTACGCCTCCACCAAGATCATCTACATCACCAACCTTGCGTTGATACCACTTGTTGGAGCCCATAGCGATCCGGCCATCTCATGGCCCACAGCGATCCGGCTCCCTCGGAGAGCTTCCCCTAAGACTAACACATGGTCCTATGCCTAGGTGACTAGGTCCCATTGGGCTTCCTACATCCATAGGTCCAACCAGAGCTACAACCAAGATCCTGGACCCACTCAACCAAAAAGACTAGCTTGATAGGTGATGGACGCCACACAGTTATAAGTTACATCGGCAATGCCCCCTTTATATAGATTGACAATATGATGGGAAAGAAGTGATCAACAAATTCTCTGGTCACATACAAGAATTTTTTCCCCTTAAAACAAAGACAAACTCATGAAAAGAAATACACCAAACATACATCACAAGTTAAAACAACTAACTACATTGTAAGAAACTAGTTGAGTGTCCTTGCTTTGCTACAAAGAAATCTAAATTCTACCATCGAGATTATGACAAAGTGAGTCATATGCCTTTAGCTTTGCCATACGCACAACACGGCACGTTGCGACTCAGAAGCGACCGTGTGAGTGTTATTCTTAGTGACTGAGCGATTGTGTGATGCCTGCTACGCCCAATAGCATGTTGGGTAATTTTTGTGGATAAGATGAATTTGTTATAATGGATGACATAATGGGTATTTTCATTGAAGTGTGACGCTGACCACGATCTCATCTAAACATGCAGAAAAATTTCATACTGTCAAAATTAATATGTAATATCTGCAAAATAGATAGAAGTTTGCACACTAACAACAGCAAAATTCTAGTCACCACCTTGCACGACCAGCTGCTGGTCAAGTGCTCAGTGCTCACAACGTTGCCAACCACCTGTTCGAGGATATGCTTTGCCCATACCACTATCATACCAGAGATGCCAAAGCTGCCAGTGCTTGCGTGCGTGCTGGTGTGAGGATGTTTCAAACAGAAGGCCAAAATTTGTAGCCGTTCTCCCAAGTGAGCCGTAAGATCCCAAGACCCCCATGCCATCCCACCCCTTCGCTAGTTCAACAGAAACAGAGTTTTTTCTAAAAAAATAGAAACAAAGTTCATCCGCAAATCGGCATGGAAGAGCCGAGGGCAGAGGATGGTGCCGACGATGCTCCTACCACCCTACCGCCTACGTGTGGCGGCGGTAGGAGCATCTCAGTCTCTCGCTCCAGCTTCATCGCCACCTCTCCCTCTCTGCCACTGTCGATGGCGGGGAAGCCAAGGGCGAAGAGGAAGAGCCTACCTGCTTCGGAGAAGAGAAGGCGAGGACGGAGGGTGTTGTTAATGATCCATGCGCTATGCCATCGCCTACATCTCACTGGTCCCGCCATGATGAGAGCATCGGCATGGGCCGTTCCTGCTCCCCCTCTCTGCCACCGTCGCCGTGAGAGCCGCACGAGCCAAGCGCTGTCGGCATCAACGAGAAATTAACATCATCCTGCGGCGGCGACAACGGCAGCGGCAAGGCCAAAGACGTCATGGGCTATCGGGAAGGGGCTATTGGGTCTGCAGAGGAGAAGGCGACGGTAGTGCACCAAACAGCGGCCTTCGATGCACTGACTGTCGTGCTCCTTTTTGAATTGACCACGTTAAAGCAGTGCAAGGAGGAGCTTGAGCGGTGAGAGGAGAAGGTGAGGCAAAGGGAGGTGGACATGGAGCAGCTCGAGTAGCAATTGACATGGAAGGAACAAGGCTTGAGGGGGAGGGAGGATACAGTGATGCAGTGGCAGGAGGCGGTGGTGCTGAAGGAGAAGGAGACGGATGTCTGGTAGGAGCACTTGACGCAACAGGAGGCGGTGGTGCTAAAGGAGAAGGAGAGGGACGTCTGGTCGGAGCACTTGAAGCAGTGGGAGGCGGAGGTGGAGGAGCAACAACTTGATGCAGATCAGATATGTGCTAAACTCCAACAATGGTTGGAGTGGGCGGAGGCGGATTGGTCTGATAGGGAGAGAAGACTATGGCGGAGGAAGGATGATCTGGGGGGTGCAGCTCCTGTTGAAGGACGCATAGGATGCGGAGGAGACCTAGCTTCGTAGAGAGATGGCTCGTGTGCTCGTGAGCATTTCAACTCTAGCTTCCTCACTTGGAAGGACGGACGCGCCGACGAGGATCGCACGTCTCTTACGTAGCCCTTGCTTTAGCCTCAGCCGACGTAGATGACGAAGCCGATGCTGCTTCCTTGCAACATATCGGCGCCCGCGACAGTCGTAGAGGAGGCAGGCACGACAATCCCTATGCTTGATCACAATGTGAGTGTCATTAACCATCTTTACTTTACAGTATCGAGTCACTGAATCATGGTAGGTTTAGAGTCTTCAGACCGTTCAGTACTATATAGCACATAAGCAGTTTCAGTGTATTTTACTTCATTGCTTAGAGCTCACCATATTCTTTCAAACAAACCATATAGTAGTTCCAGGAGTAACCAGTGGAGCAAGCCTACTACTCCTGCCTAGGTGCGCGCAGTCAGACGTTTTTACATGCGAGCGCGTGGTTAATCATATATCTAACCTATGTACTTGCGGTTGCCTCGATCGATCCCAAATAATTCCTTCGAAAAACTCACAAATCAAGAATTACTATTTAAGCCCATTGCAAATATTGGATTTTTGAAAGTCATGAATCCAAGCGATTAAAGTCGGTGTTCTTTACAGTTTACCTACCTTATTTACTTAGCATTGTTTACAAAATACAGACGCTTCGGTTTTTTTTTTTGTATTTTTTCATCTCCAAATGAACCCGGCTCTCGAGGCCCCTCAATAAGCTCACAAAATTTAATTTTTCTCAAATTTAAATACATTAAAAAATTAGAGAACATTTATATTTAATGGACCCTACTGGCACGACCAAAATTGTTTTCTATGATACAGGCACATTGTTATTAACCCTATCAAACCAAGCGAATACTCCATAGGGAGCTCAATAATAGAATATGCTCTACTCCCAAGTCCAAACTACGGTGAGTGACCATCATGGTCAATCAATTACCAGCTATCTTTCCCGTCCATTTGCTTAATGAATCATTTATATCGATTATCATAATACTTGTGCTACAATATAGGTGGTTTAATTTGGATCCAATAATTAGTAGTGGATTGTTTAGGTTGCAATCACATGTTTGGTGCGACTTAACAAAAGGGGATTCAACATGACAAAAGGTAAGAGCCTCTATTTATAACATAGCATAACCATTGGATATTTGACACTTATCAATATCCTAAACATCATTCTAAATAAATATATGTACTCTAGAACAATTAATCCCTACAAATATCTAGAGAGTACATACTCTTCTTACAATACATCTATTCTCTAGACTTCTATACCTAGATATCTAAATTCTAGATAATTCTTGTCTACCCTATATGCTTCCACTATGACTGAATAGATGTATTGCTAAAAAGTTGGACATTGAGAGCTTTAACAAGCGACTTTGAGAAGCCATAATTAGATAAATGCGACTGCTAACTTGTCAAATAAGAGAAATGCCATCGTAGAGTCGCTGTTCCCAAAATTGCAGTTATAAAACAGGTATAATTGTAAAAGTGTCACTATTCTGACACCTTTTGATCTGTATTTTCATATTAAGATTGTTTTACCTCTGCTCTTTTCTTCCTTCCTCCTCTCTCTCTTCTTCCTCTTTCTTCTTCACCGGAGAGCATAGCCCCCATCCCTGACAGGAGCCCCATGGATGCTGCCGTTGGTGAGGGCGGAGGCGGTGGCCGTCCAGGAGGAAGACAGAGTGAGGGAAAGCTGCGATGAGGAGCTTGCCGCCATCTTCTTGAGCTCCAACCCGCGGGAGGCGCCGCCGGTGAGGGAGGAAAGAAGGAGGAGGCCGTGCGGAGAGGCACTACCAACGAGGGCAAAGGCGGCGGCAGTCCAGGAGGAAGAGAGAGGAGCTCGCCGCCGTCCTCTTGAGCTCTAGCCCAAGAGCCCAACGAGGAGCATGTGCACCGTTGTCATGCTCTCTCCGGTGAGCTTAGATTTAGAGGAGAGGAGGCGTGTGGGGAGGTGTCGATGGCAACGGAGGAAAGGACGAGGGTGCGTGGGAAGGCGCATTGACGAGGGAGGGAAGTCACGGCTAAGAGCTCCCATGTATACCTGTTCATGGGCAGCCTGGCCCGGACCAGGCCCTTTTTTGGACCAGGCCGGCCGAAAACTAAGCCCACCGGGCGTGGGCTCGGGCTCACAAAAAAGTAAAAATCCAATGCAAAGTCGGGCTTCGGGCCGAGCTTTTGCTAGGCTTTTGGGCTTCGGGCCGGGCTTGGGCCCGGTTCGCCAAAAAAATTTTCGGGCCAGGCCGGGCTCGGTCTCGAGTCGAAGTGACCGGGCTTTTCCAAGCCCGGCCTGGGCCGGAGGATGATTAGGTCTACTCCCATGGCAGCGCCAGCGTGCCTAGGAAGGAGAGAGAGGGGGGAGGAGGAGAAAAAAAAGGTGGAGATGACAACATGTAAATAGAGAATAGAGATGAGGGTAAAATTGCCCGGTTTCGAAAATACAATGCCAAAATGGGGCACATGTCAAGTAAAATTATACCGATTTTATAATAATAATTCTGTGAGGAGCAGCTCTACGATAGCATATCTCTTATTTGGTAACTTAGCAATATCAGATGTCTAATTAACCCTTAAATAAATGTAATGGATCTAATGGTACACGTCTCTGTAGCTACAGGCAGCATTTACATGTGGTATGTATGTCAAATATACCTTTTTTTTGAGAGGTACGTCAAATATACTTGCCACGTCGAATTGGTGTGGTAACTGATGTTCCTCAAATGTTGAGTGTCATCAACCTTGAAGCTCACACTGTCGTTTTGAATGACAGCAATTGCAGAATGACTGAACTGAAGAAAAGCAAGAGGGTTAAAAGTTAACACAGATGAAACCTACGGAGTTAATGTTCATAAGAAGGTTCAAAGGAGGCTCGGCTACACATTAAGTACCTGTTACTTCAACGAACGTTGCCCCTTGCTTGAACATCTCTGAGTAGGACTATAGCTCTCACAGAGTAACTGGCACACCTGATTTTAAAACAGAACACACCATCTAAAGCACCAAGAAATGACAAAACACAAAATGAGAGAGCTATATCAGGAGTACGACAATAATGTATTTTGTTGTTTAACAGCACAAGAGAATAAGGATAAAGGAAATGGCATAAAGAAACTACTAGAATACATGGCATAGCTTAGTTGTTCATACAGGCGCTGTCCAAATCCAGTGTTCTCATGGAGTTTCTGATGCCCTGACCCCTGAGCTGTATATGCAAGCACCAGGACTCAACAGACTTGGTTACACTAGGGTCTTAATAGAACTAGTTACTACATTTTATTTGCTCAAATGCATGAAGATTGAAGACGAATGATTTGAGTATTACTGTTCTTCCAAACATGATTTTTGCACCATGATTTCCTTGAGTGATGGCCTAAAGAAAAAAAAAAAGAGATTTTGAAGTACTGAAATAGAATATATCTTAATCTCTTATGACTAGATATTGTTTTAACACCAGTACCCCCTGCTGATATTGTTGGCAGGCTGCATGAAATGGAAATAGAAAATTAGGAATTAAGTCAATAGTGATTAGTGAAGCCTAGCACTAGAAAGCGGTGAGTTTCACAACCGAAATCAAAACATCTGTAAGCAAGTTTCTATCAAATATGGCTTCTAAAGCAGACACTGAAATGTAACGACTGTATAGGCTGAACATATGAGTATATGACCATATCTCTAAATTACTATAAAACCAGGATTTTGGAATAAGGTTCTGGGCATCTCATTATGCAATTTTAATACAACAAAATTAGTGAAAAGTAAGGGATGACATCAAGGGCACAAAACCTTAAATTTTTTTTTTGAAAGTGGCGGGAGAACTGCCATCCATTGATTAAAAGAGATGTAGTACAACGGTTACAAGTTCAGGGGGACCTCCCAGGGGGGCCCCGAGACGCTAGTTAATTACAAATTTGGCACCTGCGGCTACCCAGAGCCGCAGGGCATCAAGTAGTGAGACTATGAAGGCAGGGCGCACCATCTCGGTCGCGCGGAAGATGCGGTTGTTGCGCTCTATCCAAATGTGTCAGATGGTTGCAGTGGCGATTGACAAGGTGCCGCGGGAGGATCTGGCTATGTCGTCGCACCACCAGCTGAGGAGGCAGGACTGGTGGTGCCAGGATGCAGGGTCAAGGGAGGGGTTGTCAGTGGAGGCAGCGACTCTCATCCAGACGAAGGAGCTGAACTCGCAGTGTATAAAAAGGTGCTCCGGGGTCTCAAGGTTGCGGTGACAGAGGGGGCAGAAGTAATCATTGGGCAAGTGTCTTCTTAAGAGGGCGTCTGCAGTCAGGATGCATCTGTGGAGTAGGAGCCAGAGGAAGAATTTACATTTCGAGGAGGCCCATAGCTTCCAGACGCGAGTGGTCGCGGGAGGTTTACAGCGGCCTGTGAACTGCAAATTGTAAGCGGATTTAACGGAGAAGTTGCCATCACAAGAGAACCTCCAGGTGACCTGGTCACTGGCACCCTCGTCCAGCGTGGTTGAGAGGATTTGGCGTAGTAACAGGACGAGCTGGGGGAACATTTGCAGCGTGAAATTGCGCCTTAGGTCGGAGATCCAAGTGTTGTTGGTTAAGGCCTCCGATACTGATCTATTCTTCTTGGAGGAGGCTGCGAAGAGAAGTGGGGCTAGAAGCTTCGGGGAGGTCCCAAGAAGCCAGTGGTCGTCCCAGAACAAGAAGTTGTCCCCGTTGCCGAGGGTTAGGTTGGTGCCGACTTGAAAGAGAGCAGTATCAGAGCTAGGCTGGTTGCCGAGCGAGCCAGCCCAAGCTTTAAGCGGGGAGGACTTGTTTAGCCAGAGCCAGCGTAGTCGAAGAGCGCGGGCAAAGCGTGTCAGGTCCAGAACACCCAGGCCACCCAATGAAGTCGGAGAGCAGACGGTGCCCCAGGGAAGCCGGCATTGGCCCCCAGAGGCGAAGCCAGTGCCGCACCAAAGCCACCCCCTTCTGATCTTATCAATCTTTTGGAGGACAGAGCTGGGCGGTTTGATGACCGAGAGGATATAGGTCAGCAGGGCCGAGAGGATGGATTTAAGCAAGGTGAGTCTTCCGCCTTTGGACATGAGGGGGCCCCGCCACCCGGCCAGGCGGTTTGAGATCTTGTCAATGAGTTGTTGGAAGTAAACATGACGGAGTCTTTTGATGGAGAGCGGGAGTCCAAGATATCTGAGCGGGAAGGAGGCTTGGCTTGCGGGGAAGTCTTGAAGAATGTCAGCGAGGTCAAGGTGCTCGCATCTTATGGGCATGACCTGGCTCTTGGAAGTGTTCGCTCGGAGGCCGGAAATTTCTCCAAAACCTCATAGTAGGAGAGCCAGGGCGGAGATGTCACTCTTGGTGGGGTTAGAAAAAATGGCAGCATCGTCCGCGAAGAGGGAGGCGCGAAGGCTAGCTGGCACGCCACTGACGGGGGATAGCACCCCAGCTTCTGTTGCTCGTTGTAGAAGAACATTAAGTGGCTCGATGGCGAGGTTGAAAAGGAGGGGCGACAGGGAGTCGCCCTGGCGGAGCCCCCTACAATGGTGGATGATGTTGCCGGGGTGGCCATTGAGGAGGACCCTAGAGGTGGAAGAGGCGAGGGAGAGGGCGATCCAGTTCCGCCAGCGAGTGCCAAAGCCCCGGGCACGGAGATTGTCGAGTAGGTAGGTCCAGAAAACGGAGTCAAAAGCTTTCTCGAGATCGAGTTTGAGAAATAGGGACAGGGTGCGGGATCTGTGTAGGGCCTTGGCCGTACCTTGAACAAAGAGGAATTTATCTTGAAAAAACCCTAATTATTGACAATAACAGGTAAATAACTTTACAAGACTACTCGTAATGCCTTGAGGACTCTGCTACAGGAATCATGTTTTTTTATTAAAAAAAAGTGAGTTAAGTGTGATGCCAACACTTCTACACATAGTGATGTATAATAGATCATAACAAGAATGTCTTCTATGGCTTCTGAAGTACTACAAAGAACCGTGCAAAGATGTCAAAATTGGTGCCAGTCTATTCTCTACAAGAACATTTCCCTCCCGTGAAAATATGAAACCCACTAGTCTCTTGACTGAAATCTCTTTGAGTAGCCACTGAGGCATACTCCAGAAATGAATGGCAGTCTCCGCACATGCGGATATTCTTCACAACACGAACTGTTTGCCCAGAACCTGCCATTAAAAGACCATACACGGCAGCTAGCTTTGCGCTATGGTACATCAAGAAGTGCCTCTTTTGATATTCCTCAACATCATGTAACGCAAAGGAGGTGTCTGGTTCATACCCAGCCTTTATACAATCAAGGATTGGCACGTCCAGACCAGCATAGATGTCCTTGGACTGCGGGTGCGATCTATCTCGTGCAAAAAACGAGTGAATGTTGTTGTCATGAAATGTCCAGCTCCTTGCTGGAATCTTGCGCATACTCATTTCGTGCATATCCAGCCTTGTGCTCTCAGAACAGTGCCATTTTTCTGATTCTGAGTAGAGATTTGATGTCAGAACATATGTGGATGGATCTTGTCGCTCCAATGCAAGTACATGCTTCATTGCTCTCTTCCGCAACAGTCATATTGCACTGCTTGCTACAGCTGTCTAGCAAAGATCGCCATACTAATGCATTAGGCTTGAACGGCATGCTACCTATAAGCAGTTCATTGCACTCATCCGCACAGTCATATTGCACTGCTTGCTACAGCTGTCTAGCAAAAATCACCAAACTAATTCATTAGGCTTGAATGGCGTACTACCTATGAGCAGTTCTGCCTCATCAAAATGACCCCAGCAGCCAAGGACAAACAAATGCTGCAGAGTGCTCCATGGCTGGTTCAATGCCATATGAGCTTGACATAGAGAAAAATAATTCCCTACATTTATTTGTAGAGTCTGAGCTTGTGTAACTGCAAGCTGATACGATCAGAAGAAAGGTGATGGAACCAGGCTGTATGAATAATCTCTCCATTTGAGACCATAAGTCCAGTATCTCATCACCCTGGTAATGAAGAAGTTGAGAAGTGATAACTGCATTCCATGACACTAAGTCCATATAAGGCCTTAGCTCAAAGAAATTGAACGCATCTTCCAATTCCCCATACATACTACCAATCGCATTACCAACTCCGCTAGCACACAAAAGCCCAGATCTTGCAGCAAAAGAATGCATTTGCTTTCCAAGTTCAACAAAACCTAATGCACCACATACTCCAAGAATAGTGGTTAGAATGAATTCATCGATGAACTGAACATCACTGGTTATGAACATCCGAAGGAAGGTAGAAAGTGCTTTCTCATACTCCCCTTCTCTGAAACTAGACAGCAGCAAAGAACTGCAAGCAATGTGAAAGCTCTCCTCATGGTGCTATTGCTCGAACAACAGGCACTACTAGGGAATCGGGCTTCAGTCCCGGTTCGGAACGGGCTTTAGTCCCGGTTCCTGAACCGGGACAGCCAATGTGGGACCGATGCCTCTTGGGCATCAGTCCCGGTTCCAACGAGCCAAGACTAAGGCCCTATATGCGCTGGCGGGGGAGTCTATCAGTCCCAGTTGGTGTCTCTAACCGGGACTCTGTTGTCTCGGTTGGTGTCTCCAACCAGGACTGTGATGCGCATGTGATGTGAGACATCTACCACGTCCCTAGCTATTATATTTATTTTATTATCCCCTAGGTATTATATTTATTTTATTTATACATGCATGTGTTAAATTACAATTAATTAAAACCTATATAATTAATCATGCATAATTAGCTGATAATTAAATCAAAGGACATTCATTAAAACTTTAATTACAACTAATAAAAATGTATTACAATAGCTAGCTAGCCTATATATAAGTATCACATATGTACACAATTACACATATTTTTGTTTATCGGGATCTTTTACGTGCATTGCTCTTGGTAGCCGTAGATGTTGACCCCGACGGTTGACCGGTCTCTTTGGAGGGCTCCGGCTCCGGAACATGATTAAAAATATGGTGGTAATGCTCGTCCGTGGGACTTACGACCTCATTAAAAATGAAGCCGGTGAGTTGCTCTTGTATTGCTTTGACACGCACCGACGAGAGTTCCGGGCCTTTGTCCAAACCTTTTTTCACCAATTTTAGGGGAACCTGTTATTAATTAGGAAAATTAACTAATTAATCCTTGAATCTATAGAAGATCGATGTCCGAAATAGCTAGGCATTAGTAAGGTACTAATTACATATACTTACCGCAAACTATTCACCTTTTCTCGTATAGTCAGCAGTGCCTCCGACGAAGTTGTGCATCATATCGCATACATAGAAGCCGCAAAAATTGTTTCTCGGTCGCTGATGCAAGATCTGTGGTGAAAATGTTGGAAGCGTGAAATGGATGCATGAAAATTAAGTTAACTAAAAAACTAGTATTATGATATACATACATATTTAGCGAGGCGCAACTCAAAATTCTTCTTGAATTCCCCAACGTTTTTGTCACAAAACTTGCGAAGGCAGTACACATGTGATCACGAATTATACATTATGAGAGTTTGTTCAAATGGAAAAAACAGAAGTAGCATAATAATGAAAGGAACAAGAATGTACCGGTTGAGCATGGCGATGAAGTCTTTGTACTTTTCATGGGGTTTCCGCAGAGAGTCCATAACCATTATCTGGCTTCTATCTAGCTCAATAATAAAAAGGCCTAGTGAAAGCTACACATATATATGTTAGCATAGGTTGCTAATTTGTTGTAACACCCTGTTAAGAAAAAGGATTTGAACGAGGTGGTACAAAAACACATACTCAAATTCATAGGCTAGAAGTATCCGTGACTTGAATCTTTGGCCCATTAGCGCGTTGTATATGTTCTCCTCTGTATCTTTTGGGTGGGCCCTAACTGTTCGCTCGTTGATAACTACTGGGTCAAGGAAGCCAATGTTGTAAATGTTCTCCCTTTGGCATCTTTGTATCTCCATTCTACACAAGAAGAAATTAGTTAGGCTTGCAAGTTAGTATACTATAAGAGGGCGTATGATGGAATTTAGAAACGAGACACTTACAGAGTCCAGCAACCCAACATGCTCACGTCGAGGGCCCTTGCCTGGTATAGCTCGTACAGAGGCTCCCATTGGAACAAGAATTCAGTCCCTACGAAAAAAGTGTTGTTGCTTGATCCGGACGGCGACCATTTCTAGTCCATATTTAGCCGTGTGCAAGTACTATTGGTGGAGTTGCCGCATTTTCGTTGTTAGCTAAGGAATCTCCTCACGCCTAACCAATGATGCACTTGGCACAAATCTCCATGCTACCTCTGCTGTTGGGATGTCCTTAAGGCCCAATACCTGATCTGGATCAAATCCAGTTTCATCATAGAAATTGTTCATCTCCTGCGCGACCTCTTCTGCCGTCCGCTCCTGTAGCATCTCCTTATCAGATTCCTTACGCAAGATGCGCTCGTAGTCTGATACAGCCGGCCTTTCTGATTTCTGTATGCTATCTTTCAATGTTTTGAGACACCTTTTGCCTTTATGCCATTCATCCGTACCAGGCTGGACCCTCGGTGGAGATGCTTTCTTAGCGAAATGTGCGGTGACCTCGCCTCTTACTATCCACTCGATCTCCTTATCGGTCATATGGTATGCTAGCTTCAGAGGAGATTACTTTTTGGATTTGGTGGACCCAGCCTTCTTGAGAAGTGCTGGCCTCTCAGCCGAGTTGTTTGACCTGGCCCGCACTTGCTTGGGAAACGATGTTGGAGTTGGAGTTCCACTTGCAGGGCTTTGTTGAGGAGATGGGCTTCGTTGAGGAGACGGTGTAAAAGGTTGTGGAATTGACGCTGGAGACCGTGGAGAGGACACGTCCACGTTATCTCGCAAAATGATGAACCGCTTGCGCCACACGATGAAACTGTGCACTGCATCTCCTAGCTTTGTACTCCCGTCACCTCCTTCGAACTCGAGGTCAAGGTCCCCGTACCCTAGGCATACCTCGTCCACCGAGACCTTGGCGTAGCCCGACGCTATCGATTGGCCATGGATGAGCTGTCCTGACTCCACCGGGTAAGCCATGCCTTCAGCCACCTTGAAGGATAGGTTCCGTGCTTCGACGTGCATCTCACAAGGTATCCGCTGTGTGATGTCGTCCACGGGATAACGTCCCAAGTCCTCTTCGGGCAGCCCACCGGAAGCGCAGCTGCTCCGTTGCGCTGAGAGGCTGATGACGTTGGGATTACTGGGAGGTTGTGGATGGCCCTCCTCCCGCTGTTGGCTCAAGGCTAGCTGCACCTCTCTTCGGACCGTTTCTTGTATGCTCGCCTGTGTTGCTCTTAGGACATCTTGAAGGTCACGGAGCTATTGTGCCTGTCGGGCCTTGCCTCTCGCCCGACTCCTGTAAGTATCGACGTCCTGAGCGAAACCCACCTTCCACGGGACGACACCAATGCCTCTTGTACGTCCAGGGTGCTCCGGGTTCTGTAGGGCCCTAATTAGCTCATCATTCTCCCTGTCTGACATGAAGGTGCCATGGGCCGACTCATCATTGGCCTCTTGAAGCCTTCTGACGACTTCTCTGATCTTGTCACCAAACACCGCCCTATCGTCGTCATCAAGGCCGCCGTCATGACCAAAGAACCAATTTCTCGATCTGTTTGACCATCTCATTGTTACGGGTTCCACACTCTTCACTGGCAAGTCATGTTCTCTCTTGTCCCATTTGGGTATCGCCTTGCGGTAACCACCAGAGCCGAGACGGTGGTGGTATTGCTTCTTTGCTGCATTCTGCTTGTTCTTTTCAATTAAACTCTGACCTTGTTCCGAACTCTTGTACCGCACGAATTCATCCCAGTGATCTTGAAGCTTTGAGAACTTATTGAAGTCGGGGGTTAGATTCTTCTTAACATATGCATTGTTCAGCTTCTTTTTGAACGTCTGAAGTGCCAGTGCCATCTTCTTCAATGTGGGTTGGTAGTCGTATCTAGTTTGCTTAGTCATGCACGTTACCTGGGTTTGGTTTAATTAATATTGATTAATGAGAGGTATGGAATTGAGAGTAAAGGCATGTGTTGCTTTTACATAAGGAAGACATGTGTTGCCCCATATTGGTAAAGCATGTGTTGCTCTTGTGTGATTGTTGCATGTGTTGCAAATTGTTAACAATCTAGGTGGGTGTTTTGACTAAGGCAAGTGGTACTGTGTGTCGCTGAAGCCTGTGTGGCTAGGCTAAGAGGCAAATCTAGAAGAAAGTGTTGTCTTGGTTACCCTAAGAACTTAATCTTATAAAAGCATGCTAGACAAAATACAGTACATGCCATGAGTTTGACTTCGGTTAAGTCTGGCAATTGAGCTACTAAATGTGAGCTTGTGGTATCTCAAGGCAAGCTAGGCAAGAACTACTTATGAGGGTTCTTTGGGAGAGATGTGCTGCTTATGAGGGCCATCATGCATTCGATGTTGTTGTACTAACTGTGTGTAGCCCAGCGATCTAGATGTTTGACTCTAGGTGGTATAGTAGTCATCGGGAGGACCACCTGCTTAAATTTAGTTCCATGACTGTTGGGTTACAAGTGTCTCCTTCCTGGCCAGAGATTGAGATATAAGTATCTTATGGGTAATTATGTGCAACCTCTGCAGAGTGTTAAAAACTATTCGAATAGCCGTGTTCTCGATTATGAACAATTGTTGGGTTGTATTGAGCAAGATATAGTATTTTCAAATGCAATGGTGGGTTGTCATTGTGGTTACTACTGGGTGCAGGTTATCAAGTTTTGTGCTATGTTTAGGCTTTGTGCCGTTGCTTATGGATTAAAGTGTTGTTTATCAAATGATTTACTTATTTGCTTTTGAATCTATTTATTTTATTATGTCTTTGTTAAATGCTGTTAATGCAAAATAATCCTGTGGCCTATCCTTTGTACTAAGCTTGCATATAAATGATAGAATTGCATTAATCGACTGTGTGAGATTTGCTGAGTATTCGTTTATACTCATTCTTGCAAACCTTTGTTTGTGGTCTGCCTATTCATCCCGGCAGGATAAGAAGTTGAAGAATTATCCCCGTTGTTTAAGAACGATCTACCTGGAGGCGAGTAGCTGGACGTGCTTCCCAGTCAGAAGGCTGTGGCTCTTGATGAGACTTCTATCTTATTTAATTTGATTACTAGCTGCAATAAATTACTCTGATGAACTTGTTATTTAGCCCTACGTGGCATTTGGATCTTATTTGTAACAAGTGGAGGCTATATCTAGTACTTTTCTTTCGATGTACTGTGATGATATCCACTGATGAAGTCACTTGTGCTCACTAGAATTGATCCTAGACTAATGATGCATAAGGGATACTAGATCTCAAATTTGGGTCCTAACATTGATAGAGGGATCAATAGGCCCCCTTTCTACCGAAGGATTATCGTCGTACATGCACGAATTCATCAAGATGGAAACATGAGATTTTATCTTGGTTCGGTCCTCTCAAGATAATAACCGTATGAGGGATCAGGATGTCGCCTAGAGGGGGATGAACACGCGTTTAAAATTAAAATCAGAATTTCTAGTGGAAGTTGGATCGAAACTACCGATGACAAAATTCGAAACTTCCGATTCAAATCGGAACTTCCGACTCAAATAATCAGAATTTTCGATCTGGATGAAAAACAGGGGAATACAAATCTAAATTAGATCTAGGGAGTTTAGGATACAATCCTACAACAAAGTTAGTTCTCAAGCAATTAGGAATGCAGTGAAAGCAATTCAAGCAACACAATAGCTCAACAAGTAAACAAATCGAGCAATGAGCGAAATCGAGAAAACCAAGAGTGAGATGACACGGTGATATTTGTTCCCGAAGTTCAGATCCTTGAGGGGATCCTACATCTCTGTTGAGGCAGCTCGGTCACACTTGAGCCGAGGTCTCTTTCAACCCTAATCCTCCCGAGGTTGCACCAAGCACTCCTCGGCTTCACTCTTGATTTCTTCCCTTGTGGAGGCAAAATCTGGCCTTCATAAACTTCTCACGGCTCACCACACGTAGATCAATGGCTTGTGAGAACTTCCTAGCCATCTAGGAGTCCTCAACCTCCAAGAGTAATAAATCCGGTGAAAAATCGATCTTGGAGATGAACTCAAGTGCTCAAGAATGAATCTTGCTCGATCTAGCACTCAAATCTCTCAACCCAACTCTTCTTAAATGTGGATCACTTAGATCTAGAGTGGAGAGAGGCTTGGAGCTCACAAAGAGAAGGCTTTGCACTTAAGAGCTTGGCAGTAAAATGTCTAGTCTCCTTTCAGGTGAGAGAGAGGGGACAGTAAATAGGGCCCCCAAAAACTAGCCGTTGGGGCCCTGGCTAGCTCACATCAGAACTTCTAATTTTACACATCGGAACTTCCGATGTGTGCAAAATTTCAGAAAACAACTTTCTCGACTCTACTCAAATCTAGGATAAAACACAGATCGGAACTTCTGATGCATAGATCGGAACTTCCGACTTGAAAACCCTAACCCAGATAGAGAGTTCACAACATGGAAATACCAGAAACTCCGACTGGATCGGAACATCCGATACACATATTGCAACTTCCGATAAACATTGAAAGCTCAAACAGAGAATTAGGAGTTTGGAAATACCTGACAGTCCGATGGTATCGGACGTTCCGATGCACAGATCGGAACTTCCGATTCACTGAGATTGAAAACACCCGATGTGCACGATCGATGTGATGTGTTTTGTGTCTTTCAAAGTTGCAAAGATCTATCAATTGAGCACCTAAGACATTTCTAAGCCATTTTTCGTTGCATCGCTCTTAATAGTACGATGATCCTTAGACTCAAATTAAACAAAAAATAATATAAGTCTAGAAATAACCACATGCCATCTTCTTTCTTTATTTTGAGGGGTCCACGACGTTCTAGCTTATCACCATTGGGACTTTTCACCTATTCATATGCTCATTGAACACATTAGTCCATTAATCATTTGTCATTAATCACCAAAACCCATTTACGAGGCCTAGATGCACTTTCACCTTGCTCCAGTCGCATGAAGCGTTTGTGTTATTATGACATACGATGTTGGATGCCCGGGAAGTATTTATAGTACAAGGCCCCCAATTTTACATGTCCCACTCAACTTATATAAACATTTCCATATAATGCCAAAATTAATTCTTCTAATTATTATCACTATAAGGTCAAATAGAAATACTAATATTCCAAAATTGATATTAAAATATGAACTTTATCCTGTTATATATCAATTTACCATAAATAAGTTATAAAAATCTCTCCATAATTATTATTCATAATCACCAATTATAAATTACATACATTAACCCTAGCTTTATAGAAATGCCTATTTTTACATCGACACCCCTACCCTTTTTCTTTAAGAAAATAATCTCAAACTTTTAGAAAATCGTACAACCAATCACCCTTTTTACCCCAGACCTTTTTATATATTTGTTGTTTATTTAAAACTTTTCTTATTTGAATATTTATTGGAATTTTCTCTCTTTTTGCAACGTATAGACAACAAGCTATGCCATCTGGAAGTTTTAGTCAAGAATATCCAAAAGATATATTAAGTGTGATCCGATCTCCAAATAAGGCAGGTTTTCTACCCTTGAAGCATATTGAATTTCCAATTTCCGTTATTATCTATTTATTGCATTTACTTTCTAGTTATTTATTTAAGAATCATCTTTTATTTAAATTATGATATTTAACATTTTATGTAGAATAGATATTGCAAACCCACAACCAAAAGCCCACCTAAAATAAATAAACTTGACTATACCTTAGTATAGAAAAATCTAGATATATAATTATTTCAACAGGTAGGATAGTATTCATTTGTCTTTTGGATAGACAATGAACTGAAGACGGAAAAACTGAAAAGTATAGGCATGAGTTACCAGAGTGGTAATTGCATGGATAAGGTATTGCCTTAGTGTTTTCGCAATACCTTTGAAATGTTGGCCGAGTAGTCACCGATAATGATCGTGCGGAGACTAGGCATTGCCAGGTATCTGGGATATTGGGCCAAGTGATTTACATGTTACCGGCTGTGTCTGTACGGAGACCAATATCGCCAGGGTTTTTCTCCAATGTTTGCGATTATGCGGAACATTGTAAAACTTGTACTAATGAGAATAGAAATGACACATTAATCATCCATCCATATAAGGAGCTGTTATATGGGTAAAGCTGGATAGGTTATGCAGAGCTAATAACAAAAACATTAATGGACCATACTTCTGTTATATGAAGTTGTATCAACTGGGTGATACCTATTTGTATTCAAATAAATTCATGAATTTTAATAAAAGATAGTGGTTGTCAGATGAGTTAAGGATGGAGAAAGGAGATAATGGTTTACAAACTCATTCAAACGTTTTAGAAAATAATTTTAAATGATGACTAAGTCTTAAAATGTTGCATTATATATTCCAAAATAAATACAACTTTTACCTTCCTTTGATTCCAATTGCATATAGTTAATATTTTATTTTTTTGGAAACCTGCAAGTACGATTATTACTTACCCACATTATGTGGGCAATTTGCTTATTTCTATGAACAGGATCCACTTTAAAATCAGAAATGGACATTTATGAAGAAGACTGAAATTCGAATATGATCGATTTCTAAGGCTTACTTTATGCTCAGGCTTTGCCTGTGGTATAAAGGCATGTATTTTTATTTTATTACTAGGTTATAACTTCACTTCCGCTGTAAAATATTTTATATCATGTAATAAAAATAAGCAGGCTGTACTATTTCTGAATGCAACTGAAATCATGGACAGTTGATATTCGGGACATTTTCTGGTAAATCTTTACTGGATTTGGTCTGTCACAAATTTCTATGAGGATTCTCATTTTATAATGTTATTTTTACGAATACCACTTTATAGTAACATTTCTGTAAATCAAAAACTTTGTAGTGTCATGAACGTAACTAACCAAAATAAATAAAGGGTTTTCCTACAACCTGGCATTTGGATTTTGAAACAATTGTCGGGCGATTGGATTTGGTGCTATCACAACACACCTGGTTATACTTGCAAGCATACATACTCCAAGGATCAATCCACAAATCTGCCACTTTTATATCGCAAATTCAATGGACATTATGCATGCATACAAAATAAATAAATTTTTTAATAAAACTACAAAATAAAAAACAAATACAAAGTAATTATTTTAGTAAAAAGGGATTAGAAAACCCTACAAAATATATAAAACAAAAAAAATTATTTTAGTGAAAACAAATAAAAAAGGTTTAGTAAACCCTACAAAACATTAAAAGCAAAAGGCAAAATAATTATTTTAGTGAAAATAAATGAAAATGATTTTTTCATAATTAATACATACAATTTTCATCGTACGGTCTGAAAAACATATGTAATTAATTGAAAAAACTGGTCCCTCGACGAAACAATCAAATCCAGATGTTGAAATATGTTGAAATACAGTTGCAAGATATTCGTCTTGATGTTGGCTAGTCATAAGTTCTTTTGAGAGCCTCCTTGACCACCTGCTTCATCTGCTTCCCTCCTCCAAGTAGCAAAATACAGCATGCCTCCATTGTTTGCAAAAGTGCCCATTTGTTGAGCCATGGACTGAGTGAATACATCATATATGAATGTTGTTGTATCATCCAACTGCTCCAGCTGAAAGCATGACAGGTTTCTTCTCTCACATTGTCCATCAGGTTGCAACACATCCTATCATCACTAGTTTTCTCCTCTTCCTCGGAAAACTGGACAGCCATTGGCCTATCATGTGCTAAGAATTGTGCAACAGAGTCTTCAACACAGAAGCACAATCTATAACCAGCTAAACATATTTTGCTAGTGTACAAGTTAAGAAATGGTGATAGATAGTGATAGTTTCAGTCCCTCGACAGAACTAACAACCACCATCCCCTTTCCAACGACTACGAATAAGGTTGTCATTTCTAACTTCTAAGTATGTTATTTTTTAAGCACCAACCAAAAAACACCTTAATTCACAGAGGAATTTCTAATTACCATATAACCTTATAAG
The DNA here is from genome assembly GCA_036346145.1 of Olyra latifolia. Classification (NCBI taxonomy): domain Eukaryota; kingdom Viridiplantae; phylum Streptophyta; class Magnoliopsida; order Poales; family Poaceae; genus Olyra; species Olyra latifolia. The sequence goes on from CM070529.1 coordinate 8,220,550, forward strand.
GGAATTGCACATTTTGAGCACAATGCTAAAAAAAGAATAAACTAAAAACTCTCCTTTTTAATGTAGACACCATACAATCAATTATCAGGCATTTTATTCAACTGGACCTACTAACAAGTGTTATAATAACAATCTTCTAATCTAACGGTATCAAGCTCTCCTTAGTGAAATGGTGCGTTGTTACTTGTTTGGTGAATGTCAAATTACAAACATGTATTGTTTGAGATTCAGATATGTAATCCCATTCGTACCTACCAAATCACTTCTTCGGAAGTTCAACACCCTGCAATACACACCACATGCATGGCATATTTTTAATGTTGCTTTGACTGACAAGGCATAAATATTCCCTATAAAAGGAAAGATTTAGCTTCTGATAATTGACAACACAGAGCCTGCACACTAGAAACTAAACATTCAATCAAATAGTCCCTTTACATCGAAAACATGCCTTGCTGAAGTTGAAACCATGGAGATCAGGAAAGCCAAATCCACAAACTTGGCTGGTGTCATCATTTGATCCCGTTTCATCTAGCGCATTATATAGGCTCTAGAAAAATCTGTTCAGCAAATTGTCCAGTTTATAAGGAGAAAGAATTGACTATGAAGAGTGAACACCATATTGCACCAAACATCGTGTTAGTTTCTCTAATATTCATCTGAAAACCCTATCTATAACCCATTCGAGAAGAATGAACTACAATGAGAGGGTGGCACCATTGCCGGGCCTATTGAAGAATATAAGCAAATGTTGGCATCTATCATGTTGCACATATGTGCTCTCACGGCATCTCTCTCTCTCTCTCTCTCTCTCTGTGTCTTGACCGCTGGAGCATTTCATGGATTGATGGAATGTTGGAAACATGTTCCATGAGCAAACAGATTGGTTATACAAGTGCCATCACGCTACCATCATCCACACATCTGATCGAGGGAACGCACCTGAGCTTCACTTTCTTGCTAAATCAGCTCTACTCCACCAGTGGCACCACCACCCCCGTGCTCTCCCAGCACCTCCTATGTCAGCCAGCGAGCTGTCTTCCTTACCCACCACTTGTTCGATCAAATTCCCATCCGGTCCAACCCATGACCTAGCCGCCTACCACACAGCGCCACCTCATGCCTAATCCTTATTTGCTCCACCGATTCCAAGCTCCAACGCAGATGCTCCATTCAAGCACGTGTAACACTCCTATTTTATTAAAATTAATAAACTTGGATTGTTAAAATCAAAAACCTTTTTCTTGAATTAAAAGAGGTTAGATTAATGCTTTTGGGTTAGTATTAAAACCTCTTAAAAGAAAAAGAAAACTTTAGTATAAGCCTAAACTATGGAAAAGGGAATTTTATAAACTCTTGAAATATCCTTCCCCCCCTAATCTTTTTGGGAAAATTTAAAAAGAAATAAAAGAAAGAACAGACAAAATTAAAGAGAGAAAACAAGAAAGAAAATTGAAAGGAATTGCCCATGCCCACTTCTCCTCTGCTGCCTGCCTCGCTCGAGCCAGCGCCCACAGGCTCGCGTCGGCCAGCGGCCCAGCTGCCTGCCCAGCCTCGCCCGCGTGGGCAGACCCGACCACCGCTTCGCCTGAGCCGACCCCGCTGTCGGATTCGTCGCCTTCCTCCTCAGATGTCTGTCGCGGCGCGCTTGTCATGACGACGTTTGTCGCGACCGCCGCCGACCCGTCCTGCCGCTTCGCTTCGAGCCGCCGAAGTCACGCAGCCGCCAAAGATCGCTTTGCCCCTCCCATCGCTTTCACTCCCGTGTTTCCTCCCGCCGTAGCTCACCCGCTTCAGACGACGACTTCAATGCCAAGGCCACGGCCACCGCCTCGCCAGCCTCACGGACAGACCGTTCGTGGCGAGTTCCGCCCGCCTGCCATGAACCATACCTCTCCCCATGGCCCTATAAAGCCCTGCTCGTGCCCTCCTCCGTTTCCCTTTGGCCAAGTTCCGCCCGTGCTCCGGCCGCCTCTCGGTCGCCGCCGTAAGTCCGTCGCCGGACCCGAGCTCCCGAGAACTCTTCCTCTTGCCCCACTCCGTCCTCACTCCGATTGTACCCATTCGCCTGCGATTAAATCGAGAAGCTCGTGGAGCGCCGCCGGCTGGGAACCACCTCCCTCTTCGAATTCGTCACCACCGGTGAGCCCCGTCCAAATTCGTTGCTTGAGAAGCATCTGGGTGCTCCGCTCGTTTTCCTCACCTCTATTAACCCCAGAGCCGCCGGACGCTGCTGACGCCGCCTCGCCGACCGGCCGACCTCCGCGACGCCAGAGCGGCCCGAGCTCCTCGGTCTCGCCGTCACGGCGGGTGAGTCCCCAAGGTCCCTAGGAACTTCCCGCCCTACTTTCCCTAGCATTGCCCCTAGGATCGTCGGCGCCACGGAAGCCGTGACCGCCGCCGCCCACTGTCGCCGCCAGAATCGTCCCTCCGGCGACGCCGAGACTTCCCTAGGGTCGGATAGGAGCTTGGTACCTAGTTTAGCATCCCCATCGGACTTGCGGTCCGGCCGCCCGATCTTGCCGGTCTCCTCCTCGGCCGCCTGTGTGGGGAAGAAGGCGCGTGCCTCGGCCGCCGTTCGCCTCGACCGGTGGACCCGCCAAGTCCGCCTCACAGTGATCGCGCCAAAGCGCGTCCGCCACACCAGCAGCGTGGGCCGTCGCAAGCGTCGTGGGTCAAGCCCAACACATTCGGGACTTTTTTCCGGTTTTTCAATTTGAAAAGCCGAAATAGAACTTGGGATTATTAAAATAGCAAATGACTCCCAAAAATTCCAAGAAAATTCTGTAAAATAGCGAGTGCGATTATGGATTTAATAAAATTGTTAAACCCAGTTTCGGTGGGTTCACAAGATAAGAAAAATGTTGTAATCCTTTTTAGCCTTTCTAAATTATGGGAAAATGTGAAAACCCCTTTATATCATGTCTAAGAACTTGTGGAAACCTGATTTTTAATAAAGAATGGTTTTCAAAAATATTTATCTTGTATTGTGTTATTTGTGCGAGGGTAGATTCCAAGGAGCCCGTGGAGACCCCCGCTGAGGACGTTTACCCGTACCCGAAGTTCGATCCAGGCAAGCCCCCTTGATGCACATCGTCCGAGCTTTGTCTTATTTAAAGATTTTTCTAGTGATTTGAAAATTTGCATGCTAATTATAAAAAGATTAATTTAAATTAGTTAGCACCAAGAATGGAATGGTCACTATATCTTCCCCTTATATGTTAAACCTTAGGAATAACTAAAATATCACATTACCATTCCTTGCCGTAGACACGCGTGCTAAAAATGATTATAGGACCTTGCCATGTCATCAAATAAATACAATTATGCGTTTTTTTTTAAAATACGGCATCATGGTGGATGCCGGGGACTGGGTTTTGGCTTCCTCCCCCTCTCCCCTTGAAATACTCTGACTAGGGAGGACCCGGCTGTTGGCTTGGTGCAGATGATGCATGGTTTCGGGTTTGTGTAAAGAGCTCCTCCCCTAGTCTAAGGACCGATTTTCCTGTGATCCTATGAACTGAGCCTCACTAGTACAGCCTCGGGTTCCGTTGTGGGGACGGCCTGGTCTATTAAGCTAAGACCTCTAGTAGCTACTTGCGGGTGGTGGTGTTCCTTGTGGACACCTGGGTCATACGTCTGAGAGGGCGATATCCCGGCGCCAAAGACTCGACCTTGGTCCTCGGTCTCCTTCTACAGCGCGAAGACTTGGGCCGTGGGCCGATCCCCCACAGAGTGCCTAGGAATGACTCACAAAGTGAGTGCTACTAGGGTTTTTAGCCCAAATGGTCTTGGGCACGCATTGTTAATGTGCTGCCTCCTGAGGGTAAAGTGTACCCACTCTGCAGAGTTAAAAACTATCATGATAGCCGTGCTCACGGTCAAGAGCATCTTGAAGGAACTGATCATATGGTAGATTCTTCTTTTCAAAATGGGTTTTCGGAATAAGAAAATCTGCAGACGGACTTGCAGACGGTTTTGCAAACGAAAGACTCTTGTAAAAGATTTGGAATGCCACAACAGTTTGAAACCGCTTACCTATAGGCTGAAAAGTTTGAAAAATTTGCTTTCGCAAACCTTCCCAAACCTACCCTTGTCTTGAGCCACATGCTGCATTTACTCTCGACTTATGAGTACGATTGTACTCACCCTTCTTGCCTCTCTGCTTACGTCCTGTTTTTCTTGCACGCCACCGAGGAGATTCATGGACGATCCGCGGGACGATGACGACGCAGATCCGGACTACGAGGCGGGTGATTTCGAGGACTACTTGGAAGACTAGGGCCACGCCCTCAAAGCCTAGCCGCCTGTGGATTAGCAGTAGACGAGCTGTTTAGCGGTGCGCGTGCTAGTGCACGTGGGCCCGTTGCTCGCTCGCCAGACTGCCAGCGACTGCGTGTCGCTGTGCTTGTAAAATTTGGGCTATGCCCCGTTATGTAATAATGTAACTTTGGTAATGTATCACTCTGTTTGGACTGTGCGTACTAGCTGTTGATCCTTGGGACTAGTACAGAATGCACAGAGGGGTCCGGTCCTGTAGACCGGGTCTCGACAGCACGCCATTGCCGCACTTGGGTAGTCGGGTGGTGTTCACAAAGGAATAAACAAATAGGTGACACCTCTCTACTATATAACATAACCTGTTATTGTATTTGCAAACCTTCCCTTCCATTGTCATAAGTCCTAACCGAACCGAACCCAGGGACAGGGGATTCAAAACCCACAACATCCTTCCTCTCACCATCTTGCATCGTGGAGAAGGGGAGCAACAATGAGGATCAGATGGCCCCAGTGATGGCTCCACCCCGTGGTGGTGCGAGCTCCACCACCGCGATGGCTCCACTACTCCATGGCGCCGGTGAGAGCTCAACTGCAGCGGCCACACAGAACGCACATGTGAGCTCCACTCCAGCGACAACCAGTGGCGAGGACAACAGGTCTGCCCAAGCCGGTTTGCCTCCTTCGCTAGGCACTCGTCCTCGTGGCAGCGAGACCTTCCCCACCGTGATGGCTCCAACCTACCACAGTAGAGATGAAAGCACAACCACAGCGTCTGTGTTCTCGACTCCGTTGATCGGTAGCGGTGACAGCTCGACTGTAGCATCCGCATTCTCGACTCCGGTGACCGCCAGTAGTGAAGCGAACGCGTCTACCCCCACTCGTTCGTCTTCTCAACTCGTCCACTCCCGTCTTGGGCTTGGAACATCCTTGAGAGGCCATTCACTTCTATTTTGTCATCACTGACATCGATCGATGCATCCACTTCTTCTTCAAGCATAGGGATACAACCAAAGGAGGAATGGTGGCTGAACAACCCGTATGTGGAGCTGAAGATGCAGAAGGACAACCTGAAGGAGAGGCCAAACGAGTTGCAGCTTTGTGAAATGGAGGTGGCGAAGGAGCCCGCTATGAATGGGCTGCAGATGAGCAAGAAAGCGGTTGAGCATGGCCAATGTGCTAGCGACAAACAGAAGGAGCTGCATCAACGGGAGTTGTCTGGCAACTGCCAGCTAGAACGCGGTAGTGGCAAGAACGCGGACACAAGATCGACTCCGGCGACCGCCAACGTGGAAGGGAGCATGTCTGCCCGCGCCAGTTCGTGCACTTCTGTCTCTCTAGCTGCACATTCTCAAGAGGCCATCGATCACTTCTAATCGACCATCATTGACACCAACTCCTTCCCCTTCTTCTTCAAGTGCAGGGATCCCACCAAAGGAGGAATGGTGGCTAAACGACCCTTACATGGAGCGGAAGGTGCGGGAGGACAACCTGAAGGAGAGGGCGAACGAGTTGCAGCATTATGAAATTGAGGTGGCGAAGGCGCCCACCATGAAAAGGCTGGAGATGAGCAGGAAACCGGTTGAGTTGCCTAATGACACCTCTCCTCCACTAGACGCTCAACAACATGAAGAAGCCAAAGAGGAGGACGAGGGCAAGGCTACTAGATCAAATTCCGCGAGGTTAGCGAAACCACTGCAAAGGACAACAAGAATTAGAGTACTGTGCTTAGAGTCATATCCGCCGCCGCCAGCAGCGTGAACCAAAATGCTCTGCGATGCATTCCCATCAATGTCTCTGCTACTTTAAGCCCGAAAGATCTTGATGCCATGTGAAATGAACTGGATCGACGGGAATTGTCGTTGAAATAGCCGGAAGACGAAATGGCTTGTAGGGTAAGTAACGCTGAATTGAACAACCGGTAAACTGCAATTGAGTACAAGGAGAAGGTCCAAGAGTTAGAAGAAAAAGAGGCCAAGATAAGGGAAAAAGAAGCTAAAACTCTACATGCATGAACCATTGTCTTAAGGAATAGAAAAGAAACTATAAAGACATACCTAGATGCATTTGGACCGCTGCAGCATTAGGTTGCCAACAAAGAGACTACTGACTCGAGAAAGGACACAAGCAACAAGGAGGTATAATCTCTAGCATTATTGTGCCGATGGCTTTTTATTATACATTGATTTCATCGTTGTTATCATGCTTAGAAATTTTGGCTATCCGACGCTTTCAAAATTTTGGTTAGCCGTTATTGCATCTTAATTCTGAAATTGTGATCATGCGTGCATTGCCAGGAGAAGGATGTTTGGAACAAAAGGCAGCTCTATGGTGCTATTGCCCTCAATTCTAGATTGGTCTTACTAGGTCAGATCTGACCCATAGTGCCGGCTGATCTTCTCCCCTGAATTGTAGATTGGTCTTACTAGCCCACACAAGAAGGTCGTCACGCCGCATACCCAGAAGAGTGCAAACCCACCATCAATCCAGGAGAGAAGATCAACCGGCACTATGGGTCGGATCTGGCCTAGTAAGACTAATCTAGAATTGAGGGCAATACCACCATAGAGCTGCCTTTTGTTCCAAACGTCCTTTTCCTAGCAATGCAAGCATGATCACAACTTTAGAATTAAGATGCAATGACTGCTAACCAAAATTTTGAAAGCGTCGAACAACCAAAATTTCTAACCATGACAACAACAATGAATCAATGCATAATAAACAACCATGGGCACAATAATGCTTGAAATTATACCGCCTTGTTGCTTGTATCCTTTCTCGAGTCAGTAGTCTCTATGTTGGCAACCTCATGCTGCAGCGGCCAAAATGCATCTAGGTACATCTTTAGAGTTTTTTCTCTATTTTTTAAGACAATTGTTCATGCACGTATAGTTTCAGCTTCTTTTTCCCTTATCTTGCCCTCTTTTTCTTCCAATTCCTGGACCATCTCCCAATACTCAATTGTAGTTTGCCAGTTGTTCAATTCATCATTACTCACCCTACTGGCCATTTCGTCTTCCTGCTGTTTCAGCGACAATTCCCGGTGATCCAGTTCGTTTCGCTTGGCATCAAGATCTTTCAGGCTCAAAGTAGTAGAGACATTGATTTGAATGCATTGCAGAGCATTTTTGTTCATGCTACCGAGGGCAGCGGACATGACTTTGAGCACAACATTCTAATTATTGTTGTCCTCTGCAGTGGCTTCGCCAACCTTGCCAATACCGGCAGAATTGGATCTAGTAGCCTTGCCCTCATCCTCCTCATTGGCTTCTTCGTGCTGTTGAGCATCGAGGGGAGGAGAGGTGTCATTTGGCAGCTCAACAGGTTTCCTACTCATCTCCAGCCTTTTCATGGTGGGCTCCTTCGCCACCTCAATTTGACAACGCTGCAACTCATTCGCCCTCTCCTTCAGCTTGTCCTCCTGCAGCTTCAGCTTCGCGTATGGGTCGTTCAGCCACCATTCCACCTTTGGTAGGATCCCTGCACTCGAAGAAGAAGGGGAGGCAATGATGGTCGATTAGAACTGATCAATGGCCTCTCGAGTATGTGCGGCCAGAGAGATAGAAGTGCATGAACTGGCGTAGCCAGACGCGTTCTCTTCCTCGTTGGTGGTCATGTCCGCCGTCGCCGCCGGCGTGAAGCAAAATGCTCTACAATACATTCTCATCAATGTATCTGCTACTTTGAGCCTGAAAGATCTTGATGCCAAGTGAAACGAGCTGGATCACCGGGAATTGTCATTGAAACAATGGGAAGACAAAATGGCCTGTAGGGCGAGTAACGCTGAATTGAACAAGCGGCAAACTGCAATTGAGGCCCTCTTCTATTGGGCTCATAAGCTGTGACTTATCTGACTTATCTCGAACTTCGAGAATTTTCCGAGGTGGCCTCGAGAGTCGGATGACCTTGAAATTTAGAAAATTTAGAGACTTATTAGACTAATATTGACTCAAATAAAACTTTTTTTATTACTTTTTGAACCGCTTTTATTTTTATCTCAATATTAGTCTAAAAGCTCTCTAAATCCTAAATTTTAAGGCTATCCGACACTCGAGGTCACGAGAAATTCTCGAAGTTCGAGATAAGTCAGATAAGTCACAACTCATGAGCCCAATAGAACAGGGCCTCAGTATAGGAAGAAGGTCCAAGAATTGGAAGAAAAAGAGGCCAAGATAAGGACAAAAGAAGCAAAAACTCTACATACATGAACCATTGTCTTAAGAATAGAGAAAAACTATAAAGATATACCTAGCTGCATTTGGGCCGCTGTAGCATGAGGTTGCCAACAAAGTGACTACTGACTCGAGAAAGGACACAAGCAACAAGGAGGTATAATCTCTAGCATTATTGTGCCGATGGCTTTTTATTATACATTGATTTCATCGTTCTTATCATGCTTAGAAATTTTGGCTGTCCGACGCTTTCAAAATTTTGGTTAGTCATTACTGCATCTTAATTCTGAAATTGTGATCATGCGTGCATTGCTAGGAGAAGGATGTTTGGAACAAAAGGCAGCTCTATGGTGCTATTGCCCTGAATTGTAGATTGGTCTTACTAGCCCACACAAGAAGGTCATCATGCCGCATACTCAGAAGAGTGCAAACCCACCATCAATCCAAGAGAAAAGATCAACCGGCACTTTGGGTCGGATCTGACCTAGTAAGACTAATCTAGAATTGAGGACAATACCACCATAGAGCTGCCTTTTGTTCCAAACGTCCTTTTCCTGACAATGCAAGCATGATCACAACTTCAGAATTAAGATGCAATGACTGCTAACCAAAATTTTGAAAGCGTCGAACAGTGAAAATTTCTAAGCATGACAACAACAATGAAATCAATGTATAATAAACAACCATGGGCACAATAATGCTTGAAATTATACCGCCTTGTTGCTTGTATCCTTTCTCGAGTCAGTTGTCTCTGTGTTGGCAACCTCATGCTGCAGCGGCCAAAATGCATCTAGGTACATCTTCAGAGTTTCTTCTCTATTCTTTAAGACAATTGTTCGTGCATGTATAGTATCAGCATCTTTTCCCTTGGCCTCTTTTTCTTCCAATTCTTGGACTTCCTCCCTGTACTCAATTGTAGTTTGCCAGTTGTTCAATTCAGCATTACTCACCCTACTGGCAATTTTGTCTTCCTGCTGTTTCAGCAACAATTTCCGGTGAGCCAGTTCATTTTGCTTGGCATCAAGATCTTTCAGGCTCAAAGTAGCAGAGACATTGATGTGAATGCATTGCAGAACATTTTGGTTCATGCTGCCGAGGGCAGCAGACATGACTTTGAGCACAACATTCTAATTCTTGTTGTCATTTGCAGTGGCTTCGCCAACCTTGCCAATACCCGCGGAATTGGATCTAGTAGCCTTGCCCTCATCCTCCTCTTTGGCTTCTTCGGGCTGTCGAGCATCGAGGGGAGGAGAGGTGTCATTAGGCAGCTCAACCGGTTTCCTACTCATCTCCTGCCTTTTCATGGTGGGCTCCTTCGCCACCTTAATTTGACAACGCTGCAACTCATTCGCCCTCTCCTTTAGCTTGTCCTCCTGCAGCTTCAGCTTCACGTACGGGTCATTCAGCCACCATTCCTCCTTTGGTGGGATCCCTGCACTCGAAGAAGAAGGGGAGGCAATGATGGTCGATTAGAACTCATCAATGGCCTCTCGAGTATGTGCGGCCAGAGAGATAGAAGTGCATGAACTGGCGCAGCCAGACGTGTTCCCTTCAGCGGTGGCGGTCATGTCCGCCGTCATCGCCGGCGTGAAGCAAAATGCTCTGCAATGCATTCACATCAACGTCTCTGCTACTTTGAGCCTGAAAGATCTTGATGCCAAGTGAAACGAGCTAGATCACCGGGAATTGTCATTGAAACAGCGGGAAGACAAAATGGCCCGTAGGGTGAGTAATGCTGAATTGAACAACCGGCAAACTGCAATTGAGTATAGGGAGACGTTCCAAGAATTGGATGAAAACATGGCCAAGATAAGAAAAAAAAGAAGGTGAAACTCTACAGGCACGAACCATTATCTTAAAAAATAGCGAAGAAACTCTGAAGATGTACCTAGATACATTTGGGCTGCTGTAGCGTAAGCTTGCCAACAAAGAGATTACTGACTCAAGAAAGGATATAAACAACAAGGAGGTATAATTTCAAACTTTATTGTGTCGACGGCTGTTTATTTTACATTGATTTCATCATTGTTATCATGCTTAGAAATTTTGGCTATCCGACGCTTTCAAAATTTTGGTTAGTTGTTATTGCATCTTAATTCTGAAATTGTGATCATGCGTGCTTTGCTAGAAGGACGTTTGGAACAAAAGGCTGGTCTATGGTGCTATTGCCCTTATTTCAAGATTGATCTTACTAGGTCAGATCCGACCCATAGTGCCGGCTGATCTTCTCCCCTGAATTGTAGATTGGTCTTACTAGTCCACACAAGAAGGTCATCATGCCGCATACCCAGAAGAGAGAAAACCCACCATCAATCCAGGAGAGAAGATCAACCGGCACTATGGGTCGGATCTGACCAAGTAAGACCAATCCAGAATTGAGGGCAATACCACCAGAGAGCTGCCTTTTGTTCCAAACGTCCTTCTCCTGGCAATGCAAGCATGATCACAACTTCAGAATTAAGATGCAATGACTATTAACAAAAATTATGAAAGCGTCGAACAACCAAAATTTCTAAGCATAACAACTATGCAATGACTATTAACAAAAATTATGAAAGCGTCGAACAACCAAAATTTCTAAGCATAACAACAACAATGAAATCAATGTATAATAAACAACCATCGGCATAATAATGCTGCAAATTATACCTCGTTGTTGCTTGTATACTTTTATTATACCTCGTTGTTGCATATATACTTTCTCGAGTCAGTAGCCTCTTTGTTGGCAACCTTATGCTATAGCGGCCAAAATGCATCTAGGTACATCTTCTTCTCTATTCTTTAAGACAATTGTTCGTGCATGTACAGTTTCAGCTTCTTTTTCCCTGATCCTGGCCTCTTTTTCTTTCAATTCTTGGACCATCTCCCAGTACTCAATTGTAGTTTGCCAGTTGTTCAATTCAGCATTACTCACCCTACTGGCCATTTCGTCTTCCTACTGTTTCAGCGACAATTCCTGGTGATCCAGTTCGTTTCGCTTGGCATCAAGATCTTTTAGGCTCAAAGTAGTAAAGACATTGTTGTGAATGCATTGAAGAGCATTTTGGTTCATGTTGTCGGGGGCAGCTGACATGACTTTGATCACAACATTCTTATTCTTGTTGTCCTCTGTAGTGGCTTCGCCAACCTTGCCAATATCGGTGGAATTGGATCTAGTAGCCTTGCCCTCATCCTCTTCTTTGGCTTCTCCGTACTTTTGAGCATCGAGGGGAGGAGAGGTGTCATTAGGCAGCTCAACAGGTTTCCTACTCATCTCTAGCCTTTTCATTGTGGGCTCCTTCGCCACCTCAATTTGACAACGCTGCAACTCGTTCGCCCTCTCCTTCAGGTTGTCCTCCTGCAGCTTCAGCTTCGCGTACGGGTCGTTCAACCACCATTCCTCCTTTGTTGGGATCCTTGCACTCGAAGAAGAAGGGGGAGGCGTCAGTGTCAATGATGGTCGATTAGAATTGATCAATGGCCTCTTGAGTATGTGCGGCCAGAGAGATAGAAGTGCTTGAACTGGCGCGGGCAGACGCGTTCCTTTCAGCGTTGGCGGCCATGTCCGCCACCGCTACCTGCGTGAACCAAAATGCTCTGCAATGCATTCACATCAATGTCTCTGCTACTTTGAGCCCGAAAGATCTTGATGCCAAGAGAAACGTACTGGATCGCCGGGAATTGTCATTGAAACAGCGGGAAGACAAAATGGCCCGTAGGACAAGTAATGCTAAATTGAACAACCGGCAAACTGCAATTGAGTATAGGGAGAAGTTCCAAGAATTGGAAGAAAACGTGGCCAAGATAAGGAAAAAAGAAGGTGAAACACTACAAGCACGAACCATTGTCTTAAAAAATAGCGAAGAAACTCTGAAGATGTACCTAGATACATTTGGGCTGCTGTAGCGTAAGCTTGCCAACAAAGAGATTACTGACTCAAGAAAGGATATAAACAACAAGGAGGTATAATTTCAAACTTTATTGTGTCGACGGCTGTTTATTTTACATTGATTTCATCATTGTTATCATGCTTAGAAATTTTGGCTGTCCGACGCTTTCAAAATTTTGGTTAGTTGTTATTGCATCTTAATTCTGAAATTGTGATCATGCGTGCTTTGCTAGAAGGACGTTTAGAACAAAAGGCTGGTCTATGGTGCTATTGCCCTTAATTCAAGATTGATCTTACTAGGTCAGATCCGACCCATAGTGCCGGCTGATCTTCTCCCCTGAATTGTAGATTGGTCTTACTAGTCCACACAAGAAGGTCATCATGCCGCATACCCAGAAGAGAGAAAACCCACCATCAATCCAGGAGAGAAGATCAACCGGCACTATGGGTCGGATCTGACCAAGTAAGACCAATCCAGAATTGAGGGCAATACCACCAGAGAGCTGCCTTTTGTTCCAAACGTCCTTCTCCTGGCAATGCAAGCATGATCACAACTTCATAATTAAGATGCAATGACTATTAACCAAAATTATGAAAGCGTCGAACAACCAAAATTTCTAAGCATAACAACAACAATGAAATCAATGTATAATAAACAACCATCGGCATAATAATGCTGCAAATTATACCTCGTTGTTGCTTGTATCCTTTCTCAAGTCAATAGCCTCTTTGTTGGCAACCTCATGCTGTAGCGGCCAAAATGCATCTAGGTACATCTTCTTCTCTATTCTTTAAGACAATTCATCATTACTCACCCTACTGGCCATTTCGTCTTCCTGTTGTTTCAGCGGCAATTCCCGGTGATCCAGTTCGTTTCGCTTGGCATCAAGATCTTTTAGGCTCAAAGTAGTAGAGACATTGATGCGAATGCATTGAAGAGCATTTTGGTTCATGCTACCGGCGGCGGCGGACATGACTCTGAGCACAACATTCTTAGTCTTACTAGATCAGATCTGACCTATAGTGCCAGTTGATCTTCTCCCCTGGATTGTTGGTGAGTTGCTCTCTTCTGCGTATGCGGCATGACAGCCTTCTTGTGTGGGCTAGTAAGACCAATCTACAATCCAGGGGAGAAGATCAATCGGCACTATGGGTCGGATCTAACCTAGTAAGACCAATCTATAATTGAGGGCAATACCACCATAGAGCTGTCTTTTATTCCAAACGTCCTTCCCTTAGCAATGCAAGCATGATCACAACTTCAGAATTAAGATGCAATGACTGCTAACCAAAATTTTGATAGCTTCGAACAGCCAAAATTTCTAAGCATGACAACAACAATGAAATCAATGTATAATAAACAACCATGGGCACAATAATGCTGGAAATTATACCTCCTTGTTTCTTGTATCCTTTCTCGAGTCAGTAGTCTCTTTGTTGGCAACCTCATGCTGCAGCGGCCCAAATGCATCTTGGTACATCTTTAGAGTTTCTTCTGTATTCTTTAAGACAATGGTTTGTGCCTGTAGAGTTTCAAATTCTTTTTCCCTTATCTTGGCCTCTTTTTCTTCCAATTCTTGGGCATTCTCCCTATAATCAATTGCAGTTTGCTGGTTGTTCAATTCAACATTACTCACCCTACTAGCCATTTCGTCTTCCTGCTGTTTTAGTGACAATTCCCAGTGATCCAGCTCATTTCCCTTGGCATCAAGATCTTTCAGGCTCAAAGTAGCAGAGACATTGATGTGAATGCATTGCACAATGTTTTGGTTCATGCTGCCGGCGGTAGCGGACATGACTCTGAGCACAACATTCTTATTCTTGTTGTCCTTTGCAGTGGCTTCGCCAACCTTGCCATTACCGATGGAATTGGATCCAGTAGCCTTGCCCTCATCCTCCTTTTTGGCTTCTTCATGCTATTGAGCGTCGACGAGAGGAGAGGTGTCATTAGGTAGCTCAACCGGGTTACTCATCTCTAGCCTTTTCATGGTGCGCTCCTTTGCCACCTCAATTTCACAACGCTACAACTCATTCACCCTCTCCTTCAGGTTGTCCTCCCTGTAGCTTTAGCTCCGGGTACGAGTCGTTCAGCCACTATTCCTCCTTTGGTGGGATCCCTGTACTCGAAGAAGAAGAGGGAGACGTTAGTGTCAATGATGGTCGATTAGAAGTGATCAATGGCCTCTCGAGGATGTGCAACCGGAGAGATAGAAGTGCATGAACCGGCACAGGCAGACGCGTTCCCTTTACCGTTGGCGGTCACCGGAGTGGATCTCGCGTCTGCGTTCTCGCTGTTACCGCGTTCTCGCTGGCGGTTGCCGGACAACTCCCGACGATGCAACTCCTTCTATTTGTCGCAAGCACTTTGGCCGTGCTCAACCGCTTTCCTGCTCATCTGCAGCCTATTCAGGGCGGGTTCCTTTGCCACCTCCATTTCACAACGCCGCAACTCGTTCGGCCTCTCCTTCAGGTTGTCCTTCCGCATCTTCAGTTGCGCGTACGGGTCGTTCAGCCACCGTTCCTCCTTTGGTGGCATCCTTTTGCTCGAAGAAGAAGTGGATGCATCGATTTATGCCAGTGATGACCGAATAGAAGTGAATGGCCTCTCGAGGATGTTCCAGGCCTGAGACGGGAGTGGATGAGTTGCGAAGTCGAATGAGCGGGGGTAGACGCGTTCTCTTCATTGCTAGCGGTTGCCGGAGACGAGAACACGGATGTTGCAGTCGAGCTGTCACTGCTACCAATCGACGGAGTCGACAACACAGACACTGCGGTCGATCTTTCATCGCTACCGTGGTGGGTTGGAGCCAACACGGTAGGAGAGGTCGCGCCACCACGCAGACGAGTGCCTAGCGAAGGAGGCAAACCGGTGCGGGCAGACCTGTTGTCCTCGCCACTGGCTGTCATTGGAGTCGGGCTCGCTTGTGTGTCGCCGGCGCCGTGGAGTAGTGGATCCGTAGCGGTGGTAGAGCCCGCACCACCGCGGGGTGGAGCCATAGCTAGGGCCATCTCATCCTCACCGTTGCTCCCCTTCTCCACAACGCGAGACAGCGAGAGAGGCGGGTTGTTGTGGGTTTTAAATCCCATGGCCATGGGTTTGGTTTGGTTCGGTTCAGTTAGGACTTATGACAATGGGAAAGGAAATGTTAAACGCGAAGACAAAGAGAACTGGGAGTCTAATTTTTTAACCCATGCAAGAAAACTAGATTGAATTTCTTTTTTAGGAAAAAAGCAAAGAATGAGAAGTATGGCTTGGCTAGGGAAGCAGTAATAGTGGTAGAGGTCGAGCTTTGAGATGAGAAGAGGGCTGAGTGATCTAGCTTAATTCCAGAGAATCGAGGAAGAGCGAATTCAGCAGGTTTTTGGCTCTCGGGAAGGAAAGACAAAGTAAATGTCTAGGCCCACCGGCCAAATCAATAAAGGTTTGCTAATAGGAGAACATGTTGTGTTATATAGTAGAGCGGCGTCGCCTATTCAGCTATTCCCTTGTGAACACCACCCGACTACCCAAGCACGACGATGGCATGTGTGAATGGAGCATCCGCGTTGGAGCTTGGAGTCAGTAGAGCAAATAAGGATCAGGCATGAGGCGGCGCTGCGTGGTGGGCGCCAAGGTCAAGGGTTGGACCAGATGGGCATTTGATCGAACAGGTGGTGGGCGGCAAGGTCAAGGGTTGGACCAGATAGGCATTTGATCGAACAGGTGGTGGGTGAGGGAGACAGCTTGCCAGCCAACATAGGGGGTGCTATGAGAGCAAGGGGGTGGTGCCACTGGTTGAGTAGAGCTGATCTTGCAAGAAAGTGGAGCTCAGGTGCATTTCCCCCCATCAGATGTGTGGACGGTAGTAGCGTGATGGCACTCATATAACCAATCTGTTTGCTCATGTAACATGTTCCCAACATTCCATCAATCCATGAAATGCTCCAGCGGTCAAGACAGAGAGAGAGAGATTCCATGAGAGTACATATGTGCAACATGATAGATGCCCAACATTTGCTTATATTCTTCAACAGCCCTAGCAATGGTGCCACCCTCTCTTGTAGTTCATTCTTCTCGAATAGGTTATAGATGGAGTCTTCAGATGAATATTAGAGAAACTAACACGACGTTTGGTGACAATATGGTGTTCACTCTTCATAGTCAGTTCTTTCTCCTTATAAACTTGACAGTTTGCTAAACAGATTTTTCTAAAGCCTATATAATGTGCTGGATGAGATTGGATCAAATAGTGACACCAGCCAAGTTTGTGGATTTTGCTTTCCTGATCTCCATGGCTTCAACTTTCGGCAAGGCATGTTTTCGCTGTAAAGAGACTATCTGATTGAATGTTCAGTTTCTAGTGTGCAGGCTCTGTGCTATCAAGTATCTGAAGCTAAATCTTTTCTTTTATAGGGAATATTTATGTCTTGTCAGTCAAAGCAACATCGAAAATATGTCATGCATGTGGTGTGTACTACAAGGCGTTGAACTTCCAAAGAAGTGATTTGGTAGGTACAAATGGGATTAAATATCTGAATCTTGAACAATGCATGTTTGTGAATGAATTTGGGTAGTGTTTGCATACTAGACAATATTCTGCTAACATGGAAAATTAAGAAGAATTGATAAGTGAAGTAGAAGCTTCTTATGGATAGCTCAGGGATTACTGTGAAGACCAATACTGAAAAGTGAAAGATGTCATCACATTATTCACTCGGCTATGCTAGCAATGCTAAAAGGTCATCTTATGTGATCCACTTTTTGGGCAACATCGAACCTTTGATCTATCATTCTATTGTCGCCTTACCTAGTTTCTTATGGCAGAGGAGGTATCAGGAAATACCACTTGTCTAGCTAGCCTATTGTTGTCGGAAGATCAAAGGAGGTAGAGATTCTAGACTTTATTTCCATGAATAGAGGAGTCTTTTAGGCAGATGGCTATAGCAGTTGGAAAATGATAGTAGGCTTTTGCAAGAAATTTTGAGGAAGTACTTTTGTAGCCACATTTTCTCCACAACTCACATGTTGACGGAAAAGTGGGTACTTGTTACTTCTGAAGTGGTTTGATGGACGATGCTTGGTTGAATGGTTCACCGTATACAGTACAACCCCAAATTGTAATTTGACATTTACCAAACAAGTGACAGTGCGCCATTTCACTGAGGAGAGCTTTGATACCGTTAGATTAGAAGATTGGTATTGGGGAATGTTGCTGCTCAGTGCTAGCAATTGTAACACTTGTTAGTAGGTCCAGTTGAATAAGATGCCTGATAATTGATTGTGTGGTGTCTACATTAAAATGGAGAGTTCAGTTTATTCCTTTTTTAGCGTTGTGCTCAAAATGTGCAATTCCCTCATAAGGTTATCGGGTAATTAGAAATTCCTACGTGAATTAAGGTTTTTTTGGTTGGTGCTTAAAAAAATAGCATACTTAGATGTTAGAAATGACAACCTTATTCATAGAGGTTGGAAAGGGGATGATGGTTGTCAGTTTTATCGAGGGACTGAAACTATCACTATCACCCACCATTTCTTAACTTGTATAGTAGCAAAATATGTTTGCCTGGTTATAGATTGTGCTTCTGTGTTGAAGACTCTAATGCACAATTCTCAGCACATGATAGGGTAATGACTGTCCAGTTTTCTGAGGAAGTGGAGGAAACAGGCGCTGATAGGATGTGTCACAACCTGATGGACAATGTGAGAGAAGAAATCTGTAATGCTTTCAGCTGGAGCAGTTGGATGATACAACAACGTTCATATATGATGTATTCACTCAGTCCATGTCTCAACAAATGGGCACTTAATTTTGCGGACAAAGGAGGCATGTTGTATTTTGCTACCTAGAGGTGGGGAGCAGATGAAGCAGGTGGTCAAGGAGGCTCTCAAAAGAACTCATGAATGGCCAACATCAAGACGAATATCTTGCTACTATATTTCAACGTCTGGATTTGATTGTTTTGTCGAGACACCTAATTTTTCAGTTAATTACTTATGTTTTTTAGACCATACGATAAAAATTGTATGTACTTATTGTTAAAAAATCATTTTCATTTATTTTCACTAAAATAATTATTTTGCTTTTGCTTTTTATGCTTTGTAGGGTTTACTCAAACTTTTTTATTGTTTTCACTAAAATAATTATTTTTGTTTTAATATTTTGTAGGGTTTTCTAATCCTTTTTTAACTAAAATAATTACTTTGTATTTGTTTTTATTTTGTAATTTTATTAAAAAATTTATTTATTTTGTATGCATGCATGATGTCATTGAATTTGCGATATAAATGTGGCAGATTTGTGGCTTGATCCATGGAGCATGTATGCTTGCATGTATAACCAAGTGTGTTGTGATAGTACCAAATCCAATTGCCTGACAATTGTTTCAAAATCCAAACACCAGGGTCATAGACAAACCATTTATTTATTTGGGTTAATTATGTTCAGGTCACTGCAAAGTTTCTGATTTACAAAAATATTACTATAAAGTCGTTTTCACAAACATAGCATTATAAAAGTGAGAATCCTCATAGAAATATCGTCACAGACCTTTTTTTGCCCCTTAGACCTTTTCAAATTTACGTCCAATTTTCCATTGAGCCTTCTTCCTCCTCCCTATTCTCCTTTCCTCCCATCTTCAGCAAGCTCTGGCTAGCACTCCTACTCTACCTCCCGGTCGGCCCTTCCTCCCCCTCTAGTCAGCCCCTCCTCCTTCTTCCTCTCCGGCCGACGACTCTCCACCAACCTTTGGCTGCCCATACCCTAGCACCAACGACCAAAGGTGCAGTGGTTTGCAAAACTCGAACGTTTGTCGCACCCTCCCTTAACTCCCTAGCTCCACTCACGTGCCTCCAAGCATGAGAAAAGTGAATTGTTTCCTCCACACCTTATCTCTTGTCTCCAACACCTTATCCCTCAAGCAACTCACATTTCCTGTTCTCTTTGCTCCCTATTTTGCATCCACACGCCCCTCAAGTAACCAGATCTTGCTACTCGCCCACTAGCTCCTTCCTACCCCTCCCTTCCTCCTCCTCCTCCACCTCCTCTTCTTCCTCCTCATGCCGCGGTAGGGGATGTGGTGGTGATGGGCTCGGTCTCACCAATGGTAAGCTCAACAGTGAGAGCAGGACAACCATGCTAACTTCCTCTCGGCACTCGCCGCATCGGCCTCCTTCCAGATCTCGCTACGCGTGGCCCCTCAACGTTTGCATCATGTGACCTCGCGGTAGACTACTGAGTACTCGTGTCTTGCTTCAGAAACACACATTTGTAAAAGTGGATTTCATAACTGAAGCAGACAACACAGGAAAGGAACTTACCCCATGAGTCTATCTCCAACACAATATGGATGCTACAACTCATGGATAACTTGATGATGTGACATCCTTACGGTAACCCTATATCCTCCCCATATGCTCGCCTTTCTTCGTGAGCCGGTTCGGACGATAGTTTGATAGGGAACAACTGTGAGTCAGTGATGTGCTAATGGAACACATTCATCTTGTTTATCGCCATGCATCGATCGCACATAGCATGTTGGTGATGGGGATGTAGTTCCTCCTGATGTCTAGCATCAACCTACAGTGCAGATACAACAGCTAGTCCTCGAAGCGCATGCTGGCAGCCACCAGTAGTGTCGACTTAAGCACTGTCCTCCCTAAAAGCTACAAGGACATCTCGACCCTATGCATAGTGTCGCACGCCATGGTTGTTGAGACGGTCAGCACGGTCGTTGGGGAGCATCTCTAGCATGTAGGACTCACCACGTCATGCTACAGCGGGGACATGAGATCAGACACATGAAGCTAAAAGCTAGGATCGATTGAGGTGAGGTGTCGGTTCCTTGATGGTTCCACGGTGTTGAACGACAGCGAGATCAGAATGACCATGTGATTATAGGATATGGTTGTGGCGTGTTTTATGGGAGAGGGAGCCAAATGGTACTCTCAATTGGTTTGATGGGTTAATAGGCTAGGAGTAAATGACAAGGTAAGATTAGTGAAAGAGAGAAACATTGGTTGTTAGTTTCAATTTTAAATTTTGAATATGTCTCATCACTCATCACTACACACTATTTAATATTAGAGATAGCTTGATGATGCTATATCAATTTTCAAAAAATATAACTCGGTAATAGAAAAATGGTCAAATTTTCTTTCCCAAATTTTGAATATGAGGTCCAAAAATTTTTTTTGACACAATAATTGTTTCATTTGGTTGGATAATTGCAAATGTAGAACGAAAATTGAGGTAGTTTGAAAGAAAAACCAAAAAGAACAAGCTCTTTTATGTCTAAAACTACTTTGATCCTTCACATGCATGCCACACATAAATGGCCTCTCCACTTTCCTCTCCAACTTGCCACCTCCTGGCCAATCTGTTCTCTCGCTCCACCCTACTCCCCTTGTCTGCAACGTTCTCGTCGAGCCATTGCTCCCTTCTGGTGACCATTGCCTCGCCTCCTCCTATAGATCCATCGCTAAAACGTCGCCTCCACTTTGATTCTATCCCTCCTTAGATTCACCTCTCCCTTTTTCTTTTTGGGGTTTTTCCCTATTTTTGAGCTTGGATTTTGTCCAATTTAATTTAATCAAATAGTTTATTTAAAAAAAAATACAAAATCATGCTAGACACTTTGAAAACATTGTCACTATTTTTAGGATTTTTTTAAAAATTTTATCTAATTAGATTATATTTGACTCGAATTTCAAACCCTAAATTGCTCGATGATCTAGACCTAGCCAAATGGGTCATGCCAAACGGATCTGGCACGATACTGTGCTTAGACCATGCCTAGCCTAGCACGAAGCCAAATGGTGTGTCAATACTAGCGCGAAAGACCATGTCGACTTGCCCATGTCTCCTCTGCTAGTGTCGCCTCACGGATGTGTCCATCTTTCTCGCTAGTTCCGCCTCTAGCCTCCTCCACAGCTCTATCGTCACTCGTCGGCATTGCCTCCATGCCGCCCCATTCTTGTATCGACGCCCCTCCTCGCCGCCTATGTCCCTAGCTCCTTGTCCCCATCGATGCTACCTTCATCCCATTCTCCGGCCTACCTAACCCGCACTATCTAGATCTCTAGCTTTGTCCGCCTAGGCAAGCCGTTCTCAAGATCTACCAAGGATCCTTTCCTTGCACATCCATAAGAGCCCTGCCCCTTACCCGAGCGGTGGATCAGCCATTGGATCAATGGCTGGCGGAACGGCCGATGAGCTTCGCCACAGGCGTCGTCCAGGCGTCACCAACTAGAGCCAGAAGATAGGATAAAGTGCTCGTGATGACATTGATGCAAGGATAACAATTAATCTGGTGATCTTTGGCTCAAACGATGGAGGCCAAGTGTGGTGACGTGTGGTGACGCGTGGCTCCCATGTCCGACGTTTAGCAAGAGCAGGCGGCCGCTGAGATCACGGGCTCCTCCTCCACGTATCTTGAAGAGAATCTGTCTTCACCTCCTCCGACGAGTGCTCTTCTTCGTATCAACAAACTCCACCAACATCTGCTCCGATAGAGATGGAACTAGAACGAAGATCACTGGGTTCATTGTTATTAAGTAGAGATGCATCTATAAAACAATGACATAATCTTAACTAAATTATATTTTAAACCCTAGTGCCTGTGTACCACCCTAGCACAACTTAGTTCCGCCCGTGAACTCCGGCGAGGAGGATCACCGCCCTTGTCTCCGGACGCAACTTCACGTGGACCCATCTCTGCTCCTCCGGTGGATTTGAATGTGAGTACTCATTCCACCTCCCGACTTGGAGGTGTCCCTCGCTCTGGTTTGTTGGCTCTGCCTTCTCCCTCTCGATCCTCCCCAGGTGGGTCCCGGTAGCCAGATGCTCCGCCTCGTCATCTGAACATGACAAATATGTAGAAAAAAACAAAAGCATTGTCCATGCTCTCTCCCATCTGAACAGTGTTTGTATTTGTAACTATCCAATCCTATGCTAACTCGTCGTATGACACAATGCATCATGTGCATGGACGGAGCCTCGAGATTCCAAAAGGCAAATCACAGATGCTTTTAGGCAAAATCTATTCATGCAGAATGCCCTCATGGACAGCAGGCTCCATCTCATTCTCACGCAGCAGTGTTGCCTATAAAGAATCGATGTGGTTAACACATCCATGGAAACATTTCTAGTTTAAACATAAAATTAGTCTATATTGCCTCTTCCCAGATTTCATGCGACACTCTGAAGCAGGGAGAAAGGTATGTGCTCCACCATATCGAGAAGAGATTCTTCTTTAGGAATCAATGAACCATGCTTTCTCCAAGTGCCACAAAGGTATGCGTGCAGAGGGTGCCTGTGCAGTGGCTTCCCCCAATTAATAACGAGCTTTTTGCAGCCTCACTGACATCAATAGACTTAGGTGCCATTAGGCGATTAAACACTAAGCATTAGATGATCCTTCATTGTTGGAAATAACTAAACTAAAAGCCTTCCCAACAAAGATTTCCTATGGAAATCTTATTAGATCTTCTTAAGAGTTCATAATCGTTGTAAGATCAAGCAGAGTATCCTGCTGAAAACCAAAAAGAGGTTGTACCAAATACCAATCAGGCAATGACATGATCAAATCCATGATGCCTACAATAGAACAATAATTACAAAGCAGCTGCAAAACCTATAGTTTAACAGTTATGAAGAGGCCGAAGAAACTTGTTTTTACAAGATGAGGCACCAGACTCCTTTTGGAAGATATGAGTGGTACCCATGGTTCAAGCTCCACCTTTCTGCACAGAAGTTACGCTATTGGGAGATGTGGCAATAGAACAGGAACAACGTAGGTCATAACTCACGATCGAGAAATAAACAGTTTTGTAATTAACTTGTGCAATCCTGTGATTCTGGTCAGATCTCTGTTCAGTCGTTGTGTTACTTGTTGAGAGCTTAGGCCAACCGTTTTGTTTTTACTAATTGGATGCGTGCTTTGTAGAGGTGGTACTATTCTATTTCGTCTATATATTGTTCCTTTCGATCGGTTGTTCCTTCATCTTACTAAGGAATGTTCTTGTTGCTTACTTCGTCCAGATAAGAAATCAAGTAGAATGCACCAGGGATTTAAATTTCGACGAAATTTCGAAATTTCGCGAATTTCGGCCTAGGATGAAAAAAACCCATTTTAGCCAAATATTTTCGGCTTTGATTTTTTCGGTCAAATATTCAAAATTTATCTAAATTCGGTCAGTTTTTGCCAGCGCGTTTGATGTTTTTATCCGAAATTTCGTCCAAAATTTCTAAATTCCACGAAATCTGGATTTTTGGCCAGGGGACGAATATGCTTGTCTGAATGCACCATGTCAAACTTTTAACTGAATTTCATGATCATTTTAATTTTTTTTAAGATGGCCCTAGGAGGAGAGCGCTAACACAAGACCTACTTTGCCCTCATAGCGTCTGGCTCCGATGTTGCCCTCAACGGGATCCTCTACTGCCAGAATCACTTTTCGCCTTTGTTCAAGGAGAGAAGCAGATAAGAAAACTTACTCAAGTTCGTCTCAGTGAAAAACATCAAGGAACCCGAGGCAGCAATGCCTGCAAAGGCAAACCCAGACACTAATCAAGCAACCGAGGAAGAAGCGTCACTGGAGATTCTAGATGCAATGTAATGTTACTTCGCCTTTTTACTATAAAGAGGAATTCATAAATTTGGTTCATTCTTTTCTGAGCGTGCATTTCCTACGTATATAAAAATTTCATATATAAGAATTACCCTGCATCATTGAGGGCCTTAGAAATGAGATCCAATGCCTCGATATTTAACACCACACCTTAGAAATGAGATGAAATAATTCGGATGATATTTTAACAGCCACCCACTAGCATTGGCGAGGACGCTACTGGTGGCGCGGCCGCGGGGAGGAGGCAAGGGCGGAGGCAGGCCGCCGCGCGGCAGCTCCAGACACGGGGGAGGAGTCCGACTCGACGGCGAGCTCCATGCACGGGGATGGCTGGCGAGGCGACGCCAAGGGTCGAAGTAGCCTGCCATGGCGCGGTCGCCAACACCTGAAGGCGAGCGGTGGTGCTGGCCTCCTGATGGAGCATTCGTGCTAGCCATCATGTACCGTGTATGCAAGACAAGAGGAGAGGGAGAGGGATAGATCAAGCCAGGGAAGAAGTCACGGGATTGTTTTCCTGCGGGCCGGTCAACTAGAAAGAGAAGAGGGGATTGTTTTCCACGAGACTGAAATGGCATGAATATCCTTTCTAGGGATTGCAATTCCTAGGGTTTTTTTTCCTAAAGTACACAAACAAGCTCTTAGGCCATGTACAATGCAGGGTGCTTAGGGCTTATTGGGCTAGCTATGGAATAATTCCCTCGAAAATATATCCACTCTTGGATTTTTTTTTGGTCAATTCATATCTTAGGAACCCAATCCCCATCTAGGCCCATCACCCACGCGCGAGAGCCTAGAAGCTCCCAGAGTCCCAGCCGTCCGCTGCCTAGTGCATCTCTCTCTCTCTCACTTCTCTCTTTATTTCTCTATCCTTAAAACCCTAGCCACTGAGTTCTGCCACTAACGGGGGAGTAGCGCCGCCGCCGCCATAGCTAGGAGCTCACTGCTGCGCCATCGGGGAGCCGCACCATTGCCATGTCTCGGAGCTCGCGATCACGCCGTCGAGAGAGCCATGCTGCCGCCATACCTTGGAGCTCATAGTTGCACCGTCGTGGGAGCCGTACCTCCTTCATGCCCTGAAGCTCGCCGCCGCACTGATGTTGGAGCCACGCCCCAAAGCTCCCGCCCTTAGCGCCACGCTGTCGTCCTCCACGCCTTGGAGCTCTGCGTCGTGCCGTCAACATTGGCAAGGGCAAAGTCGCAAGTGAGAGCGCACCTCACAGGGATAAGTTCTCGATGTTACCAGCCTAGGATGCTTTCCTGTGGAATGGACAGGGATTAGGCCATCCAAACGCACCAATGACCTGACCTAGGAAACTTACCCCTTGGGTTTCTAATCCTAGGATTAGGCTAGGATCCTCCCAAACAAGCACCGAGAGAAATGCTTAGGAAAGAAAACCGTTTTTCACGAAGTGTGGACAGGTGCTTAGGGATGTGTTTGTAGGAGAGGGGGAGTGCTTAGCTAAGCATCCACAAGAGGTTGTAAGTTTAGACACCTACCTTGTAACATTTAGACTCTTACCTAAGTTTTTTTATTGGAAGAAAAAAAATTTGTATGGATGTTTAATGATGTGGTATGCTCTCCTTAAACACTTGTGTATAAGCACCTTGTACATGCGAAGATCGCTTGCATGTGTACAACGTGAGCCAATGATGTGGGGTACGGACCTCCATGATCAAAACTCCCGCCCGTCTCATGCCGAATTTTTTTTTTATATTTTTTTCATTCAAAATTTTTTAAATGCCCGCCCCTGCCGCGATTTTTGAATTTTGGGCGCCCATCGCCCGTGGGTCGGGCGATCGCCCATGCCACGGGCGACGGCACGCCACAGAACGGCGTGGCCTAGCTGTTGCCGCCAGATTAGGCTAAGCCATTGTGGCCGTTGGCGATCGCCGACCCATAGGCGATCGCCGAGCCACGAGCGCATCGGGCCAGTATTTAATCACAAGACGCTGGCTGTTGCCCGGTGCAGTCGGCAGACCAGAGAAGGGAAGGGAGGAAAAGAGAAGAGAGGAGAAGAGGAGAAAAGAAAGAGAAGGGAAGGGAAAGAAGAGAAGAGAGGAGAAGAGGAGAAAAGAAAAGAAGGAAGGAAAGAAGAGAAGAGAGAGAAGAGGAGAAAAGAAAGAAAAGAAGAGAGAAAAAGTGGAAAAGAAGAGAAAAAAAGGAAAAAAGGAGAGAGAAAAAATTAGATCACGCGGCATCGCTATTTGGTAAGTTAATTTTTAAGTAATTTAGTAGTGTAATTACGTAATTTTAATTTACTGGTTAAAAACATGGTAGGATAGTCACATATTAAATAAATATAATTTTATTATTAATACCGATAGTTGATATAAATACGATAATTAAAATGTATTGTTGATTTAGATAGTTGAAATTATGATTAAAAATTGATTATTGGTTTAGATAGTGGATATAATAGGGATAATTAAAATTTTTATTGAAAACATGGTAGGATAGTCACACGTTAAATATACGTAAATAATTTTGTTATTTACGCGCATAGCTGATATAAATACGTGTAATTTTAAAATTTTAATTGAAGACAAGTTAGGATGGTCACACGTTAATTTGAGGATTGGAAAAATGGTAGAATAGTGACACATGAAATATTTAGATAATTTTGTTATTCATGGACCGTTAAAATTTTTAGTAGACTATAGAAAAATAGAAAATCGTGACAATAGGGTTATTTAAAACAATGGAGTTAATTTAGACATAAATAGATGTAATTTATATACTAACTGAACACATGTTAGGATAGGCACACGATGTATAATATAAATTTGATATTATAGATGTAATTTATATATTAAATAGATAATCTTGCTTGCGGTGTTGTTATGGTAAATATTGCATAATATTATTTTATGATAATTAAATATAGACTAACTAATAGTACGGTTCATCATATGTTATAGGCAAAATGTCAGAAAAATTATATTTCCAAATATTTTACGGAGATGGAGAGATAGCGGAAGGGCCAAATGGAATGGATCTATCGGCATTTCCCTCTGCCATGCGGGGTATATCTAGGGCGGCGAGAGGACATACTGGGTGGATAATAGAATGGTTGTTTTGGTTGTTCGGCTGGATGCACATACATGTAAATTTGCGTGTCGAGCCGTGGTGAGTCGTGCCCATGAAGGTTTTTGGAGAGTTGTTTCCTATAAAAGGAACACACAATTGGAGAAGGTACGAGAAAATGCGGTCTGGCGTGGTTGGCCCCTTATGCTCTTGGTTCAATGCTACCAGATAGTAAACCCAGCCGTGCTCGAACTGCAAGATGAGGAGGTGGACACAATAGAGGGACATGGCATAAGCATGGGAGATTGTAGTGGAGAGGGTGGTGATGACCATGTTGGCGATGCAGACGAGACGCAGGAGGAGGGGGGTGCAGGTGTAGAGGCGAGGGGGGTGGCAGACGAAGGTGAAGAGGTGGAGATCATAGTGAATATGATGGAGGCAGAGGACCGAGAGGATGAAGAGTTGCCGGATGATGACCAGTCCGACGCCGGATGATGACCAGTCCGACGAGGAGGTTAATGTCCCTGATGTCCCTACCCCGAGCACATGGAGCAGTTACAACTTCGAGCAGTTAACAGTGAATGAAGGGAGCCATGGCGCATGGGAGTACCATGCGAACGAGGTCACGCAGGGAGCCATATACAAAGATAAGGAATCATTGCTGAATGCGGTGAAGTATTGGGCAATGTCTATACGCCGTCAATTCAAGGTGGTGAAGTCCAGCAAGAAGGAGTACGACGTGAAATGCGTGAATGACAACTGCCCCTGGCGGGTGCATGCGTACAGAGGGAAGTGGAAGGACTACTGGGAGTGCTCCATAGTGGTGCAACACGAGTGTATCTTGGAGGAAGCCGAGCAAGTGCACCGCAACCTTTAAATCAACTTGGGTGGCTAATGTTACGTATGGAGAGATTGTGGGTAATCCTCAAATGCCGCCTAAAGATATCATTCGAGCCGTGGAGAGAGATATCGAGACACCATGGACTACGGGAAGGCTTGGAGGGCAAAGAGGAAGGCGTTGGAGGTTAGGTTCGGACGACGAGGCATCGTGACGAGAACGTGGTTCACATGCTCGGGGCAATAGCATTCAGAACCCAGGCGTACATAGACATGAAAGAGTATCCAGCTAGTGGTGTCCATGAGGGCAAGTGGGTCTTTGCGGCGTGCATTTTTCGTTGGGAGCTTGCATAAATGCCTTCAGCCTGCGGCGTGTCTGCATGGGCGGCACCTTCTCGACGGGCAAATACAAAGGGCGACATCGACCACAATTGCGTGGACGCGAACAACCAGTGTTGCCGGTCGCGATTGCTATTGTCGAGGAAAAACACAGATAGCTGGTATTGGTTCCTTGAGCGGGTTAAGCACGGAGTGGTGCTCGCTAGGCCAAACGTGTGCATCATACACGATCGCACGCTGGTTTGATGAAGGCTATTGTCGACATGCAAGAAGGTTCTCCGTTGTGGGAGCAAAAGTGGCCTAACTTGACTAGTAGGTGGTGCATGAGACATATGGGAGCAAATTTCTTCCGTCAGTTCAAGAACAAGACGTTGATGAACATGTTCAAGAGGTTGTGCCAAACAAACCAGCCGGCCAAGTTCGAAGCGCTCTGGAAGACCTTAGATGAAATGACAAGGAAGCAGACGGCCCAACCAGCAGGCCCACCAACTTCATCCAGAAATCCTATGCTTTATCATGTCGAAGGCGATGATCCGACTGCTCTATGTGCGCTCCCTACGGACTCCAAAAACATCCGTAGAAAGGCGGGCACAGATATTAAAAGTTTCTCGGACTGGATATGTCACGAGCCAAAGGAGAAATGGTCGCTCCTACATGACACCGGAGGTGCACGGTATGGCATCATGACCACGAACATAGCCGAGGTGTACAACCTGGGTAATGAAAGGAACGAGATGTCTTCCTCTGTCGGAATTGTTTAAGGTGTCCTGCATGGGGTCCAAAAGTACTTCATCGACCGAGTGCAGAAGGTCGCTTCATTTATGGCCGATGTGCATCTTGTCTATTCAACCCTTATCAGTAAATACATGGAGAAGAAAACAAGAAAGGCGCAGATGCATCGTGTGACTCCACAGAGTGGCACCGTCCGTCGGTTTCATGTGCCTTTGTCTTTGGCGTGGTCGTCGAGGTACCCACCGGGCGACAAGGACGCATCTCTGCACCATCACGGGGGCCAATGTGAGTGCACCTGCCAGAAGCCAAAGCTCCTTCACCTCCCGTGCTCTCACATTATAACCTCTTACGCCGTCTGTAATAAATCAACCCGCTCCTTCGTGTCGCCTTACTACCTGAAGGAAAGTGTTTGGGACACATGAAATTATGAGGTCTACGGATACAGAATCGACGGGTCCTTCACGGAAAATCCTCCTGCAGGCTACCGCTGGGTGCCAAATATGAGTAGGCTGAGACAGAAGCCTGGCCGTCGGAGGACCCGCCGTATCCGCAATGACATGGACGAGGCTGAAGGTGGGCGTCGGTCATCGGCGGGTCAAGCTGGGACATCAGGGTCACGCACCAGGAGAGGATGAGCATTCCTGAGCAATGTATCGCTACAATGTAACATGTTTATCTTACTTAATGTAATATGTTTATCTTACTTAATGTAATATGTTTAAATGACGATGTAATGCAATGTAATGTTCGTATTTTCATAACATTTCTTTGGTGTTGTAACAGTTGTCACGGACTCTATCGTTGTAATTGATTTTGCAATTAAATGTCTTGCCATGAAATGTAATGTTTTTGTGTCATGTATGTTTTATTTCATTTTGTACGACTTAACCTGCAGGACCGAGTGACCATGGCCGGTGCTGGACCTAGTCGGGGGGCACGCCTGAGTTGTTCGACCGTAACATAGATCACAAGCACAGGTCAAGATTGTCAGCACAGGAGGACAAAAAGCTGTACACACTGCGCCCTCGTGTTCCCGACCGGTTGCTTCGTATCGACGAGCGATGGGTCGGCAGGTACGAATTCAATTTATTTTTCGCATGCACTTCCATGTTTTATATGTCCCCACATATTTAACCGTACAGATGACTCCACTTTGCAGGTTGCAAGCAGCAGGTCTTCTTCCACTTTGCAGGCTGGTGGAGCTCTCGACGGCGGAGGATCGACGGTTCACGTACGACCGTTCCCTCCTAGCGGCACTCGTCGACCGGTGGCGACCAGAGACGCACACGTTCCACCTCCCCGTTGGGGAGATGGCACCCACACTGCAGGACGTGTTCTACCTCTTGGGTCTGCCTTGCGCGGGACCTGCAGTTGTACCGGCGGACGCGCCTGCCGACTAGCTTGACGACCTGTCGGACCGCTTCGATGCGCTACCACGACACCCTGCCGGCGGGGCATACGAGTCTCTGAGGCGGAGCGAGCGGCACGGACCGACGCGTGCTTGGCTGCTACAGTTCACGGTACGCAACCTTATAAATTTAATAACTGTGTTTTTCCATATATTGATTTGAATCTAACATGGTCGAAATCTGCAGCCGTCGATACACCGATGGCGGATGGCGACACAGCCGAGGCACACGGAGGCGATTTGCTTCGTTGTTTGGTGGGTGATGTTCCCGCCCACCCACAGGGACACAGTTGACAGGTACCTGATCCAGTTTGCGCGCTACATCGCTGACACTCCGGAGTATGAGGTGAGCTAACATGGTACCGAAATGATCCCTGATGACTTTCTGACATGCTTTTTCACGCAGATGGAGCAGTACTCTTGGGCCTCCGCGGTTCTTGCTGCCACTTACTGGGGCCTCTGCGACGCTGTCTTTCGGACGACGAAGGACGCAACCATCGCAGGTTGCGTCCTACTCCTCGAGCTTTGGTCGTGGAGCGGTTCCCTGTGGGGCGGCCACAGGTGGACTGCGATCCGTACCCTCCCACACTGTACACAGGGGCTCACACAGATTGGCCCACCATGGGCCACTACTGGGTCCGACGACAGGTGAGTCCTTTTGTCATGTTACTACCACATCCATCCATTTGAACTAACTTGTTCATGTCCTTTGTTTCGCAGCGTTTTTACGCGCACGAGCAGGTCCATCGGGTGTACGAAGAGTTCAAGCGCCAGTTCGACTACCTACACGACGACGAGGTCGTTTGGACACCGTACGACGCGTACCCGCGCAGCACGCGCGCACCCTACGGCCTCTCCTTGCTGTGTACCAGGGACATGGAATACTGGCTTACACGGAAGTCCTTGATTTTCGACATCTTTGTCGAGAACTACTGTCCACACCGGGTTTTGCGACAGTTCGGGTTGTACCAGGAGATCCCCCCTCAGCCTCAGATGGTTATTCCATCAGCCGCGCACAAGTAAGATCCATTTATTAACCGTTCGCTTAGTGCCCTCTATGATTATGTAACATGTTATTTCGTAATATGTTATGTCCTCCATATTGCAGACTTACCCGGATGGGCGTTCGTGGAGGGACCCCGTTCTCGTACCGGATGCAGACTTGGAGGGCGCAGTGGGACGAGGCACTCGAGGACCAAGTCACGGAGTACCGCCCGTATAACCTTGACTCGTACGACGCGTACATGAGATGGTATACCCCTCAGACTCGCCTTCGTGTGGGCTACTCACTAACCGACTACGTCACCCACGAGCCCTCGGTGGAGGAGCTGTATCCGCACCATCAGGCGCAGAGGTCGTACACCACGGTAAGAGTTCCCATTTGGTTTTATCATCCACACGTACTTAACCCATTACATCCTCTCACAATTTCTCCGAATTGCAAAGGCTGATTTATCGCAGGAGCTTAGAGCGGACGCCCAGTCCGTGGTGTCCCGTTTGAGGGCGGGTGCAGAGCTGACGTCGGCTGAGAACAGGTCCTTGTGGTCGAGGATGCTACGCAAGTGTACCAGTTGTGCCGCTTGACGTCGTGCCAGCGGGTCCCCGACGTTGTGCCACATGGTAGGGCACCACCGCTTACTCCACCCCTTCCACGTGGGCCGCAGCAGACTCCGGGACTTCGCCCACAGCAGACCTCGGGCCTTCGCCCGAGCCACACTCCTGGCCTTCACCCACAGTGGCCTCAGGGCTTGGGAGGTTGAAATTTGGCGGTAGCGCCGGCTCTTCGCGTCTTTGCCCCCAGCCAGGCCGGGAGGTTGGGATGGGCAGGGCGCCGGCTCTTCGCGTGCTGCACCACCCCAGCAGCAGGGCTGGGGAGCTTGGCCCACCGAGTCGACCAGCAGTACCTTCTACTCTGGACTAGCAGGAGGTGAGCAATGATAACACTGCTATATAATGTTTTAGTACGTACGCGTTGCAACGTCTTACTGATTGTCATGTGTTTCCTTCAATGCAGGGAGTACGTCTTACGGCGATGACGCCGACGATGCTGGGCAGCAGGACCTAGATCAGTGGCTCTCGCAGGACCTCCTCGGCCTGTCGCAATTGCCTGGGGCTCCACTCGCCCCTACTCAGCCGTCACGTCACGAGGATCCCTCGACACCGTAGACCTGGCGAGACAGAGGGATGTCCATCCTCCCGACCGATTCACATACCCCGAGGACCGATTAGGAAGCGACACGCCGCTGACCGGCGTGTATGTTGTACTTGGACTAGACTTTGTCTTGCACTTGTCCCCGACTTCTTTTCCTTTTTTACGATGTCTTGCACTACTTTGTGTATACGTAATGGATGTCGAGCATAATTTCTAGCCTTGCATTTTTCTTCTTCTGAAAAATATCAAATATAATTTCTAGCTTTGCGGTGCGGTCACATCAAGTGCGTGCCATCAATTATTTCACTACACCGCCGCCAACATCCGCTTTCCACCGCTCACCACATCAACTACAAGATCCATCAAGATCTTGGTCCTGATCTTTGGCAACCAAGACCGCTTTGCACCGCTTCGGTAACATCAGCTCGCAATGCCATCAATTATTTCATCTGCTCGCGACCAACAGTCCCGCTTTCCACCGTCCAGTCACATCAACTGCAGCAGCAGACATCGTGAGGGACGCGTACGCTTCCATGAACTCCGTCCATGCACCTGCCAGACTTCGCTATAAAAACCCTTCTACCTTCGGGTCCTCTGCGCTACATCTTTCCTGAGAGCTTACTGCTTTATAGTTCATGGCGAGTTGGGGACCTTCTTCATGGCCATATGTGCCTGATGCATGGTGGGAGTCTTATGGGCCTGGAGAGCATACTCGTCCTCCTTCGGACGATATGCATGTCATACATTATGCAGACTGGAGAGACAGCCCTCCTTTGCTACGAGATCGTCACTTCGCGTCCATTTTTGACTGGCCGACATACGAATGTGGGAACCCAACCGTTGTGCAGTGGTTTGACCATGTGCACGAGGGGTTTACTGGTCGCAGGTTCTACCGATGCTCGACATAACGTAAGTTCCTCCTCTGCGATATGCTACCGCAAATACAAGTTACTTACCGTTCTCTTATTTCCGGTTACGGACGTCACGTGCGGTTGGACTTCTTTGGATGGATGAGCCATACCCGCAGCGGCAGACACCTACATAACATACCTGCACGCAAGAATCGATCGCTTGCAGGCTAGAGTGGATGCTACAGGAGGGCAGGCGCAGTCAGAAGGCCGGCGGAGGTCCGCGCGGGCTTCCTGGCCTCCTAGGCAATCCATGCCGGCACATCAATCGCACAACCAGACAGTGCTGAACCAATACTATCAACCGAATAGATCATGTCAGGACCATGCATGTCTATGCGGATGCCACTACCCCGGCACACCCAACGCTGAAGTCCTACGTCGAAGAGCCATCATGCAAGAGACCGACCCGGTGTACTACGACACGGAATGGGAAGCGACTGCTCGGTGTGCGGCCACTTGGTGTTCATGCCAATGCCACAACCCTTTCATCGGTCCATGGTGACCACCTATGCATGCCGGGTGAAGGTGGCCGACCTCATGCTACCAGTAAGGGAAAATATCCCGTTGTACTCAGTACGAACTACCGTGTAATGCTAATGTGGACAATAAAATTTTTCTAAGAGCACTCTATTTTAAACGCTATAACTGCTGCCATGCGAGGAAAATGGCAAGGAATATTTTGCGACAAGACGAACATTTATTCTTTATAATTCTAATAATACAAAAGATGAAAATTAAAACTATCGGCCCTTTTCATAAAAAATAACAAATTTTCTCCCTTCCTAAACCCTAATTTCCGACCACGCAGATTCGGTAGACCCTATATATAATATACATTATACATATGTTCTATATGTACATAAATATTATATATAACATATTATATATAATATATATACTTTTATATATATTACATATGTTATAACTATTATATATAACATATCATATATAATAGTTATATGTTATAATATATATTGATAATATATATACTTTTTAGATATTTTATATGTTATAACTGTTATATATATATAACATTTGTAAAATATAGTGGAGAAGGCTCCGGTCGCCCTTGGCCTGGGCGATCGCCCATGAGCCAAAGCGATCGCACCTCTCACAAGAACGCGATCCACAGCGTCGATTAGCAGCGAGGATTGGTACCCATCGCCCGTGGCATGGGCGATCGCCCCAGTCCACGGGCGACGGGCGCCCAAAAATGAAAAATCGTGGTGGGGGCGGACATTTAAAAAATTTTGAATTAAAAAAATATATAAAAAAAAATTCTCTCACGCCAGCCTTCCCGGCAAGAGCGTCCGGTCCGGTGCAGCGCTGGGCTGGGTTGTCAGGCTGTGGGCCTAATTTCCTTTAGGCTTTGGGACGGGAGGCCGAGGGATAGCTGTACGCAAAGGTGAAAGGTCGTGTCGTCAAGACATTGGCTCAAGATTTGCCCTGAAGCATCTTCATACTGCTACTATGATTTTTGCCCGAAAACAATGCATGTCCCGCTCCGAATGAACCGACGATGGCGAGGCTCGTGTGTGCGTCTGCCTGTGTAAGTGGAAATTAAAATGATCGAGTAGGGACGAACTGCGGTTCTATTATACTTTTATTTTATTTTTCGATGTGGATCCCACGTGGCCACGTGTTATAGACATGAATAATATCGAACACAGGTATGAGAAATATGAATAAAAAACAAATACAGCCATGTATATTTGTTGCAACATAAAAACACCTTAAATTGTATGTCTGAATATTTAATCCGTATATATGTGTATTTGTATCTATATTTGAAAGGAAAATTTAGATATATGCCATTACAAAATGTGGCATGTCGAAATATGTCACTTCATATCTTAATGGCACGTGAATATAGGGCCCACATGTTATTGACACATCGAGTGTTACATTTCAAAATGTGAACTTTGCAGTGGCATGGATATAAATCACCCAGTATGAAACTATAAAAAAAAAATATTTTTTTTCCGTTTGTGAATCTGTCCGGAACGGTGGAAACTATCCAACCCTAGTTGTGTGCAAGGATTAACAAGGATGATTTGCTAAGGCACACTTGTAGGTACTAGGTATACGCAATCAAATTTTTTAAATTTTGGTTATCATTTTTAAAAATATATTTATAGCAGATACATGGATTTCATATGTGTAGATTCTACTCTCGTAATATTTATAATTATAATCGAATTTTATAAATAAATTGCTATTATAACTCGTTATCAAAGCCATATTTCGTTAGACCAAGTCGGTACCCGAAACAACGGCCAGAGGCCCAGATGGAGTACATATATACTGATTCAGCTTGAACCAATGGATTTCTTGTGATTAAAATTGACCGTAGAACACGTGAATGCATCTTATCCGGGCAAGGTCAGACACAAGCTTAGGGCATCTCCAGCAGAAACTCTAGAATCGGACCTTTATACACCACCTCTAAATCACTATTCGCTCTCTATATTTTCATCCTCTCTAGTAGAGCCTCTATCCAGAAAAACTATAGAGCTTGATATAGAGAGCCTCTAAATTTAGAGGCTAGGAAAGAGAAACTTTAAATTTACAGGCTAAGATAGAGGCTCTACTGGAGGACGAGATACTCTAAATATAGAGAAGATTCTGTTTTAAAGGCTCTGTTAAAGATGCTCTTAGGCACTGAGGCAGACAGCCATACGAATCCGATGATTCTCATCCGGGCAAGGTCATGCTTAATTAGCTGAGCTACTAAGGCATGCATGTTGTTAATTATCTTTGGACCAACAAAGCCACTTGCCTCGTCAAATCACAGGATAAAGGCTGGCGCACGACACGAACGTCGGCAAATCAGAAAGAAAAAGGGAGAGCATGTCTCCATCATTTTGCTACAGCCCGCTGCTAATCACTGTCAAGAACAGGCTCGCTGAAAAGGTTTAAATGACACTAGTACGTACAGCTTGAGTGCTTGACTTGAATTACTACCTCGTCTACTAAAAAAACTTAAGGCCGATCAATGGGCAATGGCTGATCAATATTGTCGTCAGATCAAAATTCTCAGTTAGAAATTAATTGACCTCCATTGACGGAACCTCATATCCGGTGCCCTCCTTCTTCCCCTCGGCGTCTCAAGATTCAGCGAGCCTCCGGCCTCCCCTCTCGGGATCTCGTAAACCAAGGTATGTGCACTTGTGATTAGGGTTTCTTTGATTCCTAGAAATTTTACAGGAAATTTGAAGGATTGTGATCCATAGAATTTTTCTCTACCTGACCTTGTTTATTTGTAGGTACGTGACCTTGTTTATATGTAGGTACTAATTAACTTTGTTTATCTTTAGGTACATATATGGTACAAAGATTTCTATGCAATTATTTTAGGAAAAAGTAGCTCCTGAACTACTACATTTGATCCATTTTAGTGTCTAAACTCCAACATCCTCGTATTGTTAAAACCGAACACAAATGGTTTATTGACCGAGTCAAGAGTGGTTTTAGCCTGTCAAAGGTGGTTTGACTAAAGTATTATATTTATTTTAACATAAAATTATGTTATGAAATCCAAACAAATTGTATATTTAAGTGCCTACTTATTTTACAAGTTTATATTTTTTTTCCAAACAAATTGTACCAATTTTTGAAATTTTATAGCGGTCATAAAAAAGCACAAAAATCTAAACAAATATGTGAAGTTTAGAAAATTATGTGAAAAAATATATGAGATTAGATAATGACAAGAAACTCAAATATATAGTTTAATTAGGATTTCATGAAATATTTTTATATAAAAATACATATAAATCTCAGTCAAGCCACCTTTGACCGGTGAAAACCACCGTTGACTCAGTCAAGGGACTATTTATGTCCGATTTTGATAATTCGAGGACCAAGTATCCTGGTTTTGGAGTTTAATGACCAAAATAGGTGAAGTGCCATAGTTCAGGAAGAAAAACAGTTATTTCTCCGTTATTTTATATGAACCCATTTTCACACAAAACTACACAAGGTCTTATACCTCTTGAATAATTCCTAGAGCAATCAAACATGGTGCCATTACTATAGGATTCATGAAATACAAGGCATTGTGATCCTATGGGGTTTTTTTTCACGCAATGTAAAACTCATGTGAATCAAAGAGGCCCTTAAGGATTGCAATTAAGACAGCTGCCTTTTTTACTTACTATCCAAACGTTCGTGATTTGCTACGAATAATTATCACATTACTCTATTGTGTCATATTTGATTTGTTTGGCTCACACCTTAAACCCGCTTTTAGCTTTCCACGCTAGACTGCGTTGTACTTTTGCACTCTTAGCTCTGCTTCGGCGCTTGACTACATTGTCTTTTACGCAACCTCTAATTTTGTATATATTAATCTGATGAAAGTTTTCTAAAATACAGTACCTTAAAATAAGGAAGCTACATAAATATGATTATTTTTTAGAGTTGATTGATAATTATTACTAAAATAGAAAACAAATTCAAATAATAGACAGTACCCTACGATGCTAGACCATTGGATAGATTTGACGGTGGAGATTAAAAAGTTAGAAAAAAAGTCAATATGTTCCTTGTAAATCTTTGGGAAACAATAATTAAACTTGGTAGTCCAATATTAAAATTTGCAGGATCGATAGCATTGAGCATATTATTCCCTAGTCTACCTACCAAAGTAAGAAGAACTTTTATACTTAGAGGGTGTTCTATTGGGCTCATAAGCTGTGACTTATCTGTCTTATCTCCAACTTCGAGAATTTCCCGAGGTGGCCTCGAGAATCGGATGGCCTTGAAATTTTGGATTTAGGGAGCTTTTATTGACTCTACAAGATTTTTTTATTACTTTTTGAAAAGTAATAAAAAATCTCAGATGAGTCAATATTAGTCGGATAAGTCATGAAAATTTCAAGACCATCCGACTCTCGAGGCCACCTCGAAATTCTTTTTCGAGATAAGACAGATAAGTTTGAGAACAGATTACGGGTTTCAATAACACCCCTTAATCAATAGTCCGTCGAGAAGAAAAACTACTACAGTTTATTGTCGGTGATTAGGTCCCGTAAGTTCTTGGATAGTGGCATCAACGAGTAAAGTATGCTGTTGAGGCCTTGAGGGCCATGTTGATGTGGTAATTAACTAACAAAATGTAAAATTTGAACAAAAGTTTACCGTGCGTGCTGCCCTATTGGTTGCGTCTTTAATCAGGTGGAATTTCGTATGAAAAGTTGTTGGCTTTCGCTAGCGGCTTAGAGCGGATAAAAAAGTTAAAATTTGGCTTGAGAGTTTTGAGAAAACCCTTTTAGATCTTCAAAAATGGTTTCAAAACATCAAAGTGTTTGACGTGAAAAAAAACAAATTTATGGGTTTTGGATTTAATCTATATTAAAGCTAAGGAGAACTAGTTTATAATGGTTTAGACCATTATTGGATATAGCAATCTTCATGTCATCTATAAACAACACTGAAGACGACTCATATAATATGGTATATCTACTAATGTCTACATATAGATAGTATATTTATATAAAATTTTCTTGTTTACAACATATTTATATATAATTTTCTTATTTCTCCTACTATAGTCAACCATACCACATGAGACGTTTTAATTCTCTATAATATTCGTCTCTCCTCCACGTCATCTCACATGCTAAGTGGAATTGTTTATACAAAGATGACATGAATTGTTATACATACACATGCAGGTGATTAGAGATATGCTAATGTAAAAAAAAATTGGGGTTTCTGTCACGTAGCAGGGGTGGAGGCAGCATTGGGGCACTGTGAGGCGCGCGCCCCGGCTCCGTCCGGCGAGCAAGCAGTACCCCCCTGCGCCGGTTGTGCTCTTTCTTGCTGTCATCTGAAAACGAGGCCATATGGACGGCTAGGGGCGGATCGACACGGAGCCAATGAAGTATATATATTGGCGGACTGAGCGTTGGCTCAGTGTGGCAGCCTGCCCGCCCGCCTTGGAGCGTGGTTCGGCGTGTGGTGTCGCATCTTTTTTTTTAGGATTTAATCTTGGGACTGGTATATCCAGGATTAAATCTCGAGACGCATATTTGCGCTTTCAATGAGACTATGCGTGTCTGTGTAAGGAGATTTAAGGCCTCTGATATGGTTCCTGCGTGTGCACTGGACACACACGGGTGCGTGAGTGGGATGTGTGGTGTAAGTTATATGCGTCCGGATTGTACCATGTCAAAAAAAAATGCAGTATATATTGCGATTATTTTCGGTTTGCCATCGTAGTGTTCTGCTATAATTGTTTTCGTTGCTCAACTCTTATATGCACACTTATACATGGTTGGCTCCTAAATATTAATTTTTGAAGATGTTTTACTCCCTTTGTTGATAAATATAAGGCGTATTTTGATTTGGCACTAGAATTAATTAAGGTGGTGGTGAATTTGAAAAAGGAGAGAGAAAATGGATTATACGCCGGCCCCTATATAATTGTCTTGGAAATATGGGAGAAAATACTTTGTTTGTGTGCTAGTGAATAAATGTATATGGTTGAAAAGAATAAATAGTGTATATGAGGAAATAACTTATTAAGATACCATGTATGTCTTATATATATATTTCTAAATAAGATCATTCAAACTACGTGTCTTATATTTTCAAAAGAGGGAGTAGTTCTGAGTTCTGGCGATTAACGGTAGTAGGACAACATGACAACATTGATTCACTATTGAGACGTTGATTACTAGTTTAATTCAAGACGAACATGGAGTACGTTGAGAATTCGCTCAATTTATTGGAATGGGGCTATGCATTAGTTAAATGCTCCCGAACACATGTTTGAGGTGTTCTCGACAATGAGGTCTTGTAGACAAGAGGCCCTGATCGTTTTTTGGACAAGTGTTTCCGGGCATTCACGGATCTTCTAGCATGTTAGCTTAGCCCCTTCTCGAATTTCGTCCTGCGTTCAAAATTGCACGTACGATAGCACATGTACTGCGCGCTTACAGGAGGGATCACCAATGATTACACATATTTCTTTTACATAGTACCATGTCTAAGCACATATGCACTCTTAATTTTATTGGAGGAAATAGTTTTTTAATAGATATTTAGTGATGCAGTAATATAGATTTACTATTACCTATTCAGCATCCTCGATTGGTTTGAGGACGACCTGGTCGAGCCAAACCATATCCTACACTAATTTTGGCAACAACTAATTACCCACTAATTAATGATCCTACATATACATAAGCACATATATTATATCACTCTTGATTATTGCCCCAGATCGTGGCCAGTCGTCAATGCCGCCAGATCAACCGGCGGCGGCAGGGCCATGAGGGCAGTACCTAGCTGGACGATCTCGTCCTCCCCTCAAGTGACATGGCCCCGATGTCCTCGTACTCTCTCTGTGAGGGGCGTCGCCTTGGTGATCTCTTCCTCCCCTTGGCGCCCTGACATCCCTATCATCAATCCTCCCTTCACACGCGGTGGCACGACCATGGAGGTGGCTCCTCGACTACCCGGTCCTCCCCACACACGGCGACGCGACCATCGGAACGGCGCCCCGATGACCTCCCCACGCCATGGCCCCAAGCGCAGCCTCGGCTTCTTTCTCATCGGCGCCAGATCCCGACAACTCGCTTTGTGCTTCTCCGACGGCAGGCCGGCCGTCCTCCCCATCGTTAGCCACCTGAGCGCCCAGCGACCCCATGCCTATGCAAATCCAAAGCGGATACCGATTCTACCCTCTCGACCATGCCCCGACACCCTCCCTACACTAGTTGCGTGTGACGTCGTCCTCCCGCACCACCGACTGCCCCCATGTCGACTACCCCATCCTTGCATCCTCACCAAAGATCCCACTAGCTCTCCGGCGAGTACCCCCTAGTATATCATATGTAATTGAAAAGTTACATATAGTAACATATAGTAAAGTTGTAACTGATATAGATTTTTTCTTTTTTGATGTGCACAATTTTCCATTTTACTAGTCATTACTAGTTAGTAACTGATTGTAATTGTCGATAATAACAAATTTTTTATTAGCTATATTTTCCCCCTGTTTTACTGGTCGTTATTAGCACGTAAAAACAATTATCTTATATTGATCTGATTAGTAATAGACAGTAACGAGTAGTAAACTCGATGAGACCGCTTGCACAGAAAATAAAATAATTATATATGGCAAGATTGATCTTGTTTTGTTTGTAAAAATGTTAACATCACAAGGGTGAAAATCATTCGCCAATCAGATCTTCGAATCAAAATTTACGACCAAAAAAAGAGACAAAAATATGTTTGAATGGAGTAATTAATGTATCTAACATTTTTGGGAGATTGCTTCCCGTGAGATATGGTTTATTTCATCAGTAATTATCTAATTCCGTTATCAACTATCAATGCGGACTCTTTCGGTTCCAAATCCGACACGAGTGCCAAATAGCTATTCAGCCCATAGTGCGTTCGCGCGCGTGCGTGTCTCTATATATATTTTTTAAGACATTACATCATGTATCATATATGTTACTATGTCCATCAGTTATCTAAAACCGGCTCCATGACCCGTTAAAAGGTGTGCCAAACAATTGCATCATTCCATGTCAGTGAAAAACCGAGCCGGAAATGAACAGTTGCGTAATTCGACTCCCAGAAGTAGAGTTCATAAACGTGCGCCAAATCGCACCACGAGGTCGCTCTGACGGGAAAACTTTAGGAAGCATCCGGCCACACGCTACCGATAAGGCCAAAGGGTCAGGTTTCATTCCTGGTGCTGCTCTCTCACGTGTGTTTGGAGGCTGAAAATTCTTGATGCGACCGCCGTGGAGCATCAGAGTTATTTTAGCTCACTAAAATTAGTTTCCAAGTAATTTAAAAAGGTTTTTCATTTGCTCGAATTTGAACCTGCACTTGAAATATAGTGAAAAGTTGATAATCGCATAATTTTATATGAAAATCTATAAAAGATAACTACTTGGCTGTGAAAAGTGTACAATTCCTCGGACAAGCGCTGCTTCATGTCGCCTGTATATGGCTCTACTGTCACTCTGTCAGACAACGATGCCAGCGATGAACCGACCACTTCAGCTTCACGCAGCCGCATGCTCTCGAAATCAGCCAAGAAATAGTTGAAACTACCTGAAGCTTCTTAAAACTTTGGTTGAAGTTTATTGAGACTATATGGACGAAAATTGTTGATACATGATTTGCAGAAGAAATCAGAATCCCACCAATACGTTCTTTGGGAACTTCTAGAAACGTTTGAAATGCTTCAGCTACGTGAGACTTTATAAACTTTGGTTGAGATTTATTAAAACTCGTTGGACGAAAGTTGTTGATATTTGAGTTGCAAAATCTGAAAACCACTTAAATGTTCTTGGGAACTTCCGGAAACGTTTGAAATGCGAGAAACCGAAAACAAGGAATATTTTCAACTTTTCGTTACTTTGTACCGTTTTTACCGGTCAATTCCCATTATTAGAGCATCCACTATACTTAAAGACAATTGTTGGGACCCGGTTCATAATTTGCTTCTAAGAGCTTCCATGGCTGGTACTCCAAATTACTACTCTATACCACTATTTCCTACATACTCTATCCCTCCCTCTAAAATTTCTTCACACTTTACACTATACTCTAAAAGATTCCTTCTCTTCATCAGCTACTCTATTCAGATGAACAGTATTATAGAGCGCCTGCTTCAGATGCTCTAAGGCTTAGCTCAACTTCTCCAAGGTCCTGAAGGCTGCAACAACCTCTAAGGTGGAGCCTACGAGTACAATTAAAATAAATACAAATTAGCATCCAGCATGGTTCACAGATAGGGCAACACAAAAATCAAATGCTTAGAGATTGTCTCTAAGCTCCAACTTGGAAGTAGCATCAAGGAGCCCCACAATGCTTTTATTGAGGCTGCACTTAAGCAGGAGAAAGTGTTTAGAGGCAGCCTAGAGACTGCACTA
Organism: Olyra latifolia; assembly: GCA_036346145.1. Classification (NCBI taxonomy): domain Eukaryota; kingdom Viridiplantae; phylum Streptophyta; class Magnoliopsida; order Poales; family Poaceae; genus Olyra; species Olyra latifolia. The sequence continues at coordinate 8,263,785 of CM070529.1, forward strand.
CGGATGCTTTTATGGGCAAAGGCATGGAACTGCAACGGATGTTGAAGAACGAACTAGTTCAAAGTTAGGACCCGTTTGGCACAGCTCCAACTCCCAGCTCCACCTCAGAGCTGGAGTTTGTAGGTTAAAATAAAGTGACTTAAGTTTATATTTTTAGTTTAAAATGTAAATAAGATGACTCATCTAAGCATCCTCAATTTATCCACAACTCCAGCTCCATGAATTTCTGGAGTTAGGAATAGGGTGCTTCACCAACTCCACCAATTTGGTGGAGCTGGAGCTGTACCAAACAGGGCCTTAATTCCTTCGGAAAGACTATAATGCATGAGAAATACGTCCACGCTTGTACAAGTAATTCCCGGGTTTATCTCGGCCCTTGGTCGTGTACCGAGATTCGTGTGCAGCCCACACCCTCTTTCACATAGTCTTTTGCAAAAAAAAAACCCCTTGAATTTTTGAACCAAAAGCAATTGGGTCCTTCTTCTTCATCCTCTCTCCCTCTCTCCTTCTCCCTTCCACCATGGCCGAGCCGGTTCCTCCCCAGAGGCATGGCCACTGGCGACTACCGCCTCCTCGACGCACGACCACGCCAGCCCCCGGAGGAGCTGTCCCGTCAGCCATGGCGGCTCGGCCCAACTCAATGTGGCCCCAACGTGGCGTGGACGACCTACTCTGCATGCATACATCCAATGTGATCACACATTCATCCCATCTCTCACTTCGATCTTTTTCTTACCCTCTCCTCTCCCGCATCCCATACCTACCCTTTTTCCAAAGGTGAGGAAAATTATTTCTATCTCTCACTCTTCCACCTTGACGTGTCTAGGGTTTAGTCTTGGCACCGTTGCCGGTGGGCTCGTCATCTAAGGGTAGTACTTTCTGCTGGCACCGACGCCACGAGCCACCTCGTACCTCTCTGCTAGGCCAGCTACCTCCCATGCATCGTGTTGTCGTTGCGCTCCTGTGTGCTGCGCCATCGGGCTAGGCACCTCTCGCGTGCCGCGCCTCTTATCGCTGGTGGGTTGGCACGTTGGAGTGGTTCTTGTCATAGCTCTTCTAGGCACCGCCATCATGAGCCACCGCCAGCTGCACAGCTAGGCCAGCTGCCTCCCACGCATCATGTCATGACCGCACTCTCGTGTGTTGCACCATCGGGTCGAGCCGACCGCCTCCCGTGAGGCATGCCGCTGTCGTTGTTGAGCTCACCATCAGAAGGCTGCCACTTCTTTTCCGTGCTGCAACATTTGTCATGTATGTTTGAAACATTATAAAAAATATATATGCAACATTTTTGGTGATCTGGTAAACATTGCTCGAATGAGTTTGCAACATCTTCAAACCATTGTTGAAACATTTTTCCACAACCATTTAAAATATCTTTTTTTTAGACATTGCAACATTGTTTTAGTGAAATTATTTTTTTGTTTCAATTGTTCATTATTTTTTGTTTTGAATGAGTGCCCGATTGCTACACAGACATCGGACTTCCAATGTGTAGTCTCACCCTAATTCCATTAATCCCAATCTGTGTTTTCAAATGTAAATACATGTCTTAAAAAAATGCGCTTCCTTTAATTGGATTAAGGGATCCTCTGATTGGAAATGATAGAATGTATGTCATTAGAAGGAATTGTAATACACATATAGATAATATACCACCTAACGATTTTGTTTCCCTATAAGGTAAAAAGAAAATTAAATAACTTGCAAATATCGAAAAAACAACATGTGACACATCTCTTCGCTTGAGTGCGCCACAGGTCCACCGGTGATTGACTTGGGCCTATGAGTCGCTTGCCAAGTAGGCTGCACGCTGACTTGGACCCGAGACTAATTTTCAAATATCCACCACATATATAAACCGGACCCGCATCCCTTGTGTCAACTCTGCATGCGAACTGAGCTTGGCCCCAATTGGTTAAGGCCATGTTCAATTGAGTCCCGTCACGAGCATGTTCCTGTTAGCGAGGGAATCTCGTTCTTTTCAACGTTTCAATAAATTCTCTTCATCATTCTCTTTTGAAATGGATTCTCTTTTTCATTCACTTCAGGAAAGGATTCGCTCTCTTTTCTCCGTATAATTCCTTTCGAAGGGATGCTGTTGAAGATAGTGGAAAATAAAGAAAAAGGAAATGGAGAGAAGAGGAAATGAAATAAAAAAAAATGGTCGAAAATGGTAAGACCGTGTGGGTGGCCTGGCCAGTTCGAGTTTGAGTGCCAGCCTATGATTTGCTCTTGTTTTAGAATTAGAGTACACACGTGCACGTGTGTAGTCCGGTGCTCGGAGTTCTGTTTAATTTTTTTACTTGTGTAGTAGGTGTGTTGCGTCTATTTGTACCTTTTAAAAAATATTGCCTTACAAGATAATATTATTTATATCTGAATTATAGTTTACAAGTCTAAAATTTTATATTGTAACCAAGAAATTGGATTTCTTTCTAGTGTTCCAAAAATATCAACTATACATTGTATTAAACTTTTAAAATTTTGAAGCTTCAATTTGTTTTATATTTATGCTAATAAACCAAATAAATGATTTATTTTATTTAAAAACTATTTATATTTTAGATCGGGCATGTCATGAAAGTGTTGTGAATTTGCAACCTTTTCCTTGAACTTTACCAGGTTTTTTGTTATAAGTTCCCTGTCTACGTACCCTATTCTTTTGGGCCACATATTCCTAGAGAATCACATTCTGCAATGGTTCTCCTGAAAATCTTGAGAGAATTCGTAGGACAGTGAGGGCATGTCTGGTAGGAAGCTGCTCCAAGAATCCGATATAGTGGTGAAACACGATTTGTAAGGGTGGGTTCTCTTGAGTTTATCTTATCTACTTATTTACTGTAGCACATCACTTCGGAAATTTTTCGAGGTAGCCTCGAGAGCCGGTTGGCCTTTAATTTTGGGATTTAGAGATCTTATAGACATGCCTACTTAATAAAAAAAACCGACTCAAAAAGTAATAAAAAAAGTGAGATAAGTCAAATAAGACACGAGATAAGTAGGATAAGTACTTATCTGATGTGCTACAAGAATAAGTAGATAAGATAAGCTCAAAAGAAGCCACCCTAAGCTGCACCGAAGAAGTAGACAATATTACATGCAGTCCATTGTACTAAATGCCAGCTTCTTTGATTATTTATTTATGTAATCTACGAATTGGTTGAAAAAACTCTGTTCTTAGTTTAGTAATGTACTGAATCTGAAATTTTGACCTTACTACATACTTTAGATGCCTAAAATGTTGCAAGATGAAAATCATTGCTTTTCGCCTTTGTGTTTCCTTAAAAAAAACATAGTTTCCTTGTTCCAGATAGGGAGCACTCAGTGGACTTCCATTATTCAGCTAGCCAACTGATATTGCTAGGTCATTATAGAGCATGGCGCAAAAGAGCATACTCTGTATGTAGCGCAGTGATGATTTTTTTTGGATTTTGCATGCTTCACATTGGGTTTTGGTTTGGTACTATTTTAGACTATGGCCCTATTTCTTTTAGTGGAAACTGGCGGTTAGCGATTGGCGGTTAGCGGTCTATGCACCTACAAAAGTTTATTGAACCTAAAAAGATAATTAAATTTTTTTTTAAGAATCTTTGAGAAGAACTAATCAAAGCCTCGAAATTTTTTTTGAGAATTATACCACAAAAAAATCATATAAAAATATCAAGGGGTACCGTAGTAAAACGCCGACCGCCAGAATACACTGAAAAAAACAGGGTCTATGTTTTCGGCTCACCTTTCTAGGGATGACGAGGAGGTCCATTGGGGGAGGACCGAGCCTCCCGGACATTACCTGGGAAAAGGAGGATCTTATGTGCACTGTCACGAAGGAGGCTTAATGTACCTAACATTAGATAGTAATGTCAGAAAAGGTACATTAGTCTCATATTGCTCCGATGGCAGCTGTTGGATCAAAAGCCAACGGATGAGATCTAACGCGACATCATTAATGAATAGTACGTGTCACTGAAGTGATGTGTAAACGGTGATTTGATATAAAGGTATTGTTGCTACGGTACTTCTCTGTCATTGCTCCTCACCCATTGCATTGTGCTTCTCTAACAGGATATGCATCCGAGGTAAAGCTTAGGGGTGCCCAGCAAAGAAGAAGGATCTCTCCTGTGTGCTTCTAGGGAGGATGAGGAGGAAGAAGACCTTGGGCATCACCAATTCACCGTATAGGGTTTGGACTCGACGGATGAGGTTTTGAGATGGTTGGCATGCACTAGGAGCGTTGGTTTTTATCCAATGGCAATGAAGGATAATTACTTGCCAACTCCAAGTGCAAGGTAAGGGTGTACAATGCTTTCCGCCTAGCTTATCCGATCGCTGCACTCGGCTAGCAAGGAAAGCAATAGAATAGCTTCCGTTGGTTCACTATAGCATTTTTTCTGACATTACGATAAGCACAATTTAAATGGACATATTTTTTATGTATTGCTCTTTTCAGCTTAAGTTAAAATTAATGCTGCAACTGAAAATTTGTCAACCATTTTTTAAGGCTTTAGAGGTTCTTCTCAAAACTCTAAAAATCTTTTTTTAATAATTATTGGACTCTTTATGCCTCCTATCAAAGACTTATAACTTTTTTAATTATAATCTACAGCAAAAAAAAGAACAAGCCGATCAAGCTTTCTCTGCCTAGCTAGCTAGCTGTCATGGCCATTGAGTCATTGACAGCCTAGCTAGATCATGCCTTGCTTGATAGGATACTTCGATACTCTAAAATAAAAAGGTGGTGCATGGACAGTACGGTTCTTTGCAACAGAAATTGAAATAGCAGAATATCAAGCATGTGCATAGCGTGTAAACATTGGTCTATGGGATTCTTAATGTTGTAGAAAAATATAAAAAAATATGGATCAGTAATTTTACAATATAATGAAGTTTTTTAAGACAATAATATTATGAGTTTAGATTTTATTGGATGAAAAAATATCAGTAATATCTAGGATAAGCATACTTAAAAACTACGCATATTATTATACAATCGGAGTATCTGGGTCACTGTCTGGACCGAAGCATCACTGGATAAGAGCTAAGATAAATTTTCGGTCATAATAATATAGCTCTCACAGAATCTTATAGCTCAACTTATTATCATGAAAGCAATCCACATGTTCCATATAAATAAATATATTGAACGCATACCCTCTAGTTTAGCACCACCTTTCTGCTTGTCTATTTTATCTTATCAATGTCGGGACCTGCCAAACGGAGTCGGGCCCCTTTTGTGCATTACATGTACTAGTCTCTAGATCAGTGGCTAGTACACACAGATTTTAGAACATTGGATCATTGCCGTTACAAGTTCGAATAAATATTACATCAGAGTACGCTAACTGGCACAAAGACCTTATAACAGCGGAAGGCTAACATGCAGTGGAAGCCTTAACAGTCTTCTATAACTCCAAATGGAAGAGGCAAAATATAACAATCAATCCCACATGCGAGCTGTAGTAGCGTCCTAGGCGTTCGGATAGTTCTCGTCTTCAAGTTCCCCACCATATAGGCAGTACACTGGGGATCAGGATCTGTTCATTGGAATGAGCAGCCCTACATGAAATGCGGGGTTAGCACGCAAATGCTTACAAGTCTTTCCTGGGAAGGGCCAGGTTAAGGCTCATTCTAGAAAAACTGATGGTTATTTTGCATAAAAACATTTAACCTAGAAGTATAAAAGCATTTAAGAAAACATACAAAAATAAATAATTAATAATTCTCAAGAATGAACATACCAAAGTTCTCAGTCTCAGTGTCTCCTATCTCTATCTCATGTTAATTCTTAGTGTCTCGGCACACTGCCTCATTCTCAGCAATCAAGAACAGCTAGCAGTGGCACTGGGAATTTCTAAGGTAAATACGCATATTATAATTAATTAGCAGTTTTGGAAAAATCCAGAAATTAGGATTCTAAGGGAATGACTTGCCGTGATTGAAGTCGTGCGGCTGCCCAGCTTGGTCATCGGCTTCTGACACAAACTTGACCAGATCTAGCGATAGCAAACCACACACATTCAACACATTGCATGAAAATATGCATACAATAATAAATGAATGAGTCTGCATGTGTATGATAAAGTAATGCTTGCATTTAATTTAAGATTTTTGGAAGTGGATTTTATTTTTAAAAAGGCATAAACTATTAAAAGTAATTAAAAAATTATTTTCTATTGAATAAATAATGCAAAAATAAAATAAACTATAATATAGATGAATTAATATTGTTTTTATTTTATTAAAGCATTTTAAAAATTTAAATATTATTTTAAATAGTTATAAATAATTAGCATAGTATTTCATGCATTATCCTATACCTAGAAAATTGTTGAAAACCTTAAAATAATATGCATGCATTATGCAAATGATATTTTTAAATGGAAGAGTGCATTTTTATTAATTTTTAGAAATTTGAATCATCAGATTCGAAGTTCGAATGAAGCCACAGCAAAATAGTGAAGGATCACTATTTGTCAAAATTCCAAGAAAAAGGAAAGGCTTGTAGCGATATATCGCTATTGTGCAAAATGGGCGACAAACTGCAGCCCACCCCTCAGACTCACTGGTGAGGATAAGAGAGAGAGAGAGAGAGCAGAGGAAGAAAGAGAGAAAGAAGAGAGAGGGGTTGGAGAGAGGAGGAGGCCGGGAGAGGAGGCGTGGCGTGCAGTGAAGCAGGCAGTGGTGGCACCGGCGACGTAGCGGAGAAAGGCGGCGCGGTGATCGGCGAATAAAAGGAGAGAGGAAGATTCGGGAGGAGGAGGGAACAGAGGAGGGTAGAGAGACGGCCAACGGCGGAGGTCAAGCAGCCGGCGATGATGGCGGCAGCGATGGCGTGGGCAGCCAGAAAGGTCGCGAGGTATGGCTGCGACAAGGTATGGCGCGGTGCACTAAGACTCGTCGGTAGCAGGAAGTAAAGGCTGGTATGTGGTGGTGGTAGGCAAGACTGGCTGGCGTGCATGGCCGGGCTTGACCAAGCACCGAGGCATAAGCTGCTGATGGCTCGAGGCAACATCAGCAGTCGTCCGCACGGTGAAGCCGCAAGACAGAAAGCTCGCCAGTGCAGGTCGAGGAGGCAAAGAAGATCGAGCGAAAGCAACGGCTTCGAGACGGAGCGGCCGAGACGAGGCGTGATCATAGTCTTGGAGTGTCGGCGGTGGGCGATAGCATCTGACATGCATGCATCATAACACACAAACAATGGAAGGGAAAAGAAGAAAGGAAGAGGAAGAAGAAGAGGAAGGTAGAGGGAGGAGGAAGAGGGGACGGGCTCCGGTTGACGGCTGCGGCAGCCGCATGTAGCGTATGTAGCACGAGGAGAGAGAAAAAAGAGAGAAGGAAGACGGGGAAAAAGGAAAGAATGAAGAAGAAGGGAGGGAACAGGAGAGAAAACAAGAGCTCACCGGCGGGGCGGCTCCGGCGACAACGGTGGCGACGGCCGGCGAGGTGGACAGCACGGGAGAAGGGAGGAGGAGGTGGCTGGCTGGGAAGGGAGGGGAAGAAAGGATAAGGGAGAGAGAGAGAGAGAGAAAAGAGGGGTAGAAGGGAGTGAAAAGAAATAGAGAAGGGGAGGGGTAAAAGGGTAAAAAGGATAGAATTAGGGGTAGAAATGGAAAGAGAGGGGTGAGGGGAGGGTAGAAGAGGAAAATTAAATTAATTTTGTAAATAATTTGAAATAATAAATAGCAAATTAGTTTTGGTCAAAAACTCTAAATAGTGCAAATTTAATTTAGAAAATAAAATGACTTTTAAATATGTCATGCAAAAATAAAATGTTTGAAAACGCGACATGCTCATTTTTTCAAAGTCTGAGTTTAAAAGAAACAGCCCAAGTTAAAAAAAAATAGTTCTTTTATGAAATCAAAAGTATTTTATGTAAAACCTCAAGTAGAAAAACTGGGTTTGGAAAAAGAAGTTTTCAAATAAAGCCTTGTAAAAGCTAGGGTTAAATCTCATTAAGCTTTTCTTTTAGCGAGGAAATCAAATTATTTGGTTTAAAAGCTCAAAAGTTAATGTAACATACTTATTTTTAAAAGTTTTTAAATTCTTGTGAAATTCATTACAATGCAATTGCATGATGCAAGATAATTTTTAATTTTTGAATATAAGGATGTTACAATCAAATACGAATAAAGAAGCAAACGCTGGCACGTGTATACCAAGGGAATTCAATATGTTTCTTGTTTTTCATAGGCGACTCTAAACTATATAATTTCTTTTTCAACATGTTGTGAAGTTTCTTCCCACATATAAATTGCTACAATAAGAAACTAATTCCTCCGTTAATAAATAAACATCGCATTGAGTAGATTAGATACATGAAAATCATATATGTAGATTTTTTCTCAAAAATATTTCTATAATGTTTAATTAATTGGATTTTATAATAATTGTAATAGTAGCAAGTATTGATGTCCAAAATGGCATGTATTTGCGATAAAAAGAGTTTATAAGAACTTCTTGTAATATACTTTAGGAAGTAAGAGATCACTTGGTCCGTTGTATCAAATATGTTTGATCCTAATATATTTTGTCTTGGAGTAAAATGTTACTATATGTTGGATCGAGAAAAATAAATAGCCTAAAATAGTTCAGATACATATTTAAAAATCCCATATAACTAAATAGGTGAATATAATACTTATGAGTTATGACGCGTGACAGCACAAGTAATTAACCGTGGAAACTATGGAAGTAGCTCTAAGCACGCAACAAACTCCACGTGTAGAGAGAGGGCGCAGAAAATCCTGGACAAGGACAACGAGTTACCGAAAAGATAGCGTGTAAAGTCTTCACAGCAGTGAAAAACTGAAGCTATCCCAAAACAGAAACCTCACAGGTAAAAATCACCACAAAATCCACATTTTTTTTTATCATATTATCAGCACCTGTCTTCAGTCTTCTACCGGAGAAAATGGAGATGCCACTAAATAGTCTGCCATACGCCTCCAATCCTATAGACCACTGGTCTTTATCCTGTGCTTCCACTTGATCCCTCCACTCCTCTCCATTGAGAATTTCCTCTGCACAAGCGTTCTCTTCCGTGAAATTTGTGTGGATTTCGGCCCGATTTTCTTGTGGGGCAGGCTGCGAGGCAAGGCAAAGCAGCAAAAGTTGCGATCTTTATCGGTTGGATTCCTCCTCCTTTCTCTTCCTTTGAGCTTCTTTGAGACCCACTTCCCTCTCTCTCTTGCCCCTTCCAACTCTTCCTGGTCCCCTAGAAAAAGGAGATCTTTTAGTGCAGGATTCGATCTGTTGGTGTTTGCCGTTGTTGCCTTGCTGCGCAAAGATTTGCTCCTTTCTTGGTCTGTTACTCTGTTTCTTGGCCGGTTTAGCTTGGTGCTGTTCTTGGAGTCACATGGTTGGTGTGGGCAGTTCTTGATCCAGACTGGGATTGAACTGGCGATTGATTGTCCCATACTGGAGGTTGCTGTTCCTGGAGCAATTCTTGGTCGCATTCTGGTGGCAGTAGCCGCTCTTGATCCGCCCACTCGGGAGATTTGATTGATGTGGTGGATTTTCCTGGAGCTCAGTTCCCAAATTCGCCATTTTGATGAGGAGTTCCCACTGTGAGAGCTACTGCGCTCCTCCGTTGTGCTACCTCCCGTGCCTCCCCAAATCCAAAGACGATGCAAGCGGCGATGCCGTCGCTGCGTCTCCGAGCCCGGCGGGCGTCGCCGCTGTCACCGAGGACAAGCAGCCTCAGGTCCAGAAGGTTGAGGCAGCGGTGGCCGGCGATGATGAGGAGGGTAGCAAGGGGGTTGTGGTGGAAGTTGCTCCCAAGAGTAGTCTGAAGAAGGCTACTTGTGTGGATAGTAAGAATGTGGTGAAAGGAAATGTAAAGTGGATGGATTTGCTGGGGAAGGATCTCACTGAAGTTAAAGAATTTGAGCCAAGGTACATGTTGTGTCCCTGCCTTGTCTCTTTACTGCTATATAATTGAAATTTGTTGATGAATTTGGTATGGTGTAGAGTCAAATTGGTGAATGTTAGTCATGTGATGTGTGCGTTCATCAATTTAGGTAGAGGTCTATTGGAAATGTAGAGTGCTTTTGGTCTCCAGAGGAATGTTCTTCCAGTTTTAGGTATTTGGTGTACGTGCATTTGCTTATAAATCATGGTCATTTGCAGTTGTGTTGACATTAGGAAAACACTAACTAATGGCAAAGTCAATGGTTGTTTTGGCCATCTGTCCCTTGACAACAGTGTGCTTCTTTTGTTATTCCTATGTAGTGGGTAGTGGCTGTATGAGATGATAATAGGGCAGGTCATTGACTATTATACAATCCTACTATATTTTGACCTTGGTTGCAGTGTGTAAGCATGGATGCGGCTGCAGTGAGCGCAGTCCATCTGGTCACCATCTGATTAAGAAATTAGATGGCTAAGATCATAGTCTGAAGAAGTAAAGATAGATCGGTATTTTATCGCAATAAGTTAGGTGTAATAAATCCCAATTTGTTGTGTGTTGGATGACGCCAGAGACTGAGCCATCTTCTTTCCAATTGGATAGGTGCCCAGGAATCCTAACTGGAAGCTATTTTTTCCTTTCAATGCGTCCAAAACTAATGTTTTTCTTCAATGCAGCAAGGAAACGTAATCAAATAGCTAATGTAACTTTGTTGCTATCTAGATTTAGGTCAGTCCACTTTTGTTGCTTGAGGTCTTGTTGTCTTGCACTGCACATACTTGTAGGAGCTTGGTAATTCTTGTGTACTTTGCTTTCAGTCAGTTTTTGACATGTTTACTTCCAGAAAAAAAAAAAACCATGCAGCAGTCTGAGCTAAATTGAGGTTCTACATAGACATCATCTTTGAAATATCGGTCGAGTTGCATCAGTGAAATGGCCCAAGTGTGTGCTAGTCAAGTAATCAATACTTAGTGCATCCAACCAGCTTGTTATTTTCAAAAAATTTCTTGTCCAAAATCACACATCGATACGTCACACTGGAGTTGATTGTTGCAATCTTTTGTTTTTGTCATTCCCATGCAAGAAAAGGTTGAGCTGTTTTTTTCTTCAATTAATTTGCAGTGCACCATGTGGCCAATTGAATAAGACCTTATGATAATCCTCTTCAATAGCCTGTAGACAGCCTAGCTGAAGACCAAGTAAACATCCAATCCAAATCAGCACATCTTTTCAAAAGAAATAGACTCACAACCGGGCAGTTGACCGCTTAAACATTCATTTTCAGCATGTCATGGGATTTGTTATGGATTGTTTCCAGCTTCTAGCACCCTATCATGAATGGATATGCTGATTACACTTCTATTGCTTCATTAATTAGTGATGGTACTCTAGCACAAACATCATTTTCATTTTTGCCTGTGATGAGAATACCATAGAGACATTACTTTCCATTCTTGTGATACTTTGGATCCTTTTAGAGATGTGTTTGGTTTGAGCCTTTCCATGCTAGGATAGTGTAGCTTTGTTTGTTTTTGGCAAGGCAGGTTAGCGTACCTTGATTGCACTGACTGCCCAACCATTGATTATCACAATCAAGTCTGTCATGTATCTATCTCATTATTGATACTAAGACTGTATTTTCTTCCATGCAGCGAATCTGGAGACTCGGATGACGAAGATGGCAATCTGTGCACCTGTGTGATCCAATGAGCCCAGAGATCAACAGTGTAAATTCTGTGAAAAACAACAGCAACAACAAAAAGAAGTGTGTCTGAGTCAGCCATTAATTAGTTCCATTACTTTCCTATCATAGAGAGATCCCCCATTGCTGTGTTGGTAACTGGATGCCATGGCTTGTGTTGTATCAGCAGCTTCAAGAGTTCATGTTACAAATGCATAGATTTAGAAGTTCTCTCTCGTATCTATTAGAAATAATTCATTTCATACCATCGAAAGATCAAAAGTTTTGGATTATACCATCCTACCCCACTGTCATAGACATAGGGGGTCCCATCCGTCAATAAGATAAAGTGGTATATTCTAAAACTTTGATCTCTCGCGGTGGTATGAAATGAATTCTCCTATCTATTATGTTCGTGTCTTAATTTTGCTCTGGTTGGTGTCGTGGTCTGAATGCGGGGTGGTCTTTTCGTCGTTCCTCTTGTTGGGCTGGGCTGATCTGGGCTTGCACGGCCCAATGTAATGATGGCAATTAGGCCGGGCTCACGCCCTGGAGCGCAATGCTGTTGGGTTGAAACCTAGCACAATGCACTTGGATTAAAAAAATTTACAGCGACAGCATGGATGGTTAGTGTGGGCCCGTGGGAGCAGAGAGGGAGAGGGTGACAGCAACACCAACCAACTGACCAAGAGAGAGAGTGTGTTCCTACCAACCCGGAAACCAGGAGGAGAGAGAGTGTGTGGGCCTATGGTGATAGACAGACAAGAGGGCGTGTGGGCCCATTGAAACAGAGAGATAAGAGGGCGTGTGGCCCATTTTAAACAGAGCGACAGGAGGGCGCGTGGGCCCATTAGAACAGGGACAAAAGGCGGATGGTTATGTTACGCTCTCGCGTGCGCGCGCGTACGTGGCCTCGTAATTACCGTTTTACCCGCTCTATTCTCGCCTCCCACTCTCCCGCAATCAGCACTCTCCCCCGTCTCCGACCTCCGCGGCTCCGCCTCTCTGCCCCGCCCCGCCGCCGATCTGCGCAGCTCGCCGGAGACGCCGCCGTCTCCTGGCCTCCCGGGATGGACTCCGGCAGCTCGGCTGTCCGGGACTCGTACGACGAGGAGGCCGCCGTCCGCCGCCCGGTGGAGCTCGACGGGCGCGCCGCCGCCCCCGCGTCTTCGTCCTCTGACCACCGGTCAGGTGAGCTCGAAACCCTCTCTTGCACGGACTGAACCGCCTAATTGCTAAGGATCCGGTGCGGGATTGCAGTGGGGAGTGTTGGAATTGGGGAAATCTCAACGTGTTGCAGGTATTGTTTTGGATGGTAGAAGAGGAGATCGAGTTGAATTGTGAAGAGAAATGATCAAACGTGAGCGTAATTGGCTGTAAATTTCAAGTTCTGACGTCCAAGTGTAAGGATTATAGGCGTGTGATTATTGGTTGGTGGCTTGGTGCAATGCAGTTGCTGTGTGCAGCTGCAACAGGTAAGTTAGAGCTAGGTGAGCCGTTCTCATGCATTGCTGTGAGTCTCTGGTCACTCTTTACAAGTCTTGTTTTGTCAGATGTGTAGGCAGGAGCAGAGTTGGGGAGTATGTCAGAAAGGGGGTAGAATAATTTCTATTTTGTACTAATATGTGAAGTGGAAATGTAGAGGCTTGGTGTATTTTTGAAGTTTTGCCTTGTCATGTGCATGCTTCTCTTTAATGATTACCAAAATCAGTCGTTGTATTAGAGAATTATCATGTACAATGTATATCACTAAGTCTTAATGGCATAACAGTTGCAGTCTATATAGAGTACCCAATGCTTCCTCATCCCCTGGTCTTGGTTGCACCCAGCCACCAGTACCAGCACTATTTTCATTTTGTATTTCTGTACATCTTGTAAATAACTAGATTCTTGCTTACACAGCATTTAATTGCCTCAAGCCTACCAATTTGCTCCATGAAATCGTGTAGAATAAACTTCTTATTTATGCCATCTGTTGTATGGAGCGATGGGATTTTCTATACTGCAAATAACAGCAACATTATTTTCCAGGTTTTTGTAATGCGCGGTGAAACTGAAGGATGAACCACCTTCTATTTTCTTAATGGAAATTTGGAATGGGGTTTTGGCCCTGTGTTTCTAAAATAGAAATATATGGATTTGCTAAGACATTAATCCATACCATAGAGCATTTTTTTATGAGAAATACCATACATCTGTTCGAGGAACTGTTCTCATTTTGATATCATTGTGACAAGTAGCAATCATAAGAATATAGTGACTGTGTTGGCATACTCCAAACCTATTCTCGTTCTTGGCATTGGATAAGTAGTTCTAGGTTTGTTTTTCATTTGAAGTTACAAAATCAAGGCTGGAGTAGACGAATGGAGGACAGGTGTTTTATGGCCCCTTATGATTCTAATTTCCAAAACTTTCCCATCTTCCCTGTACTTTCCTCTGGAAAAAGAAAAAAATTGCAGTGTGATAAGTCCTAGCTTGCTTGTGGTATGTGGGCTACTTCAGAGGTTCCATTCTGTACTACATTTATGTGTGCAATTTTCATATTAAAAAAATCACCCCTTCCAACTTTTCCAACTTTTCTTTCACATTCTCTGTTTCCTCTTTTCTTTTGGCATGATTTATCTTTATCTTCTCAAAAGGTTTTCCTGAAATTGATCAATGATTATATGAATAAAAGAATTTGTTTGTTTACCTGCATACTCATTTGCCATGAATAGAACTTAAAAGGATATTTGAAGTGACTCGCCTTCAAATCAACTTTGTTGGTTTGGGGGTTCGAAAAAGAAATAAAAAAAGTAAATTCAAGGAAGAGCTTTCCTTTTTTCAAGGGGCCCCTCGGGGGGGTTGTGGAATGCTTTTCTTCTCCTCTTATTCCATATGGAATACAATCAGTTAAAATAAGAAGGAATAAGGGAATATTCGACCATTTCAATTCTTTATTTATCTTTTATTCCAAAATTCTCCCTAAAATCCAATTTCATTTTTCAATGGGGCTAGGTGATCTAGTTCTTAATATTATTACTTTACTTTACTCAGTTAACAAATTCCACAACAAATCTCTTTATTGTAGGAAATATCATACCTAGATATCAGGCGGGTTCAACTAAAGGTGATACTAGCACCATATATTTGGATGGTTGGCAAAAAAGGCAATCCAGTATAGATGATGTGCGCAAGAGCAAGCCTGTGTCAAGATACTTCACGGTGTTTGGGGTGGACCTGTCTCCAGATAATATGGCAGTTGCAATTGTATATTTTGTGCAAGGGGTTTTAGGCCTTGCCCGACTTGCTGTGAACTTTTACTTAAAAGATGATCTTCACCTTGATCCAGCTGAGGTATGTGGTACTCATTCTTTTTCCCTCCCTCCATATATTCTTTATGGTCTTAATACTTAGAGATGTTGTCTTATTACATGAATGCAATAATTTAACACTTAAGCAATAAGTGTTGGTAGGTGACTAAGATGGTTTCTGTTACATAGACTGCAGTTATATCTGGTTTCTCATCCTTGCCATGGTTGATCAAGCCCCTCTATGGCTTTATCAGGTGTCACAAAAGCTTCTGTATACATTTCTTTCTACTGCATTTTACAATTGATGCCACTATGACTCTTTTTGCTCTCGCCTTCCAGTGATTCCATCCCACTCTTTGGATATCGAAGAAGGTCATATCTTATCCTGTCAGGATTCCTTGGAGCACTTTCATGGAGTCTGATGGCCACGGTAGTGAACAGTAAATATGGTGCAGCATTATCTATTCTTCTTGGATCTCTTTCTGTTGCCTTCTCAGACGTTGTAAGTACAAGCTAAATATTTGACAAGAAAGTTGTTTTTGTCAATTTTTTATAATGCTGTGTATTTCATTTGCAGTCCTAAGCATTCATTGAAGTGATGGTGAACTCCAGTTGTTTATTGATACTTTATTTTTTTTCCTTTCTAATAGTCATATTTGAATGTCAAATTTTCATGCAAATTTCTTGACCCACTTGACATGCTAATAAAGTTGTTCTCTGATAGTGATAGGTTTACTTCCTTGTATGTAGGGTTCTAAATCCTATTGTTTATAGACCTATTTGTACAGCTGTTACTACTGTTAGTGATATAATATATCCTTCACTGGCACTATGTTTTTCTTGAGAAGGGCACAGTGCAAGTCTGCATTCAACTATCTAGCAAGGCAATGTAACTTAACTGATTAATTGAGGCATAGAATCTTCACCAAGTATAAACACTTGCAAGATGACGCACTGAAAACTTTTTGTAAAAGAGCAAATGTTTTATAGACCATAATTTACTTTTGAATCAACATTGTTGCGTTGCTTCTTATGAATGTTATCTCTGAAGCAAATACCGTCATTGTGCTCTCTCTCTCTCCCTTATGTGTTGTAAATTGCCACCAGTATGCAATATGTAAGACAATAATATTATGAACAAACTGGTTAATGATTGATTCATATTATGGTTTATACTTGCTCTTATTGATTCCAAATTTCTATACATACAGACCTTATCATCCCACATATTGCAACCATGTCCTGAAGCTATTAACAATAATCCAATTTTATATTTTATAAAGTAGAAGCATCAAGAACCCTTAATCAAAATGTTGCTTATAATCATCCAATTATATCACGATACAGCTTAACCAAACAAAAAGTGGGCACTATCTTCAAAACTATTACAAAAAGGCAAGGTCCCATTTTTTACTTCATCACCAAACTTAGCTTGAATAATAATCATCCAATCATATTGGCTATTTTTTTAAGTTAGCTTGAATTATTCCATTTGATGGTCTTGCAACATGTACTGAAACTCAGTATCTGAGGGTTTTTATTCTAGCTAGTTTGTGGACTAATAAGGCAACCCTATAAAATTTACATTTTTTTCAGGGAAGACATTGGATACTACTACTCAACATAAATATCCAATTGATTTTGCACTACAAGATTGATAAAATTATACATTTTTCCTATCTTATTCAAAGTTTTAAATCATTACAAGCCCTGTCAAGCTCTAAAATTTAAAAAATCTAGCCAAGGAGGCAAGGATAACATTTTTCATTGAAAATATATTCAATTGAAGTTTATTTTTAAAATAAATTAATTCCCAGCCTTTTTAACACATGTTGGAGCCTGACATGAATTATGTTAGTTGGTGTTTATGGAGATGGTATATAACATAGTTTTATGAATATTGTTGCTTCCTAGATTTGTATCAACAACACAAGTGAAAATACCGCAGGTGGTAGATTCTATGGTAGTTGAGAGAGCTCGTGGCGAATCACAGAGTACATCTGGATCTCTCCAGTCGCTATGTTGGGGATCCTCAGCATTTGGTGGAATTGTGAGTGCATACTTCAGTGGTTCACTTGTGGACACTTACGGAGTAAGGTTTGTCCAATGCCATCCTTGCAGACTACTTAAGCCCAACCTGTTTTGTTGTTCGATCTACTGATGAAAGTATTCCTGTAATTGCAGATTTGTCTTTGGTGTTACAGCATTTTTACCCCTGATGACATCTGCTGTTGCAGTTCTTGTAAATGAGCACCGTTTGACTTCTGGGGAATGTGCTATATCAGTCTCTGGTTCAGGATTTGTTGAGAGCTCTAAGCAGCACGTCAGGCAGCTTTGGACTTCAGTAAAGCAACCTAACATTTTCTTGCCCACCTTGTTTATATTCCTCTGGCAAGCAACACCAAAGTCAGATTCTGCCATGTTTTTCTTCATGTATGTATCAAACTTGCAGCATTATCAGATTGCAGTGACAGTATCTTTTTCATTGTAGACATGATTGCTTTTGACATGCTTCCTCTATCTCGTGTTTATTTGGAGAAATTTAGTTACCACAGAGTATATACATACAACAAAAACAAACAAAATATGAACTTTACGAATTACAACAAGAAAGTGATTATTCTATCGTACCTACCGTATGAACAGCTTTTCATTTTGAACTGATTTTTGCATCGTTGCTATTTATCTGTGTGATATTTTTTAAATTACTGAATTTTCGTGCCCTCCTTATAATTAATTTCAGCACAAATAAGCTTGGGTTCACTCCAGAATTTCTAGGACGCGTAAAGCTTGTTACTTGTATTGCATCCTTGCTTGGTGTTGGACTTTATAACTATTTTCTGAAGGCAGTTCATCTGAGGAAAATCTTTCTCGTGACGACCATCATAGGTTCAGCTCTTGGAATGACACAGGTGTTCTTTTTGCTATTTATTTCTGTGAGACTGCAAATATTTTCCATCATTAAAAACTGAGTATTGTATCTTCAGGTGCTTCTTGTCACAGGGCTTAATAGGCAGTTAGGGATCAGTGATGAGTGGTTCTCGATTGGGGATTCATTAATTATTACAGTTCTTAGTCAGGTATAAAACACTATTGAGATTACTTGTTGATGTTAAACTCCATTACATGGTTATGCTATTTGGTATATTACATAACTAGGGTGCATGAAAAAGTTTGTTTACTGCATAAAAATGCATTGAGCTGTTTGTTTTGTTACTGACAAAGTGACATGAAATATGGCTCCTTCAAATGCCTGAAACTGAGGTTGACCAATTTGAATTTTCGCAGCAAGTAACAATGCTCAAGATAACTACCACTCCTGAAGAGAGCATTAGCATGTGCCAGGCACTACAATCAATGCATTGAGCTGCTTGTTTTGTTACTGACAGTGTGTCATGGACTATAGTTCCTTCATATGATATGCCTGAAACTGAGGCTAACCAATTTGAAATTTCTTAACAAGTGATAATGCTCAAGATAAAGGGTTCAAAAAGATAACACTCAAGTACAACCACTCTTGTGGAGAGCACTCGCATGTGCCAATGGCATTACATCATGCTAGATTTAGATGTCAACATATCTAGCTTAGACCTGTTCTTTAAGGCTTTCTCGAATTGTTTTCCTTGTATTTAATCATATGTTGCCTGAACCATGTTGTAGGCTTCATTTATGCCGGTCTTGGTGTTAGCTGCAAAATTGTGCCCTCCAGGAATGGAAGCAACTTTGTTTGCCACTTTGATGTCCATATCTAATGCTGGAAGTGTTAGTGGTGGTCTGGTCGGTGCTGGTCTAACACAGCTTTTTGGAGTCACTAGAGACAGCTTTGGAAAACTACCTCTATTGATTGTCGTTTGCAATCTGAGTGCCTTATTGCCCCTGCCTCTTCTAGGTCTCCTTCCAGAGGAAACAGGCGATGTGGATAATGGAGAAACAAAACACAATTGACTAACTGAGGTTTTCTCTTAATGTATTCGTATTCCAATTCTCGAGTGTAGTATGGCATGTCCCAGCGTCAACTCAGATAATAGATATGGCTGCACCCTGTATGAGCTTAGCAAATCAGCAGGGGAACATGGAACTCCTATGATACTGAATACAGGTACATCCTTTTTTTTAATTAATAGAGCTAACATGTAGAACAAGACAATGTTCTAAAATTTTCTGTGCTCCTCTTATGTAGCTAATGTAACCCCTTGAAAAAGAGATGAGGGTTGAAGAAATTGTGGTTGAACAATGATTCCCCTTATGAATTTGGATATGTTATTCGTAAAATCTAAATATGATTTCCCTGTGGGAAGCTATTCTATGGATAATTTGAAATATGCAGAAACAAAGACTTTTGTTCAATGTGAATTGTTTACAGTATCATATTCTTGTAGCATCATCTTTTCAACTGAATGTATTCCATTGGGTCACCCAAAATAAAGGAATCACACACACATACAGAGAGCTACAAAGAATAGCAGAAACTCCATTCTCAATGTGCTTTCACTGGAGTTTCCAGTAGGAACATCTTTTCTGTGTAAAATCAGACCTTAGCCCTTGACCTCTACTTTGAGGTCGTCTTTGAAACATGACTCTAATTTCTTGGCACATGAAACATGACTCTAATTTATTGGCACATGAAACCGTAAAGAAGCGATTATTCCAGTTGGTGCACTGTGGAAAACGACCTCAAAACTTGAGAGGGGGTGCTGTATTTGAATGACTTGCTTTTCTCTTTGAGAGAGTGGCGTACTCTACTTTATCTGCCTTTTCTGTTGACATGCTGTTCTTAAGCACTACTTATTATATTTATTTTGGTGCACACAAGTTATGCATGTGTTCTCTCATGGTAGCATGACTAAACAAGCACCCACACCTTCAATTTTTTGTTGCCTCCTTAAGCTTCTGAATCCTGACTCCAGAGAATTGCAAGGTAAGATGGTATCAGCACCTGCGCTGCTGTTGCACACTTGCACTCCTGCATCCTGGTGCGTCTGAATCCTGCACAATTGCAAGAGGTCAGCAAGGATCAAGAAGATGTGCTTGCACTATACATTCAGGTTTCTGTCAAAATCACATCTACATCCTCTGGGAAAAAAAATCATGTCTACATCATGCTCTTGCATTATATGCATCAGTTTATCCTCTTAATAGAATTTTAATCGTACGGGTCCCATGGAGCCATATGGATCGTGTCAGCATCCTGGTGTTTGGTTTCCATATTCAAGTGCTCATCTAATCAGCATGGCTGGATTATCCTGGCACATGACGGATCCTGACCTGAGCTACATTGAATTTGTGCTGTGGGGTCAACTCTGGGATGCATTATTTTCCCTTTATTTTTCCAAGATAGAAAGGCTGGAGATGGTATCCGATCCAATTTTCGGGATCCGATCCGGCCTTTCTGACTTCCCGTTCTGGATCATTACTTCATCACCATTCACCAGCATCCATCGATGCTTCATATG
Source organism: Olyra latifolia (assembly GCA_036346145.1). Lineage (NCBI taxonomy): Eukaryota > Viridiplantae > Streptophyta > Magnoliopsida > Poales > Poaceae > Olyra > Olyra latifolia. Next base: position 8,284,119 of record CM070529.1, read on the forward strand.
ATTGCGCAAGTCTGAAACTCTAAGCGCTAATGATGAACTGAATTGTGAAATTTGAGTACAGACTGCGTAGTACGAGTACTGGTACTTGTCTCTATGGGCTCTGCCGCCCATGCATGTCCTGATGGCGACTACTGACGAGTACCATTTGGACAGGATATGGTTATTAATGGTTTCTATCTTTATTTTTATAAGGCATATTTTGATTTGAAAGCATTAAACTTTGTAAACTTTGATTAACAGTTAGTTAAATTATACATATCTTAGTGTACAAAAGACATATCAATATATTTGTATTTCAAATTGCTTTTGATACAATATGATTTTGTATAAATTGACAATATATAATAAGAGAATTTGAACCATTAAAATATCCTTTGAAAATTTTTTCAAACCAAAATATGCTCTATATATAAAAAAAAAGTATTCCGTACGAAAGGGTGTTGCGTTAAAGGCTTAAAGCTAATGTCTTAATGTAGTATTATTTGTACTAATCTGCAAGAGTGAGCTGCACAAGTTGACTTCGCTAGGTTGTCATCCAGTGGCACTTAAACTTGCCAACTCGCTTGGTACTACCTGACAGTTGCCGCAGCCATGGTTCGATGGGTTCTTTTTTTTCCCTTCTACCACTATGGCGATTTGCTTTTTTTTTTTTAATACCAAGGCAACTAAAACAGTAAAATGTAATTGGCAACCAAGTAGTAAGACCAAAAAAAAAAAAAAACTGTTGAGCATAACAAGCTTCGACCGTGTGTAACCATATTTTCTTTATTTTATTGTCTTTTCTATTTTCTACACCATATTCTTTCTTTATATTTTTCATCTCTCTATAGTATCCTTCTAAAAGAATGATATAGAGAAAGAAGAGATAATTCTTTTTGGAAGAGAGATTTTTTTTAAAAAAAATGAATGGAATTCGTTAGAACACCGAAAAGAGAAATCTCTCTAAAGAGGGAGATGATGGAAACCTTTGCGCATAAAAAGCATGTGAGGTCTTAACAGAGCATCCAATTTTAAGTCCTAGTAAATCATTTTGGTGACGGTCACTAGCATGTGGGGTCCATGCGGTAGCGGACCCCGCCACTCGGGAGGAGGGTGACGTTTGGTCCGGTGCTGACGAGGACACGACAAAGGGCGGCAGCACACGTCATGTCGTAACGTGTGTGCTTTCTTATCCTATCCTCTCTAGGCATCATCGACCTCGTTTGTTTTTTCTTTTTCTTCCTTTCTTTTCTTCCATAATTTCGAGCTGCACGTCCCAAGTACCAACGTGCTAGTATATATGTAGTAACCCTCGGATGGAAAAAATCTCCGAAATCAACTCAAGAACCCAACCTTGTTGAAAATCTCTGGGCGGTGTTTCATTGTACAGCCTTTTCATAAATCATAACTACTTAACCCTAAAAAAATATTTGTAAACGACGGGTTAAATGAACCTTACTTCTCTTTGCATAATATCTCGCAAACTTGTATTTTTAAAGTGTTGTCGTCGTATTATAGGTCGCATAGGTCGGTCGAGCCACTCTCTGGTCCATAAGATAGACGATGAACCAAAAGATTCAAGGTTGAGTAGCTTATCAAACCAATCAAGCCCGTCCACTTAAGGCCCTGTTTGGCACAGCTCCAGCTTCACCAAATTGGTGAAGTTGGTGGAGCACCCTATTTCTAACTCCATAAATTTATGGAGCTGGAGTTGTGGATACATTGAGAATGTTTAGGTGAGTCATATTATTTACATTTTAAACAAAAAAATATAAACTTAAGTCACTTTATTTTAACCTACAAACTTCAGCTTTGAGGTGGAGCTAGGAGTTGAAGCTGTGCCAAACGGGGCCTTAATCCCCACTACTGCTTGGCTCAAGACTTCACACCGCAACACCCCACTCGACTCTCTAGCCCTGACACTACTCTCGCGCTACATATTGTTGCTGCCCTAGCTGTTGTTCATGAGCATGGAGCATCGCCACCCTTCCCTTAGAACATCCACACCGAAAGCTCTATCCATATTTTCTCTCTCTTCTACTCTATTTTCTCTCTTCATTACTCTAAAATTTCTTCACGCTTTACACAATACCCTAAAAGATTTCTTCCCTCCACCAGAAACTCTATCTTTAAAACTCTATTTCTATACTATTATAGAGTTTCTACTACGAATGCTCTTTGTTCCTAGTGTCTGCGAGCTCCCATCACCCTTCGTCAACTCTTGTCGCCCATCAGCGGTCACCGCCACTATCCACAAGCTCTCTCATCAGCCATTCACGAGCACCACTACCCATCCAAACACCGCCATCCGTGAGCTCTGCCTTCGTGTGCAAGCACCATCACTATCCATGGAGAGCACATGCAGCCCCTCAACCCTAGACATCATCGTCACATCCAATCAAGTGTCACCCGTCTCTCCTCCCTCCTTGCGTCGACCCCCTATGTGCCCTCCTTTTGGTGCACCCACATGCCCCTTTTTGATCTCTTAGCGGAGTTCAAATTTGATCCTAAACTCAGTATCGATCCAAGCTCCATCCCAATGGAGCTTGAGCTGGCAGCTTGAGCTCGCTCGTGATGGGCTCAAATCTAGAATCTAGCCCTCTTAGGGTGGATTTTTTAAGCTTTTCTTATCCTACTTATTTGTCTTATCTCGTCACTTCGAGAATTTTTCGAAATAGGCTCGAGAGTCGGTTGGCCTTCAATTTTGAGGTTTAGAGGCCTTATAGACACGCCTACGAGATTAAAAAAACCGATTCAAAAGTAATAGAAAAAATGAGATAAGTAGCTTATCCTACTTATCTCGTGTCTTATTTGACTTATCTCACTTAATCTATTACTTTTTTAGTCGGTTTTTTTAATCTCGTAGGCGTGTCTAGGCCTCTAAATCTCAAAATTGAAGGCCAACCGACTCTCGAGACTATTTCGAAAAATTCTCGAAGTGACGAGATAAGACAAATAAGTAGGATAAGAAAAGCTAAAAAGAACCCACCCGTCTAACAAGACTATCCCATTTTCCAGTTGCTGACACAAACGTAGTTGCTATTGGATATATAAGACTCGTAAGAGCTGATCCACTAGGTTATAAGAGAAAAATGAACCAAATGAAGCGGACAAATCTTATCCATCTCACCTCGATCCCAAACATAGAGCAAACTAGCAATTCGAGGTACTAAGCCAGCCATACGATCATATGATACCTTTTTTAATGGCCAGTTGAAACGATCCAGTTTCAGTTAGGGATGAATATGGATTGACACCAACAAACATCGAACAAACATCAATGTACTATATTTGTATTCATAATTTTAGTTGGATATAGTTTCATATATGGATAGTGTGGGTTACAAATAAAATCCGGATATGAATAATATATGTTACGAAAATGGGTCATATATAGATTAGAACATATACTTTTCAGGATAATAGATAAAAATGCAGAATAAAAAACAAACATTGAACATATTTATCATGCATCAAATTCATAGGCTCATTGTCATGGCAATATATAGGTATTACGTATAATCACCCTGTCGACGATTGGGAAACAAATTCCCCGCCGAGCTTATTTGTTGATTCAGAGACCAAACAACCCCTTTCTGCAAAAGGTTTTCATCGTAGATGCACAGATTCGCTGAGACGAAAGGTAGATCAGACACATATATTAATTTATCCTAGTTTGGGCCTCTCGAAAAGAGATAATAACCCTACTCCGGTCGCATGTATGCGTTTGTGTTATTGCGAAGAGATTGGATGTCTGTCCCTCCCACGAGGGAGGTATTTATAGCATAAGATATACACAGTTCGAGTTCTATACGACCTGGGGAACCATCTAGATAACTCAGAATCTTACTAAATCTATAGATATACCCTAAAAATACAGTAACTTGTGCTTCAAGAAATATCCATATTTGAAAGCTTCAAAATCTGGACATATAAGGACTCTTAAGGAGGTTAAGGACACTGGGACGATCACCTCGAGATACCCCCTCAGGGCCTAAGATGACTTGCACAATGACCCATGAACAAAGAGACCCACTCCCGAGCACCAATCGCTAGGATATCAGTCCGAGTTTGCCATATTCGCCTTATCCTCCTTGGGTACACACCCCTAGGGGTAAATCGTGTATGGGGCCTAATCGTCAGGGTATTTTTTTTTCCAATTCCCGACAGCTAGCCCGCGAGGCTCAAGTGAAAAGCTACTTGATCGAGCCTTCTCCTTAAGCCTAAAAACTCGAAGTAGGGATTGAAAAATGGTAGTGAAGCACTATTACCTCATCCGAGCAAGCCATGCTCGAGAACGAGCTTAAACCACCAAGCACGAGCTGAACTCACCTGACCCTAGCGCTCCCCACCTTCGAAGGGAAAGAGGGGCCTAGCAGCGACGATGCCATGCCTCTGGCCTAGAGGGTCTATCGCAAGACCACTAAGGATGCAATCTCGAGATCCTCGGATTTAGAGGAACTCGGGCCGGCCCTAGAGACCACATGAGCAGGGGAGGAAGAGTAGCCTGCTCCCCCTTATTTGATCGAGGATCAAGAGGAGGTTTCCCCTTCGGCTGCAGGTACATATATACGAGAAGCTTCTCTTCCTGCTCGACTGGCGTCTCTTACCTTTATCCTTCTTCTTTTATCATCACAGATCATCAGGACCACCGTCTCAACTTTGCTGTTATACTCACACAGATTATTATTCGCGTCATGGACTGGAGCTCGAGCTTATTGCAGATCATATTATGGCAGAAGATAACATGGAGGACATCGAAGAGTACCTCCCCACGCGTTTTCTGCTAAAACTCTAGGAACAGAAGAGGAGGCCCCAAGCACGGAGCATGCTCGGGATAAAGTCGCAGAGCCCTTGGAGAAAATGCCTCCCTTAGAGAGTTCCTACATCTGTTGCCTCCGAGGTGCCTAGCAACCCATGAGCATACAAGATGCTCGGGACGAGGGCGTGGGACCTCCAGAGGCGACCCCTATCAAGGAAGAGCCTTCCACCGACACTCCTGAGGGTCTCTGGCAGCCCCTGAGCATGTAGAGTGCCCATGCTGCCACCATTGAGGTTCCGGGCATCTCTCGCCAAGCCAGTCTCCTCGCCCTTCCTTGGAAGGATTCCGCAGTGACGAAAATCCCTAAGCACGAATCCACGGAGGATGACCCCTTTGCCTCGTTGCACGAGGAGAATGTCCTTGCGCAATTCTGAAGCAACCTGCTTGCTCGGTGCTCTAAGGTAAAGGATTCTCAATTTTGTGTTTCTTAGTATTTCATCCTTGTTCAGGTCAATAATCTTTACCTTGTCTCCTGCAGCTGGTAGAAAACACCTGTGCTGATTTCCAGGTGAGCACGGTGGCCCCTGAAGAGGTCGCTAGGGCCCATGTCGAGCAAGAAGCCAAGATTGCGGACCTAGAGCAGCGCCTCTCCAAAGCCCAAGCTCAGTCATGGCAAAGAACTAGGAGGTCACCGCTACACTGGAGTAGGAGCATGCTCGATCGCAATCCTTAGATTCCAAGGTGAAAAAACTCAACAAAGCCACTTGGAAAGGTTCAGACCGAGCCAAGGGGGGCCAAGAAGCAGCGAGGCGCCTGCGGCTGAAGGTCCAAGAGGGGCACTAGGCACATATCAAGGTCCTCAATCTCCAAACGATGCTCGACGAATGGAAGGAGGAGTTCTTGGCTCTAGAGCAAGAGAAGCTGGACCGGGAGCTGGCGACTTCCCCTAACCTTATGTAATTTTTCTTTGTAACCTGGTCAACTAGAAAATAAAATTAAGTTTTATAAAATGGTAAGCATTATCCAATTTTACCTTGGTAGTTTCTCAGTTCGATGATGTCTTCCTCATTTATGCAAAAAGAGCAAACAAAACATACTGTCAGGGATTAGTTAACGGCCCATGGGCCGAGACTAGTCCTAGCAGCTCCGTAAATCAGCAAATACCTTAGACACGGTCCCTAAGATGGTCCAGTTCGAGCAGAGCTCTTGTCCGGGTTGACCGGCTGGGGGTTGACCGGCGTGCCCTAACGTCAACATCATGGCATGCTCGGGTCGGGCAACGTCACGATGCTCGGAGTGGTTTCGCTTGCTCGGGCACCGACGCAACAGAATGACACGTTAAAGCGTGCCACATGGCCACATTTTCTACGATGCGGAAGCTGTTGCCCACGATCCGTACGGGTCGCGCAACAGCTGCACGTACAATGCTCCATCGGTTTCCTCACCCACGATGCGCACAACCGTCTCCTAGAGGTTCGGAGCTGATGGTTGGGGATAGGCCCTATAAATACAAGTTTTTGATCATTTGAGACATGAGTTTTTACATCGAGCTCACACGAGCACACATTGTAGCCTCACGCTTGGCAATACACATACACGCTGTAGTAGGGCTATTATCCTTCTCAGAAGGTCCGAACTAGGATAAACCCTTGCGTCTTGTCCATTCTCAGTCTGCTTACACTAAAAAGTCTTCGACATCTCGAAATGACACACTTTGGTAGAAAGAGGCTTTTTGATCCCTCAATCGAGAAATAAGCTCGACGGAAAATCTGGTTCCCAATCATCGACACATACTGTGATAGAGACAGGTACAATGCAAAGATAAAAGTTGAGTTGAAATGGCACGATTCTAGCCCTAGCCCCCGCTGAGGCCAAGTCCCACACACCTAACTTGCAAGCACGGACTTAGTCATAGGAGAGTTAGCAATGAGCTCTACCCTTCAAACGCCCAGCGGCCATGCTCCTAAGTTGTGAGCATAGGTGGGAACACTCAAAGAGAAGAGAAACAGATCGCGCATAGGCCTATCCCCCCTAGTGCCCTAGCTCATGCACCTGAGTTGCGAGCATGAACTTAGCAAAAAGGGAAGACGACCACAATCGTAGGACACTTCGATTATAGGATAGTCACGCTCTAACCAGGCTGGATTCTTGAACCGACCAGGAAGGGGGCTTGTGTGTAATGAGCCTCAACTTATTTAGGTGTGGACCCTCTAGTGGTGAATGCAGGGCTGAAATGTGTGTGACATTCCCGATCTTCATGTCCCATAGTCCCTGTCCAGCTGGAACTAACGAAAGCCACCTGCTTTAACCCATACACTATCTCGATGCCGATCTCCCCCTACACAAGTTGCTGCTTGGCGAACCAGAATAATCCTAGACACTCTTGATAACTAGATTAGAGCACAAGAGGCAAATAGAGCTTAGAAGAAAAATTGATATTAAAAAGAGAGATTACACGTAGAACTTTCGAAGTTGGACTATATTCCATGTGCTGGCGGGGTCCTATCCGTCTTCCATTGCTAGGCATATAGCCTTCAGGCATACTGCTGAAACAACTGTATAAGGACCCTCCCAGCGTGGGGATAGCTTGTTGGTGTTTGAAAGTTCTTGAACTCTTCGTAAGACCGAATCATCAACTTGCAAGGTTCTTGGTCGTACCGCTTTTGCCGCATGCTTGCGAAGAGCTTGCAAGTAAAAGGTAGAGCGTAACAGAGCTCGGTTACGTGTAGCCTCCAATAGGTGAAGGTCGAGAAGGCGTTCTTCCTCTTGGTTGATGTTGTCAACCATATTGACCCTCAGAGAACTCAGTAGAATTTCAGGGTGCAAGACAACCTCTACACCACAAACGAGCTGGAACGGGGTTTTCCCAGTTGCTCGACTGGTCATGGTGCATATCAACCATAGACGGAAGGGAGTTCATCCACCCATGCCCACGCACGACGGGTGAGATGCATGATCACTGCCAGTGCCTGTAGCCTTTCTTGCTTAGAGGGAACCGAGACTGAAGAGCGTTGTTCCTTGGACTGGGCCTTTAGTGCCTAGATTGTCGAATGTGGAGGTGTTCGAGCATCGTTGTGGGGCCTACCCCTGGCTTGCTGTCAGATGCTCGCCAAGGTACTTTCCATAGAGGATTCGAGGCAAGTTTAGTCGGCGTTGCGGGTGCGTTGCGAGGCCGTTTCAGAAGTTTCTTCCTCAAGCTGCTGATTGCCCTAGGTAGCCATGTTGACGCATCTGCCGATAGAGGGGTGTGAGGGGGTCATCATCAAGCTTCCGCACGACGTGACTCCGTCTTCGAGTTCTATGTGATCTGGGATATCTAGCCTAGCATAGAGCTCATCATCGTTTCCATGAAACGTAGGGGAAACTTGTTCCAGCAAGGCTCGAAATGGAACCGGCTAGAGAACATACTCCGAGTCTGCTCCATCATGATGGCCATAATGCCGATCAACGGGAGCATAGTGAATAGGTGAATGCTCGATGTTCGACATCTCCGGGATTCCTTCTGCAAAGGATCTGTTGATCCACACAGACGGCGCCAGTAGTCTACGATTAGAAACAGATTTCCTGCTGAGCTTACTTGTTGATTGAAGGACCAAACAGCCCCTTCAAACCAAAGGGTTTTGTCGTAGATGCACAGATTCGCCGAGATGAAAGGTAGATTAGACACAGAGATTAATCCTGATTCGGGCCTCCCAAAAAAGATAATAACCCTACTAGGATTGATAGGCGTGTAGTAACAGACATAGGATTGATAGGCGTGTAGTAACAACATGCGCAAACCACCGGAGGATCATTTTATGCAAGGCTTTAACACAAGGTCGGGTTGGGATATCTGGATGTGGACTAGAGATGTCTTGTGATTAGAATAAATGAATAGTCACATATCGTATCGATGACAAACATCATGATTAAAAAAATATTCAAAGCATCATTTGAATTAATATGGACTAACGGACAAAAACTATCCGTATTGTTTACACAGATGATATCTACCTAGCAAAAAGTCTAAACTATGATATGGTCGATGTTTCGAAAACAAGCCTCCACATTGAGCTTATTTTTTGATATTGTGAGGCCAAGATATATACCTTCTTCTTCAGACGAAGAATGGATGCCTTGGTTATGAGAACCCAAACACACCAGCAAATTTTTATCCTGGTTCAGCCCTCTCGGGATCGAGATAACAACCCTACACCCGGTTGATATACTTAACATGGAGAAACACATAGATCAATACAAGTAAAAAAATGAAAAAGAATTCATAAAACAAGGCCTAGATTAGATATGTTTGTATATCAGTGGATGGCTATAGTGTGGCTAAAATTTCTCCAAATAGAGGAAGAAATCCTTGCTAATCGTGTACACGTCTTGAGTCGGTTGAGGCTGTTATATGTGTGTCATCGGATCAATTTGGGACAAAATATACTTAATTCTAGGTAAATATGAGTCTTGTCCACCTTTTCCAAGGGTGAATAGAAATGATATTGCCTTTTTCCGCTTGCCATAAGCTTTTGCGAAGCTTTTTATCATAGTGAATTAGGCAAATTGTTAGGCCGTATGATATTGCTCGCTTATAGTGGCATGTAGCAAAATGAATCGTAGCATAGATTTGCTGCCACACATAGAAGAGCGACTTATTTGATGTTAGTAAGGGTTTCTATTAGTAGTAGTACATTGGTTGCGAGTGGCGATGAGTCGCAGAAGGCAACACGTGGGAAGGGGGCGACCTATTTGCTGGCCTGAGTGCCTTATCCTGGGTATTGCTTGCTTCGCAAGGGTGACATTTTTTTATATCCAAAGTGACTGATTTGGTAGGGATAAAGGACCTAAGTTTTCATGCATAGATATAATTTAATTTAATAACTGAACTAGGAAAAAGAATTTATTCTCAATAGTTGTATCAACACCATCTTTCTGTAAAATTTATGTGCTTTTTGTATGGTCCAAAGTCCAAACTTACGTAAGAATTAGGAGTTTTGGGTTCAGTTCTCTAATATCTCCAACCATTTTCCCTTCATTTCCTTCCCTTCCTCATTTTCTTCTCCATATTCGTTTCCTTCATTTTCTACCATCTTCAACAACATCCCTTCGAAGGAAATGATGTAGGAAAAGGAGAGAGAATCTCTTTCTGAAGGGAATAGAGAGAGAAATTCCTTTTCTTCGTGACGGGAATTGGGGATAGGAAGAGAAAGGGTTGAAGGTAGTATTACCCAAGTACCCATTATTTCCTATCACTTTTTAGTACTCTCTCTTGATCAGCATCAATCCCACTTTTCTCCCCTTAAAAAAGCGAAATTAAAAGGCAGCAGCGCCAAGCCAACATCTCCCTCGTCACACCACCGCTTGCCTCCTCTTCCTTCGTCCCAATTCCCCACGCACACCACAGCCACAGCCACGGAGCTCGTCCACATCCACGGCACCAATTTTAAAGCACCCCTCCGATCTCTCTTCCTTGCTCGCTCGCTCGCTTGCGCGCGCGCGTCTAGAATTAGGGTTCCGAGGCCCCCTCCACTCCTCCTCCTCCCGACGCAGCCGCGACCGCGTGCCATGAGGGTGCACCCGGCCCCGCGGAAGCGCACCATCGCCGTGCAGCCCTGCGCCGCCGCTGCGGTCGCCGCCGGTGGTAAGAAGCTGCGGCGCCTCCCGCACATCTTCGCCAAGGTGCTCGAGCTCCCCTTCGCCGCCGACGCTGACGTCGCTGTCGAGGAGGACGCGGCGGCCCTCCGCTTCGTCGCCGCTGCCGACGGATTCTCCCCCGCCGGTGCCCGCGCCCACGCCGTTGAGATCCACCCCGGCGTCACCAAGGTCGTCGTCCGCGACCTGTCCGCCGGCGTCGGCGGCGACGACGGTGCCGCCGCGTTCGAGCTCGACCGGTGGCGATTCCGCCTCCCGCCCTGCACTCGCCCTTCCATGGCCACCGCAACCTACGCAGAGGGCGAGCTCGTCGTCACCGTCCCCAAGGGCGCCATCCCTGACGACGGAGACGGCGACGGAGCCGCCGTCCTTGGAGGCGCCGGCGCCGAAAGCGTCCTCTTGCTTGTATAGTAAATCTAAGCCGTAACTCCACTATTTTGCTCACTCGCCTGTTTCTAATATTTATATGATGTGAGATCATATTTATGATAATAACAGGGCAGTAGGAGTAAGAAATAATGGATATGAATCAATATTTTTCTGTGAATTTTCTTTTGCCATGTCTGATCCGCTATTCTTGGTGCTTATTTGTCCGAGCTCACTGCGGCAGATTGTTGTCAGTTTTGAATTTCCTGCTGCATATGTAGTAGTTGAGATGACTGGATAGGTAGATTAACCAAGAAGTAGCATGCCGTCATATGGTGTGGTCAGATTACGTGAGTAAAATTTAAACGAGATGACCATGTCTTGAGTGTTGAACTGGTTTGATGAGAAATCGACAAATCTACTTGATGTGATATTGAGAATCAGATCGTCAAATATTCATGTTTTGTGCGAAATCAATGGGTGTGGATGCTGGGAGTAATAGAGCTGCCTGTGTAGTTTGCATGGATCACTTGATTTGTTGGTGTCTACTCTGTTTTAGTACCATTTAGCTGGAGCTTTTGAGCAATTCTTTGATCTTGTGTTACTTAGATATTCGTGGATGCTGTGAGGATAGTTACCTCTCAGGTGTAGTTATGTCCGTGAGTCTGCTGTGTCGAATCAATGAAAATGACTGTGTTGCATTTGGAGGTTAAGAGGTCACGGTTTGATGCAATCAAGTTATTGGTTTCTTGTCATTTTGTCTATATCTTAAGCCGTGTCAGCATCTATGTATGTGTTGTTTCCAATATGTTGGATTGGTGATGCCTATCAATCACTCACCAGTCCCTTCAAAGGCTATATGCCCATATCCAGTTTGGTCTGCATATATCAGACCAGGAACTTGCTTGTGTTTCATACAAAGCGCAATAATTGCTTCCTTTAGATCAATAGAGTGTATCCTATCACCTGCTAAGCATATATAGTCTTAGATTTTCCATTGCCAATTTTATTCTAGTTTTGTTGCAATATATTCACTACCTTTCCATCTCATCTTATTCTTTCAGAAGATGCTCGATTTGCTTGTCAAACTTGCTAACTGCTAGTGGGGTGTTACCTAAAAGACTATAGGCAGAATGTGACACCTGGATTCTTTTCCTCTAATATTTGAGGATGTGGGGGACTACTTGAAACCATAAAATTGGTATCTGATAAGTTGTGATTTTGTTACTACCATGATTGCAGCAAGCTAACTAACTTATACTACCACTTTAGCTATTGTAGGATGAGTATTATTCAACACTTGTATAAATGTTTGGAGGGTCCATATTATTTAACTTTGAGGCCAAAGTCCTAGGATCCATGTTTTCTAAAGATTTTAATCGCTTTCTCTGGTTTCTGCTGTGCATTTGTTTTGGGGGATGAACAATCCATACCTGTCAGTTTATTACTTTTGCATCGTTCTACAGGAATGTATGTGTGGTAAGAGTAAACAGCACAGGCTTTTCCACAAACTGTTTGAGAATTTTCAGTTTGTTTGCAGTTTTGCCTGTGAGTTCTGTCCTGTGATCCTGCACAGATGTTTCATCTGAGGTCGTTCGTCCTGTTTTTCTCTTCTCAATTTTTCCCTGACGTCTTTGTTCCTTCCATTCTTTAGTGCAATTGCGGATGTATTTGTAAAGATGCTAAGATAGTGACATTATCCTATCTTTTTCTCTGGAGAAACGATTGTCTGAGAAATCTCTCCTTTTTCCTGGTACTTCTCGGGGGACTAAAAGCTACAAAAATAATTGAGGTCTTTACCCTTTTCTTTTAAGATTTTTCCTTGCGCTATGGAAATTGCAATGCAGATAATTTTTTTACCGTTGAGTTTTAAAACTGAAAGGTAGAGAATCTTATGTCCTTTTCTTGGAGGAAAGTGATGCATTTTTGTTTTCATAGTCCCTGCAGTCTGCAGGTGCTAAAGGGTGCAGACTCTTGCTTTACCTTGACCAGAATGTGCAGTCTATTGAGTCACCGTGCCAGACTGGGATTGCGCAGGCATCTCACTTGCGTTTAAGAGGATATTTTTCACTAAGGACGTGGTGGAAAACAGTAAAAGACTGGGAAATGGTCATGAGACTTCCATGTCGAGCTTGCCTTTTCACAGTCTTGATCCTTATTTTCATGGTTCGGATGTGTGCCGATGACTCAATTGGCGCCACAACTCGGACAAGCACGACACAGGAGACGAGAGGTAAACGGTTGCAAACTTGCAATTCACATGCACCTTCTATAACACTCCAGGAAAGGGAATCATCTCTGCAAAAATGCTCATGAAGGAGACCATCGCTGACGGAGTCGTGTCGCGCGGGGCACGTTTTCGTCACAAAGAAATCTCGTTCCCTTCAATACTCTCATAGATTTCTTTTATCCTTCTTTTAAAAAGGATTATCTTTTCCATTTTCTTTGGAAAAATATTATTTCTTCTTTCTTTATATCATTTCATTCAAAAGGATGCTGCTGGAGCTGTGCGAAAAATGAAGGGAACGAATATGGGAAGGAATAAGGAAATAACAAAATGAAGAAAAAATTGTTGGAGATGGTCTAAGATCTGTTGAAAACTATGAAGCATTCCAAAAAAAAAGAGGTGGTAACAGCACGCAGTAATTTAAGGTGGAAAGATATGTTGTAAATCCAGGCCGAGGGTTTAAAATGCAGCACCTTCACCGTCCCATAAAGAATATCGGAACACAGTAGAAAAAAGAGAGGGAAAAAAGGCATAAAAAAAGATCAGAACATAGCGGGGAAAAGAGAAACAAATAAAAAAGGCATGCAGTAGGACGCGTACATCTGCAACAAAGCCGCTCGAACACGCACACAGGCACAGCCACAGGGGAAAGCACGGATGCATGCATGAGCCACGACACGAGCCATGTGGCCATACCCCCACACCATTATGATTAGAGCTTTTTTTCCGTCTTTGAGGAGAGGGGAGATACCGAGAGTATCATAATTTGACTCTCGATATTTTCTCAGTGGTAAGGTATTAGAAGATAGCACAAATTAACACTAGAAATTGTGATACCTTCCAATAACTCTTCAAATACTATAAAAAATCTCTTATGATTAACATTCAGAGACGCTTTTGACGAGCAGAGGAACCCGGTCATGGTTCGTTTGGACAGGGCCTACAGCGGTAACAAATCCCCGGAAAGTGATTAGCTACAAGCACTTGCACTTCTGGAGTAAACACCACATAGGGGATATTACCAAGCAAATCTTGGTTGCAGCAGAGGAGTTGGATAGAGCCATGGAACTGAGAGCGCTGGAGGATGATGAGAGAGATCTTATTAGGAAGAAACTTAAAGACCCGTTGCTAGGCCTATATTCGTCAACCCGGTCAAGCATGAGTTATCCTCTCTGGCATCTATCCTTGACTTCTTCGGAAGGGCCAGCTGTCCGAAAACAAACCTAGCAAAGAGTGAATTCATCCCGATGAGATGTGAATCCATGTGCCTGGTTGATATTTTGCAAGATTTTGCAGCCAGTCGTGGATCCTTCCCTTGTAGTTACCTTGGGATGCCTCTCTCTGTCTCTAAGCTGCGTCAGTCCCATTTTCAGCCCATGGTTGAAAAAGTCGCGGCAGGCTTGCCGGTTGGAAGAGTGTAAAATTTAACCAGGGGAGGACGCCTTGTCCTGCTCAGAACAGTCCTCTCAGCCCTGCCTAGACTTATGAGTGTACATTTGTCTGTCTTTAGCGGTGATCAAAAGCATTGACAGAGTTAGCGGATGTCACAACTTTAATAGAGGTCATTGCAAAGTAAATTGGCGGAAAATGTGCACCCTTTGGAGTATGGATAACACAACTAACGCAAACAATAAATATGCACCACCAAACACCATCAATCTCAAGTACAAGAACAATCAACAACACACATCAGTACAATGCAATGCAATACAGTACGGCATAGCTTCACTAAAGATTACTTTAATTAAGTCCACGGTCCACCCAGTACTGAAGGATTACATGCTGAAATTTTATCTTGTTCCTGAATAGAATTACATAGGATTACATGCTGAAATTTTTTCTTGTTCCTGAATAGAATTACATAAGACGGTACAAGTCTCGGGGATAGCATACATAATTTTTACATCCAGGTTTCTTAGTGGTACAAAGTAGGGGTCTAACATAAGAGATCTAACACAAAGCATCTAGTAGTAGTGGTAGTGAGAACAGATGAGATGAGATACCCAACCTACCGTTGTAGTCAGTCACTACAAAATAGGGCCATTGCGCAAATTTGAGTCGTTGGCATCATCAGTTATTGTCATGTCATTTCATCAGCGACTTTACTTTTCTGACTGATCCTACCGGTAGTAAGCCTGGTGGAAGGCAGGGGCCATTCCATTGCTGTAAGCTCCCATTCCATTGCTGTAACCGCCATAGGGGGCGGCGTAGCTCATGGGTGGGTTAGAGTATGGCATAGCAAGGCCAACATTGGCCACCTCCTCAGCTGGGTAGACATATGGCTCCCTGATTGCCGGTGGGCTCCGGTTGCAGTAGAGGCCATGTCCAGCCGGTCTATCATATGGATATGGGGAGGCTGTGGCATATGTGTGAGATGGGGAGGCTGTGGCATATGATGCGTGTGAGGGTGAGCCCGTGGCATATGATGTGTGAGAAGGGGAGCGGACAAATGTGGTGGCAGCTGGGAAAGAAGACACACATGCATTGTTAGTGAGACGACCTGCCTTCGCAGGAGGCATTGGACCTCCATTGCTTGCTCGGATACGCTTGTTGGCAGGGCCACTGCTACCGCCGCTGGAGGCGCTTGAGGCTGCCTTTTTCTTCTCGGTCTTGGCCTTCTCCAGTTCTTCAAGTTGCTTCTGAAGATCCTCCAGTGGAAACTCAGCTTCCAGTTTGCGATCCTCAATGCACTTTATGACAGCTCGCAGCACAGATTGCTCTTTCTTGTTTGCATTGCTCTGCAAGGTAGATATATTAGATTCCTTCAAGTTTCATACAACAAACAAACACAAAATAGCATTATCTACTCAACAGGAAAGGTGATCAGCTAAAATTTAAAAGGAACAGAGAGATGATAACAAGGTACCAAATGCATTAAGAAATACATACTGGCAAATTACCATTGTTTTGAAACAATGCAAATTACCATTGTTAACAAGAATAATATGGCTCTAAAAAAACAAGAATAATAAGTATATTAGCACTTTTGGGTTCAAAATAGGCACTTCAGAGTTGCTATTAGACATACCGCAGATTGGCCACTGCTAGTGCTCGAACTATCTGAAGCAGCAGGTGATGACTTCTTTGAGTCCTCCAGATAAGACTTCAAAAGAGGGACTGGGGGGAACTTCTCCTGAAGACCAGCCTCATATGAAAAATTCACAGCATCCAGTTGCTGCCCCTTAACAATTAGTTCCTCAATGATATCTGCAAGAGGGAAAAAAAATTGTGGTCACTGGTCTCAACAAGATCATGATTGCTTACTTGTCGTCAAGGAAAAAACAACCACTAAAAGTGACCAAGGAAATAGAAAACAGTCTGAAGTTTGAACTGCAGCATCAGGCAAGCACGCAAGATCGCAAACAAAACTATGAGCACCATTGAATTTAGCAGCAAGGTAAATGGTAATAACAAAAACAGATAATCAGATACATCAGTGCAGAGGTACTAAACTATCAAACTATTGTAGTAACGTGACAGACTAATAGGATGTCATATGCGTCGGAAAACAGAAAAGAAGGCTGTTAGGCACTTTCTGGCACTGCAGTAAGATGTGTGCCACTGGAACAGTCCAGCAACTTGATGTTAACGATACTGCAGAACAGAATTTGCCTTTCACTCTAAGGAAGCAAAACTGTACACACAAGAATCTGACGACATCTAAAGGCTAAAGCAATGGCCCCAATAGTAGAGCCACTAAGAATGATGGCGATCAGGATACAGGACACAGTTATCCTTGGCCACTTGACAAACACTAGACAACCTTTTCTAGCACATGGCCACGACAGTGACCACCCATCCCAGCAAAAAGACATGGCTAACTCCAAAAACATACTCCATCCTAATCATAGCACTAACATACCCTTGCACAGTAATCAGCAGTTTAGCCGTAACTAGAGCAAATAAACATACACATTTTCTTCTTCCAAAGCTTATTGGTATGCTGTTACAACCCTGATCTATAATTCCTCAATGCCAGCCGCTGAATCCTAGTAGCAAATCAATGCTAGATCTAGGCTAATATACACAATTGATACTTGACCATATCCCAATTATTCATCTGAATAGTGAATCCCCCAAAGGCTCAGCATTTTAGCACTCGATATACACAGCACTTAAAGAACCAGCAACAATGATGTAGTAAAAACGTAAAAATGCAGCAGCAAGTAAGACGCGAGCTATACCAGCCATGTCTTCTTCAAGGCCGAGGGCAAGTGCGAGGCGGGGCATCTGTCGGCGCCAAGAGAAGCTGACCACAATCCTCCGGTACAGCGGCCGGTCCTCCCTCTCTGCAACGGAGAAGGTCGCGACATGCTGCAGGAAGGCGTGTGCATCGGGCGGCTTGGCCCCCTCCACCCCACCCTTTCGCTCCGCCGCCTCCTTCCACTCCCTCGCCATGCCCCGCGCGCGCTCCCGCGCGGCCCGCGGCACCAAGGGCCGCGCCGCTCCGATCTCGGGGTCTGGGTCGGCCAGCGCTGGCAGCGCCGCCTCCAGGATGAGCACGCACGCCCAGCCCAGGTCGGCGGGGTTCTTCACCTCCCGCCTGTCCACGGGGAACACGTCGGCCACGGCGTCCATGACGAACTTGGCCGGATCCACGCAGCACTTGAGCGCGGGCGGCATCTCCGCCCGCAGCGCGTCCGCCTCCTTGCGCCGCGCGACGACGAACCCGAAGAACGCCGCGGAGTCCATCCTGGCGCAGAGCGCCCTCAGGCTCTCGGCGACGCCAGCAGCGTCCCCGCCGCAGGGGGACGCCCCGCGGGCGCCGTCGGCGGCCAGCGAGTCGAGGTGGTCGAGCGCGCGCGAGACGGAGCCGTCTATGGAGAACTCGCGGCGGCGGAGCGAGTCCATCGCGCGGTGGGTGCGCGCCTCCACCGCGCGGCGCTTGTGGCGGAGCGAGTCGGAGCGCGCGGCGAGCCCGCGCTCCAGCGAGGAGAAGTGCTCCGCGAGCTGCTGGTACAGCCGCGTGCAGCTCGCCAGCAGCTGCTGCTGCCGCTCCAGCTCCGCGAACCCCGCGCTCACCATGTCGCCCGTCACCGCCGCCCCGCCACCTCCCCCTCCCCCGCCGCCGGCGAGGCCATGGGGCCTCCTCGAAACCCTAGCCGCCCGATCCGCGAAACCCTACCGCCAAATCCCCTCTCGTGCTCTCTGCGATGCGTGCGCGAGTGGAGGGGAAAGGGAAAGAGAAAGGGAGAGGTGGGAATAAAGAGTAGGTGGGTACTGGGTAGGAGGGTGAGGGAACGGACCAATGGGGAAACGACGCGTGTCGGTTGCAGCCCTGTAAAGTGATCGCGGGAAAAAGAGGAGGCTGGTGTGGCCTCGTGTTATCACGCGGGCTGGGAAGGTATGTATTAGTTACATGTGGGGTAGGAGTTATGGTGGGTTCAGAGCGTCAGTGAGAGGGTTGTGTTGTTGTTTGGTGAGGGTAGAAGTGGAGGGAAAAGCTGGAGGCGGGGTGTGGTGACTGATGCGGCGTGGCGGGCACCCGGCGGTGCAGGGATGGCGCCGTGGCGGGGAGTCGGGGACGATGTGGGCGTAGAGCAGAGTGCACCCGAGAATGTACCCCAATAAACGTACGGCCTGACCAGCAGTAATGCAGCATGGTTACTCTCTTCAGCCATTCTTGTCCGTCTCCTTTTTACCATGCATATGGTTTTACGTCTGCTAGTCTACCAGAGCGTGTTTGGTTGGGTGTATATGCCCCAACCAGGCTCATCCCATACAGAAGCCAAGTGTTTGGTTGCCTGAAAGTCCTTTGCAGCCTGTCCCAACTAATGCAAAAATATTGTTCTGGCCAGGCTCCACTTATACTTAGAATTTGGCCGTTTGAGCGGCCAGGCCAAGGCCATTGCACGCGAGCACAACTCCAGACTAACAACTAGCGCGTGAACAGACTAGCTAACAACGTACTGACTACTAGTTTCTATATACACTTTTCGAACTTTCAAAAATGTTTTAAAATTCAAACGACATCCAAATTTAATGAAACAAAAAAAAATGGAACCGTGTGTTTAAGTACAAGGTATTGAAAAAAATTTAGATTTTTTTGAATTTTTATTTTTATTTTCGAATTTATTGATTTTCTAGTATTTTTTTTGAATTTTTATATTGTTTTTGAATTTATTTTTGTTTCAATATTTTTAAAATTTTTTAATTTTCACTTTTGAATTTATTTTCTTTGTTTTTCATTTCCTCTTTTGAATTTGTCCATCCCACTCCCCTTCTAGTGCAGCCAACCAAACAACATCTCTACACAGCCTGTTCAATCTCATACAACCAACCAAACAACATCCCCTTGCATCATCTCAGCCTGGCTCCATCCAGCCTGGTTAAGCTCATACAGCCTGGCTGAGCTCATACGGCAACCAAACAGCCCCCTAATGTATATATATATGGTAAACATGGTGATGAACGAAACATATAGGTTAACAATGTTATTTTAGCTTGCTACCAATTTACCGTCAATTTAATACAACAATATAAGATGAACAACAATGCTAAGCTAATACTCCAGTTAAGGGCATCCACAGCTAGTGCAACATCTAAACTAGCTTAGAGCATCTCCAATGGTAGCACCAACAGTTAACTATAAAAGTGTCCATGTCAGCACTATAGACAACATGTCCAATGGATAGGCTATAAGGCTGGCTATAGCAATTATTGATCTTTGCATGGCAAAAATAGAATGCACGGATCAATAATAAACTTGATCTTTGTGGCTTTTTTGTGTGACATGTGAGCAGTACCAGAACTACATGCACGTTCAACAAGTATATGAGCAGTACCAGTACTGGTGTGACAACCAGCATGCATGCATGTTCACCAAGTAAATAAATTAGTATATTCTATTCAACAGTGCAAGTGCAACCAGCATGCATGAACGTTTCAGAAGCAACGCAGTCCATTTCACATAATTCAACAATACATTCTATTCAACAGTCTAAAGTCCAACAGTTCATTTCACAGAATTTCAATAGTCTAAAGTCCAACAGTACATTCCAAAAGTCCATTGCACTACCAACAGTACATTCTATTCAACAGCATAAAGTCCAACAGTACATTAAAAAAGTCCATTTCACATAATCCAAAAGTCCAACAATACATTCCAGCAGTACATTTCAAAAATCAATTTCACTACCCTGCCATCAAAAGTCCAACATCACATCACAGAACTTGAATTCAAAGCAGGTATCCAAAAGTCCATTTCACATAATCCAAAAGTCCAACAGTACATTCCAGCAATACATTTCAAAAGTCAATTTCACTACCCTGCCATCAAAAGTCCAACATCACAGAACAACCACCTTCACCTTCAGTACCTAGAGAAAGAGATAAAATAAAATGATAAGAACAAAATGGATAAGTACAATGGGCAGCCATATAAACAGAAAAATTGTAATATTGTAAAATTGAGCTTACATGATAAAAATATTGAAGACAGTGACTAATCATTATTTGTATTAGCATACCGTTGCCAAATATGGGCAACTAAATCCATCTTTAGTTTTGTGTGGGTTGAACGATCACGGATAGACGCATTCCTACGCAAGACATCATTAAAGCATGCGTGTCCATTAGTGCCCTTTTTCACTTCGGGTGGAAGAACAATGGACGTGCATGGATCATTTAAATCAATACTGTACTGCACCATTTCTCCCTCATCTTCCACTATCATATTATGGAGATGGTGTGCTGGAGATTGGGGAAGGAGGAAGATGGCGCACAGCATATGGAAGGAAGGGGAAAATCCCTTTTTTCGCGCGCAGGAGACGGAGCGGGATGGATTCCCGCGAGAAAAAATCGGGGAGGAGCATTGGATCTGCTAGCGCCGGGAGTAGTCGATAGGCAGGCGTCAAGGAGACGATAGTGGTCTCGTTTTCTGAGCAAGCCCGACGCTTGATCAAGCGCCAGCGCGAGTCTCTCTCCTGCATCTCTTTCCTCCACGTAGGAAATTTGCTGATGGTGGCATGCTTATAGCCTGCTGACATGGCCCCATTGGAGATGCTCTTAGCGGTAGTCTGTAAGCATTGTAGGCTGCTTAGTGTTGCCTATAAGTGTTTCATCCTTTTCATGGCTTTACATGTAAGTGGAATTAGATGGTAATTTATATAGTTCTAAATTATAGGTGTGGTCATATCTTAGAGATTATACCGACATCTAAGCACCGCAAGAAAAGTTCTCTGAGCCTTAGAGGACAGTAGTGATCGAGTCTACCTAAGCACTGCATGTGGATGCTGTAATCGCTGTATTATAAATATAACTAAAATCTAAGCAAAGGTTAAGGAAAGACTATGATATCACATATATAGGTCGACTACTCTAGCTAGACTTTAGAGAAATAAGTTTTGCATGCTAACATTAGCGGTAGAAAAGCATTAGTTTTAGTTTTTATTTGTGAATGTTTAGCAAGAAGACTAGCGTAAAGATATCAGATCACACAGGAGTTCGATAGAAACCAGATATATACTTTAGCTATGACAGAAAAATATCAAAGAGGAAAAATGGATTGGGAGATCTTCGAGACTTAGGGTGGGTTCTTTTGAGCTTATCTTATTCTACTTATTTGCCTTGTCTCGTTACTTCGAGAATTTTTCGAGATAGTCTCAAGAGCCGACTGGCCTTCAATTTTGGGGTTTAGAGAGCTTACATACACGCCTACGAGATAAAAAAAAACTGACTCAAAAGGTAAAAAAAAAGTGAGATAAGTCAAATAAGACACGAGATAAGTCACTTATCCTACTTATCTCGTGTCTTATTTGACTTATCTCATTTTTTACTCCTTAATCGTAGTTGTGGGCATCATCTAAGCACCATAGAAAATTACGCTAGGTCAAATGCCAGCTGTCAGTTAGATGCACTTAAATACTCTAGTTATGATATGATGATATCGAAGAGGAAGAATGGATTGGGAGATCGTCGAGACTTAGTTACCATATGCATGATCATTAGCCAAAACATACTTGAGAATGTGTCATCTATGCATGCAATCCTTAACATAAGGCACTGTCGTGAAGACATTCACTGAATTCACCAACGAGCAATAACATCCGAGGAATAAACAGTACCATGCGTAAGGCAAGGGTCATACATTGATTGGCTTGTGTTCTTCAAGACTTTGCCATCTTCATTCTTCCTCGAAATCTCACGATGGCTCAGACTACTTAGAGAGACTTCGGCTTGAAGACGACTATCAACCATTTTGGAAACATAGCGTTAACAAAGTTTCCTTAGTATTATCAGCTTCGAGCTTAGATCATGCATAAAATGGTCATATAACCGCTCTTATCAATTCAAATAGATGATATTTTTTACTCCTTCATCATAGTTGTGGGTTTTGTCTAAGTACCATAGAAAATTACGCTAGGTCAGATACGAGCTGTCAGCCCTATATTTTTTTCAAGCATGGTAAATTCTCTTAAATACTCTAGTTATGGCAGGATGATACCAAAGAGGAAGGATGGATGGGGAGATCGTTGAGACTGAATTACCATATGTATGATCCTTAGCCAAAACATATTCGAGAATGTGTTATCTATGCATGCAATCTGTAACATCGGGCGCCGTCATGACGGACAACATTGTAGAGACATGCATGCATTCACTGAACTCACAAGCGAGCAATAACATCCGAAGAATGACACTATTTTCCGCGAGGCAAGGATCATACATTGAATGGCTTGTGGTCTTCAGGACTTTGCCATCTTCGTTCTTCCTTAAAATCTCGAGATGGCTCAGACTACTTAAAGAGAGTTTGGCTTGAAGATGACTTCCAATCATTGTGAAATATAGTGTTAACAAAGTTTCCTTAGTCTTACCAGCTTCAAGCTTAGACTAAGCATGAAATAGTCGAATAACCCCTCTTATCAATTCAAATAGATGATATTTTTTACTCCTTCATCGTAGTTGTGGTCTTCATTTAAGGACCATAGAAAATTACGCTAGGTCAGATGCCAACTATTAGTTATATATATTTTGTCAAGCAAGGTAGATGCACTTAAATACTCTAGTTATGATAGAAGATATCAAAGAGGAAGAATGGATTGGGAGATCGTCGAGACTTAGGTACCATATACATGATCGTTAGCCAAAATATACTCGAGAATGTGTCATCTATGATTGCAATCCGTAATATCAGGTGCTGTCGTGATGGACAACGGCGTCGACACATGCATGCTTTCACCGAACTCACAAGCGAGCAATAACATCTGAGGAATGAACAGTACCGTGTGTAAGGTAGGGGTCATATATTGATTGGCTTGTGTTCTTCATGACTTTGCCATCTTCATTCTTCCTTGGAATCTCATGATGGCTCGGACTACTTAGAGAGAGTTCGGCTTGAAGACAACTTTCAACCATTGTGGAACCATAGCGTTAACAAAGTTTCCTTAGTCTTATCAGCTTCAAGCTTAGACAAGCTTAGACTAAGCATAAAATGGTCATATAACCCCTTTTATCTATTCAAATAGATGATATTTTTTACCCCTTAATCATAATTGTGGGCTTCGTCTAAGTACCATAGAAAATTATGTTAGGTCAGATGCGAGCTGTTGGTCCTATATATTTTTTTAAGCATGGTAGATGCACTTAAGGTCTCTAGTTATGATAGGATGATATCAAAGAGGAAGAATGGTGTGCAGGCCCCGCTCAGGGTCCACCTAAATGATTTATGCATTAGTCCCTAGATCGGTACACTAGTGCCACCATTGCATAGCAGGATCAAAACGCATAAACGATAAAGTAACCAAGTGTTATAGAAAGTATCGCCTTATGGTGAATAGTTACAGTACAGCCGTGCAAGGCCAAAAGTTACAATCCAACAAAAGAAATGTTTAGAGTCATACGAAAGTCTTCAACAAAAGTAAGATCCAGTGGCTATGCATCTTTGCAAGAGGGTAGAGGGAACGCCCCAACCTTCTTCGCCTTTAAATCCTTGCTCTTCGTCTTCAAAGCAAGAGTACGGGTCTTCCGAGCAATCTCCATCTAAAGAGTGAGTGAATACGAGGATAAGTGTGTAATCAAACCGCACTTGAGAGTTAACACCTTCCTAATGTAATTAATGCTAAGGCTGCCAAGAAAGGTTGAGGGTTTATTTATTTGCAGAAAGCCATTTTTACAGTAATATTAGTAAGATTCCTATGACTTAGCAAGTTTTTAATAGGACAGGAAGGGTTATAAGAAAGAATTGATCTCCAAGCTATTAGATTAACCCTGTACCATCCCATGGTACAACTAGACCATTCCTACTGGATCAACCGTTCCTAGTCTTCCTCCAAACACCCGCCATCTTATTCTGGAATTCGAGAATTTTGTTATGGATCATCGTTCCTGGATTGTCGATCCAGCGAACGCATGACCTAGACCACCCTCTGGTGGTAGCGCCCTACCGCGCTTACCTTAGATTGAAGCTTCAACAAGAGTCTCCATAGAGCGCTCTCCTAGGCCTTCAACCCGCACTACTGCTTGATGGCCACGCGTTGTGTCAGACGCATCCAACACTAGCTTAACAAGGGACCTTTTCTAATCGCGCTTCATAGTTCTCCCTTCACACACCTGCCATCTTATTCTGAGATTTCGCAATCCCGGTGTTAATCATACCTCTTGGGATTTCGATCTAGCGAGCGTATGATCTAGACCACCCTCTGGTGGTGGCGCCCAACCGCGCTTATCTCAGGTTGGAGTTCCTGCCAGGGCCTTCACAGAGCGCTCTCCTGGGTCTCCATACTTGCGCTACCGCGTGATGGTCACGCGTTGTGTCAGACGCACCCAACACTCAAATCATAATCAAGGGATCCTTTCGATCCCGCTGCACATGGCCTGAGAGCCAAAGGTTCAACTTTCGTTCCCTACCTCAACTTAACAGGTCCACGACCTTCTCGTCTAGATCCACTCTAGACCACAAACCAACTTTGGGTTTCAACCCAAGTCAGCCACATGCACACATCCCGAGACTGACTGACACAACCTAAACTCATACCAATATCCACTTCATAATAATAGAGGTAACAATTACAGTGGTGAGCTAATGTTCACCACTATGGGGTGTTGTGCCCCAAAAACAAGCTTTTACACCTAATCATGTCTAAGCAAGTTTTACCCACAGGCTGAAAGTCCAAATGTTTAATTGTTTTAATGGCTTGCAAGGAATAAGACTATCAAAACAGTCTTGACATGATATTAAAAACAATCATGGCATGGTAATTGAAAGTGTCAAGGGTCATGGCATGTATATAACATGATTAACAATCTAGATAAGAAATTTATATTGCATGTAATTTTTATAACTAGTTCAATATAGATTTTAATAAAACTGGGTAAGATATGAAATAAAGATGTTAACTCGCTTTGTCCTGAAGCTTGGGGGTCTTCTTTGGTGTCCTAGAACCTTCCTTCAGGGTCCTCAACGTCTAATCTAATGTAAAAGCCAATATAAATATACCATTCAAAATGATGTATGAATGCACGAAGAATAATCTATATCGAAGCTAGGATTTACGAGTCGTTAACTAAACATGAATAAGTATGCCCTGGTTTCCCAAAATTACTATTTTTCCTTATTGGAAAATTGATTTGGAAATTAATTATATCATTTAGAATATTAACAAAAGGCATTTAGGGTTCTTAATTCGTAATACAAACCTTATTAATGGTTCACATGAGTTTAATATTTTTAATAAATTGTTTCAGAGCTAAAAAGGTTCTTGTAAAATTTTGGAAAGTTTTAAAGTCCAAAAGATATTTTGAACAACTTAATTTAGTTTACTGCCATTAAATTCATTATGAAAGAAGGTTTTAAATTCCATTAATAAATGTACAGTGAGCAAAAATGAAGTTATATATGTTCAAATAATTTTATTAAATCCTAAATTACATCTACTATGTTCTGCAATTTTACCATGATTTATGGACATTATTTAATACTTTAGAAAATAGGTAAGGTTATTTCATAAATAGGCAAATAAGGCTTTGGATTAATACAGTAAGCAAAAATTGATTTACTATTCAAGATTATAATTTTATTATGTCCAGTCTGTTCTCAAGTATTTTCCATAATTATTCCAATATTTTAGGAGTTGAAATTATAAGTTTAGAAATTCATAAACAATTATTGGATTAATTAAAATAGGAAATCGGCTGAAATTCCTAGAAAAACAGTAATGGGCTAGCCCATTACTGGGTGGTCCACAACTGTGCAAACCGGCCCAAGACGGCCTGCTAAGTCTATGCTCCGAGGCGCTTTCTAGAAGGCACAAACCTTCAGGGAAAACATATTCTATCGAATTATGTCTCTACTAATACTGACCAGTTGGGTCATGGCCCCACCTGTCAGTAATTATTAACAATAAGATTTAAAATTAATGAATTATTAACGATAAAATGCATGAGATTTAAACTTAATGAACTGACAGCGCGGCCCTACCTGTCAGCCAGGGACGGCGGCGAGGCAGGCGTTGACCTGTGAGGCTCTCCAGCTGATCTCTGGCGAGGCCTCGACGATCGATCGGTGGCGCTACAGTGCACTATCCTAGTGGTTCATTGCCGAAACAGGTTCGGCTAAGGAAGGCCTAGGATGTCCTGGCCAGACTTCGCTAACGGCGAGCTAGGACGGCAATGCCATGGGCGCATGAGGAGAGAAGCTTCGGAATCAAGCTTCTTTGGCGAGGAAGGGGGTCGGCGGCCAATTCGCCGGCATGAGAAGAATCTAGGGGCTACCAGAGAGCTAACTGAGGGGTCAACGTGCCTGGGAGAGCACTGGATCGAGCTGGCACCAAGGGGGTGGCGGCCGAGACGGGGGCGTCGTCGCTGGGGAGCTCCAGGGTTCCCGACCCAAAATTGAGTGAGGGGAAATGAGGGGCGACCCATGGAGAAGATAGGGACACGAGGAATTGATCAGTGGCTTATTGAGTAGCCGGTGAGAAGAAAGGGGGCGATTCAGGGAGCGGCAGCAACAATGGCGAAGGGCACAAAATTGGGCTGAGCCCGGGGGTTAAATAGGGGCTGTGAGCTACGGGAGGGGGAGAAGGGAAGGTTCCCGCAGTGGTGGGCTTAAGGGCGTGGTGCTAGGCATGGCGCAGCAATGATGCCGAGTGCGGCGAAGCAGTGGCTATGGCAGGGAGTGAGCACGGAGCGCGAGGACGCAGTGTGAGAGCGGGAGGAAGATGGAAGGAGGTGACGCTGGTGCGGTCAGGGGACGACGGCTCGCGGCAGCAATGGCTTAGTAGCGGGATGTGCTGGTGAGGCAATGCAAGGCGGCAACAAATGTTGCCGGCAGAACTGCAAGGGCAGAGCGTGTTGCACGCGAATGGAATGCAAGATGCAGCGTGCCGCCAGGCGAGAGGAGAAAGGAAGATAGGGAAGGAGGGAGAGAGAGAGAGCTCGGGCTAGATGGGCCTAGGGCCTAAATGGGTTGGGCTGGGCTAGGGGAGCCCAGGAAAATTTTAGAAAAAGATTTTAAAATTTTCAAAATGAAAATTTGAATTTTTGAGTAATTAATTATTAAAAGGGGATATTTTATACAATTAATCTTATTTTAATTGGAATTTTAAAAAAATAAATTGAAGTATGAATTTCTAAATTTTATTAACTTAAAATTGAATTTACAATATGAAATTACAATTTCCCCCAAAGATTAATAATTTAGTAATTGTTTGGAGATAAGGCAATTTAGAAGTTTACTAAATTAATTTTTAATAAAATCTTATATAGTGTAGGGACCCGTTAAACGGAGTCGAGTCCCTTCTGTGCTTTAACTGTACTAGTCCCTGGATCAGTAGCTAGTACACACAGTTGAACAGTTTGGACCATTGCCATTGAACGTAAGAGTACAAATTACATCAGAGTGCGCCAAGCATGGCGTTAAACAACAAAGGGCTCATGGCCTTACAGGGGTGAGACTAAAAGTCTCAAAACTCAAAAGAAGACCCAAAACAACTCCACAAGCACGGCCGAAGTAGAGCTCCTAGACGTCGGGGCAATCCTCATCTTGAAAACTTGCGACGGGACCTTCATCTTCATACGTCTCCACCTTAGGGTTCTGCTGATCGCAACCTGCTCGTTGGAATAAGCAGCCCCGCATAAAAGGCGAGGGTGAGTATGCAACATACTCAACAAGCAAGGCTGACTAAATGCATCTAAGGTTTACAAAGGAAGGTTGTGGTTCTTTTGCATAAAGCCAGTTTTGCAAGTTTTACCTAGATTTTGTAAAAGGTTTACAATGAATTAAGAGAAAACAAATATTTGAATCATTTTCTTTTGGAATCTCCGGCCTAAACCGGTTTTGCCCAGACCTGGCTACTCACGGCACCCACCGTGCAACATCCCTCATCGCTCACAGCACCCACTGTGAGGAGAGAAAACAAAACGCACGACACCAATCGTGGTTTTCCTTTAAAACACTTTTGAAAACAAAAGGTAAGAAGTACCATGAGGCAGCTCCCGTCGTCTGGCCCTGACCGCGGACACGGCTATCATGATAGTTGTACACTCTGCAGAGGTTGTACGCTTTACCCATGCGAGGTGGTTTTTCCTCGGGTGCCCCCGAAGAAAAATGGTCACCACAAGGCTTTTCTCCAACCTTCCCCTAGCTAGGACATTCCCGCCGAGGTTTCCTTTGCAATGCCCTCTTGCGCTGCAGACAACACCGATTGCCTCCTCCACCGATTGGAATGCCCTAACTAGAAGTCGAAGGATACTAGACCAGGCCCACCCATACAGCACACATGGTCGTGACTTGTTAAACTTAGCTCGTCTACCTCAAGGAATCGGTCCTTAGGGACCGAGGTGGTTCCCGCACTGGACCCAAGTCTCGTGCTTACTGCACCAACCTTGCAACTAGCCACCCTGATCTGGTTTTATAAAACATTTACCCGATAGCACCCACTATCAGCTACACCCATTTGCAAACATGGCAGCACCCACTGCTTTTTTAAATCACTGAGTAAACAAGCATTGATAATAACATGTCCAAGTTTCATGTGGTTGCAACTAAACATAACTAACATGATTAAAACCTAGTTAAAGGGGGTGAAGGCAATATTAAACAATATAATATTAACCTAGGGTGGCATAGAAGGTGTTTATACTGATATTGTTAGTTAGGTGTTTAGCTAGCATCTAACCAATTAGCAGTTTTAATTTTTAACATAGCATGCAGTTTAAATATCTAATAAAACCATTTAAAATCATAGGACCAAGATTCAGCACTTGCCTTGACCAGCAGAAAACCCTAAGTCTTCCACGCGATGTCGGTCACGATCTCCGGAGTCGCACGCTCCTAATCGCGGAAATAACGATAAATGAAACAATAAACACCATGCGGAAATATGGATGCACATGCATGAAAATGCTCAGGTAAAGTGTACAGGGCAGTAAAAAGGTGGTTTAAAACTAAATAAGCCACTGTACATTTTTCTGGAATTTAAATGGAAGGATTATGCACTTAAACTAATTAATTTGCTAACCAAAAATCTAAAACAGTGGGTAAAATAGTTATAAAAAATCTCATGGAAATTACAGATGCAAGGTAAACATTTTAAAGTCATTTTAAAATTGGTTTGACAATTTTTGGACAAGTAAGTCTCCCTAGTTAATTAAAACAAGGTTTCTTAGCATTTAAACATTTACAGTTAAATTTGAATAGTGAAGGTAATACAAATGACATATTTAAATAGGTTGCAATTTTTTGAGTCTAACAAAATTGGTTTGGGAATTTTTGGATTTTTCTACTAATAGATATAGATTTTACAAGTTAGAGGATTTTCGGAAAAAGGAAAAGGGAGGCGGCTCGGCTTGAGCCGGGAAGGAGCCACTGGGGGGGAGCTCGGGGGCCCATGGGTCAGCGAGGAGAGCAGGGAGGCGGGGGGCACGGCGGGCGGGCGGGCGGCGCCCGGTGGTGCAAGGGCGAGGTAAGGGAAGAGAGAGAGGCGGCGTGGGGAGGTGGTGGCATGGCCGGCGCGAAAGCCAGCAGGCGGTGTGGCGGGCATACCACGGCTTGCAGCGGCGGCGGCGCCCGTGGCGGGCGGGACCGGCGAGTGGGAAAGGAAGAGGAGGCCTCGGGGACGCGGTGGCGGGTCGCCGGCGGGGCGGGCTGGTGGTGGTGGCGCAGCGCTGGCGGCGGCGGCATATATGGCCTGGCGGGAGGCCAGGAGGCGGCGGAGAGGTGGGGAAGGAGGCCGGGAGATTCACGGGCGAGAGGTAGCTCGGGCGGCGGAATGGGCACGGGAGGGCCGAGGCAAAGGCGGCGTCTGGCCGGTCTTAGGAAGATGGCGGCAAGCGCTGGCAAGGCAAGGGCGGCGGCGGCCGGAGGAGGCGCCAGGTGCTTGGGACAAAGGAAAGGAGGAGGAAGGGGCCTTACCGAGCAAAGGAGACGGATTCGGGCGCGCGAAGAAAATCCGGCGAACTCGGGCTCCTCCTTCGGCGTCCAAATCCAACGATCCTAGGCCAAGAAACAAGGAAAATTGTACATGAAAGATGAGCGCGATGACGAGACGAACAACGTCTTCGAAGGAATTGACGAAAGGAGCTCACCTTGGCGAGAATTCGAAGAACAAGGAAGGAACCCGAGGGAGCGTCGGTGTGGAGTTTTAAGGGGGAATTGGGGGGGGGGTTTCGGGAGCCGTTTCCCTGCGGAATTGAGGAGGGGTGGAAGAGGAGAAACGGGCGCAGTAACTTGCCATAAAAGGGGAGTGATTGAGGGGGAGGAATTCCATCCAAGGGTGCCGGCCATGGAAGGCAGAGAGAGAAGGAAACAGGGAGAAGAAAGAAAGAGAGAGGAGGAAGGAAGAGGGAGGTGGGGCCCTCACGCAAGAGAGAAAAGGAAAATGGAAAGATAGGGATTTCTAGGACCAAATCAGATTAAGAATCTATTCCAAAAGATTTTATATTTCCAAACAAATATATTTGAAAATACTTTCCAACAATAATGTTATTTTCCATAAATCTTTTTGTCTGCACTGTTCTTTTAAATTAAATATTTTTTTCAAGGTTTGGATTCAAACAAGTTTTTAAAATTAGTTGTTTAGTGTTTTATAAAACTAAAATTCAAATTCGCTTTTAAAAAGGACATTATAGTTTTGTTTAATCGAGCACAAAATCAAATACCACACCAAGGGTTTTGGGCTTGCAATAAATTAGAGTTGGAAATCCAATTCGAAACCTCATTTATTTAAGTAACAAAATCGTTTCCAATTGTTTTTGAATTTAAAAGAGTTTCGAGAGTTGCAGTACCAAAGTGTTTATTAAACCAAAACTTAAAGGATAATATCATTTGTTTATAAAATATTTGCTCCCTTAGAAATTTAAATCTCTTTGAAAAGGGTTTTATTGAAATTCAAAATATACAAAACGGGATTTTTAATTTTATTTGCTTGAACTCAAAATCTGAACAAGATACGATATAGTTTGTTTATTTTGAATCCAAAACGATACGGTAAAGCTTTTAGGTTTTATAAAGCTCAAGGGTTAAAATAATTATTTTAAGGAGTTAAATATTTTCCTTATTGAACAAAAACAAAATTGCTCCTTTTTGGAATTTCAAATTCCTTTGGAAAGATAGCTTTAAAGGTTTAATTGTTTGGGCCCAAAACCAAACAAAGCTTAATTTAAACTTCGCGAAAATAAAAACCCAAACACTTTTCTTTTAGAGCTGAAACCATTTTCTTGAATGGTAGTTGAAAACAAACTTTTGTTTTCATTAAAAATCCATTTTTGTATTATTTGTGAAAGTTCAAAATATATTTCAAAGGAACATATAGTTTCACTTTATTGAATTTAAAGTTGGCAAAGTACAAGTGTAGGTTGATAATCCAAAACCTAAAACAAGAATTTAAGGAGTAAAAGCCTTTAGGGCTTTTCAGAAATAAATAGTTTTTCCACTTATTCTTTTAAGATAATTGAAAATGAAATTCTTTTGTTGGTAAATCAAATTACTTTATATTAAAAACCTTAGTGTTTTGATATTGAAGTTCAAACCAAACATTTATTAGTTTATGAATACAAATCGTTTTAAAGCAACCATTTAGGAAGTGAAATTATTTTTCCTCCTTTGAAAATCAATCAAAACAATAAATATTTTGGCAAGGCATTTTGTTTGAAAACAAATGCTCTGTTTATTTGGAATTCAAATTACTTAGAATGGAAATTATAAAGATTGATATTGAAAGTCAAATAGGATTATTGGTTTAGAAAACCACTACTTAAAATGATCATTTTTATGAAAATGAAATCCTTGGGGGTTTGATATTAAAATCAAATCAAACATTTTTAGGTTTATAAGACCACCCTTAAATCATTTAGTTTAATAAAATGAAATTATATTTATTTTATTCGAAAGAAAACCACATTTGAACTCAATTCATTTTATAACCAACAGTAGTTGTCCTCTTTTGAAAACTCAAGCATTTACAAAGACGTTTTATTTTCAATCAAAACACTAGTGAAACCAAAATGGTTTTCAAAATTTAAATGTCTTTCAACAGTAACATACTCATTTTCAAAAGTTTTAAATTTTAGGGATTTTAATAACATGTCATGACATGATGCACATGAGTTTTAGCTTTTGAAAATGAGGATGTTACATATAGGAAAATCAAGATCAGATTTGATTTATCAAAAACCTATCATTTTGATTAGACGCAATTTGGGTTTTTATAGAGGAATTGCCTTTCCAATTGAATTTTGATTTGAAGATTGAAAATTTTGGAACTAGAAAAGGCAATTATAAGAAATGCACTCAAGATTTTGAATTTAAGCAAAAGTTTTAAAAAGGGGATCAAAATGGGCTATTACAAATGGACTGAGAGATTGTCAAGACTGAGTTACCATATGCATGATCGTTAGCCAAAATATACTCAAGAATGTGTCATCTATGCATGCAATCCATAACATTGGGCGCCGTCGTGACGGACAATAGCTTAGGCACATGCATGCATTCACTGAGCTTACAAGCGAGCAATAACATTTGATGATTGAACAGTACCTTGCGCGAGGCAAGGATCATACATTGATTGGCTTTTGTTCTTCAAGACTTTGCCATATTCATTCTTCCTTGGAATCTCGCGATGGCTCAAACTACTTAAAGAGAGTTTGGCTAGAAGAAGACTTTCAACCATTGTGAAACATAGTGTTAACAAAATTTCCTTAGTCTTAATAGCTTCAAGCTTAGACTAAGCATAAAATAGTCATATAACCCCTCTTATAAATTCAAATAGATGATATTTTTTACTCCTTCATCGTATTTGTGGGCTTCATCTAAGGACCATAGAAAATTATGCTAGGTCAGATGCTAGCTATCAGTCCTATATATATTTTGTCAAGCAAGGTAGATGCACTTAAATACTCTAGTTATGATAGAAGATATCAAAGAGAAAGAATAGATTGGGATATCGTCGAGACTTAGTTACCATATACATGATCGTTAGCCA
Source organism: Olyra latifolia (assembly GCA_036346145.1). Classification (NCBI taxonomy): domain Eukaryota; kingdom Viridiplantae; phylum Streptophyta; class Magnoliopsida; order Poales; family Poaceae; genus Olyra; species Olyra latifolia. Next base: position 8,317,504 of record CM070529.1, read on the forward strand.
AAACATACTTGAGAATGTGTCATCTATGCATGCAATCCATACCATAGGTTTCGTTGTGACGGACGATGGCATGACGCACACATGCATTCACTGAACTCACGAGCGAGCAATAACATCCGAGAAATGAACAGTACCACGCTCGAGGCAAGGATCATACATTGATTGACTTTGTGTTCTTGAAGACTTTGCTATCTTCATTCTTCCTCGGAATCTCACTATGCTGTTTAGAGAGCGGCTTGAAAACAACTTTCAAATATTGTGGAACATAGCGCTAACAAAGTTTCCTTAGTCTTACTAGCTTCATGCTTAGATTTAAGCATAAAATGGTCACATACCCCTCTTATCAATTCAAATATATGATATTTTTTTACTCCTTAATCGTAGTTGCGGGCTTTATCAAAGCACCATAGATGCACTTAATCAGCATAACACACGCCAGATTTAACCCCTCAACACAACAGACTAGGTAACATACACACAAGCCAAGGTGTCGTCCCTATCCTTTCCCTACTGCTTAGACAGAGTAGAGGGCAACTTCAGAGGAGGCCAAGTCCCTAGTCCCTACCCAAATCCAGCCATCTCCCTGGCCGCCGCTGGCCTTCGGGTCGCCGCCAGGGTGGGGGTTGGCAGATCTCGGCTAAGGGTATACAGGAGTAGGTTTAGGAGTAGAATAGGGTTAGGTTTTAGGGTGTTTTGTTAGGTAGCAGCGGTGGCTTGTGCGGGTGTCAAGTGCTTCGGCGGCATGTTTTTTGACGGCAAATTTGTCTGCGACGGCGAAGGGGTGGCTGCTATGCTGCTTGGTCTTCTACTGGCTGCTCTGTTTGGTGGGTAGCAATAAGACCCTCGGTGGCGGCGCGGGGTTCGTCTTCGACGAGCCTATGGCGGCTGCTCCTTGGAGGGAAGGTAGACTCCTCGCTTTGCGAAGAACATGAAAGAAGGGGCAGAAGTTCGGATATGCTTGACGGGACGCCGATGGGTTCGGAGATGACAATGGTGGTGTCCGGAGACGGCTTCTTGGCTTCGTTCTCCTTCTTTGTGGCTATGATGGTGTTTGGTGCTTCATCGATTACTCTTAATTTTGATCTGTCTTTCCGTCTCCCTCTAGGATTAGGGCTGTCGGAGGTGGAGTTGGCGCCAATGATGGTTGTGGCGGTTCTTAGGTTCGACGAAGGAGGCAATTGGAGTGTGACGAGCTATATTTTTTGGGTAGCAGTTTGGTCCTTCAAGGACTTGTTATTGATTTTATTATTACGCAGGGACCTCTCTATAAAAAGGGTTTTTGCGTTATCAATGAATGTTATCCCTTCTAAAAAAACACAACGGACTAGGTATGAACAAACCTTGACAAACCTCATCAAAAGCCACACGTCTATATCGAGTTAGTTGGTAACAAGATGGGCCATTGCCGGGCCAGATAAGCCCAAGAAAGCTTCACGTACGGTTACATTCGCAAAATTCAGAATTAATCCACCTAAAAACTTATTAATTTATTAAACTTTTTAAAGAGATAATTATGCGCAGGTTGATATAAAGCTGGATATGTGCTCTCGAGGTCAGCATCACCATCGCAGAGAAGAATCAAAGGGACTAGATGCCGTTAGCATTATTGAGCTCTGGATAGTTCGTGTCTATTACCAATAAGAGCATGGGACCTAGAGGACAAGACCAACTGCAGAATGCAATGTTACCGGATTTAGAGCCAGCCTAGGATCAGAGACGGAATCATTCAAACCGGCCGGATGCGGATTCCTCAATCGGCTATCTTGCAATAAAACCACGGAATGCCATGTCTTTTTAGCCCTAGGAGTATGATCCAATGGTTATGTGTATAGCTAAGAAAAAAAGTCTTACTCAATATCGTGCAAGAAATTGCGATATTCTTGTTTATAAGATGTAGATCGTCGGTATCTCCATCCAATATTGGTCTGAATGGTACCGAAACAAACAGTGATATACCCTTTCAAATATGCAAGCCCAACTCGATGAGTGAGCATATAGTACTACCATGGCCTCCTAGAGGGAGACAATTGGAGACGTAATGTATTCACATTGTTTGCTGTATATTTCTAGAGGCTATTGGTTTCTATTTTAGAATCAAGTCGCATTGTTGATTGGGCCAATTGTATACGTGCCATTAAAAAATTGCGAAATTGCATGGCTTATACAAAATATGCCACTGCAGTGGCATTTTTTGTACATGCCATACAATTTTGCCCACTTTTCAGTGGCATGTATGCAATTTTTCCTTGTTAATTTGGCCACTTCATACTTCGGCGCTCCTCAAAGCCGCTTTCTTGTAGCCACTTCAAACTTGGTTCCTCAAAAACCGCTTCTTCAATCTCTCGATGCTCAGCTATAGTCATAGCTATTCTAAACAAGGTCACTCGGTTGAAAAGCACAACAAGTGGTTTTAGAAAAGGGTGCAAACGGATATCCAAATATCCGAATTTTTGCCAAATTATCCAATATCCGAATTGATAGAAAATGAATATAGCGTTGATTTTTAATGCGTATTAACAACATCCTTACCAAAAATAAGAATATGAATTCAGATGGAAAAAATCTATGAATTATTTGTATCCTATCGAGTAAAAAAAGGTGAAAAAAAATTATCCGAATTGCTGTCCGAATTGCACCCCTAGTTTTAGACCATGTCTCACCCTGACCCTATTTTCATATTATTTTCACTATTCGTCTTTCTATCTCGCTTAACTCTATTTTAACCCATCTTCAACTCTGTCTCTATTTCCCGATCCCTACATATCTCTCTTATATTTTACTTCCAACCTTATTTTTACTATTCACAACCCCATTTATACAGTAATACGACCAGAGATACAGTAAAAAGGGCCATCATTAGAGATGTCGTTAGCTATATATTGTGATGTTTAGTAAGAGAACTAGTATCAAAATATTAGGCAACACATAGGAGTTGAATAGAAACAAGATATCAAAATATTAAGCAATACATAGGAGTTGGATAGAAAAATATTGTAGCTTTTTTTTTCAAGACAGACACTATGGGTCTGTTTGGTTGCTGTATGAGCTCAGCCAGGCTGAGGTGATGCGAGAGAATGTTGTTTGGTTGTTGTATGAGTTTGTACAGGCTGCATAAAGATGTTGTTTAGTTGGCTGCACTAAGGGGGATTGTGATGGACAAATTCAAGAGAGGGAAATCAAAAATAAATACTATAACGAAAATAAATTCAAAAACAAAAATAAAATTTTGAAAAAACAAATATTAGAAAATCAATAAATTCAAAAACTAAATGAAATTCAAAAAAATCTAAATTTTTTTTAAGACCTTGTACTTGAACCTACGATTCCATTTTTTTTTGTCTCATTGAATTTGGATGTCGATTGAATTTTAAAAAATTTTTGAAAGTATGAAAAGGTGATGTATATTTTGTGGTTAGCAAGCTCTTTGTTACTAGTCATTACTGCCGCCGCTGGGACGTCCCGCTGGCAGTGGGCCCCCTGGCCGAGCGCAGCGCGCCCGCACCTGCACATGTGGAAATGGCGGATTCTGGCGTTTCCCGCGGGCCAGGCTGTGGGGCTGATGTTGCATCGGCCGGGCCTGGCCGAGACGTTGCCGCAGGCAACCAAATACGCTCGATCTTGCATCTCCACAGCCATTCTCTAGCCATACACCTAACCAAACACACCCTATATGGTTGGAAGAGCAGGGACGAAGATAGCTAGGCAGATCATCGAGATGAGTGATGACTCACCATAAGTAGGATCCAACATGTCCATTAGGCAAATTAACCACTGGGAACATAATATCTACCCATGAATGTACATCCATACATGCAATCTGTACCATTAGTTATTTCGGTGAGATCGGTACAGACAGAAGGCAACGGTTTTGCTATTTATGAGCCACTTAAAATTGAAGCTAATCTTAGTAAATTTGAAGCTAATTAACACTTGAATTGGCTCTTTTTCAGCGCCATTGTAGTTGCCGGGTTAGGGCCGGTAGCGTTAACCATGGCCTCTAACCTTCATGGAGAGAGGCATGGCGGTGGATTGTGGTGTTGCGGGATGTCAAGGTGGATCAACAAAAAAATGATGGGTCATTAGGATGAGTTCGAGCCACAGGAGATGAGGAAGGATAGTAGGACAGAGGCACCTCACTAGGGAGGAGAGAGAAACATCGGCGCCCGAGGAGGAAATAGGAGGTATGGCTGCGTAAGGAAGAGAGCGGTGGAGCAACGACGGTGAGGTGACTAGGCAAGGAAAAAACACACGGTTATGGGAGGGGAGGTGAAGGTAGGGAATGAAGAAAGAGGTTTGATATTGAAGACGAGGGAAAGTTCCATGCATACGCTAGATTAAGATCTAATGTTCTAAAAAAATCAACTAAGATTTCAAAAAAAAAAAGTTGACCCAATGCCAACACCATGATTGCAGATGACGTCGTAGACATACTGATTAAAAGTCATGGCCACTCTATTAAAGACACTACATGGATTGTAGGAAGAGGCAAAAATTGTCCCATTCGGAACAACTTAATTTTAGTTGTTTCTAACTGTTACATATAAAAAACCATTTCTCTAAACAAAAAAAGCTTCAATTTTTTGTCAAACAATTTCTCAAGTTCTTGAAGCCCACACGAATCAAACATTTCCATCTCTTGAAATCGTTTCTGGAAGCTCACCAAGCCCAAACGGCAGCCGGCTAGCTGCATCCGTTCCAAAAGACGACGTTACTCAGGACTTGTCCCTTCTTCTTCTTCTTCTTCTGAATTTCGCCATGGAGTTTCTAGACCTCGAACTCTTGAATGACGCATGGATCCTTAATATTTTATCAAGGGATATTAGCCTTAAATGGCCCTGCTTAATTTTTAAAGGTAGTGTGTTCTCCCTCCATTTCTCACTTGGGCAAAATGGAAGCTACCGATCGAGTGCCACAGGCCCTACTAAATTTCTGAATTACACATTACTTGTTAGTATTTTTCTTAGAGAACTTTGTAGTTTTCTGTAATTCTAAAAACAGGGCTGGGCCTGTCCCTGATTTGCATATAAAATGATCGAGTTTCCTAATCGAACCGAGAGTGCAGTTGGAGCGATGGTAGAAAATTTGGGCTGAGAAGCTGAAATTATTTGTACATAATTCCTCTAATTTCATGAGAAATTATGAATATCTCGATCTCTTCTAGTTACGGCCTCGACACTTCAGCAGCATAAACACACGAGAGAGAAATTTTATTTATACTGTTTAAAAATCAAAAATTAAAAAAATAATACATCATTCTAAAAATTTTAAAAACTAGCCGCCTGTGGTCCGTTGGTCGGATGGGAATGAAAACCTACCTAACCAACGGATGGTTTTCCTTAAACCGCCCAACGGTCGGGCGGGTAGCGACCGTCTGACTGTTGGGCATTTAATGGCCTAGGCAAATTTTGCCCGACGGTCGGGCAGGATTTTAAAAAAAATCCTCCCGACCGTTGAGCGGGATTCGAAAACCCAACCAATGGATGGACGGGATTTGTCCATAGAAAAAGGGGGCACGCTGCTGGATTTCAAAGTGATGGCGTGGCGTGCGAGTTGGTTGGACTATAGGGCAAAGCCTACCTTTTGGTAGGGCTGGATTTCAATCCCGTCCAACCAACTGACGAGATTTACCTTGCCAGCTTAGCCAGTTGCTAGCCGCTCGATAATTGGGGCGGTTCAAGGATAAACCACTCGTTGGTTGGGAATCCTGCCCGACCAATGACTGACGGGCGGCTAGTTTTTTAAAATTTAAAACAGTGTATTATTTTTTAATATTTGATTTTTAAACAGTATATAAAAAAATGTCTTCATGATTCATCCTGTGTCAATGGATCATGGCGGAACGAACCTTTGACAAGCCCATATCGACCTCCCGATCTGCATCGAGTTCGGCTGGTAACAAAATGGCCCATCGCCGAGCCGATAAAGCCCAACAAAGCATCTCGATTACAGCTGCAGAATAAAATTCACCTAAACAAAATCCACAATTTAACTTAGCTCTGTAAGCTGTATCTAAATTTCGCTTTGCACTTTGAAATTGAAAACCATTTTTTTATCTTTAACTTGTGTCCTTTTGCGCCTAAAGACCTGGGCCATTAAAAACCCGTTAAGTGCTGATGTGAACCCGAATTAATTACAAATAAATTTTCTAGAAACCAGAATATTAAAAAATGCTATAGAATTGTAAAAAAAAAATGTAAATAATGATTATATGAGTTTAAAAAATATGAGGATTTGAAATGTTCAATTTAAATTTGTTTTGCGAAACATAGTTATGCAGAAAATTTTATGATGTTAGAAGTTGTGCCGCAACACCTTTTTTTTTTTGCAAAAAAAGAAATATTTCATGAAATCCAAAATTTAGGTAGCATATTTGGGATCCTCATATTTTGATGAACTAAAAGAAAATTTATTTATATATTAATGAATTTTCTATAATTTTATAGCATTTATTTTTTTTTGCTACATAGAGAATCTATTTTCTAATTAATCGTGGTCCACGTCAGCACCTAACAGGTGTATAACAGGTCCACATCACAAAGTCACAATCTCAATTCAATTTACTCTCAATCACAAAATATGAATTTTGCATTGGCAAACCAAATGCACACACAATTTCGTTTACATATATTGTGAAGTACATAACCATTTCTTACATAGCAAGCACATTCTTAGAATTTCTGCAAGCACTTTGGTTGGCTAGGAAGTCAGGCCATTACAAGGGCTAAAGATTTACACATTCTCTGCATTTGACAATTATGGTGGGCATCAAATAGCCGACCAAACTAATAGAAACAAGCCCTAGGAACCTTACCACAAACACATATTTTTGCTCATGAGTCATGACATCATCTAAACGCGACAAAAGATGATCTACCTAGCCAAAATACTAGCTTATTCTTCTACGTACGAAAAAAACATAGAAACTCTATAGCAAAACATTTTATTTTCAATCTACCGGAAGAGTTTATAAGCTATACACACATGTATAGCATTTGTGAATGTAAACTAGTAAATCTGCATCATGAAGACTTGGTAATTTTAGATTCCCAATTTAAGCATGCAAGACCGTCGCATCACAGCATGTATTGCATTTGTACATGTGATGCCCGCAACAACATGATAAACCAAAAAGTATTTGAGTTTTGCATACTACTCATCCCATCGTCACATCACAACCTAGACCTACGGGGACTCATCAAACGCTTCATGCATCCTCTCAGCGTATCCTCCAACACAGCATTAGAATCCAGACCTGCATCATGGTCATTGTCAACTTCTACAGGACAACAACAGCTCACAATCCTGCTAGGTGCCTCGGCCAATACCCAGACCATGGGCGGCCACCAAATATCCTGGGGAAATAAGGTTCTAGTATTAGTTCTAGACGACTGGACAGTACCTAGACCATTTGGGTCCTGTGTCTGGTCTGCTCACGTGCAATCTTCTCCTCTTCTTGCTTTTATGGAGTCCTTAAGGGACCTTAGCATCGCCGTCACCTCGGTCTCATGCTGGACACGAAACCTCTCCAAAGTTTGGGAGGTCAGGCTTGTCTCAGAAGCATATGCACGAAGCACCTTCAGTGCAGGCGCCTCTACCCGCCCTGAGTCAGCGGCATGGTCTTCCAGAAGCTTTAGCACCGCCTCCTCTATCTAGTGTGTGTCAGCGGCATCTGCCCGTAGCAGGCGCAGCGTCTCATGTGTCTCTGACAACAATCCACGCATGAGCTTCATCCTCTCCTCCTTAGCGAGGCGCATGTCAGCGATATGTGTGCCCAAAAGCTCCAACGCTGATTCCTCCGTCCATCGCGTGTCCGCCGCCCCTGCCTGCAACGCCCGGACCTCATCCAGAATGTCCTATTGAGTCATTGGAGGAGAGGGAAGTATTGGAAGTTGGTAACTGAAAAGTATGAAATGCAAAAGGTTTATTTGTACTCCTGACACTATTATGAAAATATGATCTCATGATTTGTCAAAAATGCATGTTGAACCTGATACTATTCAAGCTTTGAATTAGATTTGTCTCAATGTATGCAGATCATGTTGCAATCTGAAATGGCAAGAAGCATGTGGACAATCTAAAATAATTAAAGACTCTTGAATGCAAACATAATGGAAAAGTGTTCTCTGGTTGAAGTGCCCTATGCTCGTATGTTGTCAGATTGTGAGAAAAAGTTGCTCCCTGCGGTTGGCATTGTCATGCCCTTAATGGAGATTGTTAGTCATGTTCTCAGGTCTTTAAATGTATTCATGCTTGTAACAATCAGATGATAAATTCTTAGTACTACTCAGTTCAGACAAAACAAATATTAAATTCTGAATATTGTCTTTTCAAATATCTCTACAGAATTTAGACAAAACAGATGAAAAAAATGTGAAGTATCAGAAAAAATCCCTAGTTCATGCAGCACTAAGGTTCGGTTACAAAATCCCTCCAAAAAATGTTCAATGTATTCAGACAATATGCGCTATGCATTCATACAAAATTTAGTTCAATACACTTCCAGTCACAAAGTCACAATCTCAGTTTAACTTACTCTCAGTCACAAAATATTAATTCTGCATTAGCAAACCAAACGCACACAGAATTTCGTTTACATATATTGTGAAGTACATAATCATTTGTTACATACCAAGCACATTCTTAGAATTTGTTCAAACACTTGGTTACTTAGGAAGTCAGGCCATTACAAGGACTAAAGATTTACACATTCTATGCATTTGATAATTATGGTGGGCATCAAATAGCCAACCAGACTAATAGAAATAAGCCCCAGGAACATCATTGCAAACACATATTTTTGCTAATGACATCATCTAAATCTGACAAAAGATGATCTACCTAGCCAAACTACGAGCTTATTTTTCTACGTACAAAAAAAATAGATACTCTAGGGCAAAACATTTCATTTTCGACGTACCAAAAAACATAGAAACTCTCGACCGATGTGGGATGCTATCACAACTGCGAGGAGGATAGCGGTGAGTACGTCCGACGCCTTGTAGGTTGGCACTTGTATACCACAGGACGATAACTTTTACGGCACAGAAACCTAAGAAAAGAAGGCGCAGTAGGAAGGTGGAGCACCACTGGCACTGCGGCCGGTGGCTGAACAACCCCACCAAAGCGCTGATATCGGACAGAGCCCAGACAAATGTGGCTGAGAAGAAGATGGCTACCTGGACGAACTGTGACGGTGCAGGATGAAAACTAGAGAATAGAGCATGTAGCCGGAAGACGAAAGGCACAAATGCAACTAGAACTACATTGAAAAGCACAATACTCTTGCTCCAGAACGACGACCGCTCCTGTCAAGTCAGCAAAACAGGCAGCATTTTACTCATGTCAGAGCGGAGTCAATGTGATGCAGCTGATTTTATTCGACTATATTGAGAGTACCTCGCGTTTAGCGGGAGGTGGGGGCTCAACCAATGGGAGGAGCATTTCAACATCGCTGTCCTTTGACTCCATTTCGATCAACTTCTATAGCTTCTCCACACCAATGTCACGGCCAAGTTTAGAGAGATAATAGCCCATCTGGGCCCTGTGCCTGGTCTGCTCACATGCAATCTTCTCCTCTTCTTATTTTATGGAGTCTTTCAGGGACCTCATCATCGCCGCCGCCTTGGTCTCATGCTAGACACAAAACCTCTCCAATGTTCAGGAGGTCAAGCTTGTGTCAGAAGCATGTACATGAATCGCCTTCAGTGCAGCCGCCTCTGCCTGCCGTGTGTCGGCGGCATGGTTTTCCAAAAGCTTCAGCACCGCCTCCTCTATCCAATTGCGTGTCGGCGGCATTTGCCCGTAGCAGGCGCAGTGTCTGACATGTCTCTGACAACAGTCCGCGCATGAGCTTCATGCTCTCCTCCTTAGCGAGGCGCATGCCGGCGATATGTGTGCCCAAAAGCTCCAGCACCGACTCCTCCGTCTGTCGCGTGTCCGCCGCCCCTGCTCGCAGCACCTGGACCTCATCTAGAATATCCTGTTGAGTCATTGGAGGAGAGGGAAGAATTGGAAGTTGGTAACTGAAAAGTGTGAAATGCAGAAGGTTTATTTGTACTCCTGATACTATTATGAAAATATGATCTCATGATTTGTCTAAAATGCATGCTGAACCTGATACTATTCATGCTTTGAATGAGATTTGTCTCAACGAATGCAGATCATGTTACAATCTGAAATGGCAAGAAGCATGTGGACAATCTGAAATAATTGAAGACTTGAATGCAAACATAATTGAAAAGTGTTCTCAGGTTGAAGTGCCCTATGCTCGTATGTTGTCAGATTGTGAGAAAAAGTTGCTCCCTGGGGTCGGCATTGTCATGCCCTTAATAGAGATTGTCAGTCATGTTCTTAGGTCTTTAAATGTATTCATGCTTGTAACAATCAGATAATAAATTTTTAGTACTGCTCAATTCAGACAAAACAAACGTTAAATTCTAAATGTTGTCCTTTCAAATATCTTTGCAGAATTCAGACAAAACAGATAGAAAAAATGTCTAGTATAAAAAAAATCCAAGTTCATGCAGCACTAAGGTTCAGTTACAAAATCCCTCCAAAAAATGTTCAATGTATTCAGACAACATGCGCTATACATTCATACAAAATTTAGTTCAATACACTTCTAGTCACAAAGTCACAATCTCAGTTTAACTTACTCTCAATCACAAAATATTAACTCTGCATTGGCAAACCAAATGCACACAGAATTTCGTTTCCATATATTGTGAAGTACATAATCATTTGTTACATAGCAAGCACATTCGCAGAATTTGTTCAAACACTTTGGTTACTTAGGAAGTCAGGCCATTACAAGGACTAAAGATTTACACATTCTATGCATTTGACAATTATGGTGGCCATCAAATAGCCAACTAGACTAATAGAAACAATCCACAGGAACATCACTGCAAACACATATTTTTGCTAATGACATCATCTAAACCTGACAAAAGATGATCTACCTAGCCAAAATACCAACTTATTTTTCTACATACCAAAAAAAATTAGAAACTCTAGAGCAAAACATTTTATTTTCGACGTACCAAAAAACATAGAAACTCTAGACCGATGTGGGATGCTATCACAACTGTGAGGAGGACAGCGATGAGTACGTCTGACGCCTTGCAGGTTGGCACTGTGTACCACAGGGCGGCAACTTGTACGTCACAGAAACCTAAGAAGGGAAGGCGCAATTGGAAGATGGAGCACCACTGGCACTGTGGCCAGTGGCTGAACAATCCCACCAAAGCGACGATATCGGATAGAGCCCAGACAAATGCGGCCGAGAATAAGATGGCTACCTAGATGAACTGTGACGGTGCAGGATCAAACTGGAGAACAGTGCATGTGGCCCGAAGACGAAAGGCACAAATGTAAGCAGAACTACATTGAAAAGCACAATCCTCTTGCTCCAGAACGACGACTGCTCCTATGAAATCAGCGATACAAGTAGCATTTTACTCATGTCAGAGCGGAGTCAATGTGATGCAATTGATTTTATTCGACTATATTGAGAGTACCTCACGTTTAGCGGGATGTGGGGGCTCAACCAACGGGAGGAGCATTTCGGCATCGCTGTCCTTTGACTCCATTTCGATCAGCTTCTAGCTTCTCCACACCAATGTCACGGCTGAGTTTAGAAAGATAATAGCCCATCTGGGTCTTGTGCCAGGTCTGCTCACATGCAATCTTCTCCTCTTCATGTTTTATGGTGTCCTTCAGGGACCTCAACATCGCCGCCGCCTCGGTCTCATGCTGGACAAGAAAGCACTCCAACGTTTGGTAGGTCAGGCTTGTCTCAGAAGCATGTGCACGAATCACCTTCAGTGCAACCGCCTCTGCCTGCCGTGTGTTGGCGGCATGGTATTCCAGGAGCTTCAGCACCGCCTCCTCTGTCTAGTGCGTGTCGGTGGCATTTGCCCGCAGCAGGCGTAGCGTCTCACACGTCTTTGACAACAATCTGTGCATGAGCTTCATCCTCTCCTCCTCAGCGAGACGCATGCCGTCGATATGTGTTCCGAAAAGCTCCAGCGCCGACTCCTCCGTCCGTCGTGTGTCCGCCGCCCCTGCCCACAGCGCCCGGACCTCATCCAGAATGTCCTGTTGAGTCATTGGAGGAGAGGGAAGAATTGGAAGTCGATAACTGAAAAGTGTGAAATCAGAAGGTTTATTTGTAATCCTATACTATTCTGAAAATATGATCTCATGATTTGTCTAAAATGCATGCTGAACCTGATACTATTCATGCTTTGAATGAGATTTGTCTCAACATCTGCAAATCATGTTACAATCTGAAAATGGCAAGAAGCATGTGGACAATCTGAAATAATTTAAAACTCTTGAATGCAAACATAATTAAAAAGTGTTCTCTGGTTGAAGTGCCCTGTGCTCGTATGTTGTCAGATTGTGAGAAAAAGTTGCTCCCTGCGGTTAGCATTGTCATGTCATGCCCTTAATAGAGATTGTCAGGCATGATCTCAAGTCTTTAAATGTATTTATGCTTGTAACAATCAGATGATAAATTCTTACTATTGCTCAGTTCAGACAAAACAAACATTAAATTCTGAATGTTGTCATTTCAAATATCTCTGCAAAATTCAGACAAAACAGATGAAAAAATGTGTAGTATAAGAAAAAAATCCCCAGTTCATGCACCACTAAGGTTCAGTTACAAAATCCCTGCAAAAAATGTTCAATGTATCCAGACAATATGCGCTATGCATTCATACAACAGTCCGCGCATGAGCTTCATCCTCTCCTCAGTGAGGCGCATGCCAGGTATATGTGTGCCCAAAAGCTCCAACGTAGGCTCCTCCGTCCGTTGCGTGTCCGCCGCCCCTGCCCGCAACGCCCGGACCTTATCCAGAATGTCTTGTTGAGTCATTGAAGGAGAGGGATGAATTGGAAGTCGGTAACTAAAAAGTGTGAAATGCAGAAGGTTTATTTGTACTCCTGATACTATTCTGAAAATATGATCTAATGATTTATCTAAAATGCATGCTAAACCTGATATTAATGCTTTGAATGAGATTTGTTTCAACGTATGCAGATCATGTTACAATCTAAAATGGCAAGAAGCATGTGGACAATTTGAAATAATTCAAGGCTCTTGAATGCAAACATAATTAAAAAGTGTTCTCTGGTTGAAGTGCCCTATGCTTGTATGTTATCAGATTGTGAGACAAAGTTGCTCCCTGCGGTCGGCATTGTCATGTCCTTAGTAGAGATTGTCAATCATGTTCTCATGTCTTTAAATGTATTCATGCTTGTAACAATCAGATGTTAAATTCTTACTACTGCTCAGTTCAGACAAAACAAACATTAAATTCTGGATGTTGTCCTTTCAAATATCTCTACATAATTCAGACAAAACAGATGAAAAAGTGTGTTGCATCACAAAAAATCCCCAGTTCATGCAGCACTAAGGTTCAGTTACAAAATCCCTCCAAAAAATGTTCAACGTATCCAAACAATATGCGTTTTGCATTCATATAAAATTTAGTTCAATACACTCCCAGTCACAAAGTCACAATCTCAATTTAACTTACTCTCAATCACAAAATATGAATTCTTCATTGGCAAATCAAATGCACACAAAATTTCGTTTACATATATTGTGAAGTACATAATCATTTGTTACATAGCAAGCATGTTCTCATAATTTATTCAAACACTTTGGTTACTTGGGAAGTCAGGCCAGTCAGGCCATTACAAGGACTAAAGATTTACACATTCTATGCATTTGACAATTATGGTGGACATCAAATAGCCAACCAGACTATTAGAAACAAGCCCTAGGAACCTTACTGCAAACACATATCTAAACCCGACAAAAGATGATCTACCTAGACAAAATACCAGCTTATTTTTCTACGTACCAAAAAAAATAGAAACTCTAGAGCAAAACATTTTATTTTCGACGTACCAAAAAACATAGAAACTCTAGACCGATGTGAGATGTTATCACAACTGCGAGGAGGACAGCGGTGAGTACGTCCGACGCCTTGCAGGTTGGCACTGTGTATCAGGATGGCAACTTGTATGGCACAGAAACCTAAGAAGAGAAGGCGCAGTAGGAAGGTGGAGCACCACTAGCACTGCAGCCGGTGGCTGAACAATCCCACCAAAGCGCCGATACCGAACAGAACGCAGACAAATGCGGCCGAGAAGAAGATGGCTGTCTGGACGAACTGTGACGGTGCAGGATCAAAACTAGAGAACAGAGCATGTAGCCCGAAGACGAAAGGCACAAATGCAACCAGAACTACATTGAAAAGCATATTCCTCTTGCTCTAGAACGACAACTGCTCCTGTCAAATGAGCGAAATAGGCAGCATTTTACTTATGTCAGAGCAGAGTCAATGCGATGTAGTTGATTTTATTCGACTATATTGAGAGTACCTCGGGATTAGCAAGAGGTGGGGGCTCAACCAACGGGAAGGGCATTTCGGCATCGCTGTCCTTTGACTCCATTTCGATCAGCTTCCGTAGCTTCTCCACACCATTGTCACGCTGAGTTTAGAGAGATAATAGCCCATCTAGGTCCTGTGCCTAGTCTGCTCACGTGCAATCTTCTCCTCTTCTTGCTTTATGGAGTCCTTCGGGGACCTTAGCATCGCCGCCGCCTCGGTCTCATGCTGGACACGAAACCTTTCCAACGTTTGGGAGGTCAGGCTTGTCTCAGAAGCATGCGCACAAAGCACTGCACGGTTTCAACAAATATCTATTACTATCCTAATGTTTCCGAACACTTTCAATAAAACCCTCCCGTAGAAGTATTTAACAATGTTTTTGGTAATACTTGTAGATACTACTCGAACTGTTCCTTTTTTATTCATGTCCGCGTTTCTTATAGAGGTTAGTAAATCAGCAATAGTGTCCTTTTCCATAAGACTCTAATTCTTGGTTCCTCCTAATTTTTCGATAATCAACATGTTTTCTTTCTTTTTATTTTGAATTTTAAAGCATATACATAAAACACAATCTACTAAATTTATTCTTTGATCTATATCTTGCCTACTAGTACTCTCCCCCTTTTTTTCCTGACTCTTTGATCTTAAACTTAAGAATGTTGGTTTTAAGAACGAGTGATTTCCCTTCTCCGACCCCTCCTGCCCAACCGGAGAGCGTATGGCTAATGTGTTCACTTATTGAACAGGGTCTATGGTCGGTCTGTGACCCCTGGACGCCAAAGGCGTCCTTGGGGTGATCTCGTAGTTCCTACGGGGTGGAGACAATGGTGTTGGTCCATGGATTTTCCTTCCTTTTGCCACATTTTGCTCAAAGGGTTGAAGGGAGATAGTGCATCAAGCTATTCGCAAGGGCCAACTTGATCCTCTTCCCTAGGGATCCCAGATGAGGGAAGCCTAGGAGAGCCGCTGACTCCAACTATCGTCCATGTACGATCCATACTAGATCTGACCAGCTGCCCATTCTACATCCTCTACCTTTTTGACAGCCCCATCTTTTTTTTTTGTCTCAGTAGAGTCTTTCAGTGGCATGTTTCAGTCCTCTTCCCTATTACTTAGAAAAAGTGAGCCATCGGTTCAGGTACAAGATACTATCATTACCGCCTGGACAATTAGATAGCCAACCCGTAATCACAACGACCCCATTGCAAGAGCGGAGCTCTACCAACTGAGCTATATCCCCCGAGCCAAGTGGAGTTTGCATGAAAGAGTCAGATGCTTCTTCTATTCTTTTCCCTCGCGTAGCTGGGCCATCCTGGACTTGAACTAGAGACCTCGCCCGTGAAGTAAATCATTTCCTTTTTTAACAAAAGAAGGTTTAGTTATGATTGGAAATAAACTTTTTTGTATCTTCATCCATAGATTCTTTACTCATATTTTATTTCCAAATATGGACTACTTAATCCAATGCAAAATTATGCTTCGCGACTCTGTACTCATAATCCAATAATCCAATTTGTATTTTGGATGCAATTTCAATTAGTCTTTGGTTACAAATCGCGAAAATGTATATTCTTCCTCAATATGCTATTGAGAGGAAAATAATTAAATCCTTTATAAGAATTAAAGTTTTCATCGGAATATAAAAAACTTAAGAATGCCTTATTAAGTATATCATTTCAAATTCAGTTATTAATAGAACGATTCACACTTATACAACTAGTGTGTTCGAAAACATAAGGAATTAGCCACCTTCTCGAATGGATACCCTCGACAAAGGTTAGCGTTGGTATCATAATCTACATGTAGCAGGTATAATTTTGCCACCTCTACTCGCCGTGTGTCGGCGACATGGTCTTCCAGAAGCTTCAGCACCTTCTCCTTTGTCTGGTGCGTGTCGGCGGCATCTGCCCACGATTCACGCATCTCTGACAACAGTTCGCGCAAGAGCTTCATCCTCTCCTCCTCAGCGAGGCGCATGTCGGTGATATGTGTGCCCAAAAGCTCTAGCGACGACTCCTCCGTCCGTCGCATGTCCGCTGCCCCTGGCCGCAGCGCCCGGACCTCATCCAGAATGTCCTGTTGAGTCCAGACCATTCCTGCAGCGAGAGCGCCGCTGCGCGCCGCGCTGGTCTGAATGGGTGGGGCAGCCGATGGGGAAGGAGAAGGAGCCTTGCAGGGAAACGTTGTTGCTTAGCATAGGCTTCTCCTCCATGTCATGCACAGGCACAAGGTTGTGATCCTCCTGTGACTCCAACAAATGAGGCAACCAGATCATCGTTGTGTGCATTTCGAGAACTCAGCGGTAAGCAATTGGATCTGCATTTAT
Source organism: Olyra latifolia (assembly GCA_036346145.1). Lineage (NCBI taxonomy): Eukaryota > Viridiplantae > Streptophyta > Magnoliopsida > Poales > Poaceae > Olyra > Olyra latifolia. The sequence continues at coordinate 8,334,241 of CM070529.1, forward strand.
CTCCGGTTACCTCCTTCATGGCTTGCCCGATGCTCAGTTTACCATTCTTCAAGTCAGGCACCGGCGAACCATCGCCGTCAGTCACCTCCTCCTCCCGATCAGGATCATCATGTTTCGGGTCGCCACCTCCTCCTCCCGACCAGGATCATCATGTTCTGGGTCGCGCAGCGACATGGAGTCCTCTCTCTCTGCCGCTTTAGCATCCATCACCTATGATTCCAACAAATCAAAGAGGCAACTAGCTGGATCATCTTTTCATATGTGCATTTCAGCGGCAATTGGATCCAATTTCATCTTATCTCCGGTTGATTACGTACCTGCTTCCAGGCTTGCACCGCGATCCCGTTGCTCAGCTCATCCTTCCTCACATCATGAACACGCAAACCGTGGCCGCTGCTCACCTCCTTCCCATCTTGTCCCACTCCCAAGTCGCCTGGCGAGACGGTAGCGCCTCCCAGTCCAGCCTCCATCATCGCAACTGGCTCCAACGAGGGAGAGGTTGATACCTCCTCCTCCACTGCATTGGCGCTCCACTTCGACGATGGATCAGTTGGACCCTTCCCCTCCCCTGCTTCATCATCCGGCTTCTTCTTTGTGTCTAGCTTCGACGGTTGAGAGGTTGAAAGCGCGGTGGAGGGTGCCGCTGCCGCTGCGATCGTGGTCCCATCCCCGTCCACCTCCATCTCCTCCCCTTGGACTTTGGCCGCGGCGGCGCATGGTGCACGCACCACCGTCTCCTCTTCGTTCCTTTGTTTTCCTCCACTCTCCCGGTGGCTGGTGTTGTGTTTGCTTTTGGGACAGAGCGCGTGGGTGACGCTCCGTACAAGTTTGTTACGCGGTGTCAGAGCTAAGCTCTCTACAAAAGAAAGAAATATCTACCAACCCTCTTCTCGCCTAATTACCCTCCAATCTACTAAAGCCCACATCCGGCCCAACTGCCCTTCACATCTGGCCTAACTGGCCCCCAGTCTAACACGGCCCACCTAGCAAAACACAGTCTCTTCCCCGTCCACCTCCATCTCCTCCCCTTGGACTTTGTCTGCGGCAGCGCACGGTGCACGCACCACCGTCTCCTCTCCGTTCCTTTGTTTTCCTCCGCTCTCCCGGTCGCCGGTGTTGTGTTTGATTTTGGGACGGAGCGCACGGGTGATGCTCCATACAAGTTTGCTACGCGGTGTTAGAGCTAAGCTCTCTGCAGAAGAAAGAAATATCTACCAACCCTCTTCTCGCCTAATTACCCTCTAGTATACTAGAGCCCACATCTGGCCCCACTACCCTTCACATCTGGCCCAACTAGCCCCCAGTCTAACACGGCCCACATAGCAAAACACACTCTCTTCCCCGTCCACCTCCATCTCCCCCCTTGGACTTTGGCCGCGGTGGCGCACGGTGCACGCACCACCGTCTCCTCTCCGTTCCTTTGTTTTCCTTCGCTCTCCCAGTGGCCGGTGTTGTGCTTGCTTTTGGGACGGAGCGTGCGCGTGACCCTCCGTACAAGTCTGTTACGCGGTGTCAGAGCTAAGCTCTCTGCAAAAGAAAGAAATATCTACCAACGCTCTTCTCGCCTAATTACCCTCCAGTCTACTAGAGCCCACATCCGGCTCAACTGCCCTTCACATCTGGCCCAACTGGCCCCCAGTCTAACACGGCCCACTTAGCAAAACACACTCTCTTCCCCGTCCACCTCCATCTCCTCCCTTGGACTTCGGACGCGGCGGCGCACGGTGCACGCACCGCCGTCTCGTCTCCGTTCCTTTGTTTTCTTTCGTTCTCCCAATGGCTCCGTACAAGTTTGTTACGCGGTGTCAGAGCTAAGCTCTCTGCAAAAGAAAGAAATATCTACCAACCCTCTTCTCGCCTAATTACCCTCCAGTATACTAGAGCCCACATCCGGCCCAATTGCCCTTCACATCTGGCCCAACTAGTCCCCAGTCTAACACAACCCACTTAGCAAAACACACCCTCTTCCCCGTCCACCTCCATCTCCCCCCTTGGACTTTGGCTGCGGCGGCGCACGGTGCACGCACCACCGTCTCCTCTCCGTTCCTTTGTTTTCCTTCGCTCTCCCGGTGGCCGGTGTTGTGTTTGCTTTTGGGACGGAGCGCGCGGGTGACGCTCCGTACAAGTTTGTTACGCGGTGTCAGAGCTAAGCTCTCTACAAAAGAAAGAAATATCTACCAACGCTCTTCTCGCCTAATTACCCTCTAGTCTACTAGAGCCCACATCCGACCGAAGTGCCCTTCACATCTGGCCCAACTGGCCCCCAGTCTAACACGGCCCACTTAGCAAAACACACTCTCTTCCCCGTCTACCTCCATCTCCTCCCCTTGGACTTCGGCCGCGGCGGCGCACGGTGCACGCACCACCGTCTCCTCTTCGTTCCTTTGTTTTCCTCCGTTCTCCCGGTGGCCGGTGTTGTGTTTGCTTTTGGGACGGAGCGCGTGGGTGACGCTCCGTACAAGTTTGTTACGCGGTGTCAGAGCTAAGCTCTCTGCAAAAGAAAGAAATATCTACCAACCCTCTTCTCACCTAATTACCCTCTAGTATACTAGAGCCCACATCCGGCCCAACTGCCCTTCACATCTGGCCCAACTAGCCCCCAGTCTAACACGACCCACTTAGCAAAACACACTCTCTTCCCCGTACACCTCCATCTCCCCCCTTGGACTTTGGCCACGGCGGCACACGGTGCACGAACCACCGTCTCCTTTTCGTTCCTTTGTTTTCCTTCGCTCTCCCGGTGGCTGGTGTTGTGTTTGCTTTTGGGACGGAGAGCACGGGTGACGCTCCGTACAAGTTTGTTACGCAGTGTCAGAGCTAAGCTCTCTGCAAAAGAAAGAAATATCTACCAACGCTCTTCTCGCCTAATTACCCTCCAGTCTACTAGAGCCCACATCTGGCCCAACTGCCCTTCACATCTGGCCCAACTGGCCCCCAGTCTAACATGGCCCACTTAGCAAAACACACTCTCTTCCCTGTCCACCTTCATCTCCTCCCCTTGGACTTTGGCCGCGGTGGCGCACAGTGCATGCACCACTGTCTCCTCTCCGTTCCTTCTTTTTTTCCTCCGTTCTCCCGGTGGCTGTTGTTGTGTTTGCTTTTGGGACAGAGCGCGCGAGTGACGCTCCGTACAAGTTTGTTATGCGGTGTCTGAGCTAAGCTCTCTGCAAAAGAAAGAAATATCTACCAACCCTCTTCTCGCCTAATTACCCTCCAGTCTACTAGAGCCCACATCCGGCCCAACTGCCCTTCACATCCGGCCCAACTGGCCCCCAGTTTAACACGGCCCACTTAGCAAAACACACTCTCTTCCTTGTCCACCTCCATCTCCCCACTTGGACTTTGGCCGTAGAGGTGCACGGTGCACACACCACCGTCTCCTCTCCGTTCCTTTGTTTTCTTCCGCTCTCCCGGTGGCCGGTGTTGTGTTTGCTTTTGGGACGGAGCGCGCTGGTGACGCTCCGTACAAGTTTGTTTTGCGGTGTCAGAGCTAAGCTCACTGCAAAAGAAAGAAATATCTACCAACCCTCTTCTCGCCTAATTACCCTCCAATATACTAGAGCCCACATTCGGCCCAACTGCCCTTCACATCCGGCCCAACTGGCCCCCTGTCTAACACGACCCACTTAGCAAAACACACTCTCTTTCCCGTCCACCTCCATCTCCTCCCCTTGGACTTTGGCTGCGGCGGCGCACGGTGCACGCACCACCGTCTCCTCTCCGTTCTTTGTTTTCCTCTGCTCTCCCGGTGGCCGGTGTTGTGTTTGCTTTTGGGACAGAGCGCGCGGGTGATGCTCCATACAAGTTTGTTACGAGGTGCCAGAGCTAAGCTCTCTACAAAAGAAAGAAATATCTACCAACCCTCTTCTCGCCTAATTACCCTCCAGTATACTAGAGCCCACATCCGGCCCAACTGCCCTTCACATCTGGCCCAACTGGCCCCCAGTCTAACATGGCCCACTTAGCAAAACACACTCTCTTCCCCGTCCACCTCCATCTCCTCCCCTTGAACTTTGGCCACGGCGGCGCACTATGCACGCACCATCGTCTCCTCTCCATTCCTTTGTTTTCCTCTGTTCTCCAGGAGGCCGGTGTTGTGTTTGCTTTTGGGACAGAGCGCGCGGGTGACACTCCATACAAGTTTGTTACGCCATGTCAGAGCTAAGCTCTCTGCAAAAGAAAGAAATATCTACCAACCCTCTTCTCGCCTAATTACCCTCCAATCTACTAGAGCCCACATCTGGCCCAACTGCCCTTCACATCCGGCCCAACTGCCCCCTAGTCTAGCACGGCCCACTTAGCAAAACACACTCTCGGGCTGGATCCGAGCTTGCATTGCATGCATCGAATTGTAGAAGTGATATAAGCGGTAGGGGAGAGGGAATGTAATGAATGGGTAAGGACACGATTTTTTTGGGTTTGTTGTTTTTTTTAAACAAATCACTCAATATTTTTAGTTATTGTACACATTTTTGGTTGGATGTTGCATAACCTAGGACGTGTATACAACCATTCATGCAGTATGCCCTCATGGATAGCAGGCTCCACAGTGCACGGCCGTCAGCTTGCTGTGAAGATGATGTGGAGAAAGACATGTGCCAAGGTGTGTATATCACTTGCCAATGGAGCACCACTCACCAGTAGTGAGGATGGCGGCCTATCTTAGGCGATGTTGAACGTGAACATGGGGCAACACAAGTGCCGACAATCTCAATTAACCAGGCCACTCATGCACCTTACCTAAAGACAGGCCTTCCACAGACAACAAGCAAATGACAATAACAAACTTTATTGATGAGCGAATGAAATGGCAACAGGCGGCCAAGCATAGAGAAACTAAATTTTGTGTTAGACCATTTGATGAGATCGATGAACTCTGTAAGATAAGCACAAACAGGGACAAAATGCATGCTACAAGTGAGAAATAGAGGCCAATTTGTTGACAAAGTAAGATTCGGCCAGATCTAAATTTGGTCTAGTGCTAAAACTGTGATATGACGGAACACTTAAGTGCACGCATGAAATTGCATACATAGACATGTTTCTGGATGGACAATGTAATCCAAGAGTATGGATTGTATATCTTGATAGTTGATATCTCCTTAGTTGTACTTGGCTGTTAAAAGCAGATATAGTACCACAAGCCATATTGGCAACTTCATCAAGACTATGGATTGTATATCTTGCCTCTCCAGCTTTATGATCAGTCTTATTCGCATTAGGTTTTATGCTTGCGTCAGAATAAGGAAGTACACTCCCAATAGTTTCCTGTTAAGAATAGACGTGGTTAACAGATTCTTAAAAATTTCTCTATTTTAAATATAAATTAGTCTATGATGCCTCTTCCAGACTTAAGGCGACACCACAAGCAGGGCTCAGATTTCACGTTGACATCATCAGAACATTTGATATAACTGATTCACACACTTTTAGTTTCAGTTTAGTATTGTGCAAACTACATACCAAGCGTTCATAAGTTTCAACAGACGATATGCTTTGCAGCAAGACCTAACAAACATAGCTGACAGGCGAAAACACCATTAGCTTAGATCAACCTACTAATGGTAAAGCATTGACATATTTTTCCTTCTATGCAACAGATAAGAGTTTGCATGTTCATACCTTTGTAAATTTTCCACTTTAGACGGATAAAGTTAATTTCCAGAATGTTGGAACATGTTGTATAAGTATAGCAGTACACTTACAAATAATCTAGTAGTTAAATGAAGCAGAATCTGCTGAAACCCCCCTCCCCTAAAAAAAGGGTAAAAGGTTCCACCAATCATGCAATAACATGATCAAATGCATAAAACCTCCCATAGAACACTTACAAAGCAACTGCAAAACCTACGGTATAACAATTATGAGGCAGCTGAAGAAACTCGCCTATTTTTACAGAATGAGGCACCAGAGTCCGTGTCAAAGATATGAGAAGCACCAATGGTTCGAGCTCCAACTTTCTGGGCAGAAGTTACACTGTCAGGAGATGCGAATAGAAAAAGAAAACTGTAGGTCATAACTCACAATCGAGAAATAAACAATTTTATAAAAAAATGTTTGGATAAAAGTGGAGATGTTTCAACACTATATCACTAGAAATGAGATATCTCAAACAACGATAAAGCAGTTAAAATATGGAAAACAATTTTGTTTTGTGCATAGTAGTTCTCATCCCACATACAGAAGCCACATTGGAGGAATATGCATGTTTGCGCAAAGATCACAAACTAAAATCCTGAAAGTACCCTCGAAATTGCCTTCCTGGTGAATTATGAACATCGGGTAAAAACCATAGATACTACCCAAAAGACCCAAAAAATTTAACACTTCCCTCACAAATTCTAATTGCAGAGCCATAAAGCACCCCCAAGATAGCAACATCAATGTTGCATGTTTTGTTGACATAACTAACTATCTAATACACTAACATCTTTAAGCATGCAACTGCGAGGTAATTATTTAGAAAATCTAAATAAACCACATGCCAAGGGACTGATGAACATAGAAGCAATGATAAAACACTATTCATGTCGCTATTATCATTTAAGATCTGGAAGTGCTGACAGTAAGCAATTGAGCTGATAGGACATACTACTGAACCACACTTCAATCTGACTCCTTGCTTTTTGTAACACAACCTTTCCGAGGTGGTGAAAGCTTCTGTGATTCTTCATTGGTTAAGTACGAAGAGTACATGTGCCTGCATGATATTTTCTCCGATAAAGCTACACATGAAGCTCTGAAAAAAAACAGTAGATTTTCAGATTGAAATTTCCTTTTCTCCATGCCAAGCAATGCATAGTAAGCAATTTTTTAACAGCATATACATGATAGTTTGAAGGGAATTGATTACACAAACAAATCAAAAGAACAACTACATCATAAAATGAAAAGAAGCACACACGAATGCAACTAATCAAAGCTAACCTTGCAAAATCAAAGGGAAGACTCCAAAAAAAGCTGAAGTCCACATGAGGGATAGAGGGTTTTCTTGCAACACAATGTTTCACACTGCAATAAGCATAGCAACCAATCTCGCCTACAGATCTGAGAAAAACTAAATCATAGCATCATATTCCAAACTAGATTAATGCAATAGTAGTTCTAAGCATGAGATTTTAATCTGATGTGATTTGACTGATTTACACTACTAATAACACATAAAACCTTCACTGATCCCAGGAATAAAAGAATGGCCAAATCATTCGAATTATTGCCATGTCTGGTTGTTTAATTCAGAATATACAAAGATGAATTCTGTCCGGGATAATCCTAAAACACCTTAAAACCGAATTAAGCTAAATCGAAAGAAAGTTTGGTGAAACCAAGCAACAAGAAATTCGGAGTCATGTAGCCACAACATTCATTCATGTACTTCGTTCGGTAACAAAATCCTAAATTAGCAAAAACCAAACCAAAACCTACAGTCTGTGCAATGGAATATGGACATCCACCAATAGGACCCAAGATATTTCCTAAAACTAGAAGGAAACTAAATCAATAACGAGGAATCTGAGGGAATAACCACAGCAATCATGCAGACAATAGTAAAATTAATAACATGAATTGATCGCCGAACATGCATACAACACATGCATGTGGATGCAGTACATATGTACATTGCAGCCACGCACGTAGTAAGCGTGCTTCTAGGAGGGACATGCTAGGCCTACCTACTTGCTTTGCTTGCTTCTTGCTATGCATGATTCGGATGGATGGATGACTCCGGGTCCATATGATCCAGGGCATGGATGCTAGGCTGAGGTCGAGCTCATGCAGGTCCTCTCGTGCTTGGTTGTCCGTATCACCCAAGCCCGACCCGTAGGAGCCCGCATTTTGTTGCCGCATTTGTGTTGAGCTAGCCCTAAGGCATTTTGTCAAACACCTTAGTGATGAGCCGTCGTGAGAGCCGTCATGGCCAGTCCAAGCTCCAGCTTGCCGTCACACTACTGCCCAAGCTCACTGGTGCCATAGTGCTACGGCCTGAGCTAGTGGCACTCATTCTTAAGCCCGTCGTGCTCATCTCGAGCTCCACACATGCCACCGCCGTCATTCATGTCCTCCGTGCATCGCGTTGTCATCCTCGAGCTCCACCACGCCTTCCTCAGCACCATCTCCATCTCATCACGCCATCCCCAGCACCACCTTAAGCTCGCCGCACCACCCGTGCTCATCGTGCCTCCATGAACGTCGACCCCAAGCTCCATAGCGCCTCGCTTAGCGTCGTCTCTAGCTCGACGTGCCTCCCGAGATCTAGATATTGAGATGGGGTGGGACGCCTACTAGCCTCCACCTAAACCGATCCAGCTTTCATTGTGGCATACCCTAAATTTTTTCCAATTTTGGCATAAAATTTTTCACGTATAGTCATAATTAAGTTTCTACAATCATTCCCTAATTTTTAAGAATTTTCCAAATTAATCTCCTATTTATTCCCTAAAGGAAACACCTTATTCCTATTTTTTAAAATTAATTCCATATTTTTTAAATTTTATTCCATATTTGGTTTCTCCTTATTTTTTTGGATTTTTAAAATTTATTCCATATTTTTTTGAGCTTCCTATAATTTTCTATGAATTTTTAAAGCCCCAAACATTTTCTAGAAAATATATTTCTTTTTTAAATCTAAAATTTCCCTTTATGGAAAGTCTCGGATTATGCTTTCCCATTTGGGAATACTTCTCCACTTAACCCACCCCAGCCCGTTTTCTCTCTAACAGATGGGTCCAACTTGTCAGCCTCTCCGAACGTAATCCAATGGTGCCCATCGATCTCGATCAAATCTAATGGCGCCGCTGTTTTCTCCTTCCTCTTGCCGTGCCGCCCCTGCTTGAATCACTGGGGCCGCCACAGCCCACCAGAAGTCATCGCCGCCGTCGCTCCAGGCCACTGTTTGCTCCGATTTTGCTTGCAGTGGAAAGCTCATCCCTCCGTTGACTTCATCTGCCACCTATCCATCCCTATTCCGCCCTGGCGACCCACCAATTGCTCGCCGCCACCACGCGCCAACCACCATCACCTTCTCCAACTCCGGCAAACTCACTCTCTGACGCTCCAGTCCTCCTCTGGCCTCGACACCCATATACAAAAGCTGCCACTATACTTCGCAAAGCTAGTGCCGCTGTTTCTCCACACCGACACCCACCGGAGCCCCTCGCCGCCGCTGCTCCATTTGCGCCACCACCCCGACCTCGCCGCTCGTCCAAACCCGATCACCCCAAGCACCGTTGTGACCCTCCTAAGGTACCCCATGCCCCCTATTGCACGAATTTGCCCTTAATTCCTCGTTGCTGGCCACCCATCTCCAACGCTATCGATCCTCTCCGCTGCTCCCCATTTTTCCCATTCTCCTATCACTGCCCTACCGGCCGCAGCTGTCAGCCGCACATGTGCCATAATGGGCTGAGCCTAGCACTGTTGACCATTTAGTTTAAAATTTGTTTCCAATTTCATTATTTCCTTTAGCTTTTTAATTTTATTTAAAATGTCAAAAATTCTGCAAAAATTCTCAAAAATCTAAAATGTGATGAACAATTCTATAAAAATTATAAAATACCATATTTTTATAATAAAATAATCCAAATAAAATCCCTTTCCTTATCTTTATATATAAAAGAGTTTAAAATTCAAGAAATAATTTTTTAAATTCTAAAAATATTTTAAATCCATTAAAAATTATTTTGGCACCAATAAATCCTATTTTTTAATTTTTCATCCCTGTATCTTCAACAATTTCCATCTCGGAACTTCGACAAATATTTGTCGTCGACCCCAATCTCTGGAAATTTATTGATCCACACAAGAAATTGCACCTACACTAATATTAGCATCTTGCTGTCCGGAGAAAATGTCCATTTCTACTCAAGCATCGCCACCCTTATCCATTTTAAAATATTTTTGAAATTCTAGAAAATCGTACAGTCATCACCTATTCAACCCAAGCCTTTTTATGCGTTTTCATCATTTCATGCATAATGCTTGTCCAATTCTTATTTGAATATTTATTAGAATTTCTTTTCTTTTTTCCATATTTTTTTACATATAGACGACGAAATGATCACCTCCAAATCTTTTGAACAAGAATATCCGGAAGATACTTTTGTGTTCGATCAAGCACCAAAGAAGGCAGGTTTTCCTACCCTTGAAGCATATTGAATTCCTAATTCCTTTATTTTTATATATATTTATTGTATTATTTTCTAGTTATTTTATTTGTGAAATTTTTTATTTGAATTAATTTATTTGTCATTTTATGTAGAATAGATAGTCCAAACTTCACCACCAAAAGCCCACCTAAAATGGATAAACTTGACAATACCCTAGTATAATAAAAACTAAATATATAGATATTTCAACAGGTAGGATAAATATCATCTTGTCATATGAATAGACATTGTGATATACAGAAGATCAGAAAAATTAAAAAGTATAGGCATGAATCACCAGCAAGGTTACCGTGGTGATTGCATGGGCGAGGCATTGTCTTTAGGTTTTTGCAATGCTTGCGCGGTTTCTGAAATGCTTGGGCAAGTGAGTCACTAGCAAGGTTACCGTGGTGATTGTGCGGAGCCCAGCATTGTCAGGGTTTTTCTCAATGTTTGCGCATTTTGCGAAACATTGCAAAACTTGTACTATTCTGAATAGAAATGACATAAATGCCGCACATCTATTATCGGCCATTTTACAGGTGAAGCTGGGCAGTTCTGCAGAGCTGATAATAAAATCATTAATGAATGCTACTTTAGGTATATGAAGTTGTGTCAATTGGGTGATACCTATTCTATTCAAATAAATGCATGAATTTTAAGAAAAGATAATGGTGGTCAAATGCGTTCAGGGTGGAGAAAGAAGATAGTGATTTATAAACTCATTTAAACATTTTAGAAAACAATTTGTAATGTTGATGCTAAGTCTTTAAATATTGCATTCTATACCAAGTTAAATTACAGCCTTATGCCTTACCCTTCTTTGAAACATTTTGCATATAGTTAATATTTTATTTCCTATGGAAACCTGCAAGTACCGTTGATGTACTTACCCGTTGTGTGGGAACTGTTCATTCTAAATGAACATATCCCTCTTCTACTGCAGATATGAACTTGGACTTTTCAGCAGAGGATATAGAACTCTTCGGCTTAGAATACTAGATATTTCCTAAACTCACAAACTGTAAAGTGGTTTGTATAATACCACATTTTGGTATTGTAAAAGTACTCTGAATATAGTTAAATAACATGGCATGGTTGATATACTAATTCTGGATTAATGTTTATAATATTAGAGGAGAACAATTTTCAATATTATGTATTGGAAATTGGTCCCCCACATTCACCACGCCCCACATCGATCTGGCCCGACCTAGCATCGGGGATGTCGTTTACTCGCCCCGACCTGGCCTCGGCGGTGCCCCGACCCGTCCCGGCCTAGCCTAGTTGTGGCAACCCTGCTGAGTTCATATTTGGCTCAGTGGAGAGATTACTCACTTGTTGTCCTCTAGTTGAAAATCAACATATGTGTTACCCAAAAGCAAGCCAAACGTGTTAATCCTCAACCCAAGTTAGTGCAATCTTTGCAAGCATCCTCAATTGAAACGAATGCAACCTCGGGTGCTTGATATGTGCTCTGTGATAGCTCCCAAGGTCAGCGACCAACACACACATATCCTTACAATAATTGATAGCACAACACATACAATAGTAATCATAATTTACATAATCCAAATAGTATAAACTGCTGTCCATACAACATGTTTCGCTTAATCAGGGTTTTAACGGCAGTGAAAAACATAAGTTTCTTCAATAAAAGTAGCAGCGGAAGATTATCACAAATAAACCAAAAGACCAGCGTGGTATGCCTCTAGTACCCATGGGCAACCGACTGGAAATTAGAGCTCCGCGTTACCCACCAGCTTTGTCGCACCCCGCTTGATAGTAGTACTCAAACGTAGAATCATCTTTACATGAAATTGCAGCACTCGGGTTCAGTACAAAAGGTACTCGCACTAGAAGGTAATATATTGTCAATCATGAATGGTATGTAACAAAGGAAGGCTAGAAGGTTCTTTTCAATGTAAAGATCATTTGCAAGACATAGACATAAATAGGCCGTAAATTACATTTGAGCAAACATTTTTAGAAATATAACCATGTCATAATCATCATCATATTCTCATCATCATCAATAAAATCTAGATCTCATCATACCACATATTGGACTTCATGTCCATAGGGCTCTCTACCTTTTTCATTTATCGGAGTCTATGCAGCTGACCTTCTGAAACACATACTAAATTATCAAATGACATAAGACAAAATTATCACCCGTGCTACTGAAAAAAACTATAATGAAGAACTCATCTCATGGAATTGTTAACATGTTCCACCTGGCACACAAAACCCGGCAAACAATGCTCATTTTAGAGCAACTTGCACGTGTGGCCATCACGTACTAAAAACTATCGATGATAGAAATAGCTAAATTCCATGCATGACATGATTATAAACTGCTTAGTAGAAGAATATATGGATGAAAGGACTTACACTGTGCTTTCAATGAAGGATAAACAAACTCTGCGATAAACCTCTCATATCGAGCAGGGACAACTAGAACATACTCCATTTGTAGTACCAAATGTTGCCGAATCTATGCAAACAATAAACTCCTTCTTGCACTTAAATCCTTCATTTCAGATTAAAACTTGGTGCAAAATCTTCACAAATTAATAAAACTCTAGAGAGTGCTACCACTAGGTCATCAATTGAACGCTGACAAAACACCAAATCAGTTGACGTCTCAACTGAATTTGAACATGTATGAGCATGTGAAATTTTTAATATGATAATATTTTCCATGTGTCAATCTCCCCAGTTAAATGCTTCTTAGTTGAATCAACTATAATGCCATGCAAAATAATCTAGAAATTACTAGTACGGATCTGATGTGCACCAAGCAAAAAAAAATAGCAACTTTCCTGATACACAAGAGATGTCCACATTGCAAAACTAGAGCAATGAAGGAATCCTTTTTCTTTCATCAGATGTGCTTCTTCCTTGACCGTACAGTGCAAGCACCCTTTTTTTTGTTTTATTCATTGTCACCACGATGGAGACAGCCAGTACTTTGTGTGGATGGAATTGCTGAAGTGTGAACTAATATCCGGTTCATGTTGGAGATTGATTGCACTCGAAACCGTCTCTGACTTGGATTGAATCAAGAACGGAACTCCATGGTAGGCAATGAGGGGGTAGTCGTCGAAACAAGAAGAGCAGCTTGCAGCACTGATAGGGCGCCGAGGTACAGATTGGTATTTGGCCGATCCAGATCAGAACGGCGCAACTCGTCCTTGTGGTGTACGTGGCGTGGACCTTGAAGCTGGCTTATGTCGCCTTTGCCTGGGCGAATGAAGATATCTGGATGTTTTTACCTTTTGCCCACGGCGGGGTACGTTGTGTTCGTTGCGCTTTGCGTAATCTTCATCGGCACCGGGATATGGTTACGCTACCATGTAAACGACGACCATCTGCTGCCCACGTACATGGAGGCCCCTACTAGTTGATGATGATTTAATTGGTTGTTGGCCCCTGTTTACCATCACTTATTAATTGGTCACTAACTACGTGCAGTTTATATGTGTCTCCTTTTAGCTAGATTGAGTTATACTAGATTAAAATCAGAATTAATTTAATCCGATCTTTTATATTTTTCCAAGGTTTAGATAATTCACTTTCTATTTCTGGTTTTACTAGAAATAAAAAATTTCCAAAATTCAATAAATAGTAATAAGCTCGGCCTGTTACTATTCATACAAGGGCCACTATTGTGCGGCCCAACAATATGGGCGCGAGGCCCGTCGTTGGCCTGCCAGCCACTGCTCTGACTGGTGGGCTCGGGGCCTACTAGATAGTGGGCACAAGCGGCTGACAAGTGGGCCTTGGGGCCTACTTGTCAAGGTGCTCCCACATCTGATACGAACATACGCCGCTAGCTCGAGAAGACGTATTCCGAAGGAATACGCTTCTCGGGAAGACGTGTTCCGAAGGAATACGTTTTCACTTAAACTGACATGTGAGATTATTGCTCATAGGTCAGTGACCCAAAACTAATACACGGGAGAAGTTTAAATCTAAGCACAGTGCTGGGGTGGGCTCCGTAAGTCAGTGACTCATTAACGAAGGTAGACGGTGGGGTGACGCCAGTGTGTCGTTGGCTCACCCAACACTCGGCTGACCTCCGGCGAACATACAACGTCGAATTGGTGGGCTAATTGGTCGGAATGGGATTAGCGAGGGACGGGCTAGGACGTGATGGCCGGAGCATCGCTGGCAGCGAGTTAAATAGGCGGCGCCATGAGTGCGGGCGGCGGTATGCCATGATTTCATGGTGCTATGGTGAACGGAGAGGGCGCCGGCCAAATTGCCGGGGAGGGAGGTTCAAAGGGCTAGTAGGAGACTACGTGAGTTGCTACCAAGCTTGGGGAAGACCTAACTCGAGCTGTCACCGTGGACATGGCGACGGCTAAAATAAGGGTCACGCCGCCCGAGAGCTCTGGTGATCCATGGGCAATATCGAAGGTAGGTGTACTCCTGTTGTATTCAGTTCAGTCAATTTGGACTAGACTCTGAAATATTTGTCATGTGCTCCTGTTGCATTGTGGTAATTTAAATTTCAATGTTCCCCTAGGCGCTATGCAGTGGCCAACCACGCCATTTCCGTCCCAGGAGGTCAGCCTGCCTAGGCGGCGATTAGGCGATCCTAGGCAACGATTAATAATTATGTCATGATTATATGGAAAATTTTCTCTAAAAAATATATAATTTATCCTATAAAATGTCAAATATGTCTTATAAATGTGTTTCTATGTTATAAAATATTACTTCCTCTGTTTCACAATGGTTGTTGTTCTAGCTAAATGCACATAAAATAAGGAGACGAGAAAAATGACTTGTCTACCCTCATTTAATGACGGGTAGTTGAACAGATTAGCTAAATAGATGGCTGCATTGATGAAGGGTACAAAGGTTATATTGGCTCTAAAGTTGCATTAGATTGTGAGAACTACAACCATTTTGATAAAAATTTAGAATGCTAGAACTACAACCATTGTGAAATTGAGGAAGTAGTATATAGGTCAAAATAGTCGCCATTACATGACAATATATGTTTACGTACAAATCAGTTTAGGCTCCTAGGCGACGATCTAGGTGCTAGGTGACCCCTCCCCTCCTAGCATCTAGGATGACTTTGTTAAATTTTGAAGGGCGTGCCAAATTTATCCAAATTCTGTTGTATTCAGTTCATTCATGGTTCGACTTAATACCGCTAAAGAAGGGGCAGAACGGTTGTCCATGAAAACTTTTCACGGCCATTCGTTTTGTTAAATGTTTCCCTCAATCCCTGTTGCTAGCAACTGCAGCTTTCAGTTCAACAACAAAAAAGACAGCCAACTTTAAAATACGCATACAACTTTTACAACAACATCATCTCAGAAAATCATCCGAAAAAAGCATCGTCCTTCATCAGCCAACTTGATGTGCTTAAATTAGGCATTTACACGGGGTGTAATGGGGTGGTTTTAATGCACTTGGGTGAAGCATGAAACGGGGTGGTCGGTGCATGCTTACCGCGACGGTGCGGTTGAGGAGGCAGGAGCCCTTCTTTTTCTGGCTAATCAGGCTTTAACGACTTTCTGGGCTAATCAGGCTGGCCACTTGTTGCGTTGAGCTGAAATATGGGAACCTTGTAACAATTTGGACACCCTAAATTTAGTGGGTTATCTAGGAGCCCGTGGCCACTTGCAAATCTACTTAAGAGCATGGACACTTGTCAGTATTGTCCATAACATCTTATAGAAAACACTAACGATAAATCGTACAGTGACATGTACAGACAATTATCTTCTCTATATACAATCCTTCATGCACACAATCTATTTTGGTTTCAGTACTACCATATCATTATTTATGACTTTTTAGACGTACAATTTGTTTTGGTTTTAGTGCTATCACATCATTTTTTATTCTAATGTAAAACTTATAAACGAGACCGCTCAACATGCTCTAGATTAGCTGAACAGACTTACGCACTTGATTCAATTAACCCGCTCAAAACAAACTTTTAACCGCTAGCTGAACAGAAGGGTATTCAATTTTACCCCTTATGGTAGATTTGTTTTTGCCGGATAGACCGTGCGCATGGCATTTTATATTTTCTGAGATATTTTTAGCAGCGCCCCTACATGTCTCTCTTCCCATGGCCTTCAACGCCTTGCCGTCGCCCATCAACCAGTGCATACGACGAACGAGAGCCATCTGACGTTATCGCCAAGAAGCGCCTTTGAGGTCATACATACGTCGATCAATTAACTAATGTTTGGCTTTGATTAATTTTGTGGGCTATGGTCTCTTGACCACGACATTAGGCCCCGTGGGAATAAACACGAAGTGAGTGGGAAGGACAAAAGTGCGCCGCCAAACACTTCAAAGGCCATATAAAATACATGATGCTTAAGAAGAGAAATATCTCTTGCCCAACACAAGGAAACTTACTCACGTGCTTAAATATTATGTAAGCGCCATCCAAACATCGATGCTAATATCTCTCTTTCTTTAAATATTGAATCCTACATAATAAAATAAGCCAGATTTTTCACCTAAATATCTTTTCAAGCACCATGCATTGTGCATGGCCTTTCTAGGAATGTGTAAAGTTAACAAAGAAAAAAAAAAGAAGCTTTGTGGCGAGATGCAACATGCAAAGTTCACCAAGAAAAGTTAAGCTTGGTGGCGAGAAACAATATCTGAAGTTAAGTTCCATATTCTTAAACTGATGAAGCTACATATCATTAAAGATGTAATGGCGGTTTATCTCTTCTTGGAGACACCAACGGTCTTTCCCCTCCTGCCTGTAGTCTTGGTGTGCTGGCCACGGACACGGACGCCCCAGTGGTGACGCAGACCACGGTGGTTCCTGGATAAAGAAAGGTGTTAGATGCGAATCATTGATAGATGAATGGCAAGAATCAAGAACTAACTTGAAAGGCTAAAAATGCCAATAACATCAAACTACGGTTGGTGAATTAACCACAGGCTAAAATGCCCATAAAAATCAAATTATAATAGATGAATTAAACTAGAAAATTTTAAACTAAACAATATGGAATCAAAGTATACATATACAACACTGAGCACTCCATAAACTACGGTTGGTGAATTAACAACTGGCTAAATATGCCCATGCAATTTTCAACGAAACAATATGGAATCAAAGTCACATATACAGCTATACAGCACTGAGCACTCCATGCTTACAGGTTGCCACAGTTGTAGAAACAACCAAACTAAGTCATCGTAATGAATTACCATTGTCAATAAAGCAGTAGACTGACCTGATCTTCTTAAGCCTCTCAATGTCATCCCTAAGCTTCATGTCAACCGCGTTGGAAACAACCTGGGAGAACCTACCATCCTTGTAATCCTTCTTTCTGTTGAGGAACCAATCAGGAACCTTGAACTGGCGGGGGTTTGCCACCACAGTCATGAGGCGTTCAATCTCTTCAGGAGACAGCTCACCAGCCCTAAACAAATATAGCTGTCAGAGTACTAATAGAAGCTCGACTAAATCGCTAGCTTACAATCACACAGGAGATCAAACAATGAATATGATCAACCTGTGAGTGTGACTTCACATAACTGGGTAACTCAGAAGAACGAAAAAAATAACAGCTAAAGTATATTTTTACATGCATGACTTGGAAGAACCAACATCAGGCAAAAGTATGGGGATATTAAAATATGGCCTATAATTTGGCACACAAAGGAGGATGGCCAACTAATTTTGTATTGATTCTTTTTCTTTGGGAGTAAATACAATTTTAAGGTAAAATTTTGGAAAATAAAAATATGACTTGTTAGACAAATATTCTACAGAAGAAACCTGTATATCCAAACAGGCATACAGGAGCAGCAAATAGAATATAAAGTAACCTAGATAAAGGAGTATTAAGAATTTTTTTCACTCTATTAAAATAGGTGGATTAACCGAAGACACTGATTTATCACAACTATTTATTGTACGAAACTTGTAATCGAGCACTTATATTGTCCAACAAGAAAGTTGCATGCTGTGGCAAAGACCTCTCTGTCACCACTTGCCATGTCAGATTATTTGTCAGCTCTCAATAGAAAAAAGTACCATGTCCCCAATTGTTAAGAATTAAGATTACTGAGAACATTAGTGGAATGTTTTTGCGTGCACCTAAAGGAGAGCAAGACCACCAAACATGTTCTATGGACAATGAGGATACATGAAGTCCATTGTCATGCTCTATGGACAAATCAACAATCTACTAACAAATAATGCACAACAAGCAGGTACCAAAGAAAAGCCCTAACTCGATATATTCCAACTGTCAAACACATCCTTATGCATCTTAAACATCAGACATAAAGAAATATGTTTTCCCTTCGACAACATATCTCTGATAGTTCAGGCATAAAGATATATGTTTCCCCTTCCGCAACATATCAATGGACAAAACGTATTCCCCGCACAACATATCCTAAGTGCTCAGTTCAGCACTATACAGCGAAATAGTTGGTTCACAGTTATCATGGAATCATTGATTCTTTTCAAATAGCACTGGACATAACATAGTAGGAGGTGGACCAAAAACTCATATCAGCCATCTTAGCGGCAAAGAGTGTGAGGAAACAAATGCTCATCTCGTCTAACCACCTTCCATCCTTTCACACTACATATCAACAGCACATATCACACTTCAGATAAGATCTAGCAAGCCTTACTCTCCAAAACTTAGCACCAGCAAAATGAACCAAAGAAACCATCACTAAACCTCAGGCCTAAAATCTAGACCATACCAATCTACAACTGTAAAGCTGCTCCCCTACAAGAACCTGTAGGCCCAAAACCTAGACCATACAAATCTACAACTCTAAAGCTGCTCCCCTACAAGAATCTGTACACCCAAATGAGAGGCTCAAGCTCATCAGGAGACAGTTCACCAGCGCTACACAAACATAATTGTCAGAGCACTATTAGAAGCGACAGTGTAAACAAGAGACCATATAAGGAGTGTTTTGGTGATATGGCACATAAATTTATTCAATATAACAAACCTCTGCTGACTATCAAAAGTACTACATACATGAGTGGTTTGGTTCTTTATCGTATCTCAGATTGCTAGTAACATGTGACTAGTACTCCATAATTGGCCAAAATATATTAACTTCAGTATTTATGGAGCACAGGTCAAGTGTGCAGGCATGATTTCAAATAAGATTGAAAATAGTAAATGAACAGTTGGCATGGGATCACATAACAATAATATGATAGCTACAATATTTTCATTTTTGCAAGGAAACTAGCTTCGCTTGCCAACAGCATTGAAAGACCAAAAGTTCATACTGGCCATCTTAGCAGCAAGGTCATCGAGGAGACAAATTCTCATCTAATCTACCATGTCACTTATCCACCGAATAAAAACATCATCCCCCCACCTCATCACACAATACATTATACATAGCACTCTCTGCCCAAAATATAGCCAACCTAACTCTCCAAAATATGCATTATCAAAACAAACCAACGATCACGTCACTAAACCTTACATCCAAAATCTAGACCATACCATGCTACAACTCTGAAAGCGCTCCCCGACCCAAGAATCTATATACCAATATGAGCTTGCTTCCACCTATTTGCTATGACCCAACCACAGATAACACTACTGTTCATCCACGATACATACACTTCTAGCGATCCATTGACACGCATCACCAGAACATGAACAGCACAAGCAATCACGATCCCTTCCTAGCAGACACGACACGAGCCAAGGGGATATGGTGCTTACCGCTTGTTCATGTCGATGTCGGCCTTCTTGCAGACGATGTTGGAGAAGCGGCGGCCGATACCCTTGATGGAGGTGAGCGCGAACATGATCTTCTGCTTGCCGTCGACGTTCGTGTTC
This sequence comes from Olyra latifolia, assembly GCA_036346145.1. Classification (NCBI taxonomy): domain Eukaryota; kingdom Viridiplantae; phylum Streptophyta; class Magnoliopsida; order Poales; family Poaceae; genus Olyra; species Olyra latifolia. Next base: position 8,354,228 of record CM070529.1, read on the forward strand.
AGCAGACGCAGGATGTGCTGGAAATCCTCCCCCGCGATCAGCGACTGCAACCGCTACAGTTTGTCAGATCGGCCAACCCAGAAGCAAGCGGTGCAGTTGAAGGGCGGGAGAAGAGAAGTGAAGCTTACCATGGCGATGGCGGCGGCGGCGGCGGCGAGGCGCGGTGGCGGTGGCGGTGGGCTGTGGCAAAACAGGGAAGGTTTAGGCGGTGGATTGAGGGGAGCGCTTATATAGGCCTAAAGGGTCATGTGGAACCCTACGTGCTCTGGATCGGACGGCCATGAAGGATTTGAAGTGGAATCTAAGGGTCGTGGATCCGATGGTGGTCACTGTCCTCTTGGGCCTGATTAGGCCAGCATGAGGAGGTACCACTCGGTCGAATTTTTTTAATTAATATTTATTTTAAATATTTTTTCAAAAATAATGTAGAAAAATTAAAATTACAACTATAGGTGCCCGTCGCCTCAATCTCGGATGATCGTCCCATATCCGAGCGATAGGGGCCACTAGCCGTCACCCCGTGACTAGCCATCAGCCCCGTCGGCGTGCCCTTTTAAGCCCGCTGGCCTCCCATCTCCCTCATTCTCACTGAGCGCCCCTCATTTTCAACGAGCGAGCGAGGCCAAGAGCAGAGCCAGAGCCGGGAGGAGCAGAAGAGAAGAGAAAAGAAAAGAGATGAGAGGAAAAAAACAGAGGTGAGGAAAAAAGAGAGGAAAAAAGGAGAGGACCAGATATGCCGAGGTGTGCAAGCGGAAAGGGAAAGGGGAAAGCAAAGGAAGTGGCAGGCGCATGGGATTGGCCACGCAATTCAGCGTATCAGGATCTCTTTATACCTCATGGGGTTATCTTACCGATGTGCATGTGCGAAAATGATTGCAGACTTGTCCGCTCTTGGAAAATTCCAACTTAGAAGAGGAGTTACTAGAAGTGCCGCAACTACGTCTTTGACCCACCGGAGAAGAGCTTGAAGAATCGTCCGCTGGTATTAATCATGCGTATTTTGTAATATTTCAACATGAAACATTGCTAATTTATGTTCCATGCAGTCGCCTCCGCAACTATGTGAATTTTAGCAGTGGTTTGACATAGAGATCAACCCTAAAGACCAAAGACTCCTTGATCAAGCCAACCGGGACAAAGAGTTGAGGCGGCAGCTTCAAGAACAGCGTGACACCGCACACGAGGAGGCACGTAAAAAGGAGGCGGAGGAGAAGGAGGCCGAGAGACAGAGGAAACGAGAGAGGGCACGTCGTGCCAGAGAAGGCCCACCAGAGGCATAGGCGAAAGGGAAGTGGCCTCGATGCACTCAGTAGACGTGAACCTGTAACTATCGTTTTCCTAGTTCGTGATGCTCCACCCAGTTTGAAGCCATAATAAAACGTGTGGCCTATCTTACTTTCAACAGAAACTTCTGCCGTAAGAATCGCCCTCCCTCTCCTATCCTCATTTTGGTCTAAACAAATTCCGGATCATGAGATTTATCGCGGAATGTGTTAACGGATCGAAAAAGGCACGCAAGGACACGAAAACCTAAAATTGCGGCAACTTAGGGGTTTTCATAGCCTCGCGAGGCCCACCGGATGCGTCCTAAAAATTACCGAAAAAATCACGGGTGACCTACGCAACGCAGACTACCACCTATCTATGGGCAAGTAGCATGGAAGATGTCCCAGGAGGAATATGCGAAAATCAGAATAGGCACACGTGGGCACAAAACCCTGAAATTGTGGCCACTTAGGGTTTTCGTAGCCTTGAGGGGCCCACCAGATGAGTCCCAAAAATTAACAAAAAATCACAGACAACCTATGCAATGCAGGCTACCACTTAGCTATGGGCGAGCAGCTCAGACGATGCCCCAGGAGGAATGTGCGAAAATCGGAAAAGGCACACGCTGGCACAAAACCCTGAAATTGGGGCTACTTAGGGTTTTTGTAGCCTCGCGGGGCCCTTCGGATGCGTCCCAAAAAATTACCCAAAAATCACGGGCGACCTACACAATGCAGGGTACCACCTAGCTATGGATGAGCAGCTCGGATGATGTCCCAGGAAGAATGTACAAAAATTGGAAAAGGCACACGTGGGCAAAAAACCCTAAAATTGTGGCCACTTAGCGGTTTTCGTAGCATCTCGGGGCCCACCGGATGTGTCCTAAAAATTATCAAAAAAATCATGGACAACCTACGCAATGCAGGCTACCACCTATTTATGGGCGAGCAGCTCGGATGATGTCCCAGGAGGAACGTGCAAAAATCGGAAAAGACACACATGGTAATAATGGAGACTGATAAGGTAAAAAGGTTCGCTAGCACTAAGTTAACATAGTTAGACAACATGCTGCTGAAGGGAAAAGTATAAAAAAAAAGTAAAGTATAGATGGACAACATGTCACTCATGGCCACGCTTCCTAATTTGGTTCGTGGGGTACGTGAGTGGTGATGAAGGACGGACGTCCCTCCTAGGCGTACCGTGCGTCACAGGAGTAGAGAAGTCGGGCTGGGACTCGGGTGTGTCCTGGTATGGTGCTCCGGACAGCTGAGAGGGGCCGAGAAACTTGCTCGACAGGTACCCCGCAACATCGAACGCTAGGTTCGCCCGGTCATCGTCATCCATGTCGCCGTAACCACACTGGGGTCCTGGAGGCCCGCGAGACAAAGAAGCCCCAGCATCACCCCACTCCTCCCACTCTCCCCACTGCTATTGTGGGAAGGCGGCCTCGCCGTAGGCCACAAGGACTCACCGTAGCCGACGTTTTCCCGTAGGAGATGTCTCCCACGTCTCCCACGGGGAGGCACGAGCATGGCTCCACGAGGAGCCACCGGGGAAGGCCGAGGTGTTGGCCCACGGGGAGGTGGTGCGCTGCGTCCGACAACATATCTGTGCCCCCAGCAGGAGGCCAGGTGACACAATTGCGTTGGCCTGTCGAGGATCTGCTACCAAGCTACCTCGTTCTCACCGGTGGTCACCTGGAGGCCCGTCCGGACGCGCGCCAACATGGACGTAGCCTCGACGTGCAGCTCCGCTCTAATCTGCACCTGCATGTAATACTGGTTTGATATGAGAAAATTTACATGAAAAAGATGTACCCACAAAGATTCGAATGTGACACATACCGCGTAGTTGTCCCTTTCGGCCATCTGAGAAGGGTACGTGTCCGACATCGATGCCTCCCGGGCGACATACGGTGCCGGTGTGTACCCAACCTTGAGCCGAGTTTGCGGCGTGAACCACTTCATGTAGTCCTCGTACGTATCATGGTCGTAAGCTCGGTACTCGATGACCTTGTCCTCAAGTGCGTCGTTCCACTGCTATGCCCATGGCTACATGCGGTGCGCGAACAACGTACCTGCTGCAGCCCCCATCCGGGTCATCCTGCAATGGAAAAACAAAATTTTACAAACAATATCCATTCGCCGATACTTCTAAGCAGTGTACTCAGGAGACTTACCTGTGAGTGCCATGTAAGGCAATGTGACGAGGCGACAAGGGAAAAGCCTAGAACAGACCGAACTGCCGCAACACTCGCTACGGCGAGTACTCCTCGACACACAGGTCGAAGACGAGGACCTTACGGGTGAACCAGAATGGCTGGTCCCGCATGCATAGCACGGAGTTCCCGTAAGGCACTTAGATGGCCACATCGGCCGACTGTACGGCGTCCACCGCACGTCCTCGTCGTTGAGGTGGTCGAACTCCCGAACGAACTCAAGGTGTGACCTCACCTGTCGATGCGCATATGACCACTGTGGGAAAAGAAAAAATGGTACATGTTATGACAGCATGTAAGTGGGAAATAAGAGACCAGAGAGCATACCTGCCGAACCCAATAGTGGCCTATGGTGGGCCAGTCCATCGGATTGTCAGCGTAGAGGTCCTGAGGATACGGCGCAGTGTCAACAAGAGGCCTCCGGACGGGGAAGCGCTCCTAGGACCACAACTGCAGCAGGAGGACGCAACCCGACATCGTCGCGTCCTGGTTCACCCAAGAGACAGTGTCGCACAGCCCTCGATACATCGCCGCGAGCACAGCCGAGGCCCATGACCATTGCTCCATTTGTTAACAACAACAAAGTTAGACACGTCCTGACAGAAGAGATTATGACGGAATGTCATGCCTCATGCTGCGGGGTGTCGGCGATGTACTGGGCATACTCGATCAGGTGCCGGTCCACTGTGTTCCCGTGCAAGGACGGGAACATCACCCAACCACAGCAAGAGCAGGTATGCCTCCAGGTGGCGGGCGACGTCCTCGTCCTCGGCGTGCAGGTGTATCAGATCGGCCTGCCACATTTGGTACCATATTATCAGCAACTTAGTGTGAAACCATTAAATTGTAATTAAGGAGGTACTAACCGTGAACTGAAGCAGCCACTGCTTCGTCGATCCGTGCCACTCACCATGCCTGAGAGGCACGTACGGGTCGCCCCACGGGTGTCGCTACACCTCGGCAAACCGCGTGGACAACTCCGCATGCCACATGATGGAGACGTCGTGCGGCACAACTGTAGGACCCGTATAGGGCAGTCCTAGTAGGTAGCACATGTCCTGTAACGTGGGAGCCATCTCTCCACAGGGCATGTGGAACGTGTGCGTCTCCGGTCTCCACCGGTCGACGAGTACGGCCAGCAGGGACCAATCGTACCCAAACCGTGGGACCTGTCTGTCCTCCTCAGGGCAGTGGCCTGCTTCACTATTTTGCATAGCGAAAGTAAGCCAGCCGCTCGTAACCTGCATGTAGTATGTAGCACCGTCAAATTTCAATGTACAGATAAATAAATATACTAAATAGAGTACAAGTCGTTGGCGGCTTACTGTGGAACCCAACATGGGTCAATGCGATGCATCTCATCCGGCACACAGTGCCGTAGTGTTCCGAGTTGCCTGTTCTAAACTGCGGACAACCTAGACCGGTGCGTCGCATCCACGGTCCGGTCCAGCAGCGCAAGACAAACATCACCACCACGACCAACTCTCGCCATTGGTGCCTGTTCCTGCATGGTTAGAAAGCAAGTAAAGTAAACAAGACAATAATTAAATGGTACACATGATTGTTGAGAATAATTAAATGGACAATAATTAAATGTTACATATTTAAATATATGTTCGATCATACACATAATATCAAAAATTACATGACATGGACAATACTTAAATGATACATATAGAAATACATGTTCGATCATACACATGAGATTTAGAATTACAAGGTACATATAAAAATAAAAATTACACCAGCCTCATATTAATGTAATTTGCTTGATCGACAGGACAACAAGGAGTACATGATACAAAGCAAAGTTCGTGGACTTAGTGTGTGCCTCGACGAGATATGGATGGCCCAGATTCTGATCCCATAGATCCTTGCATTCGACGACGCGCTTCGGACTCGTCCATATCGTTTCGAATGCCCTGGGTCCTTCGACGCCCGACCTTCTGCTTCAATATATGCATATCTGGTACCAATCGATGACCTGGAGGGGTGCTTCCGTGAACGACCCATCTACTAGGTACCCGTAGACCTTATGATACCACGTGTTGAGAACACTTTAATCGTAGTAATAGACGAAGATGTAAGGACGACATGATTGATGTGTCTCGGCGGCTGCGGCAATCACTTGTGAGCACGGCAAGTGCAGCAGCCATGGCTTCTGGCAGGAGTACTCGCAGTCAGCAGCTCGGAGTATGCACAGATGGGACGTCCTCTCGTGGTGGGCACATCTGCGACCGCGGTCACCGCAGTACACATGGTATCTCCGCTCCACGCCACTCTCTGGTGTCATGTGCTGTGTCTGCACCTTTCTTGTTTTCTTTGCCATGTACGTAGATGCAACCGCTAAATAGAAGAGTCATTTGTCCGACATACATATAGCAGACTTGTTATATCGTTCAATGAAATATCTTTGGGTACCTAACAAGACACCTTCAACTATACCCACCAATGGAAGACATCTCGTGCCTTTCATTACCCAGTTGTACACCTCTACCAGGTTTGTGGTCATTATTCCATAATGGGAACCGTCCTCATCATGCAATAGGGACCTTTTCTCCAACGGCTCGTATCGTATCCAATCCATAAAACTCCTTATGCCTGCCTTCGGCCTACACCGAATGTTTGGCGCGTCAGTTGGGAGCGCACACAAGGCTGTTGAGTCATCTCCTTGCTCGTGGTGGACCATAGGACTTTTTGATGAACTAGCAGTATCCCTTGGATTCAAGGATTGTTTCCTGGTTTGTTCATCCAATGTCCTCCATAGTGCGTCGAACTTCCTCTGTTAGTTCTGTTTGCATATCCGGTTGAACATGTTCATTAGCTCCTTGTTCCTGAACTGACGAAAAAAATTCGCACCCGTGTGCCTCATGCACCACCTGCTCTTCAGGTCTGGCCACTTTGCTGCTCCTACGATGTCGGACTCTTGTTGCATGTCCACGATCACCCTGAGCAACCCTGCATGTCGGTTATGGATGACACAAACATCAGGCTGATCCTGAACTACTGCCAGCTTGACTCTGTCAAGTAACCAGTACCAACTGTCCATGTTTTTCCCCTCCACGAAAGCCAATGCGACTGATAGAACCTGGTTGTTTGCGTTCACCACGATTACAATTAGTATCCGCCTCTTGTATTTCCCTATGAGGAATGTGTTGTCCATGTAAATGACCGGGCGGCATTGTCGGAACGCATTTATGCACGCGCTGAGGGCAAAGAAGGCCCGCTACAGGACCCACTTACCCGCATACACATCGTCCGCGGGGAACTTCATAAGGTCGATGAATGTACCTAGATTCCTATGTGACATTGCCCTGAGCAAGTGTGGAATATTCTCGTATGAAGCCTCGTACGTCCCGAACCGTATTTCTAAAGCTTTCCTTTTTGACCTCCACGCCTTTCCATAGCTAATCTTGTACTGAAATCTCTCCTCCACGGCTCTGATAATAAATCAAGGCTGCAGGTGCAGATTGTCCACGATCTAACCGTACAACACATTTGCCACCCAAGTGGACGAAAGATTGCAGTGTTCCTACTCTGCTTGCTCCAGTTCACAGTTATGTTCCGTCACTATGGAGCATTTCTAGTAGTCCTTCCACTTCCCCTTGTATGCATGCACCTGTCATGAGCACGAATCAACGACACACTTCACGTCATACTCCTTCTTGCTTGACTTCACTACCCAGAATTGCCACCGAAGAGACAGTGCCCAGTATTTCACTGCATCCATCATAGCCTCCTTATCTTTATATGTGGCCCCCGGCGTGACCTCGTTTTCATGATACTCCCATACATCACTGTTCCCTTCATTCATTGTTAGGTTTTCGAAATTATAATTAGTCCACGCCCCGAGGACAGGCACCTCAGGAGTATTGTCCTCTTCGTCCGAGTGTTCGCCATCAAGAACTTCCTCATCCGCACGATCCTCCTCTTCCATCATGTCAACTATGTCGTCCACCTCCTCGCCCTCATCGGCCACCCCCTCGCCTCCACGACTGTCTCCTCGCCACCGCCAATCTCGTGTCCCCCGTCCCTTGGCTCCTCCTCGTCTTCATTATCGCATTCTTGCATATTTCTCTCCCCCTCCATAGTATCTACCCCAACATCACGTACTTCCGACACCGATGGAGTTAACTGGTACCACTGTACCAGCAACATCAGAGGCCAGCCACGCTCTACGCAAATCCAACATAGCTCCTCCATATTGATGTCACGTTTACAGGAATCAACTCTCCATAAAAATAGTGTTGCGCATGGCTTACTATTGCTCTAACCACAGCCGACAAGTCTAGGCATCCAAATTGAACATCCGAAACATCCACTCCAACAAAGCCCTGTATGTCCTATCGCTCGGTCTAGATATCCCTCGTATGACTCTTGAAAATGCTAACAAATCCACTCCATCTGCCCCCTGTGCTATCTCCTCATCTCCATAAAATATTTGAAAATAAAATTTCTCCGACATGCTACCTACAACGTCAGACCAAGAAATTCATTAGTTCTCCATCTACCCGCATCATGCATTACCATATAATTGTACATTATCCTATGTCATAGATTCACTTCTCTTTATTTCTGCTATATATTTGTAAATATTTTTTACTCTACTTTTAGTCGTTGTGACACTACTAACTTCTAACGACATCTAACATTCTATCATGCTAACAACATACGATATGTGACTATCCTACCATGTTTTTCAATATTACTCTAAAATACAATATATAAAAGTATTGTGATCCTACTGGTAATTACAGCTATAAATTATTAATTGAGCTATCATATTTTTTCCATACGACACTACTACTATAAATTATTAATTTTTTCTAACCCTAATAAATAAAAATCTACATGATAAATCGTACTTCGTTTAATTTCTACATTGCATGTATTGATTCTTTACCCACATAACATATGGCTATCCTACCATGTTTCATAATAATATTCAAATTTCACTACTAATAATTCCTACGACGTTATATTTCTAAGCATTGTATAATACATTATTTGCGGGAAAAAATTTTTCGGGCTTACCTCCGCGAAATGTCGGATCTTCTTCCTTCTCTTCTTCCCTTCCTCTCCTTATTTTCTCTCTTTTTTTTCTCTTTTTTCCTCTCTTTTTCCTCTCTTTTCTTCCTCTCCTCTCTTTTCTTTTCTCTTCTCTTCTTCTCCTCCCGGCTCCGGCTCTGCTCTTAGGCTCGCTCTCTCGATGAAAATGAGAGACGCCTAGTGGGAGAGGGAAAGCTGACGCTTTTATGCCCACCTATCGCCCTTGCAACAGGCGATCGCCCCATAGTGGGGCGATAGATAGGGCCCACCTACGCTGGTTGTAACGGCTATGTCCCTGACCGTTAGGGGGCTAACGGATATGTCTCCTATCGCTCGGACATGGGGCGATCGCCCCAATTTGGGGCGACGGCCGCCTATTTTTGTAATTTTTATTTTTCTATGATTATTTTTTAAAAAGATTTAAAATAAATATTAAATTTAAAAAATTCCCACTCGATCCATATAACTCCATCTTTTCTTTCTTTATATTTTTTTAGAAAAAGTCTAATTTGTGCTTTGAACTATTAAACTAATCTGGTTTTCTCCTTTAACTCTAAAATCGGGCAACCCAACCCTCAAACTCTTCATACCAAAAAAATTACCCCCGAGCTAAAACCACCTCGGCTTTGGCGTACGTGGTGTCCTAGTTAGCAGGGTTTTCTACAAAATAAATTTTAGAAAAATCTAATAAATTATAAATCATAGGAAGCTCAAAAAAAAAAATATCTACAAATTTCAAAAAAAAAAAGTGTAGAATTCAAATATACATTAAAGATAGGATATTTGTGCGTAAGTTATATGCAAAAATTTATATTTTGTGTCAGAGTGTCATTTATTGATTAAATAAAGCACGTATTTGGGGAAATTAGTTTGGATTCTTGGAAAAATGGAGAAAATTATTTTGGCTTCTTGGAATAATGGATAAATTAATAAACTTGAAGGATGTTAGTTTGACCTTTGAATTTGAATTTGTATGAATTAAAATTCAAAGGTCAAACTAGCATCCTTCTATCTTTCTTAGTTTTCTACGGATTCAAATTCAAAATTTACACTAACATTCTTCCATTTTTCTTAGTTTCTCCAATTTTCTAACAAGCCAAGCTAATTTTCCTTAAAATACTTGATTTATTTAATCAAATAAAAGACCCTATAAAACAAATATAATTTTTGGCATATAAGTTTCTATAGAAATATAATATTTTTATTTTATATTTGGATTCTGCACATTTTTCTTAATTTGTATAAATTTGTATTTTATTTTTCTAAGTTTCCTATGATTTTTCATAATTTATTTTCTGGAAAATTTTGTTTACTAGGTTGCCACGTGAATCAAAACTGGGATGGTTTCAACTAGGGGGAGGGGGGATTTGTCCGATATGAAAAGTTCGATGATTTGGTTGCTCGGTTTTAGAGTTATGGGAGGAAAACCGGATTTACCCAATAGTTAAAGGGGCAAAATGAACTTTTATAAAAAAAAATATAAAGAAAGAAAAGATGGAAAACCGGATTTAGCTAATACCAGAGCCTATCTGTTCTTGTTTTTTTCAAGGTTGAATTGAACGTTTGATAAGGTTAGTTCAAAAGCATCAGGACCTGGATGTGGTTAACCCCTTAAGCTCATTGGTTTAAATTATGGCATTCTGAGGACAAGAAATCCAGAATGCACACAAGTAAATGGTGACCAGCATGCTCTCGCTATTTTTACATGTACATTAAACAATATTTAACCCCAACTTAAGCTACCAAACGGCTAGACCCTGTCGTGCTAGCTCCCAGCCGATTCCGTGTTCTTCTTTTTAAGCATCATCATCTACGTTGATAGTTTCGTTCATTTTCTTTAGTGAATTTCCATTATTTATTTATTTTTGACAGACTAAGCACCCAGACAGCTTCCACGCTTTCAACAGGACCTCACAAATACATACACTAACGGAATTTCAGCCAAGATGCCCAATCATCATCAAGAATTCCAAATTGAGAATCAACGAGGGAACCATGCGTACCAAAAGGATGGATTATATATGTTTATGCAAACCAAAAGGATGGATTTTATATATATATATATATATATATATATATATATATGTACTGTACATGGTAGCTTCGAAGGTTTATACGTCTTTTTCTTCAGCCTGCTTACTGGCCATCTTCAAGGGATTAAAGAGAACAAAAAATCCCTGCTATGTATGTACACAAAAAATTGACCCAGTTTGTGGGTTCTATAGACCTTCTCTGGTGCCAAACTGCCAACTACTTTTGCCGACTGCAATGTTCATTTTTCTCTCTTACAAGAACAGCTTAAACAGAAAGTTCACTAGATACACTATGTTCACTTTTCCCAAGCTCATTAGATGAACATGAACACGGATCCACTTTCCCTGGAATAGCAGCCAGATAACTGGAATTAGATTTATCTTCAGGCTTCTGCTCTGCAACAATGCTTTCAGCAATCAATATTCCATCTGTTTCTGAATATTTCACTTCTTGAGTTTTCTCGGTTTCAGCTATACATTGCATGTTATCTTCATCAACTCCTGGAGATGTATGTAAATTAACATCATCCACGGATAATGGAGATGTCATCTCTGGCGTTTTTTCTCCTAGAGCAGAAGGCAGGTTGGCTGTCAGACCTGCAGAGCTCCCAATTAAAGCAGTCTCATTATCCTTGGTTTCAAGATCACCACCCACAGAAAATTCACGAGAAACGTGAACAGGTGTCAGGGATCCATTTGCTTCACCAAACATTGGAGCATCCATCTTATCACATCCAACATCATTAACTGCATGAACGGCAGAGCACTATTGATAAATAAATCTACAGCATTACAACACTTCACAAGCTAATTGGAGAAATTATTCTTAGAATAGTCAGGTATTTTCACCTGGCCTAGCAGTTGTCTGTCGATTCACTGTGCCTGTTGGCAGCAAACGCTTCTCTAGAAGACCAGTACCATGGATAATCAAGAGATTCAGAGACTTGATTTTTTGTTTCTTGGAAGGTTCAACTGGCTTAAAACCAAAAACTGTAGTCCAAGTACTCTGCAGTTCAGGTATGGCAGGTATTACCAGTCTCCGAACATTGAGTGTGCGAAGGACCTAGAAAAGAACAAAATTAACCCAAAACATGTTAGAAGTTCATGTGGAACAAAACAATACATACACAGGCATATCCAGTTACCTAAAAAACTTTTGGTTTGATAACGCAGAATCTTGTTGAAGTCATACAAAAGGTTAAAGCTTGATGTGAAAGTAATCAATTAAGGGCCTGTCTGGGTGGGGAAGCTATAACTTTTGTCCATAATCTGTTTCTTGGCTTTCCGACTAAAAAGCAGTTGTAGCTGATGAGTGATGACTATATATTTTGCCAAGAGGCCATTTGGTAGTCTCAGTTGGCTATTTTGAGTTATAAAATGTCAAAAAATCCCCTAATGTAAATGATGATCTTTACTAATTTCTTTAATTGGATTACTAGGTTATCTATAGTACGCTGGATAGAAAAGTTTCTACTAAGAATAGGGAGGGAGGAAAAAAGGCAATATGAAATGAACAAAATTATTCACTAACCCAACATGCAAACACAACTAATGAATCGGCAGCAAGGTAAGGAGGGGCAACAGAGGGGTCAAGACTGACAGTGGTGAGGTCGGAGCCTCGGAGTGGACAGGGTGGTATTGCCATGGTGGCAATCAGCCAAAATCAAGCCGAGGGTTGGGGTAGAGGCGACAAGAAGGTTGGGGGCCAATGGTGCGAAGGTTTGAGTGAACATGTAGGAGTACCAAGCGGTACTTGCCTGCAAAGAGGCAAGGACAATGGCAGGGAAGCAGCTTGGGGATGATGACAACAGCGATCGGCGATGCAAAGCGAAGAAATGAGGCAGATGAAGGCTGCAGCCAAGGGTGCTGGATTGTTGTTAGTGTGGGAGAAGGCAAAGGTGAGACTGCGGAAGGAGGTAGGAGTGGCTAAGATTTATTTTTCCTCAAAGGGGTATATGTCATGGATGGCATGGTGGGCAATTTCTACCCAAAAGCCCCTAGAAACTGCCTAAGGTGACCTTTTGCTTTAGAGTAATTTGAATTATGTGTGCCAAAAGCAGTGCAGAAAAAAGTAAATAAAAAAGGGGGGCCTAAGGTATGAAGTTTCCTGATTAGTATAGATTGCAGATCTCACAAATTATTTGAATTATGTGTGCCAAAAGCAGTGTGGGGGAAAATATCTGCAATTTATGCTATTTTTTGAAAGCCAACCTTAGTATAGATTGCAGATTTCACAAATTTAAATTATTTGAGGAGACACTCAGAGACATGTTGGTCCCACAACTACATGATCAAATCATTTTTTAGCAGACATACTAGGGTTGCTTGCAAAATTACATGACAAAATCTGTGTATAACATCATTTGCTTACATGAAGGTGAACTGGAATAAAACAGGGGAAGTTATCTTTCAAGGCCATGAAGCAAGAAAGTACCAATTCTAATTACAAAATGAAAAAAAACATTGGACATCAAATAACAAGAAGCCAGTCACATGGCTGTGCAACACAAATAAGAAAATATATGTCCTTACCAATTCTATTGCATCGAGTAGTCGATGGCACATCCCTTGGCGCCTATACATGCCCCTTGTGCCTATGAATGGCATCTCTGCCAAGTCAGTTCCATGAATCCTGATTTTTGCAGGAAGCAAATTAAAAATTTTAGGACTGAGGTTCAGTTAAAATTGAAAAATGTAGATCAACAAAAGAAAGGGGCAAGTGTGTAGGTCTGAAATATTAATGCATCATGCCATCATGAGTAACGGTTGCTCTTAAGCATGAATGAGGAGCCAATATATCTATTCTTGGAAAATTACAAGTCCAATTGCAAGTCAAACTTCAAAACCAATAGATGATTAACTGCATATATGCTGCAGACAAAAGTTTATTTGAACAATCATGACAGAACATAAGATGGGGGTTACTAAGGCCCACATGCTAATATAAAATCTTATTAATAAGCCTATATGCTGCTCAAAAAAGAAGTTAAACAGTATTTGCGTCCAAAAGTTTCACCTGACAGTTGCTGTGGATATAACTTCATCTCCCCGCTCCAGAATAAATGTATAGAAGCCACTAAAATTTAAACGACTGAAATCCGATCTGAAATAGAATATTACAGAATAAATGACAGCCTAAAAGAATCATGGTATGCTCACCAAAATAAAACTTTCTACAGCACATTAACAGTACGTTAAAACTTTTATGTTCAGATACCGTTACGGACTCAAACTGACATCTTCTCCAAAATTTATTAACTTTGACGGACAGCAAAGATTAAGGAAATAACATTCCTAGCTTTGGACTTTCATTCTAAATGCAGCTAGTCTGGCTAGGTGGGATGCATTTCATTCATCTTTGTTCTTATGATAAACCAAGAAGGCAAAGGCATACTTACCCACAGTTATATATAACATTGTGAATTATATTAATCCCACTTCTGTCATCAATGTGTGGCAGAAAGCACTCATCCATAACTGAGAAAGCAACAGCAGTCATGGAGTTGCAATGTACCAACAGTGCTTTCTTTTTTGGGGGTGCAGCCTCAAAATCAGCGAAACAACGGACCAGACTCCAGGAAAATCCAGCTTCAATATCATTCTTCACCCCAAGAAGCTTTTTCAGTTGCTTATAAATCTGTTTTGTTTCAAACAACATAATAGCATTAGGGTTCATGCATTCCAACAATCAAAATGAACATGGTCAACTAAAGAATAACAAGTACGATATTTTCAGTAAGACTTAATTAGCAATCACTAATTGAGATATATCATGTGATTAGTAAGCACATGTTTTATAGGTTGATACATATGTTGGACAACTGAATGCTATGGAATATTTTATTAGCACAACAGAGATTTATGGATGGTATGCATCAGTTGCAAACTTGCTAGAGATTTATCAATACTGTGCATCAATAGAACCCATAAAGAGTATGAAGCTAGCCAGCCATGTTAGAAGGGAGCAACAGCAACCAGATGATGATGACAATTACGGCGAAAATTTATATATGTTGGCCAAGAAAATCTAAAATGTCAAGAACAGACAATAAAACTCAAAATGCATCGCATAATAACATGTAAGTATGTAACACTATGATGTATAGGTAAAGTGGCAGCATGTGGGTCCAAAATTATACATTCTAGAGATACTGCAGGTTATGGGAATGGAATATGCAAGAGATTTTTTATAGCTGTAGATTACAAACAGGAAAATATCATTTTCACTGGATTAATGGGCACACATCCAGACTCATATGTATACATCCCAGCACCTCTGGGAGATTTGTATGGGATATATTCCAACTAGAGGTAGCCAAAAACATCATTTCGCTACATTAATGGGCACACAACCAGGGCCACATGTTTATATTCCAGCACCTCTTGAAAATTTCATGTCACATTCCCAACATACAGAAGTAGCAAAAAACAGCTACCTTTTGAGTTGACACACAAGAGAAAAACAACAAAGGTTAGTATGGGTGACTAAACAAATTTGTTGTATACAATTAAACTGCCAGACACTTAGCCACGTGTAAGGTAATGATAAGTGATAAACTGCTAGCATAAGCATGCAGGGAGATGTTGCTATGGCATAATGAGAGGGGATCAACCAAGTGACCAATACATAAATTGATGCAAAATAGCTAATAAGATTTTCATAAAAAAAGGGGGAAAAGAATTAAGTCGCATTTCATACCTTCCTACATCCTGGGCTGCAAAAGCAATCAGTTGAGGTACCAGGTTTTATAGAAATAGAGTCTTTACCAGTTCCAGGTGCACAAACTTTGTGATCTGCAACATTAGCGTTTAAGACATTGCCCAAGTGCACAAGCTTTTGTGTGCGTGCAAGTGTGTGTGTGTGAAGGAAGGGGAGAGACCACGAGAGAGAAAGGGAGAGGTTTGCATATCATGATCCTTACATTTCCTTGAACATTGCAAGCAAGAAAGTAACTCAGTAAAAGGTGATGTCTCATCATGGGCAGAACCGCAAAACCTACATATACAGCTACGACAATACCAATCTCCAGAAGGCATCTGCTGAGACAGTTGGCACAAAAATAAATATCAACATGAAATGTGACAACAGAACAGAAGAATGAACATTCTGCGAAAGATATAAGCAAATTGAATAAATTAGCATACCATACTAGCAAGCAGATATATGAGAACTGATAATCTGAAATCAAGGGGACGGCTATAAGCAATTGCAGTCTAGCACAGCTAGCATCTCCCAAATTATGCTGCCCCCAATGTTCAGATAATTATTAATGTAAGAGTCTGTTTGGCACTTCTGTGGATTATGATAATCTTGTATGGTTCAACCACGTTAGACATTTGGGTGTATGGCTATCTCCTTTTTTCTTAATCAAGTAGCAAAGATGAAATGTAAGAAGAAAACCATTGGATAATATCTTATTTTAATCTAATTTACCAAACAGTGTTAAACTTTTTATCAACGTCTTTTTTCGCAACAGCTTCAAAAAATAAGCATCACACAACATAATAACCACAACCCATAACTTTGTGTTGAGAACAGTGCATTTTCAGATGATCTATATTCTGTATTAACTTTGATACAAATACAATTAGCAAACTAAATACAGGGGCATACTTTCTCCTCTATTTTATTGGAAAAAATAATAATATGACTACTCCTGCGCATGATATATGTGTATGCTCACCTCAATTCCCAAGCAAGACAAGTGAAAAGTTGAAGTACAGCGATCGCAGCAGATCAAGTTACCACCATCAGCACAAATGCCACAGGTATCATCATCCGGATCATCACCAGGTTCTATCTTGTAAAATCCCTTCTTTTCAATCTGTGCTTGCT
Organism: Olyra latifolia; assembly: GCA_036346145.1. Taxonomy (NCBI): domain Eukaryota; kingdom Viridiplantae; phylum Streptophyta; class Magnoliopsida; order Poales; family Poaceae; genus Olyra; species Olyra latifolia. The sequence goes on from CM070529.1 coordinate 8,370,630, forward strand.
TCTCCCATGCATCAAGCAAGCATTGCAACAATGAAGTCTCACCATCATCTAGAAAGATGTTTGCATAAGACTGCTGCTCTTTCGAACCAGCATGAAGCTCAAATTTTGTGATTGTGAGAACCTTAGAACAGCATCCACAGTAAATACCTTCCTTAGTAATTCTACCCTCCAACCTTGCCCGTGTTCCATTCTTATTTATGTATTTGACCTTCGCATCTTCAGAAACAACCCCCAGATCTATCATCCATGATAAAACTGTCCGCTTCCATTGGTAAGGAATATAATCATCCATGCCATCATCCATATTATGAGTACTGCCTCGGACAAGAAGCGCACATCCCCGATTCTTGATCTTTATCCTATGTCCATTTTTTTCGTACTTGTTTCTAGAACTTTTACCAGCAAAGGTATCTTTTAAGCTTCTTCTGCTGCCCACATACTTCTTTTCAGCAACATGTTCTTTCCTGGTCCTTCTTTTCAGCACATTCCTTCGCAGCATTGCTAGATCATCCTTAGATATGGTATGACAAGAAGTATCTGTAACACCTGGTTCAAGATTATTAGGTTCGGTTGAACGATCTGTATGCTTTTCACCATGTTGATTTTTAAACTGCTCTTGGAACACTGCATAAGCCTTAGTTATTGACCAATAGCCAGTTCCTTGTGGAGAAACATAAACAGAATCTTCATAATCTTTGCTTTTCCTACGCCTTAGATCAATTTTCCATCCATTATCTAAAAGCATGCGCTTTATCTGATCCCTGAGTTTCTGCTTAATTGAGTTACGAGGTCCTTTCCTTGGCATCTTCATGCCATGCTTCTTGTTTGCAGAACCAGATGTGCCATGCAGTTCAACTACCTTCGATTTTGCTTTCTTGGATAAATTATCCGGTGACCCTTTATGCTCAAGCAATCTCTTTTCTCCATTCTTGTCTTCACCTAATTTAATGTTTCCATCTTTCAGATTCTGTAAGGCCTGATAATGGCCTTCTGAGGAGATCTTCAGCTGTGCCTTTGAATTTTGCTGTTTCATTCTCTGGCCTAAAGAAACTCCCACAACGCTTGGATCACTTTTCCTCAATGTGATGGAAGAGACTAGCTTTTCGGTAAATCTCTTCTCACCGTGTGTATCCTTCTCTTTGAACTCATCAAGGACACTATTTTTCTTCTGATATCGTCTATAGCCATCATTGATTTCCTCTTCCACCTTATTCTTCCTTGCTAGAATCTTGTCAGTACCAGTTTCTACATTCACTGTGCAGTTCTTCGTCAGCCCCTTGTCATCGCCACTTTCCCTGTCCACCTTGGTTTTCTTTGTTGGAGTATTGCCATCACTGATCACCATATCCACCATACTAGTCTTTGCCAAAATCCTGCCACTCTCAGTTTCCCCATTTACCCTAATATTCTTGGTAAGAAGCTTGCCACCACTGATTTCACTGACCACTTTATTATTGTTCTTCGGCAGGAGCTTTAGAACACCACCTTTTGTCAGAATCTTGTCATTACCAGTCTCCTCCACCTTAGTGCTCTTCAACAGAACCTTGCCATCACTAACTTCTCCATCCACCTTAGTCTTCTTTGGCAGAATGCCATCACCAGCTTCTGTGACCGCTTTATTGTTCTTTGGCAGGATCCTTAAAACTCCACTTTTTCCTTGCACCCTTATGACCTCCTGTCGGCCAGAGTCAACCAAGCTTCCCTCGTTGGTCTTCAACAGCATCCGTTTCTCATGTTTTGGGGGCTCCTTCACCTTTGAGCCACTGGTTGCCTTCATCTCCGCCCCACCTTTCTCATCAAGAACCCTCCCTGCCCTTACCTCTGGCTTCTCAAACCGCCATTTTGGGAACCCTGGGCGCAGCATTTTCCCACCAGTTCCATCCTTAGATACACTTCCATCGGTTCCACCACCACCACCATGGACAGCCTCAATTCTGATCGTCTTGGAATCAGGTTGTGAGCTACTCATGTTCAGCTCGTCACCGTTATTCTTGTCTGAACCTTCTTCTTTGGTAGACTTAGCCCCAGAACGCTTCTCAGGACCAACAACCACCAGCTTCAGCCCTGACGTATCACCACCACTTCGAACGCTGGCGCCGGCATTGTTCACGGCGGCGGCCTCACCCTTCTGCCGCGTCGAGATGTAGAACTCCTCCGTCTCAGAGTCGCTTGACTCCAGCACCAGCTGCCTCTTCCGCCCCTTCCTCGCCACCACGGCCTTCGAGCAGTCACCCTCCCCATCCGAGCCCATCTACAACCACCACAAACCGATCCAAAACCTCCCCCTAACAGCTTAAACTCCTCGCTCCAAAACCATCGACGAGCGCCCCTGAATCAAAAACCACGAGGAAGAACTCGATTTTTGAGCGCCCAGGCAATCCACGACCAACCCTCGATCGAAACAACTCCCAAAAAAGAAGCCCAAAAACCTTCCGCGGCGGCGCGGCCTCCGGCCAGCACGGACGGAGCCGTCCCGGATCGGAATCCCGCGTAATGCGGTCGAGTAGGGGCTCACCTGGATCGGAAGGAGGCGGTGCAGACGGCGGAGGGATCGTATTGCGGCGGCGAGGGGTAGGGTTTCGGGGATCGCGAGAAATTTGGGGGCTGGGAGAAGACAAGGAGGCGGTTCGTGGGTGCGTCGCGGGATTGGCCAGCTCACCTGGTTCTCGCTCTTCTCGTCGGAAATGGGGTTCGGAGAGGGGCCTGTGACAGTAATAAATTTCATTTGCTGCGCTGTTGTTGTGTGCACATAGGCCCCTATGAAGCGTGGAAAATTTAGTTGGTTGATACTCAACCGTAGAAAAATTGACACTCAATTGGACTCACTTTCTGCTAGCGATACTATAGCAATGAATTATTTCGTCTAGTGATATTTTCACCTATTTCCACTAGTTTTCCCTATTCCCCCCCTTTTTAGCCCTTTTGACCTATTCACCGAACCGTTTTACCCCTGCCTGAGGCCTGGGGCGGCGGCAACCGGTGATGCAATGGAGGCGGCGGCTTCGGGCTCCCAAGGCTGAGCATGGCAGGGACTGCGGCTCCAGGCCAAGGACGCGACGAAGGACATGGCGCGAGGTTAGGCAGCGGCGATGGAGGCAGACAAGATGGCGTCGGCTGGCGGCGTGGTGTTGGGCCAGAGCCGGCAGTGTCGGTGAGGATGGTGAAGACGCGTCGATTAGCAGGCAGTGAGGCCGACGGTGACGGGGAGGAAGGCAGTGACTGCAGGTGGCAGCGACGAGGACGGGATCTAGGCGCGGCGTGCTAGAGGCGTGACGGCGAGGCAGCCCCAGGTGTGGGGGCAAGGCAACGCTAGGCCCGATGGTGAGGCAGCGCGAGGTGGCGCTAGGCGCAAGGCCCGACGGCAGCGACAGTGAGCCACAGGGGAACTGTGGCGGCCAGCCAGCCAGCAAAGCAGCGTGGCGGCGGCGGCTCCCGATCGTGGTGGCGCGGTTGCCGGCGCGATCTGCGAGGAATAGTCGCGTCTTGTGACCTCGCGGTGCGGCAACCGAGTCGGGGCAACATAGGGGCTAGCGTGGCGGCCCGGCAGCACGCAGGGACGAGTGAGAGGCGGCAGCATAACGGCCCGGCGCGGTGTAGCGGTTAGCATGGCGACTGGTGGCCACGGGTTCACGGCGGCGCAGAGGTGGCCAGGCGACACAGTGGCTGGGGCGGCACGGTGGCCGAGGCGACGTGATGCTGGTGTAGAAACAAGAAGAAGAAGCAAAGGGAGAGAGAGAGCCAAGCCTTAGGCAAAGGCAAAATGGTCCGGTTAATAGGTCAAAAGGGCTAAAAAGGGGGAAAAATAGGGAAAATCAGTGGAAATAGGTGAAAATGTCACTAGACAAAGCAATTCGTTGCCATAATGTCACTAGCAGAAAATGAGTCTAATTGAGTGTCAATTTTTTTCTAGTCATCCAATTGAGTGTCAGCCAACTAAGTTTCCCATAAAATGTAGAGCAATTCATAACTTGCCACTTTAAAAAGTTGCTCATTATCCACTTTTTCGTGCCTCCATTATGTTTCGGAGGCCTATGTCTCTGTAGAAACTGTCTACTTAGAATTGCAACTGTGCAATTTTGTGTCGGGAAGTGCTACCATGTCTCGATAATAGATTCTCCCTGTCCTTGTTCGGGTGACGGGACCCATGGATGCCTATCCTCGCTACCCTAGCTGCAACTCCTAGGCCTAGCCTCTCACAAGTTGCCATCGTCATCGTCGTCGTCGTTATGGCTCTCTAGATTTGTTGTTGTATCTTCCTCAGAACCACGTTGTCCCCGTAGCTTTCTTCGAGCTCGATCACTAGCCCGACTACATTTTCCTTATGACCGCACCGCCGTTGTAGCTTCCGTAGAGCTTGGCCACCATTGTTGAAGCTCCCACATGCCGCCTTCGATGTCACTGCTTCCTCTCGCGTTCCAACTCGTGCAACTTCCACCGGTCCCTATCGCGCTCTAGCCATGCGTTGGTATTTGCACTGAAAGTTGTATCGGCTAAATACACGTGGGCTTAGCGCTTTGGATCCTCGTTAGCACTAAAATCTAGGGTTCAAATCGTGCTAGCCGATTTAATCCTACAATTGGCAAGAAAAGACGTAATCAAATTTAGATAGGCGATTAGATCTTAAAATAGAGTGAACCTGCAATACTTTAGGACAACCAAAAGGAATAGTAGATTCAAAGGATAATAAAGCTATCGGTTTAGATCATATCTAAATCAATATGTTCAAGAGGTAAACAATCTACAACTATGTTGGTGAGATCAACAAAGTAGTAGAAAGAACATAAACAGACTATCAACTAGCCGATTAGATCGTCTAGCTAATAGAACGAAGGAAGGATAAATAGACTATCGTCTAGATTAACAAGTTAATCAAATCAATAGAACGAGAATAAACAGACTATCGACTAAATAGCAAGCTACAAACCGATAGAACCTAACCCTTTGCACGAAACGGCGATGCGCAATATATCGGCAAAGATAGTATTTTGATAAACCAAGCGAGAAATCGAACTTAACTAAGACAGCACTCACATGGTTGTACCTTGAAGTCGATCGAGAAGACGATGCGCAACAAATTGATCGAAAGCAAAATACAGCGAAACTAAGTTACTGCTACACCTAGGAATTAAAAAGACGATTACATTGAAATAGTAGATTGATTGGTCAGAGACTTTTTCTCGATATATAGGTTGGGCATTTATACCCAATACATGGGCTCGATACAATACGACTCTAACTCTTAGTGTCAGGACCCACAAAATGGAGTCGAGTCCCTTCTGTGCTTTACCTGTACTAGTCCCTAGATCAGGTAGCTAGTACACACAGATTCCAGGTCTTTGGATCATTGCCATTACAATTCGAACAAATATTACATCAGAATGCATTACAAGGCGCTAAATCAGAGTACAAAATTCAGGCACGCAGGCCTTACACAACGGAGGTCTAACATGCAGCGGAAGTCTTAACAGTCTTCTATAACTCCAAATGAAAGAGGCAAAATACAACAATCAATCCCACAGGCGAGCTGTAGTAGTGTCCTAGGCATCGAGGAAATCTTTGTCTTGAATCCCGGCAGTGCAACCTTCACCTTGGTACATCTCTTCCTCGGGATACCATTATTGATCACAATCTGCTCGTTGGAATGAGCAGCCCCGCATGAAAGACGAGGGTGAGTATACTTTATACTTAACAAGCAAGGTTGACTAAATACAACTAAGGCTAACAAAGGAAGGGTAAGGGTTCATTTTGCATAAAGCCAGTTTTACAAGTTTTTCCTAAGATTTTGCAAAATGATTTGAAATGTGTTTGAGGAAAACATATATTTGAATCATTTTCTTTGAAACTCTGGCCTCAACCGGTACTGCCCAATCCTGGCTACTCACGGCACCCACCGTGCAAACACTCTCATCGCTCACAGCATCTACTATGAGGAGAAAAACCAAAACACACGACTGCAATCGTGGTTTTCCTTTAAAACACCATTTTGAAAACAAAAGATAAGAAGTACCAATAAGACAGCTTTCCGTCGTCTGTCCTTGACCGTGGACACGGCTATCATGATAGTTTTACACTCTGCAAAGGTTGCACGCTGTACCCACGAGAGGTGATCTTTCCTAGGAATCACCCAAAGGAAAAGAACACCACAAGGTCTTTAACCAACATTCCCCTAGCCTGGCACTCCCTCTAAGGATTCCACCGCAGCGCTAGTTACTCTAGTTGGCTGAAGCCCCCTCTTGAGCTTGCAGAACAGCACCAACTGCCTACTCCACCGACTGGAATGCCAAAATTAGGAGTCCGAAGGGTACTCAACCAGGGCTTGCCCATACAAGCACTCAATGGTCGCACTGTTATACTTAGCTTGTCTACCTTAAGAAATCGGTCCTTAGAGATCAGGGTGGGTCCCACACTGGATCCGAATCTCGTGCATGTTGCACCATCCTTGCAACCATCGACCCCAATTAGGTTTTGCAAAACAATTTTTTTCGATAGCACCCACTATCAACTAGCCCATTTACAAACAAATGACAACACCAATTGTCCTTTTAAAATCACATGGTAAATTGGTAATCAATGGTAACAAGCAAATAATCATGTGATCTACTATGAGCATTACTAAGCAGATGCCAAACCTAAACAAGGGCGTGGTAATATTTTAACAATTTTTAATAAGCTATGGCAACAAGGAATATTTTATACGAATTATTTATTGATGGGAATTTAACTAAGCAACTAGGTAATTAATGTTTAACCTTTAACAAACATGCTAATTGTTAAATTCTAGTAAAACATGTTTGCAAAACATGGGTTCAAGGGTTCAGCACTTGCCTTGATCAACACAGTGGGAAGGTCCTCCGCTGCGTCGAAATTGAGAGCCTCAGCGATCAAATCTAACGCAACGAGAATTAAATAATAAATACAATGCAAAAAGAAATAACAGGAAATAAAATGTATGCCAGTGCACATGAAATTTTATAAAACAGTAGACAATGATTTTACAAACATTTTAAAATTTGATTCATAATTTTTGGAATTACAAAATTAAAGATATGAAATAAACAAGCAGTACTGTCAAATAAATTAGAAAACTAATTTGTGTGAAATTTGAAGGAAGCGCCCATGGCATGGCATGCGCTGCAGTCTTGTGTGCAGCACGCTCGGCTGCCCAATGGTGCGGCCCAGCTAGGAGGAGCGGCGGACGGGTCCGGTCCACTTAACGCGAAGCGGCGGCCTAAGCGCGCATGGCGAGGCGGTAGCTGCTGCGCAAGCACGGCCTAGCAACGGATGCGGTGGAAGCGAGGCGCGCCCACGTGAGCAACGGCCAGCGTGGCGATGGCGAGCACGCAGGAGGCACGCCGCTGGCTGGCTCGCCCAACGCGAGACGGCCGGCTGGCTGGCGCAAGGCTACTCTGAGCTATGGCATCGCACGAATGGCCGACGAGAGGACCCACATGGCGGTGGCACAAAGCAGGGGGGCGGTGGCAGCGGCTCGAGAGGGAGGCGGCGGTGCTAGCCGGTAGGGGAAAAGGGGAAGGGGGACCAGGCGCACCTCGGGACGAGGTCGGCCGAGAGGGAGGCTAGCGGCGACGCGACGCCGCGGCGGCGCAAGGCGGCCTTGGGCACGGCCAACCGACGGCAAGGGAGGACGGTGGCGGGGCGGGGAAGCATCACGGCGGCGCGGGGAAGGTGTGGGTGGCGGCTGCGGGGCACGGCATCAACCAGTGGGGCCTGGCGGTGGGGCCAGTCGAGGAGAAGGAGGAGGTGCACGGTGGCGGCGGTCTCCAGTGAAGCCCTAGCCAAATTGGCCGTGGGGTAAGTTTATAGAACACCTAGGGATGTAGGGGGGAAGGGAGATTGGAGATTTACCTCCCGACGACGATGAATCTGACCATTTTGACGAACAGTCGCATCGTAGATTCCGGCGAGGTCTTCAACAATTCTGCGAACGCTTTGTTGGGATGGATTCGCGATGAAGATAACCAGGATGTCCTCGGACGGTTTGACGAAATTCGCATCGAGGCGGTGCTGAGGCGAGGAAGAGTAGAGACGGCTAAGAATCAGGAGGCCGACCTTCGGCGTTAGATTGCCGGAGCTACGGACCTCGGATCTACAAGTTCTTTGGCAAAATAGAATCGTGAGGAGAAATTCTAGGATGTCCTCAGAGGGTTTGGAGAATAGAGGCTTACCTAGGTCGCAGTAGAAGAAAAACGAAAGGAGGGAGAGTTAGCTCTCGAGGAGGGGTTTATATAGAGATTAGGGAGGAAGATTAGGAAAGGAGAGAGTGGATTTGGCAGGGAGAGATCTCCTTGATTGTAGGGATCAATTCCATTAACAGTTTGAGAGATTTAGGAAAACTTTCCAAAGATATAGGGGAGGGACTTCCTCTCTCTGTTCTGCACGCAGGAACAGAGAAGGATAGGAGAGGATCCGAGGGATCGGTCAGGGAGGAAAAAAAGGAGAGAAGAGGGAGGAAAAGAGGGGTGGTGGGGCCCATGGGTAAGAGAGAGAAAACAAAAGGAATTAAGTAATTAATTTATCTAGGCTTCAAAATATATAGATAAACAATTATTTAAAGATTGAAATGCAAATTAGCTTTTAACAAATGCAGGATTTGTAAAATTAATACTAACATCTTATTTTGGACAAATAAACTTTTTTACAAACTTTAAATATAAATATTACACTTGCAATTAGGTTTTGAAAAATTTTTATTTTACAAAGCTTTTTAATGAGGAACATACCCATTTTCAAATATTTGTATATTTTCAAAACTTTCGTGCCATGCAATGCATATGATTTGGTTTTTTTGAAAATGAGGATGTTACACTTAGCTTACTATATATAATCTAACTGACTGAATATATAACGAGGACTCTTTCTAAATAGAAACTTATGAAAAAAACTTGCCTAAAATATACTACATAGCCATCTGGACAACATTGTCTTCCAAAATTTTCCTAAATCGGCTTCTTGGGTAAGGTTTTCTATCCTAAATTTTAGAATCGTCTTTTATATCGGCTTCTTTACCAGGTGTCCTTGTAACTTCTAGAAACTTCGGATATGTCCATGATTGGGTGTCAACACATGCCCCTATTTTTGAAATATGAGGATAATGTTCAAAAATCTTGACCATCAACTTTTGATCTTACAATTATATCTTTTATAGCCGATATCGTCTTTCATGCATCCTTCAAGAAATTTTATTAACTATTTTTGACCTTCTCTTCTAGCACAGAATCCCAAGCATAGCTGTGCAACACTATCTTTTTCTTTATGTCATACTTATTTTATGTTTTTGCTGACAGGGCGACTCTCGTTGGACATTTTATCCCTTTGACGTCCTCTATCGGCTTCACGCTTCTCATGGGTTCTCAATCGTAGTCTTCTTCTTTTAAGACTTGGATAAGCCTTGAGGGCACCACCTTGGCTTTGGCTTGACCGGCAGTCTTATGTTACCGTTCATATTCTTGGTAAAAGTTTTACCCTTATCCTTGTGTGCTTTCTTCGATCGTGTTGGCTCTGATAACTTATCATTAACCGACACCATTTGCTTTGCACATGGGCTCCTATTACTGTCGTCCCTCTGATGATGTTGAAAGTGTTGCATGGGGCAATCCCAAGCGGATGGTAGTGTCATGCTATTATCCCAGCAGAATTGAAAAAAGGGCATCCCAAATAAGCCATGTTAAAACCAACACATCGGTTTAGAGCTCAACTTTGTGAAGCTCTTAACTCTTATTTCTCCATCAATTGCGCAAATGGTACTTTTGGTTTGTGGATAAGTTTTGAAAGCAATTTGTCTTTTTTTACTTTGTACCATTTTGCTGATTTCTAGAAGTCTCTTTGGTTTCATAGTCCTTGAGCTTGTTTCATACTTGGCCTCCATTTGTATTTGGCCAATCATGACTTTCAAAAGCCCCCCGAGCAATCTACCATATAGACTGAGAATGGGAATGCATCGACTTGTATAGTCTCTACATCGGACTACTCATCCGACTCACACTCAACAAAGTTGTCTTTGTCTGCCGTAAATTGGATTTCATGAGCTGACATGCATTGGACCAAATGACTAAGATCAGAGAATTCTTGATCACTAGACTTATCCCTAATCTGGGGCAACAATCCTTGATATACCAAATCAACTAGCTGACTATCTAGTAAAGTCACACTATAGCAGTTATTCCGTACATCTTTAAATCGTTTGATATAGTTGTTGACCAATTCCCCGAATTTCTGTTGGACAACACTTAAAATCTGATATCGTCAATTCTAAACTGTCAGAGAAGAAATACCCATGAAATCTATTTTCAAGATCTACCCAATTGTTGATCAAATTGGCAGGGAGTGAAGTAAACCAGGTGAATGCAGGCCCAGAAAGCAATAAAAGAAATAGCTTGATTCTGAATGCATCACATTGACCAACCTTACTGCACTATGCCAAGAATCGACCAAGGTGTTCCATTGTAGTAGCCAATTCATCTCCTAAGAACTTGGTGAAATCAGGAACCTTGAAACCCGCTGGGTATGGAACTTGATCCAAGTGTTCAAGATAAGGCTTCTTATAGTCGACAGTACGACCCTTTCGTTGGATGCCAAACTAATCTCTCAAAACAATGATAATTTGATTGGCCATACTAGCTTATTGTTGTGGCTGAGAAGGGTGCTCATTGCTGGCTTGCCCCTAGGTAAATATTTAGGGTTTGCTTCTGTTTGTTCCAAGTCGATCGGTTGGGCGGCAGCCGGTTTGTTTAGTGTATATATCAACTCTGAAGTAGATTGGACCGGTTGTAAAGCCGATTGCATATGCACAGGTGTAACTCCTCTCATAGTTTACATCTCATAACTAAAGTCACAGCCGACTTGCCCTGAGGTGCGAGTGTGCATCGTGGAGGTGCCAAGCCGGTCTGGGGTACATGGAAATTTCTGCATGGAGTATAGTTAGGCTAAGGGACACATGGGATCGATTGTGAAGCCGATGATCGGCACATATGTGTTCTATTACCCACGATATGTACCTGGGACTCACACTGAGGCACAAACATCGTTGGGTTTGTGAGATTTTACGTTGGCTGAACAGCCGATGACATGAGAGCCGACTGATACGATGCTTACATGTTCGTCCGCAACTGAGTAGGTGGTATAACCTGGCTCATCGACATCATTGGTGGTATAGTAGCCGATATTTGTAGTGGCTGATAACTATGTTCATAGTTGGCTTGCCCTTCGGGCATATATTTATATGTGGACCATATTTGTGTCAAACCGACTGGCTAGACAGTAAACATTCTATATGGTGTATAAGTCGATTGCAGAGCAATTTGGGTTGGCTATGAGACTGATTGCCACAACATCTTGGTAGTATTCCCTATAGTTTTATGCTTGAGGGCTGCCGTAGAGTATAGGCATCATCGAGTTAACCGAACTGCATGTCAACTGAATAGTTGTCGACCCTAGAGCCACAAACTGAACGTCTGGACATCGATCCTAAGTTGATTGACTTGCGGTGCAACTTGTCCTGTCGAAAAAGGCCAGTTAGCCAATGCTTATAGAATCATTGTCCCTGATCCCAACATTGGCTGAACCACATGATGTTAACTGACCGGATAAGTCGGTAAAGTTGTTACCGGATTTAGCAGATTCCCAGTCGACACAAGTTTTTGTGTTATGTCCTTCACACTACTAGCAATCATCGATTTTAAGGTAGTCATAAAAGCTGATGATTGATTGGTGAAACCATGATGGAAATATTGATTAATTACAGACGATATTTCATCACACAATTAGAAATCAGCTAGTAGATGTGTCTTGAGTAATCATTGGAAAGCTGGTCTTCTAGATAGGAGCACCATGTCAGCCTTTTTTGAATGAGCCGAGATAAGAAAATCTTAGTTCCTTCATGCGAGCTGCCATATCTTGATGCTGTTACTCGATAAGATCAGCGCCAGTTAAGGCAAGAATGGATTCCTCAAAAACATCAGAACGATCGACCATGCTGTCCGATCTTGGTCCTACCAGGAGTGCCCCCAGTAGGACTAGATGTCGTCCGATTAGGCACCACCAGTATCTCCCCAACAGGCATGTCAGGCTCCTTAGCCAACGCCAGCCCCACAGGTGTGCCCGATTCCTCAGCCGACGCCAGATTTAGAGCAACCAAAAGAGTTAACAGATTAGAACCTAACCAACTGATTCAAGGGGTAAATAACCTACTATTAAGCCGGTAGAATCAACTAAATAGTAGCGTAAGGGATAAACAGACTATCAACTAGATTAATAAGTTAATTTAACTAACAGAACGAAGGTAAACAGACTATCGGCTAATAGCAAGCTATGTTAGAACGAGGGTAAATAGACTGCCGCAACGAATGTGTTGATTGACAGAACAACATATGTTTCAAAAAGTCAATTATGGAAACTGGGGATAGAGATAGGAAGTCTATCTCTATCCTTTCTTGCCGAGTACGTAATGTACCAGATTACAACTGTGCCTTCCTTGTGATACAAGTCGGGTTTTCATGCGGGGCAGGCCCGTCTTCTAGATGGTAGGCGTGACCCTGTTCCATGAGGTGGTCCGCCTAATTTGTCTCCGTGAGATACCCGGGGACCACGTTATCCACAGTCAGCCCTTGTGCTGCCCCTTGTTCACGTTCAACATCGCTCGAGATGGGCTGCCGTCCTCAGTGCTTTTGCCATTATTGGACCAGCTAGTAGCTGCTAAGGTAGATTAAACATTTCAATTAATTGCATACATGTGTTTAACTCTCTCTGACTATTGTTATTTTCTAACAGGATGAAACATTTTGGACCAGAAGGAATGTTATGTACAACGTTGTTCTGATGGTGTTCATCCCTTTGATCTTGGGTCTACGTACATTGTTCCGCAAGAAGGAGCCACCGATGTTTGTGCAGCTCTGCATACTGTTCAGTTGTGGATTGATATGGATTTTTGCAGGATTAGGGGTACTTATCGGCATGTTCAGCTAGAAGCCATGCTATCAGTGCTGTTTGATGCATCTGGGTCGTACCATTTTTCGTCTAACTACTAGAAGCCATGCTGTCAGCGCTGTTTAATGCATGATTCTGCTTCATCTAACTACTAGATTATTTGTAAGTTTACTGCTATACTTATACAACATCTTCTAGCATCCTGGAAATTAGCTTTATTTGTCTAAAGTGGGAAATTTACAAATGTATGAACATGCAAACTCTCATCAGTTGCACAAAAGAAAAAATATCTAAATTTGTTAGGTCTTGCTGCAAAGCATATCGTTTGCTGAAACTTATGAACGCTCGATATGTAGATTGCAAAATACTAAACTGAAACTGAAAGTGTGCGAATCAGTTTTATCAAATGTTTTGATGATGTCAATGTGAAGTCTGAGCCTTGCTTCAGGCTGTTGTCTTAAGTCTAGAAGAGACATCATAAACTAATTTATATTTAAAATATAGAAATTTTCAAGGATCTTTTAACCACGTCTATTCTTAACAGGAAACTACTAGGAATGTACTTTCATATTCTGACATAAGCATAAAACCGGATGCAAATAAGACTGGTCATAAAGTTGAAGAGACAAGATATACAATCCATACTCTTGATGAAGTTGCCAATATGGCTTGTGCTACTATATCTGCTTTCAACAACCAAGTATAACAAAGGAGATATCAACTACCAAGATATACAATCCATACTCTTGGATTACTTTGTCCATCCAGAAACATGTCTATTTATGCAATTTTATGCATGCACTTAAGTGTTTCGTCGTATCACAGCTTCAGCATTGCACCAGATTTAGTCGTTAGGCTGCTGGTGTGAACAACTTAAATCTGGTTGAATCTTACTGTGTCAACAAATTGGCCTCCACTTGTCACTTGTAGCATGCATTTTGGCCTCGTTTGTGCTTATCTTACAGAGTTCATCGATCTTATCAAATGGTCTAACACAAAATTTAGTTTCTCTATGCCTGGCCGCCATTTGCCATTTCATTCGCTCATCAATAAAGTTTGTTATTGTCATTTGCTTGTTGTCCGTGGAACACCTAACTTTAGGTAAGGTGCATGAGTAACCTTGTTAATTGAGATGGTCGACCTTGTGCTACCCCTTGTTCATGTTAACATTGCCCGAGATGGGCCGCCGTCCTCACTGCTATTGCCATTGCTGGACTAGCCAATAGCTACTGCTAAGGTGAATTAAAAAGTTCAATTAATTGCATGTATGTGTTTAACTCTCTCTGCCTGATGTTATTTCTAACATGATGAAACATTTTGGACCAGAAGGAATGTTCTGCTCAACGTTGTTCTGATGGTGTCCATCCCGTTGATCTTGGGTCTATGTACATTGTTCCGTAAGATGGAGCCACCGATGTTTATGCAGCTCTAAATATTTTTCATTTGTGGATTGATATGGATTTTTGCAGGATTGGGCATCCTTATCGGCATGTTCAGGTAGAAGCCATGCCGTCAGCACTGTTTGACGCATTAGGGTCGTACCGTTTTCTGGTATTATGTATTCTACAAGTTGTGGTATTTTCGTGTGTGATGCCAGCCAGCGATGCAGCAAACAGAATGTGAGTGGTTCTCTTGGTAACTTTGATTGCATCACATGTATCATCTTGCATTAAGGTATGTTGAAGCTATAATTAGAGTCAGTTAGTTATCAATTTTGAATTTTAAAGTAACCTCATTCTGCAATGCCACTTTGAAGTAACTTAATTCCACTATGCCACTACAGTTCTGCAATGCCACGTTGAAGTAACTTCATTCCACAATGCCACTGCAAGGATGTTGCTGTGAACCGAGAGCAGAGTAGGTCAATGCGCGCAGGGCTGTTGCTAGATAGGGAGAGTAGGGTGCACCGGTTGCTGGACAAGGAGAGCAGGGTGGGGATCAGACCATCAAACGGACATGAGCAATGCTAGGGAGTAGGATGATTGGTCTGATATTTGGATTTCACTTTGCCGCACTTGCACAAGGCTGAATACATCCCGCTTGCGGTGGTGATCACTACATAATTTTTGTCTTGGCACAATTTGCAGGTGCATGCTTTTTTTCGTTAAGTCAAATTCGCTACATTTGTTAACAAAAAATGATAATACTATCATCCATGAAAACAACAATAGATCTTGTTTTTTACCTGCTGTTCATAATTTACCAGTAAGGCAATCTCGAGGGTACTTTCATGATTTTAGTTTGCGATCTTTGTGTAAACATGCATATTCTCTAATGTGGCTTCAGTATGTGTAATGAGAACTAGTATGCACAAAACGAAATCGTCCATATTTTAACTAGTTTATCGTTGTTCGACATATCTCATTTCTAGTGATTTAGTGTTGAAACATCTCCACTTTTATCTAAACATTTTTTATAAAAGTGTTTATTTCTCGATTGTGAATTATGACCTACAGTTTTCTTTTTCTATTCACATCTCCTGACAGTGTAACTTCTGTCTGAAAAGTTGAAGCTCGAACCATTGGTGCTTCTCATATCTTTAACATGAACTCTGGTGCCTCGTTCTATAAAAATAGGCGAGTTTCTTCAGTTGCCTCATAACTGTTATATTGTAGGTTTTGCAACTGCTTTGTAAGTGTTCAATTGGAGATTTTATGCATTTCATCATGTTATTGCAAGATTGATGGAACTTTTTACCCTTTGTTTTTGGGGAGGGGGGTTTCGGTAGATTCTGCTTCATCTACCTACTAGATTATTTGTAAGTTTACTGCTATACTTATACAACATCTTCCATCATTCTAGAAATTAGCTTTATCCATCTAAAGTGGAAAATTTACAAAGGTATGAACATGCAAACTCTTATCAGTTGCATAGAAGAAAAAATACATAAATGATTTACCATTAGTAGGTTGATCTAAACTAACAATATTTTTCATTTGTCAGGTATGTTTGTTAGGTCTTTCTGCAATGCATATCGTTTGCTGAAACTTATGAATGCTCGATATGTAGTTTGCAAAATACTAAACTGAAACTGAAGGTGAGTGAATTAGTTTTATCAAATGTTTTGATGATGTCAACGCGAAGTCTGATCCCTACTTTAGGTTGTCGCCTTAAGTCTGGAAAAGACATCATAGACTAATTTATATTTAAAATAGAGAAATTTTCTAAGATCTATTAACCACGTCTATTCTTAACAGGAAATGCTGGGAATGTACTTTTTTTTTATTCTGACGCAAGCATAAAACCGGATGTAAATAAGACTAGTTATAAATCTAGAGAGGCAAGATATGCAATTCATACTCTTGATGAATTTGCCAATATGGCTTGTGCTACTATGTCTGTTTTCAATAGCCAAGTTCAACTAAGGAGATATCAACTATCAAGATATCAAGATATACAATCCATACTCTTGGATTACTTTGTCCATCTAGAAACATGTCTATCTATGCAATTTCATGCGTGCACTTAAGTGTTTCGTCGTATCACAATTTTTTAGCACTGGACCAGATTTAATCGTAAAGCTGCTGGTGTGAACAACTTAGATCTGGCTGAATCTTACTTTGTCAATAAATTGGCCTCTGTTTGTCACTTGTAGCATGCATTTTAGCCCCATTTGTGCTTATCTTATAGAGTTTATCGATCTCATCAAATGGTCTAACACAAAATTTAGTTTCTCTATGCTTTGCCGTCTTTTGCCATTTCATTCGCTCATCAATAAAGTTTGTTATTGTCGTTTGGTTGTTGTCTGTGGAACGCCTGACTTTAGGTAAGGTGCATGAGTGGCCTTGTTAATCGAGATGGTCGGCCCTTGTTCTGCCCCATGTTCATGTTCAACATAGCCCGAGATGGGCTGCCATCCTCACTGCTATTGCCATTGCTAGACCAGCCGGTAGCTGCTGCTAAGGTAGATTAAACAGTTCAATAAATTGCATGTATGTGTTTAA
Organism: Olyra latifolia; assembly: GCA_036346145.1. NCBI lineage: Eukaryota > Viridiplantae > Streptophyta > Magnoliopsida > Poales > Poaceae > Olyra > Olyra latifolia. Next base: position 8,387,513 of record CM070529.1, read on the forward strand.
CTCTCTTTGCCTGCTGTTATTTTCTGACAAGATGAAACATTTTGGACCAGAAGGAATGTTCTGTACAACGTTGTTTTGATGGTGTTTATCCCGTTGATCTTGGGTCTACGTACATTGTTCCGCAAGAAGGAGCCACCGATGTTTATGCAGCTCTGCATACTTTTCATTTGTGGATTGATATGGATTTTCGCAGGATTAGGGGTACTTATCGGCATGTTCAAGCAGAAGCCATGCTGTCAGCGCTATTCGATGCATCTGGGTCGTACCGTTTTTCTGGTATTCTGTATTCTGCAGGTTGCGGTCCTTTCGTGTGTGATGCTAGCCAGTGATGCAGCAAACAGAATGTTAGTGGTTCTCTTCGTAATTGTGATTGTATCACATGTATCATCTTGGATTAAGGTATGGTGAAGCTATAATTAGAGTCAGTTAGTTATCAATTTTGGAATTTTAAAGTAACCTCATTCTGCAATGCCACTTTGAAGTAACATCATTCCACAACGCCACTGTAGGGATGTTGCTGTGAACCGAGTAGAGTAGGTCATTGTACGCAAGGTTGTCGCTAAATAGGAAGAGCAGGATGCACCGGTTGCTGGACAAGGAGAGCAGGGTGGGGATCAGACCATCAAACGGATGTGAGCCATGCCAGGGAGTAGGATGATTAGTCTGATATTTGGATTTCACTTTGCAGCACTTGCACAAGGCTGAATATATACATCCTAGTTTCTTTCACTTTGTCTGATATTTGGATTTCACTTTGTCTTGGCACAGTTTGCAGGTGCATGTTTCTTTTCGTTAAGTCAAATCCGCTTCATTTGTTAACAAAAAATGAGAAGTCTATCACCCATGAAAACACCAATAGATCATGTTTTTCTACGTGATGTTCATAATTTACCAGTAAGGCAATCTCGATGGTACTTTCAGGATTTTAGTTTGTGATCTTTGCGTAAACATGCATATTCCTCTAATGTGGCTTCAGTATGTGTGATGAGAACTACTATGCATGAACAAAACAAAATAGTCCATATTTTAACTGGTTTATCGTTGTTCAACATATCTCATTTCCAGTGATTTAGTGTTGAAACATCTCCACTTTTATCTAAACATTTTTCAAATAAAATTGTTTATTTCTCTATTGTGAATTATGACCTACAGTTTTCTTTTTCTCTTCACATCTCCTGACAATGTAACTTCTGTTCGGAAAGATGGACCTCGAACCATTGGTGCTTCTCATATGTTTGACATGAACTCTTGTGCCTCGTTCTATAAAAATAGCGAGTTTCTTCAACTGCCTCATAACTGTTATACTGTAGGTTTTGCAGCAGCTTGGTAGGTGTTCTATTGGAGGTTTTATGCATTTGATCATGTTATTGCATGATTGATGGAACCTTTTACCCTTTTTTGCAGGGGGTTCAGAAGATTCTGCTTCATCTAGCTACTAGATTATTTGTAAGTTTACTGCTATACTTATACAACAGCTTCCAACATTCTAGAAATTAGTTTTATCCATCTAAAGTGTAAAATTTAGAAGGTATGAACATGCAAACTCTTATCGTTGCATACAAGGAAAAATATGTAAATAATTTACTATTAATAGGCTGATCTAAGCTAATGGTATTTTTCGTCTGTCAGCTATGTTTGTTGTTTGTTAGGTCTTGCTACAAAGCATATTGTTTGCTGAAACTTATGAACTCTCGGTATTTAGTTTGCACAACACTAAGTTGAAACTAAAAGTATGACTCAGTTTTATCAAATGTTCTGATGATGTCAACGTGAAGTCTGACCCCAGACTTCAGGCTGTCGCCTTAAGTCTAGAAGAGACATCATAGACTAATTTATATTTAAAATAGAGAAATTTTCAAGGATTTGTTTACCACGTCTATTCTTAACAGGAAACTGCTGAGAATGTACTTTCTTATTTTGACGCAAGCATAAAACAGGATGCAAATAAGACTGGTCAGAAAGCTAGAGAGGGAAGATTCTTGGTGAATTTGCCAATATGGCTTGTGCTACTATATGTGCTTTAACAGCCAAGTACAACTAATGAGATATCGACTATTTTAGATATACAATCCATACTCTTGGATTACTTTGTCCATCCAGAAACATGTCTCTATGCAATGTCATGCGTGCACTTAAGTGATTCATCGTATCATAGTTTTAGCACTAGACCAGATTTAGTCGTAAGGCTGCTGGTGTGAACAACTTAGATCTGGCTGAATCTTACTTTGTCAACAAATTGGCCTCTGTATGTCTCTTGAGCATGCAATTTGGCCTCGTTTGTGCTTATCTTACAGAGTTCATCGATCTTATCAAATGGTCTAACACAAATTTTAGTTTCTCTATGCTTGGCCATCTTTTGCCATTTCATTTGTGGATTTATAAGGATTTTCACAGGATCGGGGGTACTTATCAGCATGTTCAGCCAAAAGCCATGCTGTCAGCACTGTTTGACGCATCTGAGTCGTACCGTTTTTCTGGTATTCTGCAGGTTGCGGTCATTTTGTGTGTGATGCTAGCCAGCAATGTAGCAAACAAAATGTCAGTGGTTCTCTTAGTAATTGTGATTGTATCACATGTATCATCTTGGATTAAGGTATGGTGAAGCTCTAATTAGAGTCAGTTAGTTATCAATTTTGAAATTTTAAAATAACCTCATTTTGCAATGCCACTTTGAAGTAACTTCATTCTACAACGCCACTGCAATTGTGCAATGCCACTTTGAAGTAACTTCATTCCACAACGCCACTGTGGGGATGTTGCTGTGAACCGAGAGCAGAGTAGGTCATTGCGCGCATGCTATTGCTAGATAGGGAGAGCAGGGTGCACCGGTTGCTAGACAAGGAGAGCATGGTGGGGATTAGACCATCAGACGGACGTGAGCAATGCTAGGGAGTAGGATGATTAGTCCGATATTTGGATTTCACTTTGCAGCACTTGCACGAGGCTGAATACATCCCACATGTGATGGTGATCACTACATAAATTTTGTCTTGGCACAATTTGCGGTTGCATGCTTTTTTCATTAAGTCAAAACCGCTTCATTTGTTAACACGAAAAAAATGATAAGTCTATCATCCATGAAAACACCAATAGATCATGTTTTTTACCTACTATTCATAATTTACTAGTAAGGCAATCTCGAGGGTACTTTCAAGATTTTAGTTTCTGATCTTTGCGTAAACATGCATATTCCTCTAATGTAGCTTCAGTATGTGTAATGAGAACTACTATGCACAAAACAAAATCGTCCATATTTTAACTAGTTTATCGTTGTTTGACATATCTCATTTGTAGTGATTTTGTGTTGAAACATCTCCAATTCTATCTAAACATTTTTTTTATAAAATTGTTTATTTCTCGATTGTGACTTATGACCTACAGTTTTCTTTTTTTATTCATATCTGCTGACAGTGTAACTTCTGTCCGGAAAGTTGGAGCTCAAACCATTGGTGCTTCTCATATTTTTCACATGAACTTTGGTGCCTTGTTCTGTGAAAATAGACGAGCTCATAGCTGTTATACCGTAGGTTTTGCAGCCGCTTTGTAAGTGTTCTATTGGTATGCATTTGATCATGTTATTGCATGATTGCTGAAACCCTTTACCCTTTTTTTTGGGGGGGGGGGAGGGATTCAGCAGATTCTGCTTCATTTAACTACTAGATTATTTGTAAACTTACTGCTATACTTATACAACATCTTCCAGCATTCTGGAAATTAGCTTTATCTGTCTAAAGTGGAAAATTTACAAAGGTATGAACATGCAAACTCTTATCAGTTGCATAGAAGAAAAAATATGTAAATGATTTACCATTAGTAGGTTGATCTAAGCTAATGGTGTTTTTTTTCTGTCAGCTATGTTCATTAGGTCTTGTTGCAAAGCAAATCGTGTGCTGAAACTTATGAATGCTCGGTATGTAGTTTGCACAATACTAAACTGAAACTAAAAGTGTGTGAATCAGTTTTGTCAAAAGTTTTGATGATGTCAACGCGAAGTTTGAGCCCTACTTCAAGCTATCGCCTTAAGTCTGGACGAGACTGTCGGGACCGCCCCCTGGCGGAGGTGAGGTCCCACCTGTGCTTTACCTGTGCTAGTCCCTGGATCAGTAGCTAGCACACACAGACAACAGAATTTGGATCACAACCAAGTCGATTAATTTACATAAAATTTACATCAGAGTGCGCCTCGTGGCGTCATTACATAAGTTCGGCTCGAAGGCCTTACAAAAGCGGAAGTCTTTATATTACAACTGAAATCCAAAAGTGGAAAAACCAAAGAAGTCCCCACAGGCAAAGCTGGAGGAACGCAACCCTAGGCGTCAGCATATTCCCCGTCCTGGACTTCGTCGGTGAAGGCGTAGGCTTCAGGGTCTCCGTCTTCAGGGTCACGCTGGTACTCGAACTGCTTGGCGTCGGAATCTTGACCCAGAAAGCGAGGTGAGTATTGGTAAAAATACTCGCAAGTCAATTGACATATGCATGTGTACGGTCTAGACAAAGGATAGGTAGGGTTCATTTGCGGAAAGCAAGTTTTGAAATAGTTGGCCTAAGGTTTTTGAAGCAATTTAGAAAAGAAGTGAAGTAATCAAATCGTTTGATAAATCATTTAAATCATCCGGCCCCAGCCGGCTCATGCCCCAAAGGATGTCTCACGATACAAATCGTGATTTTTACCAAAAACATTTTCCTTACGGCTAATCCACCGAAGGACCAACAACTCTCGACGGCTAACCACCGTATGCATAGTACCACACGTCGGCTAGACCACCGAAGTCATCTCCTCACGGCTAAACCACCGTAGGCTCCCAAAGTCAAAACACGGCACCTGCCGGTTTTCTTCTTTAAAACACTGAGAAAGAGGGAATGGAAAACTACCATTGTGATCAACCCACCGTCGTCCGCCCTTGACCGTGGGCACGGCTTTCTAGAAAGTTTTACGCTCTGCAGAGGTCGCACGCTTTCCCCATGAGACATGACTCCCTCCCGTCGGAGGTCATCACGACAAAGCCTTTAACAGTCTAGCTCTTGGCTGGCATCCCCTCTAAGGTTTCCACCGCAGCGCTGGTATCTCCAGTTGGCTGAAGCCCCCTCTTGAGCCTGGTAGGTTGGCGAATGCGTCGCGCCTACTCCACCACACGGGATGTCCAAACCAAGAGTTCGAAAGGTACTCAGCCAGGGCTTGCCCATACAAGCACTCATGGTCGCACTGTTGTACTTAGTTTTGACAACCACAAGGTATCGGTCCTTAAGGACCGGGTGGTTCCTACATCGACCCGATTCTCGTGCCTCTCGCACTGACCAATCAATCCGTCCACCCCAATCAAGTTTTATAAACATTTCAGAAACCCCGGTGACATACCCGCCACGGCACTAACATTTACCCAGTAGCACCTCGCCATCGCTAATAAAACAAGCACTTTACAAACAGGGAGATATTTTGAACTAAAACAGATATTAAATCGGGATAATTTATTCATCGTGTGGTGATCATCTACTGTGACTAGTGGCATGACTAAGCAAGATTACTTAGACTAACTAAGGGGTGACAAGTAACTATTGATTAATTATCCTAAGGTTATCAAAAATCAGGATTAGGTACATAATTAAGTGTGTTAGGTTCTTAACTAAATCCCCTACCAATAAGATAGTGATTAATCAACATAGCCATGCATGTTTAATAAATTTCTAACAAAGCATTTGTAAAACTAGGTATTGATATGGTCAAAGGAAAAGTAAGGGAAATGTCAACATTGACTTGCCTTGGCTGTGGTCGAACTCCTGCCCTTCGCGAGTTTCAGCTCCGGGCACGGGTCCGGTCGGATCTAACGATAGTAAATAACACACATTCAAAAATCAACAAATAAAATTAAATAAAATAATGCATGCAGATGGGTATGCATAGATATGATGATGGTATTTTAAATTGAAATTTGTGTAAATTCTACTTTACTCCTTTTTATAAATTTTTGGAATTTCTTATTCTATATGAAATTTAACTAATACTTATATGTAGCAATATCTATTTTTAATTTGGGAAATATAGAAAATAAACTAATTCCCTAAATAAATGTTTATTTTATTATTTTTAACAATTTTCGAACTTATCGGTTTATTTTTATCTATCGAAATTAATTAAGGTTAATTGATATATGTATTTATCTTTATAAAACTAAATCATGTGTTAATATGTATTAAAGTGTATAAGTAATATTTTTAAATTAAACTTCACATTTCTATGAGTTTTTAGAAATTTGTTTCACAAATTTTGGATTTGTATTTTTAAAGATATGAAATTCACAAGTTTTTCAAATTAAGAATTCAATTTAGAAAAAAGGAGGAAAAAGGGTGGTGTGGCTCGGCTCGGCTCACCAATGAACTTCAATGGCGGCAGCCCATCTTGGCAACAACTGGCTCGCTCGGCGAGCATGCATGGCGGCGCGCGCGTGGCGTGGCCCGTCGTCAGCGTCGGCGACAGCGTGTACACGCTGTGACCACGTGGGTGTTGACACGCTGAGGTCGGCCAATGACGCTGTGATCATGGCGTCTTGTGTGACTTCAGGACAGCCGAGAGAGAGGTGGTCGTGACGGGTGGCTCCACCCGTCAGCGACCAAGCAGAAGCGAGGCGGAGGCTCGGTCGGCGATCGATCCGGCGGCGGCGGCGGCCGCGTGGCCGGGTTTGGCGGGAAAGGAGAAGAGGTCGCGGTGGTCTGGGGAGGGTCGGCCGGAGGAGAGGACGGCGACGAGGTCGGCGGCGGTTCGGGGCGGCGGCGGCGGTGGCGCCTGGGGCCGACCGGCGATTTAATCGAGGAGGGTGGCGGGCGGCGAGCTTGAGTGAGGTGAGGGGAGCTAGGGAGGTGACGGCGGGCGGGATCGGCCGAGGCGGCGGGCGGCGTGACCGGGTGAGGCGGCGAGGGACACGGCTGGCCAATCCGGGCGGCGAGGTGGCGCCGACGACGGAAGGACAAGGAGGTCCTAGGGAGGAGAAGGAAGCCGGGAAGGAGGATTACCCGACGACGACGTCTTGACAGTGCTCGGGGCAACCGGCTCGGCGTCCTCATGGCGGATCCGGCGGCGGTGGACGGTGGCCGTGAAAATGAGTGAGGCGTGGGAGAGGAGGAGGTGGCGGAAGAAAAATGGGCTAGGGGGCTTCGTGGGTAGGGGATTGAGAGAGTGACAGTGAGGGAAGTGAGGAGGAGAGACCGAGAGAGGGTAGTGGAGGGGGTAAAAAGGGAAATGCCAAAAGGGGCAGGGCCATTTTGGGAAAGTCCTAATTGGGGGGAGAGAGTGACAGGTGGGGCCCACCTGCCATAGGGAGGAAAAGGAAAGAGAGAGAGAGGGTAGAAATGGATGAGAGATTTAAAATAGCTATATTAATAATTCTTCTAATCAACTATTTTAATTTATAATTTAACTTTTTACTTAGTTTAGTTTTTGATTTGGAGTTTCAAAAGTTAAATTCCAAAATTACAATTTCTTACAATATTATCCTATAAGGTTTTTAATAAGTAAAGATTTTAAATTTTTACAAAAGTTAATCCCTAATTAGTTTCTATATATGATAACATGCGCATTTTCAAAAATTTATTTTTAATTTGAAAATTTACTTTTTACTATGCCCATGCTTATGCAATAATAATGCAAATTTTTAAATTTTCGAAAATGGGGATGTTACAGAGACATCATAGACTAATTTATATTTAAAATAGAGAAATTTTCAAGGATCTATTAACCACGTCTATTCTTAACAGGAAATTGCTAGGAATGTACTTTCTTATGTTGACGCAAGTATAAAACCGGATGCAAATAAGACTGGTCATAAAGCTGGAGAGGCAAGATATACAATCTATACTCTTGATGAAGTTGCCAATATGGCTCGTTCTACTATATCTGCTTTTAGCAGCCAAGTACAACTGAAGAGATATCGACTATCAAGATATACAATCCATACTCTTGGATTACTTTGTCCATCCAGAAATGTCTATGTATGCAATTTCATGTGTGCACTTAAGTGTTTCGTCGTATCACAGTTTCAGCACTGGACCAGATTTAATCGTAAGGCTGCTAGTGTGAACAACTTAGATCTGGATGAATATTACTTTGTCAACAAATTGGCCTCTATTTATCACTTGTAGCATACATTTTGGCCCTGTTTGTGCTTATCTTATAGAGTTCATCGATCTCATCAAATGGTCTAACATAAAATTTAGTTTCTCTATGCTTGGCCGCCATTTGCTATTTCATTCGCTCACCAATAAAGTTTGTTATTGTCTTTTTGCTTGTTGTCTGTGGAAAGCCTGCCTTTAGGTAAGGTGCATGAGTGGCCTGGTTAATTGAGATGGTTGGCCCTTGTGATGCCCCATGTTCATGTTCAACATCGCCTGAGATGGGCCATCATCGTCCTCACTGCTGGTGATAGTGGTGCTCCATTGGCAAGTGATATACACACCTTGGCACTTGTCTTCCTCCACATCATCTTCACAGTAAGCTGATGGCCGTGCACTGTGGAGCCTGCTATCCATGAGCGCATATTGCATGAATTATGTCTACACGTCTTAGATTATGTCTGAAAGCTTCTTTTCTTTGCCTTCTGTTATCTCGAGGCTCTGTTGAGGCCAATCCGTGATGCATCGTCATACCACGAGTTGCTTATAGGACGGTTACAAATACAAAGACTGTTCAGATGAGAGATAGCATAGACGAATGCTTGTTGTCTATATATTTTGCATATTGGTTTCCCTTGTGTGTATAAAATTGTGTTGTCCACAGTGCCATGTGTTAAACAAGAGCATATGGCTGCCTGTTGTTCAGGAATTAACTTTTGTGAACAATTTATTGGATTGATGGCATTATTTTGTTGTTCGTGCTCTGCTATTATAGGCTGACATTTCCAATCTTGGTGTATCCAGTTGCTGGGTACAAATTCAGCGAGGGCCACCACGATTTTCAACAGCGTTTTGACATACATTTCTATCCTTCTCCCTGTTTCACCTACAGTTGATACAGACATGCCATGGCATGTTTATAAAACTGAAATATTCTACGAAAAAAATGTAGAATTGAAAGATTATAGAAATAACAACACGCCATGTCTCTTTTATGTTGCTAGTAAAGCTAAGATTCTAGAAAAAATGCAAAGAAGGAAAAAGGAGCAAGTTCTCCTCATATAGGTACTTGGGCCAGGCCTTATTGTACGAGAGCAAGTTCTTCTCATATAAATACTTGGGTCGGGCCTTATTGGATTAGAGGTGGTAAATATTTGGAGAAAATGGTATATTATAGTCATTCTCGACATCGAAGCCACGCTGTGACAAATGAAACAACCCTCTAACAACCCTATACGGAGAGAGCATCGGGGCATTGCACGATGCTCGCACGCACCAAAACCCAGCACGCCGCATCGGACAGGAGCAGAGATGAGGCAAACCCAGCACACCGCACCGGAGAACGGGCGGGGCACGGAGCAGCCGTGGGTCACCTCCGGGTGGTCGAGGTGGAGGCCTCATCGGAGCTTGGTGCAGGTGGAAGGGTTGCGGGTCGCTCCAAAATGGAGATGGAGATGGGCGCAACTAGAGAGAAGGGCGAACCGTTGCCGGAGATGGAGGAGAAGGCCGCAAATGCGGCGGCCGCTCTCTCATCTTCACCTCGCATGATCACGCGCTCCTCCTCCTAGCTTGCGGCTCGCTCATCTTCACCTCTCATCATCGTCCGCTCCTCCTCATGGCCTTTGGAGACACGCAAGCAGAGCGTCATGGGCCCTTCGACCAAAGAACCACTTCCGCACAGAGCAATTGATACCGATCCTCGCGATGATGCTGTCCCTGGCGGTGTGGTTCAGCAATCTACAGTACTCAACATTCGCACGCTTGTTGAGAAGGATGCCATGTTTGATGAGGATGACGGGGTGATGACCAAGGGCGCGAACTTCCACGACCTCACAGTTGGTGTCACCGAAGCCACGCATGGCCAGCACGCCGTCTCGGAGGATGATGATCAGAACACGAGCGAGCGTGGCCAGCACGCCATCTCGAAGCTAGCTACGGGCAGAGATGGTGAAGCTGCGGGCTGCGATGGTGGAGTTGCGGTTTGGGGTCGAGGAAACGCGTCGCATCCAGCAAGGCGCCTTGCAACGGCTGGAAGCATATGCCGGCGATATTGCAGCAGCGCGTGACGCTCAGGACGAGGCCCTGCGGGTGTTGCTGGCACAGACCGGCGAGACAGGCCAGAAGGCGCTGCGGCTGCTTCGTGCACAAGATGGGGACTCGCGCGAGGCACTGGGCTTGTTGTTGACAGAAGCCGAGGAGGCAGGCCATGCTGAGCTACCAGAGCTTGAGCTGGCTCTCAAGCGGTTGCTTCAAGAGAGCGACGAGAAGTTAACCTGGTTAGAGGTATATGTGACCAAGTTTCATCACGAGAGCATCTCCTTGCTGAAGGAATTTGAGGATGCGGCTACGGGCAAGTTCGACAAACTGGACAGTGATTTCTGTATCTGGATTGGCGATCAAAGAGCTTCGGAGGTTCAGCTGACTCAGGTGGAGGCACTCTGGGAGAAAAATCCAGAAAGCCTATTATGCTATGAAGTTTCGCACTATGAAGTTTCGTGCTGACATTGGTCTCCACAACATTCGTAAGTTGGTAGTAGAGGTCAGTGGCAGTGACATGCTATTGCCATTGCTGCACCAGCCGGTAGCTGCTGCTAAGGTAGATTAAACATTTCAATTAATTGCATGTATGTGTTTAACTCTCTTTGACTGCTGCTGTTATTTTAGCAGAAGGAATGTTCTGTACAACGTTGTTCTGATGGTGTTCATCCTGTACATTGTTTCGCAAGACGGAGCCACCGATGTTTGTGCAGCTCTGCATATTTTTTATTTGGGGATTGATATGGACTTTTGCAAGATTATGGGTACTTATCGGCATGTTCAGCCAAAAGCTATGCTATCAGCACTGTTCGACGCATCTGGGTCATACCGTTTTTCTGGTATTCTGTATTCTACAAGTTGCGGTCCTTTCGTGTGTGATGCCAGCCAGCAATGCAGCAAACAGAATGTCAGTGATTCTCTTAGTAATTGTGATTGTATCACATATATCATCTTGGATTAAGGTATGGTGAAGCTCTAATTAGAGTCAGTTAGTTATCAATTTTGAAATTTTAAAATAACCTCATTTTGCAATGCCACTTTGAAGTAACTTCATTCTACAACGCCACTGCAATTGTGCAATGCCACTTTGAAGTAACTTCATTCCACAACGCCACTGTGGGGATGTTGCTGTGAACCAAGAGCAGAGTAGGTCATCGCACACATGCCATTGCTAGATAGGGAGAGCAGGGTGCACCGGTTGCTAGACAAGGAGAGCATGGTGAGGATTAGACCATCAGACGGACGTCAGAAATGCCAGGAAGTAGGATGATTAGTCCGATATTTGGATTTCGCTTTGCAGCACTTGCACGAGGCTGAATACATCCTGCATGTGATGGTGATCACTACATAAATTTTGTCTTGGCACAATTTGCGATTGCATGCTTTTTTTCGTTAAGTCAAAACCGCTTCATTTGTTAACAAAAAAAATGATAAGTTTATCATCCATGAAAACACCAATAGATCATGTTTTTTACCTACTGTTCATAATTTACCAGTAAGGCAATCTCGAGGGTACTTTCAGGATTTTAGATTGTGATCTTTACGTAAACATGCATATTCCTCTAATGTGGCTTCAGTATGTGTCCTTGGCGGTGTGGTTCAGTATGTGTCCTTGGCGGTGTGGTTCAGCAATCTACAGTACTCGACGTTTGCGCGCTTGTTGAGAAGGATGTCGTGTTTGATGAGGATGACAGGGTGATGACCAAGGGCATGAACTTCGACGACCTTGCAGTTGGTGTCACCGAAGCCGCGCATGGCCAGCACGCCGTCTTAGAAGATGATGATCAGAACACGAGCGAGCTTGGCCAGCACGCTGTCTCGGAGCTACGGGTAGAGATGGTGACACCGCGGACTGCGATGGTGGAGTTGCGGGCTGGGGTCGAGGAAACATGTCGCATCCAGCAAGTCCAGCAACGCGCCTTGCAACGGCTAGAAGCACATGCCGGCGATGTCGCGGCGGCGCGTGACGCTCAGGACGAGGCCCTGCGGGTGTTGCTGGCACAAACCGGCGAGACAGGCCAGAAGGCGTTGCGGCTACTTCATGCACAAGATGGGGACTAGCGCGAGGCACTAGGCCTGTTGCTCTGTTGCTGACACAAGCCGAGCAGACAGACCATGCCGAGCTACCAGAGCTTGAGCTGGTTCTCAAGCGGTTGCTTCAAGAAAGCGGCGAGAAGTTGACCAGTTAGAGGCATATGTGACTTAAGTTTCATCACGAGAGCGTCTCCTGGCTGAAGGAATTTGAGGATGCAGCTGCGGGCAAGTTCGACAAACTGGACAATGATTTCTGTATCTGGATTGACGATCAAGAGAAGGCAAAAAGAGCTTCGGAGGTTCAGCTGACTCAGGTGGAGGCAACCGGGAGGAAAATCCAGAAAGCCTATTATGCTACGAAGCTTCGCGCTGACATTGGTCTCCACAACATTTGTAAGTTGGTAGCAGAGGACAACGACAGTGACATGCTATTGCCATTGCTGGACCAGCCGGTAGCTGCTGCTAAGGTAGATTAAACAGTTCAATTAATTGCATGTATGTGTTTAACTCTCTCTGACTGCTGTTATTTTCTGACAGGATGGAACATTTTGGACTAGAACGAATGTTCTGTACAACGTTGTTCTAATGGTGTTCATCCCGTTGATCTTGGGACTACTACATTGTTCCGCAAGATAGAGCCACCGATGTTTGTGCAGCTCTGCATATTTTTCGTTTGTGGATTGATATGGACATTCACAGGATTGGGGGTACTTATTGGCATGTTCAGCCAGAAGCCATGCTGTCAACGCTGCTCGAAACATTTGGGTCATACCGTTTTCTAGCATACTGTATTCGGCAGGTTGCGGTCCTTTGGTGTGTGATGCTAGCCAGCGATGCAGCAAGCGGAATATTAGTGGCTCTCTTGGTAATTGTGATTGTATCACATGTATCATCTCGGATTATGGTATGGTGGAGCTATAATTAGAGTTAGTTACCAATTTTGAAATTTTAAAGTAACTTCATTTTGCAATGCCACTTTGAAGTAACTTCATTCCACAACGCCATTGCAGGGATGTTGCAGTGAACCAAGAGTAGAGTAGATCATTGCACAGGACTGTTGCTGGACAAGGAAAGCTGGGTGGGGATCAAACCATCATACGGACGTGAGCAATGCCAAGGAGTAGGATGATTAGTCTCATATTTGGATTTCAGTTTGCAACACTTGCATGGGGCTAAATGCATCCCACATGTGGTGGTGATCACTGCATAAATCTTGTCTTGGCACAATTTGCAGGTGCATGCCTCTTTTCGTTAAGTCAAATCCACTTCATTTGATAACAAGAAATGACAAGCATATCACCCATGAAAACACCAATAGATCATATTAGGATAAATATCAACATCAGAAGTAAATCTGCGTCCATATAATATACACACACAAACAGGCTGGTTAGTGCACCGTGGTATGTATCGGTGTTAGCAAGAAAGTATACCCTACCATTAGTGTGTGTGTGTGTGCACATTAGCAACATCATTCGACCAGCCCCTCAAAATAAACATCATTCGACCAAACTAACACTTAAATACCCAACAAAGGGAAGAAGACAACATGTAGTCCAAATTGATAAAAGAACAGTATGATTCCTTTCCAGTGATATGAAGAAACTAGCCATAATCACCCCCAAGCATCTGAACTTTGGCATCTCCTAACTGAATCTAGAACGTAGATAACACAAGCAGGTAGCTATTCAATCTGAAATTGATGCGTGCAGAGGCCATCATTGGATCGCAGCAGCCTCGATCCACATGGGCTCGACCACCTTCAAATCGAATGAAACAGAAAATGTATACCAGTAAAACATAATCATTCAAGGAGAAAAGACTAACCTGTTGATATCATTGTACCTCTAATTCAGCTTTCTCCTCAAGAGACTGAACTGTAGGGCCCAAGACTGAACTTGAACTTCAAATAAAAAATATTGATGTCCCGTGCATGAATTCTTCTTTCAACTTTGTGCACACACCCTTGATATCCCAGGAAATGAAAAGTACATGCTCTCAAATATCTCAAACTATCAAATATTAACCTCAATTGTGATACACGTCGTCTCGGAGGATGATGATCAGAACACGAGCGAGCGTGGCCAGCACGCCGTCTTGGAGCTACGGACAGAGATGGTGAGGCTGCGGGCTGCGATAGTGGAGTTGCGGGTTGGGGTCGAGGAAACGCGTCGCATCCAGCAAGTCCAGCAAGACGCCTTGCAATGGCTGGAAGCACATGCCGGCGATGTCGCCAGACGAGGCCTGCGGGTGTTCGGCCTGCATCGGCGATCTGAGCGAAAGCTGCTGCGCCGCTTCGTACACAAGATGGGGATTCGCGCGAGGCACTGGGCCTGTTGCTGACAGAAGCCGAGGAGGCAGGCCATGCCGAGCTACCAGAGCTTGAGCTGGCTCTCAAGCGGTTGCTTCAAGAGAGCGGCGAGAAGTTAACCAAGTTTCATCACCAGAGCGTCTCCTTGCTGAAGCAATTTGAGGATGCGGCTGCGGGCAAGTTGGACAAACTAGACAGCGATTTCTGTATCTGGATTGGCGATCAAGAGGAGAAGGCAAAACGAGCTCCGGAGGTTCAGCTGACTCAGGTGGAGGCAACCAGGAGGAAAATCCAGAAAGCCTATTATGCTATGAAGCTTTGCGCTGACATTGGTCTCCACAACATTCGTAAGTTGGTAGCAGAGGATAGCGACAGTGACATGCTATTGCCATTGCTGGACCAGCCTAGCTAATGATGAGATAGATAAAACAGTTTAATTAATTGCATATATGTGTTTAACTCTGGCTCTAAGTCTCTGACTGCTGTTATTTTCTGACAGGATGAAACATTTTGGACTAGAACATTCAACGTTGTTCTGAGGGTGTTCATCTCGTTGATCTTGGGACTACGTACATTGTTCCGCAAGACGGAGCCACTGATGTTTGTGCAGCTCTGCATATTTTTCGTTTGTGGACTGATATGGACATTCGCAGGATTGGGGGTACTTATCGGCATGTTCAGCTAGAAGCCATGCTGTCAACGCTGTTTGACGCATCTGGGTCGTACCGTTTTTCTGGCGTTCTATATTCTAGAGGTTGCGGTCCTTTGGTGTGTGATGCCAGCCAGCGATGCAGCAAACGTACTGTCAGTGCTTCTCTTGATAATTGTGATTATATCACATGTATCATCTTGGATTATGGTATGGTGAAGCTATAATTTGTTAGTTCCCAATTTTGAAATTTTAAAGTAACTTCATTCTGCAATGCCACCTTGATGTAACTTCATTCCATAACGCCACTGCAGGGATGTTGCTATGAACCGAGAGCGGAGTAGGTCATTGCGCAGGACTGATGCTGAACAAGGAAAGCTAGGTGGGGATCGGACAGACGGACGTGAGCAATGCTAGGGACTAGGATGATTAGTCTCATATTTGGATTTCACTTTGCAGCACTTGCACAAGGCTGAATACATCCCGCATGTGGTGGTGATCCCTACATAAATTTTGTCTTGGCACAATTTGCAGGTGCATGCTTCTTTTCGTTAAGTCAAATCCGCTTCATTTGCTAACAAGAAATGGCAAGTCTATCACCGATGAAAACACCAATAGATCATGTTAGGATAAATATCAACATCAGAAGTAAATCTGCGTCCATATAATATACACACAACAGGCTGGTTAGTGCACCGTGGTATGTATCGGTGTTAGCAAGAAAGTATACCCTACCATTAGAGTGTGTGTGTGCACACACTCTAGCAAAATCATTCGACTAGCCCCTCAAAATAAACATCATTCGACCAAACTAACGCTTAAATACCCAACAAAGGGAAGAAGACAGTATGATTCCTTTCCAGTAATATGAAGAAACTAGCCATAATCGCCCCAAGCATCTGAACTTTGGCATCTCCTAACTGAATCTAGAATATAGATAACACAAGCAGGTAGCTATTCAATCTAAAATTGACACCGAGGCAGAGGCCATCGCTGGACTGCAGCAGCTCTGATCCACATGGGCCTGACCACCTTCAAATCGAACGAAACAGAAAATGTATACCAGTAAAACATAATCATCCAAGGAGAAAAGACTAACCTGTTGATATCATTGTACCTCTAATTCAGTTTTCTCCTCAAGAGACTGAACTGTAGGGCCTAGGACTGAACTTGAACTTCAAATAAAAAATATTGATGTGCTATGCATGAATTCTTCTTTCAGCTCTGTGCACACACCCTTAATATCCCAGGAAATGAAAAGTACATGCTCACAAATATCTCAAAATGTCAAACATTAACCTCAATCATTTATTCTGCTTTAGCTATATGTGTTTCACTTCACTCATGATTAGATATGTCCCCTGTCCAATGATGACAGATTGGCTGTTCCTGAAAGCCTGTATTTAAATAAAGCACTGAGACACTGCAAACTTCTTGTGATAGCGAAGATTTTGTGCAGACATAATTTGTCATGAGAATAGGAGGCGAGAGATAGCAAAACAGAATGGACGTCTATAGCCAGCTTGAGTCTTCTTCAATTAGAAAAGAACCATGCAACAAGTTTAATATTCGTACACAGCAAGCAAAAAAGGCTATCCCCAAAGAATTCCTTTTCTCCTCAGCAGAAATGCGCTAAAAAAATCAGTCTCATAAATCTAGAGCTATCCTTGTATTTAAAAAATCCTAATTCAAGAGCATGCTTGACTGAGAAAGCTATATTGCATATGCCATTCCTGTAAATCTTTATGTAACCCCCATTCCTCTGACTCAGACATCATAACAGCCTAAGCCTAATCCCAAAAAAACAAAACATCTGCCATGAAGCAAAACAACCCAGCCAAGAAAATTTCGCTCCAAAGCCAACAGATTTAACAAACACAAGCTAGTGGCACAGTTGATGCTCAATTGTGATACACTTTCTCCTTAGCCTTTGTCGACAGTGTTTTAATTGAAACTGTGTAGAATTAAACAGTTGTTCATTCGTGCAAATCCATGACGTAGTGATATGTTCATAAATTCTGTACATATTGGCCATTCAATACATAATTCCTCTTTAAAGGAAAAAAAGAGTACACTATAGTATCTTCGCACAGAGGTTATTACCTTCAGACAAACAAAAATTTTTAATTCACGTGGCAGTAATAAGAAAGTAAAGCTTTTACTTTGCCCTTTTCACCAAAGGCAGGAGGACCAACTGAAAATGTAACCCTGCAAGTTAAAATCGAACTATAAGTACAGTAAACAAAAAGGATTAATTAGATATATGCCACTGCAAACTTGTAAAGTTGTGAAATTAGATATTTGCTACTCCATGTGTCAATAACATGTAGATCCAGGTATCACGTGTAATTGACACATGGAGTGACAAATTTTTAATCTTGCAACTTTGTAGTGGCATCTATCGAAATTACCCCCATATAATCCTAAACAAAGGCACAAATTATTAGGTTAGCAAGAGAAAGATCTATAGGACAGGTTTCAAGAGAATCATCGAGCAAAAACTCACAACACAAATATTGAGCCCACGTGCTGTCACATGAGCACAATGTAAGATATCATTCTCTGCTTTGCAAAAGTGAAATAATGTTTTACCTCGTTTCTGCTGCTTTTGTTTCCCATGGATATCAGAACATTCTACCGGGAGAAAATATAGATTTCTACATAGAATCTGAATGATGAAAAGAACACAATGAATTTAGAATCTGAATGACGAAAAGAACACAATGAATTTAGACTGTTTCTTCTGTAGGAAAGCATATAGAACCAGAACAACCTGTTGTTGCTAGGAACCAGACAGTAGAACTTTTTTTCAATAATAGGAATCAGACAATAGACCTGCCCTAAGTCTTGAACCTTTTTTCCTACAAACATTCTTACCACAAGGGTCAAAAACATTCTTACCACAAGGGTCAAACAGCTTGGTGAAGAAGTTTCTTATATTTGATTTATCATCATCCACCCAGACACAAACATTCTATGAAAATGTGAAATCCTTAACCTGCGGGGCTAAATCAAAACATCAGTAGATTATGAGAGAGAGAGAATGATATAACAGACCCTCCAGCCAGTATGTGTAGCAGCATGGCTATGCTATCACGCAAAACTATTTGACATCACAATATGCAAAATTAGTAGGCTAGATGCTTACCAGCTCTGATGACATATGTAATGCAGCAGTGGGTAGCCAACAAGGATTTACGATAAACAACGATTGGCTGCAAGATCATGGATCTACGAAAATTCAGACAGAAGCAGATCCTGTAAAAAAATAGATAGGTCTTAACTCCATCACATAAACCTAAGTCCACATAAATTTGACGAAATGTTTAAAAGCTCAATAGCAAGTAGAATATATTAATCTTAAACATTATAAAGTAATCCACGAAATAGAAGAGGAAAAGTTCAATTGATTCAAGCACTGGGGGCAACTGCAATCTGAAAAAATAGAGAAACCACGACCCAATGGTTACAGAATAAAATGGCTCCAGTTCACCATAATAGCAATGTTGATTCCTACAAGAGTGGCTCACTGCTGGTTGAATTTTAAACAATCTAAAGTACTGTTAATAAGTTGTACCACCGAAAAAAGGTAATGCATAGAGAAACACCACAGCACATTGATATGCTAATCTCATCTAAAATATAACTTCTATAAGAATAAGATGATACTATACCTGATTGAGAAGCCTTGGATTATTGTCATAGGTGAATATAATAGAACAACACCATATAAAAAATATTTGTCATCATTTCATTCACTCACCTGAAATTGCAACAGCGCCAAATCGTTAAAGTGGAACTGTAATGTTTCCTATAAAATTTTAGCAAAGCTCCCAGCACGTTTACCTTATGGAAGGTATCCCTGACGGCTTGACCACGTCCATAGAATCCTAACTCCTTGCTCCGCTCTCGTCAGTGCTTCCCTGCTTGATCATAGAATACACAATTGTTAGGCAAAACAACACCCAACAGAAATTCCATGGGACAATTTATTTAATAAGATATCTAGTCTACTCTACATGACCCTGATCATAGCTAGAATAAGGGAACCAAATATATCGGCCATTAGTTTTTTTTATTTGAAGCAGCTATACCATCTATAAGTACATATTGATCGCAACATACATCAGGAAGTAAGCAAAACCGGTACATTTGTTTCCCCAGAAATGCTAAGTTCCAGAAAAGAAAGTAGATGAAAGAATTTCCAGGGCAAATGTTCAGAATTGTTAAGTTTTCTGAAAGGAAAAAAATGGGCACCAATTTGTTGAAAGTACAATACATTGTGAGGTAAGCAGAATTGGTATCTCAAATTCCATAGTAAATGTTCAGAAATTGTAAGCCCGTGAAGAAAAAAAGGACAGCCTGGGCAGCGAGGTGCGCCAGCAGAAGCATGCGAAGTAGAGGAAGCGAGAGGAAAGTTTTAGAAGCAGACCGACGGATTTGGTTCGATAAACCAGTTTGATCAAACTCTCAGGTCTCACGTTAACACAAACAAAACAAAGCCTGCACTCTCGCTCACAAATCCAGGTGCTTGTATTATGCTCCACCATCTGAGCGTACTAATGTTTCATACCCCCAGATGAACAATACAACCTAAAGGTAACAGAACGAAGGTGATTTTCTCTTGTGGCATCGATGGAAGCACTCAAAATATGTTTCCCTTCAAGCATTCCAATGCAACTCGTTTGAACAGCTGACATTGAGGAAGCCCTACTTGCACTCTCATTTTTCTCTACTCCTTCTACACCCAATCTAGCGCATCAGCAGCTGCAATCCTAATCCTAGCTGAATCCTTGCCCTAGCAATCTTACAACATGTTACGTTCTTCTTTCTTTGCCCTTTTTGTTTGCTACACTGAAAACGTAAATTTCGAAGCTGCATCTCTACATCTCTAAACAAGTAGAAGAACACTGATGATTTTTTGTATTACCTGCCCTAAGGCGGACACCACTGACGACGAACAGAGCATCTATCAGCACCTGAAAACACACAGGCAGAACAAAAAAAAATCGCACCTTTGGGGCGAGTTCGGTGAGGCCGATGGCAACCATGATACGGAAGGGCGATGGAGACGGCGACCGGGCTAATCTGCAGATCACGGCCGGCCGCCGGCGACCGGAGGAGGGAACGGTCAGCCTCAGGCTGAGGGCAAAAGGGCCTCACTTTGTGGCGGCTAGGGCGATCAGGCGTGAAACCCGTTCGATTTGGAAATCCGAACCTCCTATCATGCCGGAAAATTGAGCGAACACATTGAGAATAGGCAAGCCTCAACAAGAATGACATTGTTTAATGATACTGTGAGCGTGAATTATTTTATTTCTTGACATTTTCCTCGTTTCTTCCAATTTTCCTTTTCTTTTCTACCTGAACGGACGAAAATGCCCCTATGTTCAAAACCGAGCATAAATTGAACTTGAAAAAACATATTTAAACTCAACTCATATTTTGAATTTCAAAATTTTGAATACCGAACTTTCAAAATCCCAAATTTCGTATCAAAGTTTTTGAATATCAAGATTCAAATTTCAAATTTCCAAATCCAAAATTCAAATTTGTTGTTGGTCTTGAATATCAGGATTCAAATTACGAATTTTTAAAATTGAAAATTTGGAAATCCAAAATTCAAATTCATGCTTGGTTTTGAATATCAAGATTTAAATTTCAAAATTTCAAATTTCAAAATTTTTAAATCCAAAATTCAAATTCATGCTCAATTTGGAATTCTGATACGAAACTTTGAATTTAGAATTTCCATATTTGAAATTTTGAATTCTAAAATTCAAAATATGAGTTCAGTTTTAAAAAATGTTTACATTCAATTCATGCTCGGTTTTAAACATAGGGCATTTTCTTCCGTCCAGTTAGAAAAGTAAGGAAAATGGAAAGAAATGGGACAAATGTCATGAAATAAAACAATTCGAGCTCACAGTTTTATTTTATGAAAGGCGAACAAATTTAATGTCATTCTCGTCAGAGCTTGCCTATTCAGTGCCATTTGTTGAATTTTCCCTATCATGCTTATATGACGGCCAGTCTTACCACAACAATGACACCGTCGGGTGCATGACAGTGGTGACAAGAACTTAATGGCCTGATTCAGGGCAAGCAGTGAGCCTACAAGAAGTGCATAGACGACCGAGGGTGGAGGGAGAGGTTGCGTGATGCCGATGGTGACATAGGTGTAGCGCCGGACACGGCGGGGAGATGGATGTATTGTGGTGGGAGGGTCGAGAGGTTCTGTCACGGAGAAGGGCACCGGAGGGGTAGGCGCGCGGGTTGACTGAAGTCGAGAACGCAACCCATGTGAGAGTGGCACTGCTAAGGGATAGGAATGTGAGAGGAGGGCGGTGGTGACGTGTCTACACCACACACCAAGTTTGACTAAAAAAAATGAACTGTAAAATCAAATCGTTTGACTTTTCTATTTGGAGATAAAAAGATAAGGAGAACATAATAGGGCCTAAATAGGCTTCGTTGAATTCTCAAAAATTCATATCAAATTAAAAGACAATGAAACTTGAAAAAATGGAACAATTGATTTTTTTTTTTTGAAATTTTTCGTCTTCATGATTTTCTAAATTCAAAATTTGAGGAAAATTAAAAATTTTTTAAAAATCAAAACTTTTTGTGGACCCTTTCCGTGAACCTATGGTTTTATTTTTTTCAAGTTTCGTTGTGTTTCGATTTTACATGATTTTAAAAAAAGTTTACAAATTATGTTTAGTACGTATACAAGCTAGCTCTCGCATGCAAACCAGTAGTAACCAGTAGCGCTATCCGCCATGCCGTGCTTGCTCCCACTGCCCTCATATAGCCTGGTTGTCCGATCATCCCACGCGCCGCTAGCGGTTTGCTCGCCATCTTTGGTGACATTGCTTAGTTCGACTTAGTGACCATCGTCCCAAGTGGCGGCGCCACCCATAAAATCTAATTTCTATATACTATGGTGTAATATATTAAAAATAATTTTTCTATAAAATATTTGATTAATTTTTCCTTGCATGACCGCACATGTGGGTCCTATGAGTCGTTGCGGGACCACAAGGATCCTTTGTTTTCTGGTAGCATTAGGTTAAGGCATGTTGAGTATAGTTTATATTTAAATTGATAATTAGGGTTTAATTATTTGTTAGATATATTAGGGTTTAGTTATTTGTTAGATATATTAGGGTTTAGTTATTTGTTTAGTTATATTAGGGTTTAGTTAATTGTTAGATATATAAGGGTTTAATTATTTGTTTAGTTATATTAGGGTTTAATTATTTGTTTAGTTATATTAGGGTTTAGTTATTTGTGTAATTATATTAGGGTTTAATTATTTGTTTGATATATTAGGGTTTAGTTATTTGTTTGATATATTAGGGTTTAGTTATTTGTTTGATATATTAGGGTTTAGTTATTTGTTTGATATATTAGGGTTTACTGTTAGGTTCGATAATGAAAAATATGTTCATAGTTAAAAATTCACGAAGATTAGGGTTAATATTTTGTGCATACATTTAAGTCTCAGTTTGATTAGGGAAAAGACTGAGGGATTGTATTTAGGGTTAAGTGGCAGCATTGGCAGTGAAAAATATTTTGGGATTGTAGTTACGGTTTAGTGGTACTTTTGTTAGCGAATAAGGATGATTAGCTGATAGCATGTAATTTTCACAGGGAATAAAGGATTATGATAGGATTAATGAACGGTTCCTTTTGTATTGCAGCTATGGCAGAGTTTTGGTTTACTGTGTATTATGGTGATGGTAACATAAGAGAAGGGCCTAATGGGATTGATCTTAGCAAATTTAGGAGCACAATAATTAGACATCCCGACCCAGAAAATTTGCAAATTGAGGAACTTTATTTATGGATGTGTAATATGTTCGGGTGGAATGCAGAGGAACATGAAGTGTGGATTCAGGCTTTATGGAGCAAAAGTGTAGAAGTTCCTAAATTTCAGTTGATTAATTTGAACACACAGATGGGTCTGTCAAGATTTATTGGTGGATGTAGGCGTCGTAACTGTTATGCAGTTATCTTTGTGCAAGCCTGGGTTAGGGAAACAAGTGGTGGACATGGTAATGATGAAGAATTTGGCCAATGCAGTGCTGCGGTGAATGAAGAGCCATAAGTTGTCACCGGGAGGAACGAGGATGTGGAAGATGTACAACAGGATGAAGAGGTGGGTGGAATTTTTTTGCCGATCTTTGGAGAGATTAGCGCGATATCGTCGAAGCCATGGAGCATGACGATGAAAGGGCAATGGAGGAGGAAGAGCATGCAGATGATAGCCCAGTTCGATGGCACGAACATGAAGAGGGTGTCGTCATCCCGTAAGAATGGAACAGAGGAGAGTCTAGCCAACTTGTAGTCGATGATAGTCATGGGTCGTCGTGTATTTACTGGCGTAGATGAAGTCCGGCAAAGCAAATGTATCTTGACAAGGTGCTTGGCAAAATCTGATTAAGGTCGGTCCATGACAATGCGGCGACCATTGAGGTGGGAAAGTCTGATAAATCCAGATATATAGTCAGGTGTGAGAGAGAGGACTGCATGTTCCGTATACACGGCGGCAAGTCTAGATTTGCCATGAAGTGGACAGTTTCGAGCGTTGAACCCCACACATGTGTGCTAACAAATACCTTGGCGAAGCATCCCAATCTCACTTCCACTTTCATCGCAAACAAACTATCTGAGAGATTGTTGAGAAGAAGGACATGGCTGTTCAAGACATAATATTGTGATTGCAACAACGGTTTAAGTATGAAATAGATTATGGAAAAGCATGGAGAGCGAAGCGAAGGCCTTGGAGATGAGATTCGGTCTTTGAAGCCTCATATGACAACCTCTGCGTGTCTTTGCAACTTCTCAAGGAGAGAAACCCGGGGACCTATGTCATTTGTGCAAGACTCGCCGTCGGTGAACCCGAAGGTTATAGAGTTTTGAATCGAGGCGTTTTTGCGTTCGGTGTGTGTGTGGAGGGTCTAAAACATTGTAGACCCGTCTTATGTGTTGATGGGACATTTCTTCTTGGAAAGTACCAGGAACAATTATGACAAAGTTAGATTGGTAGGGATGGAAATGATCACCGCTCCCTATCGCCTTTGCATTTGTGGAAAGTGAGAACTACGAGAGTTGGCTATGGTTCTGACGCTTGGTGAAGCGCGGAGTTGTGAGTTGTGGAGGACGGCACGATATGTGCCTAATCCATGACCGACATGCGGGACTATGCAAAGCCATAAAGACAATGCAGGAAGACTCTGAGCACCCTTTCCACTGGCCGGACATGCGAAGTAGGTGGTGCATTCGCCACCTGGCTGCAAATTTTCACAGGCAGTTTAAAAATAAGAAAACTATGGATTTGTTCAAGTGTCTGTGCAAGCAGAACCAGCAGCGTAAGTTCGATGCAATATGGAAGGTGCTCGATGACCTCACGAAGAGCAGCGTTCGACATATGAGCACGCACGCGGGAGGAAGCACAACAGAGCTGATAGAACCTCTTCCTCCGCTACCAGAGGTAGATTCCCCTGTCTTGGTTCGTCGATCGGGAAGGAACATAAGGTGTTTCTCACACTGGATTGAGTCAGAACCACGAGAGAAATGGTCATTGCTGCATGACGAGGGTGGTGCAAGGTTCGGGGTAATGACGACTAACCTCGCAAAAGTGTACAACTGGGTGATTAAAGGATTGCGACCCCTCCCTTTAGTAGCCATCGTGGAGGGCATAATGCATGGCATCATGAGGTATCTCGGTGAAAGGCATGAGAAGGCCGTGCTGCATGCTTCCAGAGTTGGCATAATGTTTGGCGCGATGATGACAGCGTACATGGAAGAAAAAAGCTTCAAAGCGCAATACCACACGGCCTTGAACACAGGTAGTGGACGACATCTTCATCAGATATGGATTAGATCGAAAGATGGCCATGGTGGAGCAAAATGTTGAGCAACCACGCTACCGGGTGTAGTCCGAGGTTGCTGATTCGCACGTCGACGTAGAACAACAGCAAGAACGACAGATGCACAAAGTAGATCAACACAGATGTAGGGAGAGAATGGATTCTTTATTGCTTTCAGGTGTATTTACAATAGACGGATCCCTCTCCTATTTATAGTGCTGCTTCATAGAGTTTGGCAGGTCCACGGATAGACCTATCCGGATCTGCCATGAGCGTGAATCGAATAGGTTTCCTAATACTCCCCCTTGGACCTTACCGCATAATGCATATGCCTCATCAAAACTCCATAAAAACCCAGTGGAAAAAATTCTTGGAGAAAGAGTGCATAGCATACGCTTGCTGTGCGCACGGATATGCCTCGTTAAAAACCTTATGTGAGAAACTTCTTTGAAAACTCACTTAAGGGAAAAAGAGTATAAATCCACCCAACATTGCTTCATTACTTCAATGTAATAGTTGGGTACTTGAACTTCTGGTTCAAGATTTAATTCAAAATATGTGAAGTTTCTCCCCCTGAATTCTGCACTTCTCTAAGTCTCATCATTCCTATGCCTTTAATGCATCTTTCAAAGGTAGATGCGGTAAGGACTTAGTGAACAAATCTGCGAGATTCTCGCATCGACTTAGTGTCTTTGAATATTGATTTCATTCATCTTATGCATCTCATGTGCATAAAAATACTTGGGGTTTATATGCTTAGTGAGGTTGCTCTTCACATGTCCGAATTGCACTTGCTTGCGACACATTTGCATTATCTTCATAAATAATAGTGGGGTTTGTTCTATTTGCAATCCACATGGTGGAGAATGTGGAATGTCATTCTTGAAGCCATGCACATTCACGTCTTGCCTCATACAATGCAATGATTTCGAATGGTTAGTCGATGTTGACACAAGTGTCTGCTGACGACTTCCATGATCTGCAGTTCCTCCACACAGGAAGACATATCCTGTCAGGACTTACTGGTGTCTTGGATCGAAAGATAACCCGCATCTGCATATCCGACCAAAGTCATATCTTGGTTCCTTCTATAAAATAATCCAAGATCGATTGTTTCCGTAGGTAGCGGAAGATGTCCTTTACCCTTTCCAATGCCTTTTCGTTGGCTCGCACTATACCTTGCTAATAAGTTTACGGCGAACGCAATGTCGTGCCGTGTCTTGTTTGCTAGGTACATGAGCGCCCTATGGCACTTAAATATGGGAATTCGATCCGGGACTTCCTCCCCTCTTCTCTAGGTCGATATGGGTCTTGATCGCTTGTAATGACCTTCCGACCATCGGGGTTCTTGACGCGTACGCCTTCTCAAAACTAAACCTCTCCAACACCTTTTTGGGTGTAGGCGGCTTGGTGTACGAGTATTCCATCTGGCATATGCTCAAGCTGAAGGCCTAAGCAAAATTTGGTTTTACCCAAATCTTTCATTTCAAATTCAGATTTCAAATATGAGCTTGCTTCTTCAATTTCATCATCAGTGCCAATGATGTTCAAATCATCCACGTAAACCGAGATTATACAAAAACCATCTTGTGATCGTTGTATAAAAACGCATGGACAGTCTTCATTATTTGTATAGCCTTTCTTGCTTAAGAACTCGTTCAAGCGATTATACCACATTCTTCCTGACTGCTTTAATCCATATAAGGTTTTCTGCAATTTTACACAATATAATTCTTTCTTCTCTTTATTCGGGGTTGGCATGCCATCAGGTACTTTCATGTACAATTCGGAGCCCAGTTACTAGTAAAGATAATTTGTGACCACATCCATCAATTTCATTTTTAAGTTCATATTCACTTGCCATTGAGATGAGATATCTAAAGGTTATACCACCCATGACCGGGAATAGGTTTCTTCATAATCAACGCTTTGGTATTGAGTGAAACCTTGAGCTACCAAACCTTACTTTGTACCGTACCACTTCATTATTTTCATTTCTCTTAGAACAAAACCCATTTATAGCCCACAAGGCGTATATGGGATGGTGTATGCGACACACAGTCCAAACACTTCTCTTTTGTTCGGTGAGATTAGTTCATGGTGATTGCCTTCTTCCATTCCGCCTAATCTGGTCGGTGCTTACACTCGAGAAAGAGATGCGGCTCGGATCGGGATCTATTAAGCAGCAATCATTTTAGCAAAGTATATGTCGACATTGGTACATTGCTCTATTCATCATTTCCCGATTACGCAAAGTTTATGGCCATTTCGTCATGGGGTGCTTCGTGCATTTCTACTTGTTCTTCACCGCTATTTCCCATCACGGGAGCAAGTTCCTTTAGCTTATTATTGCCGATGTGCGCACACGTATTTCTATCGGCTTCTTCTTCTATTACCGGTATATTCAAATCTGGGAGCGCCTCGCTAGCAGGCTGCTTCTCACCAGAGTTGCCAGGTCTCAACTGGCTCCTCTTCTTTTTCTTTCGGGGCACTTTTGTGACTGGTTATGATGAGCTCTCATTCCCCTTTTTACCCAGACGTCTCCGGATACTAGGGGGCTGAGAAACCAGATCTCCTGTCCTTTTTCTTTGAGGCCTCTGAACAGGTTGAGGGGTACTCGTAATTTTCTTTGGCACTTCTACCCTCTCTGGTGCATTGCGCGCAGGCACATGCGACTTAATCACACCTTTCAAATCACAAAAGTGGTCAGACAGTTCATTTGCTAATTTCTGTAAATCGAGGATTTTCTGGACCTCTTCCTTTGCTTCTCTAGTACGGGGATCATGTGCGGGAATGCCGGTGGCTTGCCAGATGATTTCACGGCATTCTTCTCATAAGGGTTCTTTATCTCCCTAATGACGGAAATTATCCTCGTCAAAGATGCAATCAATAAAGCAGGCGGTATGCAAATTACGGTCGAGGGTTCTAAATACTTGATTATGGACACCGTCTCATAACCAACGTATATCCCGACCTCGAAGAGGGCCCATAGTCTGTTCATTGTGGTGGTGGTATCGGTACATACACCATGCATCCAAATTTTCTTAAATGGGAAATTTTCGGTGTGATCCCCGAACTAGTTGCATTGGTGAATGGATGTTGTCTGTTGACGGTCTATAGTTCAATAATCTTTGCTGCGTGCGAGATGGCGTGGCCCCAACACGTGTTTGGTAAATTACAACCGCAAGGCGGCTTTGCTATGAATTTGATCCTTTTAATCGATGCTACGCTAGTCCATTACGAGTGTGGACATGTGGCATCGAGTGCTCTACATTGATTCCCGATGCCATACGGTAATCATCAAATGCCTTGAAGTAAATTCGCGGCATTGTCCAGCGAATGGACTTCACGTGATGATCAGGAATGCATTCTTAATTCGTATGATCTGAGAGATCAGCTTTGCGAATGCGTGGTTTCTTGTAGAGAGTAAACTCACGTTTGACCACTTCGAGGAAGCATCAATGAGCACCATGAAGTATCTAAAAGGACCTGATAGACGTTGAATGGGGCCGCAAATATCCCCTTGAATGCGTTCAAGGAACGCGGGGATTTCATCTTGCACCTTCATGGTCGAGGGCCTAGTGATCATTTTTCCAGTGGCACATGCCTGACATATGAAGTCTTCTTGATTAGGGAAATTCTTTACACTAATTCCATGGCCCTGAGAGTTGGTAATTACATTTCTCATCATCCGTAAGCCTGGATGACCAAGTCTACTATGCCAAAGAGAGAAGAGTTCAACACTCCTAAAAGAAGTTTTAAGGGAAGTATAATTGTCGGGTGCTTTAATTCTTGTGTGGTATAGCCCAGTTCTAAATGAAGAAAATTTTTTTAAGATTCTTTTTTCACATCCGTCGTACTTCACAATGCACAGGAATTCTTTGCCATTTTCTTCCGTGGTCTCAACGTGGAAACCGTTGGCACGGATGTCTTTAAAGCTTAAGAGAGACCTAGTGGATTCGGGGTACAGCAAAGCTTCATTAATTTTCAATGGAGTACCCATAGACAGTATGATTGTGGCTTGACCAGAGCCTACTACGCATGAACGACTTCCTGCAATTGTGGTTATACTGCCAGTTTTCTTCGTAATAGTTTCAAAATATTTAGTCTCTCTTAAAATGCTATTAGTTGTTCCACTATCAACTATGCATATCTCCTCCATATGGGCGCTTGCGATCTGACGATCAACTTCTTAGATTCCGTGAGAGCGTCGCAGGGACAGCGATCGCGTAGGGCTGTTTTCGGCTATCCGGCGGAAGCGGCGTGATTACGATTCGATGTCGAAAACGCGTGAAGCGAACAGCCGTAGTCGATCGATCTCCTTGTGCTTGCAGTTCCTCCTTCCGAGCGTGTCGTGCTGATAACGTGTTGAGCAACCATGCTACCGGGTGTAGTCCGAGGTTGCTGATTCGCACGTCGACGTAGAACAACAGCAAGAACGACAGATGCACAAAGTAGATCAACACAGATGTAGGGAGAGAACGGATTCTTTATTGCTTTCAGGTGCATTTACAATAGACGGATCCCTCTCCTATTTATAGTGCTGCTTCATAGAGTTTGGCAGGTCCACGGATAGACCTATCCGGATACGGCTTCGCGAGCCCGTAACCGAATAGGTTTCCTAATACAAACATGCGGCTCGCCCATGAGGTTGATCTGGGGGCACAAGACCTTGCCACAATATGCTCCTGCAACAAACCATTGCTTCTTCGCCGCCCCTGCTCACATGTTTTGGCCGCGTGTGCAACCAACAGATTGGATGCATCGCGGTATGTGTCTCCATACTTCTTCAAGCAGGCGATTATTGCTACCTGGACAGGTAATATATTCGGATTTCGCCGCTTCGGAAACTTCACGGAGGATAGGGGAGACCACCGTACATGGATACCTTGCAGCACTCTACTCCACGGGAGGAGGGGCCGTCGTCACACTCGCCGTTTCCGCAATGAGATGGACGAGTCACAGCGAGGAGGAAGAGTGGTACATGCGGACTATCTTGGTAGAAGGTCATCGGAGAAATAAATGTCCTGGCGTGAAGTTCCCCCGAGTAATGAATAGATGGTCCGGGAAGAAATTGGTTTGCAATCTGATCAATTGCAATGTATCTTAGTTTCTTTGTATGTTCTCGTATTCATTGGCGAACATGTATTTAAGTGTGTACCAACTAATTTGGTCGTTTCTATTATGTGCAGCGTTCATATAATATGTTGGATAATTCTATGTGTTATTTTTAATTGTATGCATAATTTATATATCGTATGACAATATTGTTTGACATATTATGTTTGTTTCAATACAACTTTACGTAAACATTGCATTTTCATGTAAATATGAATATGTTTTCTTTACAGAGTTGACTAACAAATTGTTTCACTTGGTCATTACAATACAGGTATGGAAACCGTGCCTACGGAGATACTGGTCGATGACGTCGCCTACCGGACCCACCGTTCCCTCACACGGTTGCAGGACCCACCCACGGAGATGGCGATCTTCGTGACTCGCACTCCTCGCCGTCCATGGGGGCTAGACCACGGCCGGGTGGGCAGTGCGCTTTCACGACCCTCACGGATTTGACATAACTGTCCAATATGCAATATTAGTAATATTGCATTCTCGTTGTGTAGGCTTCGTGTCGCTGGACTGCTTCCCCTCGCTCGGATGCTCCAGGCCACGGATGCAGACAAGGGAGAGGACAGAGGCGTTGTTCCTTTGGAGTGGTCTCGCCGGTTCCCGGTGGACCACTCCCTGCTTACAGCGCTTGTGGACCGGTGGCGGCCCGAGACCCACACCTTCCACCTCTCGTGTGGTGAGGTGGCGCCGACGCTACAGGACGTAGCGATGTTGTTGGGACTGCCACTGGCCGGGGAGGCGGTTCAGTTGCCTCCGGTAGAGGCCACCTGGGTCGGCGACCTTCGATACCGCTTCGAGGGTGTACTTCCACCCCCGGAGGAGGGCGAGGAGCGCCTGGAGCTGCGAGACAGGCAGCGGCACGGGCCTACGCTTGGGTGGTTGAGGCAGTTCGAGGTACGGTGTTTATCGCTTTCAGATATTACTTCTTCTATTTGGCGTATCGCATATGTCATTGAATGTGTTTACGTATATAATTATCGTGTTTCTATGCAGGTTAGCAACATGGTGGAGGAGCCCACGCGTACCAGAGGCACGGCACCTCGAGGCTTACTTCTTTGTGGCTCTTTGGCGGTGTTGTTCACCGGCCCCACGGCAACTCGATGGGCGCCGGTTTGTGCCTTTAGCCCGTGCCATCGCTGATGGCAACCGACGCATCCGCAGTTGAGTTGGGGCTCTGCGGTCTTGTCTTGCGACCTTGAGGCCCTTTGCGGCAGTTGCACTCGCAACCGGCGAGCTTCGTCTTTGGCGGTTCCGTCTTCTTGATGCTTTGGTCCCTGGGCGGTTTCTTTGTTGGTCGCCCGTTCGTGGACACGGACCTTACGGGAGTCCTTCTACGGTGCCGGCGGCGTCGATTGACCGGCGGTCGGCTCTCTTTGGACTCGGCGCGGGTATGATAATATTGTTGTGCTTGTTTATCTCGCATCGCAATTATGACTTCTTGAAGGCAACCTCATTTTGTTTGTTGCACATTCGATTTGCGATGGACTCGGTTGGTGTCGGGTCGCTCACGAGAGCTTCACGCGAGTTTCGACCACCGGCGTACTTTCGGAGGTCGGTGGGAGCCATACCCTTGCCGGGTATGGCGTCACGACCAAGCCCCCGGCGGCTGTCCTCCTTTGCTTTCGTGACCGAGCTTCTTGGCTCACCCGCAAGCTTCGTGTTTAGCGTGTTCGTCGAGACCACCCCCGCACCGTGTGATGCGGCGATTCAGCGATTCGAGTTCACCTGTGCCAGAGGTTTCACCGTCCCCCACAACATACACTGGTACGCAAATTTCGTATGTTTCTATGATCTTTAGCTTTTCCATATGTTCTGTGCACGTACTACGCTGTTTGTAGTTATAGGACATCATGGTCGGTTAGCAATATTTTATATATAATATGATCAAAAATAAGATATATCTGTTATGTGCTTTTATATATGTTCTGCGGACGTAATAAGATGTGTACTCCATTGCGAACCACGATCGTCGTGGTCCCACACCGCGTGCACAGGATTCACGGATGCACAACCGGGTTGCTTTCGATGGTACGGGACGCTGCGCAGATGTGTGGGCGAGCGAGGCCACACACGAGCTGGACTTCACGGAGTACCTCACTTGGTACACGAGACGCACACGTGTACGACTACTTCGTGACGTCCCCCACCCTCTGGTTCCCGCCCAGCTGACTGGAGACGAGACGTACTCCTCCAGACACGGGTCCTCCCTACACGTCTCGGTACGCAAAAATGATGTCGTTCCTTTACCGTTATGAATTTTGTGCTATATGGTTGTAATGACTTACTTTGTTCTCCGTGCAGATAGACGCCCACATGACGACGATCCGGGATGGTACGAGTTTGTTGGGTCGGATGGCCAGCGGGCTGGAGGTTACCTCGCCCGGCTCTCGAGTT
The DNA here is from genome assembly GCA_036346145.1 of Olyra latifolia. Taxonomy (NCBI): domain Eukaryota; kingdom Viridiplantae; phylum Streptophyta; class Magnoliopsida; order Poales; family Poaceae; genus Olyra; species Olyra latifolia. The sequence goes on from CM070529.1 coordinate 8,420,049, forward strand.
CGTGGCGCCTTTGCCGTGCAGAGGTCACGCACGCGGTTGCGACGCGTCTGCGAGGCGTGGGCGTCGAGCGCGTCTTGGCCAGCGCCTACCCCCTCTACGGCCGACAATGCGTCCCCAGTCGGTGGCCCGCCGTTTGACAGGCGAGAGCTCATGGCGCGAGAGCAGAGTGAGGGGCCAGATGCCCCTGACGACGTTCCACGGGCACCACCGACCTTCGCGGTGCCCCCGAGCGGTCAGGAGGCCTCGGCCAGTTCTTACAGCTCGCACTCTCCGGCGTTCGTCTTCCCGTCGACGACACACTCCTCTGCTGGGTTCGCCCCCTACGCTCAGCGCAGCTCTCCCTTCCAGCAGGGCACGTCCAGCTCGGCTGCAGGTCTTCCTTCCGGTAAGCAGTCCATCTTCTAAGATCCCTCCCATCTTTGCATTTCGTACAAATTACTATAAATTCAATATTATAGCTATTTATGGTCATTGTAGGTGTTGCAGGCCTCGCCCCACGCGACATGTACCCGGAGATGGGAGATATCTTGACCTGAGGCGGTCGGCAGGCGTCTGCGCGGGGCCTTCAGCACTCCCAGCTAGACACTCCACCCCGCCACCTACCCGGGGACCGACGACGGACGACCTCGGCGAGACACACCTCCCGACCGTTTCACCCCTTCGGTGCCGACCGCGTCTGTCGCGGCTCGTCGAGTCCCTAAGCAGGGACGGCGTGGGTAGACTACCTTTCTCGTCATTGTTGTAGAACTCTTTCGATGTGTACCGCACTATGTTATTACTTGGACATTTATGTTTTTCAGTTATTCCGTGTTCTAAAATTGCGACATTAAAATGCGTGCTAGGCTTCAAGCGATGCCTTCTGGGACGAGGGGCTTTTTCGATTCTGTGACTTGCTCGACAAACACCGCCCGAGGGTGGTCCACCCACAAGTGGTAGCCAGCATTGCGTAGGCCACCCGTCATTTTTCCTGCATAAATTTTTTGGACGCTACCCGTGGGCCCCGCCACCCGACGCAAACCCTTAGGTGGCCATACACGTATGAGGGCTTTCGAATGCGGCCTGGCTGGCCGAATTAGCCACTTCATGTTCTTTTCTTCTTTATCTTGTACGCCAATAGGTACTCTATTGTCTCTCAAGGCTTTCAGATTATGGTACGCACGATATGAATGAGATCACGATGGTGCTCCGGTGACATTGAAAATATGAAACGCATTACATGGTAGTAATCCACGTAGACCAAACCATGATGCAAATTACATGAAATAAACCCATATTGTACTTGGGACGCTAGGTTTAGTGCCATCCAGGGAACGGTTCCACACGGGTATAAACGTTGTACATGCGAGTAGCAAATGTAACTCGCTCTTCAAGCCGGGAGATTCTTGCGTGAAGATGTTCGATGTAACTGAACGCGGCCATTGGGAAGGGGTCGTCCATCCATTTGGTGAAATCGCAGTCATCGGTCTACATTTGGAAATGAGAAAAAAGTGAGATGGAAAATGTATTAAACCCTTGGCCGTTGTCGGGCTGGTTACTCACAGCAAAGTACGCGCAGCGGTAGAAACGTCGGCCAGTCCATCCTTCGACAATCTGGTCAAAAGTTTGTACAACGGTGTCCACTCCGTGCGCACAACGTGGCCATCCCCTGTAGAAATTTGGGTCTCTTATCATTGTTGGCTCTGTGTTATAGCTAGCTCTTGTCCGAATAGGCAGGTCGTCGCTTGGTAGACGGGCTTGCGATCCAGGACCATTTGACGTCCACCAGGCTTGTCGGATCCAACCGTTCGGTGTGGGTCGTGCAGCCATATGTGCAATGTGGTATGTCTATCTCTACTCGCCTCCCCTCGTACGAAGCCAACCCTACTAGGGAGTTTACACACACGGTCGAGTGAGAGTGAGGGTGGGAGTGAGAGGGCGCCAACTATGCCTCCCATTATATAGGCGATGATTGCTAACGGTGCATGCGGTCACATCACTAAATGCGAGGCGCTGGCGACCAACGATACTGCGGACACGGTCACATCAATATTATCGAACATCTGGCGACCAACAATACCGCCGGACACCGGTCACATCAATAATTGTGGGCCACTCTTGACCATGAAGACCACGGACACCGGTCACATCAATAATTGCGGGCGCTGGCGACAAGAGACCGCCGGACACCGGTCACATCAATAATTGCGGGCGCTGGCGACCATGATACCGCCGGACACCGGTCACATCAATAATTGCGGGGCACTGCTGACCAACAGTACCCGCCGGACACCGGTCACATCAATATTATCGAGCGCTGGCGACCATGATCCGCCGGACACCAAATCCATTCCCATGAAATGCAACAGCAGCAGCATGAACTCGGTCCATGCACCGAGCAGAATTGCCTATATATTTTCCTACTGCCCCCCAGTCATCTGCGCTCCAAGTTTCCTCTCTATCTCACATATTATTTCCATCAAATGGAGCAGCAGCACTCGGCAGGGATACGACGCAATGTCATGCTAGCTTTTTCAACTCTGTGGTTATTCAGCGAATGTGCTGTTTAGACCCAATCATCCTTCACGGCTTGTCGCTTTTGTTTGTAATATGATCCTAATATCGCGAGTTTTGTGATGTTACGGGTTATATTACACTCAAAATGTGACGTGTAAGCCGTGAAGGATGAATGGGGTATAACTGCATGACCTGAACTTAAGGCCTTTAGGGGATTAGACAAATAGGTACGTACTCATTTTTATTTCGAAAGCTAGCATGACATACAGGGTGCGATGACATGCAAGGGTGGTCACCATGGATGGCTGAAAGGGTTGTGGCATTGGCATGAACACCAAGTGGCCGCACACCGAGCAGTCGCTTCCCATTCCGTGTCATAGTACACCGGGTAGGTCTCTTGCATGATGGCTCTTCGCCGTAGGACTTCTGCGTTGGGTGTGCCGGGGTAGTGGCATCCGCACAGACATGCATGGTCCTGACATGATCGATTCGGCTGATAGTATTGGTCCAGCACTGCCTCGTTGTGCGATTGACGTGCCGGCATGGATTGCCTAGGAGGCCGGGAAGGGCGCGCGGACCTCCGCCGGCCTTCTGACTGCGCCTGCCCTCCTCTAGCATCCACGGTAGCCTGCAAGCGATGGATTCTTGCGTGGAGGTATGTTATGTAGGTGTCTGCCTTTGCGGTATGGCTCATCCATCCAGCGAGTCCAACCGCGCGTGGCGTCTCGCTAGCGCAAATAAGAGAGGCGATAAGTAACTTGTCTTTACGCTAGCATAATGTAAAAAGGAGGGAACTCACGTTGTAATCTGGGTATCGGTAGAACCTGCGACCAGTGAACCCCTCGTGCACGTGGTCAAACCACTGCACAAACAGCGGGGTTCCCACAGTCGCATGTCGGCCAGTCGAAAATTGATGGAAAGTGACGATCTCGTAGCAAAGGAGGGCCATCTCTCCAGTCTCCATATTGTATGACTTGCATATCGTCCGAAGGAGGACGAGCATGCTCTCCAGGGCCAAAAGACTCTCACCATGCGTCAGGCACATATGGACTTGAAGATGCTCCCCCGCTTGCCATAAAGAAATGTGGACCAAAGGCAAAGAGTGGTGCTGCCTCCTTCCTCTCTATATAGGGCGTTATGTCATTATCAGCACATGATTAAATTAGCTCCTCACTATCATTAATTAACTGTTCACTATGACATGGCAGAATTTGCATCGTTCATTCCGTCGGTGAAGCGGTGCGCCGAAGATAACAAGGTGGAGTAGTGCGGTGGCCTAAGTGCTAGGCTGCGTAGGAATGAGTCTTTGTCCGAATTACCGCCTTCAAAGGCGGTGGCTAGCCGCTTTAGCCACTTGTTTTAATTTCACTGCTAACATTGCATGCCATCTGACGAACAGTACCTCTTTTCAGCGTCCGGTCACATCGCCTGCAGCAGCATCCATCACAAATCACCGCGCTGGCGACCAGCAGATACCACGGACACCGCCGATCCACATCAATAATTGCGGGCCTTTGCTCACAATGATCCCGCGACACCGCCCATCACATCAATAATTGCGGGCACCTTTGCTCACCAATGATCCCACCGACACCGTCGGTCACATCAAATCAAGAAGACACCGGCATGAACTTCGGTGCATGCAAAGCGAACTTCAGCTATTTATTTTCCTCCTGCCTCCATGTCCTCTGCGCTCCAAGTTTCCTCTCAATCTCACATATTACTCCAGCCCATACAGTGCACAAATCTAGTTGTAACGAGCAATGGCAGCCTCCGGCTCTGAGGACCGTCCGCGAAGCAAGTTTAACACCACCGTGCCTGAAGGGGTCAATGTTCCAATGTACTTCTGCGGTGACCTTTGCAAGTTTGTTCAATCCGACGAAGATTTCTCATATACTTAAGGAAGGAGGTTCTTCATGTGTGCAAACTACAAGTACGATCCACCCAAGGTTGTCTTTGGCGAGCGTCCAAAGGTACTTGCTCACCCTATCCTGCATGATTATATCTACCTACATGGCACATGATCTCGACACCTACTTTTGTTTAAAAAAAAGTCTCCCCCCACCTCTATGCGATTTACGGCGTTGGCTAGACACGGAGCAATCGGAGGCGAACAAGAAACACATCGGCGTGAGTTCCGTTGGAAGAGCGATGGTTCGAGCGGCGCCCGATATGAGGAGGAACAAGAGGACAAGCATAGCGTTCGAGGAGGAGAATCAAGAAGCGACAAGAGGACGTGAACGCGTCATTCTTGAGGCCCGAGAGGTGAGAGGAGAGAAAGCGCAAGAGGCACGTCGCGCAAAGGAGGTGGACTGATGCTACCGACAAGGGAAATATCCCGTTGTACTCGATAGGAACTTTGTTGTAACCGTGATAATAAAATTTCCCTCGGCGAGAGGCGCTTTATTCCTCTAGCTATTTATTTAATTTTCCAAATAATTATTAATATAAAACACTCTCTTTGAAACTTATGCAATTTATCCATTTTATTTTTTCAAGATTAAATACACCAAATACCGGGATATCTTGATCATATTTAGTTCATATAATATGTGTTATAACTATTATATCTTGATAACATATTACATAATACTAAAATATCTACATATATACACATATACATACATATGATATATATACATATATACACATAATAGTTATATAATACATAATAGTTACTTATAATAATTATATACAACATATTTTTCGGAATTGTTACTTACATAGTTTTTCGGAATTGTTACTTATATATATAATTATATATAATACATAATTGTTACTTAGGTATTGCATGCTATATGTAGTGCGGCAAAGGAAATGCCATGATGTGGTACATGGCTTTTCCTTTGTCATGATCTAGTGCATGGCGGGAGGGCATTTCATGATTGCTCCAAAATCATGGGTATTTCCATATCTGTAATTTTTTTTGGGTAAAAAAAAAATTTATCACATTTGATACAGATTAGATCTAGATGAGAGAGAGATTGGAGAGGTTGCATGTGCTTAATGCTTCGGTAAAAGGAACAAAATTTGTTCGTTGATGTTAATGGATAAAGAATTACAAATAGATAAGGCCCTGTTTCTTTCAGCGGTTTCTGACGGTTGGCGGTTTTACTGTAACAAATTTATAAGTCTTCGAAAATAGTGTAATGAGCCTAAAAAATAATTATTTTTTAAGAATTAAAATTTACTATAGTAAACCACTGACCGCCGGAAACCACCGAAAGAAACAGGGCCTAGGTCATAGATTAGGAAAGAGAGAGAGGCTGCTATTTTGAAATTTATTTGGGAGGTTAGTTGCCACAAAGTCGCCGCTAGATCAGGGGAAACGACTGGTTATTTTGAAATTTGAAAAAAACTGACCTTCACTCACCACTACCTCTTTATAATAATACTGATACATATTATTTAAGACTAGCCTAGTGGTTGTGTTTTGCTATGAATTAAAACAATATCAGATATCACCCTACCATGTTGTGATCCATGTATTTGACTCATGCATTTAGCTCAGATTTCAATCTCAACTATGTTGCACCTATGTATCATCGATTTCTTCTATTTTTATTTGTTTATATATGACACGCAGGTAACACGCTAGTAATGGTTGCACCAATAGATATATCATAGATTGGGTGATTAATGTGTTTAAAATGTTATCAAAAAATTCCAAAAATATGAATGCACAAAAATAGGAAGACAAACCAAATTTAATATAAAGCATCATCGCTTATTGAAACCTTTTTAAAAATGCATGTGCCATTTGGAAAAAAGGAAAGTACAACCACCAGCAACAATTGAATTTCCTTTTGACAGAAAAAATAGTAATAAAGAAAGAAAAACCCCTGGCCCTCCAGGTCACCGCTCAACACCAACCCCCAGCCCTTCCTCTCATCAGTCATCTCCATCTCCTTCGTCCCCGCCTCCACCACCACCAACTCCCCATCCCCTCATCGGCCTCCAAGAACTACCACCACTCACCCCCATGGCCGCCGCCACCGCCGCCGCCATCTCGGTCCGCTTTCAGCCGGCCGCCACGCGCCATGCCGGCGCCCGCCGGGGCCGCTTCGCCGTCGTCCGCGCGCAGTCCGCACCGGCGGCGGCGGCGCTGACGCAGGACGACCTCAAGCGGCTCGCGGCGGTTCGCGCGGTCGAGCAGGTGCAGAGCGGGATGGTGCTGGGGCTCGGGACGGGGTCCACAGCCGCCTTCGCCGTCGCGGAGATCGGCGCGCTGCTCGCGTCCGGGAAGCTGTCCGGCATCGTCAGCGTGCCCACGTCCAAGCGCACCTTCGAGCAGGCGCAGTCGCTCGGCATCCCGCTCTCCACGCTCGACGACCACCCCCGCATCGACCTCGCCATCGACGGCGCCGACGAGGTCCCTCTCGCCTCATTGCTTCTCGCGTATTCCTTTTTTTTTTTCTGGAAAAGTAAGATTTGAAAAAAAAAACCGGTTCTTGTGCATTGATTCTTGGTAGTTGTTACTTCAACGAGCTACAGTTGCTGTACTATTACTCTATTCGCTTTCGAATGGAAGCATGAAACATGATTCACACACTATCAGAATTGCTCTTTTTTTAAGAAAACAATTGATGTCTTGCTAGTACTATTCATGGAGGAAAGATCAAACTTTCTGGTCTTTATTTAGATACTTTTTTTCTGTGGAAAAGGATTAAGTTCTGAATCTTCTGATGTTTCTCTGATAGCTTTAGAAAGTTAGTACTTAGTAGGACAAAAATGAGAGGCTTTGGGTTTAGGACCTATAAAGGAACTGTCATTTTAGCTTGTATGGCAGTTTAGTGATCGCGCTACGAGGTGAAAAAATGTATTCGTGGAGAAGTCCAGTACTATGCACTTTTAAGCTAAACATGCCCCTTTGCAGGCTGAATCCTGAATGTGTTGTTACTCTTTTATTTTTCACTTCATTAGCCTTCGAAAATGTCCCTTGTGGGCTTGTTCTATCTCCTTTTTCCCCCAATGGGGAAAACAGAATTCCTTTTATCATGTAAGATTAGCCATAGCAACGTGAATATCTGGCTCCGTCAATCTTGGTGCAGAATGGTTGGATGGTAACAGATCATGAATCTGTGCACACCATGAAATGTGTTTGCGAACGACAACTTATTGTCAAGTATTTCACCAATTTTTATGAAATGACTTTTCCCAAATACTTCTACTGATATTTGGACTTTCCTTCTACTGATACTTGGACTGTTCCTGTTCTGTTTTCAAACAACTATTTTTTGGCTAACTACATTCCATTTTTGTATTAAATAGGTTGATCCAGATCTTAACCTTGTGAAGGGGCGTGGTGGCGCCCTTCTCCGGGAGAAGATGGTTGAGGCTGCATCTGAGAAGTTCATTGTTGTTGTTGATGAGACGAAACTAGTTTCTGGATTGGGAGGCAGCCGTTTAGCCATGCCAGTGGAAGTTGTGCAGTTCTGCTGGAAGTACAACCAAGTAAGACTGCAAGATCTATTTAACGAAGAAGGATGTGAGGCAAAGCTCAGATTGGACGAAAATGGCAAGCCATATGTTACCGATAACTCAAACTACATTGTTGATTTATACTTCAATACACCCATCAAGGATGCCTTGGCTGCCGGAAAGGAGATCTCAGCTTTGGAAGGAGTTGTTGAGCATGGGCTATTCTTGGACATGGCAACTTCAGTGATCATTGCTGGAACAGATGGTGTCAGCATCAAAACAAAGTGAGTTTTGGTTTGTTGTTGGCTGTCTTTGATTTATGATTTTTCAATGTATGAGCTAATAGTGTAAAAACAGGCAATAAGATGCTCATTTCCGTACATTTAGGTTGGATTTTGGGAGAATTGTAAGTTGTCAGACAAAAACCATTTGACTTGGTTGAAACTTGTGTTGACTTGCATAAGTAATATTTGTGCGCTTGTTTTTGTGCAATCAAATTCCAATGAGGGGCCTGTCGTACCAATCATCTTTCAAATCCCTTGCACCGCAAAATTCTGAATGATCCTGGGCTCTTGCCTGTATGTCAGACAAACCAAAATGCAGCCCAACCAAGCATATAACAATTTAACAAACAACGCAATGTACCAAGCAAAATGCTGCTCGTAGTAACTGGAAGATTGAAGTGTTAACTCTTAAAAACTGGAAAATTAATGGATGCTCTTAAAAACTGGAAAGTTGTATGATGCTCTTTAAGAACTAGAAATGGACTGCCAATCCTGCATCCAATATGCAGAATTTGGAAAATAAAGTAAGAATTTGAAACATGATGTTGATTTATTTTAGCTCATAGAGCTGAGAAGTTCATGCTTTTCCATCAATCCATGTGCCACTTTCAGCAAACTTGTAGCAGTATCTCCAAGTTGATGTTTTGTAAAACAGGAATTACTGTTCACCTCGTGAAGCCTGAATTGGGAAGGGATCAGTGGATGCTTTTGGGTTTTGATAATGTGATGTCCAATGGTACTGAACATTCAGCAGTAAACCTTAAATACAAATGGTCAGCTCATTAGTATCATATGGTGACCGTGAATTTTATCTTCTGACAGAGGTATTAAACTGAAAGATTGGAAGGTGTGATGGGATTTACTTTTCAAGCAATCTCACATCAGCTTCAACTGAAAACGGCAAAGAACACGGAATGATAATAAAGCTACATTCGAAAGAAGGGTCAGTAGTGATAGAAAGGGAGCAAAAGACATGCAAATACATGTTGAGCCGAGCAAACACGGGTAGACAGGCCATTTCCTGACATGAGCTCCACTCTTAAGTTGGCAAATTAGCAAATGAATCTAGTACAAGAACCAGTTCAGAGGTAGACTTGTTCACAACTTTGGTTTAGTTGTGAAAAGCTGACTTTTTTGGTTTTGGAGAAATGCCAACTGCCCAGCAATGGAATCGTGCAAGGCAGCAAGAGGCAGCTCTAAAGCATTGTGTCCGCAGCATAAATACAAAAACCATAATAGCTGGATGACAACTTCATCAAGAGATCATTAAAATCTTACGAGATATAATGTGTGATGTTCAACTAAATCCAAGAATTGGTTTTCCTCCAAATGTCAAGAAGTTGGCCCAGAAACATTTGGAATACTGTTTTATAGACATCAAGTTGGAATACTGTTTTATAGACATCAACGTATTCTTATTTGATTGATCACATCAGTTGATATGTTGCTACATGTTACAGAGGAAGTGAGAGAGAGAAAAGAGTGATCTCAAAGACCGGTTCAGTTGAGAAAATGTAATTAATAATCCACAAAGACCATTTCAGGGAAAATAACACATTTCACAAAACTGAAACTGTACAGGAAAGCCCGAGGCTAATTAAGAAACAAAATCATTACAGCTGCACGACTAGAGTTATAATCCGGTTTCTTTAAAGCTCTTTGATAACCATATGGCTGTCTCTCTTGGAGACGCCTTCCCTGGTCCAAAAGGTTTCAGCAAGATCCCCAGCTCCTGAAACCTCTCCTGTTGTAGCAACTGGGCACTGAACTCAAGCAAGCCTTCCAGAGCCTCAGCTCTCTGCTGGTATGATGTTGTGTCAAACCTCTTCTGCCTCCAATCTGATGAGCTTCTTGGTGAATTGTTGATACCAAGCAGATTGAGATCAGGAGTGTCAGTATAGTTTTCACTATCACTTCGGAGCACTTGGAAAGTGCATTTGTCCTTGGTGATTGATTGGTCAATGATAGAAGGTGGCGAGTCCTTCGTGATGGGATGCAATGGATCTTTATAGAATGCCAGTGGGAACTCAGCAATTCTGTCTATTCGAGGAGCGTTAACTGAAACATCAGGAGATTTCAACCTAGTAAGAATGTCAGCACCGTGCCTCTTTTCAGTTGTTTTCAACATGTTCAGTGCGAGTGATGCTCGCCGTGTAGCTTGACCTGTTCGGTCTGACCTTGATGGTGGAGTCTGCTTCTGTCAAAACAACAGAAGGTCTAAAACCTTAAAATATTTCTTCCAAGTACACAGAATGGTCCAAACATGCATTTACTAAGTGAATGATCAAAAGTTGCTTCAAACATGCATTTCCAAAGGCATCTAGAAGTAATCTCTAGACGAGATATGGATTCTTTGCGAGAGGCAATGAAGTGTCGCTTCGTTTGAGGGATTTAAGCACTAACAATGACTGATTCTTTTAAAAGAAGTGTTGGTTAGTGATGTCCACTGCATAGGAACTGGAGATATCAACAAACATGCTGTGAAAATTGAACAGTAACTGGATGTTAAGGCTATTGGCAAGATTTTAACATTTTTTTATGGCCAGATACTTCATACCTCCTTGTGAGCTGTTCTAGCATGAAATGTGTTTGAAGGTTCCAGTCGTCTTCTAGGAGTTGATGACGCCCTTCGTGGTGTCGGTGCAGGGGATACAGTTACTTTTGGATTCTTATCATGTATCACTTTGTCGCCAATTTTCTTGGTAACTTGAACTAATAACTGATCCTTTGGTTGATCTAGCAATTCTGGACGATCCTTTTCAGTTCCGCTAGATCTAGGAGGGCCATGGTTAGCAGTGGCTTTGTCAAGTTGTACAATCCTCTCTAATTTAAATGAATGACTCTTAGCGTATTTGGGCTTCCAATTGTCTTCATCATCAGAAAACTCAGTGTTCTTTGTGTCATGTTCCGTAGGAAATTTAGCTGGGAACATATTGCGAGTAGGTTTCAACTTCAATTGGACTTCTAACACATATGGCTGAAGGTGTGGATTCTCAAGTAGTTCTGCGGCCTGGAAAACATCACCAGTCAAAGAGATGCCTGAATGAGTGCAGAAACTAGAGTATTCATAACATTTGAAATAAAAATAAATATACTTGAGGAGAAAAACACATACACTTGGCCTGTGATCTGGACTTTTACGCAGCATGCTTTTGATGAGTCCCCTACTGCATTATTAAAAATAAATATATCATTAAGATTGCAGATATGAGAGCCAAAATATACCATTTTCAATTGTTTTCATGAAGATTTCATAAGGACTGCATATAAGTTAATGTGGGGTAAGGCCTTACAATGCACCCGAGTATATAGTTGGTACAGGAGCGATAACTGATTTGTTTATCTTATTTATCAGTGCTTGCATATCCTGTTATAAAAAAAAATCATCATCTAAGGCACAAGTTATTGGTGATTATTGAAAGATTTAGCAGCGAAACATAGTATATTACAATTTACAAATTACAAAAGAGACCATAATTCAAATGATGTGCTATAATTTCACCATTACTACTTACAAATGCTTTGAATGCAGGCTTCAGGGCAGTCATCTCATAGATGCAGCAGCCTGAAAATTTCAGTGTATATTAACCAAGAGGACTGTGAAATATTTAGAACAATATGCAACTGAGTATAAAAGAGGAATACTTACCCAGTGACCATATGTCAGACTTGGAACCATATGGAATATCAGCAAGAAGTTCAGGGCACATGTAACTGGGGGTACCTACAACCTTAAGAAGGAACAAATTATATCAAAATCAGATGCACATTAGAAAAAGTTTCACCTAAGATTTGAGCAAGAGGAACTTACTGATGAAGCTAAATCGTCCGAAGTCAATACTTTAGCCAGCCCAAAATCACCTGTTTCGGACAACAATTCCAAACAGAAGGATATTGCTATCATTTATTTGAAGGACTTTACAATACAGATATGTTTTCCTTTGCAATTTTACAGGAGGATACTAACCAAGACGTATATTTTGGTCCTTTGTAAGAAATATATTTGAACACTGAAAAAAATTACAAGACATGGTGATTAAACAGCATGATCTCATTCATTAAAATAAGGACACATAAACTATAAATATATCAACCTTCACATCACGATGAAGGATATGACTGACATGCAAGTAATCAAGAGCCATTAGGAGCTGCACAAGCCACACACAAAGTTTCTGCATAAAGAATGTTGGACACAACAAGAAGCCAAATCTGAGTGTCCAGAATGTACAGCTACGAAAGAAGACATATTACAGACAAGTTAACCACCTCTTCTGAGAAATGGCTACTGTTAGCCTTCTTAATGGCATCTGACCTGCACAAAGCAAAAGGAATAATCGGAATTGTATTATAGGTTCCAGATACATTCAGAGCTTAACATCACAAGTTATTACATACATGTCCCCTCCTTCACAGTAACCGATCACGATGCACACATAGCAACCCTGACAATCATTCCATTTCAAGCAATGATGAGCATATAAATCCTCATGTAGGACCACTAAAACATTTCAAGGAAAGGTCCTGCTTTGCTCTTGGACCCTGCCAATATGCACAGGAAGGAGAGAGGGGACCATGCTCACCTTCTCTACCCAAGACTCTTTGTATTCCACAATGTAAGGGTTCCTTACTTTTGCAATGAGCTCCATCTGTATAAACAAAATGGTCAAATTTGCACATGATTAATGCAGGTTCATATGTGTATTAGAATATTTGCACAAGATCATGACAAACAGAACAGGCATGCCATTCCTAACTTTGGACAACAGTTGTCGGAAAAAAACTTTGGAGAACAGCCTGCCATGTAATCAGATATTACAAGACAATAAACAGTTTGATCCATTTGGATGTTCAATTTTTTTGTTTTCTTTCTAATTTTCTCTAAGCATTTCTATGTTCAAACTCAATTTCTTTATCAGAGATTGGAGCAGAAGACTAGTATCAAAATATGACTGAATAGTATATGACAAGAAGGAGCATCTGTCTCCAATTTTGCACCGAAAGTTTAACCTTTTTCACAAACAATTCTAACTTGAATGTTAAGATGTCATATGGAACAAAGGGGGCAGCATGTGTTAGAGGGACCTCTTGGTGAGCTGATCGACGGCACCTGTCGGTCTGACGGGCAAGCCGGATCTTCTTCAAGACATACCTGAAACAAGCCATGGTTTAGAGTAAGACCAGGTTTCTTGCTAAAAAAAAAAGAGTAACACTATGTTGTAAAGATTCTAGAAGGCAGTTCATTCATGGCACAAGGATGAACAAGACTCTAGTACACAGTCCTCTGCCTCACCTCTTCTTTTCAACCTTGTGCCTCACCAGGAGTGCAGAGCCAAATGACCCCTTCCCAATCTGCTCCAACACCTCATACTGATCCATTTCCTGACGCCCCAAATCTGACTCAAGCCAAGCTGTTCTTCCCTGCATAAAAAAAGATGTTCTTGAAGCAGAATCGCTAGAAATTGGTCGAAGAAAATTGTTCATTTGAGCATGAAATGGTACTTGAAATGGCTGACGAGGTCATGCCATTCCCAATTTCGAAAGCGTCGATGGTTCTTGGATAAGAAAGAAATGATCAAAAGTGCTTCCAATTTGATGGCAAGGGGCCCTCCTTCTCAATTCCCAAATTTTCGCCCAATTAATAGCTAATGAATGGGAAAGTTATGAACAAGAACTGCTTCTAATTTTGATGGACAACAACAGTAAAGCTCTGGCTCAGCAATCCATGCAATTCCCATTTCTTAGACAAGGAGATTGGAGAGAGCCTCGCCCTTGTTGATTCTTGGCAGGAAACAGAAGAAGAGCAATGAAGAAGAAAAAGAAAGGAAAGCAGTGGAAAAAGAATCAACATGGAGGACTGCAAATTTGCACTGAACCATCTTGAAAAGCTTGTAGCGACATTGATGCTTCAGAAGTGGGCAAAGAAAAAGAGAGGCAGAACCATCACCTGACTAACGGAACGAAGGCCGTGTTCTTCCTTCCTCACTTGCCTTCCATTTTTAGAGAGAGGAAGTACGTCTAGTGATGGGAGTACGCGGGAGGTAGAGAGAGATTGGCACTCTGGTAATGGAGGGATGGCTGTGCAGGAAGAGGTTTTCAAAGTTGTCAAAGCGTAGGGAGAGAGAGAAGGTGGTGGGAGGCACACACACGGGCAATGTAGAGAGAGAGAGAGAGATTTGACTAGATTTTCTTTGCTTAATGGGCCGTGTACCGAACATTCTTTATGACCTTATTCGTATCGCCGACTGCTGATAGCGGAGTTCATACGCGTTTCCTGTACAAGCCGGCTATAAAGGCTTTTGACGGCAAGCTAGGACTAACTAGCAAGTTTATATCCTCTGCCTTTTCTTTTTGTAAAATTACTTTCGTCACAAACAAAAACTTGATGCCTTCACTCCATAACAAAGAAATACGCTGAATATACAACGTTTTCGCCACTACCTTTTCTAGTTACCTTCTCCGGTCAATTTTTAGTACGTGCAGTTAAATTTCTTTTTTTTTAGCAAACAACGTGCAGGTAACTTTATAAAACTTTGGTTATTTATACTTTATTTAAAAATATTTAAATTGGTTATATGAATCGTATGTATAAATCAGGGATTTCTTTACCGGTTTTAAATAACTACTGGAGGGGAGCGCTACGACCAAAATTCGTGAAAATCAAAATTTTTGGTTGAAATTTCGAACAAAAAGTAATCAAGATTTCATTATTCTGAACATAAAAAACAGAAGAGATTAAAAAACTTTCGTTTTTTAGCTTGAACACAGGACCTCCACTTATGAAGAGTTGGCACCCTCACAGTAGGCTAGGTGCATGAGTTTGACTACATGTTGCCATGACTATATATTTATACATATTAAATTTTGAAAAAATTCATCAAAAACAAAAAAAATTTAGCATTATTGTTGTTACGAGGATGGGACTGGTAAGGCCGAAAATCGACGAAATTTTATGATAAGTTTTACCATGGTGTAAATTCTATCGAGAGTACTTACATAGTACTATAATTTTAGAAACATTTGTTTCATACCATCGAAAATATCAAAGTTTCGGAATATACCAACTTATGTCACTGACATGTGGAACCCCTCATGTCTATGACGGTGGGGTAGGGTGGTATATTTCAAAATTTTTAATCTTTTAATGGTACGAAACAAATTATTTCTATAATTTTAATGGTCAAAATTGCATTCAGAGACTACGTTGGTGTTTTCAGTTGCGAACTTGCGATACTACTTGGGTTCGAGCATCCGATCGGTAGTGTTTTTTTCGGCGGTTGCGGTTGCGGTTGCGTTTAAGCTGGAAATTTGTAACTCCTCGATAAGGATATCCAAGGGATCAAAAAATTATAGAAAAAATGGTTTTGAGAGCTCTGAGAAGAAATAGTAAGACCTACAAAAATTGGCTGCCAAACGTCAAAGCGTTTGACTTGTACAAAAATAACAAATTTTCAGATTATAAGCAAACGCAAACGCTGAAAAAAACAGTCCCCTATTGAGACGTCTCCTCACCTACTTGCTCCCTTCCATCTTATCCATTTTGCTTGCCACTCCCCTCATCCCTCCTTCCTCTGTCTCAAAGGGTAAGGAGAGCTGACGTGATGCTCGAGGAGCCCGGTAGCCTCGCCTCCGCCCAATCCATTCTCGGGGCACGCCGCTTCGCTCCTTTCCATCGCCGTTGTGGCTCCACTCCGTCCCGAAGCTCGCCGTGCTGTCGTGGCTCAAGTTGCTCTCGCTGTGACGCCCTTCTCTCGAAGGCCATCGTGCCACTCCTCTCTTGCCTTACCATTGTGGCCTGTGCCAAGTTACCCCGAGCTCTCGTTGTCATCATGTGCTAAGTATTGGAAATATAAGTAAATTGTCCACCTTTTCTCATCAGTTTAGGCTTTTGGGTGAACTGGTCGGTGTATGCAACTTAGGTAGTGTTTCTTTCGGCGGTTGCGGTTGCGGTTGCGTTTAAGCTAGAAATTTGTAACTCCTCGATAAAGACATT
The DNA here is from genome assembly GCA_036346145.1 of Olyra latifolia. Taxonomy (NCBI): domain Eukaryota; kingdom Viridiplantae; phylum Streptophyta; class Magnoliopsida; order Poales; family Poaceae; genus Olyra; species Olyra latifolia. Next base: position 8,436,240 of record CM070529.1, read on the forward strand.
CGATGAATCAAAAAATTATAGAAAAAATAGTTTTGAGAGTTTTGAGAAGAAATAGTAAGACCTACAAAAATTGGCTACCAAACATCAAAGCGTTTGACTTGTACAAAAATAACAAATTTCTAGCTTATAAGCAAACGCAGAAAGAAACACTACCTTAATATGGTATCAGAGACAGAGGTCTCGAGTTCGAGTCCTGACAGACGTAATTTAAATAAAAAAATTATCGTCCGCTCCTATTCCACGTCTAAGGCCTAAGGGAGCCTCCACGCGAGAGGGAGTATTGAAAATATAAGTAAATTGTCCACCTTTCCTCATCAGCTTAGGCTTTTGGGTAAACTGGTTGGTGCATGCAACTTAATACTAAGATCCCAACGCCATGGCCAAAGCCAGCCCTCTACGTCTCCTCCACTACTAGAGAGGAGGAGGAGAGGCCATCAAAGTTGGTGGAAGAAGATGGCTGGATGACATTAATCGTCGAACTTGTCCTGAAACATTTCCTCGTATAAAATGGCTGGAATATTTTTAGTGCTCTCGTAAAACATTGTTCTTATGGCTGGAATGTTCTTTGAATGAGATTTCACTATAACTTTATAAAGTTATAGTGAAATCTCATTTTGCACCCTAAAGTTGAAAATTACCTTTGAACCCCTTTAACTTGTCTTCGTTAACCCCCAAGTCCCTCAGGTCTTCAGTTAAGCGCTCACATGGTCGCTGATCTTCTCTCGTTAATTAACATGAATTGTGGGCCTATTCATTAGCTCTTACTTATGGTGCACTATTTTTAGGCATACAATGAAAGCATTTTTCAAACCCAAAGAAGTGTTATTTGTACTTCTATAAATTCCCCTTTTCAGTTAATTGGGGTACAAGGTGGCCTGGGGCTCACCACAAAATTGAGTACAGACGTAAGTGGTGTAGAAAATAGTTTTAAACTTTGGGTGCTAAACGAGAGAGCGCTACAAATTTAAGGGGATATATTTACTTTGTTTTTATCTATAGCGCCATGTCACTAGCCACTTATGCTAACAGGACCACGACAGTAGCCATGTCATCATGACTTAACGGAAGATTTTAAAAGGCAAATGGAGATGAGTTAAAGGAGCCAAAAAAGTAATTTTCAACTTCAAGATGCAAATTGAGATTTGCTATGTCACAGTACAAGTAACTCTATTTAAATCATATAAATCTAAACCGTTGGATCGTAAGGAATGAGCTACAACTAATGATCGAAGAAACTTGTAATATCTAAATACTTTCATAAATATAGGACAAATAAAATTGTGCCCAAGCTAGATCAATTGTACCAAAGTAGTCACCAGAAATGCCCAATTCGATCGGTTGGCTCAAAAGGACTCGGGACACCAGCACCAAGCCACCAACAAAACAAGGAAATGATAGCTAATATGTGGTTGTACAAATTTGCCATCACCTAACTAGTACCAAACCAATCTTAAATTGCAATTACTCGCCTAAACAACCGTTCTTCTGGTCTTGCTATTATTGGCTAATGACATTTTCCATTCATGCAGGGATCTTATGCAATTCAGTTGAACGGTTTCCTTGGAATTATTACTTCAAACTTTTGGGTTGGGATGCTATAACGTTCACATCAAGGCGATTTCGAATGACCCCACAAGTACGAAAATACTTCATTTTGTTCCAAATTCACTAAAAAAATTGCAATTTTAGAGTACAAATTTCATATCACCAATTTAGGCTTATTTTTCTCATGTTCATAGGAGAATGAATAGCATCATGTGACAATCATAAGTTGAAAATAAGCCTTTGGTTTTGACCAAATTCTACTATGAATGTGAGGTAATCGTTGGAGTTAGGGCTGAATTCGGCCGTCCTTAGCGAGCTCAGGTTTCTTGGGCTCAAGCTCGGCTCGAATTAGTATGGAGCTTAGGGCCAAACTCGATATTAGGCTCGATGGAAGCTCGATTAGGTTGGAGCTCGGCTCAGTTGAGCTCAAATGAAGGGTTAATATTGGGAGAAAGGAGGAGAGATGGGTATATGAGTTTGGTTGGGCTCAATCTTGATCTCAAGCTTGGCCCGAATTTGTTGGCTAGTTAGTTTAGAGAGAGGGATAGTTGGTATAACGTTATTTGTCTAAAATCAGTTGAGCTTGATGAGGGCTCATTTGTCTAAAATCAGTTGGACTTGATGAGGGCTCAGGCTCGACTCGAATCAGGCTCGAGCTCCGGCCTAGGCTCGTTCTCAGCTCATTTAGCTTTCGAGTTCGAACCGAGCTCAATCCGATTTTGATTAGTTCATTGAACCTGAGCTTTTGATCTGGCCCTAGTTCTAGTGGCACATCAAAATCATCACAATTCACGGGACAAGATAGAATAAATTCATTTTGGGCCCTTTGTATGAATATTAATCCTTTGGATGTGATGCCCAATATCTTTTCCTAATTCTTTCCTCTTTCTGTTTTGTTTTTGCTCTATTGAGTGGATGGATGGATGAACAGTAAACACAGAAGATGCCAAACATGCACGTCGCGTCCCAGGCCATTAAAAGATACAACTCCTCTTGCCTTGGACCCAGCAAATCTAATCCTTAAAGATTGATTAGCCAATCTAGTCTAATTAATCAACCCCATAATTATTTTTCTCCTCTCAGACCAAAGGAATTTTCCTTGTCCATTTGGCAGCTTCTCCGCACGTGCGCGCTACAGGCCGCACGTGTGCATGCGACAACGATCTCTGAACACAAGCATGCACACGAGCGTGGAGCCTGAAACTCTCAAGCAGAATTATTACATTTTCTTTGTCCGTTTCTTCTCCATTTGCCATTTGTGTTTGGCAAACGCCGCATCCGAGCATGTGATTATTAAGGTGATGGAGCGATGATGATACTCCTAATTGGATTGTGATGGGCGGGATTAGTCAGAGGCTATGATAGCTGCTGCTTTCATGGAGCTAATCAGGCAATCATGGGTTCGTAATGATCGGTAGGGCAGGGGCTTCGGTTAGAACAATGCCATCCTGCCTCTCTCTTTCTCGTCTGTTTTAGATAAATCATCTATTCTATGTAGTCAATTTTGAAGTGCATTGTTTTTTTAAGCATCTCAATAAGAACATGTCAGCTAGTTATAAACTAGTCCATGTTACTATTTATCCTACATATGGAGGTTAAAGAAAGAAGAGAGAACACAACTAGCTCTTATTGAAGAGCTAGTCTATATAGCACAAAATGAGAAAAGAGAAATAAACATTAGTGTAGATCACTATAAAATATGCATTCTATAGATAGAACCGTAGACTTGCACATCGTCTACACTATTGGAGATGTTTTTATATATATAAAAGAGGGGGAGGGAGAGAGGGAAAATGAGTGTATCTTGCACCAGCTTTGATTAATTTGTGATGTGATGCATGCGGCATCGCAACTTGACTGTGCTTGCTTAGTGGATGGAGAGTGATGGATTATGGGTTTTGTGAACCATCATCAATCGGTCATCTCTCTAGGAGTGTTAGTCTTGGCTCTCACTGTAAGTGCTTTAGTTTAGGTCATTCCCCATGAGTGACTAATGCTTTCTTTCCTTGGGATTTTTTTAAAACACGTCTAAACTATTTTACATCATTCGTTTACTTATCATACTGTCTAGGTCATTTGGATCGTACTCATTTGATCTAACGATCCAGCAATATATATCTTCTTTTTAACCATGGTGTCCTTACTTATATGATGGAACACACAAATGTTAGTGCTAAACAAAATATCGACTTGTTGAGTCGAAACAGAAACAAAGTCAACACTTGCGAATTGCAGACCTACGTCTCATTACCAACGAAGAACTATGCATCTAAATTTGGGCCCATAAATAGTGGGATATCTTAGATAGTGAAGTCCAAGAAAGAATTTGGGCTAACTTAGAACGACCCACTAATGTTAATTAGGCTTAAATTCAACAATTATAGGCCTAACAAGCTTGTCGTCAAAACTCAGAATCAAGAAAAAAGAGAGATGAAATGAGCATATAAGTACTGTTTACAAGCCCAAACACAAATTCAGAAAAATCGTCCGCTCTCACCGCTAATGGCCCTCTCTAAACAAAAAAGGGCTCCAGTGGATTGTTATCTATGCTGTATAGATCGGAATAATTTTTTCCAGCGAAGAATAATTAAGCTGGAACTTCATTTTCTTCATTGTAAAATATGCCGGTGTATAGTTTCAACTTTCTTGCCCCCCACAAATTATCTATAGGATTCGTTGTATATTGACCTAGACATAGCTCCATTCACTAATAGTTGTATATACCTTGTTCTTTCTAGCTTAAAATCAAATTAAAATTTATACCTTGAAATTAGCCAGACGCTGTAACACTTTATAGTTATTTTTAAGGCTTTTAATGGTTCATTTCAAAACTCTCAAAACCATTTTTAATATATTTTCAGCTTCTTTGACTCTGAGCCTCTTTTCGAGAGTCAATTTTTCATATTATAATCTACGGCAACTTTTCAGTTGCCAAGAAATTAACTTTACAAGAGTCTGCGTCATGTTTGTAATATGTATTAGCAGGCCAGTTGCTAAAAAAGGTGTACACATCTCCGATTGCTTTTGCTTGTAGCTCCAGCTGCGGCTCCAAGGTGAGAGATTTCTCTTTCGTTTGACTATATAGGTTTATACTTTGCGAGGACAAAGAAACTTCAAAGCGACTTCATTCATTTATTCAGAGCTTCCATAGAGACATGAGAGCTTTTACCTGATTAGTAATTACTTCATTCATATGAACAAGCTACTAATCCTGCGGAAGCTTGTTGCTAATGAGATCTCTGCAAGCATCTTCAAACCTCTTGCTGATCCACCAACCACTAGCCTTCAACACCTTACGGGGATTATCTCTGTTCGTGTTCTTATCGTACCAATCCCGTAATATATGTTGTAAACAATGCATAATGAGCAAAATCACAGCAGAAATAATTCCAGAAATAGTAAACAGCAATATAATGTCATAGGAATTAAATATAATCACATTTGCTCTTAAAGACAGCATAAGAATAACTACTAAAGTGATTATCCAGCAAGTATCCATGACAAAACAGTAAGGAAAATAGTAATAAAATCAGTAATTAGAACTCAGATTTTATTTGGAATGATTGCTCTCAAATTGCTAGAAGGGTTGCTAATCAAAATTAGCCGTCCAACCTCTAGATGGACAATTTCACAAGTTATCTAATCTGAAAATTTCAGGATTTCTATCCTAGAACAGCACTACTCTTGCACATATGAAATAATCAATGTACCAAGTGTATGATAAAGCAGTATCACAAAGCAACAGTAATCAAAAGATCAATATGTCAGTTTGGCTAGTCCTCAAACAGCCACAAAAACTGAGCCGAACAGCAACACAATTGCAAAATATATCAACTAGTATTTAGCTCATGCAACCACACTAGTTCTCCATTAAGATATAAGAAGTGCAGCAGCAAATTGATCTGTTGATTTAACTTCTAGTGCAAAATCATACACAATCAGTCACCAAGATGTAATCTAAGAGCAGTACTAATCTAGGTCTAGCAACCTTCTTCAAAGAACAGATTAAACAAGTTTCAATCTAGGCAATCATCATCGAGCATTTTATATTCGAAGCCCACAGTGTACTGCTCCCTAAATGAGGTGAACTAGCCCCTTGTACAGGGTACAAGGTCCCCAAATTCAACTCAAATGGCACAGTACTATCACAAATATAAGAGGAAAATCGACAGCTTACAGTGCACCGGAACCGAGCCGGCAAGAAGGCAGGGCAAAGCGTGAGTAACTCGCTATACCAGAAACCAAATTGTCGTGCTACACACGTAGCCACCGACAAGAAGGCCGGAGATACGATGCCGTCTCCCCCACCAAGGCCGAGGCCGCAGTGGAAGACCGAGGAACAGTGGAAGCAGCGCGGGACTCTGATGTCCACCTCGTGGCCACCAAGTACCAAATCGACGAAGAGAACAGATCACCACCACCACTCCGACGGGCCACGGCCGCCAACAAGCAGCCACCAACCGAGGCGCGTCGCAACCAAGCAGTAGAGGAAGAAAGTGGGAAGCCAAATCAGAAAACTCGTGCACCACAAGAGAGGAATAGGGACAGATAAAGGCGAGTAGAGGAGCACCCGTCGACCCCGAGAAGCCCGGTGGCCAAGCCACCTCATCCCGCGCCCGCCCGAACGCCGAGGAATCCGGCGCCGCCTTCCCATCGCGCAGCCGCAGCGTCGGGTTAGGAAAACCCTAAACCTCGGGCGTCACGGTGGCTCTCTTTCGGGCAGCTCACGCTGCCCTCCCCTTTTGTGTCTATCGTGTGGGCCAAGGCCCATTTGGAATTGGCAAAAGCCCAACAATCCCCACCCTTTTGCCTCAATCGACAAATGGTATTGACACCGTGAAGCCCCGTTTCATATACTGTTGTTCAACAAAGGTACCGTTAAGGTTTGAACCAATGTTTAGTTAAAAGAAATCCAGACCGACACAGACAGTGGAGGACTACGCCTTGATCCAAAGTCTTGATGTGCGAGCTTTCATTCAAGTAACCTTCAGTACTAGGCTGCAAATCTGCACCTCTATCAGGGCAGGACGTTACGGTCGTGTCCTTGTATCTATTCATGAGCTCACTAGAGAGTATACCCTAAACTCTCACGGATCGCGACCACACGATCAGCTCACATAGGTTCGTTCTTCTAGGGAATTCTGTAGGACAATTCCCTTGCCCTTTCAGATTCTGAACTCATTAAGAGGTTATCACCCCAACCTACCATACAGTTACAGCACTGCAGCGAATGGGACCTGAGGATAGGTGTGCTTATCGGTATCGCACAGCTTAGTTGTCCCGGAGCCTGTTTCGCGGGATCTCCGTTCATTCAGGATGGGTTACCACTATGGATTACCACTAGCAGGGTATAAGCCCCATTCCTTTCGATGCTGCTTCGATAGTAGTTCTAGACAGACCCTTTGTGAAAGGATCAGCTAGATTACTATCAGACTGAGTGTATTCTACAACAATTACACCCGTCTCTCTCGCATGCCGAGTTGACTTAAGTCTTCTCTTAATATGCCTCAACGACTTCATGTTGTCCTTTCTATTCTTAACCTTGACTAGAACAGTCTGGTTATCACAATAGACTAAGACAGCTGGAATCGGCTTCTCTAGCACAGGTAGGTCAGAGAGAAGCTCCTTGAGCCATTCTGCCTCCACAGCCGCTGAATCTAGAGCTACTAATTCAGCCTCCATGGTAGAGCGCGTGATCACAGTCTGTTTCGCAGACTTCCACGACACAGCTCCACCAGCCATAGTGAAAACATATCCACTAGTGGCTTTCATCTCATCAGAGTCACTGATCCAGTTAGAGTCACTGAATCCTTCTAGGACTACCGGATGGCCAGAGTAATGGATTCCCAGCTTCATCGTACCATTTAGGTACCTAAGTACTCTACGTAGTGCTATCCAATGATCATCTCCAGGATTGGCCGTATAACGACTCAATCTGCATACTGCATATGAGATATCGGGTCTAGTTGCACTATAGAGGTATATCAGGGATCCAATTACTTGTGAATACAGGTGTTGGTTAACACCTTCACCAATGTGTTTGCAAAGTTTTTAGAAGGATCATAGGGTGTGGAGGCAGGTTTAGAGTCCATGTGCCCGAAGCGGGTTAGGATCTTCTCCACATAGTGGGATTGTGAAAGAGTAATCCCACTCTCACCCTTTACAAGCTTGATGTTTAAGATAACATCTGCTTCTCCAAGATCCTTCATATCGAAGTTTGAGGAGAGAAACTCTTTAGTTTCGTTAATGATCTCTAAGTCAGTCCCAAACAGCAATATGTCATCTACGTAAAGACATAGAATGACACCTCGGCCTTCTCTAAATCGATAATACACGATCATGCGCCTCGTTCACGCAAAACCCCACAGATGTCAATGTGTTATCAAATTTCTCATGCCATTGTTTCGGAGCTTGTTTAAGACCATACAAAGATTTAACTAAGCGACACACCTTGTTCTCCTGGCCCTTAACCACAAATCCATCAGGCTGCTGCATGTAAATCTCCTCATCCAGCTCTCCATTAAGAAAAGCGGTCTTCACGTCCATTTGATGGACGAAGAGTTTACAAGCAGCAGCTAGTGCAATAAGCACTCGGATAGTGGGTAAACGAGCTACCGGTGAATAGGTGTCAAAGTAATCCTCGCCCTCCTTCTGAGTAAAACCCTTAGCTACTAAGCGGGCCTTGTACTTTTCTATAGTACCATCAGGTCTCCTCTTCTTCTTAAATATCCATTTGCAGCCCACTGGTTTGCATCCACTAGGTAAGTCGGTGACTTCCCACGTTCCATTAGCGATGATGGAGTCCATCTCGCTACGGACTGCCTCCCTCCAAAACTCAGCATCAAGAGATGCATAAGCCTCCTCGAGGGTGCGTGGTTCATCATCTACCGCATAGATGGCAAAATCATCACCAAATGACTTTTCAGTCCTTTATCTCTTGCTCCTTCTCAACTCCAAATCAGGAGTGGGCTCAGCCACTTCAGAAGGAATAGAGTAGTGCTCGCTAGAGCCTTCTAGTGCGATTATTTCATTAGATCTCATAGAAAAGATAGTCTCGAAGAATGTCGCATCACGAGACTCCATAAGGTCATTTACGGCGACTTCGCTCGTCTCGGATTTGACCACTAGAAACCTATAACATGTGCTGTTAGCAGCATATCCTAGAAAGACATAGTCAACAGTCTTAGGTCCTAATTTCCTTTTCTTCGGGATAGGCAGACTGACCTTAGCAAGGCAGCCCCAAGTCCGAAGGTGGGACAAGTTAGGTTTTCTCCCCTTCCACCCTTCGTAGGGTGTCACCTCGCGATTGTGGGGCGCTACCCTATTCAGGACATGATTAACTGTGTGAACTGCCTCCCCCCACCATCGGACCGACATACCAGAACTTTGTAACAAGGAATTAACCAAGTCACAGATAGTTCGGTTCTTTCGTTCGGCCACCCCGTTAGACTGGGGAGAATAGAGAGGTGTGGTTTCATGAATGATTCCACATTCTTCACAGTATTGGGAGAATTCCTTAGAGATGTACTCTCCTCCTCTATCAGACCCAAGCCGTTTAATTGTCCTATCTAGTTGGTTTTCCACTTCAGCTTTATAGATTTTAAAGTATTCTAGTGTTTCATCTTTAGTTTTAAGCAGGTAGATATAAGCATATCTAGTACTATCATCTATGAGAGTAAGAAGGTATCGTTTGCCACCCTTGGTATAGATGCCATTCATCTCACAAAGATCTGAATGGATTAGCTCAAGTGGAGAGGTGCTCCGCCCTTCGACCGAATGAAACGGCTTTCGGGGTTTCTTAGCTTGCACACACAACTGGCACTTGGAGCCCTTCTCATAACTATATTCAGGAATTAGATCCATTTTGCTCATACGCACAATAGCCTCAAAATTCAAATGACATAGGCGTGCCAAACATCGTGATGATTATTACAGACCACATTGTAGCTGAAAATAGAGTTCTGACACAAGACAGAGAGACTAAACATGCCGTCTCTCGCATAACCCTTGCCTACAAAGGCAGCAAACTTGGTCAGAATGACCTTATTTGACTCAAAGACTAACTTCACGCCTTGTCTGCATAATGCAGCCTCACTGATCAAGTTCCGCCGCATCGTGGGCACAAAGAGCACGTCGTGAAGAATCAGCGTCTTGCCCGAAGTGAGCTTCAGGCAGACCCGGCCAACTCCTCGTATCCGTGCCGATGCTCCATTGCCCATCAAGACGGATCCACAATCTTGACCCTGTAGAGAAGTGAAAGAGGATTTATCAGCAGCTATGTGACGAGTTGCACCGATATCGATCCACCAATCAAGTGATGAATCAGCCATAAAGGCACTAGGTACATACCCGCCAGTGGAGCCAGATGGCGCCTCGGTAACGTGTGCCTCGGCGCTACGGCCACCCTACTGTCCAGGACTTGGTCCTTTGCCCTTACGATCACGGCATTTCCGGGCGATGTGCCCGGGTTTGCCGCAAACGAAGCAAACCATGTCCTCCTTCCTCTTCATGTTCTTGCCCTTGGCGCCAGTCTGGTTCTGGGGCTTCTTGTTCTTCTTCTTCCAGCCACCGGCATTGGAGGTCTTGGCATCTGCCACATGTGCCTGGACGTGGGACGTGGAGTGCTTTGAGCCTCCACTAGCACGAGCCCGCTCCTCGACATTTATTGCAACCTAAAGCTCAGGGAACGTCAGGCGCGCCTTCATATGTCGATGGGCTGTCACAAAGTCTCGCCAGGAGGGGGAAAGCTTAGCCAGGACTACATTCACCTGAAAGCTCTCAGGCAGGAGACAGTCAAACTGGTTCAGGTCCCTCACATGGAGCTGAAGCTCCTGGACCTGCTCCACAATTGACTTGTTCTCCACAATCCTGTAGTTCAGGTAACTCTCGGCTACAAAGCTCTCATTCCCATTATCCCCCTCAGCGAACTTGACCTCCAGGTCATCCCACACCTCCTTTGCCGTCTTGTAGCTAGCATAGATGTCGAAAAGCCTATTGGAGAGTACGGCCAACAATCGTGCTAGGGCAGCGTGGTTCACGTCCGTCCAACGTCTGCTCTCCTCCTCTGACTGAACAGTAGGAGCAGGAGGAGTGTCCCCTGCCTTATCAGAAGAAGCAGAGGGAACATCCCCTGTCTTAGCAGTGGGAGCAGACGGAAGAGGGGCGGAAATCACCCAAAAGACCTTTAGGTCTATGAGCCACATCCTAGCACGTGCCTGCCAGCGTTTGAAGCGGGAGCCGTAAAAAATCTCAGGCTTAACTACATCACTACAGGCCATAGCTAAAATTTGGTTTCTGGATTGTTGTAAACAATGCATAATGAGCAAAATCACAGCAGAAATAATTCCAGAAATAGTAAACAGAAATATAATGTCATGGGAATTAAATATAATCACATTTGCTCTTAAAGACAGCATAAGAACAACTACTAAAGTGATTATCCAGCAAGTATCCATGACAAAACAGTAAGGAAAATAGTAATAAAATCAGTAATTAGAACTCAGATTTTATTTGGAATGATTGCTCTCAGATTGCTAGAAGGGTTGCTAATCAAAATTAGCCATCCAACCTCTAGATGGACAATTTCACAAGTTATCTAATCTGAAAATTTCAGGATTTCTATCCTAGAACAGCACTGCTCTTGCACATATGAAATAATCAATGTACTAAGTGTATGATACAGCAGTAGCACAAAGCAACAGTAATCAAAAGATCAATATATCAGTTCGGCTATTCCTCAAACAGCCACAAAAACTAAGCCGAACAGCAACACAATTGCAAAATATATCAACTAGTATTTAGCTCATGCAACCACACTAGTTCTCCATTAAGATATAAGAAGTGCAGCAGTAAATTGATCTGTTGATTCAACTTCTAGTGCAAAATCATACACAATCAGTCACCAAGATGTAATCTAAGAGCAGTACTAATCTAGGTCTAGCAACCTCCTTCAAAGAACAGATTAAACAAGTTTCAATCTAGGCAATCATCATCGAGCATTTTATATTCGAAGCCCACAGTGTACTGCTCCCTAAATGAGGTGAACTAGCCCCTTGTACAGGGTACAAGGTCCCTAAATTCAACTCAAATGGCGCAGTACTATCACAAATATAAGAGGGAAATCGACAGCTTACAGTGCACCGGAACCGAGCCGGCAAGAAGGCAGGGCAAAGCGCGAGTAACTCGCTGTCCCAGAAACTAAATTGCCGTGCTACACACTCAGCCACCGACAAGAAGGCCGGAGATACGATGCCGTCTCCCCCACCAAGGCCGAGGCCACAGTGGAAGACCGAGGAACAGTGGAAGCAGCGCGGGACTCCGATGTCCACCTCATGGCCACCGATCGAGTACCAAATCGACGAAGAGAACAGATCACCACCACCACTCCGACGGGCCACGGCCGCCAACAAGCAGCCACCAACCGAGGCGCGTCGCAACCAAGCAGTAGAGGAAGAAAGTGGGGAGCCAAATCAGAAAACTCGTGCACCACAAGAGAGGAATAGGGACAGATAAAGGCGAGTAGAGGAGCACCCGTCGACCCCGAGAAGCCTGGTGGCCGAGCCACCTCATCCCGCGCCCGTCCGAACGCCGAGGAATCCGGCGCCGCCTTCCCATCGTGCAGCCACAGCGTCGGGTTAGGAAAACCCTAACCCTCAGCGCGTCACGGCTGGCTCCTGCTGGGGCAGCTCACGCTGCCCTCCCCTTTTGTGTCTATCGTGTGGGCCAAGGCCCATTTGGAATTGGCAAAAGCCTAACAATATATACATTCAAGAATGGAGTTAACCAGAAGAAATGTTATCTTGTGAACAATACAATGCACAATTTAAAACTGGTTTTTGAACATATATTGGAGTGCAAAATTGAAAATTTGGATGTCTTGTAGCTGCTGATATTAGCACTGCACTTTATTCTTAGCATTTAATAACTTTATATGTACCATAAGTCTCTGTAACATGTGGAAGTTTTACCAAGTCTCAGTGTTTCTTTTCTAAATTTTAAATGGAAAATTAAGAAACTGAAGCTTTTGTCTGGGTTCTTTATTGAACCTACAATTGCAACAAATGTTAGCATGCCAATGCAAGTTTGGCGAGAGGAAATCGTTGGACCTTTCATCTATGTGAAAGATTTTAAGACAGTGAAGCTGTAGAGCTTGCAAATGGCACTCGGTGAGTTGCTTGAATGCTTGATTTTTCAGGCTTGAAAAATAAAAGGTTTATGCGTACTCATATTATTCATTTGCGTGCCCTACCATTTTATTTCAGTTATCGTTTAGCTGGTCGTGTGATTTCTAATGATCCGGAGATGTATGAATGCATTTCAAAGGTAGTTTGAAGTTGATGTATAACATATCCTAGGATTGTTTTTAGCAAAATGATGGTCCTATTTTAGGATTGTTGCACACACACTAAGGAAACATAAACTCAAGTGGAAAAGTACACTGAGATGACCATGCTACCCCTAATTAATGCATGTATGGAGTAGATCAACAGCCATCCACTGCATGCATGGAGTCCCTCGAAGCACACCGTGCATTTAAGCTTACTTGAAAACAACAACTTGACAAGTTTTACTCAGGGGTATAACAGGAAAATGGGTCATAAAACATCCTTGGTTACCACAATGGACAAACAATTTGAAATAGATAATCCCGAGGCCATGGACAAATATAGCGAAACAGAGGGAGTAATAATTAAAGCAAACTCATGATGTTTCTCTTGCTCCTGCCATGTAAATTCTACTCTGAACAGACTGAATTGGAACAAGCAACTAATTTAAACGTTCATTCATCAAGTTAACAAATAGACAATTACAAGAATATTCACAAATAAATGGCCACTTGTTTAAGCCCTCACGTTCAAATAACATGTATACATTCAATTTACTTAATTTTTCACGTTCAATTGTATGTTCTTGACCTAACATCTAAATAATATATGTAACATTTGAGGAATTTTACAGTACATGAGGTACTACCAGATACTGAGTACCTCAAGGTACCATGGAAGGGTAGTTTTGCCATTTACACAATCTTTCTCACTCCTCTCTTCCCTCTCCTTTCTCTCTCTCATTGGTCACTGCTCAGGCCTGCCGGCCATCTGCTGTCGCCGCCACTCGTCGGCCATCGTGGAGCTGCAGCTGTCCCCCACAAATGTCGCCGCCATCGGCGTGGAGCTCTGCCATATGTGCTCTCCAGTAACGACATGAAGATGGAGGCACGGCCGGGCAAAGGCTCGGAGATGGCGGTGCCGGTGTTGCTCATACGAGGAGGCGGCGGCGTGCCGGTGCGAAGGTGGCAGCCGCGGCGCAAGCGGACGAGGTGGCGGCAGTGGACGGGGTGAGCAGCGGTGCTAGCTCCGGCGCTGGACCTGGGCAAATATGTGGCACTAGCAGACAGGGTGGGCGGCGGTGGCCGGAGAAGGTTTTGAACGGTGATGGCCGGAGAAGGTCCTGGGCATTGCTCTTCTCTAGGGAAGAGAGAGAAAGAAGAAGAAGGGGGAGATAATAAAAAAGCAAAATTCACCCTTTTAATAAGTGGGACCACAAGGTACCAAAGGAAAGGGAGAGGAGATACTAAGAAATACCATCTACTTACAACCGTTGGATCTAAATTGATGTGCGCATGTGATTAAAGGTACCTAGAGGTACCGTATACTGTAAAAAGGCTCCAAACATTTACATATATCTATATGGGAGGGATCAGGGAGATCCATACCTGCCCGAAGAGGGGCCAAGCCAGGATGGAGCACTACCACGGATTGAGCCTTCAATCGCGGTTCCAAACCGGTATCAATCCCGGTTTTGGAACCGGATATAAATCGGGATCGATGGCATGGGGCCATCGGTCCGGTTGTTCTCAACCCGGATAGATGTTAGAAATATATTTAAAAATATAATGCGCACATATGGCTTCTGTGGGACTCGAACCCGAGATCTCGTGACTCCCCACTCACCTTTCTAACCAACTCACCCACCCACGCGTTCTGATATAACTAGGATATGCATTCCTTTTAAAGATTCCTTAGATTGTTACGAACCGAGACTAAAGGCCTACCTTCAGTCCCGGTTGGTATTACGAACCGGGACTGATGAGTTTCCATGCCAGCTGGGCTGTACTAGCCTGCATGGGAGGAGTATCAATCCCGGTTGGTATTATCAACTGGGACTAATGTGAGCGAAGAACCGGGATTGAAGCCTTGGAACTACGAACCGGGACTGATGCTACTATTAATACCGGTTCGTATCTTATCGGGACTGATAAGCCGGTATGTAAGGCTGTTTCTCTAGTAGTGGAGGATGAGGTGGTGCTGGGGTGAAGGAAGACAGGGCACCATGGATGATGGTGGTGCCAGCGTAGAGGAGGAGATGATGCTCGATCAGGGAGGCACAAGTTCGGGGAGGGCGCCAGGTAGAGAAGGAGGAGGTATTGTGGGGTTCAAGGAGTACGCACACAAGGACGCAAGGACGACATTGAAGGGTCAATATCAAGGTCGAGGATGGAGGAATAGGTCCCATTCTAGATCGAGAGGCAAGTATAGTTTAAGTTCGTGTGCAACCCTAATAGCGGTCTCAACTTGGATAGATTTAAAAACAAAAAATGAGGTCAAACTAATTTAAAATTTGGGTAATTACATCCGTGACCTTCAAAGTTGCAACTTCATAGAAATGTCACTATGAAGTCAGATTTTGTATGAATGCCATTATAAAGTGAGATTTCTCAAAAATACAATTAAGAAGCATTTCCAGTCATTTTAGACCAAATTCCCTTACCTTCTTCTTCTTCCTCTCCCTTCTTCATCTTCTTCCTCCCCCTTCTTCGTCTTCTTCCTCCATCTCCCATATGGCAGGCTGCAACTGGCGGCATAAATGGCAGCCAATTCCTTCATTCTCAGCCTCCTTGTACCTCCTCTTTCCCCATCTCATGTTCCTTCTTTCCCTCTATCTCTCCCTTTTCCAACCCAAACTCCAATAACCCATATGTAGGCCATGCTAGCTACCATCCGAGCCTAAGCTCGTCGCCTCTTGTCGGTCCGCCTGACCTTGCCGCCTCTCGTCGGATGCATCCATGCCACGCCACTTCCCAAGCTCGTTACCACCCACTGAGCCACATCTATGTCACAATGCCTCCCAGTGGATGGGAAGGGTGTGTCGGTTGGAGAGTTCTCATCGGTGGGGTGGTATTTCCGGTGGATGACAATGTTTGTCAGCTGTAGGTAGGGTCGCTAGTGTGCAAGGAGCACAGAGACAGCGATGGCATGGCGGTGCATGCGTGAAGGGGCCGTAGTAGTCATCGACGCAGCGTAGCAGGACGGCGTGGCAGAACAACTCTCACTGCCAGTCAGACCCTCCAAATCCAAATAGTACCACAAAAGGAGAAGGGTGTCGACACTGTCTAGATCTAGAGGGGCAGACTAGGTGGCCAATGATGAAACGACGATGCTTCCTCCAGCATGCCGCCATTAATTACCAAGACGCGAGCTCGCCATTGTTGATGATGTTGTCGCCATCTTGAGGATGCCACAACAGCAAAGGAGGTGTGAGGCAATACCATGAGATTTAGCCATAGGATGTCGAGGCAGCAGGTATTGGCATGGGGGAGAAGTCGAGGGATACGGCAGCATGAGATCGGATTGAAGGTGATGGTGCTAGCTCTGGCCAAAGGGAGGGAGTTGAGTGGAAGTTTGAGAGAGAGAGAGAGAGAAGAGAGAGGAACAAAGGCGATAGACAAAAACCACCCACATATGCTACCACATGTAAATATCACTCAAAACCGTTACATGGATTGCCATCAGCCAGAATCGTCCAAAACCATAATTTGACCAGTTATATGATCATTTGTGGCCGGTTTATTAATTGAGGGGGGCGAATTTACCTGGTTTTGATTTTTAGAGAGCTAGAGTTCAGGACCAAGGAGTTCCTACTTTTTTTAAAAAAATCGGCTTTCAAATTCATTACGGTTTAAATGACTAGACTATGTGACGTGGCTCTTATACCCATTGCCTAAGATAAATTTTATATGGTAGTAGTAGAGTAAGCAGAGCCGCAAAAGGCGCTTCCAAATCGCAGGAAGAAACTATACTACGAACAATGTGACCGCAGTTGAAAAGCGCATGCTCTAAGTTCTCATACTCTGTTGTCCCTCTTTGTTATTCTAAAAGGGCGGTATTCATTAAAAATAAGAATAATATATCCCCAGATTATGTATATGTCCTTAGAAGTTGCATAAAACATAAACTCCACCAAGACCACGCAAAGTTCTTCATCGTCGATCCATCACCACGAAACTAGTCATCCTCCTACCCAATCTAGTGAAGGGCTTCATTGAGAGGTTCGCCACATGATTTTTTAGATAATGGAATAAAATTCAGGCCTCTATGTCGCGAGATATACACAATCTTCTCAAAAAAATACGATGCTTGAGAAAAGTCGAAACCAAATTAAAAACAATTCAAACACAGCAGATCCTACTATTGTTCTTCTAACCATAATTGGCAAAAAAAAAAGTTATGACCACCACTTCTAAAGGTTGGCACGCCTCAATTGCTGCTTGTTGTTCATCCTCCTTAACAATGTCTAGTGTCACACCTAATGCATTCCCCTGAAAATGTGCTGCATAAAAGATGTATATTTGCACTTGTCAAAAATAATGTCATTTAGACAAAGCCATATAGCCCAAAATTAATAAAGCTACAGTACCAATCAAAATATTTTATTTCTGTTGTATCCCCAGTCACACATCAAGACGTATCTAAAACAGTGAAAGATCATCAACATATTCACCTTTGGGGTCAGCAGAGGAAAACAAAATTGGCACCACTACCATCGAAGCCATCGACGCGCGCAAGCAACAACATTGAAACCAACGGGGCATAGTCAGAACCCTACCCCAAGGAAGGACTCAAGCCTATCCCCTTCTACAAAAGGGATAAACCTAACTATACTCTCACACACCATGCCAGTTAGCCCATCGACACCATCGATGTTGTCGGATCGAGTAGGCATGGAGGATCAAAACCTTGACGGTCACCACCACTGCGATGAAGTCCAAGAACAGCACCACCTTCACCACCAACGGGATGCAGTGGCCAAGCACCGAGAGTCTGAGATGGCCACCTCGAGCTTGCAGATGAGAAGCTTAGGGAGGTGGAGGAGCACAACGTCGAGATGGGCTTGGAATCAGTATGAGCCAACGTCGGTCCTTTGCCCACGGCCAAAGGCGCCATCGGCCGAGCAAGGGTTCACTGATCTCTAGGTCCCTACCTTCCAGGACATCTTCCTCACCATGTTTCTAGGGATTTGATAATCAGCAACAAAATTTTACTGGACCCCACCGATAAAAGCGGTTTTTACGATTATCAGAAATATCGGCTGGTTTTTCGATTTGAAATTTTCAAAGCAAAACATAAAATAATTGAGCAACTGCCAGACCCAGGGCAAGAACCCTCAACCTATGTGTTGGGAACGTGCGTAGCTAACCATCAGGCCGTGGGATTTGGTCATGACAAGCATAGTAGCATACTTGTTCTCTCAATTTTATATGTAATCTAATTCAAGTATAACTCAATTTTTTGGCCGAATTGAAAATATACCGGGGGTACCGATAGAGTCGATAGTTACCGATTGACCGGGCTGTGTTTCCCCTGCAGCCACCCAGTGGCGGCAGAAAACGAAAAAGGGCGGGCTGTCGGGCTGTATCGGCCCCGAACACTACCCCGTCGTTGACCACTGCACCTAAGAAATCGAACGACTCCAGCGAAACCGGAGCAGGGAAACCTCGCGGACTTGGACGCCGCCGCAATGACTTGGAGCACAGCGCTCAGATTGAGCCCTGTCGCAATGCATTAGACTATCTCCAACCATTTTTCCTTTATTTTCTTTCCTTTCTCATATTCGTTCCCTTCATTTTCCATCATCTCCAACACATCCCTTCGAAGAGAATGATATAGGAAAGGAGAGAGAATCCCTTCTTGAAGAAAATGGATAGAGAAATCTCTTCGCGAAGGGATCGCTGAAAGGAATCTATTAGAGCACTGAAGGGAATGGGAATCCCTTCGCGACGGGAATTGGAAATGGGAAGAGAAAGAGTTGGAGATAGTCTTAGGACAATGCCACCAGCCCGAGCTACGACACACAGGCAACCATGGCGAGGTTGGCTCAGCGGCCAAGACCGCCCCGCCATCAAGCCCACTGCACGGAGTCTCTCCTCCTCCATCCTGACACCAGCCTACAGCCCTCCTACTAATGAAACCCTAGCCTAATAACTTGGCCACCATGCGCTATCTACCCCTAGGGGAACTCCGGCCGGTCGTCCTCCCCCTTAGGGAGACCACCGAATTAGAGGGGTCCTGCTAGATCTAGCCGGATTTGCGACTTCTCCCCTTTCTGCCCCCCCCCCCTCTACTGTAGCAGGTGAGGGGAACCCAGGGCTACCGAGACAATGAAGTGTCGGGTCCGATCGCATGTCCCTTATGCACAACAGCCCTTACATTGGATCAGAGTTGCGGATACAATAGGAGCTTGCACAGATCAAGAAGAATAGGGCGTCAAGGAGTGATGATGGTATGGTCGTTTTTTTTTTTTTGAGAACGGTACGGTGGATCTTAGTTTAATCCAAGACCCTAAGTTGATAGCACTTGCAAGTTTTTCATCTTCCCAACATCGTCCGGCAACGTGCACCAGTCAACATATAGGCGGACCAACATTTGGAGTCGAGTAATCTTCAATCGCAATATTTTCAGCGCGGTGCCTCTAGTTATTGGAGCGCTCGAATATCATGATCCGGAAGCTCTTCTATGGATTAAGTACTTCAGTAGGTGTACCTAGTTTTCATAGGTCAGGAAATTTTTTGCCTACGAACCCTCGAAATTTTACGTCCAAAATACACGTAGAAATTTGAAGCCTGAAAAAGAGCTAGTTTACCTGTCCAACAGGCTCAAATTAAGACAACAGGTGACCAGACACGATCGACGTCGACGTAGAGACGCAGAATTTATCTGTCCAATAGTAAGTAGCGATGTACAATCAGAAAGCATTGTTCAAGCACGACGACCACCGATAGAGTGATGGGAAGCAAGACGGCATGAGGGCCGGTGGGAAGATCACCGCCACTTACACCGAGCAGTTATGAGCGATATCCAGCAAAGACTATAAAACAGAATCTTCTCTGTATTTAGAGTCTCTCGTTATCCAACAGAATCTCTATATCGGTCTATAAATTTAGAGTTTCTCTCACAGCCTCTAAATTTGAAGGCACTATATTAATCTCTATAGTTTTTTCAGAATATATTTTCTGCTGAAGAGAATGAAAATATATATAACAAATAGTGATTTAAAGAGAGTGTATAGAGACCCAATTTTAGAGCATCTGCTCAAAATACTACAACGACAAACCGTGAGTAAATACCAGTAAACGGTTAACAGCCCGGGTGTTCTCGGTTTACCCTGAATACTGCAAACCGGTGGGCCCGGCATGGTTTTCCTCGGCTGAGTGTCGGCCCCTGATTTTCGGTCCAATCGGGGACCGGGTGTGATGTCCTGCACCAGCCCAGGATCTTGCTGGTGCATCACATATTTACAAACGCTGGATCATTTCATACACGATTCAGGTGATCACACATATATTTCATAATAAAATACATAGGGGCTCATTGTTTTGGTTTAGGCCGGATAGGCCGAATATTACATTACCAAAAGGAGAGCTCTTTAGCAGTGTTCATCAGCGGCAACAAACGACGATAACACGTTTCAGAATCCAAGGCTGTGCCCATTCCCGATCAGGCAAGCGACTGGGATTCCCCTAACGCCCTTCTTGGTCGTCATCTTCCTGGTAGTCTTCGTCCTCCAGGCAATCGTATGGATCTTCTTCGTCATCCTCACCTAAAAGAGTGAGTGGGTGCGAGGGTGAGCGCGCAATCAAACCGCGCTCGTAAACCAACACCTGTCCTAATGCCACATAATGATACAAGGCCTTTTTGGTGGAGGGTTGGGTTATTTTCCTTCGCCATAAAGCCAATTTTACAATAAGTAGATAATTAAAGAAAGAACCTATCACTTAGCCATTTAAACCAAGTTAAAAGACGTACTGTGCTATATACGCGAGTCATTTATCATGTGAGTTTCACCACGGTACACCGCATCCATTGCCATGGACTACGTGTCCCAAAGACCGGCGAATCCATCCCATAGCCATGGGCATGGTCCCCGAAAGATCGGACCAGTACCCATAACAGGCGTACTGTCCTTACCAACTGGTGAGTCCGTGCCCAGACCTACAACTGGCGCACGACTCCCAAAGTGGCGGCAGACTCACCCTCTTAGCCAAGAGGCGTGATCGCCTTGAGCTCAACTAAGGCCGGGATCCAAAATCCAAATAATCATCAATTCATTAGGGTATTTACCAAAATTTGCACCCAGGCAGACCTGGCACCCGAGTGCATGAGTATTCTCCCGTCTATTCCGATTACGTTGATAGTCGAGATGAGCGACCAGCCATACCATTGCACCGTTGATAGCATAGTTATACCGTTGCAGTGTTGATAGGATCGATCTGTCATATCTATGCCGTAAATCATTGATAGGTAAGGATCGACCCATTTGACCTAGACCAGCAAGGCTAAGCATTTTCAATGACTTATTAATCGAGGAGTTATTTGCTAAAGCCTTAAGGTTTCCAAGGAATCAAGTAAATGAATATTATCAAGGGGTGGGGTTCATGCTTATGATAACATTTGTTAGCAAATGGAATTGTAACTAGACAGGCTCTAATAGCATCACATTGCAAATATAATAATATGGGAAAGTAAAGCATGCAGGATTCATAGTTTAAATCAACATAAGCTTAACCAAAAATTATGGGTGAGAAGTATGAATTTAGAATGTTGGCTCGCCTGGATCTTCGAAATCACGGTCTTGAGGATCGTCCTCGATTGGCGGATTTTCCAACTCTTCGTTCTCTAAACATGACGAATAATAATGCACCACGTATTAACATCTCACTCAAAAATCCAAAATGTTATGGGGATGATCCTAAGGCTTTTATTCTATTTTCTGTATTTTTATTTCTCCTATTTCCTCTAAATAGGAAATCTATGATTAAAATCCCTAATTTATTTTAAGTAGGTGAGATATTCATTTATTTATACATATTAGGTCATGCCTATATGTCCAAAATATTGAAGAGGCAATAATCTACCCTTATAATAGTTTTCCCAGAGAAAATAACAATAAAAATATTATTTAGTCTAGGTTTGGTATTTTTCTGGATTTATTTAAACTAGAAATAAAGTCCCATTCTATAGTTCTTTAATTAATCACAAGCATAAAAGAATTAAAATAGAGATTTTATAATTTCATTATGTCCAGAAACTCAGCCTAGTATTTACTGAATTTTTATACCATTTTTACAAGCCATTAACTATTTTTAGAAAATCAAATATGCATCCACGGGTTACTTTAATATTTAAACACTGGAAAATGGGTTATGAACGAAGAATGAGCCGAGCCCAAGCAATGCGTGGGCGGCGGCCACGAGCAACGCGGCCATGAAGCTGCCCAACGCTGGCGGGGCGGCCACGCTGAGAGCGAGCGCGGTCTGCAAGACGGCGGCGACTGACCGTGAGGCACAGGACCCCATCGGTCACGACACCGGTCTTGGGCGCGGTGACACAGGGCGCGGCGACGCTGACCTCATCATTTAGCGCCTCCGGCCCGAACTCCGGCGGGAACTTCGGCGCGGCGCCGGCGGCAGCTCGGTGCACTAGAGAGGTGCTTTATGATCTCTATAGGTTCGCGGTGGCTAGGGCTAGATCCCGGCGGGGATTCGCCGGCGACGAGCCGTGGTGGCGACGCGACGCACTGGGGCGGAGGGAAGGTTCGGCGAGCATGAAACACGGCGGCTCAAGGGCTCTAAGGCACGAGGAAGCTACGGGGAAGCTTCTAGAGGATTAGTGGGAGTGTACCGTGCTCCGGGTCGGCGAGGAAATAGTGCAGTCCGGCTCGACGGCGGTGATGCGGACGTAGCCGAAGCAGGGGCGTCGTCGCGCGGCTACTCCGGGGCGTCCTTGGTCGTCTGGCTCCTGGGAGAAGGTGGCGGGTACTCCGGGAAAGGCGCAGACGGACGGAGGGCCTTCGGGTTGTGGCGGTTGACGCACAATCCAAAAAGGGGGCGATGAGCTCCGGCGGTGGCGAAGGAGCTCTCCTGCACAAGGCGGGGGAAGATAGCCCGATTGGGCTCGTTTAGAGCTCGGGGAGGAGCAATGTGAGTGAAGGGGAGCTTCGGTTTGGTCAATTGCTCACCGGGGAGGAGTCTCGGCGTCGGGGTGGCTCGGGCGGCGGAAATGAGGCAGAGGGGGAGCACGGCGAGGCGAGGCTGTGGCTTATAAGCGCACGAGGAGGAGCAAGTGGCCCCGGGGAAGGGAGTTAACGCGCAGCGACGGGAGATCTCGTAGGGAATGGCCTTGTGACGGCAATGACCGCGTCTCTGTGGCCGTCTGTGAAGGGGCAAGGAGGGAAATTCGGGCGCGGTACTTGGTTGCAAAGTAGTACAAGGCTATTTAATGGCTCGGGAGACCGGCCAATGGGAGTGAGCGGGGCCGGAGACCACGCTGGAGTCAGCGCCGGCGAGGGGAAGAGCCGGGTCGCTCGACCGTTAGATGGGCGGCAACGACGGGCGGGGCTCGGTTTCGGGCGGAGCATGGCGGGAGGGCGCGAGCACAGGCGGCGACGGGAAGGTTCAGCAGGCGGGTCGAAGACGCGAAGGGCGCCGGTGGTGCGAGCCGAACGGGAGAGAGAGAAGAGAGCGAGCGAGCGAGGAGGAAGAAGGGAGGGGGCACCGGTTGGGCCGAGCTGGGCCGAGGCAAGGGCGAGAGGAAGCAGGCCGGCTTGGTCGGGGCGCGGCCCAAAGAGCGGCTGGCCGGCTGGGCTGGCCAAAAACAGGGGGAGAGAGGGAAAGGCACTGTAGCAAATCCGAAAAACGGATTAAAAATAGGAAAATAGGTTTAGTTCCAATATATCAATTCAATAAATTTTCATAATTAGGGTTAAAAGAATGTATTAAATAGTTTAACATATTTCTCATAGGAGATATATGGTCTAGGTACAAAATCTAAAATTTGGCCAAAATGATGCACATTTACCCTTTTACAAATTACTTTCTTGTTTTTAGAAGGGGCTCAAAATAGGATGTTACACTGAGAGACACGGCAAGGGGGAAAAAAAAAGAACCCAAGCCAATGTTTGTACGTGTTGGATTCCAGTTTTTTTTTCCACGTTAAAATTAAATGGTCGGCTCGAAACGTGGCTTCAAGAATTTTGGAGTGTTTTAATGGGTATCTACATGCTTTCACGATACAAAAGTAGAAAGTGACCTCTCGAAGCAGCATCCCAACTTCTGATAGTCAAAGTATGCCTACGGCTTTAGGCACGTCCGCCACCATGCTATCGTGCCCCATGATTTGTGCTCTACCTCACTCCTCCCCTCCCTCAAACGCTCTTTTACAGAAAAAAAAAAAGATCCCTAGATTTCATAATACAAGTGATATGGTCCTTCTTCCTCCCCTCCGACCCGGCCGAGCCGGCTTCCCTCCACGCACATGCATGGCCACCAACATCCACATTGGTGCTCGCACAAGCAGCCGCACCACCCACACAGGCTCGGCTCAGCTCGATGCCAGCGTGTCGGCTTGTGCAGGTGCCGGTAGGAGGGAAGCCGGCTCAGCTAAGGCAAAGGGGAGAGGGCAGAAAGAAGCAGGACTAGATTGCTTTTTCTTCATAAATTGAGGGCTTTTTCTTCAAAAGAGCATGTCAGGGGTAGTGGGGCAGAGCATGATCCGATAATCATGAACATAGCTGGAGCCATATGTATGAGAGAAAAAATCCACTTTGGATCATTAATTACGCACTATCATAGGCATCAAATAGTAATGGCAGTAGTTCGGGCCGGTGTTTCTTCGTACGTTGAGATTCTCATCAATAAATGGGCTGTTTGGTTGCTTTCTCTCACGAGCCTGGTCCGTTCGACTCAGCCAGGCTGATGGGATACGGGATGCACATATGCAGAGACGGTGTTTGGTTGAGTGTTTAGTAGACAGGTATTTTGAAATTTATATAGCAAGTGTGCTCTAGTTTTGTTCGAAAAATGTCAGGAACCTATTTTTGAAATCGGCTCGGTAATCGGAGATGCTAATCAAAAGATATAAACAAAAAAGGAAAAAGAAAACTTGCGCAGAACACGAGGCACCGCATGCATAGTTTGCTATTGTGGCTGACAGTGGCCTCTTGCGCAGAACACGAGGCTGCCATGCGCTACATCCAGAGATACACCCATTTTCTTCGTATCTCCAGAACCAGGCTGCATGGAGAATCTTGCATCTAAAGAGCCAGGCTCAAAATTAGATGCAGACAACCAAACATAAGAAAAAAGCAAGATTCTCTATTTGTAGATGCAAGTCTCTGTGCATGCAGGCAACCAAACAGCCCCAAAAATATCATATGCGTGACTACACGTGTCTTCCTTGTGACCATCACTACTACAGAAAGGTATTTATGAGACGGTTATTTTAAACTTTTTGAGATGGTTTCAATGGTCTTAAATAAGTCATGTCGTAAAAGAGAATGTTTATTTGAGACGGTTATGAACCGTCTTATGTGAGTGAGTATATAAAACGATTTATGTATGGAACTGTCTTATATGTCCTGTTATAGAAGTCACTTCCTTACTAAACCGTCTCAAACGAGATTTTTCAAATACGATTTTACGCATAAATATTGGTGAAAAAATAGAAAAAATATTTTTTGAATCAGAAACATATATTCCTACCACCTATCTATGCACATTAACAGAATTTATACATATAATACAAACATTGTTTATCCCATGACTTGAACCTAAGACCTAGTGATTCTAACCGCACCCTTCTAACCATCCTATCTCACATCATGTTCTGATCATAATAGGATATGTATATCTTTTAACATTAGTTTTGTGAATCTTTCAATAACTTTTTAAACATGTAATTGACATCAAATAGAAAACTTTTCAACTACAAAGTTGTACACTTCATTGAAGCCTACAATTTTCATATAGTTTTTATTTTTTATACGACTTATAAATGTCTTAATCCGTGTTATGATTATTTAGACATTTATATTGCTTCAAATAAAAACGATATCAACTACAAAGTTGTAAATCCCCTCAAGAGCTACAATATATATATACAAATGTAAAAATTATTTTTACATACCGTCGCATATGATCCTAGATTTAAAATAATTGCTTTCTAAAATAGGAGTGTCGTCCTATTGATTCATCATAAAAGGCATTTTGTCCTTTCAAGCCGCTTTACATTACATACACATTAACGACGCTAAAATATAAGGAAATGACTTTTCTACTCTAGCCTTATATAAGTCGGTTTTTAATTTCAACCGTCACAAATGCATCAATCATATATGACGGTTATAATTTGAAAAACGTATTTTCCTTATATAAGTCGGTTCTTAATTTCAACCGTTCCAAATACATCAATCACATAAGACGGTTATGATTTGGAAATATCTTATTCCTTATATAAGTTGGTTCTTAATTTCAACCGTCCTAAATGTAGGTTATGATTTGAAAACATCATTTTTCTCATTTCTACCACACTAAGAGACACTTCTAGTTTAAGAAGACTGAAACCGGTCTCAAATTGTACGTCTTATATTACTCCTTCTGTACTAGTGCATAGTCGTTGATACATAGCTGGAATTGGTGCATACAATAGTACATAATGTTTAAGTTACTCAGGCATGCATGAACCATGAGGTAACGTAGTTAATTAGGGAATGGTTGTCACCAGCTGCATCACTGCATGCCTATGGGAAGCAATTAAATAGTTGTCCATATTCTACGTGTACACAAGCGACCTCACGCGCACTTGCTTTCTTCTCATGGATCAAGAGGAGAGGAAATGTGCCGTATAAGAGCAGCAGCTTCGATCGTCATGTTCTCGCAGAGCAAACATAAGAGGAGATCTTCCATTCACAACATCTCCTTGGATTAATCACAAGGAGCAGTTTGTTAGGGAGTAGCACTATTCTTGCTACAATACAATGGCGCCGCGGCCGCCACTGCTCGTCCTGGGAGCAGTACTGGCCCTCGCGGCGGCTTCTCTCCTCGCGCACCGTGCCGCCGCCCAGGGATCATCCCCGCCCGCCGCCTGCTCGGCCAAGGCATTGCGCGTGCTCTCGTTTTGCCCGCCGCCAATCACGACACGAAGCGACCGCTGCTGCTCTGCGCTCGACGCCGTGGCGGCATTCGAGTCGGGGTGCCTTTGCAAGGTGGTCCTCGGCGACGTGCCGTTTTTCCCCGGCGAGACCGCCGGCGATGGCGGACGCCGCATCCGCAAGCTTCTAACCTCGTGTTCTAATTCTGCAGTAGTGGAAAATCTCGTCAGAAGCTGCGGTGGTGAGCTCCATAACTCCATTCGGTAGACCATGGCCACATTATACTTAATTTTGCCGCAGGGATGCGGGCTTCTTCTGCTCCATGGACTAGCTAACATCTCAAACTGACCGCAGGTCCTGCAGCTTTGGGCGATCTCGGGGTATCTCCGGTGAGGACGACGACGCCTGGTGCCTCTGCGTCCCCTTGACTCCGGTGGCCGCGCCGCCGGCTTCCATCACTGTAGGTGAAGTGGCGGCTGCTAGGGTTAGATGCGTCAGATGCTGTACGTCGTTGGTAAAGCCGTGGCGGTTTCGGTGGTGGTGGTCGTCATCCTCGTCGCAGTCACTCCATTGATGGGCTTTCTAGAGCTCAGCAGCTAACTATTCCGGTTGGCTTTCGTCGAGCTCCTCTTCTCTTTTCCTACTACTCCATCTGTGCCATTTCCTGATACTCTTTCTTGGATTATTAAATGCGTGTGTTTAATTGGTATATGTGTGCACAATATGACAATTATGTGCATGAATCGTTTGCTTCGATTGTCTTTTATACTTGGATTAATGTTGATGGATTTAAAAATAACAGCAGCAGATTGGAGATGGATTTTGGGAGAGAAGCCGCAACCGCGCCCTCTGATTTTCCTCTGTATTTATAAACAACGGCAAGGTGCCGGATAAGCTACAGTGTTACAACAACTTGCGTCGTTGCGAGATTATAGAAGCTAAGACACAGCCCATGGCACAACGACGCAATTATCAGGGACGCGCTCTACCACTAAGCTAATAGCCTATCGCGTGGGTCTATCAGGGACGCGCTCTACCACTAAGCTAATAGCATATCGCGTGGGTCTATCAGGGACGTGCTCTACCACTTAGCTAATAGCCTATCGCGTGGGTCTCCCTTCGGGAGGCCTGCTACGCCAAAAGCAAGAATTAAGAGAGGTTGTTACAAGCTAGTTATTGCTATCTTTAACACGCTCCCTCCATCACAACTCAACGAGTTGAGATTGCAACTTAATTGAGAGAAGTGTCGTGTCGGGAGAGCTTTGGTAAGCACATCAGCAACTTGGTCTTTGGGTGGAATATATCTTATTGGGCCCTGATCAATTGGAAGAGATTATGTATGATCTACGCGATGCATGACTGCTCGTGCTCGGTTGTGCTAATCATACGGACACATACGAGCGACGACTACTTGATGTCAATATTGGTTCGTTAGGCACAAGGGGATCTATCTATATTTTATTATATTATTAAAGTATGGTAAAAAAGTTACCATATTCACTGTAAAATACTACAAATTCTCATGTTAATAAAAAAAATCTACTAATCGATTCTGGTGGGTCACATTATAACAGTGTTGATTTGCAACAAACTAAATAACGAAACCACATATGCACATAATGTATCACCGTGGATTTCCATTGTGCAGCAGTAGTATGTAACGTCGTAGCTAGAATAGTTTGCAGGACAACCAACTAACGAATCCATACTTTAACAAACTAAATTAGGAGAGTCCACATCTGCACTTGATGTATGATCATGGTGGGTTTATAAAACTGTAATGTATCAGGTGCATGCGCTAGCCTTCGTGCACTGTGCACGCCCATGGTCAGCCACATGATCTCAATCTAGTGATGCACGTGGGGCCGTGGAAATTTTGCAATTTAACGCCTACCTCCACTTTCCACTTGCTAGGTTTTTTTTTTCGAAACAACCCTCTCATGTCCCTACTCTCGATCACTTCATCGTCTCCATGTTCCTCGCGCCGTTCCTCTCTCGCCGTCTGTCGTTCCTCTCCAGGCTCCAGCCTCCTCTTCTCTCCCTCATTAGCTTAGTAGACAGCCACAGCTTGGCCTTTTACTCCTCGCATTCCTTTATTACTTCACCGTTTAGATCTATGGACATCTCCTGTAACAGCCCAGCTGTTAAAATTTGTATAGCTATGCATATCATTAGCATGTTCATTTGTTTTTATGTTGGTTTACAAAAATTTTGCATTCAATCACCATACTCTATGGTGGAAACATAAGGCTTTTAACTTTAAACCCTTTAGCCAAGCCACTAAAGTAGTAAGACCTAGTCCGACGGGCATGTTCCTTAAATGCCCAAGCTAGATGTAGCTTGCCCGAGCAAGGTAGAGTTCACCCGAGCTCTATCGAAGCTAGGAAGTGACTGTGCCGGACTTCACCGAGCTCTACCCGAGCTTGGTTGCTACCCATCCGAGCTAAATATCACTTGTCCGAGTTAGAAGATGTCCGGAGGAAGCTGCCCGAGCTATAGACGGTCGGACTGAGCAACAGAAGACCTGACCGGGCTTGGAGAAGCTCGAGTAAGTTCGTATCTATTCAAACAACCTAGCCACCACATCTATTCTTTATTTCTTTTTGCCCTCCGGCAGTATCAGCCGAATCTTCCATCCATTGGCTGACTTGGACGGTGCTGGACAGTATCCGCCGAATCTTCCATCCATTGGTGACTTGGCGGTCTTTGTGACGACAGACCCTTAGCTTTTCTTACCTGGAATCTTACCTGCAGACTCTCTATTACAGGTGGGACCTGGACTCACTTGTCAATGGAAGAGTATACCTCTATTTAAACCTCTCTCCACCCACTTCAACCAGCCCTCAC
Source organism: Olyra latifolia (assembly GCA_036346145.1). Lineage (NCBI taxonomy): Eukaryota > Viridiplantae > Streptophyta > Magnoliopsida > Poales > Poaceae > Olyra > Olyra latifolia. The sequence goes on from CM070529.1 coordinate 8,465,832, forward strand.
TCTCATTCTTTCCACGTCCAAGTTCTGGACAGCAGTAAGAACAGTAAACTGTTCTTCATCTCCACCTTCACCATTTTCAAATCTCCACCCAAACCACCAAGAATCCATATAGGGTGTTATATATCGTTGGAAAGCTGAAATCGTTAGCTATCCATTCCACTCCATGGTAAGCACATGCACAAAGGTTTGCTATGGATTCCTCTTCCTTTTCTCTTTGTTGTTCGGTTTTGGACAACAAAGACTAATTTCGTTTTCTGCCCATCTATGCCCTCTTTCTTCAAATCCAGGCCATGGAATGAGCAGGAGTAACATCTAAACTTCCTAGGCTTCAAGGACATCCAACTTTCTTGCACATTCACAAGGATTTGGGTGAGTTCTTGCTGCCTATCTTCATCTACTTCACTGTTTTGGACAGCAGTGAGGTTCTTTGCAGTTTTCTCATCTTACATGTTATTTTCCCTCATATGCAAGCTTGGGGGGTGGCCAAGAAGAGTTCATGCTCGAGCTAAGGAACGTCTAGGAGCAGATCCATGCTTCTGGAGTTGAAGGAACCTCAAGGAACGAGCTGAAGAGTTGCTGAACCGAGTTCTGAACAGATTGCCGTCCACCACTTTGATCTCCTCATCTTTGGGCTCTCTATTGTTAAGCAAGACCTTCCTTGCTAGGTGAGAACCCAATACTCCCTCTCACTTCTGTTTTTCACCATTAAGCATTCATGGCTAAGCTGTTCTTTGGTGGAAACCGAAGCCTTAGAACCCCCAAATCTGAAAACAGTCTGTTTCAGCCTTTCTTTGAGTAGTAGCCTAGTAAGTAAGCTCTATAGAATCAACCGTAGCTCGGATGAAAAAGTGTTCTACATGAAAATTGTGCACCAGGAAATTTCCTACAACTTTCATGTTAAGCCCGAGCTTAGCCGAGCTTATTAGGACCTCCAAAAGTGGCTCGTACTCAGCAACGTACAAGCTAAGTGCCCTACCCGAGCTAGAGCTAGTTGAGCCCGACCTTGGTCATGTCCTAGCCGACCAAGCTATGCCATATCCGATCTTGGAAACCTACTCTTGACCAAGGCAACATCATTCCCGAGCTAGGAGGCTCATTCCCGAGCTACCCTGGTCAATCCCGAGCTTAGTCCTTAGAACCCCGAGCTAGTTTTGCACCCAAACTTCAAATGGCCATATCTCCCTCATTCGAACTCGGATTTGGGTGATTCTTTTGCAGAATCTGCATTAGATCATGAACTTTCTGAATCTCTAAAAATATTTTATTTTCCTATTTGTTTGATATTTTATTTGGATCTTATTTGATGTTCCTGCTCCCGAACATTAGGAGCCGACGTTCCGGAAGAGCCCGGACTTGATCCAGAAGCTCTCCCCGACTACGACCAGCAACAAGGCACTTATACTCTCCTCATTTGACTCACCATGTTGATCCTCTATTTACATGCATTGATTTAATTATATCCTAACACTTGTTGCATGCTAATTTCGAGTATGTTATCTGTTGGGTAGAAGGTAGTTATGTCCTACCCAATGATTAGTACCTTACTAGGCTTGACACCCTTATTCCTTTGTAGCCTAAGCAGGTACTATTATTTATGTTGTGTCACGAATGCTTAGCAATGCTTAGAGTCAACGAGGTAAAGCAATCAGTGGAGTAGTCCATTGGTCGTGTGATTCAATTATTGATGTACTCAATGTTCGGTTTGGATTGATGAGTATTTGGATTACGTGCGAGAGCTAAGTTGGGCTCGAACGGGTGATAGAGGATGATGGGAGGACGGATCCCGGACATGTAGCCCCGTTTGGGTAATTAAGGACCGAACATCGGGTATCTTCCTCTCAAGTACTATACATACGACCACACGTGTTTTATGGGGACACTTGGCTAACTTCCTGTGCATGCTTGAGCCCTTGGGTACCAGCGGGGCAATATGTTTGTGGGTGGGGTGGCAGGGCGGACCATCCGTGGTGCGTCCTTATGCTTGGGTGTGATGGGCCTTGGACAAATCCACTGCAACGGTTAACTCCCTCCTGCACTCGCGAAGTGGAGACTGGATTAAGTTAACTCGGGTGACCCAATGGACTAGCATGTACATCTAGAAGGCTTCGGCATGGCTTGCTGTGTCGTGTGGGTAAAGTCGTACACCTCTGCAGAGTGTTGAACTGTTCGAACAGCCGCGTCCTGGGTTAAGGACGAATCTTGAGTTGGTTAAGCTGCCATTTGTTAGCACTTGGTTACTGGTTCTGGTTATATGCTTTGGATATGTGTTCATTTCCGAGCACTGGGTTGCTCATGGTGTCATTGGTCGGATAGAGACCAGGGGACGGATAGAGTCCCGGGTATGTTTTGATATGGCCGGATAGAGGCTATGGACGGATGGAGTTCAATGGATTGATGATGGTGATGATATATATTGATGAGATGATGATATTATTGCTAGTCACATTGATTTAAAATGTTTTATTCAAATGCCATTTACAAACTACTTATGTTTACGTCTTGCAAATGCACTTTATGCTGAAAATGTCATGCTAACCTTCCATTGGATACATTATTCATGAATGAGGATATACATTACCTCCTAGTGCTGAGTACCATCTGTACTCATACAAGTTGCTAACCATTTCAGGTGATTATGACCCCACGCTTGAGTATTACCATCAAGCAGGTTGCGATGACGCTAGCGGGCAAGCGGAGTTCTAAACTTCCAGTCGGTTGCCCTTAGGTTATGAGGCATACCTTGCTGGCCCTTTTGGTTTTTAGTATGATTAAGTCTTCCGCTGTTTTGTTGTTGAACATCTTATGTTTCCGCTGCCATAAAACTCTGAATTATGTTAAACTTATTGTATGGACAGCAATCCATACCCTGTTGTAATATAAGTTTGTGTCCTTTACCGTTTGTGTTGTGTTATCGATCCACATGAGGGTATGTGTGTGATGGTAGCTGATCTTGGGAGCCATCACAGAATGCATATCCGGTACCTAGCTTCACTTTCGTTTCAATAGAGTTGGCTCACATAAGTTGTTGCTACCCGGTTTGGGAGTTGACCTACCCGGCTTGCTCTCGGGCAGCCCGTAAGTTGATTCTTAACCATAGGGGCAACAAGTGGGTGATTTCTCTATTGAGCCGAGTGTGAAAAAGGGGGTTCCACATCTCCTATCTATTATATAATTAAAACATGAGCCAACGGTGGAAGGCTCAGGCAGCGGTAGGTTGAGGGGTGCGGGCGCCGGGCAAGGTGGTGATGGAGACGGAGACGACGAGGACGGAGCCTAGGGCAGACAGCGGCCCGGTGGCAAGCTCAGGCAGCATTAGGCCGAGGGGACGCAGGCGGGGTGGTGACGGAAACAATGAGGACGGAGCCTAGGGCGGACGACGGCGTGGTGGCAAGCTCAGGCATCATTAGGCTAAGTGGCGCAGGTGAGGCGGCGATGGAGATGACGAGGACGGCACCTAGGGTGGACAATGGCATCGTGGCGAGCTCAGGCGGCGGTGGGTCAAGCGGTGCAAGCAAGATGGCGATGAAGATGACGAGGACGATAATGCCCAAGGTGGATGAAAGCGTCGTGGCGAGCTCGGGCGGCGGTAGGCCGAGAGGTGCAAGCAAGATGGCGTTGAAGATGATGAGGACGATGCCCAAGGTGGATGAAAGCGCTGTGGTGAGATCGAGCGGTGGTGGGCCGAGCGGCGCAGGCATGGCGACGTCAAAGATGACGAGCACGACACCTATGATGGACGACAGTGTCGTGGCGAGCTCGGTCAACGGTAGGCCGAGCAGTGTAAGCAACACGAATGATGAGGACGACGCCCAGGACGGACGGTGGTGCCATTGCGAGCTGGCTTGGGCGGTGGCGGGCCGAGCGTTGTGTTGAAAATAGTCCCATATCGGAAGTTGGAAGGGCTTGAGCATGGTTTATAAGAGTGATGTGGGAGGACTTGAGCATGGTTTATAAGGGTGAGGGAGCACCTTTTCATTGAACTGGCTTTTTAGGGAGGGATGATCTAAGAGACCTTGGCCCGCTGCTCTGGTTGGGCCTGCGAGTGTACTGCAGCCCAACGACCTAGGATCCGGACGCGCTAGGTGTGGCGGTCCGGCTGACAAGTGGTATCAAAGCCTAGGTTGCCTAGGTTGGTTCCTAGATAATTTCGGTCCGATGTGTGAGGGGGAGATTGTTGGGAATAGTCCCACATCGGAAGTTGGGAGGGCTTGAGTATGGTTTATAAGGGTGAGGGAGCACCCCCTCATTGAGCTTGTTTTTTGGGGGAGATGGCCCAAGAGACCTTCGACCCGTTACTTTGGGGTCCAGACGCACTAAGTGTAGCGGTCCGGTTGACAAGTGGTATCAGAGCCTAATTTGTCCAGGTGGTTTCTAGACAAGTCTCGCCCCAATGTGTGAGAGGGAGATTGTTGGGAATAGTCCCACATTGGTTATGGAGAGGGCATAAGCATGGTTTATAAGGGTGAGGGAGCACCCCCTCGTTGAGCTAGCTTTTTGGGGGGAGATGGCCCAAAAGACCTTCGACCCGCTGCTCAGCATTGGACCTGTGATGGTACTGCAACCCAACACCCTGGGGTCCAGGTGTGAGGCCTGGCTGACAAGTGGTATCAGAGCCTAGGTAGCCCAGGTGGTTTTCAGACAAGTCTCGGCCCAATGTGTGAGGGGGCGGTTGTTGGGAATAGTCCAACATTGGTTGTGAGAAGGGCACAAGTATGGTTTATATGGGTGAGGGAGCACCTCCTCATTGAGCTTGCTTTTTAGGGGAGATGGCCCAAGAGACTTTTGACCCGCTGATTTGCGTTGGGCCTGCAAATATACTGCAGCCCAACGGCCTAGGGTCCAGACGTGCTAAGTGTAGCGGTCCAGTTGACACATTGCAGGCAGGGCGGCGATGAATATGACAAGGGCAGTGCTATGGCAAACGGCGGCGTGGTGACGAGATTGTTGTACGGTGAGCTCGGATGGCACAGTGGAGAGAGGAGAGAGAGATTGGGGAGAGGGAGAAGGGAGAAAAAAGGAAGAGAGAGGCAGGGGTAAAATTGTCTAGAAAATATGCCACGTCCGCATCCTAGCTAGGAACATGCTTTGAGATCCGCGTAATAGCATGATCTAATTTTCGCATGTAAGTAGTGACAATTTTACAAGCCCCAAATGAATAGTGGCAATTCTCAAATTTCAAAGTGAGCAGTGGTATGTATCTAATTAACCCTACTATATATGCCCTCATATCTAATGCGGGGTTTTTGGATGTCTTCATTTTTCCCCACTTTAACATACACTGTATGCCTCCTGATAAGGTAAGTTCACCTCACAATCTAAGCGTGTTTTTCTTCGGTATCCTTGTGAGGGCCCGTACTTTACCGTTTCAAATCATATTATTATCTATAACTTGAAATTTATCATTTTTATACAAGCTAAATTCTTTGACACTTTGTAGTCATTTTTTTAAGGCTTTTAGTGTTTTTTCTCAAAGCTCTCCAATACAATTTTAATAATTTTTTCAGCCTCTCCGAGACTCTTTTCGAGGGTTCTCAACTTTTCAGATTATAATCTTTTTAGCTCTAAACCATAGAAGAGATTATTATCTATCGCCATGTTTTTTTTAAGATTCTCCGTGTTGTATTTGATGATACACAATTCTGGTTTTCTTCTTCCTCCAACCCAATGCTAGCAAAGCATGACCAATTTCCTCTAGGGTATGACCAATTTTTGGTAGAATAACCTAGGGTTTTAAACCAAACACACCCCTAGTGTCTGCTATCGAGTAACCCGGCCGGCCGGCCAAATGCAGCATGCGTGATCTGAGATCTCGCGCGGCCGCGCCTACTTCGATCAGTCGCACTCTGCCTCGCCGCTGCTCCCCCTATGCTTGCGAATTTGCGATGCAGCATCAATATTGGAAAATCAACAATATTGTCTAACACAATTGATAGGTCCTGACTAAAGTAATATATATGTTGTTTGCTAACCATGCATTAATTTAATTTATAAAAAGGTGCTAATTTGGTCTTGAAGTATCATCCTTGATCCATTTTGGTCCCTAAGATATAAAACCGGGTAAAACTAATCCATGAATTATCAAAACAGTGCTGATTTAGTCCCTTGATTAGTCAAACCTAGCCTGAGGGTGGTTTGGTTGATGTGGACGCTGATATGGCCGGGTTTGCATGCATGGACAAAATGTGTTCATCTCTCTCTCCCTTCTCTCTCTCACTTCACTCTCTCTCTCTCCTCTCTCAGGGGTAAATGTCACCCAATGGGTTGGCTGGTGTTGGCCATCGACGATAGGGGAAGTAGATGGGGACTAGCCGTCAGTGAGGATGAGGTAGCTAGAGACAAGCAGCTGGAGCATGGTGTGGTCCAGGAGAGATATCATGTGAGCTCTAGGTTATCACTAGAATGGTGGCTATGGTGGTGGATTGGTCTACGGATCTGTTGCCGACGAGTTCATAACGATGACCGGCCGCGGAAAAGAAGTAGTGCTACGGTTTGAAGTATATGGGTATGTTTGGATCGTGGTCCCCGTCCCCCGTGCCAACGCCCGGCTCGCCCTCAACCTAGGCGCGCCGTCGCACGCGTTGGCGGCCGATTTCCGCGCCTGCGCCTTTGTTCGCGCCCACATGCAAATCTGAGGGCGCACTCTCGATCGGCGCAGGCGAGGCCGGCGACGGCGCCAATCCAAATGCCGCCCAAATCCAAGGGCACGCCGACGTTTGGAAAGGCAACCGCCGGCCACGATCCAAACACGCCCTATATGCCACAATAGCCATCCCGTACGCCGCCACCATCTCACTTGCCTCATGTTGCCTTCACATTACCATGCTACTACTACTACTACTACTGACCCGAGCTTCAGCCACCGTGGCCACCCCAACTACTCAGCTAGCACCGAAATAGGAAGAGAGCGGTAGGGGCAAAGGAGAGAGGATGGCCGTAGTGCGCGGCTGGCCTCCTGCCTCCAGTCTGTCGGCTACCTTCCAGGTGATCAGCTAGCCATGATGACATGTGGCCATGAAGTAGAGGGTCACCGTCGCAACATTGGACCCTCCTCCCTCCCTCCTTGCTACTCACATTGTGAGGAAGAAAAACTAGCTAGGGAGAGATAAAGATGGGGAGAAAGAGACAGGGCGACATTTTTTGTACTAGTATTTTTTAAAGGAATATAACTTTGTAGTGGCATGAACCTGCTTTCTAGATTTTAAACGACATTTGTCTAAATCGGCAACTTTATACTTTATAATGGTATGGAAATAACTAACCATAATTAGCTGTGTTAATTGGATATATGGCACTGTAGATGATGATTATTAGATACTTACCACTAAAAAGTCTGTATATTTAACCATAACACGGCTAAGTAGAGAAAATTGTATACATGCCATTATGCAATGTGAAAATACTGTTCTGCCCCTTCCTTCTTCATTCCTCCTTCCCTAATCTCTCCTCTCTACCTCCGGCAGCACCAAACCGATCACAATTGTGAGCTTCCGTACGCCACCACCACTAGCTCCCAGTACCACCACCACTCCCCTCTCCTCCCGATGGGGACTGCCTTGCGCGGTGACGACGGTCTCCTATCTACCTTCGGTGAGTACCAACCCAAGCGTGACCACTAGTTCCTTGTACACTCACCACCATGATCTCTCCATGCCCACCACTGCTTCCCTAACCTGCCTCCCTCCTAGCGGAGAGTTGCTCCCCTCCCTTTCCTCCCTCCTGGAGCAACCTTTCACCACCTATGATGGCATCTCTACAACCCTCAAGTGTTTCAGTCATAGCCAAGATGAGAAGGCAAGGATGAAACACAGAGAAGTAGCATGCAACACGGATGCCTTTCATGAAGGGAGGCAACGAGGAAGATGGGGATGGTGGTCGTTGGCGCCAATAGGGGAGGGGATGCAGATGTAGAAGGGATCTGGCTGGCTATGGAAGAGGGAGAAGGAAGAAGTACATAGGACAAAAGGAGGGAAGAAGGAAGGCATGAGGCTCGTCAGATTTGGCCCTGTCAGGGATTTAATGATTAGAATTGAAATTTTACTAGACCTCACTGATCCGTCGATATTTTCGGTTACTGGCATTTTCGGCCGAATTCTTAATTTTGAAAAATTGAATTTTTGAAGTGAAGCAAAAATAACCCAAAGAAATTGCGCCGGGCTGGGTACAACCCGTGACCTGCAATACGCAGTGAAGGAGCGTTGCTGCCAGGTTGTAGCATACGTCTTAAACGTATTGATACAGACATACTTTTATCCATATGGACAAATGTGAACAAAATTCGCTCAAAAACAATTTTTTTAAAACGATTCCTAAGTTAATCTGGGGTGCCAATAGGGACGATAATTAGTGATAATTGTTGGCTATCGGACGATTATCAAATTCCTTCATCAGAGTTCCAAGCTCGGTGTTGGTGGCAACCATGGCACATCAGCACGACGATAATGTGGGGGGTGGGAGGCACACAGGCATTGTCTTTAAAATTTTGTGATGGCGCGTAAACAATTTTCTTTGCTAAGTAATGGCATGGTCACGAATACCAACTTTTTAGTCGCAAATCTCTTGTAATTAGGTGGCATCTATGCAATTAACCCCCTTTTTGTAATGTGTTTCCGTTCGTGCGTCTGTACGCTTGAATTCATAGTGTTTCCAGCATAAAAAGCGATACAATTCTCAAAGCAAGAAAACAACAGCTGAGTATTGTTTTCACTTCTCAGCATCCCTCCTGCAAATATTAGGGCAAATTTACAGTGCAGACTCAGGAAACAATGCACAAAAGAACTGCAACTGCCTTACCAGAAAGGAGCAGCAAAAGCCCTCTCCATGAATAGAACGCTGTAACAACGGCCATTCAGATTCAGCGCCATGACCGGACACTTGTATGGTCACAACAAGGTAGCAGCTTCCTGGTATAGCGTTCCAACAATGGCCGCAGCATACGTCTCCTTCTCCGACGCCCATACAAACTGCTCTCCGTTGTGCAATCAAAGCTTTTTTCGGGGGCACGGCTTGCCGGTCCACCGGCATTGTTCGTCCGTGGAGGGGGGAGGCGACCTCTGGCAGTTGACAATGGCGCCGGCGCGGAAGACGGAGGTCGCCATCGTCAGGTTGTGCCTGGTGGCGATGCTGGCCTCCCAGGCGGCGGCGCAGCACAGCGGGTGCTCGAGCGTGATGATGACCCTCTCCCCGTGCCTGGACTACATCTCGAGCAAGTCCCTGATTCCCGGGTTCGCCTGCTGCACCACGCTCGCCGGCGTCGTCCAGACCGACCCCCGGTGCCTCTGCATGATCATGGATGGCAGCGCGGCGGCCTACGGCATCGCCATCAACCACACCAGGGCGCTGGAACTCCCCGGCATCTGCAAGGTCCAAGCACCACCAGTTAGCCAATGCAAAGGTATGCAGCACCATGAGCTTTTTTACGGTATACCAACAGGACAACTCCACGGCGCTCCCCTTCTTCCTCGAACACGCTCATGTGCCTTCTTCCTCCTCATGCCCCCTTCTCCTTCCCATCCCTCCTCACCTCTCTCTCCCTCTGCTCTCTCTCCCCCGTGCTACCGCTACCTCTCACCGGTGTTTGCGTTCAAGTTTAGGGAGGGGTTCACCTATGCCCCCTGGTTTAGAGGAAGGCCGGCAATGCAGCAGCCCAATGGTGTAAAGTGGGTTGTGGTGAGACGATGAGGCGGCAGCGACGCCGGAGCCGGTGGATCAACACAGACGGCCGGAGTTAGGATGGGCGGGGCCGGCGTGGCAGCGGGAGGACGGGAGAGGAGCAGCAAGGATGGTGGTCAGAGACGGTGGAGGAGGTACGTGGAACTCACCGAAGAGGAAGGAGAAGGGAGAGGAGGAGGATGAAGGAGATGGGCGGCGCGTGGAGGAAGGCGGAGCTGTGTGGCACGCGGAGGAAGGCGGAGTTGTACCATCGTGAGCCTAAGGAACGATGTACCGTCCCCTAGTCACCCACAAAATTTAGATCTAATCAATGGTGCAAAAAATACCATCATTATAGTATAAATATTATCTTAAAGAAATCGAAATCAATTTAAGCTATTAGATCGAGGGAAATATATGGTTTGTATTTATTTCAGTGTACCGTAATATTTCTCATGCTACCATCCAATGCAAGTAATAATAAATAAATCGCTTCTTATTTGAACTTATCAAAAAAGATCTGGATGCAATGGCTGTTAAATTTCAGGGGTCCCAGCTTCACCAGCAACAGCACCTAGCGATGTGCTGGCAACGAACGCGGAGGCTGCAGATGCACCTAAAGGTGAAGTCATCAATAAACCTAAAGAAAGAATATAAATCACATTTTTTTCATATGCTTCGTTTTTTTCAAGTTAGTGTAATACCAAATTTTACATTAACTACGTGTCACCCGTTTCTGGTTGAATGAAAAATTTTGGTTCATATCATTTACAACATATGAGTATTTACCCAATCTGGGACTTTACCCAACCAGGGACAGAGCCAGGCCGGGACTAGGTAGAGCCTTGGCTCTCCTTATATTCCATGTACATGTTTATATACTTATATATATACTAGCAAAAATTTTCAAATACCCATCGATTTGTATGTCAAAATAGTGAAAAGTCCTAAAAATTCTCAAATACATATGGATTTGCGAGTTAAAATAGTAGAAAAGTTCTAAAATTCCTTAAAAACATATGCATTTGCAAGTTAAAATATCAAAAAAGTTCTATTTGGCCCCCTCGATAAAATGATGATTGTTTCTAGCTCCCCCCTCCGGATAAAATTTTCTAGCTCCGTCCCTGTACCCGATGATCCTAGATGTGAGAAGTTCTGGTGATAAATATACATTAGTGTTTTTAAAACAAAAAAGAAACGTTGTTTCCAGCACAATGAAAAGTGAAATCGTTAGTAGCTTGGTATTTTAATTCATGAGCACGATGCCAATGGATGCTGGAGGTTCATATGCACTAACCCGACTAATTATTCAATATGATGCAGGAAGCGCGGATTCTAATGCAACATCAAGCTCCATAAACTCGAAGACTCCAACAAGTTTAATGGCCACTATGCTTATAATTCCAGCTTGTGCAATGCTCTATGCCTTCTAAGTATTGCACAGTTTCATTTTCACTGACTGTCACCATGCAGAAGTTAGATCTTATGTGACCTTGTATTATATTGATATGATTCTTAAATACCAAATGGTTACAATATATTTTAGATGATATGCCTTTCTGGTGAGTCTCGCCAAACATTGTTGTCTCATTCAGCTTAACCATGCAGAATCCTTTGTCTACTTTGTAGCCTGCAGTAATTAGTTGTGCACGAATGGAAAAAAATCTAGTTAAGTTGAATAAGTAGGATTTAATAAATCACATAATTATCAAAAATCTCGAGAGGATGCTGCTCCGTAGAAAATATAAGCATATGGCCCCAGCGGGCATAGGTTAGGGCTGCACATGGGTCCTAAAATTACTATTAGTGTACAACGTTGATGCGTTTGAACAGTAACATGCAGCAGAGATAAGTTAGTTATTACATTTGTTTGATTTCTTACGGATAAGATTTAGTTTTACATTTGTTTGATTTCTTACTGATAAGGTTTAGTTTCAATCTGCTATTTTCTAGATGGAGTTTGTTTGAAGGCAGTTCTATATAACATATCATTATATTAATCAAATAAAATAAACTTAGTTAGGGGTGTCAACGGATCGGATCGTGGTTAAACCGTATCATATCTGTATTTATAAAATGGATACGGATCGGATTCAGATATTCTTGCATTCAGATATGAATCGGATTCCGATATTATTGGATACAAATACAAATTCGGATATTCTCGGATTCAAATACGGATATTACTTATGCAAAGCGTATTTAATCATTATAATATATTATTTCACCTAAAGAAAAATGAATTAATATTATATTATAAATATCCATCCAACTAATTTGGATATTCTCACAAATAGTGTGGATAATAGCATTTCAGATACCAAAAGTGCATACTACATTTGTATGTTAGATAAGTTAGATAATTATTACGGATATGAATACGGATAATTGGATATATGTACAGGTGTGGATAATTAGATTTGGATACAGATTCGAACACCAGGATAATTTGGATGCCTCTGACACCCCTAAACATAGTCTAGTATCTCGACTTTGAGCCATGTGAAGCACCGCTACTGGTGAGGGTACCTCACCAACGCTCTCTCTCTCTTCCCGCCCCCCCCCCCCCCTAACATTTTTCTGATACCAAATGTTATGGTTAGACCTTCAAGAGAGAATGCCAGTGAGGTGCCCTCACCGGCAGCGACACCATTTATACGTGGGAAACGTAAATAGTATAAATGGGAAAGCGTAAATAGTAGATTTAGTTTATTTCTTTGCTTGATTAATATAATGATTGGTTGGTCCATTATATATGAGTGCCTCCTAACAAACAATTCTAGAAAGGGACTAACTATGTATCATTGACTGAAATCACCCCATATTTCAGTCGATTTTCTGCCCCCACGATCACAATCCGAGAGCAACATTTCACCGCGCTATTCTCCCTGCCCTTCTAGCAAACAAAAAAGGGTATTGTGTCTTGGAAAAAATGTTACTTTGGGTAAAAAAAAATAAATTGGAGCCCACTAACTGATATAACAAATTTGCAAGCTTAATTAGTTTGGTTCTTCTAGGAGGGAGAGGACATTCCTCTTATCAATTACTATGTACACTTTGCATCCTCTCGTCACATAAACTTTTTTATAGTTAGTTATGCACTTTTTACATATCTAATTATATGTAAATTTAATTATTTACTAGCGTAAAATCACGTCGACTGAGATTTTGCCTATTTTCAAACGACTGACAGGAAGCAAATCCGTTCTAGAAAATAGTAGATTAACTAACAACCTATCTCCAAATAAATCAAATTAATCTATTAGCGTACTATAGTTGACATGGGTTACTCTTCACGTGTGGGTTACCGTTCAAGAGCATTGTGAACAGTCATTTTAGTGCCCATTGATCTAATCCTATCCTAGGCTTTGATCCACATCCACATAAGAGCGTCTCCACCCTTCACAAGACGAGCTGTCAAGTGGTGACCACGGTAGCAGACCCAAGAAACCCCGTGCAGAAGAAAGGACACCACATGTTAGATGCTGGATGTGCCTCCACGATCTTAGAATCTCGAGCGTCCGTTGTAGCCTTGGCATTTTTTGCACGCCTAGGCCATTGCTTTCTTCTCTAATACTTTTTTCCAATGCCCCAAGGTCTGTGCCTTAATTTCTTCAAGCAAATCTACGAATTGACGAAGGCAGTAGAATCCATGGGAAGTGATCAACAACTTTGATTCGCGAGATGACAGCAGAAGCCATAGGAAGGGATCAACAGCTCTCATGCCAAATGTTATGGTTAAACCTTTGAGAGAGAGAATGTCAATAAGGCACACTCATGGGCAGGATAGCTCTTAGCCCCTAGGGATAATAGGTCACCAGGTAACCAGGAGATCATCCTATTAGCTTTTTTTAGAACAAAAGAATTTCCATGAGACAATCGTAGGAAAAACTATTACAAAGCAACTCCACTTATAGGTACAACACCTACTAGAAGCTGTATTAAGATCAACTTGCACTTATCTCGTTCGGATAAAGCATCTGTAGCATGCGTGGTACACTGCTTGCACTAGTAATATCATACTAGGAAATTTTATGTATGTTCTAAAAGGCATGCATTTTTCTTGCCAGAGATGATGGATGAACACCCCGATCCAGCTCCACTGTTCTTCTCTAATTTGCCTCTGTCGACCGCATCTGCAAATTGGCAAAAACACCCGATATCGTTGTGGAGAGAAACTTGAAGGGGAACGGGCAGGCTACGCTAGTGCAATTTTAAAAATTTCTACCACGAGTGCTTAGGACATCATGTAAGTAAAGGATTACAGATCGTTGCCCTTGATGTGCGGTCGCAGTCGGAGTAGCTAAGTCTGACATCATGCGCGTCGAGGTATAGGAAGTGGTTGTTTACGTCGAGTTGAACATCCCCTCTTCGCCGATCACCACCGCAGCAACGTCATACATATTGCCGTAGAGGAAGTAGTCGATCTTGCCGACCTTCTCCTCCTTGTCGCCGATCAGTGCCACAGTAACCGCAGCAGCGCCTCTACGGTATCCACACGTCCAAATGCGGAACACCGTGAGCTGGTGTGCTAGCACCATATGCACGGCTAGGGTTTCTAGGAGTCGATAGGGGACATGATGGTTAGAGTTACGTGGTGGTGAACTCATATATATGCACCGCCCCACTGTCTTCCCTTATATATAACGCACTAGTGGGCTTCTACGCTAGAAGCCCATTAGGATTCTAATCCTATACGGATCGGTATCTGCGAAACTATTCCAACACGGATCAGTATCCGCGAAAGCCACTAATGAATTCTATCTATTAGACTTGTTCCAACCCATTAAGTGTGTGATCCATTAGGTTCATACGCAAATGGCCGTGGCTCCGGAAACTCTTTTCTGAACCACAAGTCGATGCTTGATTCTCGTTGGCGATCGGGAGGCGAGCCTCCGCAGTCGATGAGCAAGAAGGGTGCGAGGCTGGAGGCGCCCTGTCCCTCGATCGAGGCCGGCCGTGGCCGACGCCGAGGGAAAGGAACGTCAAACGAGGGGGGTTCCGACGCGGCTAGACGCGTCGAGCCCTAGAAGTGACTCGGGGATTTTTATCCTGGTTCAGGCCTCCACTGTCGGATAACAGCCCTACGTCCAGTCTTCGTTTAATGCCAAGCTTAAACGAGTACAAGGGGATGAGACCGGGCTTCGGAAAGCCTAGGCTTGAGTACAATAAGTGCTCAAGGCACTATGTGTATGTTCTTACCGTGCCTGAGGGTGAAGAACTACCGTCTGGAACTAGAGTTCCTACGTGAGTGCAAGTGCTCCTGTTCTACGGTGTTTGAATACTTCTGTGTCTAAGTCAATCTCCTGTTGTCCTTCTCCTGATGGTATCCTCTTCTAGTGTGGCCTGTGCGCCCCTTTTATAGGCGGCGCCCGGTTACCGTAACCTGCCTTTGGTCCATTGAATAGTCTTCTCCTTCTGCATTGCCGTCTAACGGACGCGTAAGATCCACCGTATAATCGAGTGCAATCCCTTTATCCTGTCCAAATTGCCGTGCCGGACTGCTGCCCGGCAATACGTGTCTTTCTCTATGCGGAAGGTTTGACGAGACCTGCCGCCAACATGTCAGTGGCCTGTGTCAGGCGCTTCCTCGGTACTGTGGTCGCATTTAACTCTCGGTGACCTTTGGGACCCGCAGCGTATCCTGTGCGCGGTGCGACACAATCTGCCTTGGGTCCTGAGCCTCGGGCTTCATAGGCCTGGGAAGGGCAAGTGGCCTCGAGCCTTCGAGGCGGGAAAGCTCGGGCGCGAGCTTGCTAAGCTCGGGCGTGAGCTTACCAAGCTCGGGCGTGAGCTTACCAAGCTCGTGCGTACTTCCCGTGGGGCCAAAGGTAAGTTAGTGGGCTGTATCTCCATGGGCCATGTACTTTCCCCAACAGCTAGCCCCCGAGCCTCGAGCGGGACGAAGACGTGCCGCTCGGAGGTTTATTTGGTAACTGCCCTCGGGCGAAATGATTGAGGTGCGCGCGATTTTCTAGCTTCGGCGGGAATCCCAACCGGAACGCGGTTATGCGCGCCGCTACTTTCTTTACGCTCCCTTGTGTCATTGCCTTCTTGCCTCTCCTATCTTTTCACTCTCACGCGGTCTTCGCCTCCCAACCTTCTTCTGCTAATGGCGCCCTTCACGCGGAGTCTCCTTTCCGAGGACGTCCTGCAGGGTTTGGCCGCCGCAGGCTTCATCAAGGTAAGCGACTGGAGGGCGGTTGGTGAGGAGGTAGTTCCTGCGCCCGGGAGCAAGGAGTTTGTCTGCTTCGCCATCCACGAGCTCCGAGTTCCGGAGTCCGACTTCCTCACTGCCATCCTGGCCCAATGCGGGATCGAGTTGGTGAATCTCAATCCCAACTCGATCCTGTTTCTGACGATCTTCGCGCATCTTTGCGAGGCGTTCGCCGGGGTGGAGCCGACGGTCAGCCTCTTCCTCAATTTCTATAAACTGACCACGACCAGTGGGAACGACGCGACGGGTGTGCCTACTTCAAGCTGCGCCGCGACATGAAGCCCGCGTACCCGGCGTTCAGGGCTAAGGAGAACGTCGGGGGGTGGGCGTCGCGGTGGTATTACGCCAAGGTGCTCAGCAACTACGGGCTGTGGTTCGCGAACGCGAACCCCGGGAAGCTGATGCTGCCACGCCCTTCGCTGGAGCCGGCAGAGGTAGCCTCGGCGGCCAAGATCCGGGAGTTGGCCGGCCGGGGACTAAATGGCTACGACATCGTAGCCGACTTCATCAGGCACCGGGTAAGCCCGCTGCGGAAGCGGGTTCACCGTTTCTTCAGAATCCGCGGGTGGGACGATCTCACCCGCGAAAGCACTTCACGTAAGTTCCCTTTCCGGTCCTTCAGTCCTTTGCCCGAACTGCCTTTGGGCGTATTTTTGACGTTCCCGCTCTTTTCTTTGTAGCCTTGCCCCAGGAGGACGTGGTTCGGGCTGTGAGGCTTTTGCTGCCTGCGAACCACAACGAGCCATCGGGCTCGGGCATCCATAACGTCCTCGACAAGGTATGTGTCCCTGCGAGCCAAGCACCCCTAGAGGTGGTCCTTTGCGGGCGCGGGCTGATGCTCCCTGGTTTGTTTGCAGGGGGAAGCGGGTGAGGAGGCCGAACCTGCCGTCTTCGCGCTGGTGGCAGCCCCAGGGGCTGCGAGTTCGGCGATTGGTGGTAGCGTGGGCCCGCTGGTCGCCGCGGGGTAGATCGTGGCGACGCCGGTGTGGATTGAGCACGAGCTCTCGCTTGCCGGACGTCACCGGGAAGAGTCCATCCGTCTTCGGCCCGTTCCCAGCCAACCCCTCGCGGCGTGGCTAGTGAGCATGAAGGTGGTCAAACCGAAGGCGGACGCCGGGGTGCAAACCGACTTTGCCCCCGAGCCATGCCTTCAGGCCATCGAGGCGGCCGGGCCTTCGAGGGAAGTGGCCGATCCTGCGAGGGGAACGGCTGAGCCCGCCCTGACTGATGAGGCTCGTGCCGAGCCTGCGGGAGAGGCGGCACCGGGACCGGCTGAAGAGAGCCGAGCCGAGCTGGTGGAGGGGGCGCCCGAGGCTGCAGGAGGAGCGGCCAAGCCTGTGGAGGGAGCGCCCGAGGAATCAAGCAGCTCGGACGATAGCACAGGTGACTTGGTTGTGGCGTTGCCTGCGCCTTGGCGTGCTGCCCAACTTCAGTACGAGAACGAGGCCGCGGCGGTTATGAGGCGGGTAAGTGTCTTCGAGCCTGGCCTTTGGAGTCTCGTGTTGACCCCGCCTTGGTTCTTTCTTTTTTTTGAGCCCGCTTTCTTGGTGTAGGCCTACCGCGAGATTGTTGGTCTCGCGTGCGCGCCCGAGGCTGAGCACGAGGCTGAACAGGAGGCCCTGAAGGCAAACGGCCCACGTTGGCGACAGCGAGCCGAAACCGCGTGCAACGAGCTGGAAGAAGCTCGCTCGAGCTCGGTCCAGGTAGTGACCCTGGAAGCTCGTGCTGCGGCGGCGGAGGTGGCCCTAGCCACGGCGCGGGAAGATGCCGGGGAGGTCTCCCGTCGATCGCAGGACGCCCTCAAGGCCAAACGCGACCGCTCCACCGAGCTCGAGGAGCGCCTTCGGTCGGTGGAGGCGTGCCACGCTGCCGAGGCTGCCCGTGCGGCGGAGGCGGAGGACCTGATAAAGACCCTCCAGGACACCGTCCGGGACCTCGAAGCGGCCAATGAGGCCTTGCGGACTGAGGTGCGAGCCACCCGGGGTGGTCAAAAAGCCTTCCTCGAGCTTCAGGACCGGTATGACGAAGCAATGGCCAAGCTTCGTAAACTTAGGTGCCGGCCCAGGTCGTAGGCCTTTGTATTTTTTTCTTTTCTCGGGCGGTGATCCATCCTGCCCTTTTGTCGATACCCCTTCAAGAGTAATGTTATTGCCTTATTTTGGTCTTTTTCCTCTCGCCGCCTCTCCGATCGATTCCTCTTCCTGGAATGCCGATCGTTGATTTGACTGTTGCGCCACTTCCCGAGAAACATCTGCATGTCCTCTTGGAAATGGTTCATATTTGAGTTGCTTCTGTTAGTGATATGCCCTAGAGGTAATCATATGAGATGATTGTATCATACGTCTATGTTCATGTACTTATTAGTTCCATGAATAAATGTCACTCCTTTGTTTATTGAGTATGACTTAATTGTGAAACACATTAGTTATATGATATTATTTTAAACGATCCCTGGTCACATATCATTATATGGGACAATAGTGATCTGACCAGCACATGTATTGATTGATGGTAATGTTTCACATACCATAGATATGGAGATATCAAATCAATAATGTGGGCACATGTTAGAGAACATGGGGTTGGATAGACTCGCTCCGAGACACTGCTGAGATTGTTATCTTAGAAGTGCCATCAGGGTGTAGTCTCGAGTGATATACCTATACGATCCTTTGACCTGAGATTCTTATTGATTCTCAGCATGCATAATTGTATACTTTGGGGCTATCGAACGCTTCACCGTAACAGGGAAGTTATAAAGGTAGCTTACGGGTATACCATGAAACATGACGTGAGATGTAAGAGATCAATATGGAATTTGCCCATCCTTGATAACTGGAGAGATATCTCTGGGCCCCTCGGTGTGGATGGATAAGAAAAAGTGCATGGCCATGCTAAAGTGATTAAAGAGTTAATCACGAATTATATCCATTACATTGACGAGTGAATTTGTCGAGCTATCACAAGGGTGGCACGCTTCTCGCCTTCAGTTTGACTGATATAGTGTGGCAAAAGGATTCTATGTGAGTGTATCAAGGTTCAGCTGATTCGATCATTATGTACATTCGGGGGTCAATATGTGCTGCTAGGTACCGCTATTGATTTGTGGTCTGGGAAAAAAGGTTCTCCGGGACCGCGGCCGACTTGTACATGAGCCTAATGGGTCACACACTTAACGGGTTGGATCATATCTGATGGATTGGATCCATTAGTGGGTTTATATGGATTTGGATCATCTGACGTTTTAATGGATTTCTATTGTAGAAGATCCATTAGCGTGAGACCTAGTGGGCTTCTATATCCATTAGCGCGAGACCTAATGGGCTTCTATCGTAGAAGGCCCGTTAGTGCGCTCTATATATAAAGGAGGCGTGGGGGCGTGGGGCGTGTCAGTCTCCCCACCATGAGCCCTAGCCGTCGCCACGTCCCACTGCCCCTAAAACCCTAGCCGCGCGTGTGGGTGCTAGCACACCAGCGCACGGTGTTCCCACCTCGGACGTGTGGATACCGTAGAGGCGTCGGCACCGATCGATTCGATCGGCTACATCAACTATACGACTACGACGACGTTGCTGTGACGGCGATCCGCGACGAGGAGAAGTTGTACCATGTCGCGTTCGACTACGTACAGTGCTTCAGAGCACGCAGGGAGGCTACACCCACTTTACTTCCGCTGCTAACATGCTCCAAGGGTAATGCTCCATGATCTCTGACTCGCATGTTGCCTGGGTGTTCGCGGTAGAAAAAATTTTGTTTTCGGCTAGCGTAGCACCGCGTTCTCCTTCAGCTTCCCGATGCCATTACTCCTGGAACTGGTTTGACTTCTCAATCTTAGCTATAAAAAGAGGCCGATGAGGCGGCCGCTTTTCATCCCAAGCTTCTTCCTACCGTCCCTCCTTCTCCGCCTGCTCCATGGATCATGAAGAGTTCATAGCGGTTCTTTGGGCGGAGTATGATCTCGCTCTTGCCGAAGTTGCTGAGGAAGAAGCTCGTGCTCGCGACGTCGCCACCGTCACGGTTCTGATCGAGGTTGTCCCGGTTCTTGCCGAGGTGGCCGATGTGATCGTCGAGGCGCTAGGCCGCGCTCGCCGACATTTCCTGTAAATGGCTTGTAAGCTGCCTTGAAGTTTTGTTAAAGTTGTTTGCTTTGCCTCCTTCTTTTGTCGTCTTTCCTGCGTGCAAACGAATCACAAGTAATCGTATAGGCAAGAAGGATTTGAAAGTCGGGGTATAATCCTATCGATCCTAGCCCCCGAGCCATGGCCGAGCTTCCGAAGAGAAGCTCGGGTGTGGCTTAGAGAAGATCGAAAGCTATCGTTCGGATTATCGACCTTGAAAAATCGACCCTAACTCCCGAGCCACGACCGAGCTTCTGGACTGGCAGAAGGTCGGTTGTGGTTTAGAGAGATCAATTTTTTGAAAAATCTACCCTAACCTCCGAGCCACGACCAAGCTTCTGGACTGGCAGAAGGTCGCCATGGTTTAGAGAAACCGCGTCCTTAGAACGGAGCTTGTGGCCCTTGCTCTGTCTCTTTGTAAGAGGTAGAGTGTTAGGCTCTGGAGTTGTCCCGGGCTGTAACAATTTTATGCGGGCTTACGATATAGGGCCGGAAAGTGTTTGCCCACGTGGGATCTTGTGTGGTGCGATGGATATCGGCTTACCCGTGTGTAAGGGAATCCCGGGGGTTAGCTTCTGCATAGCCGCTATTCTGCCGATGTGTGCTGAGACAGCCCGAGTCCTCCCCAAGCCCGATCATAGGTTTAGGTTTTTGGGGGTCGCTTGAGGGCTTACTAGGGAGTGAAAAAGATGGACAAAAGAAAGAAAAGGGGGGGTGAGAAAGGAGACTTACGACCTTGGTTCAAGCGGAGAACCTCCGGAGTTGGGCGATGTTCTAGGAATTGTTAAGGATTCTACCATCCGGCATAGCCAGTCTCACAGCCCCCGGGCGTGTGGCTGATACGACCGTGTACGGACCTTCCCACCTTGGGGTGAGCTTATTGGCGTGGGCTAGGTTCTGAACTCATCTTAGAACCAGGTCGCTCACTTGCAAAGTCCGGGTCTGTACCCTTTTTGCCGCGGCCATCGTAGGGATTGCGGTATGTTGCCGCTCGCAGTAGTGCTTGCTCGCGGTAGGACTCGGATAGGTCGAGATCCAACAGTCGTTCCTCGTCATTGTCGATTTTCCCTGCAAAATCAACACGAACTGAACCAAGTCTTAGCTCGGCGGGTAAGACCGCTTCTGAGCCGTATACGAGCCTGAATAGGGTCTCTCCAGTAGCCCGATTAGAGGTTGTCCATGCTGCCCAAAGCATTGAGGGTAGTTCTTTTACCCAGTTGTGTCGCTGTTCCACGAGAGCGTCGTATACTCGGCGCTTAACGCCCTGCATGATTTGTCCATTTGCACGTTCAACCGCACCGTTGCTCTGTGGGTGAGCCACCGAGGCTAGGGCGACCTTCATGCCGAGCTCTTCGCAATAGTCCTGGAATAGCTCGCTTGTGAACTGTGTCCCATTGTTAGCGATCAGCTTGCTCGGGACGCCGAACCTGGCCACAATGTTGTTCCTAAGGAACCTCTTGGCCGTTTGGGCTGATATGCTCGACACTGGTTTGGCCTCGATCCACTTAGTGAAAGTGTCGATGGCGACAAACAGGTGCGTGCACCCCTTTAGGCCCCTGGAAAATGGACCAAGTATGTCCATTCCCCATGTCGAGAATGGTCAGGTCAGCGGGATAGTCTGCTGCTCATATGCTGACTGGTGGGACACTCGGGTATGTTATTGGCAGGCTGGGCAACGTTTTACTAATTCCCTTGCATCGGTCAACGCAGTGGGCCAGTAGTACCCCATGCGGAAGGCTTTTCCCACTAAGGTTCTGAAAGAGACGTGGGCCCCACAGATCCCGTCGTGGATATCTTGGAGGAGAAATTTGCCTTTCTCCTGGGTCACGCACTTGCAAAGTACGCCGTTAGAACCCCTTCGGTACAACAAACCCCCGAGCAATTGGTAAGGTCGGGCTTGTCTTTGGAGCCGGGAATTCTCAGCTGTGTCCTGTGGCAGTGTCCCATGCGCCTAGAACTGGACGAATGGCGTCATCCAGGTGTCGCGCTGCTCTAGGAACGAAACGGTACCGGTCATTTGGGTCGAGGCAACTGTCTTCTCGGGGGCCTCTTCTGCGGAGGGAATAGAGGGCTTTAGTAGGTGCTGCGCGAGCACCCCTGCCGGGGCGGTTTCTTGTGAGGAGCCAAGCTTTGCGAGCTTATCGGCCAGGCTATTAGCCAGTCTGGGAACATAACACACTTCGAAGTTCGTGAAGTGTTTCTCCAGCTTTCTCACTTCTGCCAAGTATTGCGCCATTGAGTCGTCGCAACACTGAAACTCCTTGTTTACAGCGGGGACGACCAGCTGCGAATCCCCTTTATTTGTTAGCCATTTTATGCCGAGCACGATTGCATGCTCAGAGAGGTGGCTAGGAGGCCTTCAGTACTCGCAAACATTGTTCGTTGTGGGAAATGAAGCTGTACGATGTGCTGAATTTGTTCTCATTGGGGGAGATGAGAACAAAGCCGCAACCTGATCGCTCAAATTGGCGCGACCCATCAAAGAACATGGTCTAGTGTGCTTCTTGACTTGCGGGCTCGGGCGAGCCTCCAGAAGGTTGGCTGGCCCGGTCCACTCAGCCAAGAAGTCGGCCACGACTTGGGACTTGATCGTTGTTTGTGGTACGAACTTGAGATCGAATTTGCCAAGCTCGACTGCCCACTTTGCGACCCGCCCGTTCGCGTCGAGGTTTCGAACGATATCCCTTAGTGGGAAGCTCGTTGGGACCGTAATTGGATGGGCTTGGAAATAGTGACGCAACTTTCATGAGGCCATAAGCAAGGTGTACAAGAGTTTCTGAACCTCGGGTTATCGCTCCTTAGGTCCATGTAATACCTCGCTTACGTAGTAGATGACTTGTTGCTTGCCCTCGCGTTCGACTGCTAGTACAGCACTCACAGCCTGTGGAGCGACCGCCAAGTAGAGGAGTAGAGCTTCCCCGAGCTTTGGCGTGGCTAGGACGGGAGGCGTGGACAGATAGTGCTTTAGCTCGCTGAAAGCGGCCTCGACTTCTTCTGTCCATTCGAAACCATCGTGCTTGCGCAGGATCTTACAGAAAAGTGCACTGCGCTCGCCGAGACGAGATATGAATCTGCTGAGAGCCGCCATCCGCTCGGTGAGGGCTTGCACCTCCTTGGTACAGTTTGGCGACCTCATATTTTCGATGGCTTCGATTTTTTCGGGGTTAGCCCCTATGCTCGCCTTCCCTATCATGTAACCAAGCAACATTCCAGACCGGACACCGAAAACGCATTTTCAGGGTTCAATTTGACCTGGTGTCTCCTGAGGTTAGCAAATATTTCCTGAAGGTCGGTCACATGGTCCTGTGGAACCTTGCTTTTTACAATAACGTCGTCTACGTAAACCTCTACGTTGCGCCCTATTTGATCAGGGACCGTCTTCTGCATCAATCGCTGGAACGTGGCTCCCGTGTTTTTCAGACCGAATGACATGGTCGTGTAGCAGAAGGTACCAAAAGGTGTCACAAAGGCAGTCTTCTCTTCATCTTCCCTTGCCAGCACGATCTGGTGATAGCCTGAGTAGGCGTCCAGGAAGCTCATGAGCGATGAGTCCGCCGTTACGTTGACCAATTGGTCTATGCACGGCAGGGGGAAATTGTCTTTGGGGCAGGCGGCGTTGAGGTCGCGATGTCGACGCACATTCGCCATTTCCCGCCTTTCTTCTTGACGACAACTGGGTTGGCGAGCCAGTCGGAATGCTCGACTTCTCGGATGAAGCCGGCTTGGAGGAGCTTGTCGAGTTGCTCCTGAATGATATTGGTTTTCCACTTGGGAAAGCATCGCAAGGCCTGTCTGACAGGCTTTTTATCAGGCTGAACGGCTAGCATGTGCTCCATTATCTCCCTTGGGACTCCGGGCATGTTGGACGGTTCCCACGCAAACACGTCTGTGTTAGCTCGGAGGAAGGCGACGAGCTCGAGTTCCTATTTGGACTCGAGGTTGGCTCCTACGTGGACGACCTTAGCTGGATCATCCTCGGAGAGGGGGACTGCCTTGGTGGGCTCCTAGGGCTGCAGGGCCACCTTAGGGCGGACTGACGGCCGATCGGCCTTAGCTGGGCCACGCTCTGGGAGCTATCCGACCATTGCCAGTGCGCTCTCATTACAGGCCATTGCGACCTTGTGGCTGCCCTTGATCGTGATGACCTCGTGAGGGGCCGGCATCTTCAGGCAGTGGTACCCGTGGTGGGTGGCCGCCATGAACTTGGACAACGCGGGGCGTCCAAGAATGGCGTTGTACGGAAGCTCGGAGTCCACCACCTCGAAGGTGACGTACTCCGTCCGAAAAGTCTGGGGGGTCCCGAACGTTACGGGCAGCACGATTTGCCTGATCGGTTGCAGGGATGACCCCGGGACAATGCCATGGAAAGGAATGGCTATGTACTTGATCTTGGACCGCGGGACTTGCATCTGCTCTAAGACCTAAGTGGTGATGATGTCCAGGAAGCTTCCGCCGTCCACTAGCACGCGATCGACTCACGTGTTGCTGACGGTCGGACAGAGCACCAGCGGCAGGCGCTGAGGCCTTCTCATTCCGGGGGGACAATCATCTCCGGAGAAGGTGATCGATTGGTGAGACCACCGCATGGACGCGTCTCCGGGCTACCCTTTTCGAGGTGGTAAACCTCTCGGGCAGTGGCCTTAAGCTCGCGTCGCGAGCTATAGGCGGACGCGCCACCGAAAATCACGGCGACATGCGCGCGAGCCTCCTAGAAGGCGTCGCCGTGGCCACCCTGGGGCGCCCGATCGTCCGGCACTCCGTTGTCGGGGAGTTCGGGCATGGGCCCGCGTCCGGCGTAGAAGTCCTCCAACCGTGCTGCCTATGTCCTACAGTTACGCAGGTCGTGGCCGTACCATCGATGGAGAAGGCAGTAGTGGTTGTTCAGAGGGTTCGCCCCCTGAGCCGGTCAAGGCCGGGGCTAGGGACCTCGTCCCTACCCCTGGCCAGCACCCCGGCCATTGCCGCCACCTGCCGGGCGGGCTGGCCGTGGAGGCTGCCGCTCAGGAGGAGCGGGCCTCCCGGGCTCTACCGCCGCGACGTTGTTCGGGGCGGCGGGCTCCTTCTTCTTCTTCTTCTTCGCCTTCTTCTTCTTCTTCTTCTTCTTCTTCTTCTTCTTTTCGGCGTCGCCCTTCTTGGCGTCTGCACCAATCCAGGCCGCCGCCTTCTCCTCCGTTCTTCCTCTCTTTCGCTCCACTGCCTCGGAGGCGTTGACGTATCCCTCCGCGGCACAAAATAAATTGGCTACAGTGTGGACCAGATGGAGCTCAAGGTCCTCGGTAAAACGGGTGTTCCGTACCCCCTCCTTGAAGGCCTCGACGATGGCCTCGTCGGAGATCGACAGAACGGTGTTGCGCACCTGGACGAACCTGCGGAAGTAGTCCTGCAGGCCTTCCCCCGCCCTCTGGACCACAAACTTGAGGTCCTAGGGCTTTCCAAGGCGTGCGTAGCAGCCCTGGAAGTTCGTCCGGAGCGCTTTCTGCAGCTGTTCCCAGCTGCGTATAGAACCTCGGCGCTGGTTGAAGAGCCAGGTTCGGGCCATTCCCTCCAAGACGGTAGGGAAGTAGTTGACCATGACGGCCTCATTACCGCCTGCGGCCAAGATGGCGGTAGTATAGACGGCGAGATATTCGTCGGGATTCTTGCTCCCGTCGAACTTCTCGATATTTCCAGGCTTGAACTTACGCGGCCAAGGGGCCTCGTGCAAAGCCCGAGAGAAGGCGGACATCTGGGCGGCCCGTTGTTTTAACGGGAGCCTTCCGCCGGAAGCGCCGAGGCGGAAAAAACTCCGCCGGTCTTGTTGGGGGCGCCGTCCTCTGTGGACGTGGATGCCTGTCGACGGGACCGAACGCTCTGACCGCGCCGCCTCGAGATGCCGTTGGTATGCGACTGGGCCTGGAGGTGCTCACCGAGATCCTCGGCGAGCTCCTCTAGGCCATCCGCAACTGCAGCCCTAGGTCGGCCCTGGTGAATCCTCGTGGATCCTTCTCTAGGTCACGCATGACTTGGGCAATCGCCCTAACCCGTTGCTGACTGCGCAGAACTGGGTTGGTGATGGAAGCAGTGGGCAAGGGTGCGCGTGCGGCGCGAGTGGCGGGCGTCGGGCCGGTAGGCCTACGACGGATGTCCAGCAAAGTCCGCCCGACCGATCCAGCGAAGAGACTCCGAGCGGTTTCTCGCCGCTGGTGCTCCTCGCCTAGGTCAGTCCGCGTTTGGTGCGTGGTCACTCCACCTGACGCCGCGAAAACGTGGCGTGAGGCGGGTTCCCGCGAGGGGGACATGTTGGTGTCGCCCACGGAGGCGGTGATGTCGGCACCCTCAACAACCATGGGCACACGCTGGTCCACTGCCGGCCCTAACGGGCCGGGGCGCCAGTTGCGCGCGCAGGACCGTTCCTCCTCTTCGGACAGGACCACGAACGTGCGCGGTCCGTCCGGGTGCGGCACTGGTGGCGGTGCCTCCAGTCCCTCCATGAGGGTTTCGTTGACGTGAGTCAGCGAAGTGCCACCCTGGCCGGGTAATGCTGGGGGGCGAATAGCTGCTCCCGAGGTGGATGATGCTTCCACCTCCATCTCGTCAGCCTGAGCTTCGGCGAGGATACCAGCTTGCCACTTTTCGTACGACTCATCGACGTCGTCAAGATCGTCGCGGTCGTCGTAGTTGAGGTCTAAGCCATCGACGTCATCGTATGACAACAAGGCCATCCTCGACTCGATCGAGAGGAGAAGACCGCAATCGGGCCCCACGATGGGTGCCAGTTGTCGGCGACTGGGAGGTGAGCCTCCGCAGGCCGATGAGCAAGAAGGGGGTGCGAGGCCCAAAGGCGGCCCTATCCCCTGGACCGAGGCCCGGCTGCTGGCCAGAGGCCGCCGAGGGAAAGGAACGTCAGACGATGGGTGTTCCGACGCGGCCTCCACTGTCGGATAACAGCCCTACGTCCAGTTTTCGTTTAATGCCAAGCTTAAACGAGTACAAGGGGGTGAGACCGGGCTTCGAAAAGCCCGGGCTCGAGTACAATAAGTGCTCAAGGCACTATGTGTATGTTCTTACCGTACCTGAGGGCGACGAACTACCGTCTGGAATTAGAGCTCCTACGTGAGTGCAAGTGCTCCTGTTCTACGGTGTTTGAATGCTTCTGTGTCTAAGTCGATCTCCTGTTGTCCTTCTCCTGATGGCGTCCTCTTCTATTGTGGCATGTGCCCTCTTTTATAGGCGGCGCCCGGTTACCGTAACCTGCCTTTGGTTCGTTGAATAGTCTTCTCCTTCTGCATTGCCGTGTAACGGACGCGTAAGATCCACCGTATAATCGAGTGCAATCCCTTTATCTTGTCCAAATTTCCGTGTCGGACTGCTGCCCGGTAACACGTGTCTTTCTCTATGCGGACGGTTTGACGAGACCTACCGCCAACTTGTCAGTGGCCTGTGTCAGGTGCTTCCTCGGTACTGTGATCGCATTTAACTCTCGGTGACCTTCGGGACCATAGCGATATCTGTGCGGTAGCGATACAATCATCTTGGGTCTGAGCCTTGGCGGGAAGCTTCGGCGCGAGCTTGCCAAGCTCGGGCGTGAGCTTACCAAGCTCGTGCGTACTTCCCGTGGGGCCGGAGGTAAGTTAGTGGGCCGTATCTCCATGGGCCACGTACTTCCCCAACAGGTTCATAGCAGGACATATTGACCCCCAAATACACAGAATAATCATATCGCCTGAGCCTTAATATTCACATACTGATCCCTTTGACGTACGATACTAGTTAAGCTCAAGACGAGATACGTGCCACCCTTGTGATAGCTCGACCATTCACTCAATCTTGTAATGAATTCTAAATCGTGATAAACTCTTTAATAACATTGGCATGGCCATACACTTTCCAATCCAATCACATCGAGGGGCCCAGAGATATCTCTCCTATTATTAAGGAGGGGCAAATTCTATCTTGATTGCTCACACCCCACGACATGTTTCATAGCATATCTGAATGCTATCTTTATAACTACTCAGTTACGGTGTAATGGTTGATAACCTCAAAGTACATAACTATGTATGCTGAGATTTAATGACGATCTCAGGTCTAAGGATCATATAGGTATACCACTCGAAACTACAGGCTGATGGTACGTATAAGATAACAATCTCTATAGTGTTTCGAAATAGATCTATCCAACACCATGTTCTTTAACATATGTCCATATTATTGATTTGATATTTTTATATCTATGGTATGTGAAACATTACCATCAATCAATACATGTGCTGATCAAATTATTACTGTCCCACCAGGGATTATTTAGAATAAGATTATATAAACAATATGTCTCACAACCAAATCGTACTTAATGAAACGATGTTTATTCATGGAACTAATAACATATTATTTAAGAGTACATAAATATAGACGTGATACAATCATATAACATGACTGCCTCTAGCGCATATCAGTAACAGAACTGCACAACAACCTAGTACAAAACTCCCACCACAAGGGGAGACAAATCCTAATAGCCCACAATCAAATTGAGGACCACAGGTACCAACCCTACCAAAGACGTTATCGAGGAGGTTGCCGAAGTCAACAATCATGGCAGGGGATCTTAGAAAGAAGCTTATTATCATATCAAACTGCTTCGCCATCGATGTCATTGTAGAGGACGGGATGAACAGTAAGCCCTAACCCTAGAAAACTAGATGTAAAAAAAAACTAAAACTACAAGACAAGAAGAGGGTCCCATCACCTTTCTAGCTCCGATAAGGTCAATGGAGTTAGAGAGCAAGAAGGCCAAAGAATTTTGACCGGAGAGACGCCGATCGTCATCTTCTCCTTTTTTTTTTCCAATCACCCTGTTTTTCTTTTTCTTGAGGACAGGACCTGTGGCCTTCTAGAGGTGAGACGACAGGACCCGTCTTCTACCACTGCATGTGGAACATCCTATTTAGCTACTAATCCGGGAATAGAAGGTTTGTATGCTTGGGCCTTGTCTAGGCATCACCTAAAAATCAGGAAGCATCGCCTAAAAATCCAACTCATATCCGCGACTTGCGCCAGGCAAGTTCAACACGTCCGATATTGTTGGCCTGCAAACACATCACTACCTACACTGTACCATCCATTTCTAAATTCGTGTCAAACACTAGCTTAAAAATTTGCACTTAAACCGTTTTCCAGTAACTTACACCGCCAAATTTACTTAAATATATTTTTAGAAAGCCACAGCTCTAAATCAATGACTTGAAAACCACGATAGAGAGATTTGGAAAAACATGGCATAGGATCTCGAAGAGGATGAGGCATATCCCGTTGAGAAGAGAAGATGAGCTGTTGTGCCGGTCACCTCCTTATATCCAACGGTGGAGATACTAAGTTAGAGTACCGTAAAACAGCCCACTGCAAACATCACGATTTCAATCTGTGCCATTAAAAAGTGAGAAACTTGTTGCATGCCACTGCTAAGTCGCATTCCATCAAAAATGTCATTACGAAAAATTTTGGACAAGAATGCCCCCATCCCTTTTTCAACCTCCAGTTGCCTCCCCTTCTCCTTTTGCTTCCTCCTCCCAAGTCCAACTCCGGTGAAGCTCCGATGATATCATCCCACCAACCACCTCCTCCTGCCACCATATCCTCTTGAAATTCACCTTCTCTCACTGCCACCTCCTCCCACCAGCTCGTGGTCAGCCTAGCCGTAGCGACAACTAGACCTGATCATGGGCAGCCTAGCCCGGTGACCCGGCCTGGACCCAGCCCGATTTTTTCAGACCGGGCCGGGCCAGGCCGAGCTCAGGCCAGAAAACCAAGCCCAGGGAAAAATTTGGGCCAGGCTCGGGCCTGCAGAAAAATAGGAAGTCGGTGCAAAATCGGGCTTGAGCTTGGCCGAGCTTTGGTGGGCTCGGGCCGGTGCAATAAAATGTCGGGCAGGGGCCGGCGGGCTCAGCTCAGTCAAAATGACCGGGCTTTTCCAAGCCCGGCCCGATGCATGATCAGGTCTAGCGACAACTAGTTAGAAGCTCATGGTCATCTTCTCTAGGCAACCAGCACCTCCAAGACTAGATCTGGAGCAACACGCGATGGCAGCGACGGGGGTTTGTGGTTGGCCCAACCATGACGGTGACTGGGAGCTTGTAGCTCAACCTGGTAGCTCAATACAGCTCCTATCCCCCGAGTGCGAGCAACTTAGCCCTAGGCCTTGCACCACCAGAGGTCTAGGAGGGAGGTAGTGGGAGGAGACCAAGAAGACGGCAGTTTGGTCGGGAGGAGGTCAGGAGAGGCAGCGCCCGATAAAGCAATGGTAGGGAAAGAGGAGATGTGCGCCTGCAAGGCCACTGCCACCTCGTGAGGGAGGGGAGACAGAGAGAGAGTAACATTGGAGAGGAAGGTCGGAGAGGGAGGCGGCCTGACAAGGACAGGAGGGAGGTGGCCAGCGTGGATGCATGGGAGCCAGGAATGGTGGAAAAGGGAATGGAGGAAAAAGGGGATGAGGGAGAGGACAGATTTTAGGAAAATTTGAAGAAGGCATAAGGATAAAAGGTCAACTATGACATGTTTTGACTTTTAAATGAATGCAATTTAGCAGAGGTATCCAATCAGTTTTCCACTTTTTAATGTTAGGGATCGAAATCGTCATGTTTGAAGTTTGCATGTATCTAATTACCCTTAATATAACGAAAATGCTTCGGCTCGGACATCCAGCGCCAAGAAAAAAAGTCAGAAGCGTAGCGTCTCCGCACTGACACGCGCCTCTGCGTCCAGTGTTCTGTGCCCTTGCGTTCATCTCACGCGGCCCTTCCTGGTGTGGGTCCCACGATTATCTAGCTTGCGTGCTCTCCCATGACTCTATTCCATGAGTCCTCAACCGGAATTCTATAGAGAACTCTTTCCCGTTCTCTCACTCTCCTCTCTTAGTCACCTAAATTCCTTACCGACTCCTCTTCCTCCTGCTCCTCCCGTCCTCTTCCTCCTCCCCCCTCCTCTTTCTCAAATCCCGACCTGATGAATCAGCAAAGAGAGCGCTGCCCCTCCTCCTCTCTACCTCCCAACGTGAGCGATGGCCATGATGAGAAGGTCCAGCCGGATTTGGAGAAGAAGATGGCCGGATTTTCAAGATGATTCATCCCCAAATTTGACCTAAAAACATCATATATGTGATTACGAAACATCTAGTTTGCTCTCACGAAGCATTGTGTTTGTCTTCGTTAAACATCTCGTTTGCTCTTGTGAAACATTTCATTTTTACTTATATTTCACTACTAAAACATCCTATTTGTTCTTATAAAACATTGTGTTTGTATTTTTGAAACATCTCGTTTTCTTTTGCAGAACACTTGACCTTGAATGTTTTAGTGCTTACCTGACAAAAGCATCCGACGTCGTGGAGAGGAACTTTGTACAGCAACCTAGCACAAAACTCTCACATAGGGGGGAGACAAATCCTAATAGCCCACAATCAAATCGGGGATCATAGGTACCAATCCTACCAAAGACGCTGTCGAGGAGGTTGCTAAAGTCAACCATCACGCTGGGGGATCTTAGAAAAGAGCTTATTATCATATCAAGTTGCTTCGCCATCGATGTTATCATGGAGGACGGGATGGATAGCAAACCCTAACCCTAGAAAACTAGATCCGAAAAAAACTTAAAACTTCAAGACAAGAAGTGGATCCCCATCACCTCCCTAACTCTGATGAGATCGCTAGAGTCAAAGAGCGAGGAGGCCAAAGAGTTTTGACTGGAGAGACGCGGCCACCCAGATCCTCATCCTTCTATTTTTTCAATCACCGAAGCCCTGTTTTCCTTTTTGTTGAGGACAGGACCTGTGGCCTTCTAAGGTGAGATGACAGGACCCGTCTTCTACCACTGCATGTGGAACATCCTATTTAGCTACTAATCAGGGAATAGAAGCGGTGTATGCATGGGCCTTGCCTAGGCTTCACCTAAAAATCAGGAAGCATCGCCTAAATTTTCCAAAAGCCACAGCTCTAAATCAGTGACTTAGAAACCACGACAGAGAGATTTAGAAAAACATGGCATAGGATCTCGAAGAGGATGAGGCTTTCTATCCCGTTGAGCAGAGAAGATGAGCTGTTGTGCCGGTTAACCACACCTCCTTATATCCAACGGTGGAGATACTAAGTTAGTGTACCGTAAAACAGCCCACTGCAAACATCACGATTTCAATCTGTGCCATTAAAAAGTGAGAAACTTGTTGCATGCCACTGCTAAGTTACATTCCTTAAAAAATGTCATTACGAACAATTTTGGATAAAAATGCCCCCATCCTTTTTCAACCTCCAGTTGCCTCCCCTTCTCCTTTTGCTTCCTCCTCCCAAGTCCAACTTCGGTGAAGCTCCGATGATATCATCCCACCGACCACCTCCTCCTGCCACCATCTCCTCTTGAAATTCACCTTCTCTCACTACCACCTCCTCCCACCAGCTAGGTCTGCAGGAACCATGGCAACGGTTGGGAGCTCATGGCCAACCCAACCATGGCGGCGGGTAGGAGCTCGTGGTCGGCCTAGCCGTAGCGACAACTAGTTAGAAGCTTATGTCATCTCTTCCCGCCAACCAGCACCTCCAAGACCACATCTGGAGCAGCACGCGATGGCAGCAACGAGGGTTTATGGTTGGCCCAACCATGACGGTGACTGGGAGCTTGTAGCTCAACCTGGTAGCTCAATAGAGCTCCTATCCCCCAAGTGCGAGCAACTTAGCCCTAGGCCTCGCACCACCAGAGGTCTAGGAGGGAGGTAGTGGGAGGAGACCAAGAAGACGGTAGTTTGGTCGGGAGGAGGTCAGGAGAGGCAGCGCCCGATAAAGCAATAGTGGGGAAAGAGGAGATGTGCGCCTGCAAGGCCACTGCCACCTCGTGAGGGAGGGGAGACAGAGAGAGTAAAATTGGAGAGGGAGGCGGCCTGACAAGGACAGGAGGGAGGTGGCCGGCGTGGATGCATGGGAGCCAGGAATGGAGGAAGAAGAGGACAAGGGAGAGGACAGATTTTAGGAAAATTCGAAGAAGGCATAAGGACAAAAAAGGTCAATCATGACATGTGTTTAACTTTTAAATGAATGCAATTTAGTGGAGATATCAAATAGACTTTTCACGAATGGAAACCGTCATATTTGAAGTTGCATGTATCTAATTAACCCTTAATATAATGAGCGGCCGACCGTCTCGTAACAAACTCCATCTAAAAAATTGAAAAATTAAAGCTAGCAATCTTTTCTACACACGAACCAAATAAATCTAGTGACTAACTAATCACTTGCGCGGCCCGCATGAACAGTGTGTCTACACACTACTGAGCGTGGACAATAATTTCAATGTCCATGTGTAGCCCTAACCTATGTCCTTTGGGGTCCATGTGCACATAACACAAGGGGCAGTTGGAAACATGTTCTCGGATTCACATTCTCTGCCTTTAGTAATCTCTGTCTTAGTCCCATCCAGCCATCCATTTTTCATCTAATGAATCTATTCTACTTTCTCTCTCCTCTTCTCTCTTCTTCCCTCCTCACAGATAGGGAACGGCACCTCTGCCGTAACGGCAGAGGATGTGTGTCCCCTGTTCTCTAGCTGCTGATCTGAAAAGCAAAGGCATTTAACGATACATCATTCTATAATTATCAAAATTTGACCAGTAAACACCATGTCACAATCATTCTAGCTAGAAATTGTAAGTGCCTAGTCAAACACCATGTCACACCATGTTCGAAAGTTTATCTTGCACTGGAACAGATTAACTGCACTAAATCAATTGTCACATTCAAAGTGCACCAAATCTTGAACCACATCAAAATGCTGGAAATACACTTACCAAAATCGATTCAATATGACAATGTGATAAATTCCATAATAAAATTCACATCTTGAAGATTGATCTTCTGTTCGTAATAAAATTATTATTACTCCAGCTTGCATTCTCAAAAACAAATACTTAGATCTAATTGATAGATGTTCAGAATAAATATGGAGTCTCTCCCGCTCCCTATAAATACCATTTGTTCACCAACATCAGGATTCAAGACATACAAAACTTTTTTATCTTTTTCTCAAAAAATAAATCTTTTTGATCTTTCTTCCTGCTTTGATTACTGATGCATCCTATTATCAATCTATAGAAAATGAGCAGCTCCCAGCCGTTTGTCTCTCACTGTTATTGTCCTTTTTCGACTGCTATATGGAGAAGTACCGGATATAGTGGGAGTTTCCATTGATGGAAGGCAAGCCATCAACCTCCTCATTGCTACTATCCGCTTACTCGTCAGGCTTATTAAGAAACTAAACAAAAACTTCGATTTCCCCATCCACATCTCTCATAACTATATCAAAGAAGGTTTATTAGACATAACACCACTTGCAACATTCTAAGTTTCTAGACTATCTTATCAATGAATAATAGTAAATCACCAGGAAAAAAAAAAAGAGAAGTTTGCAATCTCAGGTTATGTCATCAGCAGTTTCAGTAAATCACCATCAGTCATCCAAACACAAAAAAAAAGGTCTAATTTTACAAACTGTGGCCTTGTGATCAACCAAGAATGAGGTATTGAAGCGTTCACGGCTAATTATCTCCACAGCATTCATGTAAAGATGAAATCCAGTAAAAGGGGCAGAAGAACACTCATGCTTAAATAATTAGCTACCATGAATTCCATTATATTATGAAAATTAAATCTTCATAATAGATTCAGCTAGTACATTAAGGGTAACTGACCAAACTAACATAAGAAAAAAGATGCATCATCGCAGCTCCAGCCATACTTCTAGTCAGCTTAGATCAGTTCAACTGGAAGTTTCATAACTTCATAGATGTCCTGTAATGATCTCTCTCATCACTTTGCCACTGGCATCTTCTTCTTGGCAGTTCTCTTCGTTATAGCCAGTATCATGATTATCTGGAATTTGAACATCTGGAAGCAGTTCGTCCTTGCAGTCTATGATTATGTTGTGAAGCAGACAACAGACAAGAATAATACTCGGCAACTTATGCTTATCAGGCCTCCACATGACTTTGTGCAAGATTCTCCAGGAGCCCTTCAGCCGTGCCAATGCTCTTGTTCCAAGTGTCCTTGCAGCTTTTTGCCGAGCATTGAAGTTAGCCATTGGGGCAGACAGACTATTACCTTTATATGGAGTCATAATCCATGGTAGTAGAGGATAGCACATGTCACCAACAATGAATTCCCTGATTTCTGCATTCTCGGCTGCAACTTTGACAGGACCATCCAAGCGTTCCCCAGCTTCACAGAGCTTGTAAAACGCAGAGGATCTCAACAATCGTTCAAACGTCATGCTGCCAGGCCAACCAGTGACAATATCAATAAACCTCATCTCATCATCAGCAATACCCTGTAGGAACATACTATAGTTCTTCGCCGGGTCAGACCAATCTTCCGATGACTCGACAGCAGGAAGTGTCATGATTATGTGGGTGGCATCAATGGCACCACAGCAATTCGGCAGACCAGACGCAGCCTCAAATTTGGCTTTGATCTCCTCAATTCTCTCCTGGCCCGGCCAGACCAGATGATGCCGAGCCCTCTCTTCCATGGACTCAATGAACCTCCATGTCACTTGTGAAACAGTAGACTGCCCCACACCAAAAGCAGCTCCCACCGACACCTGTGAATCACCGGATGCCAGCCTCCTCATGGCAATCGCCACTTGCTTCTCCACACTAAGCAGCCTTCCCTCAATGTTGATCAGCCCAGACGGCGGCCTCGAGATCAAATCCTCCCTTACAATCGAGCAGATGTAGTCGAAGGTCTTCCTCGAAGTCCTGAAGAAGTACCTGAACGCTTCCCCTTCATCTGAAGGCGCACTACCACCTGTCCATCCATCAAAGTGTATCCAAACTCAAAATTCCACCACACAGTAGGACCAAAATTAGCCCCATTATAGAATCACATTGAAAGGTCACAACTTCACATCAAATCAATCGAAAAGGTTTCGCAATCAAGAGCACGGCTGTTCACCCCCAAATCTTGGACGAATACACCCACGGTCCCAACAAATTGGCCGCCGATTGGAGCGAATTTGGGGGAATGCAGCAAGCCGGTGGGACAAGAAATCAACAAACGGCGAGTGGGTGTGAGAGAGAAAGTGGGGGCGATCGGGGAGGTGTACATACCTGACTCCGCGTGCCTGTGGAGGAAGGTGTACCACCACTCGGTGTCGAGGCCGCGGAGCTCCGGCGGGAGCGGCGGTGGAGGCGCGCCCCCGGATTTGGCGCTCTTGAGCTTGCCGGAGTCCTTGGCCTTGCGCTTCCCCTTCTTGGACTTCTTCATCGGCGGCATCTTCCGGCGCCTCGCACTCTATCCCCCTCCGTCTTCTTCTCCCCCTCCCCTCGCTGTCGTATGGGCAGTGAGGTGTCTGGGGTTTTTCTCTCCCGAAGTTTTTTTCCATCTTTTATTTATGACTGACTGACAAATGGGGCCAATAGGGTAGTGTAGGTATCCTTAATGACTGGCTAACTTAAAATTTGTTTGCCTGTCCATAGTTGCTACTGTATCTATTCCTGCCATATTTTTCCATTTTTCAAATATCTTTACATTAAAAAAATAATGTGGTAGTGGTGCCTAGGCACGAGGATAGGACCAATGAGCAGAGGATAGGCTATTCTCACGATTATAGGAAGGTATTGCTCCTTCCGCCTCGTGCAATGTCCTGCTTTCGACCAGCCACCTCCTCCTCCTACGCCGCACCCTTTTTCCCCTCCCTCTCCATGCAGCG
This sequence comes from Olyra latifolia, assembly GCA_036346145.1. Classification (NCBI taxonomy): domain Eukaryota; kingdom Viridiplantae; phylum Streptophyta; class Magnoliopsida; order Poales; family Poaceae; genus Olyra; species Olyra latifolia. The sequence continues at coordinate 8,502,537 of CM070529.1, forward strand.
ACAACGTAGATGACAGTGCGGCCGGAGGAGATGGCGGTGACACCTAGGAAAGGGAAAGGAGGAGGGTAGCGGTGTAGGGATGTAAGAAAAGGATGGGGAGGCGGCGATGGGAGGGAGAGTGCGGGCAGTGGTGGTATTGTTGTGGTCAACACCATGATGAAGGCCATTGTGTGAGGAGAGGAGTCGCCACCACCGGTTGTCGTGCACACCGTGAGAAGGGCATCGTTGTTGGCTAAGTTTGGAGGAGATGTGGCAGTTGCTGGCTGAGCACGCCGGGAGAGGGGGCATCCACCACTGATTGAGCTAGGGGATAGGGGCAACTAGGACTATGTTGAGAGTAGGAAGGGGTGTCGGTTCTAGGTAGGTGGAGGGGGAGATGGATGAGTTGCCATAGGGAGGAGGAGAGGGTGGCCCGTGGTAGAGGGAGAGGAGGGAGGGGCGGTGGTGCTGAGGGTGGGGATAGGGAGTACGTAGGAAGGGCGTCAGCTCTAGGTAGGCGGAGGGGGATGGGTGTCCATCAAGGAGAGGGTGGCCTGTGGTGGAGGGAGAGGACACACACTTTGACGGATTGGAAGGAAACTGGTCACATCAGCAAATTGTTTTTATTCAGGATAGGAATCTGCAACGTAGAGTGCTCATCGTCATCAGTCACTAAGAGAAAAACAAGTGTATTAGGTCGTCTGACATGTTTGATTAGCACGACGTGCTTCCTGAAACCCGGTGGGGAGGGTAGGGTAGAGGGGGTGGAATCGCCAATTTGGGATGAGGAGAGGATGGATAGGGTGGCAGTGTTGGAAGGGCGTTGGTAGTGAGAGGACTCTTAGTACTCGCAAAAAAAAGGGGGCATAGGTGCCCTTGCCTGTGGGGAGGGAGAGAGAGCAGCCGGCACTGCCGCACTAGGTAGAAGAGTGAGTAAGAAAGAGAGAGGGGGAGAGCGGATGGAAGAATTAGGATTCGGAGTTGGGCTAGCTGGAGCACGGAGTGGGCCAAATGGGCCATTTTGGATTGTTGGATGAGTTGAATTCAATCTAGCTTATCATGTTATTATAATTACAAGTGTAGCCTAGATTAAACATCATATAAAATTTATTGTTCAAAATTATTTGTATATGAAATATCATCTATGGGAAATTATATCGAATGCATAATTAGGGTGGCACCTAACTAGAACTTATATTATGTTCATTTAAAACCCGTTGCAACGCATGAGCACTCCGCTAGTGTCAATTAAGGACGCGAGTGGACATTGACTAGTAGGTCGCAACCAACCAGCCCTTAAATCTAGGAAAAAAAATGATATTCCTTGGCTAAGCCCACTACAGTTGTGAAGTATTTGTGGAGACTTGTATAGGACGCTAAGGATCATATACCCTCTAAGGTTCTTACAAACAATTACTTATTCATCCTCGCATGCCAACTCACTGGCTCCGCTCTCTCTTCTTTATTTCTTTTCTAGTAGATTATCTGACTTTCTAACTTTGCTCTTTTTGTGTGCAAGACTAAAAATATGTTTTGTAATTCAATTCTAGGTTGATTTGATTTACCAACGAAGAGATTTTTGTGAAACATGAAAGATATAGAGTATTTAAGTGAATTATTTTTGTACGTATAAATCTGAGTTGGTTTAATCTATAAAGAAGGGTTATGCCATGTGCCTCACACCTATGTGTAGTGTAGGTCCTCTTGTTAGTGACTCTTATGTAAAAAAAATTGCTTATATGTGCATGGTTGTTATTGTATCTTCTTTCCATGTTTTTCAGCTCTTTTTTATATGGATGGCAAACAAGGATGCAAGTAGATGGTGGCTCACAAAACTAGCCCACAAGTGTAGGAAAACAAATTAGGCGGGCTCCCATAACTCAGCACTTTGTAATTACATGCATTTATGGAGGCCCACACAGCCCGCTAAGGCCTATACACAAACCGCAAGAATTGTAGCTAGGGTTCTTACAACCATCTTCCCGTGTACCGCCACGGTAGACCACTTCCTCCCCACGCACTCCTTACTAGCTCCTGTCTTTCAGAGAGTTGTTTTTTCTTTCTTTGCTAGAAGAATATCCAACTAACCATAACACATTTTTTGCATCCGATACTAAAGAATGTTTTTTATATTCAAATCTGGGTTGATCTGATCTATAAAGAAGGGGATCTTGTGAAACATGAATGATGTGGAGAAATTTTAGTGAATTCTTCTTCCATGTGTAATTCCCGGTTGATTTGGTCTGTGGAGAAGGGCTGTGCCATGGGCCTTACTGTCTCAAAATTATTGTGCTTGCAGTTGTAATTTGTGAGCCATTGTACAAAAATGTATGTGTTTTGTGGGTGCCATGTTTCCGCATAACAAAGACTATTGTCGGCAATGTGCAGCCAGCCCACGATAAGTCTCACTTGGATCGTGAATGACAATTATTATGGAAACTCTAACATGCCTCTTTTGCTAGGCTAAGAAGGCATTACAATTTATACAACCTAAGCCAATTGAATATATATTGTATAATGGGTTCGTGACATTCCACAAACAAAAAACTTTAATTTAAATCTAAATTTTTTGGGCACGATTGCAAAAGCTATTCAATTTTTTAATGGAAGTTTTATATATCAGGTGAGGAAAGAAAGACGAGAGGCTGAAGCCATAAGGAGAAAAAACACAACATGTATCGTAGATGCCTATGAATTAGATGGATTAACACCTAGCACACAAGCATACAAAAGTTTTTCTTTTAAAAATAAGTCTTAGTTTCTTACGATCGGGCTTTGAAGCTTTCCATAGTCCCCGATCCTCTCATTGCCCTCTTGCACTTCTTTCTTTGTGACATCTTCGGACCTCTCTCCCTCCTCCTCCTTTCTTTGACCTCCGCTCTTGTGTTTGGGTTTTCTCCTTGTATGCCTAATGCACTCTATTTATATTCTCTAGAGATTTTTGTGGATGTGAATCAACTTTTGTTCTTGATTATTGTGGAAAACATGGGCCCTGGATATCCGAAGATAAACTACTGGACGTACCACCTCCTTGGGCCGAGTCAACTAGGCCTTCCAGAAGGCAGGCTTGGAGGCTGGCACGACTTGAGATGATCTACAAGGAAACAAATTCGTTTCCTACTCGAATACATGGATATAGGCGTAGCCGAATCGGTTATATCAGATCTTCCATACGCGGATTAGGGATTCTATCAGAGTCTGACCCTGCACTATATAAAGGGGTCCGGGGCCCTAGTTCGAGATCCAATCCCACATCTTACAATCATCATCAAGACACCACCATAATACAATCCACGAGCACGGAGTAGGGTATTACCTCCCGAGGGCCCGAACTCAGTATAAATTCGCTCCCTGTGCTACCATCGTAGTTGTGATCATTCGCATCGCCCCCTAAAATACATTACCGACACAAATCGTCGACAGTTGGCGCGCCAGGTAGGGGCTAGTGTCACGATCAACTACATCGACTTCGATAGCTTCCATTGGCGGATTCGTCTTCACCTCGCGCCCCGACCAAGGCTTCATCTTCGAGATCTCGGCTTCATCGCGGTGACTTCGGAGAGCCGGTTATGTGAGCGAACCGTTCGTCCACGACACGGGAGATGGTACGCGACTCCGACCGAGCCTCACCGTTTTGGGATCTCTTCCCTGGATTCCGATCCAGAAGAGATCCAATCTGATGATGATGGTCCGACTGGCCTACCGCTGGGCTTCCCTTCGGTTACGGTCGGGATTCACCGCTTCTCTCTTCGCCAGCCCCTTATGCTAACGAAGCATCGAGTGGCGATCTGACTCCTAGCCAGGATCGTTCTCAGATCCAGTCGGGGGTCACAATCCCTCAGTCGTGGTCCGCCCCATTCGAATTTGGAAACTCAGCCGCTGTTTTCCATCGGATAACATGCCGGCTTTTCCAATCCGGGCTAAGGAGCGGGACACGACACATACACACTGGGACAAGCTTTCTGAGTCAAGACTCGGGGACAACTCTATCCAGGCCAAATTCCTAAGTGGTTATGCCATTCGGACTGGTCAATTCGGCCGAAAGATTCCAGCAGATTCGTTCTGCCGAAACTCAGTCGGACCTCCTTATGACCAGAGATCCTGCACGTGAGGTGGGAGTTATAATCACTCCCATCGACGAGCCAACGAATCGGGATCGGTTGAGCCTTTCCTTCTTGGAATCCGAGTCGAAAGAGAACGTCAATGGGTTCCCCGACTTCCGCGGCGTCTACATGCTGGACGGCCAAGCCTCCGGATCGGCCGGCGCCGCAGGGAGGCAGAGCGAACAAAACCGCTGGCGAGAAGACTTGCACGACCAATTACGCGGTCGTGCACGGGAAGTCCGAGAGGAACTGCTTCAAGTCCGTATGGGAGATCACTCGATCTTCCGTACGCCACAGCAGAACATCCTCGCTTGTAAGACCCTCCTGGACAATGTTGGTCCTTTGCTTGGAGAGAACAACCCCGCAACGTCGATCATGGAACAAATCAAGGCCATGGTGACGGCAGCGGCTGTCTAAGGCACTCGGGATCAACCGGCCAACTCGGCCAGAAGCCAGACTGCTACGAGTAGTACTCGGCGCAGTCGGCACACGCCCGTCGGAGTGCAAGCCGCGACCTCCGCCTCGACATCGAAGCCCGGCGCAGGGAGCGAGATGAAGATCAGCGCCGTACTCCACCGCGTCGGAATCTCCCCCGATGATCTCCTTCTCCCGGGGAAGGGTTGATCGACGGGATCAAGGCATTCACTTCCCGACTCCGTCAGGTAAACTGGCCCTAGGGGTTCAACCCTAGAGGCATTGTGAAATTTGATGGAGAACGGGACCCCGAGGCTTGGTTGCAAATCTACTATTTGACAATCAAGGCCGCGGGTGGAGGATACGACGTGATGGCAAACTATTTGCCCGTCATGTTGACCCCTCCGGCTCAGAACTGGCTCGCGGGCCTTCCTTCCAGAGAACTCGATCGATTCCTGGGGAGAGCTCTAAGACCAATTCGTTACCAACTTCCAGGGCACTTACGAAAAGCCTGGGACCCAGTGGGACCTTTATCAGATTCATTAGAAAAAAGATGAGTCGTTAAGAGATTTCATTCGGCGTTTCACCAAGAAGAAGAACACAATCCGGGAGATCTCAGAGGCGGTCGTCGTCGCAGCCTTCCAGAAAGGAGTTCGCGACCCAGATCTAATCAAGAAGATGTCTCGGAAACCCCCGACCACCGTCAAGGAGATGTTCGCCTTGGCGGATCGATATGCTACCGCCTCGGATGCCCTAGCCGAGAGTCAAGAGGATCACCCAAGCAAGCATGAAGGCAAGAAGGACAGGCCCGAGTCGTCCTTCAAGAAGGACAAAAAACGCAAGGGTGAAGAGATGGTAGCGGTCGCGGATCGGGGTCGGCCAAGGCCGCCTCGGCCCACTGACTACAACAAAGTCATGGAGGCGCCGTGTCCTTTCCATCCAAATGGGAAGCACGCGGCTAAAAACTGCAATATCTTGAAAAAGTTCGCTGAGGATCACGATAGCGACGCTCCAAGACATGCCAAGCAAGACGATAAGCGTGACCCTCCCTAGGGCGACGCTTACCAAGAAACCGAGCGAGAGCTCAACTACATATTCGGGAGATCGGATGCATATGAGTCCAAGCGTAAGCAAAAGCTTACCGATCGGGAAATCAATGCAGCCATTCCGGTGACCCCCGAGTATCTCCGGTGGTCTGATGTTCCGATCGTATTTAATCGCTCAGATCACCCAGATCACGTCCCTTACCTATGAATATATCCACTCATCCTGGATCCTATGGTACGAGGCGTCCGACTGCGCAAGGTCCTGGTTGACGGTGGGAGTGGATTAAATATCCTTTTCGCTAAGACTCTGGGCGAGATGCAGATCCCAAGGGCGGCGCTCCAGCGGACAGACGCGCCGTTTCATGGTATAATTCCGGGAACCTCATCGGTACCAATCGGGAAAATCACTCTTCCTGTCACCTTGGGCACTCGGGATAATTACCGAACGGAGAACCTCAGCTTTGAGGTGGCCGATTTCGAGACTGCGTATCACGCGATCTTGGGAAGGCCGGGCTTGGCCAAGTTCATGGCCGTCCCACACTACACCTATCTGGTTATGAAGATGCCAGGTCCACGGGGCGTAATCACGGTCCGTGGAGATGTCAAGTTTTCCTACCTCCTCGACAGGGAAAGCTGCGACTTCGCCCAGTCGGTTGAAGCGGCTGCCGAGTTGGACGAGATCCGGCGGGCGGTCACCACTCTCCGCGACGAGAGCGATCTACCGAACAAGAAGCCATCTAAGTCAGCCATCAAGCCTGGCGAAGATGGCGAGTAAAGAGGCGCCCGGTGTTCTTCCCCAAGTAGATCAGGACGTCTTCACGTCACTCGGTGGTACGCCCGGGAGCTCGCCTGGATAAAGGAACATCAAGCAATCGCGTCGGTGCTATACCTGACGACCATTGTAATCCATGTTTACAATTAAATAAAGATAAGTTTTTACTCACATTGTCTCTACGCTTATGCAATTCAGTTTCTGACTTGCTACTTATTTGTATGACAATTAAGTAGTAAGTCAAGGGGCTACACCTAATTAGGTGCGCAATCGCGCACCTAATCTTTTATCTAACTCGACTTACTACCTTGAAGCTAGTAAGTCGGGGGCTACACCTAATTAGGTGCAGTCTGCGCCTAACCAATACCAAATCGATCTTTTTCCCTTTAAGTCTATGACGAAGCCTAGCATAAGTCGTTCCGGGTAACAAAGGAACGTAGTTTATTCGGGCCACAGGCATGACTTAAGTAGAGAAACGACGGTTAGCATATGCCATGTTAAAAATGGAAGTCATTTACATGGATAATTTACGAGTCCCTATATTTTTACAGAAAATCCAACTCTAAGTTGTCTAGAAGGCACTCGGCGGTCGGCTTCACTTCCTCGAGCAGCACCATCGCCTCCTCTTCCGAGCAGGCGAAGCCATCCTTGATAGCGTTAAGATCGATTCGAGGATAGTGCGACTTGGCGATTCCCAGCACTTGATTGGAACTCGTCAGGCCGACTTCCCTGAGCCGCACCTTCAGTTGCTTAGGGGCTTCGATCCACCTCTGGATCAGCTCGGCCCGAGAGCTCGGCTCGACTTCGCCAGCATAAAGTTGGCGTCGAGTGGGTTCCACCGCCACCAAGAGCTCATCATATCGCGCTTGCGCAATCTTGGCATTCTCTTGAAGAACGTCATACTACGCTAGCGTCTTCCTGCTATGTTCTATCGGAGAACAGGGAATGCACGATTACATAACCGTGTAATCACTGGAGGTTCAGAGTCGGTTGGGTTTGAGGGCTTACCCTCCAACTCGGCGACGGCTTTTGCCTCCGACTTCTCCAGGGCCAGCTTCTGGTCCTGGGACTTGACCAGCTTCGCTTGAAGCCTGGCGATCGTGGCGTCGCGCGTTGCACATGGTGCGGGGCATAACGTCATCCGGTCACGCGCAAAACGAGCAATTCTGACTCAGGTCAGGGTACTTACACCGGAGGGAACCTGCGAGGTCGAACTTTTCATCCTGCAGCTCCTTAATCCGGGCTTGCAGCTCTCGGCGCTCCTTGGCTGCCTCGGTCCGGACCCCGATGACCTCCCATTTCACGGATTTAATCCGTTCTATTTGGGGAAGGAAGTAATTTAAAAACTTGGTTTTTCTCTCAGAAAAAACACCAAGCTCCTACAAAGAGGAAGGATAGTCACCATCCTGACTCAAGCTAAAGAAGATTCGCTCTACAGGTCAAAAGGCTTACCCGAGCCATTCTGCCACATTCAGCGGCATACTCAAAGAAGGCCTTCCTCATTTCACCTTCGGCCTCGTCGTCAACAAGGGCCCAGTTCCCGGCCTTGTCTCTCCAGCCCGCCGAGAGCTTCGGCTCAGTCTCCTCTGGGGGAGGTGGGGGCTGGCGGAGGATCTCCTCTACTATCGGCTCAGGCCCCCACGCCGCCCTCGGCGGACGGATTCGGGTCTGAGGCCGCGGTGGTAGCGCCTCCCCCGACCCCGGCTCCAGACGCGGCTTCCGCCGGCTCCGCTGGTGGGGTCACCGCATCGGCTGATGGAGGAGGTGCTTCCTGACTCGGCTCGGCAGGCTGTGATGCCGGTTCGGTCGAGCGACTTGACAGAACCTCTACCGATGGTTTCCTGGAATAGAGAACCTTTCGATCAGAGGGAATACAAAGGAAGACAGTCAGGCCGTGGCGGAGTTGCGCTTACTGGTTGGTGGTCTTAATCTTGATACCAGCGCCCTTTCGAGAGGAAGCCCCGCTCGAAGAGGCGTCGGGTGGGCCTCTCGGCCTAGCTTGAGGGGTTGAATTTTTTCCCTTTGGCGTCAGACTACCGCTTTGTCCTTGGGGATGGGTCCCGACCACGCCTGAAGCCGGAGTTGGTTGACTCGCTCCTCTTTGGGAGCCTCACCCACCTTTGGCCCCGAAGCCATGGGCAGGCTCTCCGAACGGCGGGACATTCTCCCCCGCTGAGGAAGCCGGGCCCTTGCCTTTCTTGGCGGCCGGGGTTTCTTCAGGTTCTCCCCCTGAGCACTTCTCGCCCTTGTTGGCAGGGGCATCAGGAGTTGGAGCCACGGATACAAAAGACTGGTGGTTCTGTATAGGAGCACGGCGTTACCAAGTAAGCATCAACACAGGATTGCCTGACATAAGCAGAAAGAATACTCGATCCCTACCTCTGGAGGTGGATTGTTAAGGGAGAAGCTCCTGGAACTCCCTTGATTTGAAAAAATAGTTCCGGAAGTGAAAAACTCAGAGAGTCGATCGATGGCATCCGAGTTGGAGATTGGGACATCCGTTTCTCGAGTAGAATCGGATGGCCCGGTGTACTCGAACCCGAGCCGGATCCTCTCCTTGAGCGGCTGGACACGGCGCTTCGTGAAGGAAACAGCTATAGCGAGCGACGGTCACCCTCGTCTTTGAGATGTTGAATCGTATGCAGTAACTCGGTCACCTGATCCATTTCAGAAGAAAGAGGGGGAGAGTTCCAAAAGGAGGAAGCTCGGGGCTTTCTCCCATCAAAACAAGGAAGACTGGGGGGAGGATTGGAGCAGTAGAACCAATCCTGATTCCACCCCTTCAAAGAAGTCCGAAGCGGTAAGGCAAAATACTCCTTCTTGAGGCCGCTACGGAGCTGGAATCCGGCCCCACCCATAGCCTTGGGGGCATTGTCAGTGGGGTAGGCCTTCAAGAAGAAGAGATGGCGAAAAAGGGCGAAATGAGGAGAGATCCCCAAAAAAGCCTCACAAAGATGAACGAAAATTGAAAGTTGAAGGATGGAATTAGGATTCAAATGGAAGAGCTAAATCCCATAATGGTTGAGTAAACCACGAAGAAAGGAGGATGCAGGGAGTCCGAACCCGCGGGAGAAGAAAGATTCGAAGACAACGATCTCCTCTTGATAAGGAGTGGGGGAGGATTCCAGCGCGCCAATCAATAAGCTCTGGCGTAGGAAGAACGCCGGCATCAACAAGGACCTGCAGCCGCTCGTCGGTGGTGTTTGAGGTTGCCCAGTCCCCCGCCATTGGAATGTGGTGGAACTGGAGTTTGGCGACGGTGGCGGCGCTAGGGTTGCTTGGTGGCGGCGAAAGCGAAAAAACCCTAGCAAAGTATTTCGGGGAGGCGAACGATTCAGGCACACAGTGTAAGCGTACCGGTTCAAACTCCCCGGTGTGTTTCACTTAAAAGGAAGCAGGCAACGTTACGTTTCCGTGCAAGGCGGGAAGGAAATAAAGCCCTAAAATTATCATTTCAAGACTTGGGCTCGATTTAAATCCTCGAGGACATGCCCTATAAGGGCCGAAGTCGCATACACGACTTACTCCTGCATGTGTCACTCAGTCATCTAGTCGGAAAATAGCGTGCCCCTTGTTGGGCTCTTTGCCAGTCTTCAATTTGAGGAGTGGGCGCTTCCCAAAATTACAACCCGGCTTTTGATGTGCCCCTTGGGGACGGTAGTCGGTTTGGCTTTTAGCCGGACCACACATCAAAAGTTCTTCTAAATTATCTCGGTGGCACATCTCCGGATCGTTTGTCATCAAGACAAGCACCACCTAGGCAAAAATTTAACTCAGCTCTTGGTGTACCTCCTGGGGTCAATGGCTGGTCTGATTTTCTAATCAGATTAGGCGCCGAAGAGTTACCTCTTCAGTTGGGTCTTAGTGGCACATCTCCGGATCATTTGTCGCCAAGACAAACACCACTAGGAGGACCTCAACTTGGAGACGGGCGTATTCCTCTAGGGATCACTAGCTTGACTCCGCACTAGTCGGGTCAGGGCTCCTGAATACCCTACGCAAGTTGTGGCATATCCTATGCTGGATCGAATGTCGAGCTCTGCAAGCTAGGGAGGATAACGTTGGGTGGCACTGCTCACTCGGCAAAATCCACTTTTCTGGTATGCCTCTCCGTGGGGCCATTAGCCAGGATTCCGATCCGTCGGGCTGGGTGCCAGACATCTTTAATAACTTGAGAATTTTCTCGAGTTCTTTACAACTGTGTTGTTTGATCAGCAGGTTACTCGGCGAGCAGACTTCATCAGCCAGACGAAGAGTGACGTCACTCGGGTAACATCCGAATGACTGCGAGCTGAACCCCGGATCAAGACAACCCAATCCTGAAACACTCGGGGGCTACTGTGGAAAACATAGGCCCTGGGTATCCGAAGATACACTACTGGACGTACCACCTCCTTGGGCCGAGTCAACTGGACCTTCCAGAAGGCAGGCTTGGAGGCTGGCGCGACTTGAGATGATCTACAAGGAAACGAATTCGTTTCCTACCGGAATACATGGATATAGGCGTAGCCGAATCGGTTATATCTGTATCTTCCATACGCGGATTAGGGATTCTATCTGTAACCCGACCCTCTACACTATATAAAGGGGGTCCGGGGCCCCTAGTTCGAGATCCAATCCCACATCTTACAATCATCATCAGCACCCACCATAATACAATCCACGAGCACAGGAGTAGGGTATTACCTCCCCCGAGGGCCCGAACCTGTATAAATTCGGCTCCCTGTGCTACCATCGTAGTTGTGATATTTCGCATCGCTCCCTAAAATACATTGCCGACACAAATCGTCGACAATTATATCCAAAGATTGATCCATGTTGTTTGACAAGCTATACTTGTGGTTACATGCATGGCATATGGTTGCATATATTTTAGTGGATTCCAAATACCTTTACTTACAGTGTTGCACTAATGAACATCTTAATAATACTCCCTTATTCGTTTTTATAAGACGTATAAATTGAACTAGTTTGGTTGTATTTAGAATTAATGAAGTGCTTCTACTATACTCCTAATAACTCTACATTTATTCTCTCTAAATCATTTGCATTTATCGATTCAAATTGCCTGATTGATTTGAAGAGACAAGAAGAAGAAAAGAAAGGCGTGCGGCAACAAGGTAGATCAGGAGGGTGGCGACTAGGCCCCCTCGCCCCCTATCTTCGGCGATCTCACCGGAATTGGGGAGGTGGTCTCTTCTCGTTTTAAAACTTCAGCCGGATCAAGTATTCCAGGGTTAGGATTTGTTGTCCGTCCCCTCCTCCATTACGGCATCAATGGCAGAGCAGTTTGGTGTGGTAATGAGCTCCCTTCTAAGGTTCTCCGGCGTAATGTTTGCCTTCAATGATCTCCTTGATAGCGTCTTTCGTAGGATTGGTATCTATGGTCTCCGATGTGTTCGTAGACTATTGGGATTTATGTCCCCTTGTTGTGGGAGTTTTATGTTGGGTTGATGTGTAGAGTTTCTTTTCACAACGACATCAGATGCTTTTGCCAATCTACATATGCAGTGGACGGAGGCAAATCAGAGAAGAAAGGTGGAGGAGCTGGGTTGAGGTATTCGTGCATTATCTTTGTCAAGGAAAAAACACTGTCTTTTAGAACGTGCATAAAATTCCTAGTATATCATTACTAGTACAAGCACTATACCACACATGCTACAAATGCTTGATTCGATTGAGACAAATACAAGTTGTTCTTAATATTGCTTCTAGTAGGTGTTAGTTCTATATGTGGTGTTGCGTTGTAATAGTTTTTCGTATGATTGTAACCCTATGATCAATTATCTAATGGAAATTCTATTATTCTAAAAAAATATTTGCATTTATTAATTAGCACCGACACAAGGTATTCTCTCTCCTCTTTTCAAGGCAATTATAAAGGGTATTAATTCATTTTTTCATACCTTTATCAAATTCATTGCCTTCTTAATCCTTAATCTTTGCGGAAAGTCAAAATGCACCCTACAAAAGTGGGAAGTATAAAGCAAGCTTTGGAACAATGTCTACGTGGAAGATCTTGTACACTATGAAAATCATGTCTTTTTCCATAAATTGGCCAGTTTCCTTAGTGTTAGGAGCAGGGGTGTTTATTCACACCTACATATTTTTTTTTCAGAACTCTCATCGGGGTACAGTTGTAGTATCTATTCAAGTGCGCAACTCACACCTCACACATGCACACACCCACACACACCCCACCCATACACAAGACTAAAACTACTACTGCATATATAGCATCAGGACACAGAGAGCATACCAAAGTCCCTTACAACTTTTATTCCAAGAATTAAACCCAGCAAGGTGCGGCACCCAGGGATTGAACTCGCGATCACCTGGGTGGGCGAGCTTGCGCACAGCGCAGCTAGCCAAACGAGCACTGCTCGGTTGGCCACACCTACATATATATATTCAATATCTATGATTGATACAACAACGTGCTATATTTATGTAGAGTACACACATGGTGTATTCAGTGAGAAAGTGCATAAATGAGGGTGTAGAACTTCCAAAAAAAAAAATCAAGCTTGTGCAGTAGATATGCACACATGTGTACGGATATTTAGTTGCATTGGGTGTGCATACTGCTTAGTTGTACATTCTAAAAAAAAATGTGTGTTTCTCGTGCTTGACATAACTATTATACTGTATTAACCTAAGTATACAACCAGATCATTTGCACTATTTTACCCTAAGGGGTAATTTTCTTTTTTTTTTCCCAGTAGATTGTAACTTTATAAAGTAAATACATCATTTCATGATTATCTCGTCCCACCATTATCCGCATACCATGGGATCCAAAAACACAACCAAAACAAAACCCGATTATAGCAGTGGAACCCAGCAAGGAGAAAATAACAGAGGGAAAGGATTCGATCTTGAAAATATATGTGATAACCAACAATATTCATTTTCTTTTATTAATGGTCACTGCAAGTGGGACTCCCCGAACTTCCATGGATTACCGAACCCCATGTGCAATGACTGTTATGAGTGAATTATAGCAAAATTCATAACAGAAGCATAAAATTGTGCCAGATTCCAATTGACAAGGGCATCTCAATTCAGACCTTAATTAACTCAAGAAGCAAGAGCATACAAAGTATGAAACAAGAATATTTCTCAGCACAAGATCAGCAACTCAGTTGAAGGAGCAGCAAGCCTGCTCAACATTGCTCATGGTCATCTTACTGATTACAGCAAGAATAGGGGCAAATCCAGGCAAGTTTCGATGTGCCGATCCCACATCCATTCAGGCCAAAAATATTTACTAGATGAAATAATGATTTCTCACTCATAGACAGATGTCTGCTAACAATAAGCTGAAACTAACGGATAATTATGGCCGGCTAGTTCAGGGCTTCAATTTCACTGATGCATCAGGTGCATCGCTGATTCTTTTGTCAAAAAGTACCACTTGGTAGCAGGATTGGCTGCTGCAAAATGTTATATCCCCTTCTGCAAAAAGGATTGGCTGCTGCAGCATGCTCTCACCTCTGAAAGACAATAGGATGAATCAATAAAACATTGACAAACCAAGAACCAAAAGGAAATTCTATACTGCGCTTGATATGTAACAGTTTCAAACTTATTTTGCATATGTACTGCCGAAGTACAGGTAGGTGTATGCCTTTTGTTCTAATAAACAGAGGACAAGTACTGAATGTAGAATTAATATAAGTCAGGATCAGAGATGCAGTTTTATGTTGATCACTCGATGAAAATCACTATCCTCCAAGACCCGCTTGCACTGAGACAAACTATTTGTTGGAAGGAAGTTCAAAAGAACAGAAATGATTAACCCAATCCATCCAAGAACCCAATAATTAGCACACAACTGTGGTACCAATAAATATGATCCTTCTCGTTCGCACCAGGAATCCTGAATTCATGGAGACCGAAACGTCACTGTTCACAGAAAAAATCTGGGGCCGGCAACAGATGACTGACAAAGATTGGGGACCCCAGATCTAGAATCTATCTATCAATGTAATGTTAGGGACCACAAAAAAGCCAGAAATTTAATCCATTTTCTGCAATCTGAGATCAATTGATGTCGCCCAGAGGCTAACAATGACAGTAATGCAGCATCAAATACTTTATAAGCTACTTGCTACAAGATGTGCCTAAACCATTTACAGAAACCAAGTTGTTTTCAGGCAAAAACGAAAATGAAATCCTATTGGAGTGGCTGTCAATAGACCATGTACAATGCGATTGCAGCCAAAGACGTCGCTTTTCGCTAAGTAGGTTGACAACAAAGTATGACCATGATCTTATCTTGTACTTTAAAGCGTTTCCATTATCTCTGAACAGTAGTTACATGGAACAAATTAAGACACCTAAACCACTAGTCAGAAAAGTGACGCTTTAACTATGAGCACAGTGCTGATTGCTGACCAAATGGACAGAATTCATCTAACCAATCATTCGAGATATGCACCGCACTCAACAAAATCATGACAAATACTAAAAATTAGCAATAGTAAGTGAATTAATCACACATACAAGCATGAAAAATTAATGTGCTAATCGTCAGAAATTCAGGATTCAGAGTTTTTTCTCACCTAGGCTGAAAGAAGAGAGCATCCTTGCCTTGCCCCAGTCTCTTCTTGCATCCACAGCAAGAGCTCAGCTGACAGCAACCATCGCCGGCGCCACCGCCGCAGCAGCTCTCGACGACACGGTCATCGAATATGTGTGTCATCTTGGGGATAGGCCCCCGCGCAATGACGCAGGTGTAGTCCTCGGCGAGCTCCACCTCGCTCTGCGCCGCCCTCGCCGCTGACGACGACAGCGGCGAGCGCTGCACCGGAGAGAGCAGCGCAAGCTGGGAGTCCCTATTCTTGACGCCGAACTCGATCGGCGAGCTCAGAGGCAGCAAGTCATCGCCGAACCCCTTGTTGGGAGGAGGCAGCTGGACCCGCAGGCGCACCACCCTGCTGCCCTTGCAATACTCCCGGTCGGCCTCACCGGCGACGAGAACGTCGGCGAGGCCGGTGACCGGGCTGCCGACGCCGCAGGAACGGGAGGAACCGGAGCCATTTGGGAGATTTCTTGGGCTGGAGCAGGGCAGGTTCTTTGACTGCTCGAGCATGGAGGTTGGGCCCATGGGGGCGTCCATGGAGAAGAGGCTCCTCGGCGAGAGGTTTGGCAGTGTCCTTGAGGAGAGCAGCAGAGAGGAAGAAGGCTTACCGCCATTGCTGTGCCTACTGGGCTTACTGCTGATGAGAGGTGAGGGGGCTTGGGGATCACAGTCACACTCCAGTAGGCCTGGCCCTGGCTTGCTCCCAGCTGCAGCTGCTGTTGATCCAGATGATGTCTTCTTCTTCAGCATTTCAGCAAATTTAATGGAATCTTAGTATGATCTGATCTAACCTATAGCAAATTTAATGGCAACAAAGATTGAGTGTACGAAATGTTTTCAGTGATCAAAGATCGGTTGGAGTGTTGTTAAATGAACAAAGGTATACTAACAGTGCAGAGTAAGGACCAAAGAACCCTACAAAGAAATGGATAATGGTCAGAACCACTCGGCTAAACGTCTAAACCCAGGGGACAACAGATCAAGTCCTGCCATCAAGAAAAGACTACTGAAACAAAATCCATTCCAAGGAAGACAAAACCCAACTTGGGGATCGATCACCCACACACACAAAACACTTTCAGTTAAGAGAAGATAGCACGCAAAAAAAATTAATCGCAAAACTTGGTGGTGCTTCGGTGTAAGGGAAAGAATGAACTGATTGCTTAAGCAAAAGAGTAAGAGCGAGGTCGTGGGGTCAGTCGAGAGATGAAAGATAGCATCAAAGATTCAAAAGATCTTGTTGTAGTCTGCTCCTCTCTCTCTCTCTCTCTCTCTCTCTCTCTCTGTGTGGGAGTTGAGCTCTGAGCTAGCTCGGGAGTGATGATGACGACGACGATGGCGCGTTATTATGCGGTGCAGGCAAGGGAGTACTGAGCAGTCTGGGGCTAGCAGAAGGAGATTGCCGCTCCCCGAGGGACGCCAGAATCCGAGGACCATAAGTCGCCAATCTCAAAAATAGGCCATCCACGCATTCTTTATTTGCATTCATGCCCAGAGATATAATGTCCATGAAAAAAAGTTTTAGTCTCCCAACTAGATCAATATGGACCCTAATATAAAATACTGGGTGAGAGTGATCCCCGAATAAGCAAAATCAGACCATTTTGGTCCTTTGACCGGTTTTGACCGGTGCACGAGCAGTTTTTTTGTAAGGTGGATGCATACATGGCTATTTGTACACACGTGGACTCACACGTCAACCTTGACATAGCTACTTATACCCCCTCTCTCCCCCTAACTCCTCTCTCTTTATTCAAGACTCCAACCACACGGCCCAACGGCCAAGACAGCATGGGGGCAATGCCACCTCTCTCAATCTTCTCGACACCCTTTCCTCTAGTCCATATCCTCCTCAAATTCCCCTCCTTCTCCAATCCACCTCCTCTCTAGCCCCTCCTCCTATCGCCGACTATAGAAAATAGAAGGTGTCACCGCACGAGTGCGTCTCCTAGGTTTACCTCCTCATTATATCGGTCCATAGGGAAGCCCTAGGCCCCGACCATACCGGCCCTAGGCCATGGTCACGCCCTATCTTGCCCCAGCCGGTATGTCACACCGTTTCTTCACTGAGCCCCATCACCGTCAAGCCTCGCTATAGGCCCACCCGAGATGCCTATCACCTTCCCTATCTCCCTCTCCCTCCACGATCGTTCATCTAAGCTCCCCACATCGTCAGATGACACTGCTATCATGCTTCTGTGGCCACCGCCGCCGCTTGTCGCACCGCCTTCTTGGCCAGCCATCCGCCCGTCAGCCAAGCTTTTCCATCAACTCAACACAGTTGCGCCTGTTTCAGCTTCCACCCGCAAGTGCTGCTATTTCAATCGTCGCTACCGTTCGCATTTGGGTGCGTCGTTATAACCGCTGAGTCCCCTGAGTCACTGTAGAGCCTTGCCACCATGCGCTGCTTGAGCCCTCTACTCCTCCTCCTTCTTTCATGCTCCTCTCTCTCTAAGATCTCTATGAAACCATGAATATCTCTACCACGTGAGCGTCATGTGTCGAACAAAAACATAAAGGTGTACACCATGTCAGTGAAAAATCCCCAAAACCACCCATTTGATCAATCAAAGGACCAAAGTGGTCCGGTTTGTAAATTCGGGGACCAGTTTCACTCGGTGTTTTACATCAGGGACTAAATTGGTTCATAGGTCATAGTTCAGATATCAAATAGGTATCTTTTCCAATGTCCATAGGGACAACGATCGATGGGACAACAGTAGTGGCTAGTGGCTTCAGCATCTTTGAAATTGAACCTCTATATCCTTACCAACAGGTATTATGCAGCGACTACTTTCTAAAAATTAGAGTCAAAATTAAACACCAGATCATATTTCTAAATTTTGTTCAATTTTTCTAAATTTCCTTTCCCTTTCCTTTTTATTCATTTCTTTTGCTAGTTTTTCATTCACTTTCCTTGTCTTGTTTCTTTCCTTGAGATGTGGTGTCCTCGTCTTTTTTACTGCACAAGCCTTGGCTCTCCCTCATATCCACCCACCTCGTCTCCCCTATCCCCAACCACCTCCTCTTCTGCCAGACCTCCTCCGCCCCTCTCCCATCTCTGGCGACACATCCCTCCCATATGCACATGACATCGTCCTGCTCCTCGAGCAACCCATCCTCCACCATGTCGTCCCCTTGGCACCCGTGGCGGCTGGGTCTGACGGCGGCGGGACGGGCTCGAGCGGAAGCGCGACCTCAAGCGGCTGGGTGGGCCCAAGCTGGAACGGTGATAGCACGACAGCGAGCGGACATCCTCCATCGATTTTGTGCGGGCGCAAGAGCGGCTGGCCATTGACAGTGATTCGGGTAGAGGTAGGAGAGAAAGGCTCCAAATATAGATATCCTCTCTCCTCATCCTATCCCTTAATCCGTAGATAGGGGCTCTGCTCGAAGGTGCTGTCGCCTTCTTTTGGCCACTCTTCCCCATCAATTGAGCCGCTACAATGAGGTGCTGAGAATGCTCTAATAACTTGCCGCGCCTTAAGCGTAAGCACAACTACTTAGGCTAGTGTGTGTTTTACTGTCAGAGTTTAGACTTGCTATAAAAAGTTTTCTACCTCACTTCACCACACTTGTGGCACAGAAGTGTGGTAATGAATAGAATAGCTTTTGCTTTGTAGTCACAGTTAACAATAGTTCTTTTTCCAAACATACTACCACAAAATTTATTCCTTATAATGAAAAAAAAACAAGTAAAGGACTAATAGGAGCCCAATAACTTTTTGACGGTGGACACGGAAAACTTCCTTTGTTTTCAAATACTTGACACCGTTACATTTTTTATGGTCCCTGAGGTTAAGCTTTCTTAGCTAAGTTTAGACCAATGCATTTTAGACTAAAGTATTTTCTTATGTCATTATCTAAAAAAATTTCCATATGTCGAACTTAATAGTATCTTTTTGACATGATCAATCCAAATAGAGAAAATTACACTATTGCCCTCTAAACTCGCAGTGAATCTCACTTGCCCTCCGAACTTTGGCCTTACTTTCTCGGCCCTTAAAATTGCATCCGTTAGCACCGTTGCCCCCTAAAACTGTTAGGGTTCCGTTAAATGCTGATTTGGCCGTTAGTTTTCCGTTAGTTGCTTATATGGATGTCACGCGTGTGGTTTTCTTAATGAGATGGCATCAAGTCACCTCTCCTCTCACTTTAAAAAAATTCAACTTCAAATTTTCAAAAATTAAACTTCAAAAAATATAGGCAAATTCAACATTTTAAAAAAAAATTAACTTCCATATTTTAAAAAACTTAACTCCAAATTTTTTTTTGAAAAGTCAAATTTCAAATTTGAAAGTTTCAAAATTACAAATTTTGAAACTTCAGTTTCGGATTTTCAAATTTGAAACATGTGAAAATTCAAATTTTAAAACCATTGACTTTTTTATATTTCAAACCTTTTTCTTATTTTTTGAAAAAAATTCAAAAACAATCAAATTCGAAGCTATCAAAAATTCCGAAAGTTTAACTTTGAAAGTTTGGAAAATTCAAATTCAAAATTTGATATTTTTGAAAATTCAAATTTGAATTCTAAAATTTTGAAAATTCAAAAGTTCTCATATTCAAATTTTAGCATGTTTCAAAATTCAAAATTGAATTTCAAATTTTCAAAAAAAATTGAAGTTGATTTTCTTTCAGAGAGAGAAAGGGGAGGGAGTGACGTGGATGTCATCTCATTAAGAAAGCTGCATGTGTGACTATCACCAAAGCAACTAACGAAAAACTAACAACATTTAATGGTTTTGCGGTAACGGTACTAATGGATGCAAGTTTAACGGCTGAGAAAGTAATATTAAAGTTCGAAATCTAATCGAGTGCTATAAGTTTAGGGAACAACGGTGTAATTTTCTCGTCCAAATATATACAATGCATTACCAATTTTTCATTATATAAGAATCGAAATGGAATCGAAAAGCGCCAATTAAACAAAAATGAAAATGGAAACAGATTGAAATAACAAGCGGTGGTTTGGTCCACTATGCAAAATGCCATCTTCTCTGGTTCTCTCCACAGCCTGCAGAGGAGGAAACTCGAGCTCAATTCACGAGGACGTGGATAGGCAAGCAGGCAGAGCACCTGGGCAAACCCACGTACTCCGCCCACCTATCTTCCCCCCCACTGACCCGTGGGCCATCAGACACAGCCGGGCCACCATGTCATTGAGTCTACTAGTTCCATTAGTGGAGAAGATTTCGCAGGAGAGGTCCCATCGCTGTGCCAACTCTGGCTAATCTTGTTTTCGTTTTGCTCGCTTCTCTCTCTTTTTTTTCAGCTCATTCACTTTGTTCTACTGGGTGTGTTTGACAGGGCTCCAGCTCTAATTTTTTAACTCTGCTCTATAACTCCACTGTGGAGCAGATCCATTATAGAGCAAATCCATAACTCCGTGGAGCACCCTTCAAGCTGCTCTAAGAAAATGAACTGTGAGGGAGACTGCTCCATGGAGTTGCCTGCTCCAAAGTTATATGGAGTTAGGGCGTTTGACACTGCTCCACAGTGGAGTTGAAAGTTGAAGCTTTACCAAATACCCTCTTATTTTTTTAGAGCTTTGATCTTTGACAAACGGCTTCAAAATTTAAAAACATACGAGAAAAATGTACCGGATATGTATTTTCTATACTAGAATTAATTGCGCGCCGCCGCGCGTGTCCCGGTTGTTCCAATAGACGTAAAGTGTGTGCTTAGATTAAAGTCATGCATATTCCTATAATCTTTAAACATACTTTGCATAAGCACTAAAAAAATAGTGCTGCAGTTATTTTTCAGCATGGCAAAAAAAAAATCTCACCAGCTAAATAAAATCCATATCTAAGTAAGGTTTTATTAAAGATTTCTGCAAGTGCTGGGTGCGAAGAAACAGGTAGACAGTTAAAAAAAATGTATAAAAAACATTCATGGAAGCATCGGCGAAGCAAAGATAGAAACGAATGTAAGATATGTACATTCTGCAGTTGCTTAACCAATGGCTCGTGGGCAACGTTTGTTGATGCCTTTTTCCGAGTTGATTAGGAACAAAAAATGTGATTTAGTAATGTACAGACAATTGCAAACTCACTGGGAGACCACTCAAATTGGATAACACTGCATTCTTCCAAGTGTGGAAAAGGATGCAAGTATGACCTCCAATTGTAGTCCTCTTCGTCTTCCTCTTCAGCTTCCTTGAGCCACTGAGTAGGTAAGGAGTTGTTATGAAAACATTAGCATACTTGTATGAAGGTTGGTTACAATCTTTTAGGAAATGTCTGAGTTCTCTCAATGACACAAGGCCAGCAGAGAAAATACTGGTGCCACCATGTCAGGAGAAATTACATGGACACAGTGAGCCAAATTTAAAGCAATAACCAGCAGAGTTAAACTATTTAAATTTTTTTCCCCTAGGATGGCAGATTTGGGAACAGGGAAAATAACGAAATAGTCGATTGGCAGAGATCAGCAAGGAGAATATGTTTACTGAAAGCTAGCACAGTAAAATGCCAATAATTTCTATCAGATCCGTAAATCTTGTGCATTAAAAAGGAAGGGCAACTCCATTTTAGCACAGATACATATACTGAATGAAAGCCTCCGATTGTTTAACAAAAACTTTATGAGACTCATCAAGATTTTCCTTCTCTTACGCCCATCCGAAAATTGCATCTTCACTTACAACATCCTTATCATAGAGGGAAGGCAATATCTGTCCCATAGCACATCATCAAAACCAAAAATTGTAAATGTAATGGAAGTATTGAGCTCCTTGTCTATACTGAAAATATTTTTACTTTTCAAGATAATGGAGAAATTTTTTTGGTTGTGTCTTCACACATTTCCTCAAACTTCAATAGTATTTCCATATATAGAATAACAGGGAAAATGGTTTATTTAGGCTATGTCAAATATGAAAAGTAAAAAATGCCCCAATTAAGTCATCAATTAACACAGGAATTTCATGGGGAAGGAAAAGATCCGGTCACAGTGCATGCTTCCTTTCCTGAAAATTTCCTTTGGAATTAGTACATTCCAAACAGGACCATAAAAGCTTGCAAATGCAAGTGAGTCCCTTGCAAAGGTCATCATAGCAACAAAGCAAATTGCAAATTGGAATCAGGATTGGCACAACCACCACACCATACGCTTATT
The DNA here is from genome assembly GCA_036346145.1 of Olyra latifolia. Lineage (NCBI taxonomy): Eukaryota > Viridiplantae > Streptophyta > Magnoliopsida > Poales > Poaceae > Olyra > Olyra latifolia. The sequence goes on from CM070529.1 coordinate 8,524,560, forward strand.
AAGCAGATGAACATGTCATCAGGTCAACCAGTTATAGATGATTCCTTCAGTTATAAATTTGCATATGCACAAAATAGATGATAAAACAACCTAAACATTAGAGAAAAGCACATTTATGCTCTGAATTATAGGCTTGTCCCACATATTTCAAGACACGTGGCGTGGAGACGTAAGGCAAGGAACTGTAGCAGCATTGTCAAAATAATAAAATAATTAAAATCGGTAGGAACCATGTCAAAATGATTTCATCTGCGGTATTTGCATATGACAACAGTGCACATGCATTTATGAAGAACTAAGTTGAAAATTTCAGTCAATTTTACTGATGCACAATTAAAGGTATTCATTCAGTAATATTATGAAGCCATACCCTCCTCATCACCGTCTTAGTGTAATTATCCGTAAAAGGTCCTTCCACTTGCCAAGTGCTTCTAAGGTTGTCTTTAGAAGACTTTCTGTACAAAACAGGGAAATAAGTTTTTATCATCTGCCATCAGATCTAACAGTTATAGCATTAAAATTACAGGCATGGAAAATAAGAGTGCACGCACAGTGAGTTCCACAATAATGAAATGGCCACAGTTTCAAATGGAGGAATTTCGTCATGTTTTGCAGGAAACAAACAGTAAGTCCAAATTTCATTGCAGAATGCTCCATCACAAATAGGACCTAAATTAGTCAATCTAATTTAAGTGGACTTGAGTATTAAGGGTTGCAGATTATAGAACCAATATTCAACTGCAGTCGGTAGATTAGACCAGCACATCAAATTACAGATCTGTCCGTGCATGGTCTGGACATGGACTGAAAAATATGCATCTTTCCTGTATCATCAGTTTAGAAGAAAGCCATACGTAAAATTTTGTTTCTTTTCTTACTATGCGGCAATTAGAGTGCGGAAAAGGGAATTTATCAATGTACGTTCTAGACTCTTAGCTCACCATTGTCCTGTTTTCATGGGTTCTCTTAGTCTATGCATGTCAAACCAGATCTAAAGAAATTGGGGTAAAGAAAATTCGCAGTTCTAAAGAAACCAAATCAAACAGCTCTAACAGGGAAATAAGTTTTTTATCATCTGCCATCAGATCTAACAGCTATAGCATGAAAAGGACAGAGGCATGGAAAATAAGAGCGCATGCGTAGCGAGTTCCACAATAATGAAATGGGCAGAGTTTCAAATGGAGGAATTTCATCATGTTTTGCAAGAAATAGAACAGTAACTCCAAATTTCATTGCAGAATGCTCCATTACAAACAGGACCTAAATTAGTCAATCTAATTTAAGTGGACTTGGGTATTAAGGGTTGCAGATTATAGCACCAATATTCAACTGCAATCGGCAGATTAGACCAGCACAGCAATTACGGATCTGTCCGTGCATGGTCTGGACATGGACTAAAAAATATGCATCTGTCCTGTATCATCAGATTAGAAGAAAGCCATACCTAAAATTTCGTTTCTTTTCTTACTATGCGGCAATTAGAGTGTGGAAAAGGAAATTTATCAATGTACGTTCTAGACTCCTAGATCACCATTGTCCTGTTTTCATGGGTTCTCTGAGTCTATGCATGTCAAACCAGATCTAAAGAAATTGAGGTAAAGAAAATTTGTAGCTCTAAAGAAACCAGATCAAACAGCTCTAAAGAAATTGAGACGATGGTGAACTTATCGTTTAGACTTATGAATCTAATAAAATCCCCACGACATGGGCGAATCTAACAACCAAAAAACACGCGGCTTATGGTTAGTTCCAAGCAGCTATGTTTTCGATGTTAATAGACATGAAAAATTAACCAAAATCATTTGAGATGTTTAACTTATGATATATATATTTATAGTATATATAATGCCTGTTATATAACCTTTTTCGCAATGAATACCTAACCTAGTTTACAAAAACATTCTTTAGCAGACAAGAACATCGTCATATGATGGCATCAATGTGTAATCAACAACCATACAGCTGTAGTTAAACGGCCAACACATATTTTTGTGAGCACCAATCGCATTTAAGCATTTGCAACCCAAAAAAATAAGAGGATCAACATGTAGTTACAACGAAAAAAAAGTGGAACCGCATGCTAATCAAAGAAGCAATAACCATATGCACGGGACAGGAGGATAAGGTTTGAAGCTGCAGAAAATACAATCGGAAAAGATTTCAATCTGCTCAAGCGTTGGCTCAAGGATGAAGTCGATGGTGCTTCGGAGCCGGCACTTGCGACAGGAAGACCAGCTCCAACATTCTGCTCGCTATGGAGGCCAGATCCGACCCGGCCCAGAGCTGTAGAGTAGTTCCACGACAGTGATGTAGAACTGCAAGGTCGTGGCAGAAGAGGATCGAGGCGGCGTGGTTGGCAGAGGAAGGGGGACGACGGCAGTCGGAGGATGAGGGCAGCACGCGTGGTCAGAGGATGAGGGCAGCACTGGTGGTGAGGGAGGTGGTGGCGTGGCTGCGCCGGCCTAAGAAAGGGACACAGGCAAGGGGACGGCGGTTCCATTTTAGCGCAGGGAAGGAAAGGGGAGGCAGCGCCGGTAGGGGAGCGAACCAGAGCGGAGGAGGCCAGCGGTGCTGACAGGGGAGGAGAGATGGCGCCGCGATGGAGGAAAAGACGCGGCGATGACGGAGGGAGGGAGTGGCGACGCCCGGAAAAGAAGGCGAGGAGGAGAGAAGGTGGCGACGGGGGGAGGAGAGGACCACCCCGAGGCTCGCCGATGCCGGATCCGGGTACCCCATGGTGGAAGAAAAAGGAGGGCGGCGAGCGGCGGCGGTGGGGGAAGAGACGGATCCGGCTGCGGCGAGCGGCGACGGCTTGGTCGAGCGGCGCCGAGCGGCAGCAGAGCACTGGGGTTGGGGGGCGGCGGCGGCATGGGGTAGCGGGGAGGGATCTAGGGCGCGGGGCCGCGACAGCCATGGGTGGATCTAGGCGGCGCCATGGCTCGCTTGTCGTTGCGGATAGAGACAAGTGATGCAACTGCGAGGAGGAGGCCGATGAGACGGGACGGCACCGGCGAGGGGCCTAAGCGGCGAGAAGAAGAGGAGGCGGCGATGTGGCCGGAGAAGAAGAGGAGGGACGGGGCCTGCGGCCTGCGGCCTGCAGCCTGCAGGGTAGGAGTCGAACCCTAGACGGTGAGGAGGGCGGAGGAAAGGATGCGCGAGCGAGGGGAGGCCGGGACGCGCGCTAGCCGCTAGGGCTGGGGGTAGGTGGTAGGACGGCGGGTTGAGGATGAAAAAGTAGAGGGGTGTAAATGTAAAAATGATGCAGCGAGGGCCGTTCGATCGGCCGATTGAACGGTCGCCGAGATCGGAGGGTGCGGTTGTAAAACGAAGAAGACAGAGGGGTTTTTTCCATTCGCAAACCGATCTGCACGATATGCAGCGAGCCGACGGACGGATCGAGGCCGACGGGCAGATCGGACGGCCGTTTTTTTCCGGGCGACGTGGAGGGTCCGGCTGAGCCGGGCTGCATCCCACTTTATATATAAGATAATTTGGCAATGGCCTATCTTCCAGGAGGAGTGAAGCACAAGAACTGTCACTAACGTCTTGTTCTTTTTAAGTTAGATTGTAATCTATGTTACTAAATTTATTATTTTTATACAAGCTATATGCTATATTACTTTGTAGTCATTTTTAAGGGTTTTAGTGGTTTTTTTTAAAGCTAGCAAAACTATTTTTAATATTTTTTATCTTTCCGAACTACTTTATAAGAATCCTAAACTTTTCAAATTGTAATCTACCGTTGCTTTCGGCCGCAAAGAACAAGGCCGAAGCCAAAGTCTCCCCTGTCGAAATGGACCAGTGTGGATCGATCAGCCATTGCCTGGACTCAACTTTTGATGGAGAAAATTGGACGATTTGACTCCTCGCAGTCCAGGCGTCCGACTCCGTCCATCCATCCTATATACGAATATGCGTCAGGGTTCCATTATTGGGACGTCGCATAAATGTTTGTTGGTTATTAGCCTTGCAACTAGCCATGACAAGACCTCTCTGATGCATGGCAAGGCGTTCTTCCCTCTTTTCATTCTTTCTCCGATCGTTAGTATTCCTCTGAAAATCTAGATGGAACCGAAACAAATAAGAAGATGATCAGCTGATGATCATTTCCTACGGTTAGACCTTACACTCTTCGTATATCGAATTTATATTCCTTTTGGGTTGGGCTTGGTTGGTGCAATGGCTTAATGTTAAAACTTGAGAGCTTCAAAGAGGTCTGAACGTTTGGTTTGCCTTGGTTATGAGAGGTGGATGAGGCTAACGAGGAGGAGGGTCGGCACGAAGCGAGGTGGCAAAGAATGAGATGTGGACAGAATACCTGATTTTCTAGTTTATAGTTAGTAAGATGCCACAGCGCAGCGATGGCAGTAAAACTATCTCCCACTACTAGCGATTTGGTTTTTACAAGCGGTTCTAAACCACTTTTACAAGTAAGCAATCACTTGTGATGCTCTCCGGGGCATCACAAGCGGTTTTATACCCGCTTGTAGTATTCAGCGGTACCGGTTAAAAAGAGAAATAATTTTTTGGAAGGAGTGGGATTCGAACCCAGGACCCCACCTTTCTCGAACCCAGGACCTCACCTTTCTAGTGACCCACGCCTCACCCTGCTAGCCAATTCATCCCACGCGTACTCTCTGATGAGATAAGGCAAGCTTTTCTTTTAGCATTTCAAAAACTAGACTTTTACAAACGGTTCGGGACACGAACCCCTTGTAGAGCTTGTAGCCTTTACAAGGGGTTCTTGTCCCGAACCGCTTGTAGAATTTTTATAAGGAGTTTGAGACATAAACCCCTTAGCTTTACAAGGGGTTCGGGACACGAACCCCTTGTAAAAATCTATCTGCTTCGGCCTTTTAATCACTTGTGATGACCTTATCATGAGGGTTATGATGAACCCTTGTGATGTGCCTCTTGTGATGTCTATATCTCTAGTAGTGTCCAAAACCACTTTACATAATTATTTGCACTGATTTTAAAGTTCCAGGAAAGACAGAATACCTAATTTTATAAGTTCGGTAGGCAGCTAGGATAGATGAAACGTGATTGTTTATTGTGTAAATTAGACTTTAAAAAAATACCAAAGAAAAGAAAGCAAAAGGGTGAGTGTCTCGTTTACTGCAGCTGCATGATATGCACTGGCCTAGCTAGCTGTGAATGATCGATGCCTTGAATCTTGATAGCAACAAGGTGAAGGAGATGGTACGCCCATGCAAGGACAGGAGCCGTACCCCGCAGGATATATATATGCTTCACAATCATGCATCACCATGTTGTATATCCATATCCACCTACGTGGATAGAGTCAGGCCATGCATCCACAGAGCCCAGCCGGGAGCGATCGAGGAGACGCCACTTGAAGAACTGAGACATCATGTGATCGATCGAGATCAATATTTATTATTTACGTCTACTGGCGAGTTATTCTAGCGAAAGACAAAACATAGGTGGATTCTTTTCAGTTTTTCTTATCTACTTATTTGTCTTATCTCGTCGTTTAAAAACCCACTTTGAGAATTTTTGAGATAGCGCCGACTACTTATCTTGGGTCTTATTTGACTTATGGGGTTTATTACTTTTTGACATATGTTTTTTTAATCTGAGATAAAAAAAGTTCTCTAAGTAATAAAAAAATTGAGATAAGTCCAACCGAGATAAGTAGGCTATCTCGAAAAATTCTCGAAGTGGCAAGATAAGGCAAATAAGTAGATAAGAAAAGCTGAAAAAAACCCACCCATAATTAGAATGGTAGTCTAAAGTGTGCCTTTCGTACCAAAAATGAGTCTATTCAGCACCTAAATAATATTGTTGTCTAGGTAAGTCATCTAATCCAAATAGCCTTAGGATTCATGACCCCTACAAATATTTCTCATTTAGTTGGGAATTGATTGTTTGGGTGGAGTTAGGGCATAAGAAGAAGGTTTTAGTTAGTATATAGGCTATCTGGCTATGTCGTAATGATATGATTTTCACACAAAGAAATATATCTCCTTTTTTTAGGTCATCTTCAGGGGAGCCCACTGGTTGCGACATTAAGCATTACTTCAAAAGGAGGATAAAAGCAAGAAGATGGTCTAGGCATGTAGTTTGTTTGAGGTTGTCGCTATGACGTTCTTCCACAAACATGGCTGTAGATTAAATAATAAAATTTCCACTGTCTAATGCTTTCATTCTTCTTTTGGATTGTTTGTTTCACATTTTGTGTGGACAACATTTCGCATGTTGAAGTGCATTTGTAATGGACGTATACGTTTTGCATGTAGAGGCTAGGATTTTATTCCATTATCTAAAAAATCTGTTGGCGAGGACACTGGATGGACCGTCCCATACACATATAATGTATAATGAGCATATTTAGAGTTTCAAGTGTACAAACAAGGAAAACAAAGTTTGTGAAAAACATACCCCACAGTGGGCTGTTCTTCAAGATGATTCAGGCATCGTCTGACTATGCACCATGATTCGTGCGACGCCTGAGCCGCGTCGCGTCCAGCTCGCCTGAACAGTGCCGTACGTGCCCAAGCTCGCCCATGCCACCTCGACTTGTTGGAAACCCCGATACCTTGCCGGAACCCCCACCGGAGACGGAAACCTGGCTAGAAATCCTAGAGATGGAAAACTAGCCGGAAACCTTGGAAACCACAGGTTTCTGTTGCCGGCGCCCGGCGCCGAAAACCTTGACGACAATGGAAAATCCGGCGAGGTTTTTCGTCTCAGATGAGGTTTCCGTCGCTGGTGCAGGCGGTGGTTGGTGGCGGGCCAAGTGGCGGCGCGTGGGCTAGAGGTAGGGCCAAGTCGCGGCAGCGCGACGCGTCGACACGAGGCACCACCGGAGTGGAGGGGAGGCGAGACGAGACGAGGAAGGGATTGGGCTGCAAGAATTTGATCAAAACCGAGGGTCGTTGCGCAAATGTGCAAAGTGCATAGTAGCCATACGGAAGAATTAACAGACTTATGCGGTAAATGCATTATGCATGTTGCAAAGTTTGGGATTTGCATCGGGGCTCATTCAGTACAGGTTCAAATTCTGTTGTCACTGAGGATTTGAGGGGTACGTCCTTAATTCTGCACGCTCCACTTCTGCCAAAGAGCGGCTTCCCCACTTCAAGTTTTTTTTTTACTGTACAGTGTGCACCACTCCGAACTATTCTTGCCCTGGACAAAAAAACTAATCCGATTCGCGTAGTTCCACCTGTTGTTTTCATGCATGGTCCTACATGTTCTCTAATCTTAAAGAATCTATTGATTTTCGTTGAACAAGTTCTAATATTACATGAGGGTTGAGCAAAATTAATTGGTCTAGGTTGGGACGCAATTCAAAGCAAGCATATTAGAAGGAAAATTTTTTTTAACACGTACCCAAACTGTTTTGTATCGTAGGGTATGTTTAGTTTATAGCCATAGGTGGCCTTGCCAATTTATTGGCATGACTATCTCATGGCATGACCAAATCTTGCCAATTTATGTAGTGTTTGGTTGGTAGCCAATGGATTTTGGCTAATGAAAAATAAAAAAATTTAAAAAATTAAGAAAAACAGAAAAGTATTTAAAATGGGTTGATTAGGATTTTAGATGAATTATGAAATTTGTTTCTTGCAATTTGGCCTTTAAATGAAAAAGATATAAAAATGTGAAAATCAAATTCGAAAAAAAAGAAACAGATTTAGCAATTGCTAGCTAGCAGTCGTTGAAGCTGTGGGCCCTACACATGGATGTGTGTTTGCTCGGCCAATCAGAGTGCCATGCAGTATGGTCCCACCACCTTTTTCCTGGTTGCAGCGCGCCAACACATTGGCGAATAAATCTCGCGCCCGCGCCATCTCCTGCTTCATAGTACAAAAAATTTGGCTTGCCAAAATTTCACGTTTTAGGCTAGCTCTTAACTCTTGGGGTTAATAGGTCACTTGTAGGTCATCCGGTCATTTAAGGGGGCATTTCATCATATGACACTATTTAAAATTCGTATTTCATCGTATGACATTTTGACCCACTGTTATAGACTCAAATGGTCCCATATGTCATAGACACATTTTTTGAGACATACGAATTGAGTGTCATTTTGTAAATTTTTTCTAATTTAAGAGGTGTTTGGTTGAGTGGATTTGGCCTCACGAGGCTCAGCCGACGCAGGATGTTGGTGTTTGATTGGTTTGATGCACTGTTGCAGCAGGCTCAAGTTGTGCAATTTCACTGTTGCAGGCTTGCAGCCGGGCTCGGTTGGTAGTAGAAATCCGAATTTTTTTTTATATTTATTTTTTTTCGGAAATAAATAAATGATATTTAATTTTTAAAAAATAAATAAATAGACTCCCGTCGCCAGCCCGTTGGGCGAGAAGGTTGGGCCGGTTTAAATCGCCCGTTGGTCGGGTGAGATTTTAAAAATCCGCCTGACAGACGGGCGGGCATTGCTTGGGCCTGGGGAGAGGCAAATACCGCCCGCTTGTCGGGCGGGCTTTGATCCAACTCCTGTGGCGCAAAAAAACGCCCTCCCGTTGGGTTATAATTATAGTCCGCCCGTCAATAGGGTAGGATTCTGGAATTTTTTCCAATTTTCAAATTTTTTTCCAATTTTTAAAAAACATAAATTATGTGATTTCAGAATAAAATAAGTAATGTATCATAAAATAAAACTAAATAAATAGAGTCCCGGCATCGTTTGAAAATGTAAGTCATAATAAATATTTTTTTTACCAAAAAAAAATTGCAAATATGGAAATACCCATGATTTTAGAGCAACTGCAAAAATGCCCTACTCATGGCAAGACCACATCACAAGAAGGCAATGCCATGTACTGCATCACAAGAAAGCCGATGTCGCCACCACACAATGGCATTGCCTATATTATATATGTATGTATATGTGTATATTATATTATAGTATTATGTAATATGTTATCAATATATAATAGTTATTACACATATTATATGAACTAAATATGATCAAGATATATGACACGCTATTTGGTCTATTTAATCTTTAAAAAATGGAAAAATTGCATAAGTTTCAAAGAGAGTGTTTTATACTAATAATTATTTGGAAAATTAAATAAATAGCTAGAGGAATAAAGCGGCCTCACGAGGGAAATTTTATTATCACGGTTACAACAAAGTTCTCTATCGAGTACAACAGGGATATTTCCCTTGCCAAGAGCATCAGTCCGGCCTCCTTTGCACGACGTGCCTCTCTCGCTTTCTCTCTCTCGGCCTCTCGGGCCTCGACGCTGACTGACGTTCGGCGTCCTCTTGTCGCTCCTCAGGTACTCCTCCTGCGAACACTTGCGCTTCTCCTCTTGTTCCTCCTCATACTGGCGCTGCCTGAACCACTGCCTCTTCCAACGGACCTCACGCTCGATGTGTTTCTTGTGTGCCTCGGATTGCTCCGTGTCTAGCCACTACCAGAAATCGCATAGAGGTAGGGGAGACTATTTGGTCAACATAAGTTAGTACAGAGATCATGTACCATGTAGGTAGATATAATCATGCAGGATAGGGTGAGCAAGTACCTTTGGACGCTCGCCAAAGACAACCTTGGGTGGATCGTACTCGTAGTTTGCACACATGAAGAACCTCCTTCCGTAAGTATATGAGAAATCTTCGTCGGATTGAACAAACTTGCAAAGGTCACCGCAGAAGCACATTAGAACATTGACCCCTTCAGGCACGGTGGTGTTAAACTTGCTTCGCGGACGGGGCTTAGAGCCGGAGGCTGCCATTACTCGTTACAACTAGATTTGTGCAGTGTATGGGCCGGAGTACTATGTGAGATGGACAGGAAACTTGGAGCGCAGAGGACTCGGAGGCAGGAGGGGAATAAATAGCCAAGTCTGCTTGGTGCATGGACCGAGTTCATGCTGCTGCTGCATTTGATGTGACTAGACGGTGTCAGGCGGGACTGTTGGTCAGCAGTGCCCCGCAATTATTGATATGACCGGTGTCCGGCGGGTACTGCCCGTCTACGAAGTGATGACCGTCCTGGATCTGACTATTGAAGGATGCAGCTGCAGGTGATGTGACAGACGCCGCAAGAGGTCTTGTTGGTCGGCGATGCGGTGATTATTGATGGATCTTTGCTGCAGCGATGTGACCGGACGCTGAAAAGAGAGTACTTGTTCGTCCGATGGCATGCAATGTTAGCACTGAAATTAAAACAAGTGGCTAAAGCGTTACGACCCGCCTTTGAAGGCGGTAATTCCGGACAGCACTCATTTCTAGGCAGCTAGCACTCAGGCCACCGCACTACTCCACCTTGTTATGTTCGGCGCACTGCTCCACCGACGGAATGAACGACGGAGATTCTGCCATGTCAACGTGAACAATTCATTAATGATAATTAGGAGCTAATTTAATCAGGTGCTGATAATGACGACGTAACGCCCTATATAGAGAGGAAGGCGGCAGCACCGCTCTTTGCCTCTGGTCCCCTCATTCACTTCGACACCTGCGCCGTCCATGGTGACCACTCTTGCATGTCATCGCACCCTGTATGCCATGCTAGTTTTCGAAATAAAAAATAGTACGTACCTATTTGTCTAATCCCCTAAAGACCTTAAGTTCAGGTCATGCAGTTAGACCCCATTCATCCTTCACGGCTTACACGTCACATTTTGAGTGTAATGTAACCCGTAACATCGCAAAACTCGCGATATTAGGATCATATTACAAACAAAAGCGACAAGCCGTGAAGGATGAATGGGTCTAAACAGAACATTCGCTGAATAACCACAGAGTTGAAAAAGCTAGCATGACATTGCTTCATATCCCTGCTGAGTGCTGCTGCTCCATTTGATGGAAATAATATGTGAGATAGAGAGGAAACTTGGAGCGCAGATGACTCGGAGGCGGAGGAAAATAAATAAACAAGTCCGCTCGGTGCATGGACCGAGTTCATCTTCTTGCCATCGCTGCATTTGATGTGACCGGCGGTGTCGGCGGATCTGTTGGTCGTGATGACCCGCAATTATTGATGTGGCGGTGTCCGGCGGTATTGTTGGTCGGCGATGACCAGCAATTATTGATGTGGCGGTGTCGGCGGTTCTTGTTGGTCGTGATGACCCGCAATTATTGATGTGACGGTGTCCGCGGAATGCTGTTCGTCAGCGATCCCCACAATTATTGATGTGGCGGTGTCCGCGGTATCTTGTTGGTCAGCGTGCCGCAATTATTGATGTGACGGTGTCCGCGGTATTGTTGGTCGCGGTGCCGCAATTATTGATGTGACGGTGTCCGGCGGGTACTGTTGGTGAGCAGTGCCGCGCATTTAGTGATGTGACCGGGCATGTACTGTTAGCAGTCAGTGGCATCCAGTACCGACAAAATGTGGCTGAGACAGATGTAGGGCACTGGTAGCATGTGTTTAATCATTAACCGATGTTAGTAAGTATAATGAACAACTTATTAATCCAATTCGTTAAGTACACCTCATGCTATATAATGCGAGGCAGAGTTGGCGTCCCTCTCACTCCTACCCTCACTCTCACTCTGACTCTGTGTGTGTATACTCCCTACTAGGGTTGGCTTCGTAGGAGGGGAGGCAAGTAGAGGTAGACATACCACATTGCACATATGGCTTCACGAGCCACACCGAACGGTTGGATCCGACAAGCCTGGTGGACGTCAAATGGTCCTGGATCGCAAGCCCGTGTACCAAGCGACGACCTGCCTATTCGGACAAGAGCTAGCTATAACACAGAGCCAACAATGATAAGAGATCCAAACTTCTACAGGGGATGGCCACGTTGTGCGCACGGAGTGGACACAGTTGTACAAACTTTTGACCAGGTTGTCGAAGGATGGGTGGCCGCGTTTCTACTGCAAGGCGTGATTATTGTGAGTAACCAGCCCGACAACAGCCAAGTGTTTAATACATTTTTCTTATTTCTAAATGTAGACCGATGACTGCGACTTCACCAAATGGATGGACGATCCCTTCCCAATGGCCGCGTTCAGTTACATCGAACATCTTTAGGCAAGAATCTCCCGGCTTGAGGAGCGAGTTACATTTGCTACTCGCATGTACAACGTTTATACCCGTGTGGAACCGTTCCGTGGATGGCAGTAAACCTAGCGTCCCTACTACAATAGGGGTTTATTTCAAGTCATTTGCATCAAGATTCGGTCTACGTGGATTATTACCATGTAATGCGTTTCATATTGTCAATGTCACCGGAGCACCATCTTCATCTCATTTATATCGTGCGTACTATAATCTCAAAGCCTTGAGATACAGTAGGCTACTTATTGGCGTACAAGATAAAGAAGAATAAAACATGAAGTGGCTAATTCGGCCAGCCAGGCCGCATTCGAAAGCGGTAATGCCGGGTAGCCCTCATACGTGTATGGCCACCTAAGGGTTTGTGTAGGGTGACGGGGCCCACCGGTAGCGTGCACATAACTTCTCAGGCCACACTTGGCACTCAGCGGGGCCAGAAAATACGAAAAATATCACGAGCGATAGATGACATAAATAAAAAAAGTTATAAAGCTAAAAATGACAAATGGTGAAAATATTCATACAACTACTGAATATATACATCAGAAGGTACAAACAAACATGCAAAGAACAGAAACTACTGTCGTCCCCGCTTGGGCTTCACCCCGCGGACTGATCCCTCGGGCTGTGCCTTGCGGGCACGCCCCAGCTGTGCGCTAGGGAAGGTGAAGCGGTCCGGCGGGTGAACGTCCCGGTGAGGACGAGCCTGTGGTGCAGGCGTCGCCAAGTCAGCCTGTGACGGCTGTGTCGCTGCAGGAGGCGCCCCTGACAACTGGGAGCCCCCAACCTCGTCGTCTTGGGACGGCAATCTTGGTCCACGTCAAGGTCGTCGAAGCCTCAGTCGCCCCTGACCGACCGACGGACTGTGCCACTCTGTGATGATAGGACCTAATCCATGCAATGTCCACATTACTAAACGACAATTATAAATACATGAAATTGAAGTCTTTGTTCTAGAAAAATAACTTCTTTTTGTAACAGAGGGCACGGTGCACTCGTGGTGTGGTTTGTGACCTCGTGGTGGTGCCACTCGAAGCACCGTAGGGTGGTGGGCCGGGCGGTGATGCAGACGACGCGCGGCAGAGGAAGACGTCCCGACCTCGGCGAACTGCTGCCTCCACGCTCCCTGGGGCGGCCACTGCGAGGACGGCCGAAGGCCTCCTGGCGGTACCCTCAAGGAGGACAGTGGTGGCCCTCGAGCCGGCGTGCGTTACCGCCTCGCCAAACCGCGCTGCGTCGTCGCTCCGTACAATCCTACATATTAAGGTAGTGTCACATTATAAATTTTAATGAAGGTAGGGTGGAGAAGGGCAATAAAGTTCATACCCCTCGGTGTAGGCTGTAGGGCGTCCGGAAGGCTGCAGCACGTGAGGCGTATAGCTCGCGTTGTCTTCTCGTAGAGCCTCTGGAAGGTCGCGAGTATCTCTCCTCGATCATCTGAATGCCGTCTTGCATCGCTCGGCAACCCGGCGTGCATCGGCGTTGCACTCACGAAGAATGTCGATCGTATATAGGCCCATAGCAATCAAGCGGTGCATCGATAAAAATAGAAATTGAAAAGCGGGGTAAAGATCTCAGCGCTTTGGTAGGCTACTGCTTGTGGTGCGGTAGTGCGTGTCGATGGCTCGCGCGGCGTGGGCGATCTCGGTGGAAGGGTGTGACCCACCGCGCCCTCGAGACACCTGCTGTACCACCGTACGTACGCCGGATACGACGTGGCGTCGTATGGCCGGTCCTCCTCGACCCGCTCATCTAGAGCGTCCTCCCATTGTGCTACCCAAGGCTCCATCACAGGAGCTCACAGATAGCCAGCGGTGTGGCCACGTCTAGTGGATCTGCAGCAAACATCGTGTATGACACTTATAAGGCGGATGATCGAAATGCAAATTAGAGCTTAATGGAAAAGATCGTACTGGTGAGCCTGACGCGGGACGGTGTGGACAACTGGTACAGGGAACTCCTGGTGGAGGCCGAACTGCCGCATCACCCGCTGCGGTGAGTACTCCTCAACGAAAATGTCGAAGAGCAGCGGTCGGGTAAGAAGCCAAGATACAACTCGCCCCGATCATAAGCGACGACAACCCGTGAGGGGCGCGAGCAAGCACTCGGTCCTGACTGTAGGGTGTCCGAACGACATCTCCCTCCTGTACCTCGTCCAACTGCCTCACGTACTCTAGGTAGTCCTTGTGCGCCTGAACGTAGGCCCACGTAGGCTGCAAAAGGAGAAAACAACTGTAGTTAGTCCTATGTTACGTACATAATGCATAAATAATGATTTAACATTACGTACCCTCCGGCGAAACCAAAGGAAGCCCATGGTGGGCCTATCCTCTGGTGTGTCGTGGTAGTACGCCGCCTCGTAAGGACTGTGATCTATGAGTGGACGCCCAATGGCGATCTGCTCATACGACCACAGCTGTAGCAGAAGGGGGCAGCCACCGAGGATCGGCTGTGCATCCGTCTTCAGGACGGTGTCGCACAAACCTCTGTACGTCCCCGCAAGGACAGCTGAAGCCCAACTGTACTGGGGGACCTCGTAGGGGACGGCGTCGGCGATCTCCCTGGCGTACCCGAGGAGGTGCTTGTCGACGCAATGGCCGTCCGTACTGGTGAACATCACCCAGCCGAACAGCCAAAGCGGGTAGGCCTCAAGGTGTCGGGACACAGTAGCCTCATCGGCCTGAGGGTGGATGTGCTCCGCCTGTCAATATTTGCAAGTACCAATGTTAGCACGTAATTTAAGAAGGACAAGTCTACTCGTTAGTTCTTACCGTGAACTGCAGAAGCCACCTCTTCGGTGGACCACGTGTCTCCGCCTGAGGGAAAGGCCGGTACACTCCTGCGCCTGGTGCACGGACTACCCCGGCAAACCGCCCTAGCAGGTCCACACGCCAGGCGGGTGAGACGTCCACCGCCACGACCGGTGCACCGGCGCACGGAAGCCCGGAAGGAGCGAGGCGTCTGGAGAGTCGGCGCCATCTCCCCGCACGGGAGGTGAAAAGTGTGTGTCTCGGGCCTCCATCGGTCGACAAGTGCTGCAAGGAGGGACCTGTCAAAACCGAAACGCCTCTGACGATCTGCCGGGGGCGGGTCTCCAACGAACGCCTGGGCCGTAGCCTCGAGCATCCGACACAGCGGGAGGAGGCCAGAGAGGCGCAGCCTGCAGAAAATGAAACATTCAGTACGTAAGTAAAGCTAAATTAAAAAAAACGAAAGTAAGGAAGGTTCGCCTTATACAATGTACCTATCAACCCAACGTGCGTCCAGAGTGAGCAACTCGGCAGGTGTCCTAGTCCGAAAGACACCTAGCAACCTGCCCTCTACTGCACTGAGGTAGGCCCGATGCCTACGGTCAAGGGAGGGGTCGAGCAGGCCCTCTGTTCTTCTTCTGCCGCTGTGGCGCCGACTCGGATGGCCCATCTAAATCGGCCATCGCCACGTCACTACGTGAGAAATGCAAGTATAGGTTATTTATTTCGATTGAAGCAGTACTAATTCATAAAGAAAAATACGTATGTACAAATAGAAATGTCATCAACAGACACTACATATCATGCAAACATAACATATTACATAAACATAAATAAGTCATCATATTACATTGCCACCAGTAAGTCAGCATATTACATTGACGCGAATATTACAAATCTAAATTACACATATCAAGTAGTTCGATTAAGGTTTCATAGATACATTTTCAACCGAACGGTCGTCGTCCATCCACCCCCGACCCGGACGGCCCAGCATCCAAATCGTAGGACCCAAATGCACTAGGCTTATCACGGTTCACATAAGTGTGACCGTCCTCATTACTTTTCTTGCATCTCTTCTCAACGCTTCCGACCTCCGATCGATCCATGTCGTTCGAATGCGACGGTGTCGGCGACGACCAAGATCACACTTCAGCAATTCCCTAGCCGATGCGTGGATTTGTGTTCGACCAGTGGATCAATAAATGTACCGAAAATTGCATACCCATATATCTCTACATGCCATGTATTTCGGATTGTTTCCTTCCTGAAATATTCGGACACAAATGGAAAAGTAGGGTGATTTGTCATTGAAGCTGCCGCAAGTACATGAGAGCATGGCTTGTGAAGAAGCTTCGGCTTGCGGCATGAGCATGTGCATGTATGATCACGCAGTATGCACTCCTGCGTAACCCGCTCACGTTTACCGCCACGACGCCCTCTATCCCTGCAGATTATGTGGTACCTGAGATGATCTGTCCCCATCGCCGTCGCGCAATGTCTTTCGGCCTTACCTATCTTGTCGGCCATATACTTTGTAATAGCAGCGGAGTATATCAGGCGACTGTCAGCCATAGCAGCAGACGCGGCACGATAACGATCCATGAAGTACTTGCATGTACCGTGAAGAATTTCCTCCACAATTGCAACCAGAGGCAATGCCCTCATCCCCCTCATGACCCAATTGTACACCTCTGCCAAATTTGTTGTCATTGCTCCGTATCTAGCCCCTTCAGTATCATATAGGAGAGCCCACTTCTCTTTTGGATCATCCTTAATCTAATCTGAGAAGCATCTCACGGCTGAAGCTCGTGTGGCCCTGCCCCGCCTTGTCTCAGTAGTTCACGGCTACGCTGCGGTCATCTCATCAGTGTTTTCCATAATTTGTTGAATTTTCTTTGTTGATTCTGCTTGCACAACCTCTTGAATAGGTTCATGCGGTGTTTATTTTAAAGTGACTAAAAAATTTGCTCCTAAATGCCTCATGCACCACGCTTTGCATATCACTCCTTTGGGCACGCCCTCGGTTGTCGGAGCCATTTGTAATCTCATCAATCGCACGCAGTAAGCCTGCATGTCTATCATGAATGACACAGACATTTGGTCTTCCTATTACAACAGCATGTTTCACATGCTCTAGGAACCGATACCACTATCTGTATTCTCTCCTCCACAAATCTGAATGCCACCGTAAAATCGATTGTTGCCATCCACGGCAATTCTTGTCAATATTGCCCTTATACTTGCCAAAGTGAGAAAGGTTCCATCTACACATAGCACAGGTGGACAATATGTGAACGCTCTTATGCACGGACCCAATGCAAAGAATACCGTTCTGAGAACCCACTTGCGGTGTCGACGCGGAAGCAGATACTCCTTCATGTCATAATGCGTTCCAGATTTCTTCTACTAATCGTCTGCGAAGTTGGGACATATTTGCATACGATGCTTCATATGTCCCGAACCGCATTTCCAAAGCCTTCATTTTAGCTCTCGAGCGGTGGGATACTTTATGGTGTCTTTGGAATTGTTCCTCAATGGCCCGTATAATGGACCGAGGCTCATATCTTATGTTCTGAACAATTTATGAGTACATTACAACTGCAAGAAATGTTGATGTCAGATTTCTGTGCCTTTGTTGTGCATTTTCTAACTGATAGTCGTGCTCCTTTACAATTGAACACACCCAGTAATCTACCCACTTTCCTTTAAATGCATGTATACGCCACGGGCAACCAGGAACAACACACATCACATCGTAGACGCTTTTACTCGACTTCACTACCACGAACTCCTCCTCGAGATAAAGACCAATACTTCACGGCATCAATACAGCTTCCTTAGTCGGGTACATGGCTCCTGAGTCACCTCATTCTCATGGTAATCCCATGGTGTGTGCGTGCCTTCATGTATAGATAAATCTTGGAAGTTGTAAGTATTCCACTCTACAGGCACCGGTCGATCACTCAAACTTCTCTCATCGTCTGACGTATCTTCATCGAGGACTTCCTCATGCTCTGCATCCTCGCCGCCATTTCAGCAACTATTGACTCGATTCGTTCCCTTCATCGCCGCCGATCGCCTCTTCAATTGTTTCATTGCCTTCTTCTCCTATATCCGTCTCGCATGCGCTTCTCCCACGTCCTCTGTCACCTCCGTGTTCCCTACAACTTCCACCCCTCTTCCACTCCAAAGCACCACTAGTCTCCCTGGCTCTTCCACCTCGCATGTTGCTTGTACTTACCGCACTAAGAGAACTAGAGGAAGGCACCGTTCGATTGCAATCTCAACGAAGCGTCTCCAATTCCGAGTACTCGATATAGGTATCAACTCCCAAAAAAAACCTTCAGCAGCACGGCTCACCAATGCTTGAACTGTCATGACATGTTCTTCTTCGTTGAGTTGAAACGTCCGTGATAACCAATGTTGTAGCCCCCTAAATGACCTTTCGGTGGGTCTTGATATCCCTAATGTACATGATTGGAACATTGATAAATCTATCCCGTAAGGACCTTGCACAATCTCTCCTTCCCCATAATGGATCTGAAAATTGATCTTGTTTGTCATTTACCCTGCCCAATAAATTTCGCACATTGATTATTATACGTCAATCTCATTTTTCTACATCTATTTTTTAACAATATTACTACAGCCAAAATGTCAGCCAACATCTTGTTCATTATCTCTACAAATAAAATACTCTTCAACATCTAATAAATTAGTAAAGTACTATACTATTTTCAATATAAACACTATATATTACCCTTCTATTCCTTTCTAAACCCTAACCCTACCATGTTCGACACATACCACATAATCGTACAATTTATTGACTATACTATTTCAATCTAAACTTTAAATATTACCGTCCCATTTGTAATAAATACCCTAATCCTAGCCTAAATATTACACGGCTATTCTTAGCCTAACCCTAACCTAGAATAAATATTACCGTGCTATTTCTAGCCTAAACCCTAATCCTAGCCTACAAATTACGCGACTATATTTAGCCTAAACCCTATCCTAAATATTACCCTCTCTATATATAATGTAACATACACTAAATTCATATCACTATCCAACCAAGTTTTATCAAATAAATTTTATACTACATAAAAAAAATACGTGAAATCGATTTAATCGCTCCACGCCGCTTCTTCTCTCCAACTTCCTCTCTTGCTCTCGGTCTCCTCTCCTTCAAAATGGCAGTCTTGACGCATGCGCATGTGGCCTTAAAACCATAAATTTCGCTTGATTGGTAGGCGGGATTTCTGCCGTTCAAACATCGCCCAACGGGCGGGCGGATTTTTTTCGCTTCAAACTCGCCTTGGTTAGTGGCGGATTATTCGGCTTCCAAATCTCGCCTCCCGTCGGCGGTATTTGGCCCACCTGTGGACCGAGCGAGCAAAGCCCGCCCATCGATCGGGCGGATTTTAAAATCTCGCCCGACGGACGGGCGGTTTAAATTCGATTTTTTCGCCTAAGCGGGTGGCGACGGAGTCTATTTATTTATTTTTAAATTTGAATATCATTTATTTATTTTCGAAAAAATAAATATAAAAAAATTGTGAGAAATCATGGTTTCTCTTGTGTAGCAGTTCTGCGTGTAGTAGAGGCGGCCAACTGCCACCTAGTTGGACACGGTTTGGGCCTAGCTTGGTCTGGTTTGTTTTGGTCTTGGTTATTATGCGAACCGGGCCAACTGTGATAATGGGCTATGGTTTGAGACCAAGTTTGGTTCGAATATAGAACCGAACGAATCGGGTTGGTCTAGTTCATATTTGGCCCGGTTGGCCCAATTAGTACGGGTTGGCCTGGTTTTTTAAAAACTTTAAAATATTTTTAAAAATTTGAGAAATTCAAAAATAGCAATTAAAATTAATATGGAAATGATAAAAACCCTTGAAAGAAATATAATAATATATTTGAAATGAGAAGAATTACTTTATTATTATAGATTTTAAATAAATGTTAAGAACTTTATCATGAAACATATACAAATATTTAAAAAAATAAAAAAATCTATTTGCTACAATGAACCGATCCAAACGAACCGAACCCGGCCGGCCCGATTCGTATAGTAATGAATCAGGGCGCTACTATGCAAACCAAACAATGCCGACTTGACGGGCCAAGGGCTGTGCCCAATCACGGTTCGTTTCACCAAACTGTACATCCCCGATTCGTTTTATAACCAAACCGAACCGAGCCGTCTAGGTGAGCAGTAGCGGGCTACTCGGTTCGGCCTACTTGATTTGGCCCAAATGGCCAGCTCTAGCGTGCAGGCTCTTGACTTGTGAGGCGCAAGAGGTACGGCACACGCAAACCTCCACACGACCGGTGACCTCCACGAGACAGCGACCAAGAAGCGGCAAGAGTCTTGGGCACGGGAACGCGGTGGCGTTGACCACGGGCGATGTTGGCCGCCACTCGAGGAAGCCTCTGCAAGGTCAGCCGCCATGCTTGAGGTCGCGCTAGGGCTTAGGGCAGCGAGCACGGGGAGGCGCTCGATGGGGGAGCTCAGCCTGTCAGTGGCGCGACCATAGCTCCAAGGGCGCGGCCACAACGTCGGGTACCATAGCATCCATCCCTTTCTCTCCTCCCTTACTCCAGCTTAATTCTTTCATCCATGGAGGGCATGTCTGTGGTGCACGACGGAGCTTCGGGACGCACGATAGAGCTAGAGGACGCGAGCGCGGCCGACCTCGAGGCGGGCGAATTCGGTCGTGGAGGTGAGATGGCGGCGCCGAGGGCCTCAACCGTAGCGGGCGGCGCGTCCTAGGTGCGGCAGTGGCGTGCAAGCAGCGCGTCTAGTGAAGTGTCGGCGTGGGCGGCTTGTTGGGTGGGTCTTGGCATTGAGCTCAAGCGAGGAGTGGCGTAGGCGGCCGCGTCAAGTGCCACTATTGGCATGTGCTGGGCACGTTGAGCGCTATTGTTGGCATGTTTAGGGCACGGCCATGGCCACACCTCCAAGGTGTTCCAAGAAATGCCATTGTTTCAACTTAACACACATACTAACAACCAAACACATACCGAGCTAGGCTCAGGTGATGCAATTCAACCAAACACATGCTCTAATTGGGCTAAACCTGGCTCTCTCTAGCCTGGTTGACCTTGTACGAGTCCAGCTTGGCTTGGCCAGCAACTAAACAACCTATTAGCCCAACTGGCAACGCGTGTCAGCATGTGTGCATTGTGCCAGTTCTTGAGTAATTAAAGCCAGACAGCAAGGTGTTGCTACATTAGAGCATCCCTAGCAGCGTCTATAAATTCAAATCTTTATATTCCCTTCTCTAAATCACTATTCGTTCGATATATTTTTTTATCTTCTTTAGCAGGGTCTCTATCTTTAAAAATATATAGAGAAAGCAGAGAGAATCTTTAAATTTAGAAACTGATATAGAGACTCTGCTGCAGTGATATAAAAACCGGTCAATGCACGTTCGTCGTACCTCGGCTAAAAAAAATTTGCCAGCTGCCAAAAGGAGTAATGGACGTTTGACCACCTGGTTTGCTCACCGTCCTTTCATGCCGCGGCCAGTGTTCGATACCCTGGCGGCGCGGTGATTTTTTATGGCCCTATTTCTGTCGGCGGTTTGCTACAGTAGATTTTAATTTTTACAAAAATTTTAAATTTTTTTATGCTCATTACATTTTTCTGAAGACCTATAAATTTGCTACAGTAAAACCGCTGACCGCCAGAAACCGCTGAAAGAAACCGGGCTTATGTCTCGGGCTTTTCCCTCGGCGCGCGACGTGATCCAGCATCCCAAATTTGGAAAAAATTCCTTAAAACCACGAAGCTATAGTATATCGTCTTGGGTTTTTCCTCGGTGCGCGACCCGATCCAGCGTCCCAACTTTGAAAAAATCCCCCAAAATCATGAAACTATAACCCGATCCAGCGTCCCAAATTTGGGGAAATCCCAAAAACCACCAAACTATAAAATATGCCGTACATTCAACTTTTAAATTTTTCCCACTAATATTTAAATTTATTTATAAAAGTTTCTAACCATGAATCAATATAAAAAACTATGTGAAATTTTTTCATACCAATGCTTGGTTTCCATCCTCAGCAAGTTCCAAGAGAGAGAAGGGAGAAGGAGGCGAAGGAAACAAGCGGTGATGAAAGGTGGGAGGAGAAGGAAAGAGGTCAAATAGAAACCGGCGGTAGCAGGTCGTAAAATATGAGAAGAATGGAAAAGAATAAAAGATATAATGGATGGCTCAGATCTATTTGGTGGTCTTGATCTATAGGGGTAGGATAGTGTATTGTAGTACTGCCCAGGAGATTTCCGATAGCAACAGTGCAAATACACGCTGCACGCATATGTTGGCTTTCGCTGCAAGGCCCTATCGAGCCAGTGTTCTCACCGTGCTTGCAATGGCCTGGACTGATCGATGCGAGTTAGGTTGTAAGTTGGAACAAATATTAGCCACATGTACATAGTCTAGCTGAAGAAAATGAGCAAGAATCCAAAGAAGATTAATCATTTAAGTAGCATTCCGTTCCATCCCTTGTGAGACTAGATCAATATATGTATGCTGGTGAGCACAGTAATGTATATGCGATGAAGTTAGTGTATGAACATTGATTGGATTCAACGTTAAACCAATTTTTAGATTGACTAGAGGCTTAATTTGTGGGGGCTTGGAAGATCATTTCACTAATGGTGAAGAGTGGGTGTACGCTGAGAGTGCCATATGGTTCATGCCGAGGGCAAAAGAACTTACTTTGTCGTCTCCAGATTAAGAAGTTGGATTAGCATTAGGCTTGTAAGGTGTTAAGAAATATTGTTGAATATTATATCATATCCTCAGTCTTTTTTTTAAGAGATTATACGTACACTCACTCCTACTATCTGACAAGATGTGCACTTTCCAGCTTATCCATTCATGATTAACTTTGATTGGACTTGTACATTTGCTTTGTGTTAAGCCGGGAGTTGAGGATTTAATAGATTACTTTACGAGGACTCCTTATCCATGCATTGTCCAGACAAAGCACATGGAAAATTAACGTGACACTCGTCTAGCTGTTGGACCATAGAGGTGATCGATTACATACGGGCATAAATTATTTGACTATATTTGTGAATGTTTTAATTTTTGACGTTGTTTCTTGAAAATCTCGAAGTCACGGTATAAACATTTTTAAATTTGGCTTTGACTGATAATTTCGGCTTTTGGAAGTCACTTTTCAAATCTTTCCAATATCAGTACGTTTCAGCCGATAATAAGATTAAGTTCAACCCTAGATAACACCCTACATCCTTTAACCAACGCACCTATGGACCCAAATAGCTATGAGAAAACTACCAAGAAACCAGAGCAAGGCACCTGCATACAACGTGAAACCTAAAACAAATGCTCGAAAAAAGATTCACAAAAATCAAGGTCGGATTATCTGACTAGGATAGATTATTCGGATCCTTCTAAAAAAACAGCACATGCAGTCTGAATGAAAATGATCACATGATTGTGTGGTCCAAATGTTCTCATATTTGAAACAGAAGTTGACAAGGATGTCTATTGTCTAGAACCTAAACCATTCATAGCTCTTGATAAGCATCATAAAAAATCCAACCTTTCTCCATTGCAATAAAGTAAAGTCTGAACTATAGCCAAAAAAAAAACATAGACCAAGATCGTGATGGATTAATTTATGATCATCAAGATGGTTCTAGATGAGATTTTACACATCTTATGATCGATCCTCAATCACGACATATGGTCCATTAAAATACAAAGATCAAGATCTCAGAAAAATATCATAAATCAAGAATTGTTCTCAAGTGCAGGAACAAAAACCAAACAAGGATGTTCTAAATCATGAGAGGAAGAACGTGGAGTGATTAAAGATTAATGATTACATAGAAATTATTAGAGTTGCATCAACACAAATCCAATTCTAAACCGAAAGTAGGGCTATCTTTTTTGCTAAATATAATTTCTCCCCAAAAGCCTCAAAATATCTAATCCTAGCCAATATGCCTTGTTATGCTTGGAGGCAACACCCATCCATTCAAGTGGGTCTTTTCCACTTTCCTACATGGGTTTAACTGAATCCCAATAGCATACGGGTTTTTCACTCACTTAGCATGGTTCACAATGTGACGTTGGCAGATGATTCAAAACATATTAGAGACCAAACTTGATTTCCAAATTGATATTGCAAAACCTAAACCGCTTAGACCTCTGTATCAACATTGTGTGATTTCTCCAAAACCGTGATCCTCAGCTTGACTTGGCCTTCAAGTCCACTACGTGTTCACCTTCCCTTGGACCTCTTCCACTCATTCTTCTTCAAGCCATCTACACATTGTCAATCCATATAATTGCATGCCTAGATCATAGGGATATACCCTAGTGTCGGGACCCCAAATTGAGAATCTGGTGCCCCTCATGCATCATGCACTAGTTCAGGATCAATTCTAGTGAGCACAAACGACTTCATCAGTGAATATCAGATCCATATTACAAATAACTATGAAAGAAATAATTATTAATAAATATTAGAGTAGCGATTTTATGATCAAAGCTTACATTTAAATGTCTTGGAGGCTAAACTCTTCAATAAACTGTAGCGGCAAAGAAATATCTTCACATAGCCAATCCATGTGCCCACAGACAATCGACTGGGGTAGCGCAACCTAGCTAGTACTCGTCTTCAACGTCAAACTTCTCATTGATGTTAGTCATTCTCTCTGCAAAGTCTTGATACTGCCGGGGGGGAATAGGCGGTCCACAAACAAAGTTTACAGGTATGAGTATAGATAAATACTCAGAAATTCCACACAATGGAGTAATACAATTCTATCATTTATATGCAAGCTTAATATAAAGGATAGGTCACATGATTATTTTGCATAAACAACATTTAACAAAGACTTAATAATATAATAGATTAAAAAACAAGTAAGTAAATCATTTGATAATCATCATTCGATCCATAAGCAATGGTACATAGCCTAATCATAGCACAAAGCTCGATAACCTGCACCAGTAGTAACCACAGTGATAATCTACCATTTGCATTTTGAAAACACTATATCTTGCTTAATATAACCAAGCATTTGTTCATGACCGAAAACACAGCTATTCGAATAGTTTTTAAAACTCTGCAGAGGTTGCACATCTTTATCCATAATATACAACACATCTGACATCTGATCAGGACGGAAACACTTGTAGCCTAACAGTCACGAGACTAAATTTAAGCAAGTGGCCCTCCCGAAGACTACTGCACCACCTAGAGCCAAATATTTGGATCCCTGGGCTGCACATAGCTAGTACAGCAACATCGCTTGGATGATGGTCCTCATAATTAAGCAGCACACCTTCCCCAAAGAACCCTTATAAACAGTTCTTACCTAGTTTACCATGAGGTACCACAAGCTCACACTTAGTAACTTAACTGCTAGACTTAATTGAAGTCAAGCTTATGGTTTATACTGTATTTTGCCTGACATCCTTTTACAAGATTAAGTCCCTAGGGTAACTAAGGCAAGATTTTCTTCTAAATTTGCATCATAGCCCTGCAATAAATACTTCCACACATAGTACCACTTGTCTTAGTCAAAACAGCCATCCAGGTTGTTATCAATTTGCAACACATGCAATAATCACATAAGAGCAACACATGCTAAACCAATATGGAGTAATATATGTCTCCCTCACGTAAAAGCAACATATGCCTTTACTCTCAGTTCAATATCTCTCTTTAGTCAATATTAGTTAAACCAATCCCAGGTAATGTGAATGACTAAGCAAACTAATAACGACTACCATCCCACATAATATCATCACTATGCAACTAAAATGATGACACATTTAGGTTACAAAGGATAATTGGCCATATAATATTTCAAAGGATGGATACAATTCAAATTGCAATAACTAAATTCTCAATAAAGTAAATTAAATATAGCTCATTTTATTTGCAAATAGAATCAACATGATCAAGAACTGTGTGAGACTTGCCTTGCAGAGATATCTCATATACTTGGTCTGCTTCTTGATTCTTGTCATATGATACATATCCTTCGTCGATGATACGTAGTACGTTAATCCGTTGTGTGAATAAACAACGATGAACTAAATAACATCTAAACAACGACCAAAAAATCTGCAAGGTCAAATAAGACTTACTGAAAAATAATTCATAAATTTATATAATTTGGCTTAATGGAATTTATCTAAGTAAGAAGGCTATAGACAATAGGAGTTTGATAAATGAGATTAATCGACAAAGGACAAAATGGAGAATAAATAAGAGAATATTCCTTGATATGTGATTAATCAATAAACTAAGTAGAGAATAATAATGATCTGAAATAGAGGAATAGGACGTTCATGACACACGAGCTCTCATGTTATAAACTGGATGCAAGTGAATTAAAGTCACAGACGGATATTGGATTAAGGTTTCTATGTCTTATGGCATAGACGATTAATAGCAAAGAAGTGATTAACCCTATTAAATAGGATTAATAACATGGCAAAGTGCATAGGTTATATGATAAAGAAATAACCTATATTGTAAATCTACGACATTTTAGAATTAAGGACGATAGTATTATCGGAATGACACAACAATGTAACTATCCACGCCATAGAGAACTATCATAGCATATATGATTAACAACCATGTAACATCGGTATAGTTAAATTAACAATAACATAATGGAGGAATAATTAGTAGCAATGCTATCAATACTAGGTACAGTCTCTTGAACAGGAACTGTACAGTAACATTGGAAACAAAACGGCTAAGAATGGTTAGGATGCATACGAGAGTGGTAAGGCTTGCAAAGTACCAAAACGGAATGAAAACGACCATATGAACACAATAACGTGGTCAGATTTCTCAGAAAAGACCCACAGTGGCCGGTGGCACAGCAGGGACTTAGAGGGCACGGCTTAAATATTAGGTTATGACACGAAACCAAAGATCAATAAAAACAGTATGCCTTGGAGATAGAGCATGATAAGTGTATCTCTAGAAAAATTTGGTTGGGTGCAAAATATGAACAGAAGGTTCCAGAAACAGCCATGAAATCTTCTAGGGCAGCGATTTTGTATGAGCAGTATCTGCTAGCTCGGTCAATGAAAAATTATAAAATTTGACATGATGATAGATGAATGTATATAGCACAAAGTGACGCAAACAGAATTTCAAAATCTCACCATGGCAGTAAGGAACGTGATACCAAATCAGGTCGGCGGCAAGGGTACAATGACAACAACTTTCTGGCCAACCTGGATATGAAACATGGTGGGCACGGGGTAGAGGAAGATCATACGAATCTGTTTTTGAAAGTTTCACGGACAGATCATACTCGGAGAAGAAATGATCTACTAGGAAAGATGCAAAATTGGGAGAGATGGAACTCACTGCAGATTGATCTAGCGGCAGAACCCTTCGATAGAAAACTAGATGACGATGAGGAGATCAAAGTGACATGAACATATTTTGCATTGGATATCCAGAGAAGCGAGGAAAACACGACGAAGTGGTGGCAACGTGCCGAGTACGTACAGCGTGCGCGTTGACAGTTCTAGGGGCAGTCTAGGCAGCACGCAGCGGCTCTAGGCAGGGAGACGGCTAGGGTTGGGACAGGAGGTCGTGGGAAATCCGTTTTATAGGGTAGAGGAGTCTCACACGGTCACAGTTTGCAAACAAGGGAGGGGAGGCGCTTAGGTTATATATGGACAAAGGAGGATCGATCTATTAGGGGCTGTTTGGTTGCTTGCATGCACAGAGATTTTCATCTACAAATACATAATATTATTTTTTTTTCTTATGTTTGGTTGCCTGCATCTAATTTTGAGTCTGGTTCTCTAGATGCAAGATTCTCCATGCAGCGTGGCTCTAGAGATACGGAAAAAATGGGCGTATCTCTCGATACAGTGCATGGCAGCCTCGTGTTCTGCGCAAGAGGCCACTGTCAATCACAATAGCAAGCCATGCATGGCAGCCTCGTGTTCTACGCAAGTTTCCTTTTCTTTTTTGTTTATATCTTTTGATTAGCATCTCCGATTATTGAACCGATTTCAAAAATGGGTTTCTGACATTTTTTTCGAACAAAACTAGACCACACTTGCTATATAAATTTCAAAATACCTACCTACTAAACACTCAACTAAACACCGTCTCTGCATCTGTGCATCCCGTATCCCATTAGCCTGGCTGAATCGAACAGGCCAGGCTCGTGAGAGAAGGCAACCAAACAGCCCCTTAGATGATCGATGGATCAGCTGTATGCAGGGGGAGGCAAAGGGGCGGTTGGGCTTTGGCCCAAGGGAGGAAGGGCATGGGAGGAGGTGGGACAAAAAGCGGGCCGGCCCAGGTGGGAGAGAACAGGCCCAAAAGGAGAAGAGAAGTGGGTCGGCTGGAGGATTGGGCCCAAAACAATTTTCAGAATAATTTAATTTAATATTTTCATAAAATGCTAGAAAATCAAAATAGCTTAGGATGGGTTCTTTTCAGCTGATTTGTCTACTTATTTGTCACTTCGAGATTTTTTCGACTTACCCTACTTATCTCGTGTCTTATTTGACTTATCTCACTTTTTTTTATTACTTTTGAGTCTTTTTTTATCTCGTAGACGTGTCTATAAGCTCTCTAAACCCCAAAAGTGAAGGCCAACCGGCTCTCGAGGCTACCTCGAAAAAATCTCGAAGTGACGAGATCCAGGCAAATAAGTAGATAAGAAAAGCTGAAAAGAACTCACCCTTAGTTTAAATAGCAAATGGATCCCTAAAAATTCACAAAAATATCCGAAAATACTTTGGAACATAGAGAACACAAGAAAAATAGTTTTTCCAAATTTCATATTTATTTTGATTACATAAAATAATTTGGAATCTCCAATGGACAAAAAAAACAAACAAATTGATTTTAGAAATTACTAGCAAACTCTAGAAAATATTTTATAATAATATAAATACAAGATAAATAATTTTGGAAATCTTTTTTTACTTATATGATTTATTTGAAAATTCAAATAAATCCATTAATAGGAAACAGCTTTAAGAAAATCATTGAAAATATGAATAAAACCTTTAAGGTTAAAATAACTTTTGCAAAAATGAATTTTATTAGTTAGAGACCTTGACTTCGATAAAAATGGTTGTCAAGTTTTTAGAAAATCATACCAAACCTTTTATTAGAAATTGAAATTTAAAATAATTTATAAGAAATTTTCAAGTAGTTATTTTTACAAAAAGTTTTTGAAAGTCCAAAATTTTGGGATGTTACACCTAACTAACAGAACATGGCCGAACACACGTGTTTTAAATTCACTCAAATCTAGACCCGTTCATAAATTCCTTTGATTTTCTCGTACTCATGAACTATGCCATGCGCTGGGTGGAAATGAGCCAATGGGCCTTTCTCTTCCTCCCTCTCCCCCTCCCTCCTCCACTTCGGCCTACCTCTCGTCGTGAAACCCATTGCCAGCCAATAGGGCCTCAGTTCCGCCTTCCTCTCTCTCCCTCTCCCTCCCCTCCCTCCTTCACTACGGTCGGCCTCTCATGAATGACTCGGCCTGACCTAGCCATCGACTAACAAGGTCCGCTTTCGCGCACCACCACACCCCTGTGGTGCTGTTGTTGGGGATGACTAAGGTGGCGTTGGTTGGCAGTTGGAACGACACTGGTCACCAGGAGGGGAATGTCCGTTCGGGTGGAGAAGAGAAGGAAAAGAGAGAGGGAGGAGGAAGAAAGACTACGTGCGATAATTTGAATCAGAGGAGGGGCTTTTGTGAAGAAAAGAAAGGTATGTGGAATTATATGGCGTGGATCTTGGAGCACAATCAACGGCTTGGACAGTGAAGCAACTCCTGGTACAAGACTACAAGCGGGATCCATGCGCTCCTCGTGAACTTGCATGCCATGTGCAGCCCGGGCTTCCTGTGCATGCCTGGTAGGCGGATAGCGTGCCCAACTGCCCGTATCATTTCTTAGTTTTGGCTAGTCCGTACTCCGCAGTGCGCGCGCTAGCGAACGCCTAAATTAAGAAAGAAAGCGGGTAGCAGCCAACGCGCGCAAGATTTGGCGCCAAAAGGAAAGGAACCGCACGCACCGCCCGCCGCATGCGCTGGTCGCTGCCGGGGACGTGCGTCACGCAGGAGACCGCCGGTAGACCACGATGCCGACGAGGTGTGGGCCTTGGGGCAGCGGCCGCGGCGGCGGGGACCTGTCGTTTTCCTGCGGCAGCGACGACCGCTTCAGCGTCAACTGCGGCGTCCTCCCGTCCCTCGGCGCGCGCAGCACCAGCCGCCGGCTCCGGCTCCGGCGGTTCATCGTCTCCCCCTACGACCCGTCTTACCTGCTCTGGGAGCACTTCCTGGTGGCCCTCGTCGTCTACTCGGCGTGGGCGACCCCCTTCGAGTTCGGCTTCCTCCAGAACCCCCACGGCGCGCTCGCCGTCGCCGACAACATCGTCAACGCCTTCTTCGCCGTCGACATCGTGCTCACCTTCTTCGTCGCGTACGCCGACACGACGACCTACCTGCTCCAGGACGACCCCAAGAAGATCGCCTGGCGCTACACCACCAGCTGGCTCGCCCTCGACGTCGCCTCCACCATCCCCACCGAGCTCTCCCGGCGGATCCTCCCCTCCGACCTCAGGTCCTACGGCTTCTTCGGCATGCTCCGCCTCTGGCGCCTCCGGCGAGTCGGCGCCCTCTTTGCCCAGTACGTCACTCGCTCATCGTTCCTGAACTCCATCTACAGAATCAGTGAGCACCCTGCTCCATCTTTCACCTGATCCATTCCATTCCCAGACTGGAGAAGGATAGGAAGGTTAGCTACTTCTGGATCCGATGCTCGAAGCTCATCTGCGTAAGTGGCTTCAAACATCAAATCGATTACTCATCGATTAACTTTCAATTTCTGATCATCATCTCGTTCTGAATTAAGGTGACCCTCTTCGCGGTGCACTGTGCGGGCTGCTTCTACTACCTCCTCGCCGACCGGTACCCGGACCCGACGGACACCTGGATCAGCGCCTCCATGCCGAACTTCCACCGGGAGAGCCTGTGGAAACGCTACATCGCGTCGACGTACTGGTCGATCACGACGCTCACCACCGTCGGCTACGGGGACATGCACGCCGAGAACGCGAGGGAGATGGTGTTCAGCACCTTCTACATGCTCTTCAACCTCGGGCTCACCGCCTACCTCATCGGCAACATGACCAACCTCGTCGTCCATGGAACCAGCCGCACAAGAAAATACGTGAGTGATCACTGATCAGATCAATGCATGCATCTGAACATCTGAACATGTCTCACTGTCTCAAGATGCCGTGTACTGGTTGAAGAGGGACACGCTGCAAGCGGCGACGAGCTTCGCGCTGCGGCACCAGCTGCCGGCGCGGCTGCAGGATCAGATGATCTCGCATCTCAGCCTCAAGTTCAGGACAGATTCAGAGGGGCTCCAGCAGCAGGAGACGCTGGACGCGCTGCCCAAGGCCATCAGGTCCAGCATCTCGCACCACCTCTTCTTCAGTCTTGTGCAGAACGTCTACCTCTTTCAGGGGGTCTCCAATGACCTCATCTTTCAGCTGGTAACTAAGATGATCATGATACAAAAAAAAAAAATTCATGCTTGCTTGAGGATTTATTTGCATAGTTGCATTCTCTCTGATGTGCAATTACTATCTGCCTGTGAAGGTTTCTGAGATGAACGCCGAGTACTTTGCGCCGCGGGAGGACGTCGTGCTACAGAACGAAGCGCCGACAGATTTCTACATTATAGTCACTGGTAGTGTGGTAAAAACACACTCTGTTCATGGTTCTCTAGCCCTTAATCACCTCTGTCCTTTCCATGATTGGCCCCAATCCAATTTGTGATTAACAATGCATCATCCTAATGGAGTCAAAATTTGACCAAGAGGCTGTTTGCTGATGCAAGTGATGTATTTGCAGGAGTTGATAGAGCTCCAGAATAGTGCAGAGCAGGCAAGCCCTATGTTTGTTCCACATATAGTTCATACAAAATTTCATCAGATGAGAGCACGAACAATGCATCAAGCTCTCGTTTTACCAAAGTATGCACCATCTGTCGTGCAATCGTGCAGCTCGCTGGGATGGCGAACGCAGGAGACGTCGTCGGCGAGATCGGGGTCCTGTGCTACAGGCCTCAGCTCTTCACAGCCAGAACAAGATCGCTCTGCCAGCTCCTGCGCCTGGACAGGGCCTCTTTCCTCAGGATTATTCAGTCCAATCTCGGAGATGGAACCATTGTCATGAACAACCTCATTCAGGTCGATTCACCGACGTCGGAAAACGACCAAATCTGATCTTTGCAAGCTGATTTTCTTCTGATCACGATCATGCAGTACCTTAAGGAGAAGAAAGACAGCAACGTGATCACCGGCGTGACGAAGGAGATCGAACAGATGCTAGCTCGAGGCCAGCTGAACCTCCCCATGACAGTCTGCTTCGCCGCGTCCAGAGGAGACGACATGCTGCTGCACCAGCTCCTCAAGCGTGGCCTCGACCCAAAAGAATTGGACACCTATGGCCACACAGCTCTGGTACACTCATTCACTCAGCTCATCTTCTTCACCAGCTGATGCAATCTGTGCTGCTTAATCTACATGTTTGACAGAGTTAATTGTGTTCATGACTTAACAGCACATTGCTGCTTCCACTGGGAGTGAGCAGTGCGTCAGGCTTCTACTGGAGAACGGGGCCGATCCAAATGCCAGAGGTAGTTTGCTTTGCAGATGCAGATTGCAAGCTAGAATTTCTTGATTTCTTGTGTGATTCAGATTAATCACCATTTGATAGAGTTTTTCATGGCGTCTAATTTGCAATTTAGCATTGCTAAATCGATTAATGTGCAGACCCGGAAGGGAGGGTGCCATTGTGGGAGGCCTTACGCCGGCGGCACCGGTCCGCCGTGCAGCAGCTGGTGCAGGCTGGCGCGGATTTGTCCTCCGGTGATACGGCCTCCTATGCTCGCGTCGCCGTCGAGGAAGACGACGCCCCGCTGCTCGAGGAGATCATCCGGTACGGCGGAGATGTGACCGCGGCGTGCTGCAAGGACGGCGCCACTCCCCTGCACCGCGCCGTGCTCGACGGCAAGGTCCTGATGGTCAAGATCCTGCTCGAGCATGGCGCCGACGCGGACAGGGAGGACGGCAATGGCATGACGCCGAGGGCCATGGCCGACCGGCATGGCCACGGCGACATCCAGCTCCTGTTCGCGTCGCGCCACGAGGCGCAGAAGCCGCAGCCACGCACGTCGACGGAGGAGCGCAGAGCAGCAGCTGATCCACTGGCCACGAGGGTGAAGAGCGCGCTGCCGGCGAGGATCCCACACCGCGACAGCGTAGATACGTCGTCGGCGTCATCGTCGAAGCATGGCCGGTCTTCGTCCTCCTCCACGCGCAGCACCCACCAGCGGATGGCCAGCTTCC
Organism: Olyra latifolia; assembly: GCA_036346145.1. Taxonomy (NCBI): domain Eukaryota; kingdom Viridiplantae; phylum Streptophyta; class Magnoliopsida; order Poales; family Poaceae; genus Olyra; species Olyra latifolia. The sequence goes on from CM070529.1 coordinate 8,557,737, forward strand.
GCAACTCCCTCTTCGGGGTCATCTCCTCGTCCAACGCACACGGGCAAGACGGCGGCGGTGACGGGAGCCTTCTCTTCAGGGGCACCGGCGGCCTGAGCTGCCGCAACGAGAAGGAGGCCAGCTCGCTCGTCAGGGTGACCATCTCGTGCCCTGAGCAGAGCGGGAGCGAGAGGAGGCTCGTGTTCATGTCGGAGACGATGAGGCAGCTCCTTGAGCTGGGCAGGAGCAGGTTCGGGTTCACGCCGACGAGGGTGGTGACGAGCGACGGCGCGGAGGTCGACGATGTGAGGCTCGTCAGGGACGGCGACCACCTCCTCCTTGTCTCTGATCAGTGGGCGCCTGACGTCGTTAGCACGAGTAGGAATCAACAACAATAGAACATTAGTTGCAAGACTATAAGAGGATGAAATGTAGAAATACTCCATCACACAGAATAACATTAGCTTGGAGTAGGGAAAACAATTTCGCCAAAATTTCAACGGTTGTCGTCAATCAGCACTCGTATTGGTAAGGTTCTGTAAAAAGGTTTCAGTAAGAAGTTTGTTGTATTTTTTTTTTTGAAAAATTGACAAGGACTGTCAAGATTCATTAAGCGGTGAGGGAAAACAAATATTTACGGTGCTTGCACAGGAAGCTTGGGTACCTATGGCCAGTAGCCAAGGTTTACGAAAACAGAGCAAAGGAAAAACTAGCCAAGGTTATCTGCACCGAACGCCATTATCCAACAGGAGGTGTCATGCTTAATGCCTTGCAGAACCTCTAGAACCGAACGATACTCCATTCTGAAAATCCTTACATTAGCTCCTTCCAGACGTTCCAACAAGAGTTGAAAACAAGGCTATCAAACTGACGCCGTTGTGATTTGTGGACATTCTTTCTTATGGAAAGCCACCAGGCACCAAAAGTTTCGTCATGACTAGGGAGCCAGAGGTGGCTGGAGCCTTCCAGGCTGGTGAATATCCTCCTCCAAATGTACCCGGTGAAAGAACAGTGCGCCAATAGGTGGTTAGCAGTCTCCGAGAACATGCCGCATAGGAAACAAAGCCAAGAGTTTTGCCACCCTCTCCACCGCAAAACATCAGTGGTGAGTATTCTTCCTCGAAGTGCAGTCCAGATGAAGAATCTGCACTTAGCTTCTGCCCTGGCCCTCCATATCGCAGAGTGGTACACATCCCAGGTAGCACCTAGGAACTGCACCCTGTAAGCTGTCTTTGCACTGTAGTTCCCGTCGGCCATCCAACGCAATATCATACTATCCTGGCCTGGTTGAATATGGATGTCCTGAATCAGCGACCAGAGTTTGACATATTGATGAAACTCCTCTATGGTGGCAATATATGACAGGTCCTCTATCCACTTGTTAAGATGCAGGCCTTCACTCACCGTGATGATCCTGTTTTTTGATTTAAGGTAGCACAAAGGCGCTATTTGATTAGGAGCTTTCCCATGCAACCATTGGTCAGACCAGAATTTTGTTAGACGACCATCTGCTAGAACGACTGTAGTGCTAGCCCTGAAAAGATCCCAATCAGCTGTGGAAGCGGAGCATTGAAAGCGCCCCAAGGCCTGTCGCGGTGCTTCCATGAATACCACAACCATCTTTGTTTCAAAGCTCTTCCAAAGGTGGATAAGTCTTTCACCCCTAGCCCTCCAAACTCTTAAGGTCTGCAGACACACTTCCAATTAACTAGGGTTGCCCCTTTTCCTAATCTGTCAACCCCTTTCCAAAGGAAGTTGCGCCGAAGCGCGTCAATCCTCTTTATTGCCCATTTGCTAAAATCAAAGACTGATAGGTGGTACACGGCTATAGACGTAAGCACAGAGTTGATCAAGACCAAAGTTCCTGCCTTGGATAGTAGCCGTCCCTTCCATCCTGCCAAACGTTGACCAATCTTCTCGAATAACGGCATGAAATCTGCTTTTATTAATTTAGTGGGCCGAAGCGGCAACCCTAGATATTTGCAAGGGAAGTGCTTGAGCTGCATCGATAAGGGCGTCAGGAGCTCGAAAATTTTTTTTAACCTTTTTTAAATAATTATTTTAATATTAACCCTGGACAGAAACAAATTTTAAATCTAACCCTTTTGGCCGTGCCAACCCGCTTGGCGCAGCAAATAGCAGGTGGCGCGGCGAGGGGTGCCACGCTGGCGTCCGCCGCGTGGCATTCTTGGGTTGTCGCGCCCTTCTCGGCTTACCTAGCGAGCGGTCGGACTGCACTAGGCCCTGGATCGAAGAGGCTAGTGCAAGAGTTACACACTGGAATCATTTCATACATCGGTGTCCAAATATTACATAACAGCGATCATCCGATCGCATTAGTAGCAAACGGCATTTAAGCCTTAGTTCTGAGACCAAAGTTCATCAGAGTAGCGGAAATCTCCCAAAGGGCAACTTGCAAGTTCAAAAGAATAACAAAATCGCACCAGCAGCTGTGTAACCACACACGACTGGTGGAACGCACTAAACCCTATCTTAAGCAACTACTCCCGGTCGCATCGAGGATCTCCTTCCTCATGACAATCGTAGGCATCTTCCTCGACGGGCTCCTCCATGTCTAAAGATAGATATTTATGCGAGGTCGGTGTCATCCAAACACCGGCGAGCTAACACCCAACCCAATGCATTTAGTGATAGAGGTTTCAAAGGAAAATTTGGGTTTATTTATTTGCATGAAAGCCAGTTTGGAAATGAAAGCCTATAACTTAGCGGTTTAACCAAATTTCTGTCAAATTGATTATTTATCATATTTCCTTTTCAATGCACAACCAATCCCATGGCGCTTCAAGCACTCGCCAAACGTTCTCTTCCCACTCCCGCCATCATCTTCCGAGTGTGGCGACTCGTGCTAGGATCACATTCCCCAAAAGTACCCGGTCTCGCCCTAGCGAAATTGCCACCCACGCTAGACTCACGGCTCTCAGAAGAATGGACCTAGATCATCCTCGGATGACGACATGAAATTGTCTTCACCTCAAGCATGGCGGCAGCAGGCACGCCCGCAGTCGTAACTACCCTGAATCCCCACTACTTGCACTACCGCGCGATGGCGGCGCGTTGTGGTGTTAGGAACTATCTCCGCAGCAGATAGTCATGGACGCCTGCTGTGCATCCTCGATGCACCGTGGGGAATCTTGATTCAGCCCACCGATCCACTAAGGGCCTCACCCTTATGCACTTCCTTCGCTAACTCGCACCCTCCGTGTGAATCACACGATGTGGCGGAACCCTCCTTTGGGGGGCGCGACGGCATTACGCGGATCTCGCCCGCCCTCTTCCATGCACTACGATGTGGGCGATTAGCTTCTCAAATCACGAGCCTAGCTACTTCATCTCTTACCCAATGCTGACCCGATGCAGCATTGCAAAGACATCACAACCATACACACACCGGCATGCCAGCCCAATTTCAATTAACCATATTCAATGTGTGATCATGTCCGGTGAATGTCGGTTCACTGCTCCGAGGCAATTTTAAGCCTAAAATTAATAGTTGGACTGAGCAATGTCTAAGCAAGATTATAACCAAGACTTAGGAGTCTAAATCAGTTTATTTAAATTAACCAGCTACCAAGGGTGATCATCAAAGCAATCAATAGTAAACCAAATGACGATGATTAATTCAAGACAACATCATCATGGTAAATTGATAGCGTGTAAGTAAATGGCATGATATATCATGATTGAACAAATAGGCATAAGTACTTAAAAGGGCATGCGGTTTAATATCAGTAGAAACAAATACTTTAGAAATCAGGATTCAATATGATATTATTGGATGTTAACTCGCACTAGGGAAAGCGATACTCTCCTAGTAAAAGCAACACTATTAAGGATAGGTATTAACTCGCACTAGGGAAAATCGAGATTCTCCTAGTAAAAGCAAACTCCTTTGAGGGTAGATATTAACTCGCCTTGGGAATTGAAGTCCGGGTCTTGTGCGGAGTCCTCGAACTGTGTTTCTGGATCCTCTACGTCTAAACGGAGAATCAACAATTCATCATAAACACGATGCGGCGAAGAAGAGAATGATGCATGAAATGCAATCGAGGTCGCCAGATTCGCCATTTACGATTCCTATGTTTAACTATCTACATGAATCCATATATATATATATATCGAGAAAGTTCCATGATCCTTCTAAATAATGAATCATAGCGGAATGGCCGCGAAGTGCTTGTGAGATGATGCACATGATACATGTATATATATGTGTAATGAAATTTCTACCCTAATTAACCCAATAGGACAAAATATGGTTTTATCGTCTTTTAAAGTACTTTAAATAGTTAGAATATGTTAACATGATACATGTAGCTAGTTATTCATGTTTCCTAATTATACCAATATTGAGTTAACATGTAATTAGGAAACATATTATAGGTTATACTATATTCACCTAGGTCCAAAAAGTCATTTATCGGCATCCATGATTTTCTTATGTTTAACTTAATTGTTAATCTATTTTTAATACACAACATTCCATTTTTTCTTATTTTTATATGAATTAATACCTAAAATAAGCTTAATGGATTTAATCTAGGAACCGTGTTCGATTCTGTGTGTGGTACTATTTTTATTAAATCCAACACAAGCTCTAGTATTTACCCTAATTTTTCCGAATTTTTAATGATATCTACCTATTTTAAATAAATCGCTTTATTTCTTGTCTTTGTTTTATTTATAAAATCTGGGAAAAAAAAAGGTGAACAATATCGGGCCGCCCGCTAACTCATGGCCGAGCCAACCACGTCGAAGACGTGCCGAAGGCGTAACTCCAGTGAAAGTATTTGGGGTCATAGGGCGCCTCCATTATTACCTCGACATGTGGGACCGAGGCCCACATGTCGGCGACGAAGAAGCCGCTGGAGTTTTAAATCCATGAAGGCCGACTGTTGGGCCCACTGTCGGCGACCACACACGGTGAAGCCGCGACGGATCTTGGCGCAGATCGGACGGCTCGCCGTCATCGTCTTCCTTCACGGCCAAGACGGCCGAGGCTAGCCGACGGCCAGCCGAGCTAGGTGCACCGCTTGGGGCGTTCTTGGGTTCGGTGGAATCATGAGCTAACGCGCATCTAGGGGTGCCCTTGTCGAGGCGTAAACGGCCGGACGCGGCGGAGCCATGCCCGGCGCGGCGAACCTGCTACCGGCGGACATGAGTAAATGACCTAGGGTCGAGCTTATGGAAAAATAGCGCGCATGAGCTATGCGGGGTTAGTGGGTGCTACCGAGCAAAAAGGTGGTCGGGGCACGGTTGGATCGGCGCGCCCACGTGCGGGTCCGAGCAAGGAAGGCGGCGCGCTCAAGATGCTTTGGTGAAGACCGTGAAGCCTCAGGCCAAAAGAGGGAGCACGGTGTGAGGGAAGACAGCGGCTCACCGAGCAAGGGCTTGCCGCGAAGCTCACCAGAGATGATGATCGCGCGCCCCGAGCAGTCCAGAAAGCAAGGAAGGCGCGCTCAAGATCTTTGGGAAGACCGTGAAGCCTCGAGCCAAAAGAGGGAGCACGGTGTGAGGGAAGACAGCGGCTCACCGAGCAAGGGCTTGCCGCTGAAGCTCACCAGAGATGATGATCGGCGCGCCCCGAAAGCGGTCCGAGCAAGGAAGAACCGGCGGTCGGCGGTGGCGAGAAGCGTCCGACGAGCTCGGGATGACTCGGACCAATTCCTTCGGGCAGAGCTTCACGAGGTCATGGCGGCAAACGCGAGACAATGTGGAGACTAAGGAGGTCTGGTTTGGGCGGGCGACGTGAGAGTGAAAAGAGGGAGAAAACGGCCGATGTGGCGCGGTGGCATATAAGCTCGGTCCGAGCTCGGCTCTTGACCACGGTCGCGTGAAGATGTGAGACGGTCACAGAGGAGCTCTAGTGCTCATTGGCTAGCTGGGCGGTGGCTTGTTTGTGGCGAATGTCTCGAGCCGGGCGGCGAGATGGCTTGCTTTCGGCGGCATTGCCACCGAGACGCGGCGGTGGTGGGGGCATCGATGGCGCGACCAAGTCGGCCATTGGGCAAGGTGGGCGGTGCTCAGGAACTCCACGCGAAGCTCGCCGACAAGACGGCAAGTCGTCCATGGCGGCGAAAGTGCAGCGGCGGCGCGAAAGGGTCGCGCGTCGCGTCATGGTCGGAGGTGGGGTCCACAGGTCCAGCGACACACACAAGCCGCTAATTGAAGATCTTCCCAGAGATTCGGGCAGGGAGTGACGGTTGAGCCGGGGTGGAAGGTCGGCAAAGGTGGCGCCAAAGCGTTTACCAAATACCGCAAGGGCGTAAAGGAATAGGAAGTCGCCATGTGGGCCCTACCAGGTCAAATTGGTCAACACCGAGTCAAACTCTCTATTAGGGTTTAAACTAATCTATGGATTTTTCCCAGGATTTTTAGGGCAATATAACATATTTAGGCTTATGTGATTATGTGTATATATATATATATATATATATATATATATATATATATGTGTGTGTATGGATGTTTTATGAATATGAAAATATATTCCCAATTTAAGGTCCATTAGAATCTTATATTTCAACAATTTCTTAAATAGTGCTATAAATTATAAATTCTTATGCAAGGGTTTATTAATTAGCTATTTAGTGCTTTATTCAAACAAAAATCATCAATTTCAAATGGCTTCTAAAGTCTAGAAATGTGTGTTTGTCACATAGAAATTTTACGGGAAACGTCATAGCTTATGCAATGGTACGTATGTTTTCAAAATATTATCATAACTTTGGGTCATTACAAATCCTCCCCTAAAAACAAATCTCGACCTCGAGATTGATATTTCTATGAAGCTTAATAGGTAGGGGAATTCTTGACGATTTTCTCTTCGGTTCCCATGAAAGTCGTCCTCCGGATTGATTGCTCCATTGCACCTTGCAAAGTCGAATGGTCTTATTCTTGAGCTTCTTTTCCGAGTCTCTAATATTTGAATAGGCTTGACTTGATATCCCAAGTTGGGTTGTAGGGTGTCGCAGCGGTGAACTACTTCTCCTTCAGTTTTCTCAAACACTTTCGGAGTTGGGACACGTGAAACACGTTAGAACTTCTCCCAACTCCTTGGGAAGGTCAAGTTCGTAGTTTACCATACCCTTACGAGACAAGATCGATAAGGTCCCACAAACCTTGGGGCCAATTTTCCTTGACTTGAAATCTTCGTGTTCCTTTGAAGGGTGAGATCTTGAGATACACATAGTCTCCAACTTCAAAGATAGGTCCCTCCGACGATGGTCAAGATAACTCTTTTGTCGGGATTGGGCAGCAAGCAATTGCTTCCTAATCGCTTTTGACCTTTGCTTCGCTTCTTGCAGGAGTTCCTTCCAAATACCGCCCTTCTCCGCACTCGGACCAATAAAGAGGGTCCTACATTTTCTTCAGTATAGAGCTTCAAAAGGTGACATTTGCGATCGCTTTGATAATCTGTTGTTATAAGCAAATTCCATAAGGTAACCATTTTTCCCATTCTCTTTGGGAATTCCAAAGCACAAGCTCAAGCATGTCTTCTAGAGTTGAATAGTCCTTTCCGTTTGTCCGTCGGTTTGAGGGTGGTAGGTGTGCTAAATGACAATTTGGTGCCCGAGGCACTATGGAGTTCTTCCCAAAACTTTGAGGTAAACTGTGATCCACGATCGATATAATTCTCTTGGGAACTCCATGAAGGCTTACTATCCCAGGCGATGAATAGTTCGCTAGTTTGCTACCCTTGTGAGTGGTTTTGTAGGGATAAAATGAGCTACCTTGGTCAACCGGTCTACTATTACCCATATAGAGTCATGTCCACTTCGAGACCGGGAAGTCCTATAATAAAGTCCATGGTCACTTCATCCCACTTCCATTCTCAGGATTTTGATTGGTTGCATAACCTGTTTGGACGTTGGTGTTTCGCCTTCACCGAGCAAAGCAGGTATTACATTTGGCCACATATTACGCTACATCTCGTTTCATTGGGGCCACCGAAGATTGCCTTCAGATCTTGGTACATTTTTGTACATCCCGGTGCATGGAAAACGGTGACTCGTGTGCTTCTTTTAAGATTTCTTCCTTTAATTCCGGTCGTGAGGCACAAAGATCCTCTTCTCCATCCAAAGAATTCCTTGTTCGCCTTAACAATTTTGTTCAAACCCTATTCATCAGTCCTTCGAGCCTAAGGGTCTTGGGATGATCTTGTTGCTTATCTTTGATACGATCGATCGATCTGGTGAACCGTGATGTTGGCTAATTCTCCAGATTTTACGAGATTCGGGCATAACTTATTCAATTCCTCCGAAGAGCTTACGAGGAGGTATCTTCCGAGTATTCATGTCTTCTCTGGGATCACCATCGAAGTTGCTTTGGTTCTTTTCGCTAGAGCATCTCGCCACCACGTTGGCCTTGCTGTGGTGGTATAATATATTTAGGTTGTAATCTTTAATCAACTCTAACCACCTTCTTTGCCTCATATTGAGGTTGGCTTGGGTGAAAACGTATTTTAGGCTTTTGTGATCTGTAGATGTCACATTGTTTTCCCATCGTAAAATGTCTCCATAGCTTGAGTGCATGAACTACGGCAGCAAGTTCTAGGTCATGGGTTGGGTAATTGTCCTCGTGCTTGCAAGAATCGCCGTGATGCGACGCCACAACCTTGCCATCTTGCATCAATACACATCCTAATCCTTGTCGGGAAGCGCCACAAGATACTTCAAACTTCTTGGCGATATTAGGTGTGGCCAAAACAGAGTGGTGGTCAAGGGTTTTGAGCTTCGAAACCGAGTTCACAATCTTGGTCCATTCAAACTTCCTTTCCTTTTTCAATAGCTGAGTTAGTGGTCGGGAAATTTTTGAGAATCCTTCGATGAAACGCCGATAATATCTCGCTGCACCTAGAAAACTGCGAATTTCCTTTACAGTGGCAGGTGTTTTCCAATTCATGACCGTGTCTATCTTAGATGGGTCCACTTTAATTCCTTCAGCAGATATAATATGTCCCAAGAAACTGACATCACTAATCCAAAATTCACATTTGCTATATTTTGCATATAGCTTATGCTCTCTGAGTTTATCCAACACCGCCTCGTGTGCTTCTCATGCTCTTCGTCCGATTTGGAGTACACAAGGATGTCGTCAATGAAGACGACAACAAACTTGTCAAGGTATTCCATTAGGATTAAATTCATGAGGTTCATGAAATAGGCCGGTGCATTGGTTAACCCAAAGGACATGACCAAATATTCAAACAGGCCATACCTAGTGGTGAAGGCTGTTTTGGGTATATCATCCTTCCGCACCTTTACTTGATGGTATCCAGATCGAAGGTCGATCTTGGAAAAACGTGTAGCTCCTTGGAGTTGGTCAAACAGGTCATCGATCCTGGGCAGAGGATACTTATTTTTAATAGTGACGGCGTTCAACGCCCTATAGTCCACCACTAATCTTCGTCCACCATCCTTCTTATCCACAAACATGGCGGGGGATCCCCAAGCAGATGAGCTTGGCCGGATCAAACCCTTGCTTAATAAGTCGTCCAGTTGTTTCTTGAGTTCTTCTAATTCTTCCGAGTTCATCTTGAAATATGTTTTGTAGATTGGGGCTGTACCAGGTGTTAACTCTATAACAAACTCTACCTCTCGGTCAAAGCGGTAGTCCGTAAGTCATCAGGAATACGTCCAAATATTCTTGGACTACCTTTACCTTACTCGGGTTGTCTTCCTTGAGGTACCAGATGGCTCTACCCCATCTGTAGGGTTCATCTACCTTCCATACTCTTTCAAACACACCATCCTTTACAAGCCTGACTTCTCGCTTGGCGCAATCTAATACTCCCTTATAGAGTCTTAGCCAATCCATGCCGATTATGACATCAACTCCTAATCCGAGACATGACCATTAGGTCGAAATAGAATCCTACTCTTTCCTTCCTTATTTCTACCCATTTGCGGGACCTATAGGCCTTAAGTATCCCAACGGAGATCTAATGGTGAAGGGCTTATTAAGAGGAAAGGTTTGTAGTGGTGCTTATCTACGTATTCTTGTGAAATAAAGGAATGTGATGCACCGTAATCAAATAAAACTTGTACCGGGAGTCGTGAAGTCCAAACGCACTCCACAAGTACTCCTTCATCTTCTTGTGCCGCTTCGCATGATATTGTTGAGTCTCCCACGCCCCATACCTTGAGCTTGATTCTGCGTGGGCGACCTCGCCACGACCCCGCACAACATTCCCTTGAGGTTTTGCGCGATTCGACTAGGGCGGTTAGCGGATAGTGTCCAGTGGTGGCATAGGTAGCGCTTACTGTCATCCTATTTTGGGTGCTGGTGCATTGCGGGAGCGATTGGTGCTTGAGTACGAAAACCAGAGATTCCAAAGACCGCGCCCACCCTCATAGCATATCCTCGGTTGAACATGGAAGATTCTTGTCGGCTCTCTCGAGGAGGTTGAGGTTTGAATTGTCCCGACGGCTTGACCGGCGGCGAATCGACGTTCACCATCTTGCGCTTACGCCGAGATCCTCGCCCTTCAAGTCCCTTTCCAACACCAAGGCCTTGTTGACTAACCGGTGGAAGTTTTGATACTCCAAAATCCTAAGGCGGATTTGTACCGAAAATCCATCCCTTCTAGGAACCAATCTATCTTTTCGCTTCATTGTGGATGTCTTGGGGGCATATCTTGCAAGCTCATTGAACTTAGTAAGATATTGAAATTGTCATCGCCCCTTGAGAGAGTCTGCGGAACTCATACTTCTTCATCCCGGTGATTCCTATGGGTATGTGAAAATTTCAAAGCAAAGGACAAATTCTTCCCATGGAATGAATCCTTGGACTGGGGAACATAAAGCGGCACTTCAGCATTATCGGCTTCTTGAGCTTCGTCGGCATCTCCATCTTGAAAGAGTTCATTTTCTTCCATTTCTTCTTCATCCACACTGCCGGGTGGCGACATAATTATCCACCACACACTGCGGGTCCTACTAGCGGTGGGAGAATAGCGTACTTTCTCCATTTTCGGACATCCGATCAACTCTGTGTTCTTGGTCACAGGCGTAACCGGTCTTACGCTTCCATGGGATCGGTAGCTTGCGCGAAGGTAGGGGATTGGTTCGCATAAAGGCAAGATGTTTGGATCCTCATTTCGATTCTGTCTGCTCTTTGGTTGAGCAAAGACTTGACCCAACATCGTGCTTGATAAGCTAGGACACGGGCCATGGTTGGGTCTCTGCGGAGGAGGAGGTAGATTACCTCGGCCTCGATCATGCCACGACCTCTAGTCTGCGCAAGCACCACAGGCTTAGCCAGCTCCTTGGCCACGAAGCGGCACCATGCCTAGATCGCCCCTTGGCCACAGGCGGCTCCACGACCACGCACCATCTGCATGACGGTGATCCTTAACATTATAGCTAAATATGCATGCATGAGGCCAATATCAAAGAAATCGAATAAATGCGACCACTAAACGCTTGTCATTTAAGATACCCAAAAGCGCAATAGTCAAATCAGTTTTACATCATACCACAAAAGTACAATTATCCCGACAAGGATACAAGTCGCCAATCATCTACTATGGCGAAACAAAAGACACATTTCGATCTAAGTCATCTGTCAAGCTAACTAGCTACTCAAGGGCGGGACGACGAGTGTAAACTATCACCGGTCTCCCAACTGGGTAGCGGTGGAAGTAGCCAGAAGTCCTCTAGCGATCGCCGAGAAGGCACAAAGAACAACAGCGAGAGGTGGCTCAACCGGGGAGCAAGTAGGTCCACGGAGGTCTCCGAGTCAAGAGTACTCTGCTTGATGACAAAGAGGTCGTGGGAAGTGTCGTGACGAGGAATCCCCACCAAGGCACTAGGAGGACGACCCGCTTCCGCATGGTAGTGCGGCGGTTAGGGTACTCGGTGGAGGAAACCGAGGACCCGGAGAAAGGAAGGGTCCCTCTTTCATTGCCGCGCTTAACCGGGCAAGTCTTGAGTCCTTTGGCGTTTACTCATCGCCGATCGCCGACGTAGTGGTGAAGACGCCGTCAGACCACCATGCACGGTTGTCTGCCAGACTGAAGAGAGTAGCGAGGAAGCCGATCTCCTCAAGAGCGCTATCACGGTCTGTCTCCGCTACTGGAGAAGGCGCGCAACCCTCTCAAGTGGTCCTCGGTGAAGGCGGGCACTTGGTAAAGCACGGGAGAAGTGCGAAGTCTTTGAAAGGAAGGTCGAGGCGAAAGAAGTGCCCTCAAGTCGTCGTGGTACCTCTCAGTAGCCCTCAGACGCTAATGCCGCCGCATCATCGATAGCAGGTGCAAGTGGTCCCGGCCGTCTCAGATCTGTGGGCGTGGGCCATTGTGTCTGAGTGGTGGTAGTAGACTCGAACCTCTACAATGTACCCTAAGCGGGGCAGGGTACGAACGAGCCTCCAGAAGTAGCAAGGGCGGTCGTTAAAGCACAGGAAGTCCGACAACTGGCGGAGGACAAGAACCATCTGGTTTGGCGTGCAAAGGGTCGTCAGAATCAGTAGGTAGCACGCTCAGAGAAAAGGTGTGGGAAACCCGCTCATCCATCTACAAAAACGAAAGAAGAATTCCTTTAAGTAAGAAATAGTATAGTTGTGAAAGTTAAAAGACAAGATATACAAGAGCAGTTTTGGAAAAATATTTTATATAAACTATACGCAATCCTTGGCTAGCGGCAGGGTTTAGGGTTCCTCTGATCGTATGCTCGATATCAGCTCTTGTCGCGCCCTTCTCGGCTTACCTAGCGAGAACGGTCGGACTGCACTAGGCCCCGGATCGAGGGCTAGTGCAAGAGTTACATTTGGAATCATTTCATACATCGGTGTCCAAATATTACATAACGGCGATCATCCGATCGCATTAGTAGCAAACGGCATTTAAGCCTTAATTCTGAGACCAAAGTTCATCGAGTAGCGGAAATCTCCCAAAGGGCAACTTGCAAGTTCAAAAGAATAACAAAATCGCACCAAAGCGGTGTGTAACCACACACGATGGTGGAGCGACTAAACCCTATCTTAAGCAACTACTCACAGTGCATCGAGGATCTCCTTCCTCATGACAATCGTAGGCATCTTCCTCGACGGGCTCCTCCATGTCTAAAGATAGATATTTATGCGAGGTCGGTGTCATCCAAACACCGGCGAGCTAACACCCAACCCAATGCATTTAGTGATAGAGGTTTCAAAGGAAAGGTGGGTTTATTTATTTGCATGAAAGCCAGTTTTGGAAATGAAAGCCTATAACTTAGCGATTTAACCAAATTCCTGTCAAATTGATTATTTATCATATTTCCTTTTCAATGCACAACCAATCCCATGGCGCTTCAAGCACTCGCCAAACGTTCTCTTCCCACTCCCGCCATCATCTTCCGAGTGTGGCGACTCGTTAGGATCACATTCCTCAAAAAGTACCCGGTCTCGTCCTAGCCGGGTGCCGACCCACGCTAGACTCACGGCTCTCAGAAGAATGGACCTAGATCATCCTCGGATGACGACATGAAATTGTCTTCACCTCAAGCATGGCGGCAGACAGGTACGCCCGCAGTCGTAACTACCCTGAATCCCCACTACTTGCACTACCGCGCGATGGCGGGCGTTGTGGTGTTAGGAACTATCTCCGCAGCGGATAGTCGATGGCGTCTGCTTGTGCATCCTCGATGCACCCGTCGGGGAATCCTTGATTCAGCCCACCGATCCACTAAGGGCCTCACCCTTATGCACTTCCTTCTTCGGCTAACTCTCGCACCCTCCGTGTGAATCACACGATGTGGCGGAACCCTCCTTTGGGGCAGCGACGGCATTACGCGGATCTCGCCGCGCCTCTTCCATGCACTACGATGTGGGCGATTAGCTTCCTCAAATCACGAGCCCAGCTACTTCATCTCTTACCCAATGCGGACCCGATGCGCATTGCAAAGACATCACAACCATACACACACTTGGCATGCCAGCCCAATTTCAATTAACCATATTCAATGTGTGATCATGTCCGGTGAATGTCGGTTCACTGTTCCGAGGCAATTTTAAGCCTAAAATTAATAGTTGGACTGAGCAATGTCTAAGCAAGATTATAACCAAGACTTAGGAGTCTAAATCGGTTTATTTAAATTAACCAGGCTACCAAGGGTGATCATCAAAGCAATCAATAGTAAACCAAATGACAGATGATTAATTCAAGACAACATCATCATGGTAAATTGATAGCGTGTAAGTAAATGGCATGATATATCATGATTGAACAAATAGGCATAAGTACTTAAAAGGGCATGCGGTTTAATATCAGAAACAAATACTTTAGAAATCAGGATTCAATATGATATTATTGGATGTTAACTCGCACTAGGAAAGCGATACTCTCCTAGTAAAAGCAACACTATTAAGGATAGGTATTAACTTCGCACTAGGGAAAATCGAGATTCTCCTAGTAAAAGCAAACTCCTTTGAGGGTAGATATTAACTCGCCTTGGGAATTGAAGTCCGGGTCTTGTGCGGAGTCCTCGAATGTGTTTCGGATCCTCTACGCCTAAACGGAGAATCAACAATTCATCATAAACACGATGCGCGAAGAAGAGAATGATGCATGAAATGCAATCGAGGTCGCCAGATTCGCTCATTTACGATTCCTATGTTTAACTATCTACATGAATCCATATATATATATATATCGAGAAAGTTCCATGATCCTTCTAAATAATGAATCATAGCGGAATGGCCGAAGTGCTTGTGAGATGATGCACATGATACATGTATATATATGTGTAATGAAATTTCTACCCTAATTAACCCAATAGGACAAAATATGGTTTTATCGTCTTTTAAAGTACTTTAAATAGTTAGAATATGTTAACATGATACATGTAGCTAGTTATTCATGTTTCCTAATTATACCAATATTGAGTTAACATGTAATTAGGAAACATATTATAGGTTATACTATATTCACCTAGGTCCAAAAGTCATTTATCGGCATCCATGATTTTCTTATGTTTAACTTAATTGTTAATCTATTTTTAATACACAACATTCCATTTTTTCTTATTTTTATATGAATTAATACCTAAAATAAGCTTAATGGATTTAATCTAGGAACCGTGTTAGATTCTTGTGTGTGGTACTATTTTATTAAATCCAACACAAGCTCTAGTATTTACCCTAATTTTTCCAGAATTTTTAATGATATCTACCTATTTTAAATAAATCGTTTCTATTTCTTGTCTTTGTTTTATTTATAAAATCTGGAAAAAAAAGGTGAACAATCGGGCCGCCCGCTAACTCATGGCCGAGCCAACCACGTCGAAGACGTGCCGAAGGCGTAACTCCGTGAGTGAAGGCGCTGGGGTCATAAGGCGCCTGATTACCTGCGACATGTGGGACCGAGGGCCCACATGTCGGCGACGGAAGAAGCCGCGGGAGTTTTAAATCATGAAGGCCGACAAATGGGCCCACTGTCGGACGACACACGGTGAAGCCGCACGGATCTTGCGCGGTCGGACGGCTCGCCGTCATCGTTTTCCTTCTGCCGGCCAAGACGGCCGAGGTTAGCCGACGGCCAGCCGAGCTAGGTGCACCGTTGGGGCGTTCTTGGGTTCGGTGGAATCGGTGAGCTAACGCGCATCTAGGGGTGCCCTTGTCGAGGCTTAAACGGCCGGACGCGGCGAGCCATGCCCGGCGGCGGAACCGCTACGGCGGACATGAGTAAATGACCTAGGGTCGAGCTTATGGAAAAATAGCGCGCATGAGCTATGCGGGGTTAGTGGGTGCTACCGAGCAAAAAGGTGGTCGGGGCACGGTTGGATCGCGCGGCCCACGGCGGGTCCGAAAGCAAGGAAGGCGGCGCGCCAAGATTTGGTGAAGACCGTGAAGCCTGGGCCAAAAGAGGAGCACGGTGTGAGGGAAGACAGCGAAGCTCACCGAGCAAGGGCTTGCCGCATGGCTCACCAGAGATGATGATCGGCGCCCCGAGCAGTCCGAACAAGGAAGGCGGCGCGCCAAGATCTTTGGGAAGACCGTGAAGCCTCGAGCCAAAAGAGGGAGCACGGTGTGAGGGAAGGCAGCGGCTCACCGAGCAAGGGCTTGCCGCAAGCTCACCAGAGATGATGATCGGCGCGCCCCGAAAGCAGTGTCCGAGCAAGGAAGAACCAGGCGGTCGGCGGTGGCGATAAGCGTTCGACGAGCTCGGGATGACTCGGACCAATTCCTTCGGCAGAGCTTCACGAGGTCATGGCGGCAAACGCGAGACAATGTGGAGACTAAGGAGGTCTGGTTTGGCCGGGCGACGGAGAGTGAAAAGAGGAGAAAACGGCCGATGTGGCGCGGTGGCATATAAGCTCGGTCCGAGCTCGGCTCTTGACCAGTGATCGCACAAGATGTGAGATGGTCACAGAGGAGCTCTAGTGCTCATTGGCTAGCTGGGCGGCTTGTTTGCTGGCGAATGTCCGAGCCGGGCGGCGAGATGGCTTGCTCGGCGGCATTGCAACGGGAGACGCAGCGGTGCTGGGGGCATCGATGGCGCGACCAAGTCGGCCATTGGGCAAGGTGGGCGGTGCACTCGAACTCCACGCGAGCTCGCCGACAAGACGGCAAGTCGTCGCATGGAAAGTGTGCAGCAGCGAAGCGATGGCAGCGTCGCGTCATGGTCGGAGGTGGGGTCCACAGGTCCAGCGACACACACAAGCCGCTAATTGAAGATCTTCCCGAGATTGAGCAGGGGGTGACGGTTGAGCCGGGGTGGAAGGTCTGGCAAAGGCGCAAAGCGTTGACCAAATGCCCGCAAGGGCGTAAAGGAATAGGAAGTCGCCATGTGGGCCCTACCAGGTCAAATTGGTCAACACCGAGTCAAACTCTCTATTAGGGTTTAAACTAATCTATGGATTTTTCCCAGGATTTTAGGGCAATATAACATATTTAGGCTTATGTGATTATGTGTATACATATATATATATATATATATATATACATATATATATATATATATGTGTGTGTATGGATGTTTTATGAATATGAAAATATATTCCCAATTTAAGGTCCATTAGAATCTTATATTTCAACAATTTCTTAAATAGTGCTATAAATTATAAATTCTTATGCAAGGGTTTATTAATTAGCTATTTAGTGCTTTATTCAAACAAAATCATCAATTTCAAATGGCTTCTAAAGTCTAGAAATGTGTGTTTGTCACATAGAAATTTTACGGAAACGTCATAGCTTATGCAATGGCACGTATGTTTTCAAAATATTATCATAACTTTGGGTCATTCATAGGCCCCCCTTGTGCGCCAACAAGATGTGGCGCTGACAATACTTGGTCCGATCCGCAGGCTTGGCCGACGAGGGCCCACCTTGCCGCGCCATGCCGCCCGGCGCGTCAAGGCCTGATAGAAAGCCCTGCAGAGCTCCTCCTCACTCGGCCATTCTTCATTTTCTCCCATCTCACTTCTTCTCTAACCACTCTTCTCCTCCTCTATTGCCAAATATTTTGAGCATTAGATCCGGCAAGATTATTTTGGGAAAACACTGCATTTCATCATGGCAGGTGACCCCCTCTCCTTTGGTGTCTTTTGGTTGCATTTTTTCTACTTTTCAATTGATTTAGGGTTAGGGTTCTAGTTAAACTTAGCATGGAGATGTATGGATTGCGTAGTGGATTTGTCTCCATTGATAATCTTTTGAAGATGTACAGATTGTGTAGTGATTTTTTCATAATATTTTATTAATATTATAATTGATTTATGGTTAGGGTTAGGGTTAGGGTTAGGATTCTAGTTAAACTTAGTGTGGAGGTGTATGGATTGCGTAGTTGTTTTGTCTTCACTTATAATCTCGTGAAAATGCCTAGATTGTGTAGTGATTTTTTTTATAATATTTGATATAGTACTAATGTTAAGCCTAAGATGTATGTTTATGCGGAGTACGTTTTGATAAAATAATTTATTTTCCTGCCATCCTGCACTATATTGTAGGAAACGATAGTGGGACGACGAAGCCATTGCTCAAATATGAGAATTACCCTCGGGGTAAGAATGCTCCAGTTCGGGCCTCACCGTTTCCGGTTCCACTTTGTGAGCACGGCCTTCCTGCGGAGGTTCAGCAGTCGAGGGACCATGATACTGCCGGTAGAGCCTTCTACACTTGTGGTGTGAAGAATGAAGACATTGGCGGGTGCTCTATTCGGCAAAGTGTTGGTTTTTCGAGTGGATTGATGGACTGAAATGTTTGATCGAGGATTTGTTCCCATGGCGCCCATGGAAACTAAGCCAATTCAATGTTTCAGCGTTGGGTTCCTCCTCCGCCAAATCCACGGAAATGACAATGGAGGAGAAGGCGGTGGCAAGTGCTAACCGGTAGTAAACCCGCCTCTATGTCATTGCTATGTTCAGTCCATATTAGTACGGCCTAACCCAGGGGTGGACTTTATCCCCTTCTTCCGTTGCTCGCGCAATGATTGGGTAAGTGTATGCATGTCTAGTCCATATGTAAGTTAGTCTCATGCATTGAAGTAGTTCGATAACAATGTTATTTTTTGTAGGATGGATGGCCTCTCTGTGATTTCTAGGAGTATATTTATGGACGCAAGGCTTGTTGGCCATCTAATGAGGAAGTGGAGGCCTTCAACTCTGGCGAGAAGAATTGGCCATGTGAGCAATATCCACCCACTACATGTAAGTACGGCATACCGGCTCGTAGAGGTGTTGTGCCATCGGAGCTTGGGTATGGATGGTATTGTGGCAACTCCTATGGTGAATTTTGGGTACGATTTACTTACATCTGTTTTATTTAAAATTAAAATACCACAGTGCATATTCAGCTTGATGATAGTCGTTCCCGTAATATTTGTAGGAGGGACGGATGTGTGACTGGGAGACATATAGCTGAAAACAGGACTTCGAAGCTGAGATTTTGAATTTGTGTGACCAGGAACAAGCTAGGAGAGTAGAGAAGAGGAAAAAGAAGATAAGGCATGACTATGGAGTACTCATGCCGTTTGCTGAAAACAGGAAGAAGGTGTTCGATGACATGATCAGGGTGCGTGGGGTGCCGCCACGTGGCTACTTCACCGATTTAGAAACTTTGGATTACTGGAGGAGGCGTAGGGGGAGGTACCCACCTGGTGCTGATCCAAGAGAGGTCAGACAGCAAATACAGCTGCAGAGGCAGATGGAGAAGGAGCGAGAGCTTGAGAAGAGAAGGAAGAATATGGCAGAAGGTTCAGTCATTGACCTCGCGGCCAATTACCGGCATAATTCATGAGAGGCTCATTTGCAAACTCTGTGGCGCAACAAGGCGAGGAGGACGGTGGAGATGGAGACCATGAGGGGTCTTGTTGGTAACTTGCCTACTATCGTGCCGGATGACAACGAGGACCCCGAGGAGTGAGACCGTGTTTGTTGAAGTTCGTGATGTAATATGTTGTTGAACTTAGTTGAATGTACCTTGTGCTACTTAGTACCTTTTCAGTAAGCAGTACATTTAAATATGTTATATGTTAGTTGAACAATTAATTTATGATACGTTTGTGAGTAAGGATAGTAAGTGTTGGTAGCTATAGCGATCGACGATTACATTGGTATTGGGTAGGATGTAGTAGAATGGTTTTACGCACTTACCTACTATTTTGCTTCTACGCACTTGTCTAGGTTTGTTATACTATGAGCAATTCTTATACACATACACATCCATGAGGGTCGTGACCAGTTATTCTTTTTCCGCGTTTTGTCATGGAGTTGTCTTATTTTCATCTAATGCAATTTAGAAAATCAAATGAAAGTAAAATCTTCATTAATTTCAACATAGGTGTGGTAGTACGTACCATTTTTAGATTTTTTAAAATAATAGCAATTTGAAAAATCAAATGTATTTAAAGTAAAAGCTCTACGTAAATCAAATTTGAAAATTAAAAATTTGCAAGCTTTGACGCGCCATTCTCACCGGCACGTCAAACATGAGTTCCCACGCCGGGTGGTCCGCCCCACGCGCGGGCAGCGGATCCCACTGGATCGTGCTTGCCATGGGCGTGGGAGCCCAGCCCTGCCGCGCCATTCTCTCCGGCGCGTCAAACACGAAGTTCAGCGGGTGGTCCGCCCACGCGGGCGCGGATCCCACCGATCGCGCTTGCCTCGGCGCGGAGCCCAGCCTGCCGCGCCATTCTCTCCCGCGTCAAACACGAAGTTCTCGCGCGGTGGCCCGCTTCCACGCGGGCGTGATCCCATCGATCGCGCTTGCCTCGGCGTGGGAGCCCACCGCCGCACCATTCTCTCCGTGGCGTCAAACACGAAGTTCCCGCCGGGTGGTTTGCCCCACGACGGGCGGATCCCATCGATCGCGCTTGCCTCGGGCGCGGAGCCCAGCCCGCCGCCGATGCGAGTGGCGCGGTGGCCGGCTCCCGCCTCGAGGCAAGCGATCCGAGATTTCTGAAGGTGACTGGCTGCGCGCGCCAGCCCCTGGCGGCGCCATGTGGTGTTTGCGCCCGGGTTATGGCGCAGCAGTATCCTCCAGGTACGCTTCTCTTCAGCTGGATCTAGGAGGTAGAGCTGTGAAGCGGAGTGAAGACCTGCCAATGATGCACCGCCAGCATGGCTCATCTTCACTTAAGTCGAAACATCAGAATTTTCTTTCCATCATACACAGATAGCGAGTGACCCAATCTAGAAGGTGGAGTCCAAGATGCAAGTATCTCCCTCCAAACAGGTTTTTCCATTGTTACATCTAGAAGATAAGTATCACTGAGAATGAACACATCACTGAGCAGGCACATGTTTGCATTTGATGATTTCACAAGATTAACCCAAAAGCCACAACCAAGTCAAGTACATAAGAAAATAGTTTGCAAACCCTACAGTATTACACAATGGACACCACTAAGTCTAGTACATCACAAAATACGCCTCTACTACTCAGGGACCCCCCCGGCGTGTAAGGCGCCCTTGGCCGGCGAACCCTCCCCGGGTTTGTTTGCACAACGTTGTGGCTTCCAACGTCGGTCTGGTCACGGGGACGCCTACGGCCTTGCCTCGTGTAGACCTGGGTCTCCGGTGGGGGAGTGGATCCGCTGGGGCCCTATATTGCAACCATAATTCATAGTTAGTAATCATAACTACGAAGTACTCACGGGAGGGGGGGCATAGACTGCTTACCACTCCTGGAGTGGGCTGTGTCTGACTCAACGGAGGGGCATCCGGCATCTGGCTCAACCGTACGGTGCTACGGAAGCTGGGGTCATCGGCGGAGGAGTCTGAGTCGGGGTCTCGGCCGGTGTCCTCGTCGTCATCCACTGCAGAAAGGGCTCTCTTCCCACGCGCCCTCTCGGTAGGAGTCTCGGCGAGTAGTCCCTCGGAAGTGGCCGACCCCGATGGCGTTTAAGCCCTCGTGCCCCCTCCCAAACGGGGGTACGCTGGCTCGCCGACTGCTGCGGAGGGATGCCGGCTCGCGCAAGATCCATATCCTCGATGTTCATGCAGCTCATCTTGTGGGCCAAGCGGCGGTAAACCCTAGTCACAGTATGCAAAGGGGCCACGCAAGTGATGAAAAAGAGTATTAGCGTGCAAGGTAATATATCTTTCGAGAATGGCACATGGTCGTACCTCGGCAAGGTGGCGGGGCACCACTCTCCGCCCATCGGCATCGGGCGAGAGCGACCCTGCCTCGTTGGAGGCGTGCAAGTTCGCGTACCTGTATTGATGAAGTGATTTTTAATATAGTGCATCGAACACGTAGGAATCACATACTAGATGCGTGTGAAGCCGTTTATATGTACACGTACCATGTAGTGCTGAAACGGGGCTCTCTCTGGCTGCACCCCTCCTTGTGAGGCGATCGTACTCATCGGTGATGTCGCTAAATCATTGTTGGTGTCACCGATGGCCACGTTCGTCATAGCCGGCCTAAGGAACAGTCTAGTAGACCGGTGGAGCCAGGCCAGGTAGTCCCTAAAGGCCTGGTCGGAGTGCAGAGCTCCACGGGCCGAGCCCTTCTCCCTGGTCTCCCAGCGCTAAAGGGAGACATGATGTGTGGCACGCCAGTCCAACTCCCTGTAGCGCTTTCTCCTGTCGTACCTGTAAATATGTTTCATTGTTTAGTGCAAGGAAAAATGCATTGAATGCATTGAGAGTAGGGCAAAAAGAATTCTCACTTGTGAAGGCATTGATCTGTGGAGACGAGAGGGGGTAGGGTGGCCTGCTTCCGACCGAACTGTCGCATCACCCTACGCGGAAGGTGCCACTCGACCACGTGGAAGAAGATCGTGGCAAAGACCGTAAACTGAGAGAAGGTCGTCCCGAGTGCACAGGGAGCTAAGTCACATGCCCTCCAACTCGGGACGAGTGTACGGTGTCCACACCACCTATGAATCAAGAGAAAAGAAACCCTTAACATGTCTGGAAGAGTTAAAATTATTGAACCGAACAATTATTTTATGTACTCACCTGCCACTGCGTCACGCAATCAAGCTTGTTGGTGTAGGTCAGGCACCTTCTTTCGGGGTTGCCTCGGACCGACCTGATGTTCGACCATAGGTACAGCAAAGTCGGCCTGCAACCCTCGAAGATCCACGCCTGCAATGCGAAAGAAGTTAGAAACTGACAGAGATATCGATAAGGAAAAGTATACAGCAATACGTACAGGGACAGGAGAACGATGCGGCCTCCCAATTGCAAGCCACTCCCAGGCCCAAACCTGTAGGAGGTAGAGACATTCTCCCAGGCTCGTGGACTGGGCCGTGCGTTTGCAGCCCTCGCACAACTGCCGGTACAGCCAAGCAAGTGTGGCCGACCCCAGCTGTATGTGGCCACGTTCTCCCAGGGTTCGGCAAGGAAAGGGAGTACGCTCCAGGAGAAGGTGTTGCCGGACGCGTCTGCTAGGAGGAAGCCGCCGACCAAGTGCCAGAGCCAGGCACGTGCGTGGCGCTCGACCACTGCCTCCTCCGCCTGAGGAGGGCAGAAAGGGAAGATCGCGCGCAGCCACGCCGAGCTCACTCCGGACGTCTTCCTGCAAAGAAACAATCGTGCATGGCGAAAATTCTTCACTTCTCAACTACAAAAATGCAGGAAACACGAGTTAACTCTTACTTGCTCCGCTGGTGGTCGTCCTCTAGGGGCTCCGCACCAAAGACGCCCTGCACCAGATCGTGCTAGGTGGCCGTGTTCAAGATCCCGGTCACTGCAGCGCCCTCCAGCGGTAACTCGAGGATCATCGCCGTGTCCTCCAAGGTCACCGTCATCTCCCCGCAGGGGAGGTGGAAGCTGTGCGTCTCGGGCCTCTAACGGTCCAGAAGGGCGGTGAGGAGAGGCCCGTCTAGGTCCGGCAGGCCAATGGTGACGGTGCACGCCAGGTAGAGGAAGCCGGCTCGCGCCAAGTAAGGCACGTACCTGTCGTCCCACGTCATTACGAGCGCGTGCATACGGGGACGGAGGGAGGTCAAAAGCTACAAAAAAACATGAACCGTACTCGATCAGTATGATCCCAAAACAGAGTGCAATGCATCGACAACAATAAATAGCCCAACCTGTCGGTCATCGGCGATGCGCCGCGCACGGTGTTCCCTCTCGTAAAACGACTCAAGGAGCGGGTACCGAGGGTCCGCCATCCTGCACAAATCAAATAACAGAGTTAATTAGCAGCGTAAGTTGTTCTATACAATTATTTTCAAAAAAATTTTACGACGACCCTATTACCTGAACATGTATTGTACCGCTAGTACAACCCCTAGCCTTTTTTTGGGTCGTGCTCCTACTGTTATGCTTTTTCTTATGCGTACTCGCGTTGTGCCCAATTCTGTGGCACTTAGAGCATCGAACCTCCCCAGAAACGTCGTTAAAATAACCGGTTCCATATCTATCGTCACCGTAACCTTTCATCTGGTCCATTTCACCTCGAAGCCTCTTCTTCTTTTGCCGGCCTTTCTTATTCTTTAGGAGGGCAGGATCAGGCAAATAATCGAAACCATTGTACTCGGGCCACTGTGTGGGATCAAGGTAAGGCTCGAATATAGGTTCCCATATCTTCAGCGTGTGTGCCTTAAGGCACAGAGGCGACATGTATTTCTGACTTTAGGTCGACCTCTGGCGGAGCAAGCGGTGATCAAATGCGAACAAGGGGCGTGAAGAAGCTGCGGAACCTTGCACGTGCACTCCGCTTTGTCGATGTCAACTTTGTAGTTCCTGCCACCGAAACGCTCCCTCCCTAATTAGTTCCCCCCAGCAGACTTGACAGTATAGACCACTCTATTCGGGCCGTGTGCTTCTGCCACGTGGTTTAGAGCAAGCTTCTCCTCTTGCTCCAAGTGAGCGGCACCTGCCTTTCCCCACTCCGTCCCTCCATCAATAGCATTCTTTGCCAAACCCCACCGATCAATGAAGTATTTGTTGTACTTTTGGAAAGAATATTGTACTATTCCAGAAACCGGCAACGCACGAATCCCTTTGAACACATTGTTCCAAGACTCCGCGCCGTTTGTGGTCATGATGCCGTAACGGCAACCACTTTCGTCGAAAGCAAGCGCCCACTTGCTCTTGTGCACCACATCGATTTGTTCCACAGCCGCATTTAAAAGCCCTTGGTGACGATCGGAGATCATGCAAACCTTTCTGCCCTTGCCCAGAACCTCGCGCCTCATAATGAACATGAACCATGCCCAGCTAGCGTTGTTCTCGTCCTCGGCCATCGCAAATGCGAGAGGCACCAATTGATCCTCCGGATCAACCGCAACGGCCATCATCAACACACCCTTATATTTGCCGGTTAGGAAGGTGGCGTCGACGAGTATGACCGGCCGACCGTGCTCGAAGGACTCCACGCACTGGTTGAAGGACCAAAACACGCGCCGAAGAACATGCCGCAGATTGCCATTCTCATCGACCAAGTAACTACCACCCATGTAAGTATAGAACATTGTACCCGGGTTAAAGTGTTTAATTGCACTCAAGATCCTTGGCACCAAGTTGTACGCCTCCTTCTAGTCCCCATACAGCATGTGCATGGCGTGTTTCTTTGCTCGCCATGCCTTTGAGTACTTCACACGGTACCGGTGAATGCAAATATGGACTCTATCAATGAGGCAACTGACACATCACTATCCACCGCGACAATGCCAGCGATACGACGGCCTAGGTACTTGGCCGTGTTTTGAGCATGCACCCTCTTTGTCTTCGACGAGCCACAAGTGTGCGGTTGCCTCACACGAGTAATCTTCCATCTTCCATTATACTTGTTCGCCGAGCCCACACGCCCCACAGCATCCTTGCTTGCACATCACCGTGTATCCGACTTTGGCGTTCAATGCATCATCGTATGCGGCCTATGGTGCCTCACCGCATAGTCCATCAAGAAATTCGCAAGTCTTTAGCGTGTCGAATGTCATGCCCTTTCGGATCTCCGTGTTCTCAAGATCTAGCAAGATACCTCGGTTGACAACAAGCCGCCTCACATATTGCCATGTGAGTTCGGCTTAGGTCGTGAAAGGTCGCTACGCTCGCACATCGACATGAACCGATCGCGGTGACTCTCTCCTTTGAGGACAAAGCGCATAATGTTGGCCCTCTAACCAAAGACGTCCAGGTAGAAACCACGTCGGCATCTTCTTCGTCCACCGCATCTTCTTCCTGCACCGCATCTTCTTCCTCTGATTGTACTGATATTTCATGGCCTTGTACCAGCTCTTCTTCTGCTGCCTCCTCATCCGCTAATTCCTTATCTGATCCTAGAGAGATTTCATCAACATCCACATCACGTTCTTTCTCCTCAAATACTCCATCATCGAAGTCATCATGACAAAGGCATTATCAAAGTTCACACCTACCTCTCCCACTGCCTCCCCAGGAAATGCTTCAGATATTACCCGGGTTTCTTCATCTATGGCCACCTCCTAAGTCAAGTGCTCTACAGGCTCCTCTTCCTCCACAACTCCCACCTCCTGAGTCAAGTGCTCTGCAGGCTCCTCTTCATCCACAACTCTCTGCACGGCTTGTACGAGTGTTGCTAACGAGCTACCCGCAGGAGAAATATCAATCACCACCTCCCAACAACTAACATTGCAATTCTTCACAACTTCCTTATAATTATTCCAATCCGACTCCGATGAAATCTTCATCATCACGTAGTGAGCCCTAGCCTTCCCACAATCGAATCTGCCTTGCAAAATCAATTCACCTTCACCAACACCACACCTCATCACAGACCGACATCATGAAAATAAATCATCATAACTTGGGGTCCTATCAAACAACACTACCTCTTCCTTCGTATTCTCAAACTCCCCGTTTTTCCTAACGGTTCCACCATGAAACAATCGGACTAAACGATCCATCTACAAAATTGCATATAACAAATGAAAGTGGTTTAGCCCTAAGATGCATAGCAACAATATATATAAATTTTTCTTTCGATTTGCCCTAATATATTCATTGCATACTAACAACCCATATGAATTTCCAACATTTGCCCCTGGTTTACATTTTGACACCTCACAATCAACTACATATATTACTCCACCTATTAACCTTAACTATTATATGCACTACCTACCAAATAAAACTTTAGATAGCAACAATAAAAAACATAACTTTCAATTACCAACCTAACTTATTTTCACCAAACTATATACTAGATATTATATGGATCAACATCTTATTTTCACACCTAATATGGATTATCAACCAAAAAAACTAACTAAATACACGTACATATCTACACCTATATTTGGGGTCAAAATCAATACATGCAATAAATTCTACACGTCAATAGTACGGACAGAACGTCCAATAAGAACCCCACGACACTCAGATCGAACTAAAAAACCTAAAATCAAACCTAAATCGACATTTCTATTTCAAAACCTAGTTTCCAAACAACTATGAAATGAGCTCATTCAAATGCGAAATAACGCAAGTAAAGAGGGCATTACCTTCCTAGGAGGGTGGAGAATCCTTCCCCAACCTCAAATCGACCGGCAAATGGCGGGGCGGCGCGGCGGCAAGACGAGCAAGTGAAGAGATCAGAATCGCGCTCCATCCCGAGGCCACGCCGGCGGTTATGTCTGTCTTGCCGCGCCAGGCGGGGTAGCTCCCGCCTGGCAAGGCAGAGCTTGCCCCGACACCGTGTAGCGAATGTTGTATCAGGCCTTGCCGCGCCAGGCGGCATGGCACCGCAAGGTGGGCCCTAGGTCAGCCGCGTCCGGGCCAAGCCGCTGGTCCCACGGGCCAGTCCTACCGCGCCACATGCTCGGTATTTGCAAGGTAGGCCTCTTGTTGCCTGCGGCACCGCTACCGGCGTGGCACCCTCGCGCGCCACCTGACTTGGCGCGAAGTGGCTATTTGCCGCGCCATGAGGGTTGGCGCGGCCAAAAGAGTTAGATTTGAAATTTGTTTCTATCCAGGGTTAATATTAAAATATTGATTAAAAAAAGGTTAAAATTTTTTTTTCCAGGAGCTCTTGGATGTTAGCACAGTTGCATCTGATTGGGTAGATCTCACACTTGTTGATGTTCACCTTGAGTCCCGAAGTCTTCCCAAAAAGGTCAAGGAGAGCAGCCAAGGTCTGGACATCCTTGGTTGTAGGTTTCAGGAAAATTGCCACATCGTCGGCATAGAGCGATACCTGAGACCTGCCCACTCTTTCAGAGATGCTGCTTATAAGGCCCCAATCCTTGGCCTTAGAGACAAGAAAGTGCAAAGGTTCCATAGCCAGGATGAACAGAAGCAGTGACAGTGGGTCCCCCTGACGTAACCCACGTCGATGAAAAAAACATTCTCCAAGACTCCCATTGAGCAAAATTCTGGAAGAGGAAGCCAGTGTCAATGCAATCTAGTCTTGCCATCTCTGGCTAAAACCTAGCCGTCCCATAAGCTCAACAAGGTATTCCCAACTGACTGAATCAAAAGCCTTTTCAAAGTCAAGCTTGACGAACAAGCAATCCTTATTTCTCTTGTGGAGGTCTTTAACCGCACAGTTTGCAAGCATAAAGTTGTCTTACAAGGACCGCCCTTTAACAAAAGCGCTTTGTGAGGAGGAGATCAAAGCGTCTAAATGGGGAGCCAACTGGTTAGCCAGAAATTTGTTGAAGAGTTTGCCGAAACTATGTGTGAGACTAATTGGCCTAAAGTCTTTGGTTGTCATGGCTTCCTCCTTCTTTTTCAACAGAACAATATGTGCAGAGTTTAAGCGATGGAGATGCTGCCCTTTGCAGTGGAAAAGCTGAGATAAAGCACTCATGACATCTGTCTTGATCGTATTCCAACAAACCTTGTAGAAGGTGCCTATAAAACCGTCCGGACCCGACGCCTTCTCTGCGGGTAGTGATCTTATGACGTTCCAAACCTCCTCCTCATCAAAGGGACTATCCAAGACTGATAAATCAAGGTTTGGAAGCTGCAAACTGTTCCAATTGAACGTATAGTCCCTTTGTTTCTTCTTCCCAATGAGGCCTTTGTAGAAGGTAAGAAACTCATGGTGCTTTTCACTGTCCAACAGTAAAGGCCTTTGATCTGTTTCTGCCATGATAGTCCTAACCAGGTTCTTACGCCTTCTCGCATTGACTTTGAGGTGGAAAAACCTCGTGTTAGCATCACCAGCTTTGATGTGGTTAAGCCTTGATCTCTGTCTAAACCGAAGTCTTTGGACTGCTGCAATACCCAGAATTTTGCACTTTAGTTGCCTTCTGAACAGGAGCTCTGCCTCTGATAAATTTCTTTCTTCCTCAGCATTCTGTAGTTGGCGGATCAATTCGTCGACAATAGCAAATGGAAGTCTGTTGTTGCCGATAGCCAATTTACTCCATTCCTTAAGTGCTTTCGCTGTGCTTTGCATCTTTGCGTGCAGACGAAGCAGTGCATCCCCTGTTTGAACTTACCTTGCCCAGCATGCATCCACCGCTTCATGGAAGCCCGGGATTGAGGGCCAGAAGCTCTCAAAACGAAACCCTTTGTAGGTGTTGACCAGCACCTGCCCAGTGATCAGCAGCGGGCAATGATCAGAAACCACAGAGGGGAGGGCGTTAACCGGCAATCTGGGAAAAAACCCTCCCAAGCTGCGGAGGTGAAGGCCCTATCGATCCGAGTTAATGTGGCGTTTACTCTCTCATTGGACCAGTGTATTTCCTGCCCCGAAGCGCAATCTCCTTGAGTGAGAGCGAGTCCACACAAGTCTTGAAAGCAGTCATAAGACGTCGATTCCTGACAGGTTTGTTTTTGTCGGAGTCTTTGTAAATTAGATTGAAATCCCCTAAAAGGAGGCAGGCATCATGGGTGGTGATCTAAAGATGTTGAAGCTCTTGCAGGAAAACAAACTTTTCCTGGATCTGTTGCTGTCCGTAGACAGCAATGCAATACCAGGATTGCCCCATAATAGCTGAGGTAACCTTGGCAGTAACGGAGTAGCTGTCCACCCTGGCTTCGGACATCTTGAAGAGCTCTGAAGACACTGCCATAAGGATTCCCCCCTGGAACCGTCAGCAGGAAGAAAACAGAAATTCTGCACAAAATTTGGCCAAACAGCTCTTGGACACAAGCAGCTGTAATGTCCTGAAGTTTTGTCTCTTGCAAGCAGACAAAGGTCGCTTTTTGGTCCATAACCACTTGTCGCATGACGGCCCGCTTGGCCGGAGCATTAAGCCCTCTAACATTCCAAGTTAGTATGTTACATAACTTGTCCATCGAGCAGTGGTACATCCTCAGCCCTTACGGCCCCCCAACACATCACATACAGCTTGAAACTGTGCTCTAGGTGGCTGACAAAGACCTCCTCCCTGAGAATCCATCCCATGACCCACATTCACATGAAATGAGAAGAGAGCATACAAGGCTGCCCCGACCATCTGACTAACAGCAACACACGTCGAACCCATAGGGCTACATGTGCCCACACACACAAAAGATGCAGAGGAAACGAAAGACATTGACGACATAGAAGGCCTCGGTGGATGCAGGAGCCGAGGCAACTCTACACATCCAACATTTCCCAGGCATTGACCCCCGTGATTTGCAGAAGGTCTGGAGCCCCATTAAGGCGTGCCAGGTCAGATAGGGCAGCAATCATGTCGCTGGTCAGAGGGCTTTTGAAAGCATCGTCATACTTATGCAGACCCTCTCCCTCGAGGGCTTTGGCGGTGGAGTTAACTATGCCCAGCT
Source organism: Olyra latifolia (assembly GCA_036346145.1). NCBI lineage: Eukaryota > Viridiplantae > Streptophyta > Magnoliopsida > Poales > Poaceae > Olyra > Olyra latifolia. The sequence goes on from CM070529.1 coordinate 8,587,811, forward strand.
GCTTAGCGATGTTCAGTTTTGCCCTTTCGGTGATAGACAGGTTTGCATTTGGATGCTTCGCTAACCGCGCACTGCGGCGCTTGAGCTGTAGTGGCTTCAATGCGGTTATGGGATCAGGCAGCAGCGGTTTCTTCAGCACCTCCATGAGGTCCGATACTAGGTCAGCTGGGGTTCCCCTGGGCTGATCATTGTGATCTTCATGCTGGGGCGGCTCTTGCAGTCTCTCTGCAGGCTGGGCAATGCTTTCAAGCTGTCCCAGCTGCTCTGCATGCAGCGTGAGAGACAGCGCGGCTTCTAGTTGCATTGGATCAGAGGCTAGGTTTGTGGGGGAGGACGAGCTCTGACCAGGAATCATGGAAGGCTCAAAGAGGGGCTGCTCTTCTGTGGAGGTTCCATTCTGGGCGGCAGGACTCTGCGGAGCAACGGCCTGAGCCACACCCCCAAAGTTTACGGCCAGGAACTGGTCGAGCTGCCCAAGAGACTCCTCAACTGGAGTCTGTGAACTGGACGCCGTGTATTGCCGATGATAATTGCCGCCGCTAGTTTTTCCTCCGTGTTGCCGGCCTGGGCCCCTAGCAGTCCGGGCACGTCGGCCTGACCAGCGGCTAGACCCGTGCCCTCCCTGGGTTGCCGAAGACCCACTATCCGTAGAGGGAGACCTATGTTGACGGCGGATGGCGGTCTGAGGATTGGGGCCGCCTCCAAGTTGGCGAGACCCATCCCACATTCCCAGCTGCCACTTGTAGTCGTAGATGAGTGGGTAACTGGAGTGACTTATGTCGGTGAACTGGTCCGGTGTCCCGAAATCAACGACACTGTCAATGTGGATGATCACAGTGTGCGATAGAAACATAGGTTGTATCACATTGCCCAGGGGGTGCTGCCTCCTTAATCCCCTCTCTTCCGCTTCAAGAGTGGTGATCAGTGGGATTCCATTGGCGTCTTGCACCCAGGCCCAGACACACAGGCATGCTGAATCTTCATCTGTCACTGGGTCATCTAGCACTGGAATAACCAAGCCGTGGCCCTGCAGTATGACCTCAGCAGTCTTCACCGACCACCAGTGTCTAGGAACTCCTTCCAGGCAGAAACGCACTTTGTATCTGGCTCTATGAAACTCCATGTCTGCCCTCGGATTCCAAGCCATGAAGCGCACATGCATATCATCCGACTGGAACACCCCAAAGGCAACAATTGCATCCCTTACCGAAGAGGAGCTGCAGCGGATGAAGAAGACGTCGGGATTGAACATGGATGCCTCCAGATCATCATCCCGAAGATGGAACACGCGAGCGACAGCCTGGAACAGAGCCTCCGAGGAAAGGAGAAAACCACTCAGATTTAGCCCCAAAAGAGCCACAGAGGAGAGGCTCTGCTCCATCTAGGAGATTTCTGGCGTCCTGGACACATATCTTGAAGCATTCCCTCGACTTCGAAGAGCAGGGTCTCTAGCGGTGAAGGATGAAACCGGCCTAGCTGGATGCATTGGGACGCTTGAGTTAGTGGATGTCCGTGGCTCGGGAGTGGAAGGCACGCACTGCCTCGCTTTATGCCCCGAGACGCCGCACATCAGGCAGCGATGCGGTGCTGAGCAGGACGCAGCACGGTGGCCTGGCGACAAGCACCTGAAGCAGCATCCCCGGGCACTCCTCAAAAGCAGATCACAGAGGGAATCTACCTTAGCAGCTTTTGTGGGAAAACAAGCGTAGCCGCTTGCGCCACGGTGCTTCCTCGACCTCGCCGGTCACCGCATCACCCTGTATGACAGGCTTTGTGGCTTGACTAGCCGGAGAAATGCCCCTTAATGTTGCGCCATGAACGAGGCTGGACAATGCAGCCATTGGCCGGAGTGGAGCGGTACGAATCGGTGGCCCTAGACGCTTGAGCAGACGCACCCGAGTCGCAGCGGAATCAGGTACTGTGGACTGGACGCGCGCTAGACAAGCCGTCGAACAGGTGGTGGGCAGGGTCGCCCACTTTTGCCAGGCGGAAGTCATGGGTTGCGAAAGCACAGGCGAGCGTGGCGGGGAGGACGATGAGGTCGAAATCACCCCAGGCGAAGGAATCTCAACACGGTCTGAGCAGGCAGGGGATAGGGTGGTGGAGCGGCACGGCTGCGGTGGATGTGGTGGCGCCAACGAAGTTAGGGGAGCGGAATGCCAAGAGGCAGCGGGCTGCAGAGAGCGCGAAGGCGGGGATGGGTTATGGCTGAGGCTGAGGCCGAGGCAGGAGCATGGCGAGGTGGCGGAGATGTTCACTGGGGACGAAGTGTCGCCAGGCGCGTCGAACATGTTGGCCCTGACCTTTTCACCAGATTAGTTTGTTGTATTTCAGTTTGAAACATTTTGGATGCAATTTTGGCGGTGGACCGGAAAATCAATGTTACCGAAAATTTAGACAAATTGAGAAGATACATATTTAAAATTCAAATTTTCGTTAAAATAATCTAAAGCATCCGGTAAGTGTCGGTTATTAATTGCTCGTATTTTTGCCCTGCAATAAAATTCAGTCAGCAATATTATTTCTCTAGTTAGAAGTGGGAAAAGTTTGGTTGGTGAACGACCCCTATTTTATTTTCGGTATACCCTTCGTCTTCCTTTGACCACCGTCTCATGGCCCATTAATAAGGCGCCCATTAATAACGAGTAACTTTTTGGAATCCTGTAGATGTTTTAATCGATAAATCACAATTCATAGTTATCTATATATCTACTATTAAAATGTGTCTTATGAGTGTTGAATGATACTTGATAATGCCTACTACCAATCTCGACCATTCCTCCTTCATCCAACGTTCTAAACATCATAAGGATATATTTCATTTGTTTATATTTTTTCTTATTTCAGTGCATTGTGTTTCTAAAAGCTTTTAGTTATCAAAAATGCTTTCCATTAATTTGATTTATTTTCTATTATACTGTGTTTATATTGTAGGAAAGTTTCAATATATGGTACTCATAAAAAAGTCAAAGCTAATAGCATGTAGATGTGACAGAATCGAGCGTGGAAGCATGGCTGAATTCTTAAGCATAACATAGTCAAAATATGTAAGCGTAAATGCATGGGCAAAACATATTAATCACAAAACGGCATGACAATATTTGATATTCTTTTAATTCGTATCAAGCACAAGCATTCTGCTGGTAACATAGATATCAATCGTCATGCTAACTTGAAATGGAGGAGATGAAGAAGCTTGAAATTAGTCAACCTAAATTATTTTTTAAAAAAGGGTACCATAATTATACGTGCCGTGCACCTGCGCGATACTCCGATCGAGAGCAAAGCATTTGGCGACGAACCCTCTCCTACCCGATGACCTCAAGACCTCAACACTTTGACAAGAGCATTAGAAAAAACCCAAGAGAGAATATTAGTTATGGTAGTTACGCTGCCATAGCCAACTTCTGAGCTACCAGCATGGCACGTCACAATTTTCCTCACTATATAAACACACTCACACAGCACTGCACCGCAGCCTGACCAGCTGATACACAGCACATTTCCTTCCAAGATAACGTGCTCAGGTCAAGAGAGAGAGAGAGATCATGGAGCTTAGGCTGCTCGCCGTGGCCGCGGTCGTGCTGGCACTGGTGCCGGCGCCGGCGTCCGGGCAGGGCGCGGCGATGTCGTGCACGGCGGCGCTGGTCACCAGCTTCACGCCGTGCTTCAACTTCATCACCAGCAGCACCAACGGCGGCGGCGGGTCGCCGACGGCCGACTGCTGCCAGTCCCTCAAGGCGGTGGTCAGCACCAGCGCCAGCTGCGCCTGCCTCATCCTCACCGGCAACGTGCCGCTCGGCGTGCCCATCAACCGGACGCTGGCCATCACCCTGCCCCGGGCATGCAACTCCACGTCCGTGCCCCTCCAGTGCAAAGGTATACAGATCCAGACCATTTGAAACGCCGGAATCTCCTCGTGTTGCTACAAGAATTGAACCGTTTCATGTAAAAATTTATGTATTTGACGAACGCCCATATTGATTTGGCGATATTTGCAGATACGTCGACTCAGATCCCAGCTCCAGGGCCCGTTGCATTCGCGCCCTCCGTCCCCGCGCTGCGTAAGAACCTTGCTGGCTTGCTCGAATCTCTCTGCTCATGTCATTCCAAATTTCCCTGATGAACCTCACAATTTCCTTCTTTTTTTTCTGTCAAATTTACAGCGCCGACGCCGCCGGAGTCGTCCGTGCAGCCCGAATCGCCGGCGCCGCCGGTGGAGCCGACCACGACGCCGCCGGCCAGCCAGGGGCAGGCGAGGCCGCAGGTGCTGCCCAACTCTGCTTGGCGAGCTGGTGCTCATGTTTCCATGATGCCTGCATTAGCAGTTGTGCTTGCAGCTGCAGTCATGCTGGGCTATTGATCAGATTGAGTTGAACAAGAATGTTATTATGTTGCTACGATACACGTTGGTGTGTGTTTTGTGCTTGTTTTAGTTCTAGGAGCATTGTAAACGTACGGATTAGCCGTAATCTTTTACTTAAGTTTGGAATTTGGATTGGCTGTGTAAAGTTACATTTTTTGGGGATGTGAATTAGCTAAATAATGTGATGTCACGGTGTCACGTGATTTCGTTGACTTACATAGCTGTTCTGATATTTTTGGGCACTATCGTAGATTTTCCAAAATGTAGGCGTGGCCGCGTGGGTACTAAACTTGTCAACTCATTTTACCATATCTTAAATCTATCTTTATATATATATACAATAGAGTTTAACAGAACCACCACGTTAATCCTAAAATAGAAGAAATTTCCACGTTAATCAAAGAAAAAAGGAAAAATCTAGACCGTCAATTATAATAGGACCAAATTATAACGGTGTACACCTAATGAGATTGGATATAGACAATACAAAGATTATATGGAAACTAGGATTAGACCAGATCATATAGCAGCCAAATATATCTGTATATGAGATAAGGCGACCAAATCTTGCGTCCGTATTAATTAACCATGTTTAGTTGAGCCGTATGGTATTTATATGGGCTGCATTAGGTATTTGATGTATATTTATTGAGTTGATACTAACTAACCATGTCATATTTGACATGTACTATATACTAGAGATGGACACTTCATAATTAACCATGACCACATGCATTGAGTTCGTATTTTGAGTACGTTGATACAAATTAACCTGGTATCATATGTGTAGATTCGTCTCGAAGAGTATTTTTATAATCTTAATTATAATTTTAGTGGATTTTATAAATAAATTGTATTGCTAATTAGTGGTCAAATGTGTATTTTGAAGACCGTGTAAATGTATAAAACAACATATATTTTTGACTTATATATATTAATTAGCCAGTCGAGTCCGCCGATCACCCACTACTACAGAAAGGTATTTATGAGACGGTTATTTTGAGCTTTTTGAGATGGTTTCAATATGTCTTAAATAAGTCGTGTCGTAAAAGAGAATGTTCATTTGAGACGGTTATGAACCGTCTCATGTGAATGAGTATATAAGATAATTTATGTATGGAACCGTCTTATATGTCCTCTTATAAAAATCACTTCCTTACTAAACCGTCTCAAACGAGATTTTTCAAATACGATTTTGGGCATAAATATTGGTGAAAAAATAGGGAAAATATATTTTTTGGATTCAGAAACCTATATTCCTATAACCTACCACCCATCTATGCACATTAACACAATTTATACATATAATGCAAACATTGCATATCCCATGACTTGAACCTAAGACCTATTGATTTTAGCCTCATCCTTCTAACCATCCTACCTCACACCATGTTCTAATCATAATACGATATGTATACCTTTTAACATTAGTTTTGCCAATCTTTTAATAACTTTTTTAGACATGTAACTGGCATCAAATAGAAAACTTTTCAGCTACAAAGTTGTACACCTCATTGAAGCCTACAATTTTATATAATTTTTATTTTTGTACGACTTATAAATGTCTTAATCCGTGTTATGATTATTCAGATATCTATATTGCTTCAAATAAAAAAGATATCAACTGCAAAGTTGTAAGTCCCCTCAAGAGCTACAATATACATATACAAATGTAAAAATTATTTTTAGGATTTTGATTTTTAAAAATAATTGCAAAAATGTAAAATTCAAAATTATAAAATAAAAATATGATTTTTAGGAATTAAAATTTTCTAATTTCATTTTTGAAATTTAAAATAGTCTTTTGAAACTAAAATTTCTAAATTTTATTTTATTAATAAATAATAATTTTGAAATTCATTTTTGAAATTTAAAATCCAAAATTGATTTTAAAAATAAAATTTTAAAATTCAAAACCACGCTTTGAACTTAACTGCGTTGGTTTCACGGCTTTAGGTAACTAAGTAAGTGGTTTCGATAGTTATGGACTTATGTGCAACAACAGAACTAGTTTAGGGACTAACAGTGCAATTTACTATATACAATATATATATATATATATAGGTTATTCACACAATACAATCGTTGCATATGATCCTAGATTTAAAATATTTGCTTTCTAAAATAGGAGTGTCATCCTATTGATTCATCATAAAAGACATTTTGTCCTTTCAAACCGTCTTACATTATGTACACATTAATGACACTAAAATGTAAGGAAATGACTCTTCTACTCTAATCTTATATAAGTCGGTTTTTAATTTCAACGTCACAAATGCATCAATCATATAAGACGGTTATGATTTAAAAAATGTCTTTTCCTTATATAAGTCGGTTCTTAATTTCAACCGTCCCAAATACATCAATCACATAAGACGGTTATGATTTGTAAACGTCTTATTCCTTATATAAGTCGATTCTTAATTTCAACCGTCCTAAATGTATCAATCATATAAAACGGTTATGATTTGAAAACGTCCTTTTTCTTATTTCTACCACAATAAGAGACACTTCTAGTTTATGAAGGCTGAAACCGACTCAAATTGTGTGTCTTATATTACTTATTCTGTACTAGTGACCACATCAACGATCAAAACAACGGCAGCTACGTACGTGTGTCCTCAGGTTTAGGTCCATGCCTTCTACAAGTTACCTATGTCCTCAAGCAGTCAAGCTCCGATCCCTGCCGTGTACAGCATGATCCTGAATCCTGATGAAGCCGAGTCTCACCACGGAGCTCGCTTCCACGTTAAATGTGTCTGCCGTGTGACGGCCATGCTGCTAGCCTTCCTCGCGCTCTATGGCTGGACGCACGTGTTCAAGATCTCGAGCACCTCCGTCTTGATCTAAATATGTGTTGTCGTGTGCCACACCATTGGATACAGCAATAACTTACTCATTATTTTTGGCATTCCTTTATAGATCTACGAATTTTACCTACCCCTACACACGAAATTATACTCTTCTTTATCTCACTCAAACTCAAGTGAATTGGTTTCGAGAGCATTCCGTCACTTTTTAGCGATTTTCACATGTCTGTCATGTCGGCCATACTGCTTGTCTTCTTTGGACTCCATGGCCGGACCACGTGTTCAAGATCTCAAGCATCTCAGCCTTGATCCAAACATGTGTTGTCGCGTGCCACACCATTGGATACATCAATAACTTACTCAGTTCGTTGGTTTAATTACCCCCATGACCGTTTGAGCACCCCACCACTGTCAATCTACGATTCTTTATTCGTTTGCTTATTGCAAATTTGCGATCTATGCATCTACAATTGGGTCACTCTTTCCGGGTATATGAACAAGAAGGCGTACAACTTCAGTGTCCGGGGTGAACACGTCGGGCAACGTGTTGAGTCAGACATCGGCTGGATGAGAGGTTTCTCTACCACCACGTATTAATCCATGAGATTCTCCTATTAATCCAAGAAATAAACAAAATATCCCGTGATATGAACTTAAATTATAATGGTTTTGATCAGAAGACAGAGCCCATGTCAAGTACAGTAATTAAGCAGCCTACCTAAGTTGTAATTTTCAGGTTAAATGAAAGAGTCTATACTAACTACAGTAAAAATAGATGTAATTTATAATAAAAACAAGGGAAATTAACTATTTGATTTTTGTACGACCTAAAAGTTAAACCAAAATTTAAAGTAGAATTAGTATTAGAAGTCTACACATGTCTCAACCTAAAACAAAAATTCCGGATAATAATAAAAATAACATAAAATAAGCAATTCAATTTCTGTATGAAAAACTACATCATCAATTATAACGGATCAATTATGACGTTGTACAAAAATCCTAACCTAAATATAAAATCTATCTTTTTGTCATATTATTAAAATAGGAGCCAACGGATCCACCGTTCAATCTAAAATACAAGAAATTCCCATGATATTGAAAGAAAAAAATCTACACCACCAATTATTGTGGGGCGGGTGCAGATTTGGTTAATGAAAAAATATTTTAAATAAAATGTTAGTTTATCTTTAAAATTAGAACAAACTGGAGCTAGAATTTGGTAAATACTAGAGATATTAACTCTAACTGTAAGCTTCTAACTAAATTGGAGTCTATTTTTACATCCCATCAATACTATATAAATATTATCCCATCAATTATATACAAAACCATGTCTCTCAGAATTAATAGATCGAAACGACAAAAGGATACACACGTGGCCATAGTTGACGTGCTCTAGCTTGGCAATTGTTAGGTACGTATCCCTAGCTTCCACAAGTGCAGCGTCATATGTATCATTACCACCACATTATAGCACGTAAATAAGGTGCGCCCTCCCGTAGCCACGTCGGCCACAAGACACTGAACGTCCGACCGTCGGTCGAAATGAGATCCGGCCGTCCGTTCAAAAGTTATATATAAAAGCATGCCTTCCGCAATTTCGAGACAAAGCGGGAGCTTCGACGGGTTGGTCCTTCGCGCTATATCTTGGGTCGCACACCCGGGTTCGATTCCCAGCCCCGCTCCTTTTCCAGTATTGCTTCCTCTGCCTTCTTCTTTTAATTTCTTTTTTCTTTTCTATTTTCTATTTTCTTTTTTCTACGCTGTTTAAAAATTTCAAAAAATAGAAGGTTTGCAAAAAGGAACCATTCTTGCACAAAGAATGTCCATAAAAAGTTTAGATATTTTTTAAAATTTTTTAAAATTAGAAAAATTTTCAATTTGAAAAAAATCATCGCACTCTTTTTTTTCTCTTCTATTTTCTTTTTTGTAGGTCGTTTAAAAATTCTATAAAAAAGAAGTTTGTAAAAATGGAATCATGGCTCCACAAAGAAGGCCTATTAAAGACTTGGATTTTTTGAAAAAAATTTAAAATTAGAACACTTTTGGAACCAAGGCTCCACAAAGAAGGCCCATAAAAGATTTGGATTTTTTTCAAAAAATTTAAAATTAGAATAGTTTTAAAATTTAATAAATGTTTTGGCTCTCTTTTATCTCTTCTATTTTCTTTTTCCTATGCTGTTTAAAAATTAAAAAAAATTCCAAAAATAGAACCATTATTGGACGAAAAGGGTCCACAGAAGTTTAAACTTTTCCTAATTTCTTTAGTTCGAATGTAAAGCTTTCCATATAACAATCAATTGCCGTGCCAACTAGTGCACGGTACCAAAGGGTGGCGCGCCAATGGCGCGCTAACAATTCTAGTATCATATAATATATGGTATATCCATGATACATGGTCTATAGTGCAAGTGGCGAGAGAGATGTTTTCGATAAAGCAGCTAACTAATTGAGCTACTTGCAAATCAATATGGTCAGTACGTCGGCCATGTACGCGCGTCTACGTCAGGCACGAGGAAGCTAGCCATGCAGCATACAGGGCTAGCAGGCACAACGATGTGGTGGAGCTTGACACAAGCATACAGTGTACACTACCAGAGAAATGGTCTTTCATACCGGCACATCAGTCTCAGTTAGCCACGAATCGGGACTGATGTGGCAATAGTCCCGGTTCGTGGCTACAGAGCCGAAAACACGATTTTTCGCTCACATTAGTCCCGGTTCGTAATATGAACCTGTACTAAAGGTGGCTTTGGCAAGCAGATACATGCTAGCTGGCATAGGCACATATTAGTCCCGATAGCATACTTCAAAAGGAACGCATATCCTAGTCTATTAAATACGCGTGGGTGGATGGATTGGTTAGAAGAGTGAGTACAGAGTCACGTGGTGGCATGAGGTCGCAGGTTCGAGTCTTGGGTTCGCCTTACTTTTTAGATATTTTCTACGCTTTAGTACTGAACCGGGACTAAAGGTACGTGACCTTTAGTTCCAGTTGATCTGTCCCAATTCGGAAACCGGGACTAAAACCCGTTCCCAATCGAGTCTAAACCCTGTTTTTCTAGTAGTGGTAGTGATGACCTGATCCTCAGGGAGGGTGACGAGGTGGCCGGCAAGGGCCACGAAGATGGCCAGCACACAGGAGACGACAAAAACAAGAAGAGAGACAGCTAAGCCATGGGAACAAAGGCATGAAAAAAGAGGCCCTTCTTCTCGATGTAGTAGCACAAAAACATGGATTAATCCGAGATAGTTGGATCACCGACATGCCACAACCCGCCTGGATATGACAATATTATTGAAGTAGGAGATAAAATTGCCACATGTTTCCTCTAAAAGGCTAGGGGAACACTCCCGGAGATTAAATCCGAAGAGAAGATGATCTAAAAGCGATGAGAAGCAGTCAATATCGACTAAAGCATAGGGAGGAGACATACTCCTATCATTGCTTTGGATCTTATAATTAAAGAAAAGCAGTACGAAGATAAAAAATGGATACACAAGATTCAAGGCATGGCAGTGAGACACCGCCTATGTGCTGATGTATATCAGAACGCTCCGGAAACTAAAAGACTGGCGAGCAGACAACTCAAAAGCAGCGAGAAGCGGTCAATGGAAAAGCAGTACGAACAGAAACAGGAAATAAACATACATGAGTTTCAAAGCATGGTTGTCTAAGGTAATAAAAAAATTAATCTATATCTTTCCCAATTTTGATCCCTCCCGTGCTTTAGTGCAACCGAGTAACGATGCTCTAAAAGCTTAGAAATTTCCACGTCATGAATATTGTGGTTATAGATTATAATGGTGAAGATCTTAAATATGTATTTAATTGAAGAAAAATAAAAAAATCTACACTACCAATTGTGACGATAAAAATCTTTATATGTTGTAAAAAAAATCTAGCTACACAAGTGTGCGAACCACCATGCTAGTTTGACAAAAAAGCGTGACAAAGTGTGGCATGTGTACATGTTGGCTTTTAACCAAAATTTCGCCACACACAATGTTAGACCGAACCATGACTAAAAATATGGTGAAATAACTAAAGGACTGGTTTTGGAATAGACTAATTTTATCTTATTTTTATAGGAATTTGAATTTTAACTAGGAATTTCATACATTCCAAGCATGCCTCAGACACAACCAAAAAACATTAAGGTTAATTGAAATGCTAACAAATGTGTGAGATGTTGTGTTAGATTGATAACTTGGATATGTTACCCTTGACGAGGATGATGGCACCAACCACTATCTCAATGCAACAACCTATCGTAGATGATTTCAATCACCCAATACAACAACACTAGTGATTCACATCTACTCAACCACATAAATGTAGACAAATGGTTCCCAAAGAGATAATAACAGCATAATAGCAATAGCCAATAGATACTCAATTCTTGAAATGTTGTTCTACTTAGCATAATTAAGCTTAAGAATCAAGATCAAATAACTACTTCTAAATTGTAAGAAGTGTTTTGTTGACACCTAATTTTGGAATTAACCGATGTTCTGGAAACTTCTAGAAATCGGCTTAGACCTCATGAAATATGGGCCAAAACAAGTGCGAAACGGAGTTCAAGATAGTCCCGGCCGATATGGAAAGAGGAGACTGGATCAGCTAAGGAAGGATGAAATAGAGTCCAGGTCAACTTAGTAGAAGTATGTTAGGTAATGTTAGACAAAATAATTAAGAAGATATGAAGTCGAGTTTGTATAGGTTACGAGAGCAAGAGTCATACTCGATCGAGTCCAAAGTCCTGTATAAATACCTAGCCCTTGGTCGTGTAAAGGATGATCAGATCAATCAAACCTATCTACTTTTTACCTGTCTTTACTTTTCATCACAATTAGAATAGTTTCGTCATATTTTTTCTTCGGTCAATTTATTGCACATCACATTTCGATCAACTGCATACACCCCAAGAGTTACTTGCAATTAAATACTGTCTCGATTAATTTCAATCTACGGGTTTGCATCGGCTTTTGATCGAAATATTAGCTTAGTCGATATTGTTACACATCGCTGTTTTGACTAAGGGTTAGATTTCACTCTCTTTTTATTGATCAATACATTCTTTGGCAATAGACTGTTTACCCTTCGTTCTATTGGTTTATAGCTTGTTATTCGTCGATAGTCTGTTTACTCATCGTTCTATCAATTAGACGATCTGATCCGCTAGTTGGTAATCTGTTTACCTTCTTTTTGCTACTTTGTTGATTTTATCGGCTTAGTGGTAGACTGTTTACCCTACTGAACCTATTGGTTTAAATCTAATCTAAGCCGATAGTTTTGTTATCTTTCACTACTGTTTTGGACTTGGTTCAAATGTTGTAGATCAAATTGGTTGGCACATTTTGAACCCTGCTTCCGGTGCTGTCAGGGATCCTACTCCCTAAGCCCACGTATGTTTAGCTGAAAATAACTTTTGGCCAACATATTTTTTTAATAGACTTGATGTAATGGCTTATATAACCATTCTAAGGCATCTAATGCAAATTTAGCCTTGAATATAAGTCAATAAAAATCCTAAGTAATAGTTGTTACTTTGTTCAGAATATTAATATTACGTTGCACTATTGTGTGTTCCTCAAGTACAATAAGTTTACGTGGCGGCAAATACTCACATGTTCGTAACACTACTAGAGAAGTGGGCATCACTACCGGCCATCACTACCTATTGGATATCAACCCGTAGTGATGGTTGCATCACTACCGGTCCAACGGCTACAAGGGCATCATTATAATAGACTCCATTATTTTCAAATTATGGGATTTACAATGTGCAATTTCTTGGTTTTTTGAACTGAAATCAAATTGACTTGAAACTTTCTTGTTTTCAAATTTCTTGCTTGGGTCAACTTAAAATCACAAGAAACACTAAAAAATTGACGTGTTGAAACATATCAAAAATTTATGGAATATCCAGATATCACCCGAAAGATTTAGGGGGTGTTCTACTGGGCTCATAAGCTGTGACTTATCTGTCTTATCTCCAATTTCGAGAATTTCCCGAGATGGTCTCGAGAGTCGGATGGCCTTGAAATTTAGGATTTAGGGAGCTTTTAGACTACGCCTCGAGATAAAAATAAGCAGTTCAAAAGTAATAAAAAAGTCGGATGAGTCAATATTAGTTGATAATCACGACTTTTTTTATTACTTTTAAACTGCTTTATTTTTATCTCAGAGGCTAGTCTAAAAGCTCCCTAAATCCTAAATTTCAAGGCCATCCGACTCTCGAGGCCACCTCAAAATTCTCGAAGTTGGAGATAAGACAGATAAGTCACAGCTTATGAGCCCAATAGAACACCCCCTTAGAGTTTCTCTTTAGATCTGGTTTTATAGGGTTAGGGTTTGTTGGTTGTTTCGTCCCTAGTGGTGGCGTTGATGGCATCGTGGCAAGTTTTGACAATAAATTCCCTTCTAAGTTTCTTTGGTGTGGTGGACTGGCGGTTGACCTCAGCATCCTCCTCAATGGAGCCTTAGGTAGGGTTGGCACCCTTGGTCTTCGATCTGTTTGTTGGCTAGTGGGATTTTTCTCTCCCCGTGGTGGCAGTTTTGTGTCGGTTTAATGCTGGTTCTGTCTTCAGGTCAGTGTACAAGAAGCTGAAGGTCGCGGTGGTTCTCAAAGCGCTGCTAAGGCATGGTGAGGTTGGGCTAGGTTAATGGAAGCAGATCTACGAAGAATGGTGGAGAAGTTGGTTTTGGGTGTTCGTTGCATTATCTTTGGCGAGTAAAAGGCATGCCTCTTGAGAAGTGCATAAAATGTCTAATTTATGTTTACTAGTGCAAGCACCATACCATATATGCTAGAAGTTCTTGTTTTGAGCAAAAGAAATGCAAGGTGTTCTTCATTTAACTTCTAGTAAGAGGTGTTGGGTCTTTCTATACAGTTGCATTGTAAGCCTTGTTCTTTTAGTTGTAAGCCTTTGGTCTATAAAATAATGGAAGTGCTATTTTTTTCAAAAAAAAAAGAGAAAGGAATACATGAGACATCTATTTCTCTTTTTTTCATGATATTTAGCGTGCACTTCCCTCTGGTGTAACACCACAAATGAGTTGTTGCATGATCCGATAACCTGAATTCAGCAGTATTCTTACGGTTTCTATTCATTCTGTGTTTCTAATAGTATCATCGCACTTTTTTATTGAAACAACTTGAATTAAGTAACAACTAACAAGTTCCCCACGGTGACGAGCTATGGTCGTACCAACAACAAACAAAACGAGTTGTTAAGACGAAGTGGCGCGCCTAAAGCTAGCTACCGTAAGATTGGGACACGGAGTTACGGAACCAAATGTTGGGAAATCTACTCTGATAGGGACCTACACAGGCTGTATCTGGATAGATCTATTCGTGGACCTGCCAAACTCTATGAACCAGTACTATAAATATGAGAAAGATCCATCCATTGTATACACACGAAAAGCAATAAAGAATCCGTTCTCTCCCTACATCTGTGTTCAATCTACTTATGTATATGTCGTTCTTTCTCCATCTACGCTTGCGCTTGAATCAATAGTCTCGAACTACATCGGTAGCGTGGTTGTTTAACACCAAACACCTCGATTTCACGTGAAACTGGTGGTTGCAAGTTGCAACCACCTTAACCGCACAGTCTAGCACAGGAGGATTACCAACGTCATTGTTCACTGTTCAGTTTTGTTCCACCGGAGCATACTAGAATCCATCATCCAACCAAATCTAGGGCTACTTGATTCAAAGGAGTTTCAAAGGAAAAAAAAAAGAAATTTAATCTAAAAGGAAGAAAAATCCTATAGAAGTGTTAAATTTGTACAATTGCTACAAAAAGAGTTTCAAATGAGAGCACATTTTCGTTAACATTCGGAGGATTACTAGCATGATCTAACTTAGTAACCTCATGTTAAAATTTCTTTGAGGAACTCATGTATTTTTATTTTCTTCTGGATTCAACATGTCAAGACATACCAATTCTGAAGTAAAAACCATATAACTTAAGGTATGGAACAGTAAAATAATGCAAGTGTGTGAAACTTAAAATTTTGTGATGCAGAACACGAAAAACAGGGGCTAAAATGCTAAAAACAAAGGGTCGTTTTGTGAAATCAGGAAAACTTAAGGGTGATAATGCAAAATAGCAAGATCAATAATTTTAGCGAAACCAGAAAAGGGGCAAAATAGGAAAAATCAGAGGTCTACTTACAAAATCAGAAAAGTATGTGACTAAAATAATAAACACCAAGGACCTACATGTGAAATAAGAGAACTTCAACAGCCAAAACAGAAAAAGTGGTTTCAACACTCACCACCAGCATTCACCACAGCAAGCTGTTAGAGAGTAGAGGTTCATCTGCTCTATATAATTCTCTAACGAACTTTGTAATTTCTCTAATATAGCCGTCATCTTGCCGAAGTTTTGGGGGAAAAAATCCTGAATCAACCACAGTACAGATCCAATGCATCTTGATCAGTGCTTAGCTGGTAGAAGAACAAAACGAGGAGAAAAGGACACAAGGGTGGTTGCAGTTGGTGTGCACAAGAACACGCGAACTCAACTACTCAAAAGCAAGTAACCGACCGACCACTGTTAACGACTCTCCGTCCACTTTTATAAGGCACATTTTGAATTCAAAAGGTCAAACTTCATAAGTTTTGGTCAACAATTAGTCAAATGATATGAATAGTTAGCATAAAAAAGCTATATCATTATGTTCATATTTGAAAATTCTTTTGATACAATATTATTTCATGGCAGTTGACAATATATAATAAGAGAAATTTAATAGTCAAAGTTTAACAGAAAGATTTTCTCAAATCAAAATATACCCTATAAAAGTGGACGGAGGTAGTGATCAACTCATCAAAAAGAACTAGTGATTAACAAATTTTGTCTCAGAAAAGAAATTAAGGGCATGGAAACATGGAAGAGATGACACCGCCTCGGTTACAAATGAGATTGGCTTTTGGGGGTTTGGGATAAAGAATAAGAAGTTAATTTGGGTTGTCACCGTAGCTATTTCTGGGACAATTTGGATTTATTGAAATGGAGTTGTTTTCGACTGGTTCGAAAATATTACGGTCATATAGGTTATCTTAGGGGGGCACTTACTGCTTCATCAAGGCTTGCCAAGAGATGGAGGAGGTGGCTACAAGGAATTTCTTCAACCATAGACTTGATGTGGGATGATCCCGGCTTGATTGCTTGCGTTTTCTTTTATTCATGCAGCATTGTAGCTATCAATTTAATAATTTGCAACAATAAAACTGTGCACATCAAACGAACAACATAGAGACCGAAACATTTTTCCATTATCTAAACTAATGGGTGTTTACAGCTAGAGAAAAAGAGTTTGCATCCATTTCTCATGCAGCTTCCGGAATCACCGGTGCCTAGTGATTAAACAAAAACCCAACCATTAGCTTTGTTTGACTGCAATCACGGGGCAAGTTAGCACATTTTGGGGCATTATCTTTAATTTGCAAATGGCCACCTTTTTTCAAAGAACAGAAAAGAAACAGCAACAACAAACAGACAGAAATAAGAAGACGGCGTTTCAATTGTTTTTCCGGAATGCTTCAAAAGGCCTGTGAAAATGAAATTCAAAGCACTTGCTCTGCACGGAAGTGATTTCTAGAATCCACCGACTTTGTCCGTGCAGTTTCAAGAAAAAATCAAATTTTTGCCCTAACAACGGCAATTAAGCTTTCCAAGAGCACTCTTTGTGGTGACACGCGCGTTCCGGAACATCTTGCAAGCCTCTTCAAACACGGCACTGCAATGACCAGCCAAATCACCTGGTGTGAAACGCTGAAAAATCCAAACACCGCAAGAGAAGGAAAAGAAAAATGTACATTGCTGAATATTATTAGCACATAACTTACTAGTCTGAATTCTGAATTTCTCATCTGACATGCTACTAACTAAACTGCATTAGAGCATCTCTAACAAAGTCTTTAAAACAAAATTTTCTCTATATTTAGAGTCTCTCGTACTCCAGCAAAGTCTCTGCTCAGTCTCTAAATTTAAAGCTTCTCTCTTCCAGCCTCTAAATTTGGAGACCCTCTATAATCATTCTCTATAATTTCTCTAGATAAGGTTCTGCTAAGGAGGATGAAAATATAGAAAACGAATAGTGATTTAGTGATGATATATAGAGGTCCAATTTTAGAGCATAGAGATGCTTAGCAAGCTAACAACTCCTGCAAGAAAAGAAAAGCATTTTGGTTTGCAAGGTTAGGAAGATTCAGCTCACCGAGTCACCAGCCCTAACCCACCCTGCCACCTTCCAATCCAATCCTCAAAACCACCCCTATAAAGCCATCACAAATCACAAGACCACGAAACTACACAGATCGATCAAGCACAAACCAGACCGGTTTCACAGTGTCAAGAAGGAAGGAAGCAAGCAAAGATTCAAGAAGAGATGTTTGCACGGGCAGTGTCCGCGGCCGCCCTCGCGCTCGTCGCGGCGATCCTCCTCACCGGCGGCGGCGCGGCGGCGCAGTCGACGAACGGGTGCACGCAGGCGCTGTTGAGCATGTCGCCGTGCCTGGGCTACATCACCAACAACGAGACGGCGCCGCCGGAGAAGTGCTGCACGCAGTTGGGGAGCGTGGTGAAGTCGGAGCCGCAGTGCCTCTGCGTCGCGCTCAACGCCGACCCGGCGTCGCTGGGGCTCAGCGTCAACAGGACGCGCGCGCTGGGACTCCCGGACACCTGCAAAGTCCAGACGCCGCCGGTCAGCGACTGCAAAGGTAAGCGTCGTCGCCGGTGATGATCGGAATTCTTCGGCGGTTTCGTCTCGGAGACCGTTCTTGGATCTTGATGCTGACGGTGGCTGTTGCAGGTGCTGCATCTCCCACGACGCCGTCGTCCGGGACACCGGCCGGCACAGGGTCGAAGGCAACGCCGACAACGGACGTGGGGAACGGCGGCGAGCTGCTCCGCGGGCCCGCAGGCCTTGTCGCCGGGCTCGTCGTCACCGTGGTGTGCGCGGCCGTCTCCGGCGTGTGATCTGGGCCATTGCATCTGATCCGAGGTCAATTTCGGCATGGTTTTGCACTTTTAGGGAATTGGTTCGCGTGTCCTCGTAGGAATCGGATTAGACGTGTCTTGAGACCTGAAGAGTTTCTTCCATTGGCGAAGGGGTTGAGCTTTTGTGCTTCAGCTTCCATGGCCTCTGCTTCCATTATTTGTACTGTGGCAGATTGAAGAGCTTGTTCTGCTTGATTCACCATTGCATTCCACGTATAATAAATAAATCTCTCTCATTTCTTTTCTGAATTTGTTAATCTAAAATCCAGTAACGATCATGTTTCTTCTTGTGTCGTGGAGCAACAAAGCAATTGCGCCCGTGAATCGCACTTGGTAAGCAAGTAGGTAAATAAGGAAGAGAGGAAGCGCCGCGCCGCCGGACGCCGGAGCAGGGCGGCGCGGCGCTGGGCACGAAGCACAGAGTGCTGCTGCCTCTATCTCGCATGCACTCGTGAGCGTGAGCGGCGACAGCCATGGCAGCTCGCCAGCCTTGGCTCCACGTCGGTCCTAGTTTGGCCGCGGCGATGAAGACAAGCATGTCGGTGCAGGTGCTCTGGCCGGCCGGGAGAGGAGGAGCATGACGACGAGCCCATCGGAGCTAGCACAATGCACAGTCCACCACCACCCAATCAGCGGATCAACCTGAGGGCATACAGGCAGCGAAATTGCAGGAACAGGAGAAAAAATTTAGCAGCAAAAACAGTTTTGAGTACTGCTTCAGTTCATGGAGCTTAAAACGTTCGTGCGGTAGCTAGTGCCAAATGAAGAAATTTTGCAAGAATTTCCTAGGGAAAAATTCAGTTTATGTAGGAACCAGGGGGGAATCACATAATAATCGACGTAGAGACGACCTTTTCTTTATGGTTTATTTTCTTATCTCCGGCTTCAAAAACATTAAAAAAAAAAGCTTTCACGAGAAATTCTTTATGGAGATAATAATCATGGTTTTATGACAGTAGAGAAAATCCAGTGCCATTATTTTTCAACAGGAGGACATAAGTCTGGTAGATTGGAAAAGGAGATTTAAGATTGAATTTGCTATGGTTATCCATGTAGCAAAGCCAAAAGTCTTGCACTTGATTCAGGAGTGGTATAGTTCTTTACGATAATCTTTTTTTAAAGGCCGTCCTCCCTTTTCCTTGTATTATACTTTATACATACTTTTTTAATATTTATATTCTCATAATAGTGGACATCTTGCCTACTTTTCCTTGTATTATGGAGTGTTTGGCAGAGTTCCAGCTCTTAACTCCGTCGCGAAGCAGTGCCAAACGTCCTAACTCCACGTAACTCTAAAACAGGCAACTCCATGGAGCCGTCTTCCTCGCAGTTCATTTTTGTGGACCAGTTTAAAGGGTGCTCCGTGGAGTTATGAATCTACTCCACGGTGAAGTTGTGAAACAGAGCTGAAAAATTAGAGCTGAAGCCCTGCCAAACACCCCTGATACTTTATACATACTTTTTTAATATTTATATTTTCATAATAGTGGACATCTTGCCTATTGTTTTAAGTGGACCGGACTTTTAAAGCCAAGTTTTCGAAATTTAGCTCATCATAAAACAGATTAACACCCTTGCCTAGTCAATCTGATATTCTCGCGCGTCGACATGCGTGGATACGTGTGTGTGCGCGAGTGGTGAGGATGGGCTGCGCAAAATTTGACGTGGGATTATTAATTCTTACTTTATTCAATGTTTTGTATTAATTATTGTTTGACTATACTACGCTTGACCAACACGAGTAGTACAATCTTATAGAAATGGTATTGTCAGAGCACTTCCATGCGTGTTTAATCACTTCAGCGTGTACCATGTAGGATGAATGACTTTGGTGCATGTATCACGTAGGATGAATGACTTAGGTGACTGCAAATTAATACAGAGATGACAAGGAACCGTCTCCTTGCGAAGAAACGCTTCAAACATAGCATTGGGAGAGCGAGATCATTTTCTACCTTGTGCCCCGTTCTGGCTAGCCATTAGAGTATTCGTAGCAGAAGCTCTATAGTAGTATATAAATAGAGTTTTAGAGATAGAGTTTCTGGTGGAGGGAAGGAATCTCTTAGGATGTAGTGTAAAGTGTGAAGGAGTTTTAGAATAATGGAGAGAGAAAATAGAGTAAAAGAGAAAAAAAAATAGAGACAGAGCATTTGGTGTGGATGCTCTTATCGTGCAAGCACAATACGAAAAAGCAAGAAGAACGGAGGAGGTCGTCGGCGAAGCAAGAAGGGCGGCGGTCACTGGCGAAGGCAGCGGTAACCACCCGCCCGAGATTCGGTGTGAGATCTGGGGAGCAAGAGCACCAAGGCTCACCACGGAGCCCATCGCCTCTACCATACTGCTCGCGGAGCAATCCAGGAGATGGTGCCGTGAGCCCATGCAAGCGGTCACGCCATTGCCGCCACTTCCGCCGCCCGAGCGTGGCGCTCGTCCTAGAGCTTGCCTCCCACTGCTACAGATCTGGCCATCAGTCCCGGTTCACAACGGCCATCAGTACCTTTTTTGAACCGGTACAGGCTATTCGGGACTGATACCCATGGCATCAGTCCCGGTTCCCTCACCCGGTGCTGATATAGTATCAGTACCGATTGGAGGCCACACGTGGCTTTAGCCCGTGCCTCGCCGAAACCCTACTCAGTACCGGTTGGAAGCACCAACTGGTAGTGATAAGCTGCTGTTCAGTCCCGGTTGATTCCTCCGGCCGATCGAAAGCGAACACGTGGCTTTACCCGTGTCTCGCGAAGCCCGATCAAGACGGTTGGAGGCACCAATCGGTATTGATAAAGCTATTGTTATTGATCCCGGTTGGTTCCTCCAACTGATCGAGCACGCACCACCTGAGCTATAAATAATATATATATATATATATATATATGCGTGTGAGGTAATATATACTATATATGTGTCTGTGTGTGTTAAGTTTAATATTTTATATATATATTTGTGTGCTAAGTCACAATTAATTAAAGCACATATAATCAATCATGCATAACTAATAATTAAATCACAAAACTTTTATTAACAACTTTAATTACAACTATTAGGTATCACAATGATATTTATTACAACTTTAATTACAGAACGTTCATCGTGATCTTTTACGTGCATCGCTCTTGGTAGCCGTAGATGTTGACCCCAACAGTTCACCGGTCTTTATCGAAGGGCCCCACCTATTTGCCGTTGGAACGTGAAACTCGCCTCTTGGATTTATGACCTTATCAAAAATCCAGCCGACGAGTTGTTCTTGGATCGCTCTCACGGTCGCCGGCGAGAAATCGGACGCACATTGCAAGTCGGTAGCACCTCCGGCCAGGATGTGCATAATATGGCACACATAGTAGCCTCATATATTGGTGCCTCACGGCTGACGCCAGACCTGTGGTGAAAAAAGCTAACAGCGTGAAAAGGATGCATGGAAATGAAGTTAACTAACTCAAAAGCTACCCTGATGGCATACATACTCGAGAGGCAAGTGTAATATCGAATTCCTCGTTGAATTTGCCTACGGTTTTAGTACGGAACCGTGCGAATGCACTACACACGTGATTGCAAATTGAACATGATTAGAATTTGTTTAAAATGGAGTAGAACAAGCACAATAATGGAAAAAACAAGAATACCGGTTGAGAATGTCGATCAAGTTTTCGTACTTTTCAACTAGTCTCCTCAGCGAGTCTATAACTGTGATCATGCTACGATCTAGCTCGATAATGAGAAGAATCCAATAAAAGCTGTACATATATATGGAACATAGGTAACTAATTAGTTCTAACATCGTGTTGTGGAAAAAGATTAGAACGAGACGGTACGAAAACACTTACTCAAAGTTGTAGGGTAAAAGTATCTTTGAATGATATTTTTGACCTATTAGCCCGTTGTATATGTTGGTCTCTGTATCGGCAGGGGATATTTTAACATTTGTCTCATTGATAACTAAAGGGTCAAGAAAGCCTGTGTTGAGAGTAGAAACACTTTTGCATCTTTCTATCTCCATTCTACATAAGAAGAAATTAGTTAGGCTTGCAAGTTAGTATAGTGCAAGGGCCCGCACGGTGGATTTTTGTAATTAAATAAGACACTTACAGAGTCCAGCAACTCAACATGCCCACGTCGATGGCGTCTGACTGGTATAGCTCGTACATTACTGGCCATTGGACATAAAATTCACTGTCGCCGTGAAAAAAATGTTCTTCCTTGTACTTGACGGCAAATGACATTAGGCCATGCTTGAACGCATCCAGGTACCATTCATGGAATTGGTGCATCCTAGTTGGTAGCTGGCCAATCTCCTCACGCCTGACCAAGGAAGCGCCCGGTGTATATTGCCATCTGACTTCTGCAGTTTCAATCTGCATGTCGCCTAATATTTGCTCTGGGTGAAGACCAGTTTCTTCGATGAATTTTGCATCTCCTTGGCCTTCGATCACCGATGACGTCGTCTTCTTTGACGTCTTCTTCTTGGACCTTTCCTTGACCAATGTGCGCCGATTCAGATACACGAGGTTTTTCCTTTTGTCCTTCAAATTTTTCACCGTCCTCAAGCCTTTTAGAAATTCTTCCGCATCAGTGAACCTTCTTCTCTGGTGACTTGGGTTTAAAAATTTAGTGACCTCGGCTCGACTACTTTCTCGGTCTCCTCCCACGTCATATCGTCGCCCGCTTTGCAAGTGCAGCTAGCTTCTTGGGTTGGGTGGACCTCGTCCTCTTCTGAATTTAGCTTTGGGCGGTGGTTTGCTTGTCTTGGGGCGGCGATGTTGGAGTTGGAGTTTCGCGTCGAGGTTTGGTGCAGAGACGGGCTTCTTCGGGAGGCATCTCCTTCGGTGACGATGGAGGTGA
Source organism: Olyra latifolia (assembly GCA_036346145.1). NCBI lineage: Eukaryota > Viridiplantae > Streptophyta > Magnoliopsida > Poales > Poaceae > Olyra > Olyra latifolia. The sequence continues at coordinate 8,610,848 of CM070529.1, forward strand.
TGACGGACCGCTTATGTGTGCGGAGGTGATGAAGGTGTTGGAGAGGACACGTCCATGTGATCTCGAAAAATAATGTACTTCTTACGCCATTGGATGAAATTATGGATCGCCTCTCCTAACTTCCGTAGTCCGTCACCTCCGGAATATCGAGGTCCAGTCCTCGCACCGGGCATACCTCCTCGATCGAGACCACAGAGTAGCCCGGCATTATCTGTTGGCCATGGATGACCAGCCACTGCTCCACCGGTCGACCATGCCGTGAGCCGTCTTGAAAGAGATGTTCCTCACTTGGACGTGCAGCTCACAAGATGTCCGCTGCGTGATGTCGTCCATAGGCCAGTGGCCCAAGTCCGGTTCGGGCAACCCACCGGAAGCACAGCTGCTTCACCGCCTTGAGAGACTAATGAGGTCCGGATTAGCAGGAGGTTCCTGGCCCGCATCTAGCCGTTGGCTCAAGGCTAACTGTACCTGTCTTTGGATCTCTTCTTTCATGCTCTGTTGTGTTTGATTCAGGCGTTCTTCAAGCATTAGGAGCTGTTGTGCCTGTTGGGACTTGCTTCTCACCCGACTCCTATAGGTAGCGGCGTCCTTAGCGAACCCAATCTTCCACGGAACGACGCCAACGCCTCGTGTACGTCCAGGGTGCTCCGGGTTTTGTAGGGCCCTTATAAACTCGTCGTTCTCCCTGTTTGGCACGAAGGTGCCCTGCGAAGATTCCTCGATCGACTTTACAAGTCTTCTGGCCACATCTGTCAGCACATTTTCGAACACCGTGTTTCCATCATCGTCAAGGCCGCCGCCGTGAGCATAGAACCAGCTCTTCGCTCTGTCTGGCTATTCCATTGTCGCGGGTGCGACACCCTTCGCCAGCAGTTCTTGTTCCCTCTTCTCCCATTTGTGCATCGCCTAGCGGTAACCACCAGGGCCGAGGTGGTGGTGGTATTGCTTCTTCTGAGCATTCTGGCTGTTCCTTTTGGTCAGACTTTGACCTTCATTCGAACTCTTGTAGTTCACGAACGCATCCCAGTGATTCTGCAACTTTGGGTACTTGTTGAAGTCAGGAATTCGGTTCTTCTTGACGTACTCCGTGTTCAACTTCTTTTTATATGTTTGGAATGCGATGGCCATCTTCTTGAACGTGTAACTCTTCACCTTCTCTTCGGTCCCTTGGGGGAAGGTGAATGTCTCCTTCAGGTCGGTCCAGAGCATGTCCTTCGTATCTTCAGGGACATTATCCCATCTCACGATGCTAACTGGCACATGGTCCCTGACGTGGACGCCGCATGCCGAATTGAACGGCCCAATCGCCCCTAGGGGTGCAAGAGGTTGGTCGCTATCGCCGACTTCGGTGATAACATGTCTTGCCTTCGACTTCTTGTTTGAACCTCGCTGACGTGATTGGCTACTCGATTGAGTGATCTGAAAATATGGTACAATAATGTCTACGTGTTAGAATGTTGGCTTAGCATGATGGTGGAACCGGCATATACAAGTTCGATCTAATTATCATGGTCATCTCAGCGGCCTCGGCATGAGTCTCATCGGTCTCAACGAGCCTTAAGTCCACGACAGGCCTTGCGGCCTCGATGGAATCATCGAGCTCGTAACCATCTTCTCCCGAAATCAAACTTCTCATGAACTCGTCTCCATCAAACCCTTCTCCCGCCATCGTAGTTTTGTAGTCTATAAGAAGGCATTGAAAATTAACAAAAAAGATTAACTATAGTATACTTACACATTTCACATATACTTATACATAAACGGGTGACAACGAGGAGGGCGGTGGGGAAGATGAGGTAGATGATCGAGGACGGGCGACAGTGACGAGGACGGTATATACATTACATTTCACAATTAATTGACATACATCTTAGAATTCAAATTTGCTATAAAATTGGCATATACATATACATCTCAAAATTCATATAAATAAGATACAGAGGTCAGATTGTCTTCCATTAAATACATGCTATGTTTTATTTTTTTCATGTAAAAATTTATATCTTGGACCAATTATTTGGCAATTTAACTACTTTACTCCCCAGTGCTGAAATCCTGGCTCCGCCACTGCGTAGGTTTGGGCATTTCGTCGAACACTCTGGGCGCACCGTGATTGTGCTCCTGTTGGCGCCGCCAAGACTCCTGTCGCTCGTGCCCGCCTGTGTCACGCCTCCGTCATGCTTGCCCGAGCCCGCACTCACTGTCCCATGCTCTGCCGGCCTGCACCTTGCTGAGGAGCGAGGGAAGGGAAGGAGAGAGGAGCACAAGGAGCACCTTGCTCGCGGGGTCGTCGGAGGCGAGGAAGACGGCGGCGCGCGGGGTCGTCGGTGACGAGGAGGACGGCGGCGCGTGCGGGGTCGTCGGAGGAGAGGAGGACGGCGGGGGCTGAAGGCGGCGTCGGCGAGAGAGGTTGGAGACGATAAAACAGTTATGCCTCCAACCTCACTCGCTTTAGAATTTATATGATGGTGGCATCGGTCCGGTTGGTATCATCCACCGGATCGATGTGTACCGGACCAACGCCCGCATTAGGTAGTGCCCTAGAAATATCGGTCCGGTTGGTATCACAAACGGGATAGAATGTTACTTAGTCCCGGTTGAGGACACCAACCGGACGGAATCTCCTTAGTCCCGCTTAATTACACCGAGGGACCGATTTGCCAAAAAAGGCGTGAGTGGGAGCCAGCTCCAAGCGATTCTCGCTAATTTGCTATTAATATCTCGAAAATTATAGAAAATGTTGGAAGTCTTGAAATTTCTCTTTCATTTTTCAAATTTTAGTATAAATTTTACCTTTTATATAAATTCAATTATTGCTTCATGGCTTACTAAAAATAATAAATCATACTTATTCCACACTAAACTGATTTCAAAAAATAAAATAAATTAAAAATTCACATATTCTTTACAATTTAATTTTCCAACCATCTTAAATTCAATTATATAAATTCATATAAATTCAACAGATTTTCACCTTTTTATATAAATTCAATTATTGCTTCCTTCCTTCATAAAAAATCATAATTCATACACGGTTTTAATTGGTAACATACTTTGTAATTTATGGCAAATTACTACCACTGCCATGTGGGAACCACAAGTCCGTGATCTCCATTTTGGGGGAAGTAATCCCGGTTGGTGTCTCCAACCGGGACTACCTGAATCCCGGTTGGTGTATCTAACTGGGACTATGTGGGAATTTGAAACGACGCAATGTTGGCGCGAACCGAGGAGCCGCCTCTGCCTCTTCCTCTGCCTCTGACAAGAGGCCTCTTCTATAAAACCGACGATCTTCCTCTGCCTAATTAACCGTCTTCCTCTTCGATCAATGGCGTCTTCCTCCTCTGCCTCTTCCTGTTCCTCTAACTCCACCCCACCACCATCACCGATGCCTGCGGGTCTGCCTCCACCGCCGCCGCCGTCTTCCGAGGATGAGTGTCCCCCTCGGAAGCGCATTCGTCGCAACCGGCCGAGGAAGGAGTCCGTCTTCTACCCGGCGGAGTTATCTATGTCGGACGAGTTGTCCGACGACGACGAGGACCTGGAGGACTTCGACGACGAGGACGTCGTCGCGGAGGAGGACGACGACGAGGAGGACGACGACGACGATCCGGAGTCGGAGGAGGAGGAGGACGACGACGACGACGACGATGGCGCCGACGCCGCGACGAGGAGGAGGACGACGACGAAGACGACGATTAGTCCCGACAGATGCTAGAAATTAATTATTAGTTATTTAGTATATTATTAGAAATTAGCTTTTAGCATCTTTTGTGGTAACCCGTGGGACATTGTATAGGGTACCAATATTATTTGTAAATTATTATAATGGTATAATATATGTACATTTTCTATAATATATGTTGTTTTTGGACCCATAAGATTTGTCCTCACAAGTACATTCATGTACCATAAATTAAAAGTCAAAAGTATAAAACATAAATTAAAAATCAAAAGTATAAAACATTCTCAGATAAACTATAAATTCTGATACTAAAGAAAATCACATTGGAAAACCGGGACTTCTCCCTTTCGAATTTATATGATGAGGGAATCAGTTCCGGTTCGTGTCATACACCGGGACTAACATCACATCAGTCCCATTTGGTGTATTACCGGACCCTTTATATCGATCGGTTGGTGTAACAAACCGAATGAATGCTCACTTAGTCCCGACAGATTACACCAAAAATAAAAGAATACAATGGCGCGAGCGGGGCTCGAACCTGTGATCGCACCGGGGAGCCCGCGCTCAAGCGCACGCTGCTAGCCAGGGGAGATGATGGCGTTTTGATCGGCCTTCACGGCACGAACCTTTTTTGTACCCTTCTTAGGAGATAGGATCACTCAACGACATGTGGGCCCATCTCTGGTGGTTCCCACATGTCATTGGTACTAATTTGCCATTAATTTCTCGAAAATTATAGAAAACTGTTGGGAGCCTTGAAATCTCTTTAATTTTTCAAAATTTATTATAAATTTTCACCTTTTATATAAATTCAATTATTGATTCATTGCTTACTAAAAAATAATAACTCATACTTATTCCACACTAAAATGATTTTCAAAAAATAAAATAAATTAAAAATTCATATATTCTTTACATTATTATTTTCCAATAAATCATACTTATTAATACAGATTTTCACCTTGTTATATAAATTCAATTGTTGCTTCCTTGCTTAATAAAAAATCATACTTTATATAACACGGTTCGACTTATTTGCTAACATACATTGTTTTTACAAGTGATCCTTCATTATGATCGTGTCGTATATAGCGGGATTCCTCTATATCATTCAAGATAGTAATGTCTACGTCCACCATAAAAGGAGGTAGCTCGTCGAACTGATTGTACTCTTCTTCATCTGTGACGCCCTCAACTCCGACGATCCTTCTTTTACCTAGGAGAACCACGTGGCGCCTTGGCTGATCGCTAGTCTTCTGCTTCTGCTTGTTATCTTCGGTAGGCTTGTCCTTCTGCTTCTTGCTTTTAGTAGGCCTGTCCTTCTGCTTTTTCGGTTTGCTGTTCATGTCCATCACGTAGAATACCTGTGTCACATCATTTGCTAGCACGAACGGTTCGTCCCTATAGGCCACTTGCTTGAGGTCCACGGTTGTCATACCGTACTCGTTGATCTCAACGGCTGTCAATTTGACCCATTGGCACCGAAACAGAGGGATTTTTAAAGGTCCATACTCGAGTTCCCAGATATCTTCTATGTAACCATAGTAGGTATCCATATTTCTATTTTTATCCAAGGCATCTATACGGACCTCGCTGTTTTGGTTGGTGCTCTTGCTATCCTGGGCAGTTGTGTAAAATGTGTACCCATTTATCTCAAACCCATGGAATGATACGATTGCCATGGATGGTCCCCGAGCCAAGAGTTTCAACTGCTCATTGTCTGCTCGGGAGCCCATCGTTTTTTTGTAACCAACCACCAAACGATCCATTTGCTCTAGTGCGATCCACTTTTTCGACTTCTCTCCGGTCTTGGTCGCAGAGAATCATCTCATGTTCATGGATAAACTCACCACTACAGCTTACTTGTTTCAAGACGTGAAATGTGCTTGTTTAAATGAAAGTAGATCGTCGCTAAAGAATTCTCTTCTCCCTAGAGTTCCTTTTCCCCATAGCTCGCCTCATGGCGTGAAACAGGACGCCAATCGGATTTAGCTCATCAATGTAGTCGACCACGTAACTCAATCACCTCCTCTCGTGCCAACACCATGCAATGCCTTTTCGACGAGACCGGTTCAACATATTTCTTTAGGACACCCATATACCTCTCGAAAGGAACATACTATGCAGAACACGGTCCGAGAATTTGTATCTCTTTGACAATGTGGACCATGAGATGGACCAAAATATCAAAAAGGACGGAGGAAGATCATCTCAAGGTCGACCGGACTATCAACCACGCCATCCTGCAGCTTAGATAAGTTCCGTGGTTCGATGACCTTCTGCGACACTGCGTTGAAGAACGAGCCTGACTTTACGATTGTCCTCGTACCCGGTCCGTGAGAATACCTCTCGGCGCCCTTTGGGAGCAAGCTGTGTCATCAACATGTGAGAGTCATGTGATTTCGGTGTACTATCTTATTCTCTTTCGTGTTGATGAGTCTCCTTATGTTCGAGGAGTACCCAGAAGGGACCTTCACACTGTTAAAGAACTTAATCATGTTTTTTTTCTCTTCCTTGCTGAGAGTGTACCTCGCAGGGTGGAGGTAATGTTGTCCTTTCGCTCTCTTTTCTGAATGTAGGTCATTCCTGAGTCCCAGTAGATGCAGGTCCTTTCGTGTTTGAAGTGTATCTTTTGATTTACTGTACATATCTAGGAAGCCTAGCAGGTTCACGCAGACATTCTTCGTGATATGCATGAAGTCTAGTGAGTGGCGGACCTCTAAGTCTTTCCAGTAAGGTAAATCCCAAAATATTGACTTTTTCTTCCAAATGAGCTTCGTATGACCTTGTTCAGTAGGGACAGATTAGCTACCAGGACCCTTTCCGAATACTACTTTCAGATCCTTTACCAGAGAAAATACAAGTGTCCCACTGCGATGCAGGGCCTTCTTACGTTTCTCTTACGTCCCATCGAAATTCTCACCCTTCCGTCAGAACGGTGCTTCAAATGGAGGAACCTACGGTGGCCCATGTACACGACCTTTCGGAAGTTTTTCGATACTTGCTGTCCGTATCCTCTCTAATCGGATGCAGGCTTTATATCCTTTGATAGATAGGCCTGACAGGTTACCAAGTGCAGGCCAGTCGTTGATGGTTACGAATAGCAATGCATGTAGGGTGAAGTGCTCTCTTTTGTACTCATCCCATACACGTACACCATCGGTCCACAGCGTTAGCAGATCTTCCACCAACGGTTTGTGGTACACGTCGATGTCGTTTCCAGGTTGCTTCGGCCCTTGGATAAGCAACGGCATCATAATGTACTTTCGCTTCATACATAGCCAAGTAGGAAGGTTGTAGATACATAGAGTCACGGGCCAAGTACTGTGACTGCTGCTCATATCGCCGAACGGGTTCATCCCATTCGTACTCAACCCAAACCTTATGTTCCTTGCGTCCTCAGCAAAGTCCGGGTATTTTCTATCGACTTTTCTCCACTGGGAGCCATCAGCGGGGTGCCTTAGCCTTCCGTCGTCCTTACGATCTTCTTTGTGCCAACGCATCATCTGGGCATGCGCTTTGCTCGCAAATAAACGCTTCAACCGGGGGATTATAGAAAAATACCAGACCACCTTAACGGGGGGTCTCTTCTTCTGACGCTGCCCCTCTTCCTCGCCTCGGTCATCACGCCTAGTTTTATACCTCGAAGTTCTGCACACCGGACAAGCTTCCAAATCCTCATACTCATTGCGATACAGGATACAATCGTTCCGGCATGCATGTATCTTTTGTACCTTCAACCCCAAAGGGCAGACAACTTGCTTGGCGACGTACGTAGTTTCAGGCAGCGTGTTACCCTCTGGAAGCAACTTCTTTATGAGGCATAACAACTCGTTGAATCCCTTATCAGACAATCCATTGGTCGCCTTCCACTGCATGAGTTCTAGCGTAGTACGCAATTTTTTGTGGCCCTGTCGGCGGTTTGGGTACAATAGTGTTCTGTGGTCCTCCCATAAGTGCTGAAACTTTTCGTAATGTTTTTCATTAGTGTATTCTCTCTCTCCATCAAGCAGCATCTGTTCTAGGTCATCATCGCCAAACTCCCCCAATGTATCTTCGAAAGAACCGTGTTGGCCAGCATCGGGGATATTGTTGTCCCCCTGATCTTCTTCTTCTTCTTCAACATCTTCTCGTATAGTCTCTTCTTCACCATGCTTGGTCCAACAGGTATAGTTTGGCATGAAACCTCTTGAGAGCAAATGGAAGTGAAGGTGGCTGGATTTTGGCCACTCCTTCTCATTCTTGCAGTCTATGCATGGACAACATATGTAGCCTCACTTCGTGTATGCATCGGCCGCACGAAGAAAAGCTTGCAAACCCTGCAAGAACTCCGGGGTGCGTCGGTCCATGTACATCCATCGCCGGTCCATCTACATTATGTTACATCAAGGCAGCTATTAGCTCATTTTCCAATAATGAATTTTTTAACATTTCACAAATTTCAAATTAAACAAACGTTAACCATTAATTTCTCTTATTATATATTGGCGATTTTTATAATATCACATTGTATTCAAAGCAATTTAAAAGGCCAACATGTTGATATAACTTTTATCCAATAAAGATGCATATAATTTGATTAAATGTTGGTCAAAATTTATAAAGTTTGACTTTTCTCAAGTCAAAATATGCCTTACAAAATGGAATGGAGGAGTATTAAATTTATTTGAAAATTCGCATCGATCGATGGAACCAAAACCTAAATTTGACTTGAAAAAAGTCTTTCAAGACAAACGTTGACCATTAATTTCTCTTATTATATATTGGTGATTTTTATAATATCACATTGTATTCAAAGCAATTTAAAAGGCCAACATGTTGATATAACTTTTATCCATTAAAGATGCATATAATTTGATTAAATGTTGGTCAAAATTTATAAAGTTTGACTTTTCTCAAGTCAAAATATGCCTTATAAAATGGAATGGAGGGAGTATTAAATTTATTTGAAAATTCTTCATCGATCGATGGAACCAAAACCTAAATTTGAGCTAGATCCACACATTCAACGCGAGCTACATCTAATCCAAGCAAATTCCAAACTTACACAACTAGTTATTTCATCAATCATGAGAAAAGCTCAAATTTTCATCACATTTCAAGCAAAGAAAAAGCTCCATTTTACACCAAATGTAGTGAGGAACTATGTTACTAACCTTGGTTAACTTGGTGGGAGTAAAATGACCAAATTTTCGCAAAGACTCCCCTTTCTTAAAGTTTTGGCCATGTTGCCAGATCGTTTTGATCGATCATGAAAAAGATCAAATTTTCTTCACATTTCAAGCAAACAAGAAGCTGCATTTTATACCAAATATAGTGAGGAACTATGTTACTAACCTTGGTTAACTTGGCTGAGAGTAAAATGACCAAATTTTCGCAAAGACCTCCCCTTTTTTGGTGTCTTGGTCGTGTTGCCAGACCGTTTTGATCGATCATGACAAAATATCAAATTTTCTTCACATTTCAAGCAAAGAAGAAGCTCCATTTTACACCAAATGTAGTGAGGAACGATGTTACTAACCTTGGTTAACTTGGCTAGGAGTAAGATGACCAAAATTTTGGCAGCACCCGTCCCCCTTTCTCTTGGCCTAGCTAAGCTCTTGGCCGGCGATGTTCTTGATCTGGCAGTGTGGGGAGGAGGCGGGAAGAGGACTGTTCAAATAAGGTCGCTTAGGTTTAAGATACCAACTGCATCGATGTCAGAACATCGGTCCCGGTTCTTGTAACCAACCGGTATTAGCAGACGAGTTCGGTTGGTGTAACCAACCGCATCGATGTTAGAGAATCAAGACGGTTGGTTTCTTCACCGGTCCATGTTATGGAAGGCCTGATCGATGCTCTAACATCGGTCTCGGTTCTTGTAACTAACCGGTATTAAGCAGGCCGAGTTCGGTTGGTTAGACCAACCGCATCGATGTTAGCGAATCAATACCGTTAGTTTCTTCACCGGTCCATTTCAATGCAAATTGGCATTTACACGATCACCATTTCACGATTCATACTTGTACTCATTTGTTGATGAACATTTTTGCACATATCAACAATTCATTGCACATATCACCATTTCACCATAACTCATTTCATTGCACGATCCCATTTCACGATTCATACTTGTACTCATTTGTCGATGAACATTTTTGCACATATCAACAATTCATTGCACGATCACCATTTCACCATAACTCATTTCATTGCACGATCCCATTAATTCCATCACAAAATAGTTCATCACATACATACATAATTAAACACCGATCTCATTGATTCCATCACAAAATAGTTCATCACATACATACATAATTAAACACCGATCTCATTGATTCGATCACAAAATAGTTCATCACATACTACATAATTAAACTACATACATACATAATAACTAAACTATATACATAATTAAACTAAACATCAACTATATTCTACTCATCCTCCTCCGCCATCGCGCCTCATCGATTTCGTCATCGTCAGGCAGAGGACGAGGCGCAGGGGAGGACGAGGCGGCAAGACGGCGTGGGATCCCCACCTCCATGTGCATCCGATCCCGAAGCTTGGCGGAGGCAACAATGGCGGCAGATGAGCCCGCGATTCCTCCCAGTGCGAGGTTGATATGGTGGCTGCCAAGAGACGGGCGCCGGCGGCGAAATCCTCCATGCCTCCTCCAGTTGGTGCGGGCGCCACGAGGTTGCGGCGGAGGTGAGTGGGCGGGCGCGAGGTTGAGGCGGAGGATGTGGGTGGGGCGGCACAGCGGTTGCGGCGGAGGATGTGGGTGGGGTGGCACGGCGGTGGAGGTGGATGGGCTGCTTGGCGCGGATGTTGCAGCGGAGGATGGGGATTGCAAGTCGCCTCAGAGGTCTTGGAGGCGGCGAACCATGGCGGAGGAATGCGGTGCGGTGGTGGCGGTGGCGAGAGAGAGAAGGGATCGAAATGGTGCGGTCTTGTTCTCCATGTTGATGGAGGGGAAAATATAGGGAGGGAAGATAGAAGGTCGGATCTATTAAACACACGGCAAATTCCAATGCGTCAAATGTGATTAAACACAAAGCAAATTCCAATGCGAATCGCAAAATCCAATGCTAAATCAATAAAAACAAGTTATAATGAACCAAGAAAACCATGGAACTACAAAAGTTTAGGAACCAAGAAAACCAGGATGAACTGGCCGAGGTGGGACTGTGGGAGCTAGGAAGAAGAAGTGTGGGGCTAGCGACTAGCCATGAAGGGGTTCAAATTAATACGGTTGGTTGCACCAACTGCATCGATGCTCTAGCATCGACAGGTTTGTGTAACCAACGGTATTAAGGATTCTCGAACTTAGTACGGTTGGTTACACCAACCTGCATCGATGTTTAGAGCATCAAGACAGGTTGGTGTAAGCAACCGTACTAAGGCACTCCCGCCGCCTAGACCTCTTAGTACCGGTTGGCTACACCAACCGCATGGATGTTAGAACATTAGTACGGTGGTTTCTTCACCCGCATCGATGTTCCCCTCGACCAAGAGACCGTTGAACCGGGACTGATGTAACTGACAGTCCCGGTTCATGTATAACCGGTACTGATGTGCCGGTATGAAAGGTCATTCCTGTAGTAGTGTCCCCCGCTGCCCTTGCAGGCACGAACCTCAAGCTTGTCGCACCTAGAGCCTGAATTTCGCGGAGCCACCCCGTCCTCCAGATCCGGCGATGTGTGTGGATGTAGTTTTCATAGGAGAGGAAGAGGGGGAAAACCTGGTTGCAGAGAAAGAAAGAAAGAGAGAATTAATGATGAGACCCACAAATGATACAATACATTGTGTCTATGTTTCTTTCACTGTTCCTTCACATGGCAGCTCTTGAAACGATTTAAAGAAACCATCAACTGAGAATGCCCTAATTGTTATATGTGGGTCACATGACAATATTGAAGTGCTTTTTTAAATTTAATGTCAGTTTACATGTGTTATCACCGTCGGCATGGGTGCTGCTACCAGTGTTCTTCAGGAAAGACATCATTAGCAATAGAGATTGTCGGGACCTGAATTTACAATTTAGAACTCTCTGTGTATTCTACACTAGTCCAGGATCACGCTAGTGCACAAAACGACGTTATTGGTAAAATATCAAATCCACATCAGAATTAACTATGAAAGCAATAATTATTATAAACTATCAGAGTAGCGATATTAAGATCAAAGCTTACAATTAAATGCCCTGCAGGCTAAAATATTCAATAAACTATATTGGAAAACGGAACATCTTCGGTGAAGCCAATCACTATATACACCGGAAATCGATTAGGGTAGCGCAACCAAATACTCGCTTCCATCATAGAACTTCCCATTGAATGTTAGTTGCCTTTTTTCTTTTCAAGGTCTTGATACTGTCGGATAAAATAGGCAACCCACAAATAAAATTTGCAAGAGTGAGTATAGACGAATACTCAGCAAATCGCCCATAGTGAGATAATGCATCTCTATAACTATATGCAAGTTTAGTACAAAGGATAATTTACATGGTTATTTTCTAGTAAACAACATTTAACAAACACGTAATAGGCTAATAGATTGAAAATCAAGAAAGTAAATATTTGATAAATATCATTTGATTTATAAACAGTGGCACACAGCCTAACAACATGCACCCAGCAGTTCCCACAGTGATAACCAACCATTTTTATTTGAAAACATTATACCATGTTTTAAGTATAACCAAGCATTATCCATAACCGCGAACACGGCTATTCGAATAGTTTTTCAACACTGCGGAGGTTGCATATCTTTAGGACGAAAACACTTGTAACCTAACAATATTGAGAATAAACATTAGCGAGTGGCCCTCTTCATACCTATTGTGCCACCCAAAACCAAACATTTGGATCACCGTGCTCAATTAGCAACACGGCATCATCTCTTGGACGATAGCCCTCATAAGCAGCACATCTCCCCTAAATGTCTCAACGTATGACCACATTTTCTACTTGCATTGAGGTGTCACAAGCTAACACTTAGCATCTTATTTGTTAGACTTAACCAAAGTCAAGTTCATGGTTTGTATTGTTTTGACTTGAAAATGCTTTTACAAGATTAAATCCTTAGGGAAATTAAGGCAAGACTTCCTTATATATTTGCCTCATAGCCTAGCCACACAAGATCCACTCTCACACTAGTTCCATTTGCCTTAGTCAAAATACCCACTCAGTTGTTAACAAGTTGCAATACATGTCAACTTTCACATAAGTGCAACATATGTTTATCCAAACAGAGCAACACATGTGTCCCTCACGTAAAAGCAACATATGCATTTACACTTGGTTACATATATATCATTAATCATGATTAATTAATCCTCTCAGGTATCGTGCATGGCTAAGCAAATCTAATATGACTACCACCCACAAAGATACCATCGTTATCCAACTAAAATGATGACATAACTAAGTTACAATGAAGCGGTGGGAATACAATATCATCAAAGGGATAGATAATAAACAATTGGACATTAGCTATATTCCTATTTAAAAAACAGTAAATATAGCAATGCATGTTTATAAACAAAATCATTTTATTTGCAGATGGGTTCAATATGATCAAGGGCTATGTACAACTTGCCTTGCAGAGACATCTCACATACTTGCTTTTCATCTTGATTCTTGACCCTGAATACATATATTTTGTTGATGATCCCTTAATACGACAATCGGCTACGCAAATAAACAACGAAGAACCAAATAACTCTAAACAGCAATACAAACAATATGCATAGTTAAATAAACTCAATATGCAAAGTTAAATAAACTTACTAAAAAATAGTTCATAACTTTATAATAATTTGAGTTGAATGGAATTAATCTAAATAATAAAGCTATGGTCAGTAGGAGTCTGATGAAAAAAATGTATCGGACAAAGGACAGGACAAAATATATTCCAAAGAATATTCCTCAGATTGATTTAATCAATAAATTGGATAGACAGTGACAACATAAGAAATATTTTGGAATAGATCAATGGAAAAGTTTATGACACTTAGGTTCTCATGTCATAAACTAGATTCAAGTGAATTAAAACTATGAACTAAAACTGAGTATTGATGAACAATGGCAAAGGAAGCTATTAACCATGACATATAGGATTAATAACATGGTAAGCATCTAGATTATATGTCAAGAGAATAACCTATAGTACAAGGTCATGACATATTTGTAACAGCCCATTTTGGGCAAATTTTTAAAAAATTCAAAATTTTGAATTTTGAATTGCATTTTGGGTAATTACTATTCACTATTCAAAATTTTCCAAATATCAAAATTTAAAATCAAACTTATTTAAAAAATTTTCTAAATTTTCTAAATTCCTTAGTTGGACTTGGCCCATCTACCCAGCCTTGGCCTATTTTGGCCCTAAACCACCTAGCCTAACCCATCTCTCTCTCTCTCTCCCCTCCTCTCTACCGAGGCCGCATGCGCTCCGCGCCTGCTCTAGACGCGCCGCACACGTCATGTCGCTGTCTGTATTGTCTCCCCCACCGCGCGTACCCCTCCCTCCCTCTACCCCTGTCTCTGCCTCTGCTATGCCACGCTGTCCCATTGCTGCTCTCCCTTCTCTCTCCCACGGCCTCCTTCGCCTATTTAAGCCCTCAGCTCGGCCTCGCTCCCCTTTCTTCGCCATTGCCGCTGCCGAGCTCCATTTCACCCCCTTTTGCCTCGCCGCCGACTTGGTATGTCGCTGGCCAATTCCCCTCGTCCCTAGCTTCTCTAGGTGCCGCCCCTGACTTTCCTGTCTTCAATTTTGGTCAGGAACTACCGGAGCTCCTGAGCGACAAGGCCCCTATTTCGGTCGTCGCCTCCTCCACGATGACAATTCGCCTTCGTCCTTCTCCGAGCTCGGCACCACCTCAGGTAGCTTCTTGGTAGCCCCTAGTTGCTTCCTGCACCGGCGAACTGGCCACCACCCCCACCCTTCGCCGTTGAATCATGCTCCCATAGCTTCTTTCCACCCACGCCCATGGCACCGCCGTTCTGGCTCACCGCCAGCAATGCTCTAGCTAGCACCTCCTAAGTCTCCCATAGCTAAACCCATTCCGATCATGAAACAGTAGGATGATAGACTATAGCGCCGCCATCCCTCGCCGAAGGTTCGCTAGAGTTCGACCAGAGAACCAGACGAACCTGTCGCCTAGTTGATGTCATCCCAACGCCGGCCGCGAGACGGAGTCGCTGACATGTCGGACCCACGTTAACAGTGATTAGCTTTTAAATCTCCTGCGCTTATCTCTAATAGCCATTGACATGTGGGCCAATGGCCCCACCTGTCAGTATTAGTAGAGGCGTACTCCAGGTTTACGCCTTCTGTCTGTGGGCGATCAGGCCGTTTGTGCTCCTGGACCGAGCTGCCCCTAGGCCGCACAGTGTTGGATTCGGCCTATTACTGTTTAGGAATTTCCAACCTTTTTCTATTTTAATAATTTCAGAAAGTATAAATAATTTTCTAAAATTAGTTATACACCTCCTAAAATATTAGAAAATTTATGATAAATACTAGACAGTAGGTTGGATTAAATAAAATTATAACCTTGCACAGTAATGCATTTCTGTCATCTGCAAAATAACAATAACCCTAGTTCAGCCTTTTTGGAAAGTATAATATACTCCTTTCTGTTTAATTAAATTAATTTATGGTTTCAAAAAATCTTGATAAAATTCTAGAAAATACTAGCTGTAGTTTTGGACCCAGGAAAATTGTTTTAGCAGATTTCAATAAATCCTTGTGCTTTGGAAATTTAATATAAGCAATTTAAACCTTTTCCTTAAGTAGTAATAATGCTAGAAATCTGTTAAATTTATTGAAAATACTTTCTAAACTCTAAAAATTTTAAATTTTCACATAAACTTTTTCAACATAGGAACAATTTAATAAAAATATTAAACCTAATTAACTTATTTTAAAATTAGAAAAATAAAAGAAAAAAATCCTAAAGGCTTTATAGAATTAATATTTTAATACTTTAATAATTTTCAAATATTATTTTCCAGCAAGGGTATAAGTACTTAAGGGTATTTAAAGCATGCTCATACATATCATATGATGACACGTAGGATCTTTATGTCGATATTAGTATTTATTTCGTGTATCTATGTATCATTTCTTTTTGCATATATTTATGCATTGTTTTTATCTTCCTGAATAGCCATCAAGGATTCGGAAGGAAGATTTTAAGACATAAAATAAGAATAACACACCTCAAGACAAGGCGAGATAACATTCTTAGTTCATACCTCACACGGAAGTTGTGGATTATGTTCTTAGCTTTCTGTAAATTCCTAGAACATGAAATTTGACCAAACGGTTTGGGAGTTATGGCCTCTGGAGCGCTGCTATCTTGTTTTTGCTCGCAGCGGAATTTCCTTTATCGAGGTTAAATAGTCCTAGCTAATGGCTAATTTAGATGGTTAAGGGCCATGTTTGTTGATGCTTCATACATGGTTGTGAATATGATATGTTCGATATGTAGGTGGAATCGCCTCGGGGTTGCTGCCATCGTCGCGTCACTCTGCCTTGCTTGGTAAAAGAGGCAAGTACATAGTATGATGATTGATGTGGATGATTGATGCTTGATGCTTGGTTTATGTGTTATCTATTTGATTGCCTGAATGAGGTTAATGTTGATATGCTGAGAATGCAATATGGGCCTACTATGGATTGCCATGTTATGATTTATTGTTTCTTCCAGTCATATTAAAATTGCCCAGTGCGGGATGTTAATGGAACAATGATGCATGCATGATAATGGCAAGTTTCTAGAATGGATACCTACATGAGAGCTTGAAATTGATGCATTTGCATCGCATTTGCATTAGCATGGGCATGTTAATGATGAGATCATCTACTGAGGTAGACATGAAAACCTACTATTGTAGGCACCTCCACGGGCTAGAGCGTGAAAGACCTATTTCAATAGGCACCTCTAGCCATAGGCTAGAGCGTTTGAGAGGATGGACATCGAGGGGTGTTCACTCAGCTATACTGGTATAAGCTATGTGATGACAATGACAATGACAATAAGCATGAACATACATGAGCATGATGATGGCATGATTAAAGGAGAACGAGCATGGCATGCGCAAGAGAATTCGGCTTGGGTGATGTTATTAAACAAATGGCCAATAATGTTGTTGTTAAATGAATAATTAAATTGCTGATTGTTCTATTATGTATTTGCTAATTCGTCATGGACTCACGTTTGCTTTTTTTAGGTGAGCCGTGAAGCCAACATACATGGAAAAGAGCGTAGCACCTCACTTTTGTTCACTGCACTAGAGCTTTGGTCACCTAACTAATTAAACATGACTAGTAACCTAGGTTTGCTTTGGTTTGTTAAATTAATAGTGTAAAGAAATGGTCTTTTGAATGTGGCATGTTGTGTTAGTTTTTGGTTAACTGCAACTTTGGCTTGTATGTAAAATAAGAGCTACTGTCCAACTTCCTCAAGGTAAGCGATGGTGATGTTGTTGCTTGGTTATGATGTTGGTTTGGATCTTATGAGATGGTATATAATATTCTTGTGATGAGCTTGTGTTGAAAAGTGGCACTTTTTAGTGTATAGTCGCTGCCAAAATTTCGAGAGTATGCAATGTTAGTAGCATTCTTGACTCATGGAGGAGGCAGGGTGTTACACTTATGCCCATTTGGAATATGGGAAATTCTCAAGAATTTCATAGGAAACCATTCGACTTCTGCAGGATTCAGTTTCAGATTTATTGTGATTTAATTATACTACACCGGACCGGTACGAGCAGTAGTCTCTGTGAGTGCCGCTATCCGTGTTCTTAGGTCCAACAAGACATCATTAACAATGGTACAGGGGAGGAGATGATCGGCATCAGGGAAGAGTTGATTATCAGTCGCTACCAACAACAGTGGCGGCAACCCGTCATGCTGCCTTTTGCTTCGAACGACGGAGACTAGCCCCTCAATGAGCTCTAGCTATAGGAGTAGCTTGCATTCCTCCATGCCCCATCATCGGCAATGGTGTGGTCCAATGGCAGCGCCAAGCATGTTGGAGCATGTTGATGTATTAGCTTTGCCTCAGCAGGGCCGGTCATCTTGGTTGGGACTTGGGAGTCGCACATGTGTTGTTTCCACCTCTGTCATCTAGTCGCTGACTAGATGCCCAACTCTAGAAGAACTTATTATTAAGGTAGACAATGCCAAAGAAAAGAGCATAATACCCTTACCAAAATCAACCATTAGATCTTACTTCTATGACCACGGGCGGTACACTTTTTTTAAGACTGGAAATATTCTGGTCTCTACATCATTATATATAGCCCAACAAACATAACATATTATCTGGTTATTACAATTCAACAAACATAAAACCTCAATCAACACCAATTCTAATATGAGATTTCGAACCGTAGCTGGTGAAAAAACACATAACAGTCTGCAATAAATGACATGGTGTGGAAATTGCAGCCCTGTCATTCTCGCGCTGAACTAGGGTCCAATGGTGCAACCAGTGAGCTCTCATGAAGATGACCTATATGAAAGAAATAGCTTTGTATTTATCGAAAACAATATTATTTTGACAAAAACAAATAGCCCAATGCAACTACAACCCATATTAGCTTATTAGAGTGAGCATTAAGATCATGATGCCAACCATCAAAAAGATGATTAGCACTCCTAGGAGGGTTTAATCCCAAAGCAATTTGAACAAATCTCCAAACTGCTTTAGCGATGTGGCAATCGAAAGAAAAGGTGTTCGGATAGTCTCACCACAACTACAAAGACAATACTTTGGACTCTCTCTCCAGTTCCTTCAAGCAAGATTATCTTTATTCAACATAATACCTTTATTTAGATACCACAGAAATATTTTGATCTTCAGAGGGATTTTCAGCTTCCACATAAGTTTAAGAGGATATGGTACATTCTAACAATACATTAAATGTACCGATAACTGTCCATTCACACGTACTGAGACCGAGAACGGGCGGTACACCCGGTAGTACCAGCAAATTAGATCCACGATAAAATTCCTCAAAGAGTTCACTACTAGAGAACAGGACATCACAAGCGGTACATCACAAGCGGTTCAATACGCACCGTTTCTAATAGTTGCAACACAAGCGGTTCAATAGTTCATTCAGAAAACCCCCTCTACAAGCGGTTCGTAATACGAACCCCTTCTAAAGCCCACGAACCCCTTCTGTTGCTTGGGCTTTAGAAGGGGTTCGTATTACGAACCGCTACTAGAGGCCCATTTTTCGAATTGTTAAAAGGAAAACTTGCCTTATCTCATCAAAGAGCACGCGTGGGTGGGTTGGCTAGCTGAGTGAGGCGTGGGTCACGAGGAGGGGTGAGGTCCTGGGTTCAAATCCCACATACCCAATATTCTCTACGAACCGCTTCTGATGCTCCCGCGAGCCCGGTTTCAAAATCAGTTCTAAAACCTGTTTCGAACCGGTTGTGGTGGCTGTTTCGCTGGTAGTGGTTAACACGCAGAGTTTTACAGGAATTTCAAAAGGATCTAGAAAATTAATGTCCGATGTTTCAAAAAGCCCCGAGGCTGCTGAAGGCGCATGGACGCCGACAGCAGCAGCAGGCAAGGCGTAACTGCATGCGTACGTGCACAGCGTGCAGTTCAGGTTCCCAGAAACCAATGGGAGCTACCGAGCTAGCTTCAAAATCTTGTTGTGGTTGTGGTGTTCGAGCTGAGCATGCAACATTTGGCTGCTGCTGATGCTGCCTGCAGGTTGGGTTCAGCCTTTTCGTTGAAGTATACTTCTAGTTCTACTGCACTGAGTCCGAGTCTAGGTCTACAGTGCGTACGTACGTACGCGGTACGCCCTGCATGCGTGCTGTCTGCAGCGTAGGGTTAATGCGTGGCGTGCTCAGCTCATCTTCACGTCTTGTCCTCCATCTCCATTTCTCCACCACCCTCGAGTCAATGCGTACGTACGTGCCCATCACATCAGATACATCTAATTCTACGTACGTACCTCGGTACCTGCATTCATGACGGTACTCATACTAATCAGATTAAGGGTGAAAATAGGTCGGGTGGTGTCTAGGGCTGGAACTCTGGCTTGGGTTTGCGAGCTGGCTCGGGCTCGAGCCATAAACGAGCCCGAGCCGAGTCTCCTCCTCAGCTCGGTCATCTAACCGAGCCCGAGACCGAGCCCAGCCAGAGCGAGCTCGTTCGGAGCTCGTTCCACGGACACGTCCCGGCTCTTTGATTCCAGCCCCTAGTCAAGCCACGGCCAGTCCACGCCCGTCCTCGTCTCCACTCTCCAGACTTCACTCCAGTCCAGCCCGCTTCCCTTCCTCCGCCCGTCGTCGCGCCCCAAATCCGCGCGCCGCCTCCGCCTCGTCGGCCGCCGCCGTCGCCGCGCCCGTCGGCCTCCTCCTCCACCTCCGTCCGCGCGCGCCGCCTCCTCCTCCTCTCGCCCCGTCCGCAGATCCGCCGCCGGTCTCTCCTCCGCCCGTCCCCAGATCCGGTCGCGCCGTCGCCGCCTCCGCCGTCGCCGCGCGCCCGTCGGCCTCCTCCTCCACCTCCGTCCCGCGCCGCGCCGGCCTCCTCCTCCTCCGCCCCCTCCGCAGATCCGCGCGCGTCTCCTCCTCCGCCCGTCCCCAGATCCGGCGCGCTGCCGCCTCCGCCCGTCACCGCACCCGTCGGCCTCCTCCTCCACCTCCGTCCGTGTGCCCGCTGCCTCCTCCTCCGCCTCCGTCCGCGACGGGCCTCCGCCGCCTCCGGCCGCCTAGCTCGGCGCCCAGCTCGGCCATGAAGCTCAAGGAAGGCCTTGAAGCTGGACCGAGCTCAGACGAGCCCGAGCCGAAGCTGTTTCTTCGCTCGGTGCCGTCATCGAGCCGGACCGAAGCTTCGCTTCGAGCTTGACTCGTGTCCAGCCCTAGTGGTGTCCGTCCCATATCTGTATCGACACCCGGTTTACGCGAAAAGGAAGGTATACTTTGTTACGGTGAGATACGCATACGGATAGTTCTCGGTTTCTTTTTTGCGGATATGAGTGGAATAGAATAGATATTACCCGGTGGATACGGGTATCCGACAAATAAAATAAACTGGGTACCCGGTTAGTAGCCTAATAGCCAATAGGCCCAACACACCTACTCAGTTAGCCCAGGAATCAAGCCCATCAGCCCATGCCACACTAGAACAAGCACCGCCCTCTGCCCCCAGGCCCCCACCGGCCAGATCCACGCCTAGCGACGCCGCAGGGAGGAGCAGGGGGACACCACGAGTAGGGATGGTAATAGGTACGGATATGGGTAAATACCCACAGATATTTATCCATCAGGCATGGGCATGGTGAGATTTCATACCCGCGGGTACGGGTATGGGTATGGTTCAGTACCCGTGGGTATAATTTTGGCGGGTATGGGTTTTAGGTATCCATACCCGTTACCCGTTACCCGCGAGCTGACATGTGGACCATTTACTCAGTGTCTCAGTTCTCATCTTAATCCTTCCTCAAATCCCTTCTGTGAAGCCCAACGCCAACAGTCCACCATTGACGACGTTGATTGGGGCATGGCTGCCAGCGGATTGATACGCACTTCCCCTAGGTGATGTTCCATCTCTTTCCTCTACTTAGGCGCACCTCCATGGCTAGAATCTCCAGCCTCTCCTCCAGTCGATGGAAGACAATGCAATGCTGTGTGCGGGTAGACGGGTACCCGTCGGGTTTCAGGTACCCGACGGGTACGGGTATGGGTATGAGTCTATACCCGTGGCGGGTTTCGGGTACGGGTATGGGTACGGTTTTCTGGCGTGGGTACGGGTATGCGACATTACTATCCATGCCCGACCCGCCCAATTGCCATCCCTAACCACGAGGAAGGGGGAGGGAGATGCTACCATCGCCGTGCTACTCTAGTCGTCATCGTCGACAGCACCGGCTAGATCTGCGTCGAGCAACGCCAGAGGGAGAAGCAGGGGGCCGCTGTTGGGAGGGGGAGAAGGGGTGCTACTGACATTCGGTGTTAATTCAGTTGGTAGTTTTAAACATCAATACAACCCAATGAATCATCTTCTGTTAAGCTACTTTGCAAATTGGTCCTTATATTAAAAAAAACTCTTAAACGCAGAAAATCATGATGACAATGCTTACTGACAGTAATGGTGTTTGATGAAATGTCTAGCTCAAAGATAAGCTAGAGCGAGATGAGATATATAGAAAACCAAACATCATCTCTCTACAACTTATGTTAGATTATTTCTATCACGTGTCTTGATCTATAATGTGATTCGCGTACTATCCAACCCAATATCCGTTGTTTGTACCCGATTGGAATTTGTATATGCTTCCTATCCGTTCGTCAATACCCGAATTTGTATCCGTATCCAATTAGCCGATTTTGACAGTGCTCGAATCTGTATCCATGTCTGAGAGAAAAAGATACGGGTAGGATACAGGAAAAGCTACTATCTGACTGACCCAGTTTACCCCTAATCACGATATATAGGAAAAGTTCTTCTTTTGGTCATGAATTTGTCTCCTAACCGTTTGATCTATGAAAATCAAAATCAGATTAACTATGCATCTAGATTGATAGAACTAGACATAAATAGTCACTTGACCGGTAAAACAGTGTTTTTTGTTGCTTTCGCTCACCACTTAGTCGTGTTGTGTGGTAGTGGATACACATAGGTTGTATACGTGGACTCCCACGTTAGCGAAAACCTTGGCATTGACTATCACATGGACCGTCATGTCACTCAAAACTGCCATGGACCGTCCATCTTTTTAGTCAAGTGATGATTGATATCCGAATTAATCGATTTAAGGACTGAGTTAATCTGATTTTAATTTTCCGTTACCGAAACGGCATAAATGCTAAGAGTTCACCATTAAAAGAAGATTTTTTTTCCCGATATGTATACTGGCTAGTACTACTTCTCCACGTATACGTGCATGGATTTTTATGAACTGAAGTAGGGTGCAAAAGTGGGTCGATGTACGACGACGCATACGTATATTTAATTTGGGGGTCCCGGCCGGGAGCTCCATGAATTTGTTCCACCGTGTCCGTCCATCCATCAATCTTTTCGAGCCATGCATGCATGCATCGACCTCGTTTCGTACTCCGAGCTAACCGCATCACCCTAGATATATAGGAGTAGATATACAGTGGAGTGTGCAGTTTCGTGGCACGATCGTACACGCGGCGATGACATGGCCGGAGAGTTGACACCTGACATGAAGCAAACAGGCATGAGCATGGACTGCCTGGTAATGGCGAACGTGCGAGAGAGAGAGGGAGAGCGAGCAAAGGTCGGCGTGAGGGGCTGTGTCGTCGGAGTTGCATGAGAGAGACACATACACAGTGAAGAGAGAGAGAGAGAGAGAGAGGCGTCAGGGACTCTGGGACTGTGTCGTCGGAGTTGCCTGAGAGAGAGAGAGCACTGGGCGTTCGCAGGTCGCCATGGCTCCTGTCCTCAAGCTCCGTGCATGCATCCACCTCGTCTGGCTCGCCAACCGCAAGGGCAGGGCAGTTCTTCCAAGGCAGCAGCAGAGCAGACACGAGCCACGTGCCACCTGTCGCACGCAATAACCCTTGCGGGTCGTGTCGTCCATGGTTTCGGCAAAGAGAAAACAAACAATTATTCCTCTTCGCTTTTCACGATTGCTCTAGGTGTTCTTCCACGGCGGCGTCAGGGTTTGAAATCCCGTTTTCCTCTCAAATTCTCCTCCGGTTCGATATTTGATTTCTCGAAATTTTCTGTTAAAATTTAACGAAATTTTGATTTTTAAAATTTAAACCGAATAGAGTGGATTAAAAAGGAAAATCGCTAGGTTCTCGAAAAATCATTTAGTTTCACCGGAAATCAAGACATAAAAATCGTTTGGTTTAGTTTTTAAGGAAATCACTAGGTTTTACGAGAAATCATTCGATTTTAACAAAAAAATCGTTCGAGATTTTTTATTTTTTTTCTATATTTTCAAATTCAAATTTTTGGTTTGATTTATTGAACCAGGATTTCAATCCCGTTCCATGACATTTAGCAATTTGGAACTATGCACGACGCGCATGCTCTCCTCCTGCTCATCGTCTCCATCGCTCCTGCATCTGATCAACTCATCTCTCTTCTTTGATGAGCATCAAGCCATGCATCTATCCGGTCCAGAGATTGCAGTTGCAGTTGCAGGTGAGGCGGCAGCAGCCGGCAGAGCTTCCCCATCCCTTAGCTCCTGCTCTGCCACAGCAACCAGTGCATGCATATTCAGTGCTAGCTCTCCACATAGTTTGGCCAGAGTTTGATCATCTCATCGACAGATCAGTTACTTGATACAGTTGCAACAGCATCACCAATGCGATTGAGTAGTACACAGCATTATACATGTCGGCGATGTAATCTTGAGATCAATCTCCTCAACGGCCAAGCAGTACAAGTCGGTGCCGTTCATGCAGGTTCTACGCCATGTGGTACTGGTTCCTGTCCAAGGGCATGACAATATTTTTCATTCTGACAATCAACATTCAACGATGGTAGCTAGCCTTTACAGGGAGATGGAGACATGGAGTGCCCCTAATGACTGCAAGAACAAATTAACTCTAAGATTACTTGAGTTAATTGCAAATTTTCAAGAGAGACATGGATTGATTGATTAATTAGCAGGTGCCAATGCAGATATTGGCTTTGCTTGCACTGCTTGTTGGATGCGACTGTTCCTTTCTCTTTTTCACCTTGCTTTAGCTTTATCTTTTACTTGCACTGCTGGAACACCATTTCTTACCTCCTTTCTTTTGCTTGCTGCTTTACTTCCGCTGCTGCTGCCGCTTGGAACAGTATATCTGCCAATGCAAGAATCTGAAAATCTGTCAAAGCAAAGGAAAAACAAACCAATTGCAGATTTGCAGCCTTTAAATCACACTGCCATGCATAGTCCAGGAAGCCTCCATGGCTCCATGTGTATGGTACAATAGTACAGTAGTAGTATACTCCCCAAGTAGGTGGTGGAAATGCAAAATGAATAGGGATACAGTTCGTGGTTGACCGAATTCTATTATGATTTACTCCTCACATGGACAGCAGGGAATCAAACAATATATAAATTTCGCCTAGAACAGAGCAAAGATCCAGAGTTCTGAAGCAAAGAGTCAAAACTCAATCTGAGCCAAAGCTCGGAACCTCGTCAGGATTAACTGGCACCGAGCTCTGCCATTGTTGTAATAACTGCTATATATTCCTATATCAGCTCTAAAGGAAACTTGGAAGATAAATTCTGAAATCTTTTCGTCCAACAAGTGCAGTGAGAACAGCAAGGTGTGCCCTCTAGAGCAGCAGAGGATGCAATTTGGCTCCGGTGTCTTGGCAATGGAGTGCATGTAGATGGGGATGGGGATGAGAGATCACAGCATGTGGTTCCATTCAGCTAGAGATGTGTATTATTTCCAAACATTTAACTCCTCCAATATGCTTATTATAACAGAGATGTGTATTATTTCCATGGTTTGGAGAAGATCAAGACTAACGGTAGCTTAAATGAACAATGCCGCAGCAAACTTCAAGGACCATACATACATACAATTGGTTCCTTTTCTTGTGGACAACACTGAGCAGGAACAAGCTCTTTCAATAGCCAGTGTCCATGCCATGTGAGGTGAGGTGATGGAACAGCATTATTTCTACTGTAATGGTGCAACAAGTACATCAAAATGCCATGAATTTGATTTCATTAGCAAACAAGGGTGAAAGTAAGATTGAAGAGCAGGTGTTCAGCTCCAGAAGGAAATTACACAGACCAAAGCCATCCAGGAGCATAATGGAGGGAGCCAATCTTTTTCTCACACAGCAATGAGTACAACAAATGCATGCCTCACTTAACTGCTTAAGCACTACCAAAAAAGGGTATGCACATGATTGTAACTATGCAAGCCTCTCACACCCATCATTCCTCCCTCAGGCTAGGAACAGTTCTCCTAAAGTTAAGTTCAAGTATATCATGTTTTGCAATAATTCTTCTACAACTTGCAATGAATACAGTGGCTGGTGTACAGAGCTTCCAAAGGGAAAAAAAAAGAAAAGAATATATGGTGTTCATTGACACTCTAAATATAAGAGAGAAGACGCTGGAATTGGTATCTTGCTCAGAGAAACTAAGAGGCTACAGTTGGATCAGGTGTATAGTTAGTGACACGGGCTGATACTATTCCATTGACATAATGGTTGCCTGCAAAATTGCCCAATATCCTGCAACGGAACCATAAATAATGTTAATTAACTCAGTGCTTGCAAGAAATTTTAATTATATCTAAATTAACTAAGAACTGTACCTTTAAGTTAGTATTTGAATATCCTCCCTTGATTATCTGTCATGGGGGATGCCAAATAAACAAACCATTAGGTTTCAGACCATATCATCGCAACTGGCAATCATATCTTAGATGCTAAGCATGTCTCAAAGCAGCAAACAAAGAGTCAAAAGAGAAGAAAAGAACTAGTCAAACTCACACCTAATCATCTAATGAGCTGAATCTTCAACCCTACATATATTACTTTTGACCAACCCCCTAACCAGCACTGCACGATCCTAACCTGCAGCGAATGACAGTAAGAGAAGAGTCAATTAAGGTGGAATACGAGAAAAAAAGTAGTGTAAACAATGATAGATCTTTATGCGATCAGCACAAAGTGCAAGTTGTAATATCCTTGGAATTTTGTCATCCAAGAAGAGTTACCATACCTTACAACACGCTGATAAGTAAAATCAGTAAAAGTTTATGTCTCTGTAGCTCTGAGAATGTGGTAAAAGCTCTTCCACCTCAATTCTAGAACTAAAATAGCCCATATTTCTCCGCCTCTGTTGGACAATCTCAACCTCTGCCACAAAAATGCTGTACACCGGTCTGTGGTCGGAGAAGCGAGACTCCCCACGAACATAAGAGAGCTGATTGAGGCCATTACCATACCACAGAATGCGATCACACCTTGTAGTCCAAAAATCACAAATAAAAGGGATGAGATCCTCAGTAAGAATAATTTACGAAAAAATAAAGCAGTCCTATCTATATGCATAGCAACTAAGGAATCTTACCATGCAGGGGTTCTCCTTTTTTCTTTGGGATGCATGCCCTCTCCGGCATACCGATCTGAGTTGAACGAATACTTGTATGTGGGAGGAAAATAAATTCTTCCTTCCTTCCAGCCCTGGAAAACTCGCCCATATCTTTGTTGTATTCGAAGCTGTTCCATAAGAGGAAAATTCAAAGGTTTATTGTAGCCCTTCTGACTACAAAAACAAGTGTATAGGATTTTACTTTTGCATTGAGGCATTTTAATCATCCAATTTTGTTAACTACCAAGGTACAAAAATACAACCCTAACAGCGAACATACACTCATAGAAATAGATAGTCTTGATTGTGCACTGCAAATTACCTGGTCTTTCTCTAATAGCTGCTTCCAGTTATGCATTTCAACAAGAGCTTTTGCAGAGCAATAGGACAGGGCAATCCGATAATTCAAATCCCCAAGCCATATTATACGACTGCAATTAGCATCAGGGGGGTAACTAATTATTAGACAAGTTTACTGCAGCTTCTACATTAGCGTGCTGACAAACATAAATAAGTCACTTACTCATGCTCAAGAATTGTTTCAGGGGACTTAACATCATTGGCACCACGGACCCGTGGAAACCTAGTCTTTCTTAAAATTTCCATAACATCAGAATTCCTGCGCAGTTCATCCCCTTCCTTTTGCCCAGACGTCAAATGACAACAGACGAAGCAGAAACTCGTCTGATGCAAAGACATGCTTATTGATATTGAACCCTGCAATACAAGGGAAGGACATTACAGCCAGAAATTTACAACATATTAACAATAAGTAAATGTCTACAGAGAAGGCATGTCTATATCCATATTGGTTATATTTTACCTTATTTCCAAGATAACCCATCAATCCTCTACCCACACAAGAAACCTTCAAGTTTCTGACATCATCTCTTATTTCATTGCGTACCCAAACAGTGAGAAATATGCCAACCATTTGTTTGCTGGCAACCAAACAATACCTGAAGAGCCACAGTTATTTCCAAAGAGTTAGTTCCAGTGGAGCTTAAGCAAAAAAATGAAATACCATTAAGATCAACAATTAGAAAATTTTAGGGCTAGTTGCACCAATCCAAGTAAAAAATGACAATATTTATAAGAGTATTCACAATACCTAGAACAATTTGTTTGCTCGTCATTATCTTCAGTAGGTCCTGATGTGCTGTAGCTATAGGGGAACGGTGAAAATTGTGCGGCATTGCTCACTTCCTCATCAATGTTCTCCTCATCTGGTGACCCAACCCACCGTAAATTTCCATCAAAGTCACTTGGTCTGCCTCCCAAGCCGATTGGGTCACAAACGCTAAACCTGCGATCCAACCTTGGTTGTGGGAACATATAGTCCCCATCCATTCTTAAACTCCGGCTGAGGTTGTGGAATGATCGACGATGGAAGAATGAAAAGTTATCCTGCCTTCTCGAAGACCCCTCAAAGTCAGCATCTAGTTCTACAACCGGATCAAGGACCGGTGATGGCGTATGATAGCCACCACAACCACTAGCCCCAGGATTCTTGTTCAGCGTCCTCCTGATAAGGGATACCCACTTCTTTGCTGGAATGTTATCTTCAGTACCGAGAACATTTCCAGCATTCAAAGGAACAATCTCCTGAAATCTGCCAAAGATTGACAAATCAAATTAATCGAAATATCTCTATGTCACCACTGTATACTGTATATATCAAATTGGCTCTGAAGGAAGGTCATCAAACACATACCCTAACACATAGATATCAGCAGGAGGGGAAGAATGAAGCCACTCATCTAAATTTAGCCCCCTAGGTGGGGACTTACCACCGACATTCCATGTTGCGGCAAAGATTCTACACGCAAGAGGTAGCAAATGAAAGATCCATCAGATTCCTTCAACATACTGTAGCAAAGTCAAATTGCAGGTAACTACCTAATAGCAATGTGGAAGATGATGATCAAGCAAAGATGCAAGATTCCATCCAATCTACAACACTGACACTACACTACTACAGATCTGATGACCCTAGCAGATAAATACACATGTTCAATCAATGGTACCTACCTGTAATCTTGGACCTCTGTCAGGCGTGCCACATCGAAATCATTCCTCCCTCGGCGAACCCGATCGGCACTCCGCTTCAACGAGCGGTCTATAGGCCCATAAGCAAACAACAGGCAAGAACAATCAGATAACTTGGCAGATGAAAAGAGCTGATGCTGCTGCAGAGAAAGATTCAAAGGAGCTTGACAAAGAGGGAACTCAGCAGGAGAAAAAGAGAGTTGTGGTGAAAAGAGAAAGCTGAATCTGTGGAGTGTGAGAAGTGTGTTGTGTGTGTGAGCTGTGGTCCAAATGCCTCTTTTCACTGTACCTGTCCTGCTTTTCTTGGCTGTGCTTGTGCTTGCTTCACTCCCTGAGAAGCTGGCCCTCCATGCTCCACCACCATCCCTTCCTGGATCACGCGGCAAGCTCAGCACACCAAACAAAGGCAGCAACAAATGCAAAGGCAAAAGCTGATTACTTGTGGTCTTTTGATGAACTCCCTAACGTTAAATCAGAAACTAAAAACGCAAATCGGAGAAAATGGGGAAGTTTTTAGATGAGAAACACGCAGATGTAAGCATCATTCCAAGCAAAATCAAACGAAAAATATTGCAGGATGTGTGTGACAAAAAGGTTGCTGGTTTGTTGGGACCTCTTAAAGGCTTGTGGCTCACTAAATCAGAACTGGAAACTGAGACTGCAGCGCAGCAGATATCTACGAGGAAAAAAGTGTTTGATTGGGACGTGTCAATTAGTTGCTCATCTAACTTCGAATCAAGGCAAGAACTTGGACTGAAAAGATTGGATAAGGAGATGATAACTACAAACACAACATGATGACTCACAAGCGATGAACTTTCTTGGATCAGATAAGCTAAGCGAGCTGCCTGCCGAAACCACACAGGAGGGAAAGGATGCCATTTGGGGCTGGAGCACAATTAACCCCAAAAATAAATAAAGGCAGAGAAATAAATCCTAGCAAAACGAGATTGCAATTACTCATCTTTGATTTGAAGAACCAAAAATGGGGCATCATTAACCATACCTTGGCTGGCATCAACATCAGCGTGGAAGTCCTGTGCCTTGGCCCTGATGTTGAACCACTTCCTCACGAGGGACTTGGACCATGAAAGCTACACACATAAAAGAAAGAAGAACAAAATGGAGTGGGAAAAAAAAAGAATAAGCAGACATCAGCAACCTGGACAAAATGCTCAACATTGAACAATAAGAACAGCGAGATGCAGCGGTTCATCTGATCAAGCAAACCAGGGACACTACCTTGCTCTTCTTGGCGCTCTCCTCTCTCATTGTCTCATAGCTCCTCCTCCTCAGGGGCGCGGCAGCCTACACACCTCTCCACCGCTGCAGTCACCAAGAGGGATCTGCCCTCAGGCCACCACGCAGAGCTGCGATCTCTGCAGCGAGAAGCCTCAAATCCAGGACCTAATCGCCCCCAGAGCCGGGATTTTCATCTGGGGACCGCAAATCTTGAACCGAATCCGCCAAAATCAGCCGCGTCGCCTCCGCAAACCACACCTAGATGGGACACCAATGGCAGGATCACAAATCTTCCAGCCAGCGAGATCAACGCAACGCCCAAGAAGCACCTCTCTCCCCTTCAGGCAAATGCAGCCACCGCCACCTTAGCCTTTGGCCAGGCAGCAGGAGCTAGCTAGGACGGGTTCAGTACCAGTTGTAGTGTTGTACCGGCACAAGAGAATGGAGGGAGCTAGCTACGAGCCTACGACATGGAAGAGGAGAGGAGGACTGACGAGAACGAGTGAGGCTTGCGCTGCTGCCCTCGTCACTCCCTTTGCTGCCCTTTTATCCCTCCTCCCTCTTCTTCTTCTCTCTCCCCTACGCTTTGCTTTCTGCTTCTCTCTCCTCCTCTTTTCTTTCTCGGCCTTGTCGCCCGAATCCGGGGAGGAGGAGGGCCAAGCCGACGACGAGGAGCAGAGCAGTGGAGTGTGGAGGTGAAGCAGGAGGGAGCACAAATGGCAGTGCAGTGCAGTGGAGCGGACAAGGCAGTTTGCCCGAGGAAAGTGAGGGGGAGAGATAAAAACTTGACCTTTTTTCTTTGGATTCTTGCAGGTGTACACGCTTGACAACAAGGTATTTGTACTATCTTGCAACCATAGGCCGTCGCTAAGCTTTTTATTAAAGGCAGTTTAGCCAGAACAGGGCTCTTTTCTTTATAAAAGGAAATATAAAGGTTAATTACACATTCGTAACTCTTACTAATGACGCGTGTAGAAGTTGTGAATTATAACAAGGGCCTTTGATTTTTTTTTCTAAATGCACCATACACGTGTCCCTGTCGCTCGTGTGGTGGTTTGATATGTCAATAACGATAAGCCGTCTCACCAATCCTAAGACATGGTTATATGACCACTTGCCAATAACATGCTTGGAAGGGCTTTTTCTTCGTCTTGGATGATGCCTTGTTATAGCTTTTGAAAGGTGTGGATTTTTTTTTATCAAATATCTGGTTTTCTTCATGCCACATGCTATGATATGGATGGTGGCAGGTTTTGGATGTGCATCTCATCTATTCATTTTATCTTTAATGGTAATCATGATTTTTTTTTAAAAAAAAGTATATGTAAAAGATATGCATGCCATTGTACTAAAAATGAGAAGGAAAAGGTCAACAATGTTTGCACTCAAGACAAGAAGAAAAATAAAAGGAAAAATACGTGAGGAAATATAACTTCCCACAATGGTTGAATACATGGTCTGCCAAATGATGTTATCAAATTCATCCCTAATCTGATATAATTATGGTTAACGTTTGAGTACAAAAGCACAATACATGTGATCGCATATAAACTTTGCAAAATCCTTGTAAAAAATGAAACATAGATTTGTTATGGATTATTTCAGAGATTTAAATTAGAAAATATCGGTAATATTGTATTAAATAGACTCTCACAGCACTAGCTAGATGGTCTTCGAGAAAGTGTGGTGCGCACTGCAATTAACTGCATATTCACTAGAAAAAAATTATTTGTGCAAGCTATTTTATGTTAGTGTATTTCTTTTTCCTTTCCTCGCAAAGTATGGTCAAAGGAATAGCGAACTGTTACAAAACTAGTCCATAACATTCTATTAAAAAAACGAAATAGGATAATTGATGATTTGTTCAGAAGATCATCAGTCTTTGCTACTTTGTTCAAAATTGATAACTTCCATTTAAAATACCTCATTTGTCGTAAACAAAAAAAATTTGACAAGAGATACCTAATTACAGAGACCAAAATGATGCAGCAAAACCATCAGGAGTCATGGACCAATATTACCCTTTAAGCCATAATACCCCGTGTCGCTAGGCCAGCCACTGCGTGCACACGCAGACACAGCCCCGTGTGACATAGGTCCCACATGGCAGCGGCCCTGCACGGTGGGCCCGCTCCACTGCACCGCCCGGGCCCACTCTCTGACACCGGTCGTGCCGTCCGTACCGGCCTCCTCCCTCCCACCACCTGGTGGCTGGAGTCGGCTCGGCTGGACGGGCTCGGTCTCCCCTCCTCCTGCACGCCCGCACCCAGAACGGTACCAGCGGTTTCGGTCGCTGCCGTGTGGGGTCAAGGGAGGGTGGGTCCCACCTGTCAGTGTTCTGGGTCGGAAGGAGCGCGTGCGGATGTTGGTTCAGGGAGGAGGCGTCCCTGCTCATCATAGGGGTCGCGGTAGTTAAAGCAAATTAAAGTGCATAAAGATTGGTGAGACGAGGAGTTAAAGGAGGTGTTGAATGGAATGGATCTTGGTCGTCACGACGAAGTGAACCTTTTCAAAGGACAAGTACACCAGGCGATATATATAGGATTAATTAGATACAAGCCGTGAAGAGTTGCCACTTTTTAAGTATGCCACTGTAAAATCGATAAGCTGTCACATACCACTATAAAGTGGTGGAACTTACAAATATGTCATTATGAACCATTTTAGACTAAATTGTCCTTAACTCAGTCTTCTTTCTCTTACCCCTCTCTCTTTCGCATCGTTTCTATCTCTACCACTAGCGGCCACCATCGCCACCATGGCCACACCCAGCGAGAAAGAGCTCGCCTATGGCCGGCTCTTGAGCGTCCTGCCACGGGTAAGCTTGCCATAGCTGGGTTGGCTGACTCGGTTAAAAGGCTAGCGCGGCTCGGGCCTCACTCACAGAGAGAGAAGTATAGGAGGAGGAGGAGCGGCAGCTCTGCTCTGATGGGGCTTCGTTGGCGGCCGCGAGTCATGGTGATGATAGGGTGGTGCAGTGGTAGCTAGGGTGCAGCTTGAGCAGCGGTAGAGGCAGCGGATGGCGGCGACACAGCCAGGGCAGTGTGGCTCGACTCTGGCGCAGCTAGGGTTGTGGCACCACGGCTCAGCCTTTGACTCAGCGGTGCTCCGATAGCAAGCAAGGGCGGCGCTACAGATGGTAGGGAAAAAAGGGGCGTCGACAACAGCGACTTGGGGACGACGAGTTGGCAGAGGTGGGAGGAGGAACAATGCATGGAAATAGATATGTTTTTCAGAATAACTTTATTAAAAACAGTGGGACAAACATTAATATACACTCTCCTAAATCAACTTTTTAATCTAAATTATAGTAAGTACCATACACACATGCATCGTCCATCATACAATTGCGCTCCCTCGTACTAACAACAATGGGCAGTTAGGCACTCGCTTAACCCCGCTTTTGTACCCTCACTAACATGCTCTTAATTAATGTAAAGTTTTTCACTGTAATTTTGAGCTATATACAACAAGGTTTCAACCTACAGGCGGATCTACGGTGCTAGCACCAGGTGTATTAGATCATTCACACCTGTGTGTGTCTGTCTTACCATATAGAGTTAGTTAAAATCTACTGTTGTAAAGGTCCGTTCAATAGTGATTCTATTTTCTGGCTAGGATCGTGATTATTAAAAATAGAGTTCGAAATAAAATATAAGAGAGATATAAAATAAGATCAGAATAAGATTAATATTGTGTCGAGAATAGGATAGAACTAGTCCATAGCGATCAGCCCCGAGAACCTTTTGTCCGGGATCCGCCCTCTGCTTTTACGGTGTCTTCACCGTCCGAACTTTTTTTGATCCAACGGTAAGTGACAGAATAAAATAAAATAAAAACTAGCCGTGATTCTGCAAGGAGTATGAGTACGTACGTATGGGCCGCACGCCATGGGAACATGGCAGGCATATACGCTCAAGATCTATCCCTAGCTTAGTTAGCTTTGATGTTCAAGAGCGGAGGACCAAAAAAAATTATGATACACGAAATTATTGTTCCTATGCATCTTTATCATCTGTTATTGTTCCTCCCACATATGCATCTTCAATTCCAATCTTAACGTCAACATCCTCTTGAACCTCTCGTCTCCTTATCCACCTGCCTTATTTTCCTGCATACGCATACTAGAGCACTTTGATTTGACCACTAGACGTCTTGCCAGAATAATTCGTCAAATCTACGTACGAAATCACCAAAGAATTAACTAATTTTATAAACAATTTCGCAACTAAATGCCTAGATGAAATCAAGATCAACAAAATATTTTTAATTAAATAACCTTTTGTTTTAGATTTCTTTTTGTCCTTTCCCTCTTTTGACTTTTGAGATAGCATGGTGATCACGTCGGTGTGCATGGTGCACCACGCACTAGATGAGATCATTGGAGGATTAGAGGTTGAGATCGAGCAGGAGCACACACTGGCTTGTAGGTCCGCAGCTGCGTCTGCGTGCTAGCATACACGAGCGAGTACCAAAACAGTCCAACATGCGATCACTTGATCAGGGTTTAGGCGACCACGTATTAAGCACTTAACAGGACGTGTCACCGTGGTTAGAGACTTAAAGCCCAATCAATTAGGCTAACATGGGGCCTGAGGTAGTAGCAGACGCAGTTAGATATGGGGCTCGCCGTACAGGCTTCGCCCCTGTCGACGTTCATGCATGCATGGCATATATATTTGCCCGGTGACACTAGTCCAAGTCCTCCCTGCAAGAACAGTACTCTCTTGGATTCAATGTTCTTTCGTGTGTCAGCCAAGTACACGCCTTTGTGTTTTGCCATGCAAGATCTACATTGCATAGCCTTTTTTCTTTTGTATTCTTTTCTGCAGATCTACATTGCATAGCCTTTTTTTTTTCTTTTCTCTTTGCCGTACGTCACACCTCTAAACAAAACACTAATACCATGTCCAGCGAATACTTCAAATTTCTCCTCTATACTATTCCCTACACACCCTATCTATTTTTCTAAAGTTTCTTTACACTTTACATTACACTCTATAATTTTAAAAGATCTCTTCCCTCCGACAGATCCTCTATGCCTAAAGAATGAGATAAATAGTGTTTTGTAACTTGTTGGAGATGGTTGCATATGCACCACATCTATCTATGATTATGATGCACGTATACATCATCAGTGGTCGTGTACTGAGACTACCAGCTCTGGTGCGTGCCTGGTTAATGGGGGCAGCATCACTGCATCAGCATGGCCTCTCTCTCTCCCCTGCCTGCCAAGAGAGCGATGAATCGATCGAGTTCGTTCCCGGCCGGCATGCACAGGGAGTGCTATGATATCCGGCGTCAACGCTCGTGCCCAACGGTTCTCTGCATCAGCTTTTTATCGATAAATCAACACTTTTAGATTTAATTTAATCAAATAAATTATAAACACAAACAGATTAACTAGCAATATCATGCAACACTAATATATTGTAGACATAGATAAAACAGATGCACTCATATGTCCCTCTAATATACTCGTAAACAGATATAACAAGAAACTGCCAATTAGGACAGAAAGCAGTACGTACCGATCTTCCTCAGAAGTGAAACCGGGAAGAGATGAAGACGTCCCTGTTATGATGATATGGTAGCCGAAGCAGATCACGACAACAACGTAGAGGAAGCAGATTGTAGCAATGACATAAAAGAAGCAGATCGTGAGCAGTCGCGTGAAGTGCTTCCAAAAAACCTTATTCGCCTTCTCCCGGTGCAGAATCTCAATGGCGACGTCTTCCGGAGACCTGCTCTCCCGATCACCGGTGCATGCCAGCATAGCAAGACGGAATAGTCGATATGTAGCGGCACAGAAGACTGGAAGAGAAAAAAACCCTAGCTGATGTTCTCTCTCTCCCCCAGGCGACGGCCGAACGTGTCACAAGACGTGCCACGATCGGACTCGCACGTATCTCCGTATCTCATAACCGATTCCGTATTTTTCTCGAAGAGCAAAACGAAATAAAACTGCAAAAGAAGGCTGCGCCTACGTAAGCAACTGGACCCAATTTCGACAGTTAGGTGAGCGAGCACGCGCGTGTGTTCTTCTCTTTCTCTCTCCTACATTAGCTAGTGGAGTGGAGCACACTTCACTATTTAAATTAGTGTCTTTTCACCTCAACTAGCAATGTGATACTAAAGAGTTCCTACACCCCTTACATATGTGAGCCTTTGAGAATTTTCAGAAATTATTCCTAAATAAATGGGCCAAGCCCGTATATTCCATGTAACCAGGGATTTTTTAAAAAAATCGCTAATTACCGGCGATAATCGGTCCTGGTAGAAAATCAAATTTAAAAAATTTAGATTTGAATGAATTTTTTCAAAAAAAAATTGTCCAATAATATCCAATTTTTTTTTCTCGATTGTCACTGATAAATTTTTGTTTGAAATTATCGTTCAATTATCATCGATAAAAACAAATTATCGGTCCTATGATCCCACTACTAGAGAAGCGGGCTTTACTACCGATATATCTATACCGGTTATCCATGAACCCGTAGTGATGGTGGCATCACTACCGGTTCAACGAATATAAGGGCCAAAACGGCCAGAGCAGACCCGAACCGATAGTAATGCCGAGTATCACTACCAGCTGGAACCACAAACCGGTAGTGATTCCTGGGGCACTCTCACTACCGATTGGTAATACCAACCGGTAGTAATTCCCTATTTCACTACCGGTTTAGGGTTCCAGCTAGTAGAGGTTCCCAATATTTAAATAGTCATCTTCCTCCCAAGCCTCGCCCATGAACAGATCAGAGGGTCGAGCCCGCGGTCTTGGGGGGAGGTTGCTGCCGAGTTTTTTCAAAATTTGGTGATTTTACTCCAATCCAAGCGCTTCAAGGTTAGTAACATCATCCTCACTCCATTTGTAGTTAGATGTAGGTGCTTCTTTACTTTAGATTTGGGGAAATTGTGGTAGTTTTTTTCACAATTTTGAACGTAGAGCTCTCATTGAAGGTGGGGATCTAGGTCAAATTTAAGAATTCTTCGTTTTAGATGTAGTTAGTGAAGTACTTTGAACCTAGAGCTCTCATTGAAGATGGAGATCTAGCTCAAATTTAATAATTTTTTCCATGATGAAGAATTTTGAACCTAGAGCTCTTGAAGGTGGGGATCTAGTTCAAAGTTAAGAATTTTTTTCCATGATGAAGAATTTTGAATCTAGAGCTCTCATTGAAGGTGGGGATCTAACTCAAATTTAGGATCCTATAAGAGACCCCAATTTTTTCATCATTGGTTATCAAATCCTTGCATGTAAGACCATCTTCAATAGGGTTTTCTTCAAATTGGTTCTCTATAACTATTCTACTAAAGGAGATTCATTTCCTACATTTCTACTATCTTCACCGGTATTCCTAAATCTTCACTACTCTAGATAATGATATAAAGGAAGGAAAGAGAATTCCTACACGTAGAAAGCAAGCAGAGAAAATCTCTTCAATAGAGAGGGAGACAGAATCTGTTGGATCGGGGAAGAGAGTATGATTCTCTCCATTTGATAGGGGAAGAGAGTATGATTCTCTACATTTTAGAGAACGGGAGGGGGGATAGAAGTTGCTAGAGTTGGCCTTAACCATCCTAAACCTTCCAGTTCGAGTTTCATGTACTCAAGTTAGGAGACGCCTCAATATGCCATCGCGGGTCGTAACACTACGGTCGATTGCTTTGATTGGATGGCTGTAGCTGAATATGCTTTGAGACTTCGAGAAAATGTGGATGGAGTTTTTGGTTTAAAAAATGGTTTGTTTACTATGTAGAAAATGAAAAGGTATAAATTTAAGCTGTTTTAAATAGGCATCTGACACTACTACAGATCGGCCATCGGTCCGGTTCTAACGGCCATCATGCGGTTTTGAACCCAGACAGCCATCCAGACTAATGCCCCATGGCATCGATCCGGTTCCCTCACCCGTCTTGATATAGTATCGATCGGTTGGAGGCCACACGTGGCTTTAGCCCGTGCCTCGCCAAGCCCCACTCGATCTGGGTTGGAAGCACCAACTAGTAGTGATAAGTATTTATTGATCGGTTGATTCTCCGACCAGTCTTGGCAGCACACGTGGCTTTACCCGTGCCTCGCCGAAGCCCGATCCAAGACGGTTGGAGGCACCAAGCGGTATCGATAAGTTGCTTTGTTCGGTCGGTTGGTTCCTCCAACGATCGAGCACGCACTACCCTGAGCTATAAATATATATATATATATATATATATATATATATATATATATATATATATATATATATATATATATATGCGTGTGAGGTAATATATATTATATATGTGTGCATGTGTGTTAAGTCTAATATTATTATTATATATATATATATTCGTGTGCTAAGTCACAATTAATTAAAGCACATATAATCAATCATGCATAAGCGATAATTAAATCACGAACTTTTATTAATGACTTTAATTACAACAAATAGGTATCACAATGACATTCATTACAACTTCAATTCTGAGCGTTCATCGTGATCTTTTATGTGCATCGCTCTTGGTAGCGATAGATGTTGACCTGACAGTTCACCGGTCTTTATCGAAGGGCCCCACCTATTTGCCGTTGGAGCGTGAAACTCGTCTCTTGGATTTACGACCTTATCAAAAATCCGGCCGACGAGTTGTTCTTGGATCGCTCTCACGGTCGCCGGCGAAATCGGACGACATTGCAAGTCGGTAGTACCTCGGCCGGGATGTGCATAATATGGCACACATAGTAGCCGCATATATTGGTGCTGACGGTGACGCCTTGAACTGTGGTGAAAAAAGCTAACGACATGAAATGGATGCATGGAAATGAAGTTAACTAACTCAAAAGCTACCACGATGGCATACATACTCGAGAGGCAAGTGTAATATCGAATTCCTCGTTGAATTAAGCCCACGGTTTAATGCGGAACCGTGCGAATGCACTACACACGTGATTGCAAATTAAACATGATTAGAATTTGTTTAAAATGGAGTAGAACGAGCACAATAATGGAAAGAACAAGAATACCGGTTGAGAATGTCGATCAAGTTTTCGTACTTTTCAACTGGTCTCCTCAATGAGTCTATAAGCGTGATCATGCTATGATCTAACTCGATAATGAGAAGAATCCAATGAAAGTTTGTACATATATATGGAACATAGGTAACTAATTAGTTCTAACATCGTGTTGTGGAAAAAGATTAGAACGAGGCGGTACGAAAACACTTACTCAAAGTTGTAGGGTAAAAGTATCTTTGAATGATATTTTTGACCTATTAGCCCGTTGTATATGTTGGTCTCTGTATCGGCAGGGGATATTTTAACATTTGTCTCATTGATAACTAAAGGGTCAAGGAAGCCTGTGTTGAGAGTAGAAACACTTTTGCATCTTTCTATCTCCATTCTATATAAGAAGAAATTAGTTAGGCTTGCAAGTTAGTATAGTGCAAGGGCCCACACGGTGGATTTTTGCAATTAAATAAGACACTTACAGAGTCCAGCAACTCAACATGGCCACATCGATGGCGTCTGACTGGTATAGCTCGTACATTACTGGCCATTGGACATAAAATTCCTTGTCGTAGTGAAAAAATGTTCTTCCTTGTACTTGACGGCAAATGACATTAGGCCATGCTTGAACGCATCCAGGTACCATTCATGGAATTGGCACATCCTAGTTGGTAGCTGGCCAATCTCCTCACGCCTGACCAAGGAAGCGCCCGGTGTATATTGCCATCTGACTTCTGCAGCTTCAATCTGCATGTTGTCTAATATTTGCTCTGGGTGAAGACCAGTTTCTTCGATGAATTTTTGCATCTCCTTGGCCTTCTGATCAGCTGATGACGTCGTCTTCTTTGACGTCTTCTTCTTGAACCTTTCCTTGACCAATGTGCGCTCATAATCAGATACACGAGATTTTTCCTTTTTGTCCTTCAAATTTTTCACTGTCCTCAAGCCTTTTAGAAATTCTTCCGTACCAGGCTGAACCTTCTTCTCTGGTGACTTGGGTTTAAAAAATTTAGTGACCTCGGCTCTGACTACTTTCTCGGTCTCCTCCTCCGTCATATCGTCGCCCGCTTTGCAAGTGCGGCTAGCTTCTTGGGTTGGGTGGACCTCGTCCCTCTTATGATTTCTTGGGCAAGCTGGCTTGCTTGTCTTGGGCGACGATGTTGGAGTTGGAGTTTAGCGTCGCGAGCTTGGTGCAGGAGGCGGGCTTCTTGGGAGGCATCTCCTTCGGTGACGATGGAGGTGATGACGGACCGCTTATGTGTGCCGGAGGTGATAAAGGTGTTGGAGAGGACACGTCCATGTGATCTCAAAAAATAATGTACTTCTTCTGCCATTGGATGAAATTATGGACTGCCTCTCCTAACTTCGTAGTCCCGCCACCTCCGGGAATATCGAGGTCCAGGTCCTCGCACCCTGGGCATACCTCCTCGACCAAGACCCTGGAGTAGCCCGGCATTATCTATTGGCCATGGATGACCAACCCTGGCTCCACCGGATCAGCCATGCCGTGAGCCGCCTTGAAAGAGATGTTCCTCACTTGGACGTGCAGCTCACAAGGTGTCCGCTGCGTGATGTCGTCCACAGGCCAGTGGCCCAAGTCCGGTTCGGGTAACCCACCGGAAGCACAGCTGCTTCGCCGCCTTGAGGGACTAATGAGGTCCGGATTAGCAGGAGGTTCCTAGCCCGCATCTAGCCGTTGGCTCAAGGCTAACTGTACCTGTCTTTGGATCTCTTCTTTCATGCTCTGTTGTGTTTGATTCAGGCGTTCTTCAAGCATTAGGAGCTGTTGTGCCTGTCGGGACTTGCTTCTCACCCGACTCCTATAGGTAGCGGCGTCCTTAGCGAACCCAATCTTCCACGGAACGACGCCAACGCCTCGTGTACGTCCAGGGTGCTCCGGGTTTT
Organism: Olyra latifolia; assembly: GCA_036346145.1. NCBI lineage: Eukaryota > Viridiplantae > Streptophyta > Magnoliopsida > Poales > Poaceae > Olyra > Olyra latifolia. Next base: position 8,651,772 of record CM070529.1, read on the forward strand.
GTAGGGCCCTTGTAAGCTCGTCGTTCTCCCTGTTTGGCACGAAGGTGCCCTAGGAAGATTCCTCGATCGACTTTACAAGTCTTCTGGCCACATCTGTCAGCACATTCCCGAACACCGTGTTTCCATCATCGTCAAGGCCGCCGCAGTGAGCATAGAACCAGCTCTTCGCTCTGTTCGCCATTCCATTGTCGCGGTGCGACACCTTTCGCCAGCCAGTTCTTGTTCCCTCTTCTCCCATTTGTGCATCGCCTGGCGGTAACCACCAGGGCCGAGGTGGTGGTGGTATTGCTTCTTCTGAGCATTCTGGCTGTTCCTTCGGTCGACTTTGACCTTCATTCAATTCTTATAGTTCACGAACGCATCCAGTGATTCGCAACTTTGGGTACTTGTTGAAATCAGAATTCGGTTCTTCTTGGCGTACTCGTGTTCAACTTCTTTTTATATGTTTGGAATGCGATGGCCATCTTCTTGAACGTGTAACTCTTCACCTTCTCTTCGGTCCCTTGGGGGAAGGTGAATGTCTCCTTCAGGTCGGTCCAGAGAATGTCCTTTGTATCTTCAGGGACATTATCCCATCTCACGATGCTAACTGGCACATGGTCCACGACGTGGACGCCGATGTCGAATTGAACGGCCCAATCGCCCTAGGGGTGCAAGAGGTTGGCCGCTATCGCCGACTTCGGTGATAACATGTCTTGCCTTCGACTTCTTGTTTGAACTCTCGGCGTGATTGGCTACTCGATTGAGTGATCTGAAAATATGGTACAATAATGTCTACGTGTTAAAATGTTGGCTTAGCATGATGGTGGAACCGCATATACAAGTTCGATCTAATTACCATGGTCGTCTCGGCTGACCTCGGCATGAGTCTCATCGGTCTCAACGAGCCTTAAGTCCACGACAGGCCTTGCGGCCTCGATGGAATCATCGAGCTCGTAACCATCTTCTCCCGAAATCAAACTTCTCATGAACTCGTCTCCATCAAACCCTTCTTCCGCCATCGTAGTTTTGTAGTCTATAAGAAGGCATTGAAAATTAATGAAAAAAGATTAACAATAGTATACTTGCACATTTCACATATACTTATACATAAACGGGTGACAACAAGGAGGGCGGTGGGGAAGATGAGGTAGATGATCGAGGACGAGGCGGCAATGTGAGGACGGTATATACATTACATTTCACAATTAATTGACATACATCTTAGAATTCAAATTTGCTATAAAATTGGCATATACATATACATCTCAAAATTCATATAAATAAGATACGATTGGTCGATTGTCTTCCATTAAATACATGCTATGTTTTATTTTTTCATGTAAAATTTATATCTTGGACCAATTATTTGGCAATTTAACTAATTTACTCCCAGTCTTTGAAATCTGGCCCGCCCCTGCGTGAGGTTTGGGCATTTAAATCGAACACTCTGGGCGCACCGTGATTGTGCTCTGTTGGCGCGCCGCACTCCTGTCGCTCGTGCCCTTTGTGTCACGCCTCCGTCATGCTTGCCCGAGCCCGCACTCACTGTCCCATGCTCTCACGGCTGCACCTTCGAGGAGCGAGGAAGGAAGGAGAGGAGCACAAGGAGCACCTTGCTCATGGGGTCGTCGAGGCGAGGAAGACGGCGGCAGCAATGTGGTCGTCGGTGACGAGGAGGACGGGGCGGGCTGGGTCGTCGGAGGAGAGGAGGACGGCGGGGCTGAAAAGCGGCATCGGCGAGAGAGGTTGGAGACGATAAAACAGTTATGCCTCCAACCTCACTCGCTTTAGAATTTATATGATGGTGGCATCAGTCCCGGTTGGTATCATCCACCGGGACTAACCACACATCAGTCCCGGTTGGTTACACCAACCGGGACCAACGCCCGCATTAGGTAGTGTCCTAGGAACTATCAGTCCCGGTTGGTATCACAAACCGGGATGGAATGCTAACTTAGTCCCGGTTGAGGACACCAACCGGGACGGAATCTCCTTTAGTCCCGCTTAATTACACCGGCCGGGATGATTTGCCAAAAAAAAGCGCGAGCCGGGAGGCAGCGCAAGCGCCTTATTGCTAATTTGCTATTAATATCTCGAAAATTATAGAAAAGCATTGGAAGCCTTGAAATTTCTCTTTAATTTTTCAAATTTTAGTATAAATTTTTACCTTTTATATAAATTCAATTATTGCTTCATGGCTTACTAAAAATAATAAATCATACTTATTCCACACTAAACTGATTTCAAAAATAAAATAAATTAAAAATTCACATATTCTTTACAATTTAATTTTCCAACCATCTTAAATTCAATTATATAAATTCATATAAATTCAACAGATTTTCACCTTTTTATATAAATTCAATTATTGCTTCCTTCCTTCATAAAAAATCATAATTCATACACGGTTTTAATTGGTAACATACTTTGTAATTTATGGCAAATTACTACCACTGCCATGTGGGAACCACAAGTCCGTGATCTCCATTTTGGGGGAAGTAATCTCGGTTGGTGTCTCCAACCGGGACTACCTGAATCCCGGTTGGTGTATCTAACTGGGACTATGTGGGAATTCGAAACGACGCAATGTTGGCGCGAACCGAAGAGCCGCCTCTGCCTCTTCCTCTGCCTCTGACAAGAGGCCTCTTCTATAAAACCGACGATCTTCCTCTACCTAATTAACCATCTTCCTCTTCGATCAATGGCGTCTTCCTCCTCTGCCTCTTCCTGTTCCTCTAACTCCACCCCACCACCATCACCGATGCCTGCGGGTCTGCCTCCACCGCCGCCGCCGTCTTCCGAGGATGAGTGTCCCCCTCGGAAGCGCATTCGTCGCAACCGGCCGAGGAAGGAGTCCGTCTTCTACCCGACGGAGTTGTCCATGTCGGACGAGTTGTCCGAGGACGAGAAGGACTTCGACGACGAGGACGTCGTCGCGGAGGAGGACGAGGACGAGGAGGAGGACGACGATCCGGAGTCGGAGGAGGAGGAGGACGACGACGACGACGACAACGCCTCCGACGATGGCGCTGACGCCGACGATCAGGAGGACGACGACGACGAAGACGACGATTAGTCCCGACAGATGCTAGAAATTAATTATTAGTTATTTAGTATATTATTAGAAATTAGCTTTTAGCATCTTTTGTGGTAACCCGTGGGACATTGTACAGGGTACCAATATTATTTGTAAATTATTATAATGGTATAATATATGACATTTCTTATAATATATGTTGTTTTTGGACCCATAAGATTTGTCCTCACAAATACATTCATGTACCATAAATTAAAAGTCAAAAGTATAAAACATTCTGTATAAACTATAAATTCTGATACTAAAGAAAATCACATTGGAAGCAGGACTTCTCCTTTCGAATTTATATGATGAGGAATCGGTCGGTTAAGTGTCATACAGGACTAACATCACATCGATCCCGGTTGGTGTATTACATCGGGACTGCTAGCTCATATCAGTCCCGGTTGGTGTAACAAACCGGGACTGAATGCTCACTTAGTCCCGACAGTTACACCAAAATAAAAAGAATACAATGGCATGAAGTGAGCTCGAACCCGTGATCGCACCGGGGAGCCCGAGCTCAAACGCACGCTGCTAGCCAGGGGAGAGGATGGGGTTTTGATCGGCCTTCACGGCACGAACCTTTTTTGTACCCTTTTTAGGAGATAGGGATCAGCTCACTGACATGTGGGCCCATCTCAGTGGTTCCCACATGTCATTGGTACTAATTTGCCATTAATTTCTCGAAAATTATAGAAAAGCTGTTGGGAGCCTTGAAATCTCTTTAATTTTTCAAAATTTATTATAAATTTTCACCTTTTATATAAATTCAATTATTGATTCATTGCTTACTAAAAATAATAACTCATACTTATTCCACACTAAAATGATTTTCAAAAATAAAATAAATTCATATATTCTTTACATTATTATTTTCCAACAAATCATACTTATTAATACATATTTTCACCTTGTTATATAAATTCAATTGTTGCTTCCTTGCTTAATAAAAAATCATACTTTATATAACACGGTTCGACTTATTTGCTAACATACTTTGTTTTTACAAGTGATCCTTCATTATGATCGTGTCGTACATAGGGGGATTCCTCTATATCATTCAAGATAGTAATGTCTACGTCCACCATAAAAGGAGGTAGCTCGTCGAACTGATTGTACACTTCTTCATCTGTGACGCCCTCAACTCCGACGATCCATCCTTTACCTAGGAGAACCACGTGGCGTCTTGTCTGATCGCTAGTCTTCGCTTACGCTTGTTATCTTCTTGTGAGGCTTGTCATACGCTTCTTGCTTTTAGTAGGCTGTCATACCTTTTTCGGTTTCTTTGTTCATGTCCATCACGTAGAATACCTGTGTCACATCATTTGCTAGCACGAACGGTTCGTCCCTATAGGCCACTTGCTTGAGGTCCACGGTTGTCATACCGTACTCGTCGATCTCAACGGTATCAATTTGACCCATTGGCACCAAAGCAGAGGATTTTAAAGGTCCATACTGAGTTCCCAGATATCTTCTATGTAACCATAGTAGGTGTCCATCTTTCCATTTTGACCAAGGCATCTATACGGACCCATTGTTTTGGTTGGTGCTCTTGCTATCTGGGCGCTTGTGTAAAATGTGTACCCATTTATCTCATACCCATGGAATGATCGATTGTCATGGATGGTCCCGAACCAAGAGTTTCAACTGTTCATTGTGCGTTCGGGAGCCCATCGGTTTCTTTGTAACCAACCACCAAAGCGATCCATTTGCTCTAGTGCGATCCACTTTTCTGACTTCTCTGGGTACTGGTCGCGTAGAATCATCTCATGTTCATGGATAAACTCAGCCACTATAGTTGCTTGTTTCAAGACTGTGAAATGTGCTTGTTTAAATGAAAGTAGATCGTCGCTAAAGAATTCTCTTCTCCCTAGAGTTCCTTTTCCCCGTAGCCTGCTCTCATGGCGTGAAACAGGGACGCCAATCGGATTTAGCTCATCAATGTAGTCGACACAGAACTTAATCACCTCCTCTGTGCCAACACCCTGTGCAATGCAGCCTTCTGGACGAGACCGGTTCCGAACATATTTCTTTAGGACACCCATGTACCTCTCGAAAGGGAACATACTATGCAGGAACACGGGTCCGAGAATTCCTATCCCTTTGACAATGTGGACCATGAGATGGACCATAATATCAAAAAAGAACGGAGGGAAGTTCATCTCAAGGCTGACCAGACTATCAACCACGTCATCCTGCAGCTTAGATAAGTTCCGTGGTTCGATGACCTTCTGCGACACCGCGTTGAAGAACGAGCACAACTTTTACGATTGTCCCTCGTACCCGGTCCGCAAGAATACCTCTCGGCGCCATGGGAGCAACTATGTCATCAACATGTGACGGTCATGTGATTTGGTGTACTATCTTATTCTCTTTCGTGTTGATGAGTCTCCTTATGTTCGAGAGTACCCGAAGGACCTTCACACCTTGTTAAAGAACTTAATCATGTTTTTTCTCTTCCTTGCTCGAGTGTAGCTCGCAGGTGGAGGTAATGTTGTCCTTTCGCTCTCTTTTCGGATGTAGGTCGTTCACGAGTCCCAAGAGATGCAGGTCCTTTCGTGCTTGAAGTGTATCTTTTGATTTACCGTACATATCTAGGAAGCCTAGCGAGTTCACGCAGACATTCTTCGTGATATGCATGAAGTCCGATGAGTGGCGGACCTCTAAGTCTTTCGAGAAGGTAAATCCCAAAATATTGACTTCTTCCAAATGGGCTTCAGTATGACCTTGTTTAGTAGGGACAGATTTGCTACGGGACCCTTTCCAAATACTACTTTCAGATCCTTTACGGAGAAAATACAAGTGTCCCATCGCGATGCAGGCCTTCTTACGTTCTCTTCGTCCCATCGAAATTCTCACCCTTCCGTCAGAACGGTGCTTCAAATGGAGGAACCTACGGTGGCCCATGTACACGACCTTTCGGGAGTTTTTCGATACTTCTTTGTCAGTATCCTCTAAGCCTTCGGATGCGGGCTTTATATCCTTTGATAGATAGGCGACAAGTTACCAAGTGCAGGCCGATCGTTGATGGTTACGAATAGCAATGCGGCGTATGGTGAAGTGCTCTCTTTGTACTCATCCCATACACGTACACCATCGGTCCTGGCGTTAGCGAATCTTCCATCAACGGTTTGAGGTACACGTCGATGTCGTTTCCAGGTTGCTTCGGCCCTTGGATAAGCAGTGGCATCATAATGTACTTTCGCTTCATACACAGCCAAGGAGGAAGGTTATAGATACATAAAGTCACGGGCCAAGTGCTGGGACTGCTGCTCATATCGCCGAACGGGTTCATCCCATCCGTACTCAACCCAAACCTTATGTTCCTTGCATCCTCAGCAAAGTCCGGGTAATTTCTATCGACTTTCCTCCACTGGGAGCCATCAGCGGGGTGCCTTAGCCTTCCGTCGTCCTTACGATCTTCTTTGTGCCAACGCATCATCTGGGCATGCGCTTTGCTCGCAAATAAATGCTTCAACCGGGGGATTATAGGAAAATACCAGACCACCTTAACGGGGGGTCTCTTCTTCTGACGCTGCCCCTCTTCCTCGCCGCGGTCATCACGCCTAGTTTTATACCTCGAAATTCTGCACACCGGACAAGCTTCTAAATCCTCATACTCATTGCGATACAGGATACAATCGTTCCGGCATGTATGTATCTTTTGTACCTTCAACCCCAAAGGGCAGACAACTTGCTTGGCGTCGTACGTAGTTTCAGGCAGTGTGTTACCCTCTGGAAGCAACTTCTTTATGAAGCATAACAACTCGTTGAATCCCTTATCAGACAATCCATTGGTCGCCTTCCACTGCATGAGTTCTAGTGTGGTACGCAATTTTTTGTGGCCCTGTCGGCAGTTTGGGTACAATAGTGTTCTGTGGTCCTCCCATAGGTGCTGGAACTTTTCGTAATATCTTTCATTGGTGTATTTTCCCTCTCCATCAAGCAGCATCTGTTCTAGGTCATCATCGCCAAACTCCCCCAATGTATCTTCGAAAGAACCGTGTTGGCCAGCATCGAGGATATTGTTGTCCCCCTGATCTTCTTCTTCTTCTTCAACATCTTCTCGTATAGTCTCTTCTTCACCATGCTTGGTCCAACAGGTATAGTTTGGCATGAAACCTCTTGAGAGCAAATGGAAGTGAAGGTGGCTGGATTTTGGCCACTCCTTTTCATTCTTGCTGTCTATGCATGGACAACATATGTAGCCTGACTTCGTGTATGCATCGGCCGCACGAAGAAAAGCTTGCAAACCCTGCAAGAACTCCGGGGTGCGTCGGTCCATGTACATCCATCGCCGGTCCATCTACATTATGTTACATCAAGGCAGCTATTAGCTCATTTTCCAAAAATTAAATTTTTAACATTTCACAAATTTCAAATTAAACAAACGTTGACCATTAATTTCTCTTATTATATATTGGCGATTTTTATAATATCACATTGTATTCAAAACAATTTAAAAGGCCAACATGTTGATATAACTTTTATCCAATAAAGATGCATATAATTTGATTAAATGTTGGTCAAAATTTATAAAGTTTGAGTTTTCTCAAGTCAAAATATGCCTTACAAAATGGAATGGAGGGAGTATTAAATTTATTTGAAAATTCTGCATCGATCGATGGAACCAAAACCTAAATTTGACTTGAAAAAAGTCTTTCAAGACAAACGTTGACCATTAATTTCTCTTATTATATATTGGTGATTTTTATAATATCACATTGTATTCAAAGCAATTTAAAAGGCCAACATGTTGATATAACTTTTATCCATTAAAGATGCATATAATTTGATTAAATGTTGGTCAAAATTTATAAAGTTTGACTTTTCTCAAGTCAAAATATGCCTTATAAAATGGAATGGAGGGAGTATTAAATTTATTTAAAAATTCTTCATCGATCGATGGAACCAAAACCTAAATTTAAGCTAGATCCACACATTCAACGCGAGCTACATCTAATCCAACCAAATTCCAAACTTACACAACTAGTTATTTCATCAATCATGAGAAAAGCTCAAATTTTCTTCACATTTCAAGCAAAGAAGAAGCTCCATTTTACACCAAATGTAGTGAGGAACTATGTTACTAACCTTGGTTAACTTGGCTGGGAGTAAAAAATGACCAAATTTTCGCAGCACCTCCCCCTTTCTTAAAGCTCTTGGCCGGCGCTGCACTGTTCTTGATCGATCATGACAAAAGATCAATTTTTCTTCACATTTCAAGCAAAGAAGAAGCTGCATTTTACACCAAATGTAGTGAGGAACTATGTTACTAACCTTGCTTAACTTGGCTGGGAGTAAAATGACTAAATTTTCGCAGCACCTCCCCCTTTTTTGGTGCTCTTGGCCGGCGCTGCACTGTTCTTGATCAATCATGACAAAAGATCAAATTTTCTTCACATTTCAAGCAAAGAAGAAGCTCCATTTTACACCAAATGTAGTGAGGAACGATGTTACTAACCTTGGTTAACTTGGCTGGGAGTAAGATGACCAAAATTTTGGCAGCACCCGTCCCCCTTTCTCTTGGCCTAGCTAAGCTCTTGGCCGGCGATGTTCTTGATCTGGCAGTGTGGGGAGGAGGCGGGGAAGAGGACTGTTCAAATAAGGCTGCTTAGTACCGGTTTAAGATACCAGCCTGTACTAATGCTGTAACATCGGTCCTGGTTCTTGTAACCAACCGGTATTAAGCAGGACGAGTTCCGGTTGGTGCAACCAACCGGTACTGATGTTAGTGGTTGGTTTCTTCAGCCGGTTCATGTTATGGAAGGCCTGTACTGATGCTCTAACATCAGTCTCGGTTCTTGTAACTAACCAGTATTAAGCAGGCCGAGTTCCGGTTGGTTAGACCAACCGGTACTGATGTTAGCGAATCAATACCGGTTAGTTTCTTCAGCCGGTCCATTTCAATGCAAATTGGCATTTACACAGATCACCATTTCACAGATTCATACTTGTACTCATTTGTTGATGAACATTTTTGCACATATCAACAATTCATTGCACATATCACCATTTCACCATAACTCATTTCATTGCACAGATCCCATTTCACAGATTCATACTTGTACTCATTTGTCGATGAACATTTTTGCACATATCAACAATTCATTGCACAGATCACCATTTCACTATAACTCATTTCATTGCACAGATCCCATTAATTCCATCACAAATAGTTCATCACATACATACATAATTAAACACTGATCTCATTGATTCCATCACAAAATAGTTCATCACATACATACATAATTAAACACTGATCTCATTGATTCGATCACAAAATAGTTCATCACATACTACATAATTAAACTACATACATACATAATAACTAAACTATATACATAATTAAACTAAACATCAACTATATTCTACTCATCCTCCTCCGCCATCAGCGCCTCCCAGTCGATTTCGTCATCGTCGGGCAAAGGACGAGGCGCAGGGGAGGACGAGCGCGCGGCGTGGGATCCCCACATCCATGTGCATCCGATCTGGAAGCTTGGCGGTGGCAATGGCGGCGGCAGAATGAGCCAGTTCCTCCCAGTGCGAGGTTGATATGGTGGCGGCGATGAGCAGGCGCCACGTCGAAGTCCTCCATGCCTCCTCCAGGTTGGTGCGGGCGCCGCCGAGGTTGCTTGGCGGAGGTGAGAGCGGCGCGCGCGAGGTTGCGGCGGAGGATGTGGGTGGGCGGCACGGCGGTTGCGGCGGAGGATGTGGGTGGGGCGGCAGGCGGTGGAGGTGGATGGGCTCTTGGCGGCGGATGTTGCTTGCGGAGGATGGGGATTACAAGTCGCCTGCTTGGTCTTGGCGGCGAACCATGGCGGAGGAATGCGGTGCGGTGGTGGCGTGGTGGCAGAGGAGAGAAGGGATCGAAATGGTGCAGTCTTGTTCTCCATGTTGATGGAGGGAAAATATAGGGAGGGAAGATAGAAGGTCGGATCCATTAAACACACGGCAAATTCCAATGCAGTCAAATGTGATTAAACACAAAGCAAATTTCAATGCAGAACTGCAAAATCCAATGCGAAATCAATAAAACAAGTTATAATGAACCGAAGAAAAACCAAGGAACTGCAAAAGTTTAGGAACTGAAGAAAACCAGGGATGAACTGAAGCCGAGGTGCGACTGTGGGAGCTAGGAAGAAGAAGAAGTGTGGGGCTAGCGACTAGCCGTGAAGGGGTTCAAATTAATACGGTTGGTTGCACCAACTTTGTCTCGATGCTCTAGCATCGATGCAGAGTTGGTGTAAGCAACTTCTACTAAGCGAACCGGGCGACTAGACCTCTTAGTACCGGTTGGCTACACCAACCGGCATGGATGTTAGAACATTAGTACCGGGTGGTTTCTTCAGCCCGTACTGATGTTCCCCTCGAACGATGACCGTTGAACCGGATCGATGTAAGCGGCAGTCCGGTTCATGTATAACTTAATCTTGATGTGCCGGTATGAAAGGTCATTCCTGTAGTAGTGTGACCTATTTGACCACTTTTTAAAAATATTTTAGGCCCTCAAAGTTCCCTATTGAGAAATCACAACTTTTAAAATTATAATCTACAGTTGAATTAAACTAAAAAGAACCAGACCTAAGTGATTGGAGCAAAATCCACGTCTCATGTATTGTGGCAGGCTACAGATAGACGAGCTGGCTAGCTATTTGTTTCTGAGATCTCTTCATCTTTTGCTTTTTTTCTGTCCAGTGTATAGGCACGATTAAAATCGACAAGATAAAACCGGAAGAAATTAAAAAGGAAAACAGACACGATTGAAATTGACCGCATAAAACCGGAAGAAAGAAAAGGAAAACGGGGAGATGATTAAATCAATCCGGAGGAATAAGCTGAAAAAGTTGTGCCCGCCCTAAGTTAAAAAGCCACTGTGACTGAAAAAATCAAGGGACCGGCTTGGTGACAGGTGACTATTTTTGAGATTTGTAACAGTCACCTGCCTAATACTCCTAGTCAGGGAACCCTAAAAAAAACTACATAACAAAATTCTGTAGAAGTTTAGCAGAGTATATAATGTAGTTAACCCCAAAAAAAACTTACAAACCAAATTTCTAACCAAAAACAACAATAAATCAGTCGATCAATAAAAAATTTTAAAAATTGATGTCAGCTTCTATACGTAGGTATTTTCCAATACGAAATAACTAAATTTCCATTAGTGAACCAGTTGAAAACATAGTGTAGACTAATTGAAAAAAGTTGTCTGCTCAAAACTGAAAAAGCATATGACTGCTATTTAGGAAATTCAAAAAATTATTATCTCTCCCTCTCTCACTCTTATCTCTTTCCACTGCTGCAATCATATCTCTCTCCCCCTTCCCTTCCTTCCCCTTTCTCCCCCTTATCTCTCCCACTGCACAGCCCTAGGTGGCCAAATGGTGGGCAAAGTGTGCGGTACAGGTGTTGGCGCAGGAGATAGCAAAGGCACGGGTGTGAGCATCCAAGCGGTGACGTGGCGTCTCCTCTTCCACCTGATCTGGTGGCTCGTGCTCGACGCGAGACGGTGGCGGTGGCGGACGTAGCCTCAGGTGGACCGGTCAGCTTGGAGGTGGAATGGCGGCTGGCAGCGTGACGTGGAGGTCAAGCATGTACATCAACGACGGGATGGCGGCACAATGACGATAGGCTCAAGGCCCGATGCTAGGCTCGTAGTGTGACTGCAGGATGAGCTTAAGGCTCGATGCTTTTTTTATTGACCTTTATTGATATATTTTTTACATCTATATAAAAAAATTAGTGTTGGTTTAAAAATCGGCACTAATGTCCATTTAGAACTGGAACCGGAACTGATAATCATTTTCATGGTAGTGGTTATGCCACTATCTGGCTGGACATGCTTCTAAACAAGACAACATGCTAGGCTAGGGTGTTCTTTATAGCCTATATGCTTATTTTTTTATTTGCTTGTCTCAGTTTTTAAAATAAAAACACTTTAGATTTTTTTTTTATCTCGAAGGTATGTTTGAGAGCTCTAAAAAAACACCTCCTACGAGTTGAACCCGACTCTGAAAGCCATCTAGAGAAGCTCTCATAGTTCAGCTTTTCAGTGAATAAGAAGATAAGCTAAAAAGGAACAGTGACTTTCTGCCTACTCCGTCCCAAAATACTTGGTAATTTTGACCCAGTTTTTCTTTCCAAAATAATTGACATTTTGCTGCCCTAATGCAAAATTTTTCCATTTTATATACTCATACGGTCATACCACAATTTATATATTAATAGTGGTATTTTCGCCGTAATCTAGCAAACCACTCGCTATCGAAATATACATGCTTCAAGTCAAAACTGTCAAGCATTTTGAAACAGGGAGTAGTCTCTGTGACAGCCTGACAGGAAGTCAGGAAGTAGTGTCGATCTCACGGTGTGCTAAGTGCTTACGCATTATGCATGCGGATATTTACGCAGGTGATTGTTCACCCGAAATTTGACAGCAGGTATAACCACACTGTAAGCTTCGAGTTTTGGAACCCCGTGAGTACTGAGTTTTAGAGTTTAGTGCGTATTAGTCAATTTGACATAAAATTTGCAAGGTAAAAAATTAATCAACTTTATTTAGCTAATTAAATCCAAAATATTTGAAATAACCTATTGAACTTAAAGACAAGGTCAACCGATCCAAAGGTAGCGAGAACTATTGGCTTAAATAGATATTCAAACCGACAGGTCCAGAAAGCAGTAGAAACTGTTGATCTAAACTGAAGTTGAAACCAATGAATTCAAAGGATAAACAATCTACTACTAAGCCGATATAATTAATCATGTAGAAGAGCGAGGGGGTAAACAGACTACTATTAAGACGATAAAATCAACAAAGTAGCATAAAGAGGGTAAACAGACTATGATCTAATTAGATCATCTAGCTGTATACAAACTATCGGTTAGATTAATAAGTTAATCAAAGAAATAGAACGAGGGTAAATAGATTATCGGTTGATCTGTAAAGCCAAATAAGCCGATAGAACGAGGGTAGAATCTAACATTTGCATGAAATGGCGATATACAGCAATATCGAACAAATATAGTAATCTAATAAACCAGGCAAGAAGATCGGACTTAACCGACACAGTACTCACATGGGGTTATACCTTAAAGTCGATCGAGAAGACGATGCACAATAAATCTATCGAAAGCAAGATACGGCAAAACTAAGTTACTACTTCTCCTAGAAATTGAAAAGACAATTGCATTGAAATAGTAGATTGATCATTCGGGAACCTTTATCCTGATCTATAGATTAGGTATTTATACCCAATACATGGAATCGATACAATACGACTTGGACTCTTAACTTTCTATATATAATCAAACTGACTTAATATATAATTAGGACTCTCTCTAAATAAAAACTTATCTAAAATTTACCTAAAATATACTACGTATCCGATCTAGACAACATTACCTTTCAGAACTTTTTTAAATCAGTTTCTTAAATAAGGTTTCCTATTCTAAGTTGTCAGTAGCTGATTAGAAATATTTCTTATTAGGACTCTTAGCCCATCACATGATCCAAATTCCTTTAGAATCATCAGTTATATGGTTTCTTGATGAAGTATATTCTGCCAAGTTTGAATGTCGATAGTGGTCAGCGTCCTTGCATGCTTCAATGCCAGCCATATGGAGCTAGCCTCCAGCCCCATCTGCTGCATCGATCGTCCTCGTCGAGATCCAGATCCCCGCCATGGGGCTCGATCGGACGCACTAAACTAATCTCTGGCTCCAATTCTCTACTGCCCACTGTCAATAGCTTAATCCATGTTTCTAAAAAAATGGATTAACGAGATGATATTGCTCTGGGGACAGTAGCGCTGCTGCCCTAGACAGCGACAAGATGGCATTGCCATGTGCTTAACGAGTTGATTACTCAGCTTCTACCCTGGGTGGTTGCGATCATCGGTAGCCGTGTGATTGATTAAGCACGCAATTAACGTCGAATCGAGTCGCGATGCCGGCCTGTGGTTTTGGGCTTCGTTTCGGAAGGGTTTCGACTTTCGAGGTGTTCTTCGGTGTAGAAAGGCGCGATCTTGATCCGGGGTCTGGAGTGTGCGTCTTCGTCGAATCATACGGGTGTTGCTCGTCTTTTCTGAAAGGCGAGAGAGAAGGAGAGATCCTGGATCCGCCTCTCGAGGGGTGCAGCCTTCTATGGGGCACAACAAATGCTAATGCTGAATCACTACTGATGAACATGCATCGATCTCTGACGAGGAACACCTCGAGTGTGCCTCTTCTCGTCAGTCATCAGGCAGAGATGAAAGCATAAATAAATTACAAGTGAATCTGACCATTGGGTTGGGAGGTGTGTTCCGTGACTCTAAAATTATTTAATTATTTACTAAAACTAGACTTTATCCGCTTTGACTGATGGTATCGAAAACCCGATCTAAGTCGGATTTGAGAATGTTTATCTTGCGATTTTGAGATTATCGAGAAATAATATCAAAAGATCAAAGCTTTTAAAAAGATAATCAAATAGTTTAAGAGAAAAGCTACGCTAGAACACCGGGCCATGTTTGAAACGGGAAATCTTCTCGATTGCTGTGAGAATTGAACAGTTTACTATAAATTCAATATATAAATACAAGAACCGAACAATTCACCATAAAACTACTGTAAAAATTATACAAATTTCCCATGTTCCAAACAAACCTTGTCATTTCCCTCGATCTAACGGCTCGGATTACTTTTTATTTTTTTATACCACAGCGACAATATATTCTTGTGAGTGATATGTTCTCTAAATAAACGGTCACTCAGATCTAAAATCCGCGTGCGACCGTTCTACCATAATATACCGTAAATTTTCAAAAAAAAATGTTGCAAGGAAATCAGGGGGAAAGAATGGAGGAGAGCAATCGCTGCACATCACCGTCTCCGTTGCATCCAGGATCGAGCCCCACAGCTCCAGCACTCGGATAGATGAGCTCCGACGACAGAGACCCCCAACCCCAAGCTCGTCCATTCATCCAAACACGCACTGCCCGGACGCTGCTCTCGCCTCCTCCTGTTCCATTGCCGGTCACATCGATACGATCGAGCTCCATCGATCGCACGTACGCGAAGCTTGTAGCTACGCGCAGGCTGATCCTTCTTGTCGTGCTCCCGCTGTCGCCGTGCTCGTCTCATGGCGTTGCATGGCCATGGTCTGCCCGGTTCTTCCCGGCTAATTACTTGCTTAAGCCTATCTTCTTATCGGTTATCTCTAGCTAGTTTCGAAAACATAAATGCATTGTTATTTTTTCTGCTGTTGGTGTATCTAAAAGCTCTGCAAAACAATTCAAACCGAAGCGGGTCGAACTCTTCGGACCGTTTCGAAAGCTTTCGAAGTTTAGCTCGTCAGTAAATAAGACAGTGAGCAAGTCAGCTTGGTTCTAAATAATTTTCTCTCTTTTAATTGGGTCAGAAAATACGAGGAATAAGAAAGGAGAAAGAGAGGCCGGACAAGGGGACGGTGACAGATACGCACAGCATGTGTACAACTTGTCCTAAGCTAGGTGCAGAGAATGAGATCTAGCAAGCAACAGCTGAACTGCTGAACGGTTGCTGCTAGCTAGGTCTAACGAGTGATCTGCTGTCAGCTACAGCCTACAGGAAACTAACACCCATGTTTGTGATGCTCTCTCCAATTGGCAATTTTGCTATGCATGTTTGGGCGCATATCATCCATTGCACTCCTCTTGCGAGTTGTCTAATCAAAAAGACTAAACATGCATATATATATTAATAGTACATGTTAGGCACCAATCATGCATTGCACTTCTTGCAACTTGTCTGATCATAATCGTAGTACGTAGTATCTATTAGCTAGACAATTCATTTTGTTTGTCCAAAAAGTAATTAAGGTGGGAGTCATATGTTTCTCATGGAAATGAGTTATCGGCAGCCAAGGTGTGTTTACCATTCCGGCCTGTAATCCAAAGAATCGATCATCCATCACTCTGAAGGCAACAAATTTCTTGATGGACCAGTTAAAGATTCAGATACAACATAAACTATTATGCTATTTGATCATCAAACACAAATGGCACTTAATCTTGAGCCGGAGCCCGGAGGAATTATTTCTTAATGGGAGTAAATGTGCATGACAGGGGCATCACGTCCTTATCTTAAGTGCATTGTGATACAAGTATCCATACTTTGGAAGAGTGGGAATCACGATCGTGCATGCCATCCATGCATGATGTGTGCATGCAGCTTCATGGGATCTAAGGGGACAAGAACAAGATGCACTTCGAATTGGATCCAATTATCAGACCAAGGCACTGCAATGCCAGTGCTACCATCATTCCAGCACATAAGGCAGCATGGCCAGTGCCTTATCCCTTTGGAGGGCCATCAAGACGAGTGCGAGCCGTCCGATCTCAGCCGCGGTGATACGGCGACCGTCGATCCACATGGCAGTAGTACCAAAGAAAGATGCAGCCCGCGCCATCCTCCTGTGTCCTCTTTTTTTTCAGTGGGTTTAATTTGCCGAAAAGTGAAATGGTTTAGCAATGCAGTACTTGTGCCCGTATGCATCATCCTCCTTACCATTAAACACGCTCTTGTTGCGGTGATGATGACTGATAAACTCGCCTCTTATTTTAGGCTCCATTTGGCACAGCTCTAGTTTCCAGCTTCACCTTAGATATGGAGTTTGTAGGTTAAAATAAAGTGAATTAAGTTTATATTTTTAGTTTAAAATATAAATAAGATGACTCACCTAGACATTCTTAATGTACCCACAACTCCAGTTCTATAAATTTCCGGAGTTAGGAATAGGATGCTTTACTAACTCCACCAATTGGTGAAGCTGGAGCTATGCCAAACAGAACCTTACATACTACTCTCCTGAGTTTTTTTTGGTTTTGCCCGTAGGTCCGAATTTTTAGGCATTTTGACCTTTAGGGTTTTCCAATCTCTTGTGCAAGCCTCGTTCTCGGTGTTTTTCCTCCTAGAGTGTCATGGTTTCGCTTGCAAAACCCATACCTTTTTTCATTTTGCCCCCATCGAGTTTCCTGGTTTTCATTTTTCTAGAGGAGCCACAGGCACTATGACTACTATGTTACAGACGTAACATGGGCAAAGAACTCGTCTTGGATCTTCTTTTGGATGCATACGCAGCAAACGAGACAGACTTTTGCAAACTTTTGTTTTTCTGGATGATTTGGACGGTTTGATCTCCTTGACTTGAATGGGCTAGCTTTTGATGAGATTCGTTCTCGGCCGTTTGATGGATGGATCAAGATCTCTCTCTCTACCTCATCTCATCGCTCTGGGGTCAAGTATGCTAGTACTGGAGTCTCTTCTTTTTCTTTCTGCATCGACCAACAAATGCCCTGACAAGAACAGATGGAACATGAGGTTTTTCACATGAACAATAGCCGCTTTAGGATTAGAGTCAAAAAAAAATAGCGGCTTTAGGAGTCGGATCACGTGATGTGATGAGACCGTCGTATCCTGATTATTTTTTTTTTGAGAGCAACGCGTATCCTGAATTATTCCGGATATATATGTAGTGTGTGTATTAGCGTCAACCATTAGACTTGTGCTGGCGATGGGCCGGTGGTGATGGTGGGCTGGTGTCTGATTCAACTCTGAAATAGCGCAGGTTGTACACTCGGATAAATTGGGCCCATGTAATTTGTTCAAGGCCCAGCAACCTAACTGGTCTCTCTGCTTTAGGATTTGGGCCCCATGGACCAAACAGCTAGCTATTGGGCCTCTACTGTCTACTCTAGTATCTTGCATGGTAGGATGGTATGATGTGGATTGGGTCGGATTGTGTTGGATCATAATCAAGCTAACTCGAACGAAGATTATGGTTCTAAATATATAAGATAAGATGCTTATTTCAAATATCTAGTATTTGTATGGTGCCACTCAGGGATCTACACTCTCAGCGCTAGGGTCAAGCAACCCGTTTCCTATTAGTAACCTATTTAGAGCATGCATGTTATGTGCAACCTTTTTTTTAATGCTTTGATTTCTTTACACCGTTTCTCAATAATTTTGAAGTCACAAGATAAACATCCTCAAATCTAGATTTAATTGTCAGGTTAAACAAATAAATAAATAATTTTAGCTCTCTAGAACACCCGCGAGCATGTAAGTTTTTACCGAAAACTGTAAGCTAGTGTTACAAGTTAGTCCTCGCATTTGATGCCAAGTAATTACCGTCATTAGAAGGGCTGGCCATGCAGGAGTACTCCTTTGGGACCCAAAGAAAATTTTTTATACGGTGTTAAATTCAAAATTTAAAAAATAATACACCATTTAAAAAAATTTTAAAAACTAGCCGCTCGTCACCCATTGGTCGGGTGGGACTGAAAACCCACCCAGCCAATGGGCGGTTTTTGCCTAAACCACCTAACGATTGGGCAGGTAGCTCAGACCGTCTGACTGTTGGGCATTTATTGGCGAAGGCAAATCCCGTGTGTCGGTCGAGCGGGATTTTTAAAAAAATCTGCCCTACCGTTGGATAGGATTCCGTGCATGGGAAAACCCGCCAGATGGAAAACCAGCAACAAGGCAAATTTCGCCCTTTGGTCCGGCGGGATTTACCCTACCAGGCAGGCCAGACGCTAGCTGCCAAACAGTTTGGTGATTTAAATAAAAACCGTCCGTTGGTTGGGCGGTTTTCAGTCCTACCTAACCAACGGGCGACAGGCGGCTAGTTTTTAAAATTTTTTTAAAATAGTGTATTATTTTTTAAAAATTTTGAATTTTAAAGTGTACAAAAAATTTGGAGACCCAAAAGACCAAGGCCGGCTAGTAACGTTTTTGTGGGCCGAGAGGCCCAAAACTTGGTTGCGGTTTCACGAATAAGAAAACTAGTCAACGCTCCCAGAGAAGGAAAACTATAGTAGCCAATGAATGATTAGATTGGATCCAATTACTAGGTGTAGTATAATGCGCATGATTGGCAAAATGGAAGACCACGCGGACTAGGAACTCCAGTTTTTAGGCGCTAATCATGTGCATAATTTTGGTTTAAATTAGCCCATTATTGCCACGATTGTTTCCCAATTAATCCCGTTCTTGGCATATTTTTAAAGTCTTCAATGGAGACGTAGGCCTAGACTGGGCAGACGTAGCTTTTGCCATAAGTTATTCTCTCTTTCTAGCCGAAAATTAGCTGTAATTTATTATTGGGTTTTTTTTACTAGGCTCGCTAGTAGTTCGGAGTTATTACAAAACGCTTGGAACGGTTTTAATGCAAAACATGCCCTTTTTTTTTTTTGCTTAGTCGGATTGGACCATCCACATCAGCTACTCTATGCTCCCACTCTATAATACTATTCACTACTCCCTCTATCCAACACTCTAAAATTCCTTCACACTTTACACTACACTCTAAAAGATTCCTTCCCTACACCAGGTACTATATCCTAAACTACAGTATTATAGAGAACCTGCTATGAATGCTCTACCAGGTTATACACGTAAATATGCTAGCTAGAAAATTTTATGCTAACAATAGGAAGGAAGGAGAGGATGTAGGGTATGACATGAACAACATTGTGAATTATTCACCGATCTAGCATACTTCAACACTCTCATGTCTAGTCCACGCGTACACTCCAACAGACTTGAAGTGCCGCGCCACAAATCCCCCACCCCCCCTCCCCGGCGTAGGCTTCAACAGGGGTGTGTAGTCCAGTAGTCCAGGCCTATGAGGGCTCAAGGTCAACAAAATCATTTTTATAAGGGGTATTTACCACTTACTCGTGTGGTATTGTTGTTAATTTCTAACAAAAAAAAGCCCTACAAGATGTCATAGCCTGATTTTTTTCCTTTCATCTTATTCTAGTTTGTATGCATGTAAAAGGGCTTTAAACTGGCCTCATTTGGAGTGGCTTCCGGGTTTTCAAAAGCAACAAATGGTCCTCCCCATATATTTTGAACGGCTTGATTTTAGCTATTTCGGTTTCACTGAAGTAAAAAAAATTGAAAAAAAAATATTCTGATCTCTTAGAGACCCACATAAAGCAATATATTTTAATCTCACGAGTGACAGCCTGTTTGGGTTAATCACGATCACACGGACTCTTTAGCATTTCCACAGTAGACGGGATAGTAAAACCAGGTGGTGGAGACAAATGCCCGGGGTCAAAGCCCAAAACACGCGCGCCGGCGACGAGGTAGTCAACCTGGCAACGACGTGGGCATGCTGCATGCGAGTGTTTCACCAACTTTCGTTGGGTAGTGCCTTGGCGCGGCGCGACGCGACCGGCAATCATTTTACCCTCGACGAAACGCATGGAAATGCGCGCCCCGGGGGGGACAGCCTGCGCCTGCGTAAAGTCCAAGCCAGCCAGATAACTGAGACAAGTAGAGAAGTAGAGGTACTAGACTGTGGGCTGTGGCGCGCATTGCTTGGGTGCTGCGCCTCGCGCTCTTTCGCTCGCTTTGATCAGAGAAAATGACCCCCGTTCAAGGCAAGTCACATGATCATGTACTCTCACGATGCTCGTGATGAGAGGAGATAGCACTTATGATCTAGCTGAACTCTAACCAATGTGAGCTAGTCTCCAAACATTAATATGTTCTTATGATTCCATTTGTAAGTCAAAAAATTGTCATTTCTATCTCCTTTTCTCTCCCACTTCCTCTAGTTTCCTCCACCCTCTCCATATCTTCTTACGTTTACTCAATGCGGTCTCGAGGTTGTGCCATTGTAGCTGGGCTTAGTGGCTTAGGTCCTAGCAAGGACATGCTTGAGTCACCACCGTCCTCCCCTCGCTGGTGACTCGGTCCTCCCCTCTAGATTTAAATGGCGGGCTTAGGTTCTAGCAACGACATGCTGAAAGTCGTGGCATTCTTCCCTCACCGCCTAATCATCCCCTCCATATCCAGATGGTAGGCGATGGCGTAGGCATGTGCAAGAAGGGGCGTATGGTGGGCGGGGGTGCAAGCATGCTCGAAAAGCTAGCTCGAGCTTCTCACAAGCCGAAGTCGAGCCCCTTTCCTAGCTCAGTTATCCAAGCGAGCCAAGCCAACTATCGCGAGCGTGAGCTAGGGTTGGATCGGTTTCACCCTTGAGGAAAAATAAGAGAGAGAGAGAGAGAGAGAGAGAGAGGAAGAAGAAGAAGAAGAAGATTGTTATCGGGCTACCCCAGACATACACTTTCGAAGGCACCCCTACTTGCATCTTCGCGCCTAGCAAAGCGGTCGCGAAGGTGCGCAAGGGGTGACCCAACTAGCACATAAAACAAATGCTCTTCTTATATGTAGTATATGGGATACCCTTTCTTTCATTTTTGCTTAGCCCTTACATGTACATTGGTCCTCCCTATTTATAGAGGGGGTGTTCTATAGCCAAATAACCCCTTCACCCCTGTACCCTAGCTAAAGCAAGGCCAAGACGGTCATCTCAGGCTAGAGGTCCCCGAGGCAAAAGACCTAAATGCCCCCTACCATCATATTAAAGTAGAGAGGTCTGTTGCCCCGTGGGATCAAGAGGTTATAGAGTGTCCCCTCCCAGAGGGTTCTAATGATGCATACCTAGACATATAAGCGAGCCCCTTTTGTACCATTTGTCCCCTGACTTGGCTTGCCCACCAAGTTATTTTTCATGTCTCGCTCCGTCGTGTCGTTAACTTTAGAACGCCTAAGTGTCCTCCTATGCTCCTAAGTGGGGTGACGTAGGGCTTCACGAGGATCTTCTTGGCGAAGGTGAGGGAGGGTCCGCGAGGGTCTTCTTGGTGAAGGTGATGCGAGGGTTCTCTTGGCCCAATAGCCATCATGTCGTGGGGTGGGGTGTCCCACCTCTACAACAAAGATGTTCTCGTGTTTCTATAATATCGTAGTCGATTATAGCACTATAAATAAAAGGAGTAAATTGCACCACAGGTCCTAAAAGTTGTCCCGTGTTTCCGCTTAGATCTAAAACTCACAAAACTGGATATTTGGATATATGAAGTTGCATTCATATTTCTATTAGGTCCAAAGTGGTATGTAGAGGACGGTTTAATAACATGTCATTCTTAGTCATCGTGGCACGCGGGTGATTTTGCCATATAGACATCGCATGTGGCATTTTTTGTCTGTATAGCATCTTCTCTTATCTTTAAGAATTAAGATCAATTTTAATCCCCTCTGTCACACCCCTTCTCTCTCTGCACTGCACTGCACTGCAGGGCCTTCCTATCGTGTCAGTCCCCCTTCTACTACTCCACTCCACACCGGTACCGTCGCTTTACCGTTCTTGTACCACAGCATCGTCTTCTCCTCCTCTGACCACGAGCTAGCATAGCTCGTCACCAATCTCCATTGGTTGGTTGCTCTACCAACACCTCGACATCATTGCTGGCTTGATTCAGCCAATCTCTACTGTTGGTCGCCCCACCGTTATGCAGGTCCCAGCCATGACCCTCGGCTCCCCTAGATGTGCCACTCGGCACCCGCTTGCACGCAGAGGTCGTGCGTGCCCTAGCACCCGCCTACACGTAGAGGTAGTCCTATGCTAATTTGGGTGGTGCGCCTACGCATGGTGGTGGCTGGTCAGGAGCCGCCACCGATTTGGGTGGCGCATTTGCACACTATGGCGGCCTGGCATGGCATGCCCGATTAATGCAGCCAGCGCCGTCTTGGTCCAGGAAGAGGACATCAGAGGGGAAGGACGCGAGAGGAGTGGGGAGGATGTCGGCATGGAGAGATAGGGCCCGACAGCTGGTTAGGATGAGGAGGCGGCGACGTAGCGTGGAGGATGCTGGTGGCGTACCGGCCGCTATACCCGTGCTATGAGACCTCCAACCGTGGGCCTCGACGTGGAGACGCGGGCGCCCTCGCAGCCGCCACGGCGATCTACGCCTTGAGCGCGAGGAGATGTCAAGCCCGACCGTCGACGTAGTGGTCGTGTGCTTTAATGGTAGCGGGATCGTCGGCGACGAGGGGCTGTCGGAGCGGCTGGCCTTCCACGACGAGCGACCGGTAAGGGCGATGCCGTGTTTGCCAGCCACGGCGTGCCCTAGTCGTCTCCACCATGCTTCATTGTAGATTTGGAAGGCGAGGAGAGGTCCTTAAGGGCTAACTTGCTAGGTTAGACAATGACACGTCGACGCAGAGGGGTTGGAGAAGAGAGAAAAGGGGAGGGAGAAGAGAGAGGAGAGATGTGAGAGGTGAAGAGAGAGAAGAAGAGGTTCACATGTGCAATGTAGCCATGTGTTATGGTGACTAATTCAAACATCAGCATAACTTCGTGTATAAAAATATTCGGTTTTTCGGACTTAAACGGAAACGAGAGACAACTTTAAGGATCTTCCATGTAATTTACTTAATAAATAACTAGGAGTATTGGTTTATATAAGGAAAAGTAAACAATAATACGTGGCCCATAAAAACAAATCAATAAACAAGTGGCAGCATATATGTAGCGTTATCTACATGTGATGTGCAGGATTGCTACAAACAGCCGACGGTACGCACGACTGTACATGCTCAAGACGTTACTTTTTTTTCCCACGCTTTTCTTGGTGGCACTGCTGCCGTGGTACCGCAGTGAGTAGGTAGCGTACAGCTACTGCAGACTCGAGAAAGGCTGAGGCCATAAAAAAACGCAGCGAAGGCTGCGCAGCAGAGGGGCACTGCAAGTCAGGTGGTCAATTGATCCGTCCCTTCTCTCAGAGCATCTCCACCTGTTACTCTATCCTCTCACTTTATAACACTATTTACTACTCTCTCTATCTAAGGGCATCTCTAGCAGAAACTCTAAAATCGGACCTCTATACACCCTCTCTAAATCACTATCCGCTCTCTATATTTCCAACTTCTTCAGCAGAGCCTCTATCCAGAAAAACTATAGAGGTTGATATAGAGAGCCTCTAAATTTAAAGGTTGGGAGAGAGAAACTCTAAATTTAGAGACTGAGATAGAGGCTCTGCTGAAAGACGAGAGACTCTAAATATAGAGAAGATTCTGTTTTAGAGGCTCTGCTGGACTGGAGATGCTCTAACACTCTAAATTTCCTTCACACTTTGCACTACACTCTAAAAGATTCCTTTCCTGCACCAGCTACTCTATCCCGAGCTACAGTATTATAAAGTACTCGCTTCAAATGCTCTCAAGGCAGACCCCAAAAAGCCCCATCCATGGATCGGGCAGATTAACTACACCGCGGCTAATTGTAATTTGCTCAAGTTTAAAATGTACCACTGGCCTAGCTAGATACTACTACTTGGCTGCTCCTCTTTTTCCGTTCAAGTGAAGAAGACGTGGTATACCTACTGCCGAATTTGGCTAGGAGTTAATTAAGGGATGGATTATGGGTTTAACCTATCAAATACACATGTGTTAAGCAAGATTAGATTAATCAGGTTAACGGTATTTAACCTGGCTAGCTAACCTAGTAAAATGGTGGGATAAGTTATCCATATCTACTAACCTCACTTACTCAAACACAAAACTTGTTTTAAGTACGGCTATCTTCCGTCGAAAAGCTGATGCATGTGGATTATAATCTAGAAAGTCGTAGATGTTCATTGGGGGGTTTGGAGAACTGAAAAAGTTGTTAAAATTTGGTTTTGAGAGTTTCGAGAAGAATATTAAGATCTCTACGAAAAGCGACATAGCGCCAAAGCCTCTGAGGGCATGTACAATAGTATAGACAGCTGCTGTCTATAACAGGTTGGCATGTCATTTATAGACAGTGTTATAGACAACCCATACAATGGTATAGACAGCTCATTTATGAGTAGACAGCTTTTTTCCGCACACAATCTATCTTATTCTCGTATTAGAGTTGACTCTAGATTAAGAAACGGCTCAACTCTCTGTACATCCTCTCTTTCATCCATATTATTTTTTGTCCTACATACCAAGACTTAGAGATAGATGACATGGACCATTGTACATGCTCTGACTCATATAAAAAGGACATATTTCGTACCATCTATTTTAGTTTGAAGTTAAGTAAAGAAGAACAAGGCAGCCGGATAAAAAGGTTAGGTAATTCAATTATTCTAACTCCGTACATGCAGTTACAGGAGATCCAACACATATTATTGAATAGCTATTTTAATAATACATTACTGGGTACACTATTTTCAAACACCGGACAAAAATGGCCGGAAAAAAAGAATTAAGGGGAAGTTGAAGTGTACCTAGCTAGCAGCTACAGGATGCCACGAGAGACGGCAGCATCCTGAATTGAAGCGTCTACCACGTACTCGCCACTCGCCACTGCAGGAATTGAAGTAGCAGCAGTGGCGATCAGATTCATGCATATGAAGGCTCTGCCTCATCTCGATCCTTTCACGTGATGATCGACGTACGCGAGGAGCAGGTGGTGGCCGGCATCGCGTTGCGGCCTCTCTGATATCACTGGCTGACAAAGTGACACTCCCTTCTTCTCTAGCTCTGCTGCTTTCTTCTTTTGCAGACAGCAATCCCTCTCTCTCTACTATTATATGAGAGCCCAGAGGAGCAGAGGGCAGGAGGGAATCAAGGGGGGAATGAGCCGAAAACGAAAACATGCCTTAGAGCATTGCTCACACTTAATTTTGGATATAGCCGATGTTTCTAAAAGCTATCAGAACAGTTGGATAAAAACTGATATTTTATTTGAATTATATACGATCAGCTAAGAGCATAATTGCAAAGACTACTAAGGCTAATATGGAAGAAGATCATGGAGTTAGAGTCCTAATCGGCTACTACGAGTTAGATTAGAAAAGCTTATAAAAAACCGATTTAGAAAAGTTATAAAAGGTAATGTTGTCCGGATCGGCTACGTAGTATATCTTAGACAAGTTTTTAGATAAATTTCTATTTAGAGAGAGTCCTAGTTATAAATTAAGTTCGTTGTATTATTTATAGTAAGTTGAGAGCGAGTCGTATTGTACTGAATCCATATATAGGGTATAAATACCCAACCTATGTAACGAGAGAAGGGTCCTCGACCAATCAATCTACTATTTCAATGCAATCGTCTTTTCAATTCTTAGGAGTAGCAGTAACTTAATCTCGTCGTATTTTGCTCTCGATCGATTTGTTGCATATCATCTTTCGATTGGCTTCAAGATACACCCAGGAGAGTATTGTCTCGGTTAAGTCCAATCTTCCCACTTAGTTTATCACATTACTATCTTTACTCGATATTGTTGCGTACCGCCGTTTCGTTCAAAGGTTAGATTCTACCTTCGTTCTATCAGCTTATTTGGCTTTATAGATTGACGGATAGTCTGTTTACTCCTCATTCTGTTCGCTAGACGATCTAATCGGATAGTTGATAGTTTGTTTACCTTTTTCTGCTACTTTGCTGATTTTATCGGCTTAGTAGTAGTCTGCTTACTCCTCGATCCACTATTTAGTCGATTTCGTCGGCTTAATGGTAGATTGTTTACCCTTTGAACCTATTAGCTTCGATTTGATCTTAACCGATAGTTCCGCTATATTTTGGACTTGTTAACTTGCCTTTGAGATAAGACAAGTTCATACTACTTTATAGATTTAATTGGCTATATAAAGCTGATTACATATTTCTCGCCAATTCCAAGATTAAATCGGCTGGCACGTTCTGAACCCTACGTTCCGGTGCTGATGGGGATTCAAAGCCCTAAGCCCACGTGTGTTTATCCGATAATCAAATTTCGGCGCGAACAAATATTTTCAACCGGAGCTGCAAAATACCGTTCATTTGACTTTTTAGGGATAGAGTCTCTATTAGAGGGAAAAAAAATTTAAAATGTAGTGTAAAGTGTGAAAAAATTTTAGAGGATGAATAAAGTATATAGAGAATAGTATTACAGGGAGAAATTCCAAGTATCTGCTGAAGACAGGGCCGGCCCTGGGGGTGGGTCAGGGTGGGCGGCCGCCCCGGGCCCCCAAAATCATGTGGCCCCCACCTGGTGTGCAGCTCCCCCAGGGAGTCTAGGGTCCATCCATCGCGTAGCATGCAGCGGCAGGCTAGTAATTACAGAGATGTGGATTGTTATCCTAATGTCTCCATTGCTTATCGAATCTTATTTCTTGTCGTGTGGTTGTTGCATCTAATTTGAAAGAAGCTTTTCAAAATTGAAATTATTGAAGAACTATTTGAGATCAACAATGACTCAAGAAAGGTTAAATGATTTGGTGACTTTATACATCGAGAAGAAGTTATTGGATGAGATTGATATCAATAGTATAATTGATGACTTTATATCACAAAATGTTAGAAGAAATTTTTTAAGATGATGTCAAGACTCAAGTGCCAAGTAAGTGTTTATGATTATAATTTACATTTGTCATTTCATAAAATTTAAAGTGTTCTATATAAGTAATTTTTGTGCATCGAATCTTAATTTCTTCATAGATGTGTGTTTATAAAACTATATATATACATATGCATATATATACATAGACATATATATATATGAGAAGGTGGATAGGGCCTCCATATAAGTTTTATACTGGTCCCCAAAATCCTGTGACCGCCCCTGGTGAAGATGAGTTGCCGTGTCACCGTGTCATTGTCTGCGATGCCACCTGCATGACGAGCTACCTACCTACCCGTAGTGTACTGATCCCATCCTTAAAATCCTCTGCCATCGACACGACGCCATGTTTCCTGTACCTGGGAGACACCATGGGGAGGAGGAAGTTATCTTGGGGTAGGGGAAGAGCTGTCTAAGGTTCCACGGCGTGGAGAGCAGCGGTACGTTAAGGCTGGAGGAGAAGACGATGGCGGCGGGTAAGGGCGCGGCTGCTGCGACGCATAGAGGCAGGATGAAGGGGTGGTGCCGAGTAAGGTCGTGGCGACGGCGCGTCGAGGCAGGACGAGGCAGCGGGAGCGGGTAATGGCGTGGCGGTGGTTCGTTGAGGCAGGGCGCGGCGGCGCGTCAAGCGAGACCAAAGGCGGCGCTGTCGAGAAGCAGTAGCTGGCGGCGACGACGGCGCGGCGGCGGCGAGTAAGGGCGCGCGGCTAACCCTAGCGACCACGAGTCTTGCGTGGGGGATTGGGGCAGCTGGGATGGAGCTCCGTCAGCTGTGTCGTGTGTGGGAGTCGAGGGAAGGGCACTTTTTATGCAGTGGCAAAGGTGGGTAATTTCTTCTCAATTTTGATGGCATTGTCGCAAGTTAAACCCGCAAAAGCCAGAGAAGCTGGTAAAAATAGGCTTCTCTGTTCTAGTTGTAGCACTGGCTTTTGGATGATTAACTTTTGTAGAAGCAAGATCAAGAAGTTGGCTCTTTGTTTCAGCTTCCGGCTTCCACAGTCTAGAAGCTAGCCAGAAGCCTAAACAAACAGACCTTAAAAACCTCTGCCATCCACACAATGCCATGTTCCTGTACCTGGGAGACACCATGAATTGCGTCTAATTGTAATTTGCTCAAGTAAAATGTACCACTAGTCCTACTTGGTTCACTACAGGAATCCGACCTATAAACGTCGGCCAAATATATTTACGTCGGCTTAAAAAATGCCGACGTAAACCCAGAGTTATTTACGTCGGCCACGTCCAACCGACATAAATAGTTGTATTTACGTCGGCCAAGCGGTTTAACCCGCCCCACAAAATTAAAAATCGAACAGGCCCATTTACGTCAGCCCGGCCGACGTAAATATGCCACGTGTCCTATTTACGTCGGCCGGGCCGATGTAATAAAGGCCCTCACACGCCCAACAAATTAAAATCGGAAGGTTTATTTACGCCGTCTACCGACGAATAGGCCACGTGTGATTATTACGCCGGCCGCCGACGAAAAAAAGGCTATCACGCGCCCACAAAATTCAAAATCAGGGAGCTATTTACGTCGGCTAGGCCGATGTAAATAACGCGAGCCCCACGTGGCGGCTATTTACGTCAGCCTGGCCGACGTAAATAAAGGCTATCACGCGCTCACAAAATTCAAAATCAGGGAGGCTTATTTACATCGGCCAACATCGGCCAGGCCGATGTAAATAACACGAGCCCCACGTGGCGGCTATTTACGTCAGCCTGGCCGACGTAAATAGGCCACGTGTCGGATATTTACGTCCGCCGACGAATAACGCGAGCCCCACGTGGCGACTATTTACGCTACCGCCGACGAATAGGCCGACCTTTTTACTTAGCCCACGCGATTGCCCGCGCTTCATGCCCAGCTAAACGCCGCCGCCGCCGCTTTTTCGTCGCGCGCTCGCTTGCCGCCGCGCGCGTTCGCCGCCGCCGCCATCGCGTCTCGCCCGCCAAGAACGGCATGGCGCCCCGCCAGAGGAGAGGAAGAAGGAGATCAAGGTCGTCGTGGCTTGGGTGGTGGAGTGCCAGAACCACGCCGCCACCATCGCCGCTACGCCGCCGACGGTGCCGCGAGTTCATGGCGCTGGCGCCGAGGGCACCGCCGACGAGCTCATCTGCGCTACCGCAATCGCCACCGCAGCTTCCACAAGAGATCGCCGAGCTCCCGAGGCCGAGCCCGAGGTCGAGCAGATCTCCTCCGACACCACCACCTCCGCGATCGCCGCCGACCGACGGCGCTTTCAGATCGGCATCTGCGAACCATGCATGGTAGGGCACCAAAATGAATCGGTGGTTGCATTGCATTCGATCGTAAATGGATCAAAATAGTATCTTTTTCCACTTTTCGTTGGGATCTCGGTGAGTCGCATGTGTCGGTCGGTGTGTGATGTAGCACGCCTTTGTGCGGCGACATCTGTGTCATGCATCATCAAGCGGTGCATAGATTGATAAGATGAACACCTGTATCCATCGGTGGTGGTTAATTTTCCGCTTAATTACTACTCTATTTCAGTCATTCATAATACTGTTCTTTTTCTCATCTCGAGTTAAACCCTAATATATAGAGTTTTTACATTATGTTATCTTGCCACTAGCCCCGGTAAGAGTTCATCATTAGCATCCACATGCCTCAAAAGCGTGAGAGCTAATCATGCTTATGCCAAGATCGAGCGAATAAATAATTTAATCTGATCGTCGCGCTTGATCGTGATTAGGCTCAAGAACTGTGTGTTTGCACGAGCGGCCTGCGCGGAGGCGGCACCGATGAGCTTGATCGTGATTAAGCCTATTTACGTCGGCTTCGAGGCCGACGTAAATACCCCTTCCACGGCCACAGCTATTTACGTCGGCCCGGCCGAGGCCGACGTAAATAAGCCTTCCACGACCACAAATATTTACATCGCCCCGGCCGACGTAAATAAGCCAGCCGAAGGCCGACGTAAATAGCTGCCACTGTGAAATGCTTATTTACGTCGGCCTCGAAGCCGACGTAAATAACTGCCACGTCAGCTCCACGCTGTGGGCTGAGAACTACTATTCCTATTTACGTCAGCTTCAAGGCCGACGTAAATAACCCTTATTTACGTCGGCACCGACGTAAATAATGCTATTTATGTCGCTCGGTTTACGTCGTCCTATTTACGTCGGCATGCCGACGCAGCTTTTGGCCTATTTACGTCGGCTTCTGGCCGACGTAAATAAGTCGGATTCCTATAGTGGTTGCTCCTCTTTTTCCGTTCAAGTGAAGAAGACGTGGTATACCTAACGCTGTATTTGGTTAGGAGTTAATTAAGGGATGGACTAGCTGAATACCCGTGCGTTGCTACGAAAACATAAATAGTAAAAAAAAAAATTAGAATCTATCATATACAATGTCAACTGCCTCGCTAGTTATGAAATATTATGTTTTTCACGCAATTATGGGTTTAACGTATCAAATACACATGTGTTAAGCAAGATTAGATTAATCAGTTTAACGGTATTTAACCTGGCTAACCTAGCAAAAGGGTGGGATAAGTTATCCATATCTACTAACCTCACTTACTCAAACACAAAACTTGTTTTAAGTTCGGTTATCTTCTGTCGAAAAGCTGATGCATATGGTTTATAATCTAGAAAGTCGTAGATGTTCATTGGGGGGCTTGGAGAACTGAAAAGGTCGTTTAAATTTGGTTTTGAGAGCTTCGAGAAGAACATTAAGATCTAAAGGAAAAAGCGACACAACGCCAAAACCTCTGACTCATATAAAAAGGACATATTTCGCGTGATCTATTTTAGTTTGAAGTTAAGTAAAGAAGAACAAGGCAACTGGATGAAAGTTAGGTAATTCAATTATTCTAACCCCGTACAAGCAGTTAGAGGAGATCCAACACATATTATTGAATAGCTATTTTAATAATACATTACTGGGTATAAAATTTTTAAACACTGGACAAAAATGGACGGAAAAAAAACTAAGAGCATCTCTAGCAGAGGCTCTAAAACAGAATCTTCTTTATATTTAGTCTCTCGTTCTCCAGCAGAGTCTCTATCTCGGCCTCTAAGTTAAGAGTTTCTCTCTCTCAGCCTCTAAATTTGGAGGCGCCCTATATCAACCTCTATAGTTTTTCTAGATAGAGATTCTGCTAGAGAGAATGAAAATATAGAGAGCAAATAGTGATTTAGAGGGGTGTATAGAGGCCTGATTTTAAAATACACATGTGTTAAGTAAGATTAGATTAATCAGGTTAACGGCATTTAACCTGGCAACCTGGCAAAAGGGTGGGATAAGTTATCCATATCTACTAACCTCACTTACTCAAACACAAAATTTGTTTTAAGTACGGTTATCTTCCGTCGAAAAGCTGATGCATGTGGATTATAATCTAGAAAGTCGTACATGTTCATTGGGGGGTTTGGAGTAGCGAAGAAGTTGATTAAATTTGGTTTTGACAGCTTCGAGAAGAACATTAAGATCTTTAGGAAAAAGCGACACAATGCTAAAGCCTCTGACTTGTATAAAAAGGACATATTTCACATGGTAGATTTTAGTTTGACGTTAAGCAGAGAAGAACAAGGCAGCTGGATAGTTGGGTGGCTGTGGCTGAGCCAGGCTCATTGCCTCTGACTTGTATAAAAAGGACATATTTCACATGGTAGATTTTAGTTTGACGTTAAGCAGAGAAGAACAAGGCAGCTGGATAGTTGGGTGGCTGTGGCTGAGTCAGGCTCGCGCGAGCCACCCGCCCAATGTTTGGTTGCCTGAATCATCTCCGAAGCCAGGCCCTATTTTTGCAAATTCACTATATGGGCCTGGCTCCGAAAAAACGCCACGCGCGGCCGTTTCCACGAGCCAGGCCCGCGCGGCACGCACGCGACTCAGACTAACAGACTAACAACAAGTTTCTATATATACTTTTCAAACTTTTAAAAATATTTTAAAATTCAAACGACATCCAAATTCAATGAAACAAAAAAAATGGAACCGTGTGTTCAAGTACAACATATTGAAAAAAAAATTAGATTTTTGAATTTTTATTTTCGAATTTATTGATTTTCTAGTATTTGTTCTTTGAATTTTTATTTTTTATTTTTGAATTTATTTTTGTTTCAATATTTTTAAATTTTTTTAATTTTCACTTTTGAATTTATTTTCTTTATTTTTTATTTCCCTCTTTTGAATTTGTCCATCCCACTCCCCTCCTAGTGCAGCCAACCAAACAACATCTCTGCGCAGCCTGTTCAATCTCATATAAGCAATCAAACAACATCCCCTTGCATCACCTCAGTCTGGCTCCATCCAATCTGGCTGAGCTCATACGGCAACCAAACAGCCCCTTATTCTAACCCCGTACATGCAGTTAGAGGAGATTCAACACATATTATCGAATAGCTGTTTTAATAATACATTACTGGGTACACTATTTTCAAACACCGGACAAAAATGGCTGGAAAAAAAATTAAGGGGAAGTTGAAGTGTACCTAGCTAGCAGCTACACGAATGCCACGAGAGACGGCAGCATCCTGAATTGAAGCGTCTACCACGTACTCGCCAGTCGCCACTGCAGGAATTGAAGTAGCAGCAGTGGCAATCAGATTCATGCATATGAAGGCTCTGACTCGTCTCGATCCTTTCACGTGATGATCGACGTACGCGAGGAGCAGGTGGTTGCCGGCATCGCGTTGCGGCCTCTCTGACATCACTGGCTGACAAAGTGACACTCCCTTCTTCTCTAGCTCTGCTGCTTCCTTCTTTTGCAGACAGCAATCCCTCTCTCTCTACAATTGTATGAGAGCCCAGAGGAGCAGAGTGCAGGATGGAATCAAGGGGGGAATGGGCTGAAAAACGGAAACATGCCTTAGAGTATGTTGATACCCATTTTTAGGCATATCCGAAGTTTCTAAAAGCTGTTAGAATACTTGATTAAGAAGCCGATATTTTAGAAGAATTTAGATGATGCACGATCGGTTGAGAGCATAATTGGAAGGACTACATAGGCTAATAAGGAGGAGCATCCTGGAGTCAGAGTCCTAATCGACTAATACGAGTTAGATTAGAAAAGCTTTTCAAAAAACCAATTTAGAAAAGCTATAAAAGGTAATGTTGTACGGATCGGCTAGTATATCTTAGACAAGTTTTTAGATAAGTTTATATTTAGAGAGAGTGCTAGTTATAAATTAAGTCAGTTAGATTAGCGCGTAATAAATATCTAACCTATGTAACGAGAGAAGGGTTCTTGACCAATCAATTTACTATTTCAATACAATCGTCTTTTTAATTTCTAGGAATAGTAGTAATTTAGCCTCGCAGTATTTTGCTCTTGAACGATTTGTTGCGCATCGCATTTTGATCAGCTTCAAGATACACCCCAAGAGAGTATTATCTCGGTTAAGTCCGATCTTCTCGCTTGGTTTATCAGAATATTATTTTTGCTCGAATTGCTGCGCATCGCCGTTTCGTGGAAAGGTTAGATTATACCTTCGTTCTATCGGCTTATTTGGCTTTACAGATTGGACGATAGTTTGTTTACCCTTCATTCTATCAGCTAGACAGTCTAATTGGCTAGTTGATTGTCGGTTTACCTCTCTTTGTACTACTTCGCTAATTTTATCGGCTTAATAGTAGTCTGTTTACCCCTCAATCTAATATTTAGTCGATCTCGTTGGCTTAGTGGTAGATTATTTACCCTTTAAACTTATTGGTTTCGATTTGATCTGAGCTGATAGTTCCGCTATACTTTGGACTTGTTAGCTAGCTTGCCTTTGAGATCAAACAAGTTTATACTACTTTTATATATCTAATCGGCTATATAAAGCTGATTACATTTTTCTTGCCAATTGCAAGATAAAATCGGCTAGCACGTTCTAAACCCTACGTTCTGGTGCTGACGGGGATTCAAATCCCTAGGCCCACGTGTGTTTAGCCGGTAATCAAATTTTGGCGCGAACAAGCATCTTCAATGGGAGCTGAAAATAGTTCGTTTGACATTTTAGGATAGAGTCTCTACTAGAGAAAAATAATATTTTAGAGTATAGTATAAAGTGTGAAAAAATTTTAGAGAATGAAAAAGATAGGTAGGAAATAGTGTTTTATAGAGGAGAAATTCGTAGGTCTGCTGAGATGAGCTGCCGTATCACCTGTCCGGCTGTCTGCGACGCCACCTGCATGGCGAGCTACCTACCCGCCCGTAGTGTACTGATCCCATCCTTAAAAATCTCTGCCATCGACACGATGCCATGTTTCCTGTACCTGGGAGACACCATGAATTGCGTCCGAGCTGGTACTGCGCGCGTACATTACTACTACCGCCTTTGTGTATTGATTGGTGGTGTATTTGAATCATTCGATCAGCCACGGTTTCAAAACGTTGCAACCGAAGCTCGGACCGATGAGCTTACTTGAGAATGAATTAATGTCAGCTCAAGCTGGAACGCAGAACGAGCCGATCGATGAGCTTAAGCGTGGACTCAAATGTAATTCAAACCGAGCTCGTGTAGCTCGTCGAGTCCTCACCAATGAAGGTTTTCTGCACTAAAATCCTCCCACGATACACCACACTACGATGAGCCTCTATGAGCAGCAGCGATGACGATTGGCCTCTATGAGTGGTGGTATCCACAATAGTGACCAGCCTTCTCGTCTAGCCCTAGAGCTACCTTTTATCGGATTCTGCCATGTGATGTTAAGCCTCCTCTCACCTCCTATTGGCCGGGTCGGTAGTGGTGCGGTGCCGGTGACTGTGGTAGTACACTGTTGGGTACAAACATATAATGTGACGGCAAATACGAACAAGCATGAGGATAGGTTGTATCAAACTGAGCCAAGCTTAAATCCAGCCAAATTATTCTTGAGCCTAATTGTATTCGCCATATGATTCAAACCGAGCTCAAACCTAAACCGCCCAGACAACCTCAAACTCGATTCGAATCCAGCCTTTCCGGGTCGAATCTATGACGAAATGCGTTTCTGACCCGAATGAGCTGCACGATCGATCAGGGCACGCACGGCTGCGATCATCAGCCAGCCCTGCATCTGCAAGCTCACACTCCTCACGCGCCGCTCTGTTTTGATCGCGGCTCACGAGGTTGATCGGGCGCACAGTAAATGCCCTGCCAACCTAGCCGCAGGAGATCCACGCGCCGCAAGGGCGCCCTCACGTACGGGCCCACGCGTCAGGGACTCCCGGATCACGAGTGGCGCGCGCGCAGCTGGGCCAGCGAGAGTACTAGTACTGGTGTTAGTTCATAAATTAACCGCGTAATTGCCGCTGCTACTAGTACTTATTAATCTCGTTTTCACTACTTCTGACACTATTCACTGCTCCATTTACATGGAAGAAGCAGGGCAGGCAGGTACATTTTTACCATACGGTCGGATTCGGACGATACAATCTGGATACGGACCGGACGGCGTGGCGTGTGTCGAATATGAATTCAAATATTCAGATACCCGCCAAATACATAAAAAGAAAATATAGTCCACATAAATAGAAAATGAATTCTAAAAATTCTAAGGAAATTCTTCCCAGATAATACTAGCAAGCTTAGGGAACACAACAAATTTAAATAGTCTTCAGTCATGTTAAATCATTCCGATTTCTGACAAACCACGGGCTGTTCTCATGAGCTTATCTTATTTGTTCAGTCATTCTTGTCAATGATTAAAAATATAGTCCCCACCGAGCTTACTTGTTAATTGAGGGATTAAAAAAACCCTTTTGCTAAAGAGTTTTTTTTTTATTGTAGATGTGAATTCGCTGAGATGAAAGACAGACTAGGTACGAATATTTATCTTGTTTCGGGCCTCTTGGAAAGAGATAATAACTCTACTTCAAATGCATGTGAGCATTTGTGTTATTGCGATGGGATTGCAAAGAGAGATCTCGATGCGGATACCCCCTCCTCCCATGGAGGGAGCTATTTATAGTACAAGGTGGATGTAATCCGGGTCCTATACGACCTGAAAAACTATCTAGATAACTTAGAATCCTAATATATTTACAGATATATTTTTAAAATATGTTAGCTTCCGCTCCAAAAAAAATCCATATCTAGAAGGCTTCGGACTCTGAATATAGAAAAATTCATGAGACGGTAGGGGATGTTGGGCCGATTATCTTGACGCACCCCTTCAGGGCCCCTAATGACCCGTGCAATGGCCCATAAGCGAAGAGGCTCGCTTCCAAGCACCAACGTCGGAGTATAGGCACAAGTCATAGCTCGAGCCTATTATACCTGCCTTATTCTCCATGGTTTGCACTCTAGGGGTATATTTTGCATGGAATCTAGCCGCCCGGATATTTTATCCAATCCTCAATTAGACCCTGAGACTCAAGTGAAAATCTACTAAGTCGGGCTTTTTTCTTAAGCCTAAAAACTCGAAGGAGGGATTGGAAGATAGCACCAAGACACATCTGCCCCACCTGAGCTTGCTATACTTGGGTACAAGCAGGAACCTTCGAGCATGAGTTGGGCTCACCCGACCCAAGAAAAAACAGAGCGGAATAACGCTTTTTCCAATGGATATATTACCCGCAACGTCTACGTAACATTCCACGGAAATCTTGCCACACGCGCCGACTCATGAATAAAGAGTGTTTCTCTTTAGTCAAAATAGCCGCGTCCCTTTCGATTTATCTATCTATACTATAAATATTGCGCACAGTGAGAATACTTTTCACTTACTCTTATTCTCCTAGTTTTTCTCTGTTCTCTGCTTCTTCCTCTCTCCATTCTCCAGATCATCTCCATGGCCAAATTCGGACCAAGCTCCATCACCACCAACTACTTGGCCAAGCTCAAAAAATTAGGCCACCTAAACACAAACTCATGGCGAGTGCCCAAAACGGAGGAATACCTATAGCTGACAGAGAATGAAGTCGCCTCCATCGAGCTCTACGCCGTGCATGGTCTCTGCAAATCCATAGACAATCACCTCTGCTTCCGCGGTGAAGTTCCAATTAAGAAAGCCTCCCTAACCCTCCCGTCCAAGCTAGCGAGGAGAAGTGGCTCAATCTAATCAATAAGCTCACCTTGCATGGGCTCACCAACCAAGCGATTGTGGAGGATGTCCTATGGAACATGGTGCGCGTCTTTCAAAGAAGGAAACACCCTTTTTACAACATCACAAGCTGGCAATATCTCACCCGGGAAGCAAAGTCTGGTATTTTTTCCCATCCTCCTTTCGATGCTCGGGTTATGTATTTACCTTGCTCGTGCTAACATCCAGACTTGGCAGCTCCATCCGGTACCTGGATGGAAGCTCGAGCTCTTCGGCACCCAGAAAGAGTATGAAACTTTTCCCCAACACTGCGTTCGAAAAACATCCGAGAACACTCCAACGAGGTCCACAAGCCTTACTACACTCCATCTTCTCGTCGAGCTCAAGTAACTTTCTAACACATGCCCGGTATGATAATGTTTGCAGGAGAACAAGGACTTGGAGCTTGCAATCCCCAAATCCACCAAAGAAGATCCCTGCTAAGAAGCACATAGCCATAGCCCCTGGCTTCTCCAACGAGGCGATCGACCAAGAGCAAACTGGTCCCTAGTCCTCCCAAGCGTGGCGTCCAGAAGGTCCACCTAGAATACACCGACAACGTCGAGGTGTGTGGCTTACGCCTTTGGATGAAAAACTTTACCGCAGAGAACCCCGAGCTTATGAAGTGTCTTTTCTAGCTGGTCGAGAAGCACAAGCGTGAATTTTGGAGGAAGAGAATGCCTCAATTTTCACTGTGCGAGGTCCTCTTGAGAAGGCAGCGACTGCACACAACCTCAATCTGTTGGCCCGACGTGTTCGGCACGCGCAATAGCTCCAATGGTGTTACCAGCCGGTTGGGGTAATGCATGGCACCAATCTGATCGAGCGCGAACTAATTTTTTTGGTCGTGTGGCACTATCAACTCACATCTTAAACAACCCCAATACCACTTGATCATATCAATCTGTGCTAATCACTAAAGCATATTCATATATGCGCATGATCCAGATCCAAAAATACGCATGATCTTCTCTGATATCACTGAAAGGAAACGGGTAGGCTACGCTAGTGCAATTTCAAAAACATCTACCGCGAGCACCCAGGACATCATGTAAGTAAAGGATCACAGATTGTTACCCTTGACACGCAGTCGTAGCGGAAGGAGAGTCGGAGTAGCTAAGTCCGACGTCACGTGCGTTGAGGTACGGGAAGCAGTTGTTCACGTCGAGTCGAATGTCCCCTCCTTGCCGATCACCACCACAGCAACGTCATACGTATTGTCGCAGAGGAAGTAGTTGATGTTGCTGACTTTCTCTTCCTTGTCGCCGATCAGTGCTGCAGCAACCGCAACAGCGCCTATACGGTATCCACACGTCTAGGAGCGGAATGCCGTACGCCGATGTGCTAGCACTGCACGTGCATGACTAGGGTTTCTAGGAGTCGGTAGGGGGCGTGACGGCTAGAGTTAATGGTGGCGAACTTGTGTATGTGCATCACCCCACCGCCCCCCTTATATAGAGCGCACTAATGGCTTTTATGCTAGAGGCCCATTAGGACTCTAATCCTACACAGATCAGTATTTGTGAAACTAATCCTCCACGGATCAGTATACGTGAATCTAATCCTACACGGATAAGTATCCGTGAAACCCATTAATGAATCCAATTCAGTAGACATATTCCAACCCATTAAGTGTGTGACCCGTTAGGTTCATGCGCAAGGAGCCATGGCCCCGAAAATTCTTTTCTGAACCACAAGTCAAGAGTGGTTCCTAGCAAGACATATTGATCCTCAACTACACAGAATGATTATATCGGCTGAACTTTGACTCACATACCAATCTCTTTGTCATATGATAGTAGTCAAGTTCAAGGCGAGATGCGTGCTACCCTTGTGATAGCTCGACATTCATTCGTTCCTGTGATGGTTCTAAACTGTGATTAACTCTTTAATCATATTGGCATGGCCATGCACTTTTCAATCCAATCACATCGAGGAGCCCAGATATACCTCTCCTATTATCAAAGAGGAACAAATTCCATCTTGATCGCTCACATCCCACGACATGTTTCATAGTATACACGAAATATATCTTTATAACTAACCAGTTACAGTGTAGCAATTGATAACCCCAAAATATACAACTACGCATGCTGGGATTCAATGACGATCTCAGGTCTAAGTATCATATAGGTATACCACTCGAAACTACAGGCTAATGGTACATGTAAGATAACAATCTTTGCAGTGTCTCGGAGTAGGTCTATCTAATATCATGTTCTCTAACATGTGTCCATATTATTGATTTGATATTTCTATATCTATGGTATGTGAAATATTACCATTAATCAATACATGTGTTAATTAAATCATTATTGTCCCACATAATGATATGAGACTAGGGATTATTTGGAATAAAATCATATAAAAAATATGTCTCACAACCAAGTCGTACTAGATGAACAATGTGATTAACATTTATTCATAGAACTGATAACATATCATCCAAGGGTATATTTTGCGTGGAATCTAGCCGCTAGGATATTTTATCCAATCCCTGACAATTCTGATTTCAGACAAAACAAGGGGTAGTTCTCTTAAGCTTATCTTATTTGCTTATAAGCTAAGCTTCCCGATGCAGCTTGTAAGTCTGGCAAGTTTCATTTGACTTATTTCTAAGAGCTCTGAGATGTGGTTTCAAGATAGAGAAAATGGACCGCAAAAGCCAAAGCATTTGACTTTTCGATTCGAAGATAAGCGGATAAGATAAGAAGATAGGTTGAAGAAACCACAAGCTCTAGTTTAGTCCATCTTCAATCTCGTTGGATCTATGCCATTGTAATATCAACCTACTATAATTGATTTGTATGTCCTTTTCTTTTCTTCGATTAGCATGGAAGATTTCTAGCATTTTAGAGCAAATATGGTGCCTCATTTAACATAAGCTTCAATAATAACGAGAAATATGTCATGTGCATTTGTGCGGCCGTGCTTGTGTCAACATTGAAGAGATCCTTTGAGGATATAAGGATTCATAATCGTATTGGCTATTATAAACTCTAATATAATCCTTGTCGCAAATCTAATACAGCTAAATTTTCTTTGGATATGTAGATATATTAGCTATGGAAAGCTATAATATGGTCTATGTCTAATTCAAAGGGTACAATAATAACTCCAATCATGTTAGATCTATAGCGTTATAACATGGACACATTATAAATTGATGGTATTGTTTTTTCCCTATATTTTCTCTATTTAATGTGGGGATACATATCATCTCAGGGAGAATGTGGTGGACTGGTATTTCATAGTGGGCTGGTAGGGTAAGCGATGGATATGTAGTCATGTCATATTGGTAATGGTAAACTATAACATAATTTATCTCCAATCTCATTAGATTCATGTCGTTATAATATGGTGTCGTAGGCCTAAGATAGGTACCCCCTTCGACTTCAGAGCGAGGGCACAACCCCTTCTTTTCTGCACCTCCGCGTCGCTTCCCTATTTTCTAGGCCACCCGGAGGAAGCCCAAGGAAGGGGGCGCGGAGGCCAAACGCGAAGGAGCGAAGCACATGTTAAGCCCGGCGAAGCCAAGAGCAAAGCAGTGAAGGGCACGGGTGGAGCGCAGAGCATACGCGAAGCCCAACGGAGCAAGGAGGGAGCAGTGTGTGGTGCGAACACGAAATGAGAAACATACGCGAAGCCTAGCAGAGCTGGGACGCAGTAGATAGAGGGACGAGTCGGAGCAACCTGGAGGACGGCGGGGTGGACTCCCCCGCCGTTTACGGAGCCGAGCAAATAGGTCGTACAACCGGACCTGCCACCCCGTCAAAGCACTCGAGTAGACGCCAGGTTGTGATAAGCCGGCTCTAACCATCGTGTGTGTGTAATTCCCCGTGTAACCTCATATAGGGAGTCAAATAGGAGGGCAAAACTGTAAAGGGTATAGTTAAAAACCCGTGAAATGACCACCGGGCCCCTAGCTCGGAGGTAGGTGGGGGTAAGACATGTAAAGTGATAGAGAAATGACCCACAGGTCCTCGGTTAGGGCCGGTCGGGGAAGAGACCGCCGTTGCATGGCTTTGTACGATCCGTCCCCTGTAAAAGGGGGAGGATGGTGTCAATGAACGGTAGACTCTTTCTTCCTAAGTGTTGTGTTCCTTCCGTTCACGAGCGCAATCAGCGAGAGTTTCATCGAGCTGTCTTGGGTGTGCGAGATCGCTCATCGGGGCAGCCCTGTTTTTTGTCTGTGGGATTGTTCTCACAACATATGGATCTACACTATTATAATAGAGACCCACTATAATTGATGTCATAGTGTATCTTTTTCTTCTCCAAATTTTAAAGCGAACAGCTAATTCCTCTTGTACGGTGGTGGCAGCAGCGTGTGTTGCAGCTATAGGAGCCTGTGCCAGCTAGCTCGAGATGATTTGTGAAACAAGAAGCGAGGGAATAGATCAAAACTTCTATCTTCTTGTGACTTCGATTTCTTCCTCTGGGCAGCTCTTGATGCACGTGTATCTTCGGGTAGCGCGCTTTGCCTCCTTTGTTACCAAAATTTTCTTTGGTTCCTTCATATGATGTCTGCGGATGCAACAGATGCTGAATTCTTGATCTATTGGTGGGTCACAACTTGAATGCTTTCTTCTAGATGATTGCCCCTGATCTTATGACGGAAAAGTATGGCTTTGTTGGGGGCATGGAGAAAGTTGTCAAAAACGTGTATATATTCTCGATTTCTGGGTGCTCCTCTTGTTCATAACAGATCAGTCTTTGTGAGAGCACCATACC
Source organism: Olyra latifolia (assembly GCA_036346145.1). NCBI lineage: Eukaryota > Viridiplantae > Streptophyta > Magnoliopsida > Poales > Poaceae > Olyra > Olyra latifolia. Next base: position 8,693,767 of record CM070529.1, read on the forward strand.
GATGCATCGGCTTCATGTGACTCTTTATATAGTGTTGAGGGAGAAGATGTAGAAATATGATTGATAAAATCTTGGAGGTAAGAGCATCCACAATAGAGCTCTAAACCTGCCTCTAAGCACTCTGTCTCTCCTGCTTAGATGTAGCCTCTAACTATTGGGGGAGCTTTAAAAACTGCCTCTGAGCTATATGTGGGCTCCAAACTTAGAGACAGCCTCTAACTATTGCAGGAGCTTTAAAAACTGCCTCTGAGCTAGAGGCAGGCTCTAAGCTTAGAGGCAGCCTCTAAACAAATTGAGCATTAATTGTTGCATATGACTAATGGGTCCGGTGGGTGCAAGTTTAGAGCTAATATTGTCTCTAATTATTGTGTGGAGAGCCTCTAAGCCTTGGAGGCAGGTTGTGGGTTCCCGTCTTTAGAGGCAATATTGCCTTTGGCTATTGTGGATGCTATAGGGCATCTCTAGCAGTGTGCCCCATTTGGGATGTCCTAACACTGTTGCAGGTGAATTTGGGCACACTGTTGCGGAAGTGAATAGTGATGGGACAGTGAATAGTGAGTGAGAATAGTGATAGGGTTGTTATTGGGAGGTGAATAGTGATGAGGCTGTGCCCCAACATTGTAGATGAATAGAGATGGCGCTAGGGCAATAGGACACACCGTTGGAGATGGCCTTAAGACCAGTTTCGAAAGAAAGAAAAAGGATGCTAGAGATAAAATCTTGTAGGTAAGATTAGTTTCCATAACAAATGTCTTTTCCATGCTAAACAATTTTTTTATCACCAAACATATCTACACCATTATAATCTAGTCATGACACTATTATTGACAGTGTATTTTTTCTTCTTTTCCTGGCTAAGGTGTGAATTTCTAGTATGTTAGAGGGAACATGGCTATGTTGACTCTACTTTAGTAATATAATAGACCGAAAATACTTACCCTCCGACGTCCGATACTATCGGACTCGTCTTACTCTTATACACTCCCCTCGTGCGCTTACCGCGTCATCTCATTTCTCCCTTTCTCTTTCCTCCCAAGACAAGCAATAGCCAGCTCCCTTTCCCTCAGATTTGTCCCTCATCTCACCCCAGGCTCCTTTCCACCCCGATCTCCCCCTCCACAGCGCCCTTCTTCCTTGAGCTTCCTTCTTTTTTCTCTTCCTCTCCTTCTCCTCCCACTCTCCTAGCTAGAGCAGTGCTGCCTCACGTAAGCTTAGCTCGAACCGCAATGGGCTTAGCCTCGGCGCAAGCGTAGCTCGTGGAGCAACAGGATCGGCAACACCGAGCACGTGGGGGGGGGGGCGACGAGTGATGTTGAGCTTGTAGGATGACGGCGACGTTGAGCTTGTGGGGGCAATGACGTGGTGGTGGTCGTGCACTCTATGGGAAAGAGCTAGATGGAGAAGATGAAATGCATTTTCAGCTTGAAACATCACCCATATATATATGAAACATCGTTAGCAAATGTATGCAACATTTGATTTGTTTTTAGGAAACATTATCATGTTTTTGTTGCCGTGAAATATTAGGTTTTGCCTGGTGAAACATTACTTTTGTTTTGGTGAAATATGATGTTTTTCTCTTTTGAAACATTTTGCTTGTATAGGGTGAAACATCTTTAAATAACCGTCGAACATTGTTTCGATGATGTTTTATCAGTTCTTTTGACATATTTTATCGATACTTGCTTATGTTCTATAATGTTTCAGCAATGATTTGATATGTTTATCAGTGTTTTGACCATGTTTCATCGTGTTATTTTGTCCATGTTTTAGAAAAAACGTTCGTATTTTTTTTTGCGAAGATCGGACGTTTCGATCTCTAGCACAACCCATAATAGAGAGAGAGTTTTACATTTTGTTCATAGAATTGAAAACAAACACACAAAAAAGATGGGAGCGAACCGCACTGAGGTCGGCCAACCGTGGGCAATCCCGACGAACGACGGCGGCATCACCTGGGCACACATGCGTCGTATCTCGTATGTATGTACGGTTGGTTGGCAACGAGAGTATGCAATTGCAACGGATAGAGTGGGGACGAGATGAGAGATTTTTTTCCTTTTTTTTTTGTTCAACTTGGGATTGTTTTTTTCTTGACCCCCAAATCAAGCAAGGAGAATCCAATGACCGGAACCCATAAAAAATAAAATAAACTAATAGGTCGATGCCTAGTGGGCCCGGCTGAATAGTCAGGGGTCAGGGCCGAGCCGAGCGCGCCAAGCATGCACCGTCCCGTCCCGTCCCGTCCCAACCGCTCCCGGCCGGGTTGGCCCGCGTGATGTATCTTGGGCCCACCTGCATCTAACGCGCAGTAATTAAATGGGTAAATATCTTAAAACCAGCTTAGTTTTGACTAATTATCTAAAGACCCCTACAACTCGAATTACGTCTTACAAGCTATTAAGGTGGACTAATAACCCCCCTCAGCTCGGTTTCCCTGCCACATGTTAGCCACATCAGTTAGGGATGCTATGTCATACACCGGTATAAACCATACTGCACTGGGGTCCCGCCATGCAGTGCTCGCGAAACAGAGGAAAGTGGCATTCGCTCGGGTCCGATGGCTCCGATGATAGCGAAACACAGGTGGAACCCAGCACAACGCGGTCTATACCAACGTATGACGTGGCAGTCCCAACTGACGTGGTTGACATGTAGTGAGGGAACGGAGCTGAGGGGTTATTAGTCCACCGTAATAGCTTGTAGGGGGTTTTTAGACGTAAATCGAGTTGTAGGGGTTATTAGATAATTGTTCGAAATTAAAGCGGTTTTTTAGATATTTACCCTAATTAAATTAGGGCATTTACGCGCAGCGTCACTCACCGTTAGTTATCTCATTATTACCGCGGGACTCCACACGACACCCCTGGGCTCACCGTTAATTACTTTCCTTCTCACTGAGATCGGTTCACCTGGATCCATCCATGCATGCTTGAGATCCTCTGCAGTTGAAGTCACGGTCACTTCGTCACTGACAGGTGGACCTCGCTGCAGCTTGGGCCCACCTGTCAGCGACGAAGTCACGGTGACTTCGACTGCAGAGGAATGGAATCCCCGACGTATACCGGTATACGTACACCTACCGTGTACTCCCTCTCTTGCTTAATTTTTTTAGATGCTTCAAAAAATTACTGGCCAATCAAAATCAAATGCATAGTAGGCAGTAGGTAGGCATTCATGTCGCTGGACCTTTCGTGGGAGCATATGCAGCAAAGCTTTTAAAACAGAATCTTCTCTATATTTAAAGTTTCTCGTCCTTTAGCGGAGTCTCTATCTCAACCTATAAATTTAGAGTTTCTCTCTCCTTGCCTCTAAATTTAGAGACTCTCTATATCAATTTCTATAGATTATCTGGATAGAAGTTTTGCTAAAGAGGATAAAAATATAAAGAGCAAATAATGATTAGAAGAGTGTATAAAGAGTCGATTTTAGAGTATCTACTGGAGATGCTCTGAATATGAATTACCGTGGTTTTCAATTCGTCCACCGCAGCTATGATTGTGATGGCAACCTACTTGGCTGGACGACCTATATATACTAGCATGATTTTGAAGCATTATATGCCGCTTCTTTTTTTTTTTTAAAAAAAAGCATGATATACCACTAGTGTATATATCCGACGAATACAAAAATCGTGGTTTTATTTTTTTAAAAAAAAACCATGGTTTTCAATACATCATCATCCACGTCGTCATGGACCCGCACATAGATGTTATCCATTATAGGAAGAAAATTTGGAAGGATCCGGCTTCCTCTCCCTTTTTCTTTTTCTTTTTCTTTTTTGTTTTCTTTTTCTACGCTATTTAAAAATCTGAAAAATAGAAGGTTTGTAAAAATGGAACCATGCCTGAATAAAGAAGGTCTATAAAAAGTTTGGATGTTTTTAAATTTTTTTGAAATTTGAACATTTCCTTTGCAAACTCTCTTTTTTTTTTACTTTTTAAACTGCGTAGAAGTAAAGGAAAAGTTTAAATTTCAAAAAAATTTCAAAAGCATCCAAACTTTTTATGGACCTTCTCTATGCAGGTATGGTTCCATTTTTGCAAACTTTCTATTTTTGGAATTTTTAAAAGGCGTAGAAAAAAGAAACCAAAAAGGAAGAAAAAGAAAAAGAGAGAGTCCAAATTTTCTTCCTCCATTATAACTTTAGATCAACATTTATGGTAATGGCTGCAGCACGGGTTGGATGACCAAGAGTAGAATAGCTTTGAAGTGATAATAACCAATAAATCAAAATCGCCACGTGTAACCCTACATATACTTAACTGCTACTAGCAAAAGAAAAGAAAAAAGTTACCACTAAAATGATGACCACCGTCAGGATCAGAGACACGGAAGCCTATCTGACTTATCAGAGACTAGTCATTTGGCCTAAGAGCATCCATAGCAGACACTCTATAATATTGTTTATCTGCATAGAGTAGCTGCTGGAGGGAGGAAATCTTTTAGAGTACAGTGTAAAGTGTGAAAGAATTTTAGTGAGATGAATAGAGTGTGCAGAAAATAGTGTTATAGAGTAGGATTTTGAAGTAGCTGGTTGAGATGCTCTAAGCAACGAGCAAATCACTAATGGTCAATTCAAATATGTAGATATATCGCTATTCGACAAATACTAAAACCATGGTTTTCAAAACATCGCCTCGAACCATTGTTTAATCCACCCATCTATCTGTAGCCCATAGATCAACATTGTCGTAACGGCTACAGTGTTGGCTGGACGACCAAGGACTAGCACATGGCTTTGAAGTGAGAACTGGCAAATTGAAACCACAATTTTTCCTTCCTCATGCGTATGCTTACTACTACTAGCCCCTCCCTTCCTCCCCCCCCTAAAAAAAAAAGAGGGAACAAGTTATTGCAAGAAGTATAGATAGAGGAGACAATGATATCCTTAGTGCATTTTAAATACTCTATTGGCGTGTTTGGTTGTCGTGCGAGTGTAGCTTGGCCTGCCCGCGCCATGTAGGCCCGCCGGAGCATGTCTGCGCTTGTGTGGAGCGTGTGATTGGAGGCACTACACCTCTTGGGCCAGCCCTGCCTCCACCGTTGTTTGGTTGCTTGCACGGCAACCTAAGCACTGCCACCGCTGAGCCTTCCACCACTTATCTTCCCCGCTGCCAAGCTCTCCACCGCCTGGATCCGTCGTCGCCGTGCCTCCCCATGGGCAGATTCGTGCTCGCCTAAGCTCCCCGTGGTCGGATCCATGGTCGTCGGAGCTCCCTATGGTCGGATTCGTCGCCGCTGAGCCTCCTTGTGTCGTCACCATGCTCACCGGAGCTCCCCCGTGCCGTCACCGTGCTTCTCCGTGTCGGCCCCTTCTTCCCTATGCTATCCCCACTACTTGCGTTGTGCACGATGTGGGCTTGGCTCGAGGGAAATGGCCACTGCGGGTGTTTCTCCGGAGCCAGGCCCACACGATGATTTTGCACCATCGGGGCCTGGCTCTAGCACCGGTGGAAGCAACCAAACACACGGCGCCTGTCCGTGCGATCCTGGCCGGCCTCCGTGCGGACAACCAAACACGCCATACATATACCGGCCCAACCAGACATACAGATATGTTACTACCAAAAATCGTGTTAAATCACGCATATTTGATTCATTCAAGTACAACACATAGATATATCATTGTTTTTAAGGATTACGGTTTTAAGTGGACGGCCAAGCCTAGCATAATTTTGGAGCAAGAACCTAAGGGTGGGTTCTTTTCAGTTTTTCTTATCCTACTTATTTGCCTTATCTCGTCACTTTGAGAATTTTTCGAGATAGCCTCGAGAGCCAGTTGGCCTTCAATTTTGGGGTTTAGAGAGCTTATAACACGTCTACGAGATAAAAAAAGACTCAAAAAGTAATAAAAAAAGTGAGATAAGTCAAATAAGACACGAGATAAGTAGGATAAGTGCCCCAAAATTGAAGACCAACCGGCTCTCGAGGCTATCTTGAAAAATTCTCGAAGTGACGAGATAAGGCAAATAAGTACGATACGAAAAGCTGAAAAGAACCTACCTAAACCGAAACAGCAGGTTCTTCCTTCGCTGTTTTTTAATCCCACCTAAACTTACTCCCTTTTACCGTCAAAATGGAAAAAAAATATTACTAATGTTTTGTTCGGTAGCCCGTCGCGACATGTTTTTTGTGAAAACCGCCGCCGCACCACTGGACAGAGGTGGCCAACAAACGAGTCAGACCGGCCCGGTTCGGGCTCGCTTGGCCCGGTTCACTGTACGAACTTGTCGGTGGTTGGGAGTACGGGGCCCCCAGGTGCCGAGCTTACTTGTTGAACTGGGGATCAACGGGCCCCTTTCCGCAGCTAGGGGGCATTCGAGATAGCGCTTCCTGTCAAACAATCAGAGCACAGGTTTTTACCTCGTTCAGCCCTCTCGGCGAGGTAATGTTTCTACGCCCAGCGATCTCAATATATGATGAATCAAGAGTATTACAAGGATGCGCGAGCAAGCCTAGACAGGCCACGCCGAGCTTGCCAAAGAACGACTAGAAAAAAGAGAGAGAGATGGAGATCCCCCAAAGATGTGTGCGAGGATACCTATTTATATATGTACAAGAGCTATTAATTTCTTGAGTGATCTTGTCAAAGATCCAATGGTCCGTGCGGTGTCTTCCTGGTCCGAGCGAACGACGAAGACGGCGTGGGCGTGTGATACCGATCAAGAAGATGTGATGGAGGCGGGTAAATGATGACTTCCTACCCTTGCGACGGACGCAGCGGTATGTTTTGGTCATGTTGCGGTCCCGAGAACACTTTCGGGTACTTGTGCGCCCCGAGTAACTCTTTTGGGGTATCAATATTATTGGGGTCGGGCTGGTTTCGAGTAATCATCGAGATGCCACTAACCCTCGTCGGCTAGTCCCCGAGGCTCGATGGGAGCGGAATGCCCTTCGAGGCTTTTAAAGCGAATCCATAGAGGTTGGGCTTTTAGCACCGACATGGTAGCTTAGGTTCGTGGGACGGGTCGCCCACTCGCCGCATCCAGACGTGAATCACATGCAGGTAACTGGTAGGGCACGAGCCGAGTCGCGCTCTACTTCTCGGCGGTGATGAGGCGCCGAGGATCGGCGCGACGGGCATAGTCCGGCGTCGCATCGTGGCGTGGATCACACGCCGGGTAACTTGGTAGGTGCGAGCCGAGTCGCACCCCACTTCTCGGCGGTGATGAGGCGCCGAGGGATCGCGACGGGCATAGTCGGCGTGCGCGCATCAGGCGTGGATCACACGCCGGTAACTTGGTAGGGTGCGAGCGAGTCGCACCCCACTTCTCGAGCGGTGATGAGGCGCCGAGGGATGGCGCGACGGGCATAGTCGGCGTGCGCATCGAGGCGTGGATCACACGCCGGGTAACTTGGTAGGGTGCGAGCGAAGTCGCACCCCACTTCTCGAGCGGTGATGAGGCGCCGAGGGATCGGCGACGGGCATAGTCCCGGCGTGCGCGATCGGCGTGGATCACACGCCGGTAACTGGTAGGGTGCGAGCCGAGTCGCACTCCCACTTCTCGAGCGGTGATGAGGCGCCGAGGGTCTCGCAGACGGGCATAGTCGGCGTGCGCATCGGCGTGGATCACACGCCGGGTAACTTGGTAGGTGCGAGCGAGTCGCACCCCACTTCTCGAGCGGTGATGAGGCGCCGAGGATCGGCAGACGGGCATAGTCCCGCGCGCATCGGCGTGGATCACACGCCGGGTAACTGGTAGGGTGCGAGCGAAGTCGCATTCCCCACTTCTCGAGCGGTGATGAGGCGCTTCGAGGGACAAAATCGAAAGAACGGGAAAAATAAATGGAACGCGTACCTGGGCAAAGAACCGTTCGGCACGAGCCAGAAAAATCACCGTAGGGATCGGAGAACCGACACCTCGAGCGAAGGGCATGCCCAAGGAAAAAGGAACATGCGCTCGAGCGAGGAGCACGCTTGGGGCGAACCAGAGAATCGACATCTTGAGCGAAGATCATGCTCAACGAAATAAAGAACATGCGCTCGAGCGAAAAGCATGCTCGAGGCAAACCAGAGAATCCGCGTCTTGAGCGAAGGGCACGCTCAAGGTTTAAAAAACATGCGCCCGAGCGGAGAGCATGCTCGGGGCGAACCATAGAATAGGACACGCGCCCGAGCGGAGAGCGTGCTCGGGGCAAACCGGAAAATAGAACAGGCGCCAGAGCGGAGAGCATGCTCGGGGCGAACCAGAGAATCCACGTCTTGAGCGAAGGGCACGCTCAAGGTTTAAAAAACATGCGCCCGAGCGGAGAGCATGCTCGGGGCGAACCATAGAATAGGACACGCGCCCGAGCGGAGAGCGTGCTCGGGGCAAACCGGAAAATAGAACAGGCGCCAGAGCGGAGAGCATGCTCGGGGCGAACCGGAGAGCACGTCTTGAGCCAAGGGCGTGCTCAAGGGTTTAAAGAACATGCGCCCGAGTGGAGAGCATGCTCGGGGCGAACCGGAGAATAGAACATGCGCCCGAGCGGAGAGCATGCTCGGGGCGAACCGGCGAATAGAACATGCGCCCGAGCGGAGAGCATGTTTCGGGCGAACCGGAGAATAGAACATGCGTCCAGTGAGAGCTCGGCGAACCGGCATGAAAGCGTAACATGCACCGAGCCGAGAGCATGCTCGGGCGTAACCGGAGAATAGAACATGCGTCCGAGCTGAGAGCTCGGGGCGAACCGGCGAGCAGAACATGCGCCCGAGCCGAGAGCATGCTCGGGGCGAACCGGAGAATAGAACATGCGCCGAAGTGAGAACATGCTTTCGGGCGAACCGGCGAGCACGTCTTGAGCGAAGGGCTTGCTCAAGGGTTAAAAGAACATGCGCCCGAGCGGAGAGCATGCTCGGGCGTAACCGGAGGATGGAACATGCGCCGAAGCCGAGAGCATGCTTTCGGGCGAACCGCGAAACAGAATATGCGCCGAGCCGAGATCATGCTCGGCGAATCGAGAATAGAACATGCGCCGAAGCCGAGAGCATGCTTTCGGGCGAACCGCGAAACAGAACATGCGCCGAAGCCGAGAGCATGCTCGGGCGGCTGGAGAATAGAACATGCGCCGAAGCGGAGAGCATGTTTCGGCGAACCGGCGAGCACGTCTTGAGCGAAGGGCTTGCTCAAGGGTTAAAGAACATGCGCCGAAGGAGAGCATGCTCGGGGCGAACCGGAGTATAGAACATGCGCCCGAGCGGAGAGCATGCTCGGGCGAACCGGCGAATGTGTCTTGAGCGAAGGGCATGCTCAAGCGAAGAAGATCCCGAGCTTGAGCAAGCTCGTGGAGGTACGTGCGCCTTGGGAAGGGACGTGCTCAGGCGAAGAAGGGAGGGATGTGCCCAAGGCGAAATATGTCAAAACTTGCACAGATCGTCGGGGACGCCGATGTCCTCGTAGACCGTCGGTCATCTCCCATCCCGGAATCTCGGACCGAGGAGCTCGAACGCGTACTCGCTTTCGCCATCGCTCAAGGCGGGACATCCATGAGGAACCGGACTCCATGGCATGCCCTTCCCGGACCGAGATTCCGGAGACCTCTGAGTCGGTCCAAGATTTGTCGAGGTCGCCCAAGCCGCCGGCGAATGTCGTAGTCGTCTTGAAGTCGCCACCTCAAGGACCTTTGTCGCAGAGACTCTAGACGATCCCCACCGACGGCGCCGCCGGTGTCGGTGGTTGGGAGTACTGGGCCCCAGTGCCGAAGCTTACTTGTTGAATCTGGGATCAACGGGCCCTTTCCGCAGACTAGGGGCATTCGAGATAGCGCTTCTGTCAAACAACCGAGCACGTGTTTTTACCTGGTTCAGCCCTCTCGGCGAGGTAATGACCCTACGCCCGGCGATCTCAATATATGATGAATCAAGAGTATTACAAGGATGCGCGAGCAAGCCTAGGCAGCCACGCCGAGCTTGCCAAAGAACGACTAGAAAAAGAGAGAGAGATGGAGATCCCCAAAGATGTGTGCGAGGATACCTATTTATATATGTACAAGAGCTATTAATTTCTTGAGTGATCTTGTCAAAGATCCGGTGGTCCGTGCGGTGTCTTCCTGGTCCGAGCGAACGACGAAGACGGCGTGGGCGTGTGTACCGATCAAGAAGATGTGATGGGCGGGTAAATGATGACTTCCTACCTTGCGACGGACGCAATGCGGTATGTTTTGGTCATGTTGCGGCCCCGAGAACACTTTCGGGTACTTATGCGTCCCGAGTAACTCTTTTGGGTATCAATATTATTGGGGTTAAATTTGGTTTCGAGTAATTCTTGAGATGCCACTAACCTCGTCGAATCGACCTAACGAGCTAATGAGCCAGGGTCTTAGTCCACGCATGGTTTGTATAGCAACCAGACCAAACCGGGCCAGGTCGGTTACAAGCGGGCTGATCCATTTTAACCTAAATATAATATAAAAAAAGAAAATGACTATATTTAATAAATATGTGTTATAAAATAAAGAAATAAATTATATATTATAAGAAAATAAACATATAAATATATATTTAATTAAATATGTAGGCTATAGTACCAGGCCGGGCCACCACTATACAAACCAAACCGGGTCGGCTCGGCGGGCCGAGACCTCGCCCTAGATTTGGTTCGGTTGAAGGAATCGGGTCGGTCTGGATTAATGAACAGTAGGGATCGGCCCAGTTCAATAAACAATATGGGTTGACCCGGTTCATCTCACTTAAACCAGCCCGTTTGGCCACCTCTACTGCTGATCGAACAAGGCCTAAGAAAATAAAGAGAAAATCCAGGGAAACCGGGGCCACCGTCGGAAGCAGAGAATGCAAAGGAAGGGCCCACCGGTCGGAAAAAGAAAAAAGAAAAGAAAGACGAAGACGTGCCGCGGGGTGGGGATGAGTCATCACTCCTCCCCCGCCGGATTGGGATCGGATCACACCACATCACTCCCCCACCGCAGCCAGAAAGAGAGAAAAAAAAGAAAGAGAACGGAAGGCGAAAAGAGGCGCTCTTCCCGCGCTCGCGCGTCTCAAAATTATCGGCGTCGTCGCGTGGCGTGGCGTCCTGTACAAAAGGGGTCCCAGAGAGCGAGTGCGTGCGTGAGAGGGAGGCAGACAGATCGGCGAGGAGCGCGGAGCGGGAAGGGGGAGGGGGAGCGCGCGTGGACCGGCCTCCCGGAGCCGGAGATGGACACTCCCGACCGCGCCGCAGCACCCCCGCCGGCTTCGAGGGCCGAGGTGACGCGCCTGCACTGCCGCCCCCTTCTTTCTTCTTCTTCCTCCTCTCCGGTGCTGCCTGGCTTGTTTGCTTCTCGTTCTTGGGAGTCGGGCTCTGTTCCCTCGCCGCGCTTCTCCTCTTGCTAGTGGTGTGCTGCTGTGGTGTTGGGGGGTCGTTCAGGCTTTGGGTCGGGGCGGTTGTGCGTAGGAGGGTTGGTTGCTTGCGGTTTCGCCGGTCTCTTGGCGGCTTGGCCCCCAATTCAGTTCCGGCGGGCGGCCTAGCCCGCGTCGGCGCCGGTGGCAAATCTCGTGCCTTTCTGCCGTGCAGTCCCCGAGGTGGGTTTCTTTGGGCCTTCTTCTTCCTCGTCCACTAGGAAAGAAAGGAAGGCGGTGGATTCCTCGTCGCGCGTTGCCAGATCGCTACTACTCATGGTCATCGGAAATTCCATTCTCTGCTTTGACGCAATGTTGGAGTTTCGGTTCTTGAGTGTTGTTATGGCTGATTTTTTTCTTACAAGGCTGCCTCCATTCTTTAGGAGAATCCTCGATTTGGGCAGCTCTCACTTGTAATCAAGAAACAAATGCGCGGTCTACTCTAGATCTAGCCACTAATCTTCGACATCAGTGCAGTGCACTGTGCACCGTCGTCTTGTTCTTGCCGTGTTGCGTCAGTCGAGGGGTTTGGGGATTTAGCAAATTCAGACTTCGTAATTGTCAGATCCCTGGAAAATAGCTTCCTTGTGCTAGCCTCTTGCAGGGTCAGATCCATTGTCGGCGGAGGATTGGCATGGGATTAGTGTTTATTGGCCCATTTCGGTGCAAATGTTTACGCACAACGTGTGCCCTCGAGCTGGATCAAGGACCGAATTTTCTATTGCAAGAAATGCGACTTCGACGGTGTAAATGTAAATTAAAGGACGCAAATTGCGGCATGTGTTTTTCATTGGTGATTGACTAATGATGACATTTGGGTGTACTTGTAACTGAACGGTTGAATTTCACTATTGCATTTAGGAGCTTGATCTACCATTGTTCAGCAACTGAATTCTTGCTTTCTGAATGCAGGATTCCCCGCTCTTCAGTTTCATCAACAGTCTGTCCCCGATTGAGCCGCTTAAGTCAGCCTATTCCGCCATTAGCCTCCAGGCATATCAATCTCTGAACATCACCTCCGTGTCCTCCATCTTCACGTCTCCACATGACAATGCACAGAAAGAATCGAAACTGCCCAAGTAAGTTCTTGGTCACCTTTCTTTTCAGGCATACCTGTGGATATTGTGTGGAAATCTTTGAGCTAGTAAAGATGATCCTGATGCTGGTAATTTTTTCTTGTCAGGAGCTCTTTTGCAGAATTTTCCGAAGGCGAGGGTTGTGCTGGAAGCAGTAGCAAAAGCAAGGCATCCAAATCTTCCAATGCTGTTAGGTTGTTTGCCTGCACTAGCACTCTCACTCAAGAGACCCACACAAGTGGCTCGTCAGTAAGTGAAGGTACTGGTGATCCTCCCAGTGATCCTAATGATTTGTCTCAACCTGTTCAATTTGACACTGCCAGTCCGGATCACAACACAACACCTTGCCATGGTCTTCGATCAGATCTTAAACAGAACAAATGTCAGAAACTACATGTAATCCAAACCACTAAACATACTTTGGAGAAAAGGAAGTGCTTATTTTCCACTGATATCCAGCTCCTGGATGGCCGTCACCCTGACAGAGACAATGACGAAGTCTTGGGGTGTGAATGGGAGGACTTAATCTCTGCAACCTCGGGTGAGCTTTTGGCCTTTGACTCATCGTTGGACGAGGATCACAGAGGAGTGCAGCTGGCAGTAAATAACGCAGAATCATGTGGATTTTTGCTATCAAAACTTACAGGAGATGTTGATATCTCAGACAGAACACACCCTAGCGCGTCTAGTCAAGCATACTACCGTGAGTTGGTGATGGAAGAAGAACAGACAGAAAATGCAGAGTTCTTTCCTGAAGGTCAAAAAACAGTCTCAAGTGAAGAAATCCAGGATAATCTTTATGAGGCAAATGGATGCATTCCGTTAGGCTACAAGGTACTTGATCACCAAACATACACTCACCAATTTCTTATGCTACTCAATGTTCTCTCGTCTGCACTTCATGTAGCTCCAGCTTTGTTTGTAGCCAGTAGATTGCGGTAGCTTGATCTGTTATGGCTGTATATCCTACTATAATGTTATCTTATTTCTTTTTATTCTTGTTGGCATGCTTAGGTTGAGACCCAACAACAACGTGGCATGCGAAGGCGCTGTCTGGTTTTCGAGGCAGCTGGGTATTCAAATAGGATTGTGCAGAAAGAATCTGTTGGAAATCTGTCTGCCTCAACATGTAAAGGAAAAAGTCCCATACAAAATCACACAAATCCAGGAAAGACTCCATCTCCACGTGTATTGCGTGGTATTGGTCTACATTTAAATGCTCTTGCATTAACACCAAAAGACAAAATGGCCAGTCAGGATCCTACGGCTTCTGCTTTGGTCCCGTCATCGACAGCTGAACAGGATGTGCATGGGAAGCTGATGTCTGCTGGAGAGAATTTCATCCACTCAGGTGGTGAACTGTTAGAACTTCAGATGGATGATGATTGTTCGGCTGGAGGTTTTGTTGGAAGTGACCACATCTCAAGTCGAAGCAACAGCCCTCAAAAGAAGAGGTCGGTTCGTGCTTCTGATTTCTTTTTGGAGGGTGACAGATGGAAAGGTGTTTTGTATGTTTCATTACATTTCAGTTGAATGACATCTACTTGGTTGAAGTGCAGGCGTAAAGCAGATAATGGGGATGATGGTGAGGCATGCAAGCGCTGCAGCTGTAAAAAGTCAAAGTGCTTGAAACTGTGAGTGCTCTTTGCATTTTGTTATCATTTTGTGAACTGAATTAAATGAATAGGTTCCTTTTGACATGCTTGGGCATGAAATTTTGAGCATTACTTTTGCTCCAAATTTTTACATGCGGATGCTAGATGAATTTATTTTTATGCCTCATAGTCTTTGTGCATTGTTGTCATGTGCAGTTACTGTGAGTGTTTTGCTGCTGGTGTCTACTGCTCCGAACCTTGTTCATGTCAAGGATGTCTTAACAAGCCAATACATGAGGAAATAGTTCTTTCCACCCGCAAGCAGATAGAGTTCCGTAATCCACTGGCATTTGCTCCAAAAGTGATTCGAATGCCTGATGCTGGCCAGGAGACTGGGGTAGGTGTTTTTGTTGGATAAACAGATCTATTTATCTCAGCTATTATTCACAATTATGTGATGCTGAAATTCTTTTTAATAGCAGGAAGATCCTACTAACACTCCCGCTTCAGCTCGCCATAAGAGAGGATGCAATTGCAAGAAATCAAGCTGTCTCAAGAAATACTGTGAATGTTATCAGGTACTTTGCTCTGGAAACTTTTTGTCGAAGAAGGTGATGTTATCTGAAATTGCACTTTTGCTTTGTTACTAACACTTTAAACGTTTGATTGAATAAAAGGGAGGCGTTGGATGCTCCAGCAACTGCAGATGTGAGGGTTGTAAGAATACTTTTGGCAGAAGAGATGGTGAGCAAGTTCTTCTAATTTGCACGACCATGCAATGCTTGTTTATTTTTTAGACCTGCACAAATTTCTAGAAAAGAACAATATGTTGCTTCTTGCCTGACATTGATAACTTATACTGCAGTGTCTTAAGCATTTCTGTGCAATTAAGTTCCATAAAAAGTATTGGATTACCTTGCTTATGATCCTCATTTGCTTGAGTCACCGTTAACTTTAAGCATGACATTTGGGATGCTTTTTGTTTCCTTAAAAAGGGCAGACAAACCCAAGGTTAACATGCTAAAACATTATTGCTATGACTGCTATGATGTTCTGATAATTTGATTGTCATGAATAGCAACATATATTCATTTGAGGCCAAAAGGCCAGTATACATATACACAGTACAAAGGGCAAAAGAGGAAAGCCCAAATACAATAGAAAAGAACACCCCCTCTCAAACTCATGGTGGGTCAACAACATTGAATTTGGAGAGATAAAAACTATGCTGTTGTCGAGTTTGTGTCTTTGTGAAGAAATCCGCCAGCTAAATCTTTGAAGGCACATGTTGAAGAGCCACAACTTGCTCCTAAATCTGCAACCTCACGTAGGAAGCATCAACACCAATATGCTTGGTGAGCTCATGTTTCACTGGATCACGGGCAATACCAATAGCTCCTGTGCCGTTAGATAAAAGAGAAATCGGCGTATTAATAGAAACACTAAGTCCTCAAGTAACCAATGCAGCCAAGTAACCTCTACCATCAAAAGAGCCATAGTACGTAACTAAGCCTCTGCACTCGAACGAGAAACTGCCTTCTGCTTTTGTCTTCCAAGCAATGAGAGAATCACCAAGAAAAATATAATAGACAGAAAGAGACCGGTGAATCAGAAGGATCCCTAGCCTAGGTAGCATTAGAGTAAGCATGAAGCTGTAAAGAGTTGGAGCTAGGAAGAAAAGATGACGGGAGATAGTGCCACGCAAATAGCGCAAAACAGGAAGAAGATGACTATAGTAGAGCTGAGTAGGAGCAGATACAAACTGACTTAAAATATGAACAACATAGGAGATATCAGGATGAGTGACACCAAGGTAGACAAGACTACCAACGAGGTGACGATACCGAGTAGGATTCGAAAGAAGTTCCCCATCAGTGGGTCGAAGCTAAAGATTAAACTCCATGGGAGTGTCGGCCGTTCGGTGATTAGAAAGATGCCCTCTGGTGTGGAGGTAACCTCAATTCCAAGAAAATAATGAATAGAACCCAAATCAGACATACGAAACTGCTCATTGAGACGAGTCTTGACAAATTCAATGTAGGATGAATCATTACCTGTAATGATCATTTCATCGACATAGAGCAGAAGAAGAGCGCGACCACGAGACGAGGTGTGAACAAACAGCGCAGGATCATGATTATTAACATATATATCTAAGCCCATATACATATATATCTAACATTGATAACATCCCTTTTGTCTTTTACATTTGCAATCTTCTGTCTCCCCAAATTTACGAATGATTATCTTTTGTATCTTGGACCCATGCTATGCTTTGTTTATTTTTGTTTTGGAGGCATCTACCATATACCTGACGGTTCAAGTTAAAAGTCTGCAATGAATAAGCCTCCTTGGTTCCCTGGCTTTCAGTTCCATCTGAGATTTATGTCCTCTTGGCAGGTGCTGTATCAACTGAGACTGAAGAAATGAAACTAGGAGGTGACGAAGCAGAAAATTGTGGAAAAGAGAAGGAGAACGACCAACAAAAGGCAAATGTACAGAGTGAAGATCACCCACTCCTTGACCTTGTTCCAATAACACCTCCTTTTGACGTTTCCAGGTTTGCTGATTACATTTTACCTTACTTCAATGCACTGAATATATGTACACCTGCATCTAAATAGCTGTATGATCTTCTTCAGTTCTTTGTTCAAGCTACCAAATTTCTCAAGTGCAAAGCCACCAAGACCTTCTAAAGCTCGCACTGGAAACTCCTCCCGATCGTCTGCTTCAAAAGCTCCTGAAACAGTTCACTCTCGCAAGTTTTCCAAGGTTGCTGATGGCGGTTTCGATGAGGAAATGCCCGATATTTTAAATGAAGCTGCTTCTCCTGGTAATTGCGTCAAGACTTCTTCACCTAATGGAAAAAGGGTCTCGCCACCACATAACGCACTCAGTGTTTCACCAACCCGAAAAGGTGGTAGGAAGCTGATACTGAAATCCATTCCTTCATTTCCGTCACTGATCGGAGACACAAACAGTGGTTCTGCAATGAACAATTCCGAAAGCACATTCAGTGCACCGCCTCTTGCTTTAGGTAAGGTTGGCTCCTATAAGTATACATCACTTGTTTGTTTTGAAATCAGTGGCAGCATCTTATTCATACGTTTGTCCATGGAATCAGGTCCATCTTAAAGCTGGCGATCTTGGGCAACTGGAGTACAACTTGTAGTCCAATATTGTACCTCACATCTTACCCAGCGTCAAGGCTTGAGGTACTGGCAGAAAATGTTAAGTTAGAATTTAAGTCGAGTAGTCTGTATCTGTAATATATGTAGAGAGTGAATAATCTGTATGTAAGTTGTTATGTTGCGGTGAAATTGTTTTCTTTATTGAATTCTATTAATACTATATAAATTACCTCTGAGGAGGTTCAATTCCATTCCATGTTTTTTCTTCAGAAACTCTGTTAGGCCACCCTTTTCCCCTGAATAAAATGAACTCTTCACCAGACAGCTCATTTACGGCTTTGTTAACCTTGGAACTGTGTTTGAGGTTGGTTGTGCATCTCTTTCCTGCATGCATGTGCCCTCCTAATCTCATTCATGCATAAAGGTAATGGGTGGTACTGTCAACTGTCTTAGAATAGTGCTCATGGGTGTTGAGATGTCAGACTCTTCCTCTTCCTGACCTAGTACTGCCTCTACCAAAGTAACATTTCTGCTGCATGGTCCATGTAAATCATACAGTCAAGTGGAGCTGCTGGTTTAACATCTAGTCAAAAAAAAAATCGTCATTGCAAGAGTGCAGCTAACACTTATAAACGATGAGTCACCAATTGGCAGATGATGATTTGAAAGAACAGCACCAGCAATAAGTACATGTTTTTGTATGACTTGTACTGATGCAATATGTTGAAGAATAGCAAGCTGGGGTTGCTCATAGGCTCTTGTCACTTGGTGGGCAAGCACCCCTTGGTTTCTTCCCTCCATCATGCTGCCAATGGGACACTGCATTAGGCCTACCCGCTAACCTGTCCGTCTCTGGCTTGCATTATTGGATACTATAACCACTAAACCTCTAATCTCTCTCTACTAACTTAAACAGGATGCTAACTGATGAAGTGATCCTATCATCCCTGACTGGCTGACTTGGCAATTGTTTTATGGCAAGTAGGCATACATAAACATAATGGCATACGGCTGGCCCAGGGGTAAGGCTGATATCATCTGTTCAGCTTCATGGGGGTCATGGCCTCATTTCCTGCCCCAAAAACCTCACACTTGCTTTGTCCAGTTCTTGGCCAGTAGATTCCTGCCAGTCTGTCGCGCAACTGATGACGAAAACGTCCGCGTTATCGCTCGTTTTTCAGCGGTTTCAGATGGCAACTGCCCCTGCATGTTCATGCATGTTGCCGTCGTCGTCTTGGTCGTCGCCGTCGCCATTGGAGGCGTCCTCACTGCGGTATCCTACTTGCCATGCATGTATATTGCATTTGCAAATCCCCAACCTCTCTTTAGCTTGATCTCTTGCTTTAGCAGGCTGGTGAATGGTAACGTGTGTGTGTGTGTGACAAGGACATGGGCATTGAACAGAGCAGACTAGGAGGAGTATTAGTAGGGTAGTGTTTCTTTCAGCGGTTGCGGTTGCGGTTGCGTTTAAGCTGGAAATTTGTAGCTCCTCGATAAGGACATCCGAGGGATCAAAAAATTATAGAAAAAATGGTTTTGAGAGCTTTGAGAAGAAATAGTAAGACCTACAAAAATTGGCTGCCAAACGTCGAAGCGTTTGACTTGTATAAAAATAACAAATTTTCAGCTTATAAGCAAACGCAAACGCAAACGCAGAAAAAAACAATGCCTAGTAGTATGATATGATTAGGCAGAAGCAGTCGCATATATGTGTCAACTGCAATGTAAGCTGGAGCCAGGCAGGATGATGTGTGTGTGGCTGCTGCTCTTTGCAGCTGGAACCCATGAGCATCTGCTGCTAGCTGCTTTAGTCTAATCTATTCTAATCTAATGCAATCCTCCTTTGACCCCATCCCTTATCAGATATGCACAGGCATTAACTCTTCTCCTGTTCACCATTTGGTGTCCCTCAGCTGGACTCCTGCTTAATGATAACTATGATAATAATATTATCATGTCAATTATGCCATCCTTTGGTTGTACTTGCCTTCTTCTCATGATTGAAGAGGGAGAAGCTTGACTTAGTAACATATTAGGTTAATTTGGTAGTGGTGGTGGTCTCATGTTAAGTCCCTTTCAAGCCAAGAAAGTGAACAAGTACTAATAATTTATTTACCTAATTTACCCCAAATTTTGACTCAATTGACACTAGTAGTAATATGAGCTTTCTTCATCTATACATCTTTGTAAGAGAGAATGCTATTATTATAGAACAAACAATGATCAGTGGGTGATTAAATACTGCAACGTATCATGTATATGTCTACAATTCCATTATTCTCATCCTCTCTGTGAAAGAAAAGAAAGAAAGAAGGAAAAAAAGGAAAAAAAATACAGTCTATATATATACGAGGGATTGATTGACATATGTGTACGAATATTCCCTTTGGATCGATCTCACATCACCAACGAATTTTACAAGTCATTAATTACCGCGGCGAGGTCAGTAGTGCCCTGGCGGTGCGAAGCAGCCGTGCGCGTCGCAGTGCACCGGCGGGCGGTGCAGGAACGCGAGGCACTGGTCGGCCGGCCGCTGGTCGGGCCGGCCGGGGAGGCAGTTCTGCCGGTCGTCGACGCGGCGAAGGTCGAGGCACCGGCTCGACTCGCCGCAGAAGTAGTTGTACGAGTAGGTGAAGTTCTTGAGGTGCGGCAGCGCGCAGATGCCCTCCGGGATGTGGCCGGCGAGCTCGTTGTGCGCGACGTCGAGCTGTTCCAGCGCGCGCATCCCGGCCATGGACTCCGGCAGCGTGCCCTGGAGCTGGTTGAAGCTGAGGTCCAGCACGGTGAGCTCGCCCAGCCAGCCGACCTCCGGCGGAATGCAAGACCGGATGCCGCTATTGAGCATGACGAGCTCGTTGAGCGTCCCCGCCATGCGGCCGATGCTCGGCGGCAGGCACCCCCGCAGGCGCAGGTTGGCGAGCACGATGACCGACGCCGTGGAGTTGCCGAAGTTGTCCGGCAGCTCGAAGTCGAAGTTGTTGTTGTTGATGAAGAGCGCGTCGATCTTCTTGTCGAAGATGGCCGGCGGCACGGCGCCGCAGAAGTTGTTGAATCGGATGTCGACGTACTTGACGTTGGGGAGGCAGAGGATGTGCTGCGGGAAGCCGCCGGAGAGGCGGTTGTTGCTGACGTCGAGCTCGTGGAGGATGTGGAGCGAGGGGAGGGAGTCCGGGAGCGTGCCAGCGAAGCGGTTGGAGTTGAGGTGCAGCACCGCGAGGTCAGAGAGCAGGCCGAGCTCGCCCGGGAGCGTGCCGGCGAGGTCGCCGTGGTTGAGGTCCACCCCCGCCACGGTGGTCGTGCACGGGTCATCCGGCGCCGGCGCGCAGAACACGCCGAAGTAGGCGCACACGTCGGGGCCGCACCACCCGCGCGTCAGGTTCTTGGGGTCGTCGGTGATGGCGCGCTCCAGCGCCTGCAGCGCCACGTACGCCTTCTGCAGCCGCGGGTTGTTCGCCGCCGTCTGCTTCGGCGTCGGCGCAGCCGGCTGCTGCTGCTGCTGCTGGCCGGAGCAGAGCACCGCGGCGGAGAGGAGGAGCAGAGCCAAGAAGAGAAGCGGCGGCGGCGGCGAGGTCGTCATGTCTGGGCGCGCTCTTGCATGCACCGGGAAGCTTGCGATTTTTCGTGTGCTCTGCGTTTGTGTAGAATGTGGTTTTATATATAGACGATGCTTTCACACGCTTTCGTGTCTGTGTATACGCGTCACGAATTATTTCCTTTTTTTAATACAAAAATTTTGTTTTCGTTTTTGCAAAGTTGACCGCTGGATTTGATATTGTTTTTTATTTGGGGCGAATTTGTTTGTATTTTGAGGAGGTTTTGCCTGAATTATAGCATAGTTTTGGTCGATTTACAGGAGGTTCTTTGTGTGTGCGCGAGAGATTGGTTTTGAGTTGGAATTTTTCTACTAGTATTTTAGCCTATCTTCCCGTGGGCTTGGACGGTTCGTTAGCTAGGTAGGGGTCATGTGATTAGCCGCGATAATCGACCATATGATTGCTTGATTAGACGTTGGAGAGGATATATGATCCAGTACAAATGAGCATTAATTTCACCCGAAAACCTTGTGTAGTTGCTCAATCAATTCCGTGCATTTCTTCTATTAAAGGAAACGAATTCAATTCTAGGGAGACAAACATGATGTTATTTGTGTACCGCCTACATGAAATTCAGTAAAATCCTTGTTAACACTGTGATTTTGAAAAGATGTACTTTCTTGTAAGGTTGACACATGGAGGACATGTCGTCTTTGCTATACACTGATTGTAATTCTTGTGCTAATATATATGGGCCATTGCAGATCTTCCATGATTGAGAACTAGGAGCAGGGTAACTTGATTATGGCAATATGTTAATGGGGATATCGATGATTTGCCATCTTAAAGGTTGGGGTTTAATGAATTGTAACTCCATGTGTCAATAACACGTAGGTCTGAGACCCCCAAATGTCATTGAATAATGGAGTGACAAATCCTCAAATGCACATGTTTAGAGTGTGAAAATAACCAATTATTCCTATGTTCAATTCCGAATTTTTTTATTAAAAATACAACAGTTAAATTATTATGCGTAAAATATACAACACCGAACTGGAATTGCTGGAATCACACTCGCGTCCGTCACCCTGCCCGGCGTCCGCCACACCAGGTGGCGTTCGCCACACCGTGTGACGGACGCCATCCGAGCCGTCCATGTGGCGAGCTTCGGTGCTGTCCGCCACACGATGTTGCGGACGCCACCCGGCGTGCTTCGGCGCCGGTTTTGCGCGAGCGGGACGAGCCGACACATAACATATTTTTTATTAATGGAGAAGGCCAATTGATTTGGAGACCGAGATTGATGGAGACGGCACATTATGTGTCGGCTCGTCCCGCTCGCGCGAAACCGGCGCCAGAGCACGCCGAGTGGCGTCTGCCACATCGTGTGGCGGACGGCATTGGAGCTCGCCACGTGGACGGCTCGGATCGCGTCCGCCACAAGGTGTGGTGGACGCCGGGCAGGGTGGCAGACACGAGTGTGATTCCAGCAATTTCAGCTCGGTGTTGTATATTTTGTGCATAATATTTTAACTGTTGCATTTTTAATAAAAAATTCCGTTCAATTCCAGCCTATAATTAGGGTTTTCCAATGTCCAAAGCAAAGGCAAGTGCCCTAACTTTTGATTATACATGCCGCATGATCAACGGAATCCAAATGATATCTTTTCTTTTTGGTTTTCAATTGAGGCAAATGATTACTAGCTAGTCTAGTCACTAACCAAGCAACGCCGTCCCAGCTTTAACAATCGGCCAAGCTCAGTGCTCCTTCAATAATCGTTCTAGCAATGTCTCTTTCCATTTAACTAACCCAAAAAAAAGTTGTTAACAAAGGAGAGGAAAGAGATTAAAGATGTGCTTGCTTTTGCATCTAACAATAGAGAGAGAGAGAAAGAATGGTTGCTCCATGGCAATGGTGTCTGTTCACTTTGTTGGCCACTTCCCTTTGGCCTTATTCTTTCCCTTGTCTGCTGACCAACGACGTGGCTTCTCTATCCTCTTGCAGCAAACAGCAAGACAAGCCTCTCTCTCTCTCTCTAAAGCTTTCTCTCTCTGTGCTTTCATGGATGCTTCTTGTGGCAGTTTGAATAGTGTAAAAGGGTCGCCGCCGGCGGCCGGCCACGCTTTCGTGCAAACTGTGGTCAGCAGTTGCAGATTCTTTAAGGGCCTGCTCCTCCTGCTTCTGAGAGGACTTGATTGACAGAGCCTAAAAGGTCATGTTTCCATGGTTACAGTACAATGACAATGTATTACCGTGGGCTGCTCAATGGCGTCACCGGGCTAGACCAAATCACTCGGAGCTTGATAACTGTGTCCCCTTAAAAGAAGTACTCAAAATTCACCAGCTCCACGAGCTCAATTTCGGTTTGGACTATTCTTTACTGCTTATCAGAAGTGGTTCTTTTCGGTTTATCTTCAATTCTTATCTATTTATCTCCAAATTGAAAAGTTACTCGCTTTGTCTTTTTAGACCTTTTTTCATCTCGAAACCACGTTTCCAAGCTCTCAGAAACAAGTTAAATGAAGTGAACCAGACTTTTATATATTATATCTTTTTGCCGGTTTACTTATCTACTTATTTGCTTATCTCTGGTTTTGAAAACACACACATTGATATTTTGAGCCTATATTCCTTTTTTTATTTATCTTCAAAACACACATCTCAAAGCACTAAGAAACAAGTCAAATAAAGCGGTTCAGAATCTCCAAATTGCTTTGAAAGCTCTCGAAGTTTAGCTTATCAGCAAATAAGACAATCAGCAATTCAGGTTCCTGCTAGGCATATTCTTTATACTTTTTTATAACCAGAGATAAGCTTAAGCAAATAAAGAGTAACTTATCAACTTATTAGCTTATCCTTCGTTTCGAAAGTACAATTGAGCCTCTTTTGAATTTTGAATGCGTGTCTCAAGCTCTATAAAACAAGTCAAACGAAACGGATTAGACTCTTTAAACCACTTCAAAAAGCTCGAGTTCATGAACCTTAACAACCAAGTTAGACCTTTGCCGCACTTAACTTTTTTATATTTTTATAAAGATATGCTACCAAGTCTTCGTACACAAGCTAAGTTTGAGTTTATTCGAGCATCTCTAGGCTCTCTTGGCCTATATCGAGCTTGTGAAACTTGGATCGTTTGAGTTCGGCTTATTTACAACCCTATGTGTCAGTTAGGTTTACAAATTTTTATTTTTGCTGATTATCGTGGTGTCCATAAAAAACACCAGTCAAAAACCCAATTTTTGCAATTTCGGACGACAAAAATCAACAAACTCAAATTTTGATTTGAAGATTTCAGATGAAAAAACTTGGGTTATTACCGAATATCGCGCGTACTGCTGCCAGTCATTTGAATCTCAATTTGTATCTATATTTTTTAATTATGGTATAGAGTTCTCTGCATCATGAGATGCACATATCAACAAAAAGAATTACAATATTTTAGCATGAAACTAAAAGCAAATAAGTACTAGTCCCAGAGTTCTATGGAGTAAATTCAACTCACCCAAAGCCCATTATTAGATCTCCACCCATAATTGGCAAAGAAAGATCAGGCTACAGTGGCTACTTCTTCCAAAGATCGGCATGCCTGGATTGTATTCTTTGCGATCATCCTTCTTTTGTAGCAACACCCAATGTCGCAGCCAATATGCACCCTTAAAAATACCTGACATGAACGAGATATCTTTGTGTTTGTAAAAAAAAAATACCATGTTAACAAAGCTAAATAGCCTAAAATAAAGTAACATGCCAATTAAGAGTTGAGATTTCTGTAAAGAGCCAATCCCTGATAGCCAACCCATCCTCATATATGAGATAAACTCCGAGATGGGGTCAAACCTGGAGCTGTTTAGACAACCCGAAAAATCAATCTAATAAAATGACAATAAAAGAATATAAGGAAAAACCTTTGTATATCACTAAAGATTTTGCTAATCCCTTCTGTGCCATCATATTGCTACTCTAACGGTCTAACATTATATCCCATCTCATTTCCAGCTTCTTCCCTTCTGTGTCTCCGTTAGGTTCAGCTGTTAGAAAACTCTCCTTAATGACCAAATGTCCCTTTCATAATTTTCCGATTTAAAAATTTGAAAGATTGTATCTCCTATATTTTTGCACCAAATTGAGTGATTTAAATTTATAAATTTATGCAAATTCATGTTTTATGTGATGTTAATATTATATATTTTTTTTTTATCGTTTTCATGATACATGGTACATTAATTTTTAAATATAATTTTACAACAAAACGTTTTCCATCTCACTTTCAAATTTGAGTACACATAATTTTTTAATTTAAATAATTTTTTCATAGTTTTATGAACTTTCTACAATTACTTACGAATTTACCATATTTTCTAACATATTAAAAAGGAAGAGGCATAATCGTTTTTATACAGCTCGTCAACAATGACATAGAAGGGCATAAATTGGAAATGAGATGACATACAAGGTTAGAATTGCAATGTGATGGCACAGAAGGGATTATCAAAATCTTCGGTGGCATACAAAGATTTTTCTCAACAATAAATGTTAAATATCCTCATTTTTGTGAAAAAAAACATTTATTGCTGTCCTTCCAACACGCCCCTTCGCAAGATTGTTCTTAGTTATGATATTTCCTCTATCTAAATACTAGAGAAAAAAATTATTTCCAAAGGAAGTTTAAGCTTCCAAATAAACTTGTTGGCGTATACAGTATTTTGACTAATCAACTTTTGATACATGGATTGTATAGAAGATTAAACAAATTAAGGAAGATCCCAACGGAATGAATATATGCTGTTCTGAACTTAACTGAATGTTTAGATAATCTAGAGGGGAAATGGAGTCCTTCGTTAGGACAACTTGTATCTACATGTCTTCGTTTTCTGTCTAGCACACTGGACTGGACATCATCGTCTATCTCATCTGCTCTTTCGGCTTGACTTCCCTTGCGTGCTTGCATAGGCAAATATGGGGACATTCACTCTCTTCTTTTCAGTTTAAAATCAGATTAAAATCTATAGTTTCAAATATATTATTTTTTATAAACCATAATATGTGACATTTTGTAGTTATTTTTAAGGTTTTTAGTTGTTTTTCTTAAAGATTCTAAAAATTTTTTTAAAAATATTTTTCAGTCTCTCCATATCTTTTTTTGAGACCTATCAATTTTTTGGATAATAATCTATCTTAGATTTTAAGACGTATGAAACAGAGCCTGCCTTAGATGTGGACACGAACAGCATTCTGACATGTGATCGGAGGCACGGCGACGATGAGCGTTGAAACCGCGTTGGTTGGATTTCTGAATCTCTCTAGCTAGCTAGAGAAAGCTGTCAAGCACACACAAGCACACAGGTACGCTACGTGTAAGGTAGCAGCCAGCAGCTCATACTTGACCAACGACCCAGTTAAACAATGAAACGACAACATATGGACCATCCATTTGATTTAGTTTAAATTAAAATTATAATATACAGAAAAAAATCAATTTATACAAGCTAAACACTTGATCTTGAAAGTCATTTTTTTAATCTTACTCTTCTACACTCTCAAAACCAAATTTTGATATTTTTTTTCCTCTCTAAACGTCCAAACGAAAGTCTTGGACCAAGGAGTAGGAAGTGGAGGAAAAATCAATGGGAACGGAATTAGGAATTAGTTAGTTACGGGTGCGTTTTGGATAGAAAGACAAATGCTGCATTTGTGCGGTGGCTTGATTTGATTCAGATGTGTCAGGTTCAGTGAGACTAATTGCTTGATTGGTATGATTGGTGAACTGTCCATACGCATCTCCTGCCACTCGACGGGTGTTGAGTAGCTTCTATCTATCCCTTCCGGAATTTTTTAAAATCCTAGTCATACCATTGGTAAGTTTAATTTATATCTTGCAATAAAATAGGAGATAATGATAAATAGTTGTGCCGAATCCAGAAAATCACGGGGAAAGTTTTATATGTGATTAGAAAATAATAAGGAACTCAAATATATAGTTTAATTTGCATGTCATAAAATTTCTTTTATGTAAAAATATATATAACACTTCGATCAAACCATATTTGATCAGTTAAAAGTCAAAACCATCGTTGTCTTGATAAAAGGCCAATACGTGAATTAATGGTTTTCACAGTTGATTGAGGGCCACTGAAAAAAGTGCCAACTTCCATATTTAAGAGACCAGAATTACACTTATTCCTTTCATTTATATCTTACAGTTCATGGACCTAAATAACAAAGAGATATCTATTTCTTCAGATAATGTAAAAAGTTTCGGCCTCCATATCGTGATACGTACGAAGCCAAAAAAAAAGACGTCTGATTGCCCAGTTGCACTTGAAAACAAAAGAAGTTTCCATGGATTCTGTCGGAACCCGGCCACGCAGTGGACCCTCGTGCTTCGCATCAGCCCCAAGGATCAAGCCGATACCACGATCTTCTGAATGATAAACAAAGACCGTGACGCTTATTACATTGAAATTAACATCGATAAGCTCGGCCTCGGCTGCTGGGCGCTGGATCCGGCGGCTGCTGCTTTCGGCGCGCTGCGGCGATCGGCGGCGTCTGGCGGCGGTTCGGTGACGATCGCGACGCGCGGCTCCACGAGGGCTGCAGCGTCAAGCGCTGGACGGCGGCGGCTTCGCTGGCGCTTCGATGGCGGCGCGAAAAGACGAGTCCTCACCACGTCGGCGAAGACGACGGCGAACGGCAACGGCGGCTTGCGATCTTCTTCTCTCCCTTGCTCTGCGTTGCGTCGCTTGTAGCAGTTCAATCTGCTGGGTTTTTGGGATTGTGGTTGCGATGGGTTTAAGCTGATAAGGAGCTTAATGTAGGGATTAACTCGGCTAAGTAGATAGCCTGGAGTTTTGGTAATTCGGTTGGGTTCTGGCATCGCCGGCGGCTTGAGATAAAACACGATACGGCTAGGATTAGGATTAGGGTTGCTTAGGGTTTTAATTAAATTTATTTATTATTACTGTTTTCTCTTATTTACTTAGTTATTATTTATTGTTTTTATGTATAAAAAGAAATTTTTATATATATAAAAAAAATAACGAGGACGTCACAGATTCCATTTCCTCCCATCAAAGAAAAAAAAACCCAACCCGGCGTGGGGAAAATTATCTATGTAAACTAAAATAGGAGAAAATGATAAATAGTTGTGCCAAATCCTGAAAATCATGGGGGAAAATTATCTTTGTGATTAGAAAATAATAAGGAACTCAAATATATAGTTTAGTTTGCATGTCTAGAATATCTTTATGTAAAATACATGTAGCATCTTGGTCAAACCACATTTCATCTGTCAAAAGTCAAAACCATCATTGACTTGGTCCAAAAGACCATTGGTGAGCGGTTTTCAATTTTATCAGTTGATCGATGGGCCAATTTTAGGGACAAAAACGTGTCAACTTTCTTAGTATTGAGACCAAAATTAGAACTTTTTCTTTAATTTATATCTCACGGTACATGAACCTAAATAACAAAGAGATTTTTTTAAAAAAGATAATGAAACAGTTTTGACCAATAAGTAACAAGACGTACAAATTAAGCCAAAAGAGATGTCTTATTACCCACCCGCTTGAAAATAATAGAAGTTTCGATCAATTCCATTTCCTCCAATCAAAGGAAAAAAAAACCCAACCCGGCGCTTATCAGCAGGCGGTACAAGCTACAGATCGTCTGCATGGCTGCATCGCACTGGTCTAAGCAGAGGCTCAAGGACTTGATTAGTGAATAAACGAAGTGATACTGGGCGTGTACTGAAAGAGATGAACCGATTAGTGAACAAACAAAATAATAGGTACAAAATACAGGAAACAAAAA
Source organism: Olyra latifolia (assembly GCA_036346145.1). NCBI lineage: Eukaryota > Viridiplantae > Streptophyta > Magnoliopsida > Poales > Poaceae > Olyra > Olyra latifolia. Next base: position 8,722,229 of record CM070529.1, read on the forward strand.
TAATTACGGCCAAGTCCAATTTTTACGCTTACTAGCTAGTACGTGTGCAATTTTTGGTGATTGAAATAAAAAAAAACAAACAACTGTGCACCAGCAATTCTGAAATAATAATTGCAAAAACAATGGACTAATAAAATATCGATCTTTTAAATAAAACATAGCGAAATTTATAAGGCGCTACGTGTAGTTCTAAACACGTAGGAATTAAGAAATTAAGAAGGAAAAATATAAACGAGAATATTAAAGAACGCTATAGTGTTCTAGATGTTAGGAACAAGGTAGCTAAAGAATAAAAGCTGAAGCAGGTTTCACATAATGAAACCAAGTGATACCCTATAAAACCATATGGAACCATAATTCGGTGTTAGGGTCCGCCTGATGAAATCACATGAAACCAAAACCATATGATACCTTGCTTGATGGAGGAGCCTATCTGATAAAATCACATGATATCATATGAAACCATGTAATACTACTGTGCCGTTGAAATTGTTCCCAATGGTATAACGTTAACCAGCATCACCCAAATATATATCGTTCGTACGTGGGGGGCCTATCCTAGAGCCTAGCCAATTTGGCACAAGCTCAATCACGAGAGTCATTCGAGGCTTGGAGCCATTGCCGCCATTTTTTTGGCGAAAATTCACAGCAAACAAGACGCTCCACACGTCTCATGCAATGCCGGAAGAAACCTCACATCGCCGGCCCGATGTGACCGATCGATGAGTCCGATCGATCAGGCGACTGTTGTTGACCTCTAGCTGTTCCTCTCTGCAGCTAGCATGCATCATCCGGTGGCACATCCACCTCAAGAATTGATCCGTCCATCGCCCAATCGCATCCACCGATCCCTCTCGCTGGCTAGGTAAGGCCTGCCTTTGTCCTGGCAGGATGTATGTCACGCATCACGCACAAACGATCCACGAGGCGAGGTCGTCGGGATCGCGATCCGTGTGATCAACATCGTCAGAACATTTTACGGTTCCAACAAACCATTTCGATCATAATTCTATGTGGCGTTTAGGGATATAAGTCAGGGACTGATCAGGCACCGGCTAGCCATCCTGCTCCAGCAGCGCTCTCTTTCTCCTCTCTTTTCCTTGGTCTCCAACGCAAGGAATAGTTCCGCGCGTCTCCACTATCACCCCTGTCCACACCGACGACCATCCACGATTGGTGGCACCCTCGCTGATCCACCCCATTTCCTTCTGCCTCCATGCAACCCCGTCCATCCTAATTCTGGTCGTGTGAGCCAAACCCCCCAAGACCGCCACCACCACTTTTGGCTATTGGCAGCTTCGGCAGCGCTACTACCGTCGCGCTGCACCGTTGGACCTCCGCCTTTCTAGCCTTTTTCCAAACCCCGAGGGTAGGGAGGGGGGAGGGAATAGGGAGCATGTTTAAACCTTTCCCTTAACCCTAACCCTAACGACAACTGCGTAGACAGAGCACAATAGAGTAGAGGAGGAGCCAGGGGAGGGAAGGAAGAGATGAGGAGGAGAGATCTACATAGAAATCAGTCACATGTTACCTAGCAAAACCGTATAAAGTACTACCAATCTATACGTTATGACGTACATGGTTACGATTTTTGACGAGCAGAATCGTGATCTTGTCGGCCTTGACGTGAGACATGCATGGTGAGACTGAATGGAAGAACATGGCCATCGATGGATGGATGAGACACGAGTCGTGTGTCCAAGTAGTGCGGGTCACGGTGACATGATCCGTTGATCAAGCGTCTGGCTCTAGCTAGCTGGTGAGGCGTCAGTTTCCATCGCAAGAGCTAGCTGCATGCATGATCGAGCTCCTTTTCTTTCTGCCAAGCATGAAATGGAGCTAGCTATAATCACTGTTTGATTGGGCTACGGTTGAACGATGAACAACTGAATGACTGAAAATCAGAGTTTGAGGGCTTCGAAATTTAAGCAGTTTTGATAAGTCAGAGTGTTTGGTTAGAACATTTGGTTACAATTTAGCTTTAAGAGCTCTAAAAGGCATATTCCATGTTTTTAAAAACCGACTTAGAAAAGCTAAAGCGTTTAGCAGAGTGGAATGATAAGCTGTACGTAGTTCCCAAGCCGAAAAGAAGTCACTCGAGCAAGCCCCAGCCATGTCTACTGCTCCCAAATATTTTAGACTATCCTTGATTTGTATATATGTTCTAATGCCACGACAAATTGCTCATCTCATCCTTGATTAAAGAAAAAGAGCTAAAGTGATTTCACATCACTGGAACGTACAACAGCACAAGAACTGCAGCTGCAGTGCGAGAAGTGCTCCACATGCATCATTCTGAGATGTGATGACGGTTGACAAATGACAATGCTTATCCATTGCAGCGTGCCATTTGGTTTTGGTAACACGTCCAATTCTATCGATGCATGCAAGCTTGTGCGAGTGCTCCCTTCGACATGAGCGACCTAGAGGATTTTTGGCCGTGTCATCCAAATATTGCCATATAATAAAATGTTGCAAGGCATATCAATGCTATAAACTTATAGCTTTTTACTGTAGCAAAGATACTAGGACGGTAGTATAATTCAGTTCTACCAGTTTGTTCCAAATGCGTCTATCAAAAGCATACTATTATTGTAGTATAAATACTATTATAATAGTATAAAAAATTGAAACCAATATTAGCCGTTAGACTGAGAGAAATGAATGGCTCGTATTCTCTAAATGTCTGATCAATTCTTCTGGCCACAGCTACGGAAAACTTTGGTTTATAAACGAGTGTATACTGTATAACGTTTGAGCCATGCGGCGCCTAACAGAGCATTGAACTAAGCCACGTTTGATCGGAGCTGCCTATCGCAATTGCGGCAATGTTTAGCAAAATAATAATATATATTGTAGATTTGTAGCAACAATTATTGTATATTTCTCCACAAGGGGAAAAAGACTCCATTTATTGGAGATAGGTTCTGGTGTTGGGTCCTTGAGCCTGGAAACTTGGTTCAAATTAATTGGCATTTCCTTCCTGTACAACCATATCTTTGTGCAGGGGGGAGCCTTCCAGAACACATCCCAGAGCCTCTATACAAAGAGGATATCTTTATAGAAGTGGGAGAGTATTTATATGTTCAGTTGCATGTTTAGTTCCACAATGCATTATGCATAATCAAATTATATGAAAGATAAAAATTCCATAAATCTACTTAAATTCTCCTGGTGAGTTTTACGAGGGACATGCACAGATATGTTTTTTTTACACAAATAACCTAAAAAAGATTATTTTTTAAAAACAAACCTCACTCGCCAAAGAATTTGCACAATTTATTACACAACATCGTGCATGCCTTTTGCGTACGTGGCCTTGGTGTACCCATTCTTTTTTTTTTTCAGCCCATTTTGTTCCGCACGTATAGCCCGCGTGAACTTCTGCCGCCGCGCGTGCCTGTGCTACGGCCACCGGCCGATGGGCTAAATTTACAAATTCATGTGAGGGTGCATCAAATATATGAAACTTAAATTATATGATCATATGAAAATTAAGTTATATGGGACGCCCATACTTTTGGTTTTGAGACTGCCTACGTGGATAACAACACTTGCCACACCGATTTAGACTGCATGCGGTTTCAAAGTAGTGGAAGGGGAGTAGAACATGCTGGTCTGCACGTTGAATACTAAACTATGAATAACACAGACTGCATCTATCTCCTAGTCAGGATTCACCAAACCAACCTCTTTAATTTCTCGGTTCATCGTAGTTTTCTTTCTGCAAAAACTGGTTAATCCGTAAAAACCGTCAAACTGTTGGACAGCGGTTTTCGAGGTGGGTTTGGTTTGGTTAACCCTGCTCCTAATTAGTAGCCGGTAGGTAAGAGCACCTACAATACAAACTCTAAGGTTACCTCTAACCACTATAAGCTTAGAGGTTGCATCCAAAAATTCCAAACATAGAGATAACCGCTAAGCATAAATTGTTCTAATTGTCCCACTTATCATTCAAAGTATATTATTTTTTGTTTATTTATTTATAGATGTGAAACTCATCTTAGAGGCTGCAACAATCTCTAAACACTGCAGGACGTTGTGCTAAGTCTTAGAGGCAAGTGATGGTTGCTAATTTAACGGCAAAACTTCCCCTAAGCACTATAGATGCCCTAAGCAATATTCTTCTTCCTAGCTCCTCTCTCTTTTTTACAGATTTTTTTATGGGAGTAGTGGAGGACATATGGTGATGTGGTCCAAGACTTCCTTCTGGCCTTTATTACGTACGGTTTTCGTCAATTCATAGGTCAGCATCTACCTTTTTCCACGCTTTATTACCTGGTGAAAAAGATCGATGTGCATTCGAGCACATTATCTATTATTTATCTATATTATAGTTGAAGGGATGCGATCGCTGGCTTCCATGTGTCTTAACATTGTGGCTAATCAGTCCTTCAATTAGGGATAGCCATCCGATCTGATCTGCCCCTTTGTCTTCGTGCCACGGTGTGACCAGCCGTGTGATCTCGCATCTAGCCTCATTTTTTCTATTGTATTGCGTTTCAGTCCTATGTAGTGCAGCGGAACTCTGCCTTTGTAAGCGTGAAGACTACAGCGACAGCAATATAGCGTCGGTACTGTAGAGGGATAGCTTTTTGAATATTTGGATATTTCTTCTAGATACATATACAAATACGGATAAAATGTATCGGATAAGATCATATGGATATGGATATCTCGGATAATATCTGAAAAAAAGTATCCAGACATTATATCGAAGAGATAATATCGTCGTCACCCATTTAGCCTAGCCCATATAATGACTAGGCTCATTTGGCCACCACCATTCTCCAAGCTCTTGCTGTGCACTTTACATCTTACTCATTCTTTCTTTTATACTTTACCATCGATTTTATGGTTGCAATATAATAGATTATAGATGCCATTTTAACATTAGCATCCATATTTTGCTTGGTGAAAATTGATCTAACCGTGTCACATGCATTTTTTTTTAAAAAAAGAATACAGCTTTAATGGCCCATAATATTCACTCACTCTAGCTTGTCACTGAATCTATAAAGTTGGTTTGTGCTTACGCGTATTATCTAAGAAGATATCCATTTCGATCACTATCTGATTATAGGTTATCCGTATTCGTTCGGATATGGACCATATTCGTATCTGATACTATTCGTCTCTGAATTTGTACCTGTCACTATACGTGTCCAAATTTGTATCCGACAAACATATGGATACAAATACAATATAAGTGGTATACGCGATCAGTATCCGAGTTGTTTCATCCCACTCTACAGCACTAAACATTGCACTTTTTATTGTGCTAGATCAATGTTTGTTACTGCAGGAGTATAGCAGACACATGTAGCTCTCTGCCATTGCATTGTTGTTCCTTGCTTCCTCTCTCTTGAAGCATATCCTCTATCAGAATAAGTGACTTCGTGCCACTGATATGTCACCCCATGCCACCATGACCTACGTGTGGATGACTCAAAGTTGACGTACAGCAAGCCATGGACGGGCAATCATTGCTAGTTTAAGATACGCGTGCAAGAATATTACCAAGCATGTACATGTCAGCGATACTACGGGTCGCTTTCCCATGCATGGCCTTGACATGGTAACGCGTGACGCTTGGAAATGTATGCTTTTGTAGGCAGAGCTCCAGACCTGGCCAAATGGGCCAGATTTTTTTAGACCGAACCAGGTGGCCTGGAACTATTCATCGGGTCGGCATGGCCCGGTTCGGTTCGGAAACGAACCGAGCCGGTCCGGTTTGGCCTGGCGAACTGAACCAAACCTGGGCCCGACCTTAGGCCCGTCGGGCCGGCCCGGTTCCGTTGGCATAGTGACGGCTCGGTTTGGTACTATGCAAACCGAGCTGGCCTGGTTCGGCCCGCTTTTTATTTTGAATTTGAAAGTCCCGCCCTTCAATGCTTATCAAATATTTTTTCTATATATTGCAATTTTTTCAATATCTTTTACCAATTTATGTTGTTATTTTTGGAATCCTCATTTTTTTTTCTTCTGATTTTATGGACATATAATATATGAACCGGGCCAAATAGAAGAAACCAGAACTGGACCAGCCCGGTTTGCCCGGTTTAGTAAATGAACCGAATCTGGGCTCAGACCCTGACCCGGTTGGCTCGGTTCGTATAGAAACCGGGCCAAAACCGAACCGGGCCTAACCGAACCGGACTGGCACGGTTTGGCCCATTGGCCAGCACTACAAAGCTCCTACGGGTTATAGACAGACGTCGTGCAAAAGTGTGCAGAGTTTTTGAGCAAGAGGCGGTCCCGCGGGTTTTTATGCTTGCACTACCACGTACCGGTGGGCCACACCCCATTACCTGATATTTCTTTCCTACATATCAATAGCTCGGTTCTGTTGCTCGCTTGCTCTGCGTATCGGTGGGCCGCAGCCTACTGCCCGGTCTCTATGCATAGACATTCCGTAGAACCAGTATAGATAAGATTATCAATGCGGACAGTTGATATATAACAAAAGGTTATATATATATATATATATATATCAATTTTAATTATCAACCGGTGCAGATTTATAAATTATATGTGACGGTTCTAATTACCAACTTATATTACGACCTAAAACATATAATATGTACATCTATGCCAGTTGGTAATTACTACAAGCACATATAAACTTTTGTCACTTGTACACCGAAGAATCCACACACCTAACATCACCTCATGTCGATGCGTAGTCATATGTGTCGGTTGGTATTTAGAACCGGCACACATAACATTTTGTCTCTCAAGACGTTTTGTGGAAAAAAATTTCCTCATACACAGGATCTCTGTATCTTCCTCCACCTATTAAAACTTCCTCCCACTATTCATAGAACTTCCTCTCCAACTTTCTGGCAATTCCCTCATTGGCAAAACTTCCTCTAGATATCCATATTTACAGAACTTTTCTCTTTGATTTGGTGCCATGGTCCAGTCACCACCTGCATCATTAAGGTCATGGCCGCCATATCTAGCGGTGCCCTCTCCACTCGCCTCGCCGCCTTTGTGTCCGCCCTGTTCATGAAGCCAACTGGCGAGGAGAAGGACACAGGTGGAGTCACTTAAGCTCATCGAACCAGTACGCTGGTTCTAAAGCGTTACCAGGTGAAGATCGGGCATAGAACTGCTATCTCAGTCTGGCATCCAGTTCAAAAAAAAGTCTGGCATCATGCAACCATGGAATCGAGGCTGTAGGCTGCGCAGCGGAGCATTGAAATGACTAAAATGGATTTTTGGTAGCATTTTTAGTCTGTTGGCACAAACAAAGAGTTCAGACATGTATTATCGTCACAGCCGCAATTACAATCTAAAGTGAATACAAGTAAATTGCACGACTGAAGCTTTTCAATTTTCTTAAACTGAAAACAGTAAATATCCATTGTGGAAAAGTTTGTTAATTTAGGCACATTCCGGGATAATTCTGATATATCATTGAATCATATAAAAGGCAAATAAGTATACCAATGTACATCCAAAAGATTAAGCACTGAAGTGTACTGAATTTGAAATTATCAGTTTTCTTAGTTCATGACCGTGCTTATGATATTTTTGTCTTCTTATCTAAGCTAAGACAGAGAGCATCTCCAGCAGATGCTCTAAAATTAGGCCTCTATACACCCTCTTTAAATCACTGTTCCTTCTCTATATTTTTATCCTCTCCAGCGGAACCTCTATCCAAAGAAACTATATAGATTGATATAGTGAGCCACCAAATTTAGAGGCTAGGAGTGAGAGCATCTCCAGCAGATGTTCTAAAATCAGCCCTCTATACACCTCCTCTAAATCACTATTCGCTCTCTATTTCTATCCTCTCCAGCAGCCTCTATCCAGAAAAACTATAGAGACTGATATAGAGAGCCTCCAAATTGAGAAACGGTGAGAGAGATTCTAAATTTAGAGGCTGAGATATAAACTCTGCTGGAAAACGAGAGACTCTAAATATAGAGAAGATTCTGTTTTACAGGCTTCACTGGAAATGCTATGTGAAACTCTAAATTTAGAGGTTAAGATATATACTCTGCTGGAGGACGAAAGACTCTAAATATAGAGAAGATTTTGTTTTAGAGGCGGTGCTGGAGATGATCTGAGAGCATATATTCATTGCTACTGTTGAGAATATATGCAACAACAGTGTGATTGAAGGTAAACACTATATGCCCATGTAGAGGTCATTTTATTAGCAAAAAATTATCTATCTATACTATATACTATAGGGCAGTTCCGCCGCGCCGCGCCCTCCTCGTGCTGCCACGTGTCTTTTTAACACGCGTCGCCTCCAGCCCGTGACAGGTGGATCGACCTACGTCGGCCAGACGACGTCGGCCGTCCGATCGTCGGGAGGAATGAGATCCGGCCGTCCATTCTTAATTTATATATAAAATAATTTCTTTTGTTTTCTCTCGACGAGGCGGATGAAACGGCCGGTTGGTCAGCCGTACTTCTTCTCACCTCGCCGCCCTGGGTTCGATTCCCAGCTGCGCGCCCTGTTCTTTTGACCTTGCTTTTTTTCCTTTTTTTCCTTTCCAACAATAATATATAAATAGATCTGTCGCGCATGTCCCACACAGTGGCCGCTTCGGCGGGTTGGTTACCCGCCCCACCTCTCAATACGGCGGCCCGAGTTCGAATCCCACGGACGACCATTTCCCAGTACACGTTGCTTCACCTTTTCATTTTTCCCCTTTTCTATTTTCTTTTTTTTACACCGTTTAAAAAATCCAAAAAATAGAAAGTTTGTAAAAATGGAACCATGCCTGCACAAAGAAAGTCCAGAAAAAGTTTGGATGTTTTTGAAATTTTTTTTCTTCCTCTCCCTTCTTCTTTTAAATTCATTTTTCTTTTCTATTTTCATTTTTCTACACTGTTTAAAAATTCCAAAAAAATAGAAAGTTTGCAAAAATGAAACCATGCCTGCACAAAGAAAGTCCATAAAAAGTATAGCTATTTTTCAAAATTTTTGAAATTACAAAAAAAATTTTCTTCCTCGACCTTCTTCTTTCACTTTCTTTTTTATTTTTCCTACACCGTTTAAAAATTCCAAAAATTCAAAAGTTTGCAGAAATGGAACCATGCCCACACAAAGAAGATCATACAAAGTTTAGTTTTTTTACAATTTTTTATAATTAGAAAATTTTCCGGTTTGAAAAAATTTCTCACTCTATTTTTTCTCTTCTATTTTCTTTTTTGTAGGCCGTTTAAAAACTCTAGGAAAAATAAAGTTTATAAAAATGGAATCATGGCTCCACAGAGAAGGCCATTAAAGACTTAGATTTTTTAAAATTTTTTTAAAATTAGAGCAGTTTTGAAATTTAATAGACGTTTTCGCTCTCTTTTTTCTCTTCTATTTTCTTTTCCCTATACAAAATGCGTGTCCGTCCTATTCAAGTGACTATGAGGCAAAGCAGGGATGACCGCGTGGTGGGCGCGGGTTTCTTCCTACCTTAGAATTTATCTTCCTCATGTAGCCATGGTTCCATTTTTCTTCTTTCTTTTTCGAGGCCATTTAAAAATTTTTTAAAAAGGAAACTTGCAAAAAATGGAACCATGGCTATATGAGAAAGACATGTAAGAAGTTTACTTTTTTACTTTTAAATTTTCTTCTTTACTTCCCCACTGTTTATAATTTTAAAAAATTAAAAACTTGACAAAAGTACATGAGAAAGACATGTAAGAAGTTTACTTTTTTCTTTTTTAATTTTCTTCTTTATTTTTCCCACTGTTTAGAATTTCAAAAAACTGAAAATTTGACAAAAGTGGAACCATGCTACACGCGGAAGACCTATAAAAAATTTGAGATTTTTTAGAAACTTTTTCCTTTTTTTGCCTTTTCTACTTTCTTTTTTAGCCCATTTTACATGAGAAAGACCCATAAAAAGTTTGTTTTTTTTGATATTTACAAGAAAAATTGTCTCCATTGCCTATTGCAGCACATTTTTCTTTCTATTTTCTTTTTCCTATGACATTTAAAAATTCCAAAAAAACTCTTGCAAAGATTACACCATGGCTATACAAAGAGATCACTAAAGAGATTGGATTTCTTATTTTTTAATTACAAAATATTTAATTTGTATTTATTCCTATTTCGTATTGGTTGTCTGTCTGTTCTTTTGCATTTAACTTTATTTGCAAACCCCAACAAAACGTGCAAAAGCAAGCATAAGAAATAAAACAAAAACCCGGGTAAAATAGTTAACAATGCGCACAATCGCGCGCTCTCTCTCTAATGTGTATATAATCCACAATTTATGACGTCGTGACAAACTTCAATCCTACTATGTACTTTTGCCTACATCGCACTTCCATCTGCACCTGTTAAAGTGGAGATGACAAACATCGCCCTTCGTATATGTATGATATATATTTGTCTATGGCACACTTCTATCTATCAGCAACAAACTTCAGCCCTTTGTATAATGCACTTTTGTTTATGCCAAACTTCAACAAGCTTCCATCTGTTCCTTCTTATATATGTATATATAGCATAACACAACTCCGATGTGAATGCATCTCAATAACATAATTACTGCTATCCACCTATTTATGTACATGTATATATGATACACTTTTATTATTACCATCTGTGCAACCTACCTTATCGATAGCCAACTATATTTACGCTCTGTCTACTGAATTCAGCACGGGCGCGCCATGGGCGCGCCATTTCCTCTAGTTTTCTCTATTGCTTGGATCATTTAATGGCTGGACAATTCTGCATGCCCCAGCACACATCATTGCTTGATATATGCCCGTAGAAGGGGCTGTTGTTGTTAGCAAGTTTTCTTCAACAGGATAATATTGCTGCAAAAGACAGGATGCAAAGGTCATCCACTATTGCTCCACTGAAAATTAGAAACTAATTTGGTGAGCCCCTGAGTCTCGAATGTTGTGGCCTTTTCGATTTTCGTTTGCATGCTGTGATAAAGTTTGAAATCCACCTGTGCAACTGCAGGCTCTAAACTTCATTTTGATACCTCGGCTCAAGCATTGTAAAATGGGTGTTTATCTGTCACGCTAGAACATCGTTAGATGATATATTATGCTGAACTTCTGCTACTGCTGCTGGAGCATCGGCTCCTTCGAATAAGAGTATTACCAGCAGCCAATGGTATGCACCTGTTCTCCTTTTGTTCCCTCCCATTGATAGAATGCCAGTTTCTCACGTGTGTGTCTATATATATATAGAGAGAGAGATTTGCTAGTGTGTTATGGATAGCACGGATCTCTCCGTGCTATCCACGAGGTTTGTAAATTCTAAGACCGAAATAGATGATCCGAACATCCATCTTGTTCATCTCGATGAAATCTCGCTACACACCAAATTTCAAATTTTTTTGAATTTTTTTACTATTTGTTTCGTATTTTTGAAAACTGGAGTTATTGGAGGGTCCACAGTTAATTAGATCTGCGATTTTTAAAAACACGAAACAAATAGTAAAAAATTTTAAAAAAATTTGAAATTTGGTGTGTAGTGAGATTTTATCGAGATGAACAAGATGGACGGTTCGGATCGTCTGTTTCAATTTTAGAATTTACAAAACCCGGTGGATAGCACGGAGGAGTTGTGCTATGGATAGCACAATAGCAATATATATATATATATATATATATATCAGATCAATTGTTAGAGGCTACTGGATCGATGGTTAGAAGTGGATTGAATCGATGGTTACAAACACACTTGATCGATGGTTAGAAAAGTATGAAAGCAATGGAATGGGCGGTTAGTAGTGGCTGAAATCGATGGTTAGAAGCCTATTAGATCAATTGTTAGAGGCTACTGGGATCGATGGTTAGAAGCGGATTGGATCGATGGTTAAAATACACTTGATCGATGGTTAGAAAAATACGGAATCAATAGTTAGAAGTGTCAGGTTCCGATGGTTTTGAAACATATGGAATCGGTGGTTAGTAGTTGCTGAAAACGATGGTTAGAATCCCATTAGATCAATTGTTAGAGGCTATTGGGATTGTTGGTTAGAAGTGGATTGGATCGATGGTTACAAACGCACTTGATCGATGGTTAGAAAACTACGGAATCAATAGTTAGAAGTGTCATGTTCCGATGGTTTGAAGCATATGGAATCGGTGGTTACTAGTTGTTGAAAACGATGGTTAGGAACATACTGGATCGATGGTTAGAAGCATATGGAATCGGTGGGTAGTGGCCGCTGAATTGATGGATGGCTTGAAGCATATCTGACAGACGATGGTTACAAGCTTAACAGGTCGATGGTCATGTGATGGATTTCGTGGTTACAACCATATCGGATCGATGGTTCATTCAAATCCCGAATTTTTTGGATCTGCATTTAATAATTGAAAGGTCGGCATCTCCAGTTACAAACCACGATCTGTGTTTCCCTCGGTTCTCGCTCGCGCCCAAGGATTTATGATGTAGTGCCACGGAACCACGGAGCCGATGAAACAACCGAGGCGTAGAATAGGAGCCGCTACGCCTAGGCGTAGAATAGCGCGACCTGTTATGTTGTATATAGAAGAAAATTATTTCATTCCAGCAAACAGGCCTTAGGAATGGCTATTATGCATTCTTTATGTTGTACAACTCAGTTTCAGATGTTTTTTCACGTGTTGCAGCTGGGTCATTGTATGAGATGAGGTGTCGACATTCTATTGCCAATCTTATTTGTATTTGAATTATCCTTAGGAGTGTGAGGTTTGATTCCTCTCAGACAACAAGATTGTGTTAGATTCAGTCTTGCACTCTTGCTATGATTTCCATGTTGCTAGGTGTTATCATGCTGCTACTGTACCAATGTACTGATTGTCATGTTGCTGATTGTGGTTTGAAGTGTTTGTTTCGATAATCGACAGTAATTCCATTATCCACTATTAACGCGGACCAGTCCAATCCCCAAACCGACCTGAATAGCTCTATCGTGGTTCCTACATATTATATGTTCCGGATCCTCATACGCCAGAATTGGCCCCAAAATATCAGCAAACTATGCCGGTTGGTAATTAGCACCAACATATCAAAGTTTTTGCCATGCGTCCTTTAAAGAAACGACAGTAGTAATCTTATTTGTTTTGGTTCTAACTGAATCGGGATAGATATACCGGTATATATGATTTGTTTTGGTGTAGTGGGTGATGATGACAATGGATATCTTGAAGCGTTGAAGAGTCAAGGCTAAGGACTTGTTAAGATGAACTCAGACGTCAAGAAGAGTTCATCTAGTTTTTCTAGTACTGTTCTTATTTATGTTTGTTTTTAAGAGGTTTGAGATGCTTTTGATCTCATTGAAATGTGTTTTTCATTGAAGCACACTTGTCTTAGTAGTCTAAGTGGCCCTAGAGAGGTGTCCTGTTTGTAAGAGCCTTAGGGGTTAGTGTTGTGTGGCTACCGTATAGTACGGTGTACCAAATGGTATGCCACCATATTGTGTTTAAGGTCTCGCGGTGCTCTGTGTGAGGTGTTGTGGGTGTCGTCAGGTTATTTCTAGAGAGCATGCTGAGTTGGTTCTAGCGTGCCATATGGTTCTTTTCAGAAGGGTGCCTTGGAGGCCCCTGTTTGGTTTTAGGGTTGTCGCACACCATATGGCACGCTGTCGTATTTTGTTAAGAAAGGTTTTGGGCCTATTGTGTCTTGGCACCTATTGTTTGGCTCGGTAATGCACCATGCGGGAGCTGTGCGACCCGTATGGTACCGGATACGGCGGCAAGGTTCAAATACCATGATGTCCCTGCACCGTCATCATGATAGCCATCCTTCTGATAACTGGTTCTAATTAATAGTTCAGACCATGCACCGTTAGCGTCATTTTCTGCTGCAGATGATCACTAGCTTGAACCGATATATGCAACCCTCATTCGATAGAATATACTGAACCATACGGGTCGATCGAAGAACATCATACTTAGGAAGAGTGTCACACTAGCAGAGAAGAACTCAACAAAACATAATTCAACCAGTAGTAACTTTTGCGAAGACATGTAAACAATAATAAAGTGCCATATATTAAGTAAATAGCTCGGAATCATAATTAACTAAACAACGTGGCATAGGACTAATTTGCACGAAATAACCGGATCACGTAAAGAAAGCTATCTATGTAGGCGATCGATCGGTGTTGACTATCCTCTCCAGGGAAAGAGGAAGGCCATGTTGAAGTCTTTGGGGCGAATGTCTTGATGCATGGAGACTGCTCGCCGACCTTTCCTCGGCACTAGAACATCTCGTCCCAATATGTATTCATCGTCGTCATCGGCACCCTCACGGACACGCCCAACGATGCCTCCCCACGGCGGAGCTCCTCCCGGTGGAATCTTGGTACACCAGTCATCCTACACTCAGAAGGTGTTAGAGAGATTTGGATTTGAAAAGGCGTATCCCGCGAAAACCCCAATAGTCGAAAGGTCACTGCAAGCAGACCAAGACCCATACAGGCCTAAAGAAGAGGGGGAGGAAGTCCTGGGATCAGAAACCCCATACTTAAGTGCAATTGGTGCGCTCATGTACCTCGCGAACAGCACTAGGCCGGAGATTGCGTTCGCTGTGAATCTGCTGGCTCGGTACAGTGCAGAGCCAACCAAAAGACATTGGAAGGGGATCAAGGACATCTTCAGATACCTTCAAGGAAGCAAGGATCTTGGCTTGTTTCATGGAAGAAATCAAGAATTGAATCTAGTTGGCTATGCAGATGCAGGGTACCTGTCTGACCCGCATACTGGCAAGTCACAAACCGGGTATGTTTTCCTTTGTGGTGGGACGGCCATTTCATGGAGGTCGTCCAAGCAGACACTTGTGTCAACTTCTACAAACCACTCGGAAATAATTGCCCTATATGAAGCCTCTCGGGAATGTGCTTGGCTTCGAAGAATGGCTCACCACATCCAGAAGTCATGTGGACTGAATATTGAGCAAACCCCCACAATAATCTATGAAGATAATACAGTTTGTGTTGCTCAAATGCAAATGGGCTATGTGAAAAGCAACCTGACGAAGCATATTAACCCCAAGTTCTTCTATGCTCATGAAATGTATAAGACGAACGAGATTAAGATACTGCACACTAAGTCATGCGAGAATTTAGCTGATTTATTCACTAAGTCTCTTCCAGCATCTACTTTCGAAAGGTGCGTGAAGGGAATTGGAATGAAAAGGCTTAGAGAAGTGCAGATTTCAGGGGGAGAATCTTCACATACTCCAAAATAAATCTTAGACATGTAGTCTAAGTACCTAAAGGAATGTCACGAAGACGATTTGAAAATTGGGTGAATTGTACTCTTTTTCCCTTAGTGAGTTTTCACAGAAGTTTCTCATATAATGTTTTGAACGAGGCAATTCGTGCAGCACAAGGTGTATCCTATGTACTCTTTCTCCAAATTTTTTCCACTGGGTTTTTATGGAGTTTTAATGAGGCATATGCATCTCGTGGCAAAGGCCAAAGGGGGAGTGTTGAGAAACTGGCCGGCCCACGAAGACCCGGTATTGGCCCATGCCGAAACCCTAGAATTGCTCTATATAAGGAGGAGGGGTTTTTCCCATTGTACACACATGAGAAAGCAATAAAGAACGATTCCCCTCTCACATCTGTGATTGTCTTGCGTGTGAATTGACGACCTCGGACTATACTCGGTAGCGTGGTTGTCTAACAGGCGGCACTTCTTTTGTTCTCGGACCCTGCGATCCACGGTTACTACCGTACGCAACTGCCTACGTAGTTGCAATATTGCACCCAACTAATTGGTTGTTAGCTTGGTCTTTACATAGTTGATTGATTAATTAATTGGTCATTTAAGTACAGTTGATAAATCTCTCTCTTTATATATATGTTTCCCTTCCTGTCTAGATGTTTTGAACACAAATATGATCGGATGAATTGTATTGAACCCCAACAGCCTTTACATAAGGTACATGGTGACTTGTATCTTAAGCAATCTTAGAGATAAAATAGAATCGAACCGGAGAGATTACAATCAATCAATTCTATCAAAATCCTATTCTATCGTAATAGCTAGATCCTACCATATATACTCTAACATCTCCCATAGTCGTAGCGGGAGCGGCTCAGGCTAGAGTAGAAATCGACGAGTCTGCTCAACTTAATGATAACTATTTGGTGCTAATGATGAGGTAGCCGAGAGTGATGGCCATGGTTATAGCCGTGAAAGAGGGAGTCGTGTCGAGTAGCCATTGTTGAGGTAGTCGTACAGGGAGTCGTGGGCGCAAAGATGCACCAAGAAGAAGATAGTGACACAATCGAGCTAGTTGGCGAGGAGGATGTCAAGGATGATGTAGTCGAAACCGCCATCATACATGAAACCCCATCCAGTGGTGCCAACACGAGTGGGTGCAATAGGGGACAAAAGGACACCCTAGTTGTGCCAGAACTAGGTGTACCAAGAAAAGGGATAAACACAAGGTGTTCACTAGTGTCTAGAGGGGTACAACGGCAAAAACAGATAGGAACTCAATGGTGGTTGCGGAGCATGGCATAGGAGGGGTGCGCAGCATGCCAACTTCCGCACCGAGTGGTGAAAAAGGGAAGAAGAATGGAGAGACAGTGGCTGGTTGTGCTCAAGGGGACACAAAGACTAGAGAGACGACGGCGGTTGTGCTCTAAGGGGACATGCATTTTTTTCTCTGTTCCTATAATTTCTTCCGCATACGGTGGTTGTTGGTTCTATGTTACACAACCATGAAATACTATGATGATATTATATTTGGATCTAACATTACGGAGAGTATAATGGTATATTTATCTTTTGGTCCTTCTACCCTAGGGATTGGTAAGTCAATTTAACCATCACTTGAATCCTGATTGAAATGTTGCGCTTGGCCAGATTCTCGGCAGAAGTTTCCTTGCGCCTTTCATAATGCTCAATGCATCTCTTGTGCCACTGCCGCGACCCCTGCTCAGCCCAGGGCTTCAAAACCCATGGGAAATCGTCGACGAGACGATATCGAAATCTCGAACTCTAAACGGCTCAAATTCAAATTTTGAAAATAAAATTCAAAATCAGGTAAAAAATACAAAAAAAATCCTAAAAAAAGTATAGGTGTGTTCAAAGAGGATGACACTTTTTTTTAAAAAAAACAAATTTTCAAGTGGATTGTAAACATCCGCACCGTGCTCCCTCCACGCCGCGTTGGCGCTTTCGTATCGTGTAGCGTGTGGCATGAGATTCCAACCAATACATTGGTTGGATAAGGAGAGCAAACATATTGCTGCAAGTTGGTCAAATAAAATTTTGTTCATTCTCAAATGTTTGCGTTTCAAAAACGAAATACAGATGATGGGCGTCAATCAAATCACAGGTATACGGAAACAAAATTGAATTTGAGTTACGGATCGTTATGGATTTGTTTCCAAGTTAGACCCTAGGTCACCATCATCTATAAATACCTCTTATAAGCCACACGGGGAGAGATAACACAGTGTAATTCCCTGCGTTTGTAACTCTCCAGAAAATAATAAAGTTTTGCCCGTCGGCGCCTGTGGTTTTTCTCAGAAGGGTTTTCCACATTAAATCTGTGTCTCTTGTTCTTTTTGGTTTGATCTACTTCCTTCTTTTGTGCTTGTCGGTTTATAACAGGATGCACTGTGGTCGTATCAAAAATTAAACATGGTCTCACACATTCAGTGGTAAAGTACAAAATGGTCGCTCGAACTAGTCATGCTTTTTCTAGGCCGACGAAATTACGTCATTAATTTCGTTGGTTTAGATTGGGCCGACGAAAATAACTTTAGCCGATGAAAATGCTTTAGATTCCTATAGTGAGGCTGAGCCCATGGAGGCAGGATGCGGGCGGCAAGGTTGCACTGGCGGTGGAGGGGGGACAGGGGCTAGGCTGGCAAGGGATTGGGCAACAAAGGTGGAGAGGGGTGAGTAGGGTTGAGGGGGTAGGTGGGTTGGCCGAGTGGGGTTAGGGATTGGGCTAGGTCGGTCGGGTGGGGTTAGGGATTAGGCTTAGGGTTTTCTCTATTTTAAAATTATTTCGAGTATCCATTAGCACATATTGATATCCGTATCTAAACCCATAGATCCCAAATTAAATATCCATGGGTCGAAGGTAAGGCCCTAACCCGAACCCATGGATATTTTTATCATGCATAGTTAAATAACCCCGTCGAAACATACATGAGGTATTTTTTCGTCACACAACTTGAGATTAAACCAGCCAGATTTCGGCGTAGAGCAGAGAAATATAAACCATGTTCAAGTATGTAACATGGCATAGGAGCATGTAATAAACGGAAACCATGGTTAAGCATGCAACGCATTGATTGGACACAAGATACCACAAAATGTGCTATACCGAAGTCTCATAAAGCCAAAAATTCTGAGTCAACCACTAGAACATCAAGATACTAGCGACCACTGCAGCATCAAAAACTGGAGTCAGGCACAACAACATGCCGCACAATAGAATCTTGCTAGCCACTAGCAGAATGAGCATAGTGGGTCCTGCAACAACCCAATGTAAGCTAATGAGTAGTTCAAAGCTTCACCTAGCTCAAAAAATAGAACACGAGTGTATAAGGAATTACCTCAGCCCAGCACACTATATGTGATATAACAACAAGATCAAACAGACCACCAGTGAGTTTGTTGGAGTGGGGGCATGTTGGCACCACGTACCGCAATGCACCTATCTGACGAAGGCAGAATGCTAAAAATAGGAGGTGAACGACGTGGTTGGAGATGCGCTCCATTCTAGGTTGCCAGTTAAACAGATTAAGTAGAGCGCCTATCCCTCCCAGTGCCCAAATGAACGCACATATGAAGACGATTGGAATTCGAATCGAGGCTTCCGTCTTAAGGCTTGAGAACATTGTGTTCAATGGTAAAGTACAAAATGGTTGCTAGAACTAGTCATGCTTTTTCCGGGCCGATGAAATTATATCATTAATTTTGTCGGTTTAGATTGGGCCGACGAAAATAACTTTAACTGATGAAAATGCTTTTGATTCCTATGTGAGGCTGAGCCCGTGGAGGTAGGATGCGGTGGCAAGGTCACACTGGCGGTGGAGGGGGAGAGGGGCCAGGGTGGCAAGGGAGTGGGCGACAAAGGTGGAGAGGGGTGTGTAGGGTTGAGGGGGTAGGTGGGGTGGCCGAGTGGGCTTAGGGATTGGGCTAGGCCGGTTGGGTGGGGTTAGGGACTGGGCTTAGGGTTTTTTCTGTTATGAATTTATTTCAAATACCCATTGGCACATATTGATATCCGTATCTAGATCCACAGACCCCAAATTAAATATCCATAGGGTCGAAGGTAAGACTCTAACCCGAACCAATGGATATTTTTATCATGCATAGTTAAATAACCCCTGTCGAAATGTACATGAGGTATTTTTTTTGTTCACATGGCTTGAGATTCCACTAGCCGAATTCCGGCGTAGAGCAGAGAAATATGAACCATGTTTAAGTATGTAATGTGGCACAAGAGCATATAATAAACGAAATCCATGGTTAAGCACGCAACACATTGATTGGACGCAAGATACTACAAAATATGCTATACTGAAGTCTCATTAAGACAAAAAATTCTGAGTCAACCACTAGAACATCAAGATACTAGCAACCACTACAGCATAAAAAACTGGAGTCAGGCACAGCAACATGCCGCACAACAGAATCTTGCTAGCCACTTGCAGAATGAGCATAGTGGGTCCTGCAACAACCCAATGTAAGCTAATGATTTGTTCAAAGCTTCAACTAGCTCGAAAAATAGAAAATGAGTGTATAAGGAATTATCTCAGCCTAGCACACTATATGTGATATAACAACAAGACCAAACAGACCACTAGTGAGTTTGTTGGAGCGGGGGCATGCTAGCACCATGTACCACAATGCACCTATTTGACCAAGGCAGAATGCTAAAAATAGGAGGCGAGCGACATGGTTGGAGATGCGCTCCATTCCAGGCTACCGGTTAAACAGATTAAGTAGAGCGCCTATCCCTCCCAGTGCCCAAATGAACGCACATATGAAAGAAGATTGGAATTCGAATCTAGGCTTCCGTCTTTAGGCTCGAGAACATTGTGTTCCATGGTAAAGTACAAAATGGTTGCTAGAACTAGTCATGCTTTTTTCGGGCCGATGAAATTATGTCATTAATTTTGTCGGTTTAGATTGGGCCGACGAAAATAACTTTAACCGATGAAAATGCTTTCGATTCCTATGTGAGGCTGAGCCCGTGGAGGCGGGATGCGGGCGGCAAGGTCACGCTAGTAGTGGAGGGGGAGAGGGGCCACGGTGGTAAGGGAGTGGGCGACAAAGGTGGAGAGGGGTGTGTAGGGTTGAGGGGGTAGGTGGGGTGGCCGAGTGGGCTTAGGGATTAGGCTAGGCCGGTTGGGTGGGGTTAGGGACTGGGCTTAGGGTTTTTTCTATTTTAAAATTATTTGAAATACCAACTGGCACATATTGATATCCGTATCTAGATCCATAGACCCCAAATTAAATATCCATAGGGTCAAAGGTAAGACCCTAACCCGAACCAATGGATATTTTTATCATGCATAGTTAAATAACCCCGTCGAAACGTACATGAGATATTTTTTCGTCACACGGCTTGAGATTACACCAGCCGGATTCCGGCGTAGAGCAGAGAAATATGAACCATGTTTAAGTATGTAACGTGGCACAGGAACATATAATAACCATGGTTAAGCACGCGATGCATTGATTGGAAGCAAGATACCACAAAATGTGCTATACTGAAGTCTCATAAAGCCAAAAAATCTTGAGTCAACCACTAGGATATCAAGATACTAGCGGCCACTACAGCATCAAAAACTGGAGTCAGGCACAGCAACATGCCGCACAACAAAATCTTGCTGCCACTTGCATAATGAGCATAGTGGGTCCAACAACAACCCAATGTAAGCTAATGATTAGTTCAAGGCTTCAACTAGCTCGAAAAATAGAAAACGAGTGTATAAGGAATTACCTCTGCCCAACACACTATATGTGATATAACACAAGACCAAATAGACCACCGGTGAGTATGTTGGAGCAGGGGCATGCTGGCACCACGTACCACAATGCACCTATCTGTCCAAGGCTGAATGCTAAAAAAAGGAGGCGAGCAACATGATTGGAGATGCGCTCCATTCTAGGTTGCCGGCTAAACAAATTATGTAGAGCGCCTATCCCTCCTAGTGCCCAAATGAACGCACATATGAAGAAGATTGGAATTCGAATCGAGGCTTCCGTCTTAAGGTTCGAGAACATTGTGTTCAATGGTAAAGTACAAATGGTTGCTAGAACTAGTCATGCTTTTTCCGGGCCGACAAAATTATGTCATTAATTTTGTCGGTTTAGATTAGGCCGCCGAAAATAATTTTAGCTGATGAAAATGCTTTCGATTCCTATAGTGAGGCTAAGCCCGTGGAGGCAGGATGCGGGCGACAAGGTCATGCTAGCGGTGGAGGGCGAAAGGGGCCAGGGTGGCAAGGGAGAGGGCGATAAAGGTGGAGAGGGGTGTGTAGGGTTGAGGGGGTAGGTGGGGCGGCCGAGAGGGCTTAGGGATTAGGCTAGGCCGGTCGGGTGGGATTAGGGATTGGGCTTAGGGTTTTTTCTATTTTAAAACTATTTCAAATACCCATTGGCACATATTGATATCTGTATCTAAATCCACAGACCCCAAATTAAATATCCATAGGGTCGAAGGTAAGACCCTAACCTAAACCCATGGATATTTTTGTCATGCATAGTTAAATAACTCCGTTGAAACGTACATGAGCTATTTTTTTTGTCACACAATTTGAGATTACACTGGCCGGATTCCGGCGTAGAGCAGAGAAATATGAACCATGTTTAAGTATGTAACGTGGCATAGGAGCATATAATAAACAAAAACCATAGTTAAGCACGCAACACATTGATTGGACGCAAGATACCACAAAATGTGCTATACCGAAGTCTCATAAAGTCAAAAAATTCTGAGTCAACCACTAGAACATCAAGATACTAGCGACCACTGCAGCATCAAAAACTAGAGGCATGCACAACAACATGCCGCACAACAGAATCTTGCTAGCCACTTGCAGGATGAGCATAGTGGGTCCTGCAACAACCTAATGTAACCTAATGATTAGTTCAATGCTTCACCTAGATCAAAAAATAGAAAACGAGTGTATAAGGAATTACCTCAGCCTAGCACAATATATGTGATATAACAACAAGACCAAATAGACCACCAGTTTGTACATTGGAGCGGGGGGCATGCTGGCACCACGTACCACAATGCACCTATCTGACCAAGGCAGAATGCTAAAAACAGGAGACAAGCGATATGGTTGGAGATGCGCTCCATTCCAGGCTGTCGGCTAAATAGATTAAGTAGGTAGGGCGCCTATCGTCCTAGTGCCCAAATGAACGCATATATGAAGAAGATTGAAATTTGAATCGAGGCTTCCGTCTTAAGGCTCGAGAACATTGTGTTCAATCCAAAAATCAATGGGACGAATGCCATAAGTATCATGCTGTACAAGACATTTCGCTTGCTCCAAACTGACTTGTCATCCTGCATGCGGAAGCCAAGAAATGAAACAACAGAGTCAAGTTAAGAGTCAAGCAATGAATTATATATCTTACTGTACCTCGTCCTTAGCAAGTGATGGTATGACCAAGGGAAGAAGCATTTCGTCATTCATCGGGTGTGTCATCAAGATGCGAAGCTTTTCGATCCCAACTGCACATCCCATTGTCCCAGGTTAGCAGCCTAGTAAGCATGCCGAAGCTGCTCTAAGGTAGATCTGCGGGTGGACTCCGCACTGAACTGGTCAAGGTGTTGTCGCAGCCCATCTTGTTCAGCCTGGCGTGCCTCTTGGCGCGCTTCTGCTGCAGCCCTAGTGGGCTTGCACGGCCTGCGCGGCCTGCTCCTCAGTTCGTCGGAGGATGGCGGCCATTTCCTCTAGGATCTGCTTGACACTTTTAGCCTCGGCAGTCTTCTCCTTCACGTCATGTGGACCCAGTGTGTTGCTACCGGTATAGTCGTCCTCCGTGGTGCTCGCCGGGCTCAGCGAGTTGCAAAGGGGAGCGCCGCTTAGGTGAGGACCCCAAGTATCGAAGATTGATGAACCACATCAACGTCGGAGACAGCATTGTCGCGAGGATCGGAACCAATCGCTCCGTGCAGAAGTGGTGCTTTGGTCGATCGGTCGAAGCGTTTATTGGACGAGTGGCCGTGAAGCCCTCCTTGCATGTCTCCAAAGGGCAGGAGGAGGAGCGCATGATGATGCGAAGTGAAGACAAGCGAGCGGCCGCTACGCTTGCGGCCTTCTCCTCCATCTCTGGCGACGATTCGTCCTCCTCTCTAGATGCGCCCGCCTTCGTCTCCATTTCGGAGCCACCCGGAACCCTTCCACCCACACAGAGCTTCGACGAGGCCTCTGTTAGGATGTAATCTTGACAATTTTGTATTTGCATGTTTAGTTTCCTTGTCATGCATGTAATGCACTAGCTCGTAGACTCTGCATGGTATATAGCATGTGACGTTAGTCGTTCAAGTGTGCAAAATCTTGAACCAGCACGTATGCTTGGCCTCGTCGTTCAAGTGTGCAAAATCTTGAACCAACACGTATGCTTGGCAGGAGGCCGTGAGCCGTGTGAGACGCACGACGGCATGCGTAGTATTGCTATGAGCAAAGAGGTACGAACTAGCAAGATATTAGTTGTTGCATGTGCATGTACGTGAGCTTGCTAGCTGTTAGTCGCATGAGAAGTGGGGGGAGCAGCAGCAGCCACGAATGAGTCCTAAGGCTAAGTCTTTGGAGAAGCTACGTGCCAGGAGTATAGCTCCTGAAGATTCGGTCTTGGGGCAGCTCGTTAGCAAAGAATTAGTCAGGTTGTTAGCTAATTAGTTGGAGATAGTGGCATACGTGCCCACGTTTCAAGTAGTGGAGGTCTGCATGGATATCTATTTAACACTGTACTGCATTGTTGTTAGTCAATGAGAAAAGTGAGAAACGACACCGGAGTTTAAGCGTCACACATCTGTGTTTGTTCATCGTGAGTTTGAGAGGAAGCTCGATCATGTGTTTATCAAGTTGCCGTGTGTACAAGCATGCGTGTTTGTTTTGTGAGCTTTGTGCCAACAGCCTCCACCTTGACCCCAACGCCTTGAAACATGGAGGTGACCCACCGCCACCCTGTGTTGACACCACGGCTCCCATCTTCCGGCGCAGAGAATGGCCGTTCCACCTCTCGTCCATCCACCGGTGCGGCGTGCTGGGGTTTGCCTTGCCCCTGTTCCCGTCCTCCGGTGCGGCGCTCTGGGTTTTGGTGCGTGCGGGTGATGCCGCTATGCTCTGTCTGTACAGTGGTTGTTACTAGGGTTGTTTTGTTTGTCAGAGCGTGGCTTCGATGTGATGAACGTCTCTAGAATATACTGTTTTTGTCCAATATTTACTACCTCTGCCCTAATAAGGCCCGACCCAAGCACCTATATGAGAAGGAGAAGAACTAGCTCCTTTTTCTTTGCATTTTTCCCTACAATGTTAGCTTCACCAGTAACGTAAAAGAGATCGGGCGTATTGTGCCGACACAGTCCTTGCATTCATTTTCTAGAATGTTTTGATTTTACATTGTTTGAAGAATATTTCCGTTTTATAAACCTGCCATGGCACATCATGCCTCTGTATCAACTGTACGGTGAAACACAAAGAGAAGGATGGAAATGTACTTCAAAACACTATGGAAAATTGTGGTGACCCTCACCAAATTCGTACCCAGCAACCTGATACACCGACGGGATTGAAAATGTCACCGTGTGCTCCTTAGCCTATATAATAGGTGAGCACAAACAGCGAAATAATGCCATGCATCCAATAGATTGTGCACAAAAGTTAATTCCTGAACAACATAGGCAGCTATATACTCTTGTTTAACACATGGCACTGTCCAAACTCTGGACAACAAGCATCTGTCTATGCTAGCTCTCATCTGAACGGTCTTTGTATTTATAATCGGACTATAAGCAACTCATGGTATGATAATGCATCGGAGGCATGGATTAGCCTCAATAGACCTCGAGATTACAAAAGGCTAAACAGAGAACCTTTCAGACATAATTCATACAGTATGCCCTCATAGATAGCAGGCTCCATAGTGCATGGCCATCAGCTTGCTATGAAGATGATGTGGAGGAAGACATGTGCCAAGGTGAGTATATCACTTGCCAATCTAGCACCACTGTCACTAGCAATGAGGGCGGTGGTCCATCTCGAACGGTGTTAAACGTGAACGCGGGGCAGCACAGGGGCCCATCATCTCAATTAGCTAGTCCGTTAATCCACCTTGACTTAAGTACATGCCTACCACAGACAAGAAGCAAACGACAATAACAAACCTTATTATCGAGTGAATGAAAAGTCAAAAGGTGGCCAAACAGTGAGGACATGCCTAAACTAAATTTTGTGTTAGACCATTTCATGATACCGATGAACTCTATAAGATGAGCACAAACGGGCCCAAAATGCATCTCAATGAGCCATCAAAGTTGAGCCCTATATTTAAATGTAGGGACTTCCTAAAACTTTTTTGATTTATAAATATATGATAACTCCAACAATAAGCAATAAACACCACCTAATTAACCTACCTCTGTTATTTGTTGGCTCCATACAAGCGCATCACAGGAAAATTGCTTCATGTGGACTCATGAATCCACGACAGACTTGTACATGCAAAGCCGACGACTGCGTTTCTTGCAGCGTATACGTGGCGCCTGCGTTGCATGCAGTGTACGGCACCGTTGCTTGGCTTGAGACCTGTATGTGTGTATGTGTCTGGGATCATACGCACGACGGCTAGCAGATCAAGCAGAAGCAGCGGCGGTCAGCAAATCAAATAGATGTAGCGGCGGTCAGCAGATCAAGCAGAAACAACGGTTGAGGATTTGGGGCCAGAGACGGCGTACCGAAATATAGGTGTTGGGGTTTGCCTCGCCCTGCTCCTGTTCTCCGGTGCAACGCGCTAGGTTTTGGTGCGTGCGGGCGATGTCACGATGCTCTGTCCATATAGTGGTTGTTACTGGGGTTGTTTTGTTTGTCAGAGCGTGGCTTCGATGTGATGAATGTCTCTAGAATATACTGTTTTTGCCCAATATTTACTACCTTTGCCCTAATAAGGCCCGGCCCAAGCACCTATATGAGAAGGAGAAGAACTGGCTTCTTTTCCTTTGCATTTTTTCCCTACAATGTTAGCTTCACCAGTAACGTAAAAGAGACATGGCGCGTTTTGCCTATAAAGTCCTTGCATTCTTTTTTCTAGAATGTTTCGATTTTACATTTTTTTTGAAGAATATTTCCATTTTATAAACCTGCCATGGAACGTCACGCCTCTGTATCAACTGTATGGTGAAACACAAAGAGAAAGATGGAAATGTACTTCAAAACACTATGGAAAATCATGGTGACCCTCGCCAAATTTGTACCCAGCAACCTGATACACCGACGGGATTGAAAATGTCACCGTGTGCTCCTTAGCCTATATAATAGGTGAGCACAAACAGCGAAATAATACCATGAATCCAATAGATGGTGCACAAAAGTTACCTCTCATCTGAACGGTCTTTGTATTTGTAATCGGACTATAAGCAACTCATGGTATGATAATGCATCGGAGGCACGGATTGGCCTCAATAGAGCCTTGAGATTACAAAAGGCCAAACAGAGAAGCTTTTAGACATAATTCAATCAGTATGCCCTCATAGATAGCAGGCTACACAATGCATGGCCATCAGCTTGCTGTGAAGATGATGTGGAGGAAGACATGTGCCAAGGTGAGTATATCACTTGCCAATGAGCACCACTGTCACCAACAATGAGGACGGTGGCCTATCACGAACGGTGTTAAACGTGAACGCGGGGCAGCACAAGGGCCCATCATCTCAATTAGCTAGTCCGTTAATCCACCTTGACTTACATACAGCCATGCCAGAAACAAGAAGCAAACGACAATAACAAACCTTATTGACGGGTGAATGAAAAGGCAAAAGGCGGCCAAGCAGTGAGGACATGCCTAAACTAGATTTTGTGCCAGACCATTTGATGATACCGATGAACTCTATAAGATGAGCACAAATGGGCCCAAAATACATCTCAATGAGCCATAAAACTTGAGCCCTATACTTAAATATAGGGACTCCCTAAAACTTTTTGATCTACAAATATATAATGACTCCAACAATAAGCCCTAAACACCACCTAATTAACCTACCCCTGTTATTCGTTGGCTCCATACAAGCGCATGATAGGAAAATTGCTTCGTGCAGACTCGTGAATCCATGACAGATCGACTCGTACATGCAAAGCCGGCGGCTGCATTTCTTGCAGCATATACGCGGTGGCTGCGTTGCATACAGTTTATGGCACCGTTGCTTGGCTTGAGACGTGTGTGTGTGGGTTCATACGCGCGGAGGCTAGTAGATCAAGTAGAAGCAGCGGTACTCAACAGATCAAACAGAAGCAGCGGCGCTCAGCAGATCAAGCAGAAACAACGGTCAAGAATACGAGGAAAAGTCATGAAAAGAGCACAAAGTGTGTTTGGGGCCGGACATGGCGTACCCAAATATAAGTACTTTAGCCAAGGCCCTAACCTATTTTTAGAACTTTTTTTAAAATATGAACTCTTGTTGGAGCTAGTTAATTTTCTAAGAAAATCCCTATAATTGAAAATAGATATCCATATAGGGCCTCTTGTTGGAGATGGTCTATGTGACAAACACATGCCAATTTGTCGACAAGGGAAGATTCGCCAGATCGAAATGGTTCACAGCAGCAGCCTTGCAATTCAATCTGATCCAGTGCTGAAACTGTGATACGATGGAACACGTAAGTGCATGCATGAAATTGCATACATAGACATGGTTTTTGGGTGGACAAAGTAAACCAAGAGTATGGATTGTATATCTTGATACCTTCTTAGTTGTACTCTGCTGTCGAAAGCAGTTATAGTAGCACAAGTCATATTGGCAACTTCATCAAGAGTATGGATTGTATACCTCATCTCTCCAGCTTTATGATCAACCTTATTTGCACCCGGTTTTATGCTCATATCAGAATAAGAAAGTGCATCACCAGTAGTTTCTTATAAAAAATAGACGTGGTTAACAAATCCTTGAAAATATAAATATAAATTAGTCTATAATGCCTCTTCTCAGACTACATGCGACAGCCTCAAGCAAGGTTCAGACTTCGGGGTGACATCATCAGAACAATTGATATAACTGATTTACACACTTTCAATTTCAGTTTAGTATTGTACAAACTACACAAGAGTGTTCATAAGTTTCAGCAAACGTTATACTTTATAGCAAGACGTAACAAACATAGCTGACAGACGAAAAATACCATTAGCTTACATCAACCTACTAATGGTAAATCATTTACATATTTTCCTTCTATGCAACTTGTCGACGACTGGGAGGCGAGCCTCCGTAGGCCGATGAGCAAAGGGGGAAGGTGGGTGTGCGAGACCCGAGGGCGGCCAGACCCCCTGGACCGAGGCCCGGCCGCTGGCCGGGCGCCGCCGAGGGAAGGACGTGTGTGTGCTAGTGCGACACAGATGTTTTATCCTGGTTCAGGCCTCCACTGTCGGATAACAGCTCTACGTCCAGTCTTCGTTTAATACCGAGCTTAAACGAGTACAAGAGGGTGAAACTGAGCTTTGGGAAGCCCGGGCTCGAGTACAATAAGAGCTCAAGGCACTACGTGTGTTCCTACAGTACCTGGATGCGAAGAACTACTGCCTGGAACTAGAGCTCCAACGCGAGTGCAAGTGCTCCTGCTCTACGGTGGCTGAGCGCTCTTCTGGCTATCTATCTGCGTTCCTCTTGGCGTGTGTCTTCTATTATGGCCTGTACGCCCTTTTATAGGTGGCCTCTGGTCACTGTAGTATGACCCTGGTCCGTTGTGATGCGCCGAGTTACCCTTCGGTCACTAGTCGCCTCCTCCCGCTTTGCTGTGCTAGGACACGGTGGATGTACGAGGCCCGCCGGACATTTGGGTGTATTCCCTCATCCTGCCAGGTTCGTCGTTCGGACCGCGGCCCGGCAATACGTATCTTCCCTATAGGGGCGGATGGTAAGCTGACCGTTGACGTGACCCACCACCAACTCGCCAGTAGCCTGTGTCAGGCGTGGCTTGGTACTGTGGTCGCATTTAACTCGTGGTGACCTGCGGGACCTGCAGCGTGACTGTGTGCGGCGCGGCGTAGTCTGCCTTGGGTCCTGAGACCCGGGCTTTGGAAGCCCATGGGGAGGCGAGTGACCCGAGCTTCGGAGCGGGGAAGCTCGGGCGCGAGCTTGCCAAGCTCGGGCGCAGGCTTACCGAGCTCGGGCGCGAGCTCATAAAACTTGCGCATTCTTTTCGTGGGGCCGGAGGTACATTAATGAGCCATATTTCAATGGGCCGCGTACTTTCCCCAACAGCTAGCCCCCGAGGCTCGAGCGGGACGAAGACGTGCCGTTCGGAGGTTTATTGGTAACTGCCCTCGGGCGAAATGTTTGTTCCTCGCGCGCGCGGTTTTCTGGCCTTGGCGGGAATTCCAACCAAGCGCATTTATGCGCGCCGCTGTCTTCCTTTCGGTTTCCACGCTTTAGGTGAACAGCCGGCGGTTCGTCTCCCCGCGCCGACTCATAAGAGGCGGTTTGCCTCTCCACGTCGCTTCCTTTACCCTTTCTAGTGCTACTGCCTCCTTGCCTTTTCAATCCCTTCGCCTTCTGCCGCCTCCCGATTCTCCTCCTCCAATGGTGACCTTCACTCAGAGTCTTACCTCCGAGGACACCTTGAAGGAGTTGACCGCCGCTGGCTTCATTGAGGTCGGCGACTGGAGGGCGGCCAGCGAGGAGACAACTCCCGCGCCCGAAAGCAAAGAGTTTGTCTCCTTCGAGCTCTTCGCCATTCACGGGCTCCGGATTCCGGAGTCTGACTTCCTCGCCGCCATTCTGGCCAAATGTGGGATCGAGCTGGTGAATGTCAATCCCAGCTCGATCCTGTCCCTGACGATCTTCGTGCATCTCTGCGAGGCGTTTGTCGGGGTGGAGCCGACGGTCAGTCTCTTCCATAACTTCTACGAGCTGACCACAACCGGCGGGAGTGATGCGACGGGGTGCGCCTACTTCAAGCTGCGCCGCGACATGAAGCCCGTGTACCCGGTGCTCAAGGCTAAGGAGAACGTCGGGGGGTGGGCGTCGCGGTGGTATTATGCCAAGGTGCTCAGCGAGTGAGGGCTCTGGTTCGCGAACGCGAACCCCAGGAAGCTGACGCTGCCACGCCCTTCGGTGGAGCCGGCGGAGGCAGCCTCGGCGGCCAAGATCCGGCAGCTGGCCAGCCAGGGATTGAACGGCTATGACATCATAGCCGACTTCATCAGGCATCGGGTGAGCCCGCTGTGGAAGCGGGTTCACCCCTTCTTCAGGATCCGCGGGTAGGACGATCTCACCCGCGAAAACAACTCCTGTAGGTTCCTCCCTCGATCTCGCAGTCCTTTGCCTGGGCTTCTTTTTGGGACGTGTTTCGATGTTCCCTCCTTTTTCCCCCGCAGCTTTGGCTCAGGATGACGTGGTTCGGGCCGTGGGGCTCCTGCTGCCCGCAAACCACAACGAGCCATCGGGCTCGGGCGTCCGGAATATTCTCGATGAGGTACGTGCTCCCACGAGCTCAGCGCCCCCCTGAAATGGCCTTCTCCGGGTGCAGGCTGACGTTCCCTGGTTTTCTTTCAGGGGAAGGCGGATGAGGAGGCCGGTCCCGACGCCTCCGAGCCGGTGCTAGTTCCAGGGGCTGCCTTCCGGGTGGGTTCGCCGGACAGCGGCTGGGCGGGCTCGGACCAGGTGTGCCAAGGGCGGGCCGTGAGCACACAGCCACCCCAAAAGAAGCGGATCAGGCTCTCCCATCGAGACAAGGTCATTAGCGCGGGGCGGCCGCCTCGGTCGTCGTCAGTGGCTGGGGGACCAGCAACCCGGGGTCTTGTCCCTATTCCTGATCCGGCCTGGGCAAAAGGTTCCCGGGGCCGGAACTCCGTCGGAGCGCGGGATGCCCAGCCGGCGCCGAAGAAGCGTCGGTTGGTGCTAGGCGGTGAACCCGTGGACGGTGGACCGGTGGAGACGGATCTCGAGATAGTCGTTAAGTCGCCATGCCTTCGGGCCCTTTTTTCCTTTCTTTGCCATCGCGATTTTTGGGTTGATCGGGGCGTGCTCGATTGTGTTTGTCGCCAGTCGCCATGTCTGCCGGCGCGGGGGAGGTCATCCCGGTGCGGCCAGAGGAGGCGGCCCGGGATGACGAGCCTCGTCGGAAGGCCGAAAAGTGCTGGGGCTCGGGGTCCTTTCTTCTCCCGCCGGTGGTACGCAGTGACGTGTGTTGCCAATCCGTGACCGTGGAGGTGGTGACGGACAGTGGGACGCTGGTCCTGGCACCGCTCCGTGTCGAGGGGCAGACTAGGTCCGGGTGGTGCCCAATCGACTTCAATGGTCTGGCGGAGCTCTTCGCGGAGCGCGGTGATCGCCCGTCCCCGTTGGACTTAGGCGACGCTCGCCTCGCCACCGATTGGCGATTCTATCATCACGGCGGCCAGTGTCACCCCAGTGCGTCTATGGAGCGTGGCCCCGCTAGTCTCCGCGGGGTGGATCGTGGTGACGCCGGCGTGGGTCGAGCAGAAGCTGTCGCTCGCCGAAAGAGGCCAGGAGGAGTCCATCCAGCTTCGGCCCGTTCCCGGCCAGTCCCTTGCGCAGTGGCTGGTGAGCATGAAGGTGGTCAAGCCGAAGGCGGATGCCGGGGTGCAAACCGACTTTGCCCCCGAGCCACGCCTTCTGGCCATCGAGGCGATCGAGCCAGTGGAGGTGGTGGCGCCGGCCTCGGCTGATGAGGCCCGGGCCGAGCCTGCTGAGGTGGCGGCGCCGGTCCTGGCTGATGAGGCCCGGGCTGAGCCTGCGGAGGACTTCCCGGGGGAGTCTAGCGGCTCAGGCGGTCTGGTGGTTGTGTCAGCCATGCCTAGGCACCTTCCCCAGCCCCTGCACGAGGCCGCGGTTGCGACGGCCATGCCTAGACACCTTGCCCAGCCCCTGCACGAGGCCGCAGTTGCGACGGCCATGAGGTGGGTAAGTGAGCCTGCTTTTGGAGTCCTGTGTCGATTTTGGTTTGGTTCTTTCTTCTTAGCTTGATTTCCTGGTGTAGGCCTACCGCGAGATAGTTGGTCTTGCGTATACATGCAGGGCCACGTATGAGGCCGAGCGGGAGGACCTGAAGGCAGATGGCGTACGCTGGCGACAGCGAGCCGAAGCCGTGCGCGCCGAGCTGGAGGAAGCTCATTCGGGCTCGGTCCAGGCAGTGGCCATGGAGGCTTGTGTTGCGGCGGCGGAGGCGGCCCTAGCCGCGGTGCGGGAAGACGCCGGGGAGGTATCCCGTCGGTCGTAGGAGGCCCTCAAGACCGAACGCGACCGTCTCACCGAGCTCGAGGAGCGCCTTCGGTCGGTGGAGGTGTGCCGCGCTGCCGAGGTTGCCCGTGCGGCGGAGGAGCGCGACCTTCTCGCCGCGAAGCTATCTCGGGTGAAGTCAGCGGCGGCCGAGACGGAGGACCAGCTGAAGACCACCGGGACGCCGTCCGGGATTTGGAAGCGGCCAACAAGGTCCTGCGGACTGAGGTGCGGACCGCCTGAAGTGATCGGAGGGCCCTCCTCGAGCTTCAGGATTGTTATGACGAAGCAACGGCCGAGCTTCGTAAGTTTAAGTGCCGGCCCAGGCCATAGGCCTTTGTATTGTTTTTCCTTTTCTTTGGCTGTAGTCCGGCCTATCTTTTTGTGGATACTCTTTTTAAAAGTAATGGTATTGCTTTGCTTTCTTCTTTTTTTCCTTTGTCATCCTTCCTGCATGCAAAGAATAAACACAAGTAGTCGTATAGGCAAGAAGGATTTGAAAGTCGGGGTATAGCCCTATCGATCCTAGCCCCCGAGCCATGGCCGAGCTTCTGGAGAGAGGCTCGGTCGTGGCTTAGAGAAGATCAAAAATGGACCCTCGGGAAATCAACCCTTTAAAAAATCGACCCTTAAGAAAAAATCGATCCTAGCCCCCGAGCCATGGCCGAGCTTCTGGATAGAAGCTCGGTCGTGGTTTAGAGAGATCAATTTTTTGAAAAAATCGACCCTAGCCCCCGAGCCATGGCCGAGCCGTGGTCGAGCTTGCCTTTGGAGCCAGGATTTCTCGGCTATGTCCTGTGGCAGTGTCCCATGCGCCAAGAACAGGACGAATGACGTCATCCAGGTGTCGCGCTGCTCTAGGAACAAAACGGTACCGGTCGTTTGGGTCGAGGCAACCGTCTTTATGGGGGGTTCTTCTCCGGAGGGAATAGATGGCTTTAGTAGGTGTTGCACGAGCATCCCCGCCGGAGTGGTTTCTTGTGAGGAGCCGAGCTTTGCGAGCTTATCGGCCAGGCTGTTAGCCAGTCTGGGAACATAACGCATTTTGAAGTTCGTGAAGTGTTTCTCCAGCTTTCTCACTTCTGCCAAGTATCGCGCCATTGAGTCGTCGCAACACTGAAACTCCTTGTTTACCTGGCAGACGACCAACTGCGAATCCCCTTTCACTGTTAGCCGTTTTATGCCGAGCGCAGTGCATGCTCGTAGGCCGGCTAGGAGGCCTTCGTACTCCGTAGCATTGTTCGTTGCAGGAAAATGAAGCTGTTCTATATGCTAAATTTGTTCTCCTTGGGGGGAGATGAGAACAAAACCGCAACCTGATCGCTCGAATTGGCGCGACCCATCAAAGAACATGGTCCAATGTGCTTCTTAGCTTGTAAGCTCGGGCAAACCTCCAGAAGGGTTGGCCGGCCCGGTCCATTCAGCCAAAAAGTCAGCCACGACTTGGGACTTGATCGCTGTTCGTGGTACGAACTTGATATCAAATTCACCAAGCTCGACCATCCACTTCGCGCCCCGCCCGTTTGCGTCGTGGTTTCTAATGATATCCCTTAGCGGGAAACTCGTTAGGACCTAACTGGATGGGCTTGGAAATAGTAGCGCAACTTCCGTGAGACTATAAGCAAGGTGTACAAAAGTTTTTGAACCTCGGGGTACCGCTCCTTAGGTCCGTGCAATACCTCGCTTACGTAGTAGATGGGTTGTTGTTTGCCCTCGCGTTCGACTGCTAGTACAGCACTCACAGCCTGCAAAGCGACCGCCAAGTAGAAGAGTAGAGCTTCCCCGAGCTTTGGAGGGGCTAGGACGGGAGGCGTGGATAGGTAGCACTTTAGCTCGCTGAAAGCGGCCTCGGCTTCTTCTGACCATTCGAAACCATCGTACTTGTGCAGGATTTTGCAGAAAGGTGCACTGCGTTCACCGAGACGAGATATGAATCTGCTGAGAGCTGCCATCCGCCCGGTGAGGGCTTGCACCTCCTTGGTGCAGTTTGGCGATCTCATATTCTCGATGGCTTCGATTTTTTCGGGTTAGCCCCTATGCTCGCTTTTCCTATCACATAACCGAGCAACATCCCGAACCGGACACCGAAAACACACTTTTCAGGATTCAACTTGACTTGATGTTTCCTAAGATTAGCAAACGTTTCCTGAAGGTCAGTCACATGATCCCGTGGGACCTTGCTCTTTAGAACGATGTCATCTACGTAAACCTCTACGTTGCGCCCTATCTGATCAGGGACCGTCTTCTACATTAACCGCTGGAACGTGGCTCCCGCGTTCTTCAGACCGAATGACATGGTCGTGTAGCAGAAGGTACCAAAAGGTGTCACGAAGGCTGTCGTCTCTTCGTCTTCCCTTGCCACCGCGATCTGGTGATAGCCCGAGTAGGCGTCCAGGAAGCTCATAAGCACCGAGTCCACCATTGCGTCGACCAATTAGTCTATGCGCGGTAGGAGGAAATTATCTTTGGGGCAGGCGGCGTTGAGGTCGCGATGGTCGACACACATTCACCATTTTCCGCCCTTCTTTTGACGACGACTGGGTTGGCGAGCCAGTCGGAATGCTCGACCTCTCAGATGAAGCCAGCTTGAAGGAGCTTGCCGAGTTGTTCCTGTATCATGTCAGCCTTCCACTTGGGAAAGCCTCATAAGGCCTGTCTGACAGGCTTTTTATCAGGCTGGACGGCTAGCCTGTGCTCGATTACCTCCCTTGGGACTTCGGACATGTCGGACGGTTCCCACGCAAACACGTCTGCCTTAGCTTGGAGGAAGGCGACGAGCTCGAGTTCCTATTTGGACTCGAGGTTGGCCCCTACGTGGACGACCTTGGCGGGGTCGTCTTCGGAGAGAGGGAGTGCCTTGGTGGGCTCCTGCGGCTGCAGGGCCACCTTAGGGCGAATTCGCGGCCGATCGCCCTTAGCCGGGCCGCGCTCTGGGAGCTGTCCGGCCATCGCTAGGACGGTCTCGTCGCAGGACATGGTGGTCTTGTGGCTACCCTTGACCGTGATGACCCCGCGAGGGGCTGGCATCTTCAGGCAATGGTATCCGTGGTGAGTGGCCGTCATGAATTTGGACAAGGCCGGGCGTTCTAAAATGGCGTTGTACGGTAGCCCGGAGTCCACCACCTCGAAGGTGACGTACTCCGTCCGAAAATTCTGAGGAGCCCCGAACCTTACAGGCAAGACGATTTGCCCGATCGGTTGCAGGGATGACCCCGGCACGATGCCATGGAAGGAAATGGCTATGTCCTTGATTTTGGAACGCGGGACTTGCATCTGCTCTAGGACTTGAGCCGTGATGATGTCCAGGGAGCTCCTGCCGTCCACTAGTACGCGGTCGACTCGCGTGTTGCTGATGGTGGGGCAGAGCACCAGCGGCAGGTGCTGGGGCCTCGTCATCCCGGGGGACAGTCACCCCGGAGAAGGTGATCGATTAGTTCGACTACCGCATGGGCGCGTCTCCGGGTTTACCCCTCTCGAGGTGGTAAACCTCTCAGGCGGTGGCCTTGAGCTCGCGTCGTGAGCTGTAGGCGAACGGGCCGCCGAAAATCATGGCGACGTGCCCGCGAGCCTCCTGGAAAGCATCGCCGTGGCCATCCTAGAGCGCCAGATCATTCGGAACTCCGTTGTCGGGGAGTTCGGGCATGGGCCCGCGCCCGGCTAGAAATCCTCCAACCGTGCTGCCCACGTCCTGCAATTACGCAGGTCGTGGCCGTACTGGCGATGGAGAAGACAGTAGCGGTTGTTCGGAGGGTTCACCCCTGGTCCGGTCGAGGCCGGGGCTGGGGAGCTCGTCCCTGCCCTTGGCCTAT
The DNA here is from genome assembly GCA_036346145.1 of Olyra latifolia. Classification (NCBI taxonomy): domain Eukaryota; kingdom Viridiplantae; phylum Streptophyta; class Magnoliopsida; order Poales; family Poaceae; genus Olyra; species Olyra latifolia. The sequence continues at coordinate 8,758,409 of CM070529.1, forward strand.
TCCGCGGCCGTTTCCGCCACCCATCGGACGGGCTGGCCGGGGAGGAGGTCGCTTAGGGGGAGCGGGTCTCTCGGGTTCCACTGCCGCGACGTAGTTCGGGGCGGCGGGCTCCTCCTTCTTCTTCTTCTTCTTCTTCTTCTTCTTCTCAGCGTCGCCCTTCTTGTCGTCTGCTCCGGTTTGAGCGGCCGCCTTCTCCTCCGCTCTGCCTCTCTTGCGCGGAAATAAATCGGCCGCGGTGTGGACCGAATGGAGCTCAAGGTCCTCGGTGAAGCGGGTATTCCGCACCCCCTCCTTGAAGGCCTGGACGATGGCCTCATCGGAGGTCGACGGAATAGTGTTGCGCACCTGGACGAATCTGCGGACATAGTCCTGCAGACCTTCCCCTGTCTTCTGGACCACCAGCTTGAGGTCTTGGGGCTTTCCAGGGCGTGCGTAGCAGCCCTGGAAGTTCGTCCGGGGCGCTTCTTGCAGCTGTTCCCAGCTACGTATAGAACCTCGGCGCTGGTTAAAGAGCCAGGTTTGGGCCATTCCCTCCAAGACGGTAGGGAAGTAGTTGACCATGACGGCAAATATGGGTACAGGTATGGGCAAATAACCGCGGATAATTACCCATCGGGCATGGGTATGGTGGAATTTCTTACCCACGGGTACGGGTATGGGTATAACATGGTATCCACGGGTAAATTTTTCGCGGTATGGGTATGCACTATCCTTACCCGTTACCCGATGGGTATATGACATGTGGGCCTAAAATGTGCTGAAATGCATGCTACTACCTGCAATGTTGCTGCCTTGCTGAAATTGTGCTCAACTGATGGTGAAATGGTGCTAAAATAATGCTAAAATAGAGATTTGTTAAGCTGTATGTTGCCTAATGTTGCTAAAATGGAGTAAACATTGATGAAATGAACTTTTTTTTATACCATTTGCTAGCTGTTAGGCTACAAGCCAAAAGATAACAGACGGGTAGCGGTTACCCGACGAGTATCGGGTTACCCGTGGGTACGAGTACTGGTATGGGTAGCATTTTCCTCCGCGGGTACCGGTCTGTGGACCCTCTAACCATGCCCGACCCGCTCGATTACCATCCCTACTCATTACCGCCGGCGGCCAAGATGGCAGTAGTATATACAGCCAGGTATTCGTCGGGATTCTTACTCCCGTCGAACTTCTCGATGTTCCCGGGCTTGAACTTCCGGAGCCAGGGAGCCTCGCGTAGAGCTCGGGAGAAGGCCGGACACCCTGGGGCAGCCCCGTTGTTACCAACGGGGGGCCTTCCGCCCGGAAGCAGCCCGAGGCAGGAAAATACTCCGCCCGGGGTGCGCTGGGGAGCGCAACCCGCCGTGGACGTGTGACGCGACCGGACAATTTGGCCGCGCCGCCTTGAGGTGCCGCTTGTGTGCGACTGGGCCTGTAGGTGCTCGCCGAGGTCCCTGGCAAGCTTCTCCAGGCCCTCCGCAACCGCGGCGCCTAGGTCGGCCATGGTGAATCCACGCGGATCCTTCTCCAGGTCATGCATAACCTGGGCAATCGCCCTAACCCGTTGCTGACTGCGCAGAACTGGGTTGGTGATGGTAGTGGTGGGCGAGGACGCGCGCGCGGCGCTAGTGGTGAGCGTTGGGCCGGTAGGCCTATGACGGATGTCCACCAAGATCCGCCCGACCGACCCAGCGAAGAGGCTCCAAGCGGCCCCGCGCCGATGGTGCTCTTCGCCTGGGTCCGCGCGTGTCTGGTGCGTAGTCCTTTCGCCTGACGCCGCGAAGACGTGGCGTGAGGCGGGCTCCCGCGAGGGGGACATGTCGGTGTCACCCACGGAGGCGGTGCCGTTGGCACCTTCAACCACCATGGGCACGCCTTGGTCATTGCGCCGCTACGACGGGCGGGTACCGATTCGCGCGTCGCAGACCGATCCTCCTCTTTGGGCGGGACCACGAATACCGTGGTCCGTTAAATTCTTGATCTTGGTGGCGGTGCCTCCAGTCCCTCCATGAGGGTCTCACTAACGTGAGTTAGAGAAGCGCCACCCTGGCCAGGCAATGCTGGGGGGCGGACAGCTGCTCCCAAGGTGGGCGGTGCCTCTACCTCCATCTCGTCAGCCTGAGCTTCGGCAAGGAAACCAGCTTGCCATCTTTCGTACGACTCGTCGACGTCGTCGAGATCGTCGTAGTCGTCGAAGTTGAGATCCAAGCCATCATCGTCATCGTATGACAACAAGGCCATCCTCGACTCGATCGAGGGGAGAAGACCGCAATCGGGCCCCGCGGTGGGCGCCAGCTGTCCGCGACTGGGAGACGAGCCTCCACAGGCCGATGAGCAAAGGGGGAAGGTGGTTGTGCGAGACCCGAGGGCGGCCCTGCCCCTGGACCGAGGCCCGTCCGCTAGCCATGCGCCGCCGAGGGAAGGACGTGTTTGTGCTAGTGCCACACAGATGTTTTTATCCTGATTTGGGCCTCCACTATCGGATAACAGCCCTACGTCCAGTCTTCGTTTAATACCGAGGTTAAACGAGTACAAGAGGGTGAGACCGAGCTTTGGGAAGCCCGGGCTCGAGTACAATAAGTACTCAAGGCACTACGTGTGTTCCTACAGTACCTGGATGCGAAGAACTACCGTATGGAACTAGAGCTACTACGCGAGTGCAAATGCTCCTGCTTTACGGTGGCTTAGCGCTCTTCTGGCTATCTATCTGCGTTCCTCCTGGCGTGTGTCTTCTATTGTGGCTCAGGCGCTTTTTTATATGCGCCTCTGTAAGCGTAGTCGACCTGGTGCATTGTGATGCTTCGAGTTACCCTTCGGTCACTAGTCGCCTCCTCTGCTTTCTTTGTCTTTGGGACACGGCAGATGTCTGAGCCAGCCGGACATTCGGTGTATTCCTCATCTGTCGAGTTAAATCGTTGGCGCCCAAAGAATACGTGTCTTCCCCTATAGGGGCGGATGGTAAGCTGACCGTTGACGCGACTCGTAGCAGTACTGCCTTGGTACTGCAGTCGCATTTAACTCGTGGTGACCTACGGGACCCTTGGCGTGCTGTGTCTTGCGTGGCGATCTGCCTTTGGTCGAGCCCGGCCGGAAGCTTGGGGAGGCGAGTGACCCAAGCCGGGCGAGGAAGCTTGGCGCGAGCTTGCTAAGCTTCGGGCGAGCTTTCGAGCTCTGCACGAGCTCATAAAGCTTGCACGTTCTTTTCGTGGGGCCGGAGGTACATTAATGGGCCGTATTTCAATGGGCTGCGTACCTTCCCCAACACAACTAATAAGAGTTTGCCTATTCATACCTTTGTAAATTTATTCACTTTAGACGGATAAAGCTAATTTCCAGAATGCTAGAACACGTAGTATAGCAGTAAACCTACGAATAATATAGTAGTTAAATCAGGCAGAGTATCCTGCTGACCACCCTCCCCCTCTCCAAAAAAAGGGTAAAAGGTTCCACCAATCACATGATCAAATGTATAAAACTTCCAATAGAATAGGTACAATGCAGCCGCAAACCTACAGTATAACAATTATGAGGCAGCGGAAGAAACTCACCTATTTTTACAAAATGGGGCATTAGGGTCCGTGTCAAAGATATCAGAGGCACCAATGGTTCAAGCTCCAACTTTTTGGATAGAAGTTACACTCAGGATATGTGACAATAGAACAAGAAAATTGTAGGTCATAACTCACAATCCAGAAATAAACAATTTTTTTTAAAATGTTTCGATAAAAAGTGAAGATGTTTCTATGAGAGATATATCAGGATATATTAGGAGTCCTTTATCATATTAGGATAGATTAGATCCTTTGTTCTTACCTGGGTTTTTCTTGCTTTATCTAGGCTTCTCATGTACTCTATATATACAGGCCCTTGGCCAACATATCAATATATATCTCATATTTATAACATGGTATCAGATCGTGAGATTCTAAAACCCTAGCCGCCACCAACTTCTTCTATTGTCGCTGCCTACGCCTTGCATTTGAGGGGTATTTTCTTTTAATCTATTCTCTTTCAAATACAATGCTACCGTATACACCTTATATTTGAGGGGGGTTGTTAAAGATATATTAGAATATATTAGGAGTCCTTTATCATATTAGGATAGATTAGATCCTTTGCCCTTATCTGGGCTTTCTCTACCTTATCTAGGCTTCTCATGTACCCTATATATGCAGTCCCTTGGCCTACAGATCAATATACATCTCATATTCATAACAGTTTCAACACTAAATCCCTAGAAATGAGATATGTCGAACGAAAATAAACCAATTAAAATATGGAAAACAAATTTGTTTTGTGCGTAGTAGTTCTCATCCCACATACAGAGGCCACATTGGAGGAATATGCATGTTTCCACAAAGATGACAAACTAAAATCCTGAAAGTACCCTCGAGATTGCCTTACTGGTGAATTATCAACAATGGGTAAAAATCATAGATACTACCCAAAAGATCCAAAAATTTTAGCACTTCCCTCACAAATTCTAATTGCAGAACCATAAAGCATCCATAACATAACAAAATCAATGTTGCATGTTTTGTTGACACAACTATCTCATGCAATGACATCTGTGGGCATGCAACTGCGAGGTAATTATTTAGAAAATCTAAATAAACCACATGGCAAGGAACCGCTGAACATAGAAGCAATGATAAAACACTATTCATGTCGGCATTGTCATATACGATCTGAAAGCGCTAATAGCAAGCAATTGAGCTAAGAGGGAGAAACCACATACTATTGAACCACACTTCAATCTGACTCCTTGCTTTTTGTAACACAACCTTTCTGAGGTGGTGAAAGTTTCTGTGATTCTTCTTTAGTGAAGTACGAAGAGTACATGTACGTGTATGATAATTTCTCAGAAAAGCATAAACACATGAAGCTCTGAAAAAAGAGTAGATTTTCAGAGTGCAAATCTCCTTTTGTCCATGCCAAGCAGTGCATAGTAAGCAAGATTTTTTAACAGTTGATACATGATAGTCTGAAGGGAATCAATTACACAAACGAATCAAAAGAGCAACTACATCATAAAATGAAAAGAAGCACTCGCGCACGCAACTAATCGAAGTTCACCTTGCGAAATCAAAGGGAAAACTCCAAAAAAAAAAATGAACTCCACATGAGGTACAAAGGGTTTACTTGCAACACTATGTTTCTCACTGCAAGTGTAAGCATAACAACCAATCTCGTCTACAGATCTGACAAAAAACGAATCATAGCTTCAGAATCCAAAAATCCTAAGCACGAGATTTTAACCTCATGTGATTTAACTGATTTACACTACTAATAACACATAAAATCTTAACTGATCATAGGAATAAAACAATGACCAAATTAGTCGAATTATTGTCATGATTGGTTGTTTAATTCAGAATATACAAAGATGAATTCGCTCTGGAAAAATCCTAGAACACCTCAAAACCAGATTAAGCTAAATCGGAAGAAAGTTCGATGAAATTAACCAAGCAACAAGAAATTGAGTCGTATAACCACAGCATTCATTCATGTACTCCATTTCGTAACAAGGTCCTAAATTAGCACAAACCAAACCAAATCGTCCCAAAACCTGCAGCCCACGCAATGGAATAAGCACATCCACCAATAGGACCCTACATATTACCTAACACCAGAAGAAAATTAAATAAAAATGACGAGGAATCAGGGGAATAACCACAGCAATCACGCAGGCAATAGTAATATTGATAACACGAACTGATCGAGACATCGCGCGTGCATACAACACACGTGTGGATGCAGTACATACGTATGCTGCAGCTACGCATAACGCACGTAGTAGGCGCGCTTCCGAGAGGGACATGCTAGGCCAATCTACCTGCTTTGCTTGCTTCCGCCATGGCCAGCCCAGGCTCTGGCTTGCCGTCGCACTGCCCAAGCTCGCTGGTGCCATAGTGCTACGGCCCGAGCTAGCGGCGCTCATACCGGAGCTCGCCACGCTCCAGCCTAAGCTCACCACGCTCATCTCGAGCTCCACACGTGCCACCGCCGTCACTTGTGTGCTCCGTGTTTCGTGCGCCATGCCGTCATCCTCGAGCACCACCGTGCCTCCCTCAGCACCGGCTCCATCTCGTCAAGCCATCCCGAGTGCCACCTTGAGCTCGCCGCACCGCCCGTGCTCGCTGTGCCTCCACTCCGGCCATGAACGTCGTCCCTGAGCTCCATAACGTCTCGCTCAGCGCCGCCTCTAGCTCGCCGTACCGCCCGAGGTCTAGAGATGGAGATGGGGCTGGTCGGGGGCTCGGGGCCAGGTCACACCTCCACCGGAACCGACCCAGCCTTCACCGCGCCCCACCCCGATCCGGCCCGACCTGGCGTCGGGGATGCAGTTTAGTCGCCCCGACCCGCCCCGGCCTGGCCTAGTAGAGGCCCCCGAGCTGGACGCTGTCAGTGTCGCCGTGACATGCGCGGGGGCCGAGGGCAGTGACGCTGCTCTGCGGGAAGAGGCAAGCAGCGCAGCCGGGGAGGAGAGGCCGTCGACAGTTGAGACGTTGAGGACGCCGGTGCCGGTGTAGATGAGAGGAGGTCGTTGTCGAGGGCGCGCAGAGCACCGCCTTGGCCCGGGAGAGGATGGCGTCGAGCTCCGCGCCTCCGCCCTGTGCCGGGGAGACCGGCACCAAGCATCACCGCGCGTGCCGCATGGAGAAGGGGGCGACGTCGAGCGTCACGTGGAGGAGATGACGAGGTCGAGGAGTGCTGCTGCGGCCGGCGGCGGACAGGATTGAGGAAGAGGACGCCGCTGGGTAGAGGTAGCTAATGGGCCCGGTTTGGACCGGTGGGAACCGGGTGGGCTAACGGGCTGGGGTCTCAGCCCAAACCCACTAACCGGGCCGAATGGGTTGGTTCGGTTTGAATGGGCTGAACCCAACTAGCCCAGTTCAAACACGTCGACCCATTTCGATCTAAACATAATTCAAAATCTAGAAAAAAGTCTAAAATTCAAAAAAATAAAATAAATTGAAATAAATTATATATGCCATAAGAAAATAGATATATAAATATATATTTTATAAGTTATAAGAGTGGTGGGCTCAATCGGACTGGCTCAGTTTGCTACTATACAAATTGGGTCGGCCAGCCTCATGAACAGTGACTGGTTTGACCCATTTGGCCCCCTGTAATAGGAACTAGCTAGGGTTAGCATCCTATGCACGCCATGAGACCACGACAGTTTGATTAAGTTCTATTGTGCTAGTTAGTCTACACAGGTCGGCACAGGGCGGGCTTTTAAAAAAGAAAAATCCTACTGGATCAGGTTCAAAATTTGGATATCCACGGCAAGGTACACGTCTTCTCATGGCGCCGCCATATTCGCGAGCGTTTGCAAGGTGCTAGGCCCATACTGTGATTTTGGCCTGGCTCTGCCTCCTGTGCACTCATCCAAACAAGGTGACATTGGCCCGCTAGGGCTGGCTGACGCCGCCCAGGCATGAAGCAACCAAACACGCTAGCAACTTTGCATGTATACTAGCAAGGGTTGCACACCCATGATGCGCGGCTAGGGATGTGATCGGATCGGATATGGTCAGATATCGTCCTATTCGTATTCATATCCATATTTTTCATCGAATCTGTAATCGAATCTGAATAGTGCGAATCTGAGAATCGAATACGAATTATATCGGATAATATCGGTTAAGAATCTGAGATCAAATACGGATCGGAATCGACATGGATACGAATAATATTAGTCGGATAATTTAAAATCCAATTTTATTTTTTTCTAAAATCGGTCCAAATTTAAATTCAAAATTAGGAATTTTGAAAAATAAGAAAATGTCAAAAATTTAAAAAATTTGTGCATGAATATTATTAAAACAATACAAATTCAAAATTTTTAAATTTAAATTGAAAATTAGGAGAAAGATCAATTAAAATTTTGAGAATTTCATTTAAATTCTGACTGGTATTTAAAAATAAATAACAAACAAGAAAAATCAAGTGGACAGTGGCTGTGCCTAGCGGCTGTGGTATGGCCTCTCTGCCAGTCCGCCTCTGATATGTGTTATTCGGATAATATCCGTATGTCATATTCGAATATTATCCTAACAAAAACTCGGATATTCCATATCCACCGGATAATCAGTGTTCCGTATCCATATCCGTATCCATATAAATTATCTTTATCCATATCCTTATCCGAGAAATCAACTGGATATCCGTGAAACTATCCAAATCATCATCCAAATCAATTTGGTCGGTCGAAAAATATCCGTACCAGTTCCATCCCTATGCGCGGCGCCATGCTGCCTCTAGGCCGAGCCGAGCCGAGCCGAATGGCAGTGGTCGACGCGATACCTCCTGTGGGCAAGAGAGAAGAGAAAGAATGATCCGACTGTTTTTTTAAAGAAAAATTTAGATGGTTTTTCGCAAAAGACCATACAAGAGAGCGGGGTTGTACACAGATCTCAACGTGCGACCAACAGTAGTGACAAGATGGGGATTTCCTTAGCCAAGGGCAAAAGCCGTGCTCATTTTGCATTTGTTGTCTTCCTAAGACACTTTCTGTAGTTAGGTCCCATTTGGCAGAGCTCTAGTTCCTAACTCCACCTCAGATATAGAGTTTGTAAGTTAAAATAAAGTGGCTTAAGTTTATATTTTTAGTTTTAAATGTAAATAAGATGACTCATCTGAACATTTTTAATATACCCACAACTTTAGCTCCATGAATTTCTGGAGTTAGAAACACCCTGCTCCACCAAATCCACGAATTTTGGTAGAGCTAGAGCTCTGCCAAATAGAGACAATATATAGATCTTGCAATGCTGTAGCTCAATCCTGTGAATAGGTCTTTGCGATGTTATTCGCTTGTTATTTTATCAAAATTATGTTGCCATTTTAGTACATTTCATTTTAGCTCGCTAATTTCAGTTTTGTGTTCATAGCAGGTTGATGTGATACTAATTGCATGATACATGTTTATTCTTTGTTATTGTTGTTTTTTTTGCAAGTTTTTATGAAAGCTAATATATGTTCTTTTTTATCTGCGATGACAAATCTATGCTCTTGCAAGTTGTGAGTACAATCCTTAATCAGTACATACAAATCCTATGATCAACGTCACGCTTCGATATAAATCCAAGCACCACAAGAAGCATATCTAACGCAGTTGTAGCTTACTAGCTTGTTCGTTTATCTCCTCTTGAGTCTTGAATATGACTTTACCTATGATGACCCGGATGTTCTGCTCGGTGTAGTTCAGATTGCAGAGGAAGTTGATGTAGTCCGCAGGGGTGATGTGGTAGACGAGGCCGGGGTTCCATGGCACGCATCGAGTCGACGTGCCCGGCGCCGAAGTCGAACACATCAGCCACGTTGCCGGTGGACTCGTGCACCATGGTGCCGTTGCTGTTATCCTTGAAGTAGGCCGTGGTCATGAGCGCAGGCTTGATCGCGGTGCGGCCATGATCAATGCGGCGAGGCCGGAGACGTGCAGGCAAGCCATGGACGTGCCCGAGAGGATTGAATTCGGTGAGACGGCCGTCGGAGGAAATGCCGGCAGGGCCGACGCCTCTGGGGCATGCGGCGGGGATGTTGAGGCCGGGGCTATCAAGTCCGGCTTGAGTATCTCCGGAGATTAGGGGTTCGGACCACGCGCCGAGAACGCGGCCACCACCGTCCACCGGCGCCGGGTGCAAGCCGAGGTGAGTGCCGTCAAAGAGGATAGTGCCCGAGGCCGGCTTCTGCGGCGTGGATGACGCCATATACTTACGGAGCCTCTCCCGGCGGCTGCGCCGACAGCGGTGGCGGGCAGGAGGCGGTTGGCCTCGAGGCTCTCGCCGTCGAACACCCCGTCACAGCGACCACCATCCCGATGCCGCCCGCGCGGACTGCGCGGTGAACCATATCTCCCTTGGCGGCACGACAGTTCAAGCTCTCGTCGCACACCACGATCTTGCCGCAGACGGCAGTCGCATCCAGCGAGCCGTCCAGGCACATCGACGCCGAGTAGCCGTCAGCAGCTGACGAGGCTGCGCCGCTGCTTGTCCCCACATATACAAGCTCGTACATCTTGCCGGATTCGAGCGCGAGCACGACATTGCCAAGCCGCACGTTTACCGGGAAGGCGCACGCAGTCCATGGACCTAGCGCCTACGGTGGCCATCCTGGACTGCCATTGCCGCCCGACGCCGACAAAACAATCGCGGCCTCCCTCACGCTGAACGCCCCAATGGCAATGGCGTGGAGGTAGTATGGCACGCCGCCGCTGAGTGACACAACGTGGACGCCGTCGGCGACGGCAGCGTAGAAGGCCGCGAGGATGTTGGAGTCGAAGCAGCTGCCCACCCAGCAGAGATCGAGCTTGTACGCCACGAGCCATGCCTTGGGCCCCATCCCGGCGGGCGGCGGCCACGCCACACGCGTAGAGGAGGGTGGACGCCGGGAACATGTAGCGCCCCGCGGAGATGGACGCTGTATGGGTCCCGTGCCCATCGGTATCGAGCGCGGCGACCTGAACAGCTGAACTCGGAAGTCTCGTTCATCCGGCCGGAAGTATCTTTGTACCCAGCGGAGAAGAACCGCCCACCGACGAGCTAACGAACCTACGGTAGCAGGAGTTGGGCGGAAACCCAGACCCCGCCCCCGGCCGTGGAGGCTGCGGTGGCCGGTGGGTGGGCAAGATGCCGGTGTCGATGATAGCAATAACGAGGTCGACGCGGAAGTCAGAGTCCACGAGGAGCCCAAGGAATTAATTGCGCGCAGGGAGCACACGGTGGCGAGGCTCAGACGTGCTCCGGTACGACGACCGCCACGGCGCCACCCTAGGAGTACCTATCAGCTTCGGGGCCGCCGCCGGCGACATCCGCTCGGAGAGCCCATGAAACGCCACCGAGTAGGTGTGCATTAGTGGGCCGAGAAGTACTTTTCAACTGATCCACATTATTTTATGTATGGACATGTTCTATTTGATCGATGCGATGAGGGCACGTCACATGATTGTGTTAATCCATGATGTGTCATTGTCAGCACACTCCAATTATAGAAGACATAACGGTCCGAACATCTCAAATCGCTAGGTATCTTTCTTGACTAGAAAATGCACCGGAGTAGAACCTAGGGGCATTTGATCAACTAGACACGAATAGGGTTCGCAAAACCGGTAAAAACAGCCGGTTAACCACCAAACCGGTGGGACCGGCTTTGAAACCGCTGGTTTTACTCGGTCCAAATTCAAAAATTAAATTTAAATTTAAAAATTTGAGAAAATTCAAAAAAATCTATAAAAATAAGGAGTTTTTTAGAACATTTTGTACAAAGCAAAAAATTAAATTGACATCGTTTTCATGGTCATTTTTGCAAAGAAATGGAGTGGAATTGTATTTTTAAGGACATTTAGGTTCAAAGGCAGTGAAAACCATCCAAAACCATTACAAACCGGCGGTTAACCACCGAAAACCGATGAAAAACCGCCCGCCGGGTTTGCAAATTTTAAATTTAAGTTTGAGCGGTTTTCATCAGTTTTTACCTTTTATTGGTTTTCAGCGAGAAACCGGCCTGGCCAACTAGCGGTTTCGGGTTTCGAAACGGGTTTCAAATACAACCAAGAGATTTGAGCAACAAAATGTTGAAAAATATGGGAAATATTAGACTCCAGACGTCCGGAGTGATCGGACAGTACAGGGACCCACCTATGTGGGAGCAGCATCAACATCCATATGCATTGGATGCAATGCCTCACTCCCGAGAGCTCTTTCTGCCATAGAGTATCTGTAACAGGCACTCTATAACACCGTTCATCTATATAGAGTAGCTATTGGAGGGAAGAAATCTTTCATAGTGTAGTGTAAAGTGTGAATGAATTTTAGAGGAATTGATAGAGTGTCTAAGGAATAATGTTATAGAGTAGAAATTTGAAATAGCTGATGTGGATACTCTTATCCTTTCATACCTCTCTCTTAGTCCAAGCCTCCCTCTCTCCCATCTATCTAACCAAGCATCCACCAAGCCCGACGATGTGGGGCCGTGCTACAGGGCTAGGCTGTGCCTACCAGAGGTCAGCGGCGAGGTTGGGCTGAGCAACAATCAGTGAGCGGCACAAAGCGAAGGCCATGAGGCTCGGGTTCATGACGACGACGAGCTCCCTCCCTCTCTCTCTATCCCTTCTGCTTCCCATGGATGTCGCCTCCCCGTTCCTCCATGGATCTGGGTCTCATCCCCTCAAAGGGAACCCGAAAACAGGACGAAACTTTAGATGCTTTGAAAGAAATGCATTAGTCGAGACCATACCTCCTGCTAAAGAAGACCATTGAAAATCTGGGAGTCTCCGTTTGCTAGAATCGGAATAGTTGAGAACAAAGTAGCGAACGGATGCGTAACACGTGGGTAGTTTTTGGTTTCTCTTTTCCTTTTCTTACAGTAAAAGCCTAAAGTAATAATACTCCTAATTACTTTAGGAGTAATAAGTAAACTCAGAATGTTCTAGATTTTTTATTCCCACCGCTTACGGCTATTTAACGGTTATTTCATTCTTCTGATATGAACCAAAAGAAAGAGCTCTTCGAGTGATCACTATCGGATATCGATGAGGGAGAGGAGCCAATACCCGCATAATTAAGAGTTTCACCAGGAGATCTTCAAAGGAAAGGATTGGCTTGAGCGCTAGTAGATTGAAAGGCCCCAGGTAGTTTTTAGCAAAGCGTAGGTGCACAGAATTGGGTTTCATCTGTTCAAAACCGGACAGAATTGGAATCAAGTCGCTCAAAACTGTTCATCGGGCCGTCGGCCAAATTGATCCAGTGAATTGGGTTTCAGCCGGCGCCTCGGCCTATCAGGCTGGCCCAACCTACTTCGTATATTAGCCAACAGGTCTGCCCTCTACTGTAGCTAGAGGTGTAACTGGTACGAAATATCTAGACTCTATATCCGTATCTGATAGGAATTACATGTATCTGTATCCGTATTCGAGGAAAAATGTCCCGATATTATCCATAGGATGATGTCCGAGTTTTTTATTGATAGTATTCGACGGATATTATCCTTATATCAAAAGTTTAGCTAAAATCCATAGATAGACCACTTCTCTGGTAGGCTCAGCCTGATCCTATCACTCCATGCATGTATTCTATATGCGTCTATTATTTTTATGGTATTGTTGTGCAACTAGGCATGCATGAATCATATGTATCAACGTGTATTTTTATCGGTCTCAAACTCTCGGTGTCTCATACAATTCATGTTGGTTTGACACTCCAACAATATTCATTTTAGCATGTCAATTGATTTGTGTTTACATGTATTATCCTGAAAAATATATGTTTCGATGACTACGATCACATGTTATCCATATTTGTTTGAATATTATCTATATTCGACATTATCCGTGTCCGAATCCGTATCCAACAAAACTTATGGATACAAATACTACATAAGTAGTATCCGATCCGTATCTCATGCGTTTCATCCCTAAATGTAGCACACTATTGCAATTAATTAATTAATTATATACCTGTTATATATATAATTTGTTTATTTAATTTATAATGTACCTTTTGAATTATATTCATTCTCCTGTTTTTTAAAGTATTTTTGGGCCAAATGGGTTGAGGCCAATTAGCAATCAGGTAGCCAAGTTCGGCCATAAACACTACCTTGGCTCAGATCCCAACCCATTAGCCCAGTTGGTTGGTTGGCATACTAACCGGGCGTGTGGTCGCTCTACACGCCCAAAAAAGATTATGTTGTTTGCGCTTCTAGAAGGAGTTTCTGAGCTTATCTCGACCATTGATCATGCATTGAGATGCGTGCACAGCCCCACCCTCTCTCACATGTTCTTTTTGCAAAAAATCCTCACCCTCTCTCACATGTTCTTTTTGCAAAAAATCCTCTGTAATTTTTGAAACAAAGCAATCAGGTTCTTCTTCCTCCTCTCTTCCTCTCCTCTCTCCACCGGCCTGGCCGAGCTGGCCACCCTTTGGGGGCGCCGACAGCAGCCAACACGGTAAGTGGTCGCTGGTAAGGGGTTGCTATGGTCATCGGCGGCGCCTCTCCCGAAGGGTGGCTGGCTTGGCCCGACCAATTGGGAGAGGAGGAGAGGAAGAGAGGAGGAAGAGGGACCTTTTTTTCAAAAACCGTACGGATCTTTTTGCAAAAGACCATGTGAGGGATGGTAGGGGGCTATGTACATATCTCGGCGAGCGACCAACAGCCGATATAAGCCCGAGAACTCCTCGGAGCATCGATACATTTCTCCCTGAGAACATCGTTTGCACTTGTAATAGGAAGTGCTTGCACAATGCCTTTTTGTGATAAGCTCCCATGAAACTTCTAATTCTTGCATATTGCTCCTTTCTCTCCTCTCTTTCTCCTTTCCCTCTCCTGTCTAGCTCCCCTCCGGTCAGCTAGATCATCTATGCCCTGAGTCGAAGAGTCGAAGACGGCGAGGTAGATAGAAACCTCACCGGAGATAGACAAATTCCTCGCCGGAAATCTTGGATACCCCAAGGTTTCTGTTGTCGTCAAGGTTTCTAGTGAATGGAAACCCCGGGTTTCTAGCGATTTTCCATCGACAGCGACGCCGACGGAAACCTCATAGAAGATGGATGGAAACCTCGCCAGAAACCTCGAAAACCCTAGGGTTTCTGTCGTCGTCGAGGTTTCCAGTGACGTCCACAGAAACCCTAGGGTTTTTGAGGTTTCCGTCACCAGCGATGCAAACCCTAGGGTTTTGAGGTTTCCGATGAGGTTTTCGTCACCAGCGATAGAAACACCAGGGTTTATGAGGTTTCTAGCAAGGTTTCCATCCATCCCCGGCGGGGTTTTCGTCGAGCCAGAGTGCAGGGGAAGCTGGGGGCGGCAGGGAGCCGATGGCGCTGGCCGGTGGGGAGCCAACAGGAGAGCAATGGCGGGGTCGAACTTAGGGTGAAGATGGCAGCACCGTGCTTGGCGGGGCGGAGGGGAGCTGGTCAGTGAGCCTGGCGGAGCCTAATCTTGGATGGCGTTGGGGTGGAGCAGGGGAAAGCTAGAGCAACACTGTGACAAAGCTCGGTCTGGATCTAGGCGCCAGTGGCGGGATGGAGAGGAGCCGGTAGGCGGCGCTAGGCGAAGTCGGGAGCTAGGCAGCATGACACCAGGAGCTGGGAGGCGCAGCACCAGGACCTAATCGGCGTGGCACCGGTAGGGGAGCAGGAGCACAGCCAAGCATGATGGTGGAGGGTTGGCAGGAAGGAGCATGGGATGGTGTGGGGAGGGGAGCAGAAAAGGTAAGGTGGACTGGAGTGAGTAGAGGGGAAAAACGAAGGGTTTTTTTTGCAAAAAGAGTAGGGCTGGTGTGTGAATCTCGATGCAGAATCTATGGCCTAGATAATACCAGGATTTGCTTGAAAAGTCTCTCGAAAAAAATCGTAGCCTCACCTCATGCCCTCACCATTCACCGATCAGTATTCGCCATTTCGCCTAGACGCCAGTGCACTCACCTGACCTGAGTCAAGCCCCTCCCACCCAATTAGCTGTCGAAACCTGCTTGTCTCCTCGCCGCTTGCACACTGGGCCATCCTTGCCGTCATCCCTCGTGTCTACGCCATCGTCGAGGAGCTCGGTGGCGTCGACGTCTCCGTCGATCCTGCCACCCACCATCCTGACCGTACTCCCATGCGTCACCCCGACCTCACCACGCCAATGTCACAACCCGGTGAAATTGGAAGATTTAGATGAGAAAAGAAGATGAACTCAAGGTGGGTACAAGAAGAAGGGGATGAGAATATGCTGGTTCTGGATCTTCCTAATTGATTGCTTAGCTTCTCTTACATCCATCCATGGCATATAACTACACCACAACTAGACAAAGTCCAGCTCATAACGAAAATTAAAAGAAACGGAGTCACAACTGCTAGAAATAAAAGAAACAGAGTCGCAGCTCCCTAACGATGAATAGCCCCGATCGATAAAAGTAACAGTGGTGACCGAGTAAATGTGGGCCATCTGATCCATTGTCCTTGTATTGATAACCTTTGGATGTCTTTAACTGAAATCGGCCAATCGGTATTGTTCTCGCCGAATTCAAGTTCTTCAGTAAAACTCTGCAGTGTGACAATTACCCCCTCCTGGAGACAATCCTTGTCCTCAAGGATTAAAATTTGGGAATAACTTAGATATCAAATCAGCATCCTCCCATGTTGCTGCTTGTTCTGGCAAATTAATCCATTTGATTAGCCACTGGCTTGTTGTTTCTAGGTATTAACCTTCTTGCTACAATTTCTTCAGGCCCGACATGAATATACCCATCACTGCCAATTAAGGAAAGGCCTGGGGTTGGAACAACTTTCACTCCTAAATGTTTTTTGAGCTGACTCACATTGAAAACACGATCGAGTTGACAACCTTCAGGAAGTAATAGTTTGTAAGCTACTTTGCCAATTCTCTTGATGATTCTGAATGGTCCATAAAATTTTGAATGGAGTTTCAGGGACTTGTGAATACTAAGAGAAGATTGACGATAAGGTTGCATTTTAAGATATACCATATCTCCTTCAGCAAATTCTCTTTCTGTTCTTTTCATGTCTGCATGTTTTTTTCATTCTATCCTGAGGGTTTTTGAGGTTGTCTTTAATTACTTGTACAACAAATTGTCTTCTCTGCAGTAATCCTTTACTTCCTTCATTCATTGATGAGGAATAATTGATTCAGTAACCATAGGAGGTGGAAAACCATAGAGTGCTTCAAATGGTGTCATTTTCAATGATGCGTGAAATGATGCATTGTACCACCACTCTGCCAATGACAACCTATCTTTCCACTTTTTGGGAGTTGTGAATGACATACATCTAAGGTAATTTTCAAGCTATTGATTTACACATTCTGTTTGGCCATCAGATTGAGGGTGATATGCTGTACTGAATCTGAGTTTAACACCCAAAGCTTTGAACAGTTCCTGCCATAACTGACTTGTGAATATTCTGTCTCTATCGGTTATAATATTGTTGGGCAATCCATGAAGTTTGTACACATGATCCAAGAAGAGGTCAGCTATTTGGTGCACAGTGTAAGGGTGTTTTAGTGGAATGAAGTGAGCATATTTTGTCAAGATATCCACTACTACCATGATGACATCCTTGTTGTTTGAATTGGTAAGCCTTCTATAAAATCCATTGAAATGCATACCATGCCTGTTCAGGAATGGGAATGGGTTGTAATAATCCAGGGTAAGGAGTATGTTCTGATTTGTTTTTCTGACAAATTGGGCAGCATTTGACAAACTCTTTGACTTATTTTTTAAGGCCTTTCCAATAGAACAGCAGTTTGATTCTACGATATGTTGCATCTTCTCCAGAATGGCCTCCAAGTGCCGAACTATGACAAGCTTCAATTAATTTGTTCTGATGGCATTATCCTACCCCACCACCAATCTTCCTTTATATCTCAGCAATCCACCATGAGAACTGGAAGTTTTTCTCAGCCTGAGGGTCCAATGACAATTTGGTGATTAAGTTTTTACACCAATCATTAGTGTGGTAGCTATTCAAAATTTTAGTAACCCATAATGTAATAAATGTTGTAATTGCCATGGACTGCTCTTGGTGATGTATTCTTGATAGGGCATCTGCAGCTTTGTTTTCTTTTCCTTTTTTGTATTCGATTTTGTAATTGAATCCTAGCAGTTTGATAAGTAATTTGTGCTGTATGCCTTCCATTAATTTTTGATCTTGGATGTATTTGAGGTTTTGTTGATCAGTTTTGATTACTAAATCTGTGCCCTCCAAATAATGGTTCCACTTCTTGAGAGCTTGCATAATAGCAATAGCCTCTTTGTCATATGGAGAATAAGCAGCAGCTTTGGGGCCAAGTGCGTTGCTTAGGAATGCAATAGGTCTTCCTTCTTGCATCAAAACTGCTCCTATACCATATCCACTAGCATCTGCTTCCAATATAAAAAGGTTTGGAGAAATTTGGTAATTGCAGTACAGGAGGCGTAGTCATCACCTGTTTGAGGTTTATGAATGCTTGTTGTTGAGTGGCGCCCCATTGAAATGCATTTTTCTTCAGAGCCTCAAAGAGGGGTTTACATATGATGCCATAGTTTTGTATAAATCTTCTATAATATCCTGTTAACCCTAGAAAACCTCTCAATTGAGTAATTGTTCTAGGTTTAGGCCATTTCAGAATATCTTAAATTTTTACTCTTCTGTGGCTACTCCTTGAGCACTGATGGCATGACCCAGATACTCAATCTTGCTTTGGCCAAATGAACACTTTTTTTTAACACAAGGGCAGGAGCTCTGCCATTCTATTCAAGAAGAAGAGAAATTGTACAGCGATTAGAGATAAAGAGAGGGGTACAGGGGAGGGAGAAAGAGGGCAGAGGAGAGAGAGGGGAAGAAGGCGACCCAGCCGAGTAATGGCCTCAACACACCGACACGCAACACCTAGTACAACCGCCTCTGCGGCAAACCACTGCTAGGTGCGCGAAGAACACCGACCGACATCGCCATGAGGGATGCACAGCCCAAACGCCAGGAACACTGCTGCCGACTGAGAAGTAGAGCACGCGAAGATCAACTTGGCTGTCGACCGCGACCGCTGCACGGGATGCTCGGATGAGACGACAAAAGAGAGGAAGGGACGTTGTCCGTCACCGCCGCACGGGATGCTCGACCAACAGCGCCAGCGACTACCACGGCCAACCGCACCCCAGTGCACGCAGAGCCTGAAGACGCCACCACTAGGCGGGAGGCTCGGCCTAGGAGAACATCCGCCCACAACAGGGTAGTCACAGTCATAGCCACTAGCCAACCAATAGCGCGAAGGATCTTTAGGGCGACGCCTTCAGCAAGGAAGCAACGACAAAGTCACCGCAGTCGTCCGCCTAGACCTAGGTTTTCACCTGAAGATACTCCAGGGGTAGGGGCACCACAACGAGGCCTCCAAGGAGGGAGCGACACCCGAGGGCGCCGCCATCGTCGACCCAAGCAAGAAGCTAGGCAGGGCTTTCACCCGGAGCACCTACACCCCACAAGCCACACTAGGAGGAGGCTCAGCAAGGTTATGACCGGAGACCACCTGCCGGACGCCAACACTTCAGAAAACCAAGGGGGGAGGGGTCCCAATGCTGAGGACTGCCAAGCCGAAGAACAGACACCGTTGCCACAAGAGGGAGGGGACAAACATGACGCTTCGACGCAGCCGCCAAGGAGAAGAACGGACGTCGCCAACGAAGAGGAGGGGGACGACGATGACGCTTCCCTTGACGCTCCACAGACGTGCAGACCGCTGCCACCACTCGAACCGAATGGTTCTGAAGCTATCAGAGCAGACTGCCAGGGAAAGAAACGGACGCCGCTGCCACAGAGGAAGGGGACGACGGCGACGCCTCAGCCCAAGCCACTAAGGAAAGAATGGACGCCACTGCCAAAGATGAGGGAGACGGTGACGACACTTCACCAGGCGCTCCACAGCTGACAAACCCAGACCCGGCCGGAACCAGCAACCTTGATCGACCCGCAAGCACAAGCACCTTGAGGCGAGCCACCCACCGAAGACAACGCCGAGGACCACAGTCCTCGGCCCACTACTCGGAACACCTTCCAAGACCGCCGAAACTGCCCGGCGCCGCTGCCACTGAAGAGGGACGCCGCCGAAGATAGGGAACAAAGCAAATGGCGGGGGCTGCAGCAGCACGACGCGCACGTCGACGACGGCGTGAACATCGACTTCGGCGTGCTGTCCGTGCACTGAGGCCGTGTAGCCGCACGCTCACAAGCCCGAGCCTGGTCGGATCTGGCCACCGCCGCCGTCACCTCACGGGAGCGCCAACCCGCCGCCGGATCTAGGCGGCTCACTGGCATATCCGGGCATCCCAGCCCCAGATCCAGCCGATTCGCTGCCGAGGGCCACCTGCAAGCCGGCGCGCGGGCGGGAGAAGGAAGAGGAAGGGGAAGGGAGAGGAAGACGGCGCGGCATAGGTCGTCGACGGGCTGTAGGAGTCGGCGACGAGGCAGTCCGGCCGCCGCGGCAGTGCCCGGGGTACGCCTGTAGCGACGTGTCGAGCATCCACGTCGCCTCGTGGATGCTCGGGGAGGCAGGGCGGCAGCGACGGCGAGGTAGAGCGCCGGCAACGAGGGGAAGCAAGGAGAGAGAGGGGAAGGAGAAGGAGGTAGGAAAAATGAGGCGGCCGCCGGCTCATTGGCCGGCCGGCTGGCGGCGGCGGTGGTGGCGGCGGCTAGGGTTGGAGGGAGGAGCTGGAGGAGAGGCGCGGAAGCCCTCGAGCCGTCCCGCTCGAGCGACGCAAGGGCCACCAAGTTTTTTGAACAGACTTGTGTCTAATGAATACTTTTTAAGTTTGGCATAGAGCTGGTTATCCTGTGAAGCTTGCAGGACAACTTGTAGATGATAAGCATGCTCCTCTTCTGACTTGCTATATATTAATATATCATCAAAAAATACAAGCACAAATTTTCTGAGATAAGGAGCAAGAATGCTATTCATTAAAGCCTAGAATGTTTCTGGTGCATTTGTCAAGCCAATGAAATGGCATCACAAGATACTCAAAATGTCCCACATGTGTAGTGAATGCCATTTTATAGATGTCTTCTTCTTTCATACGTACTTGATGATATCCAACTCTCAGGTCAATTTTGGAGAAAACTTTTGCACCATGTAACTCATCAAGGAGATCTTCAATGACAGGAATTGGGTATTTATTATTGATGGTATTGGAGTTCAGCAGTCTATAATCAACACGTAGTCTCTATGTAGTATCTTTTTTCTTGAGCAAAATTGCTGGAGAGGAGAAAGGGCTTACACTAGGGCACTAGGCCGAATGGTCTTGTTGTTCAGTAATTCTTCAATTTGTGCCACCATTGTATCTTTCTGCTTGTGAGCCAAACGATATGGTCTTAAATGAGTGATCTTGTTGTTGTCCACTAATGGTATGTGATGGTCACATTCTCTGGTAGGAGGAAGATCTTTTGGTTCAGCAAAGACATGAAAGTATTCTTACAGGATAGTTTGAATGGCTTGAGAATGTACTTGACCAATTTCCTGTTGAGTTGTTGTATTGATAGCATAGATAACTGCTCTTACAACACCTTTGCTGTGCATCTACTGTAAGGTCTCTACAGTGATAATGGAATTAACTGTAGGAAGAGTTTTATCTCGGAATGTAATGTGCTTTGTTCCCATATAGGTAATAAGCATCTCTTGTGTCTAGAAATTCAACTGTACTGGGCATTTGTTTGGTAATCTAATCAACTCCAAGAATCACATCATATCATGTTAAATTAATAACTTGAAATGTATCCTCAAATGTGCTGTTCTGAATAACATATGGTAATTGTGTACAGCAAGCTGTACTCCGTAAAACTTCTCCATTGGCAGCAATCGCTTTGATAGGTTTCGATTCCAAGATTTTGCACTTTGCTCTTAAAGCAAATGCAGATTCCAGAAATGATATAGTACTTGCACTATCCACTAAAGCGGTTCCAATGGTTTTTCCAATCTGAATAGTGAGTGTAAATATTTTTCTAGCTGACATAGTCCCTTGTACAACATGTGATGATAATAACACAACATTTTCTTGCTCTTTTTTGGTCATTTGGGTATAGTTCCTCACTGGTATGATTTGTGTTGTCATTCAGCTGTTCTACATCTTCTGCAAAAGAGTCTTCAATACTTCCATGGTGCGTAATTGTTTTGTTATTTGACAATGTTGCTTGTGCCCAGGATACCATTTTTCATTGCAATTGGAACATTTATCATTGTTCAGGAACTGTTTTTATTTTCTGTCTGCTGCTTGGGTACATTGTTAACCATTTCAGGTTTAACGACTGGTTTTCGTATTTGGTATCCTTGGTTATGAGGTTTATACCCTCTAGTCATTTGTGTACCAGTAATTGGAGCTTGTTTCTTTAGAGGATTTGATTGTTCAATTCGTCTAGCCATCCAATAAGCTGACACCAGATTATTTGGTTGCTATAGTTGGATCAAATTTCTTGTGTAATCCGGTAACCCATCTATGAAACTTCTAAGAAAATAATATCAGGTAACCCCGGGAGTATATTTTTACTAGACCTATTGACTGCTCATAAGTATCAATATATTCTGAGGTAGTACCAGTTTGCTTGACTGCATGAAAAGAAGCAATTATGTCAAATTCAGACATTTTACTAAATCTTGTACCTATCATTATGCAGAATTGATGCCAAGATAAGTTGGTGATGTCTAATCCAGTGCTAGATAACCATTGGTTTGCTCTACCTTTGAAGTATAAGGTTTCTATGGTGACTCTGTTATGAAGAGGCACAATAGCAATATCAAAATACTGTTCTGCTCTTTTTATCTAGGAATCCACATCATCACCATCAAACTCTGAAAAGGACAATTTAGAACTTTTGGCAAAATTTGTGTGATGATAATTATCTTCATGACCATTTCTATGATAAGTGCCAAATCCTTGCCTTCTGTTTTCATCAACTGGAAAAGTAGCACAAACTGGGTCCTTGCAGTGTTGAGTTGGTGCAAAAGGAATATTACAAGAAATGGATGGGAGAGGAAATTGGGAATTCATTGGTGGGTTAGTCATCAGAGATTCAGAGGTGGGACTTGGGTATTGAGAAGTATTGGTGGGTTAGTCATCTCCTGCTACCCGTTCGACGATATGCCGGTGCTGAGCTTCGTGCTGCTTCGGGAGGGCATGACGCTGCAGCGGCAGCTTTCCAACTCAAATGGTGAAGGGGAGATGCGTGTAACTGGGCGGTGGGAAGCTGCATGCGGTTCATGGAGATCACCCCTGCTATCTACCTCGTCTGGAGGCTGAAGAATGTCCCTATGGCTATGCACTGCGGCTGCTGCGTGCCAATCCAGAGGCCGGGGAGTGGATGCCAGAGTACGATGTGAGCTTTGATACGCTCACAAGGCTGATGCGAGCGTCGACAGAGAAGGCCCCCATTCTCGTGTTCGTGCACTCCAAGAACCCGATGCTGCGTTATTCTTGCTGTTCCTGTTCGTGCTGCATCGTCGGGCATACTACAGCAAGCATCGGCAATATCAATCAATAGATTGATTCTTGAGCCGATTCCAACATGTACTTCATCCTGGAGGAGCACGTCTTCAGCGTCGCCATGCGTGCTAGGGTCGTGGAGTGTCTGTTTATGAGCTGATCAACCCAACGAGTGGCATCATCTCCTCCGGCTTCCTTCTCCCTTGGGAGCTGCCACCGTGGCAAATATCCGATTCTCAGGTATCATAAGCTCACAGTTCGTATGGTACTGTCACTGCCATGCATATATTCCTGGAATAGTTGTACTTCGGTTAAATTTGTCCTACCGGTTTGATTAAAGATCCTCTGCTACATTTTGCATTTTGTTGCCTTCCTAAGACACTTTAACTCTTTAAGTAGTTAATAGATCTTCCAAGGTTCTAGCTCCTGTGTTATAGCTTTTCGCAAGGGATATTATGTACTTGTCATTTTGTCAAAATTATGTTGCCTGCTAAGTTTTGGGAGTTAGGATGAGATGATGTCGCGTGACTTTGTATATTTGTTTGTGGAGGATGGTTCCTAATATGATAGTTTGCTCTTCCTCCAAACATTAGGATAGAATACTCTTGGTTTCCCTCTCCATTGATCTTTCAATTATGTATGTTGACACTGGAATTTTCCTTCATTGGATAAATGATGCTGCCTGTCTTGTTTGTTTGGAAGTTGAGGTGCTTTATTCTTCATTTAGACATTTTTCTTGGAATTATGTTCCATTCCATCTGCAAATCAGCAAATGCATAGGCGTAGTGTGAACCATTTTTTGATGGCTTGGATAGTTAGACATTTTAGTTTCCTGTTCATACTCATAGCAGGTTGCTGTGATATTAGTTACCAGGTATTTGTGTATTCTTTGTTGCTGTAGGTTTTTCTGCAAGTTTTTTTTATGAAAACCAATCTACGTTCTTTTTTTGAGCAATGACTAATATATACCATAATACATATGCTCTTGCAAGTTGCAACTGTACAATTCTTAATCAGTACATAATTACATATAAATCCAATGATTAATGTTTTACTTCTATGTAAATTCAAGCACCACAAGAAGCATACCAAATGCAGCGGTAGCATAATTTTTTCAATGCAAACATGCATAGTGTGGACCTGTTCCTCTATCTCTTCTCAAATGTCACTTGTGTGTGTAGATTGTTAATTGCTGTTACAAAATTGGCATAATGCGTTTAAATGTACTAGCGTGTTATGATAAATGAATTGATTCTAGCTATTATATGTGCCATCTGCTGTTCTTCGATTAGCCTTTTCATGAGTTCTTAGCTATGAAACCTTGAGAGTTGTAACTTAATGTATGTATGTAGGAAGGACTTTGACTGAAGAACCAAAAAAATTTTAAAAATGCCTTTTGAATCATCATTATTAAAAGAACTTTTGATGTGCTGTAGTGTTGATAGATAAACATGTGCTTGTTTTTGTGCTTGACTCTATAAATAAAAATAATCATCAGTTAATCCATAAGAAATCTATTGCTTCTTGCCTCAGTAAACCATGCATCACTATTTAGAATAGCACACATCAGATGCATTTTCATTTGCACGTAATCACTTGTTCAATTATTCCCTGTTATATTCAAATTTGCTAGAACATTTTCAGACCTGAGCAGTATGATTGTCCCTAGCTAATAAAACGTAATACTTCTTTCGGTGATCCAATCCAAGGCAGGAATATAATGAAACAATTTTTGTGCACTGATCTGATCTATTTTGTATCTTTATAGGTTTGTCAAAGAAGGATTGTTATCACGAAAGTATCACCGAAGGATGTACTTCAGCAGGGGCTAGTTTGTATTTGCTGATAGGACTGCAAGAGATGTACGGGCTAGTTTACGTCAAATCTATAGTCCTCCACACTTAATTAAAATAACTCACTGATTCAATATACAAATAGAGCAGTACATTGCATATCTTGCATCATCCAACAATATTTCAGATGATCTTAGAATGCTTATGCCTTGTCCGAAGTTAATTTGCTCTTAGTTTACCTTTGCTTGGGAATATTCACATTTGGACCGAAAATATGTGGCTGTACAGCACTACAGCAGTTTCCAAATTGTGGAAGGGACCACTACGGAGTGTTAAAAATGTGTTGATCAATAATCAAGTCCACTGATATTATCAATTGTACCCGAATAAGAGTGCACTTGAAATACCAGTTATTTTCATGGAAAAGGAAACTATATGCTGGATCATGATTTATTAGCATGATGCATGCATGCTGATCAGTGTAATTTATAGTTTTGAAAGTATATGATCGATCCATTGCTTCTGTTTACATCCTCTGCCTGGTGTCTGTCCATCAAAATAACTAAGTGATTAAAGAACTTGTCAAACATTGGCATGCTAAATTTGTAAATAGGACAACTTGTTTGTACATTCACTACATGAAACAGTATTTTTTCATCGGCCAAATGTTATTTCATCGGCCCAAAAAAAACCGACGCAATAATTTTAACAATTTCGTCGGCCATCGTGAAACCAATGAAATTAGCTGTATATTCGTCGGCCAACTAGGGCCTAGCCATGAGGGTATTCTATCCAATCCCTATGTTGTGCACCCTGGATCAGGCCACCAAGCTCGGATAGGGAATAGAGAGAGAGATGGGGAGTGAGAGCATAGGAGAGAGGAGGAGAAGCGATGGTAGGAGGTCAGCATGGACACCCCACTCTCACTGTCGGTCTCGTTGTCAAGCTCGCCGACAGTCTCGCCGATCCGAACACCACCCCAAGGACCAAGCTGCTACATGAGGAGGAGGGAGAGGGCATTAGGGAAAGGAGGAGGGAGGGGCAGGAAGGAGAGGGGAGAGCAGGAGGAGGTCCATGAGAGAGGGGTGTGTGTGTGTGTAGAGGACAAGCATCGGTGAAGGAGGAACGGATAAGGTGGAACCTAGGGAAGGGATGGCTCGGTGGACATGGCGTCCGATGGAGTGGTGCCCATCAAATGCCCGCTAATATCAGATTCGTAGGTATCACAAGCTCACGGTTTCGTACGGTACTGTCATTGCCATGCATATATTCCTTGAATAGTTGGATTTCGATTTCTGCAGCTTCATCTCCTACATCGACCCTATTACGTCATTGGACATGAGTCTTGATGTAAAAGGGATTTTGAAATTTCAATGAATATTTTCCCTTTTTCAAAAGAAAAATTAGAGTTCGGTTAAATTTGTCCTCCTACCGGTGTATTTATCAGTTCCTCTACTACATTTTGCATTTGTTAACTTCCAAATATAGTTTGGGTAGTTAATACATCTAGGAAGGTTGTAGCTCCTGTGTATAGCTCTTTGCAATGAATATTATATATTTGTCATTTTGTCAAAATTATGTTGCCTGCTGAGTTTTGGGAGTTAGGATGAGCTGTTTGTCGTGTGACCTTGTATAATTGTTTGTGGAGGATGGTTCCTGATAGGCTAATATGATAGTTTGCTCTTCCTCCCAACATTAGGATAGAATACTCTCGGTTTCCTGTCCATTGTTCTTTCAATTATGTATGTTGACACAAGAATTTTCCCTCACTGGAAAAATTATGCTGCCTATCATTGGAAGTATTTTTCTTGGAATCATGTTCCATTCCATCTGCAAATCAGCAAATGCATAGGCGTAGTATGAACCATTTTTTGGTGGCTTGGACTGTTAGACATTTCAGTTTCGTGTTCATAGTTCATAGCAGGTTGCTGTGATATTTGTTACGATGTACTTGTTTGTTCTTTGTTGCTGTAGATTTTTCTACAAGTCTTTACGAAAACTAATCTATGTTCTTTTTTATCAGCGATGACCAATATATACCATTATACCTATGCCGTTTCAAGTTGCAACTATACAATTCTTGATCAGTACATAATTACACATAAATACAGTGATTAACGTTTTACTTTAATATAAATTCAAGCATGAAAAACTAGAAAACAGAGAAATTTATGAAATTTAAACAAAAAGTATAACATAATTTTGGATAAATTTAGAAATTTGAATTACTCAATTTAGAGTGAAAATGTAGGAGATGTAATGTTTCAAATTTTTAAATTCAGAATTTGTGAAGGATGTATTTTGAGCATTAATGGAGCTTTCTAACCGCTGAATTTATAGGAGTTGACGAAAGTGACACATCAGGAAAAAAGTTCATGCGACAATGTCAGATCATGAACTTTAAAAAAATAATGTTAGATCGTGAATTTAGTGCTTTAGTGGCGAATAATTAATTTAAAAAATACTTATTTGGTCCCTAAACTATGCCCATCGTACTAAATTGGTCTCTAAACCAACATACCGGGCTTGACTTGTCTTCAACTATTAAAACAAGACCTAAATGGTCCTTTGGGGGTGGTTTTCATTGAAGTCGTGTGTACATGTGTGTTTTCGTTGACGTGGAACATGTGTGCTTTCTCTATCTCTCTCTTCTCTTTCTCTCCTCTCTATAGCCCCACATGTCATCGCATTCTTCCTCCCTTTTGTCTATTTCATCTCTCTGACGGAGGAAGGGGGCGTACCCTCGTCCACGTCGGTGCCACCCGCCCGTCTACGGTGTGCTGTCACGCCTCTTTGCCTCCCGCCTTGTCCTCCCTATCGCCCACCAGTTCACTGGTGGCGTGCTACCGCGCCTCTCCGCGTCCCGCCTCATCCACCTTATCACTCGCAGGGTGCCCGCCTCTGCCTCTCCGCCGTCGTCATGCCCTCTTGTCACCGCCCCCACTCCCTCCTCGATCCCTTTTCGGACCTTTCCCTCCCTAGCTCCAGTAGTGCACTAGGGGCATGGCGGGACGACGATCTGGTTGATTGGAGGAAGGGAGGAGCTTGGGTAATCTCGGAGGCAGGACGGAAACTGGGCGGTGGACGACGGAGGATGGGTCATCAGGGACGGAGGCGGGAACGCCATGGAAGGAGGGCAATAAAGGAACCTCCAGGCTAATAAAGGAACCTCCAGGCTGAGGCCGCCGGGAGGAGCATTGCGACTAAGCTACCCACCACCGTTGTGTGTCTCTGCCGGTCGCTGCTGCCGTCGATGGGCCCAAGCTAACCCTAAACGCCGTCGGAGAAGTAGGGTAGCCATAGTCGAGCAAGTGAGGACGAGGAGGAATGGTCGGCTGGTTGAGCGAGGGGGGAGAGAGAGTGAGAAATAATGGGAAGAGAGAGATATATAAGCCCTCGTCTTTTCAGTTTAAAATCAGATTAAAATCTATGGATTGAAATTTATCATTTTTGTACAAACCATACGCTATAACGCTTTATAGTCATTTTTGGGTTTTTATTGGTTCTTCTGAAAGATTTTAAAAATATTTTTTAGCCTTTCCGAACATCTTTTTTTGAGTCATCAATTTTTCAGATTATAATCTACCGTAAATTTTTAGCCCAATCAAACAGGGCTATAGAGTGACACGTGGACATCGTGTCCATCCAAAATACCAATGTGGATGCACATCAACAAAACCCCTCCAAAACAATTGTTTGACCACCATATAGGTTTGGTTTCGCTAGTTCAGGGATCGGTCAAACCCAATATTTTGGTTTAGGGATCATTTTGGTATAATGGACATAGTTGGGGACCAAATAGTTATATTTCCTTGTAATTCTATTTTAATCCATTGCATTCGCCAGGGAGGTGGACTGCAGTCACTGCACGGGCAGGCCAGGTTCGAACCGAACCGAGCCACGCACGCCCCCCGCAACCCCTCGGCAAACCCTCTTTAAGTCTTAACCCAACCCACCAGTCCCCTCGAACCTCCTCCCTCCTCCGCCTTCTCTCGCGTGCTCAGGTGGCCGCGTGCTCCTCGACAAGACAAGGTTATGTCCTCACCGCACCAGCCCTCTCCCCCTCCTCTCCCTACTTCCCCTGGTTCAGCCATGTCCCGCTCGGAGGCGGAGGCGACGGAGTCGAACATGGTCGGATCGGAGGCGACGGCGGACCCGGAGTGGCTGATCCTGGCGTCCGTTCCGGAGATTGTCGCCGACAGCGACGCGAGATCCCCGCGGCGGACCGACTTCTCCTTCGCCGTCAACCACCCCCCGTCCGTGTCCGTCCTCAAGCTACCCAAGCGTGTCGTCCCCGACCCCGATGGCCGCGTCGTCCCGAGGTCCGAAAAATCCATGCCGCACATCGTGGCTGCTGAGCCTTATGGCTGCTTTCTCCTCTGCGCCAACCACCTTCAGTATCGGAAAAGACCCAAACGGATGAAGAACGTGGAAGACCACCGCTTCTTCGTGAACGGGTACTATCTCTGCGACCCCGTCACCAGCGAGGCCTCCCCAATCCCGCCGCACACGAATCCCAGTGGCACCCCCAAGGCCCTCCACCCTGGGAACGTTGGCCTCATCCTCCGACACGGAGAGTACATGGTTGCCGACCTCCAGCACCCTGACAATGGCAAGAACCAGGCGACGCTGTGGTGTTACCATGCGGAGGCAAAGGCTTGGGTCTCCAAGGTAATCGCCTACTCACCGGACCACCCGATGGAGATGTGGGGCAACAACGGCGTCATCTCTCACGCCGGGAAGCTGTGGTGGGTGGATCTCTCCTACGGCCTCCTCACCTGCGACCCCTTCGACCACCAGCCCGAGCTGCGGCACGTCCCGCTCCCGCAGGGCTGCGCGATCCGCGGCCCCGCGCGCGACAGGCTCTGGTCTTGGCTCCGCTACCTTAAGCTCAACAGATCCCGCTGCGTGAAGGTGAGCGACGGCAAGCTAAGGTACGTGCAGATGGATGACGATAGCGACGCCGTGTCGAAGGCAAAGCTGATCCGCATGTGGACTCTGGATGATCATGAGCGGAGATGGCACCTCGAGTACAAGGTGTCCATGTCATTCGCCGAGATGTGGGCCGATCAGAGCTATCGTGAGGCCGGGCTGACGGAGGTCATCCCCGTGCTCGCGCTCGTCGACCCCTGTAACCCGAGAGTACTCTATTTCTGGCATTATCAGGGTTCGCGGATCTTCGCCGTGGACGTGCCGGCGAAGAAGGTGCTGCATCACGGTGGATTTATGGCTGCGCATGACCCCTCAGTTGAGTACCCTTCCGCCCACTTCCTCCATGGTTGGGAGCATCCACCTTATCTTCCCAGATACAACCATCAAGGTATGTCTGCCTTTATTTACATAAGGTATTCTGTATTCTATCATGAATGTGTAGCTAAACCTTCCCAAAAGAAATTCAAAAAATGCCATATCCACGTGATCTACAGCATAAGCCCCCTGCGGTGCCACCACAACGTGGCAACCACAAATATTTTAGGTTTTTTAGCCGAAAAGTTTATTCAGTCATATTAATTTTAAATATTATTGCTCCTGTTTGAAGTGCCTGTTGCTTCTCCTGGCTGTTTAAGTTTCATGGCGGGTGTTCTGATGAGATTCTGTGGATTGGGTGCGGTATCTTTCTAGATCAGTCTAATTTCACTTGTATACATGTTGTACTTTGCCATTTGAATTCCCTTGCAACAAGCCATTTGTCTGTGGATTGGGTACGTAATATAATGTTTTTCTACAGGTCCAGGTCTTGAGATTTGGTGGGATTTTGATCCGGCACACCTCCGTGAATGCCTCCTATCAACTGTGAATAAATCCATGCATAACCTTGTATCTCAAATGTATGGCACACTGAAATTCCCATAGTCATAGAAACCAGTACATTGTCAGTTTTTTAAATGAATTTCTGAAACCACATTGCTCTTCACTTCTGATCAGAAAGCTAAGTGCTCACAAAGCGATTCATATCAATTCATGGCTAGTTGTGAGGTGCAATGATTTTTGCAATGAATATAAACCAACACCACAGTGATCTCAATCAGTGAAGTGCAGCATTGTTATATGTAAAACAGTAAACAAAATACTCATGCATCATTAATTTCACTATGTCTTTTTTGGAGTATCAGAGAACTGTAGCCATAAATCATTCATCATTGCAGGATGCAAGAATTGCATGATTACTTTGGAGAGCACTACAAGCAAGTGAACACTCACTATGTGGAACAAATACTTCTTTGGCTCTTTGCATTCTATTCTCACATTTGTAAAACACACTGGCGTATATCTCAAATACATTCTCAATTCTAACAATGTTTAGGGAAATTCAAACAAAATCTTGCTAAAATACTTCTGAAATTCTGCTTATATCCTATCCTTTCATTTCTCAGTTGTTTCATGACACTGAATTTGTAAACACCCCCTCCCCCGTGGCGCCAATGGTCATCTCCTGTTCTTCTTGTTGACGAGGTACTAGACTAGGTGCCTTCCTCCATGGATCCTGACCCGTCTCCTGGTTGTTCCTGGATGTGTGTTGGAGCAACTATGAATGCCAGGCTGGGATCATACTCCAGTCCTATAAGCTGACATAAACAGAAAACAAAGGCAGCAGGAAGGTATACAGGTAGCAAGCAGAAATTGATAATCAGAACACTTAGAACAATGGCAGCAGAGAAATTATAGAGAACAATGGGGGATTGAGGGTAAAAACTAACAAAACTATTGACGAGATATTATACACAGATATTACATGCAGTCATGATGCCCTTACATACTGCATGAGTTACAAACTGTTCAAAAATAGCGTCACTGACATTGTAACTTCAGCAGAATTTCGTCACACACATTTTAGCTGCAGCAGAATTTAGTTGCACAAACATATCAGTTCTAGGCCCAAAAACAATCTGAATTGAGATGCACATACACATTCTAAATTGATGCAAATTCGTTATGAATGCTGCACAAATACATTTTGAACGCTGCTCTTCCAATCCAAATGCATACAGCAATCTACAACCTAAATTGATGCGCTCATGCGCCTCCATGTTGCACTTCCAATGCTGCACTTCTAGGTGACCATCATAGTCAGACTCGGATAATAAGGAAGCACATCAATCCAAGGATCAAAGATTTGTACAGAGTGTTGCTTTGATCCCTGGTGGTTGTGCAGCTGTAGCCCATCTTTGTGATGCCCACCTGCAGCCATATAGGAAAATATCTGATAAAATGGCAAGGAAAATGGTGCCGAAGTAATATGGTACAATGTGAAATAAAATGGGTCGTTGTGGGACGGTAGCAGATGGGCTGGCCAGCGTGAGATGAACTGGGAACGGCGGGGAGGGCTGCGGCTTGCGGGCATCAGGGCACATCCGCGGGTGTTGGCCGGAAGGGGCTGCGTCTCGGCGGTCTTTGGGCCACGACCGTAGCAGGGGCGAGGGGAAGTGCTGGAAACGAAGAGGAGCGAACGTACGCCGGTATGAGGGGAGGAATCATGAAGAGATTGGGGCTACCCTGAGACCACGTGAAGTCTTGCTATGATGATGAGTATATATAATTTAATTTTATTTGCTCAGTGAGTTTGTTTTTTAGATTATTTTGAATTTAGATGAATTATTATTTTAGCACGCACAGTCTTCACGGTTTGTACTATTTCGTATTGCTATTTTGGTTGAATGACTTTTTGGTCTACCTAAATTTTGTAGATAACTTTGAGACGAAGATATTTTGTTTTGAGCGAAAAGTGATTTGATGTACGGATTAAGTGATATAATTTTTACAAGCTGCTGTATATTTGAGGTGTAGTTTTGATGAGTGCTGATTTCGGGTTAATTAGGGCTATTGCATAATTATGGATATTAATATGCTAACTTACAGAGGATTAAGTGAGATACTGGTAGAAATTGTGTTGGCCCATTTGAGTATAAGTTTGGAGGTAACTGTGGTCATCGGCAGATACAGGAATTAGGTTGGAGAACCGAGGTCTAGAACAATCGAGGATGACGATGGGACGGTTAGGCTCAAATCGGGCTCACGTGGATGTCATGGAGATGGACTTGAGGTGCCTTAAGTTTTTCGGTTCAGGTTGGAGGCCTGGAGGCATAAAAAATGAGCGGTCAAGTCAAGAAATGAAGACTCATTGCATCGGGTTGACCGAGTTTTGTGTAAAATCCATATAGACCTTATGTAACTCATGTAAAGCCCATGTGTGGGATAGTTGTTAGTACTGGAGTGAGTGAATCATAGCTCTTCATAGATAGCTCTTCAAAGATTAGCTTAGAAGCTAAGCAACCCTTGAACGGTGAAGATGTATTCAAAAGATCTATATAAGAAGGGGTGGAGCAATGCCTCCACCCAAGTCTTGGTTAGGATTTTATTTCGGAATTATGTGCTCCTTAGGAGCTTTGTCCACTCTTGTGTCACTGCAGAAAAACCAACTAAGCAATAGAAAAAGATTTTACAAAAAGTTTTTACTTTGTTCTTCTTATGTTTTATATCTTTGATCTAATTTATTTTCTTTATTTCTTTTGCAATGAGTTTTTTGCTTCCCCTCCTTCTACATGCTGAAAAACTTGTTGATCTAGGAGATGATTTGGTTGCCTATATCATTTATCTTTGTCTTGCAAATCACTAAGAGCAACGAGATAAAGTTTTTGTTATTTTTGTAGTCCTTGTTTTTTTTGTAGTAAATTCATCCGATGTGATTTTGAGGTGTTTTCTACTGCAAACGTTGCATGACTTACATATCTATCACTCTTTCAAGTGGCAATTGGATAGAAGTCACCATTTGGGTGGTACGAAGATTTTATCGAGCCCCAAATGTTCTGTCCGAAATTTCTAAGCAGATGTGCTTGTTATTTTTGCTATATTTTTCTACTCTTGATCTTGAGGTGAATTTTGGTGCATAGCTTCGTGACTTACTTAATTTTCAAATTCAAATTAGTCACAATTTTGGAGAAATCATCTCTTGCCCAAGATGCTTCTTGCTAAAAATTCACTTTTGCTTTCCAAAAGAAGCTGGGTTTGTACTAATTTTTTATTTTTCTAAAGTTATTTTGGAGTTGATTCTTTTTTGTTGGACCTTCATCAACCAGAAGCACCTAAAAAATCACCACGGCTACATGACCTACAAATTTTTATTTATGGCATTTTTACTAGGGCATGTGCTGCTATCCCGAGATATCCATGGGTGATCTTATTTCTTGAGGGTCACTTGGTTGTGTTTATCATCCTCTTGATTTTTGGGATACATTATTGAAAAAAACGTCAAGATTAATTTATCGTCTATTCAACCCCCTTCTAGTTGCCTAACCTGATCTTACAACTGGTATCAAAGCATGTTGTGCTCTTGTTTCTAAAACTCACAGATCATTGAGTTTTTTCTGTTTCTCATGCTATGGTGGATAATAGATACTCCACCAAGCCCCCTGTCTTTTTTGAATCTAATTTTCCTTTTTCGAAGGCTTGAATGGAATCCTACATTATGGCATAGAAATATCCTATTTGGTTGAAAGTTTAGAATCCCTATGCAGTTGTTGGAACCAAAAAATATAAATAATTAGCAATAGTAATAATCACAATTAATTTTGTTTTAACTTAAAACGGAATTAACTATTATCTATAAAAGTTCGGACTGGATGAGAGAGAGTTTATGTGGAACTCTTATCACAGCCCTAACCAGATCAATCCCTTTCTATCTCTGTCCTCCCAAATCCTAACCAAATCGATCTATTTCTATCTCTATCCTTCCAAATCCTAACCGAATCGATCGGTTTCTATTGCTACGATGCACATACGTAGGAGGAGGCGGATGCACAGAAGGCCACGGGAGAAAGCAAGAACCCGGCGGATTAGATCAGGAGACCGAGTCTCCGAGAAAGAGAAGCTTAGCAGATTGAAACTCCGGCGTGATCGACTAGCAGCTCAACATCAGAAAGATCAAGGCAAAGGCACAGGGAATCAAGAGAAGGAAAAGGTCAAAGAAAAGAGGAATCGTGCCTGCCATCTCTCTGCCCTCACGACCTCTTTCTTCCTACCACCTATTTGCTTTCTTGCTTTTACCGAGACTGCAATAGAAGGGATCCTGCCATCTACTCCACTTTCTTCCTTGCTTTTCTTCTCTGCCGAAACAGCAGCAGCAGAGAGGGCTTCTTCCTCTCTTTTCTTTGCATCTTGCATGGCCAAAAAGGAGAGGGAAGGATGAGAGGACGCAGGCGTCGCTGCATGCCCGGCCGACTGTGGGCACAGAAGTCACATGTGCCCGCAGAGGAGGCGCTGCCAGTGCTTCGCGCCGAGTTTTGCGATCACGCCGAGCCATCGAAGCCGCTGCGCCGAGGAGTCGCCGTCGCTCGAGTCGCCGAGGATGCCGAGGCCGAGTTGCTGCACCAAAGGAGGACGTCGCCGAGTCGCCACGCCGAGCCACCGAAGCCGCTGCGCCGAAGAGAAGCCGCGCCGAGCTTTGCCACTGTGCCAACAAGACTCTACCGCCGAGTCGCCACGCCGAGCCACCGAAGCCGCTGCGCCGAAGAGAAGCCGCGCCGAGCTTTGCCACTGTGCCAACAAGACTCTACCGACGAGCTGCCGAGAAGTGCCGAGGAGCATCGACGAGAATGCATGCCGAGCAGAGTCACTAAGGACTCCGAGTCAAGGTGCTGCAGATGAGGAACCGCACGCGACGACACCGATATGGATACCACGCCAAACTTCTCCACGATGCTGATGAGAAGCCGTTGCTCAGTCTGAGCCCTGCGCCGAGAACCGAGAACATCGCCGCTGCCGAGACCAATACTGCCGCGGTGCCGCCACGTACGTCGCTACCGAGGAGATCGAGAACGCCGAGGAGACGCTGCCAAGCCGAGCCAATCGTCGATGTTGATGAGACGCTGCCAAGCTGAGAAGCCGCAAGGGACGACGCCTATGAGCCACGTACCGTCGTCGAAGATGTTGCGAGGAGCCCTCCCATGAAGTCTCTGCTGGGAAGGACGTCGAACATGTCGAGTCGCCGTGCCAAGGACGTCGCTGCGGAGGAAGCCACAACCGAGCTGATGAGACGATGCCAAGGAATCCGCGATGGTGTTGGTGTTGCCCTAGTTGAGTCACCGCGGACGTGAAACCACGCTCCACGATGATGAGCCACTGCATGCATGTGTTCCAGCCGCTGCATGCATGCACATGCTTATGTGCAAGCATGTACGTTGAGATGCTAATTGGCCCATGGCAATTAGTGAGAAAAAGAGAAATATGCATGGCCCATGAGTATGCAAAGAAAGCAGTGAAACGATCTATCGGCATCTAGGAGGCAGAGCCTTCGCAGGCTGATACGCAAGAGTGGGGTGTGAGATCCGAGAGTGGCCCAGCCCTCTCGACCGAAGTCTGGGCGTGTCGAGGGAATGGTGTCTATCACGACGGATGGTGACGCTGATGTTTTTATCCTGGTTCGGGTCTCCACTGCTGGATAACAGTCCTATGTCCAGTCCTCGTTTAGTATCAGGCTTAAACGAGTACGGGGGTGAGGCCGATCTTTGGAAAGCTTGGGCTCAAGTACAATAAGTGCTCAAGGCACTATGTGTGTTCCTAATGTGACTGAACGCGAAGAACTGCTACCTAGAACTAAGAGTCCTACGTAGGTGCAAGTGCTCCAGTTCTATGATGAGGGGAGTGCTGTGGCTTGTTCTCTGTCTTGTCGTCATCTGTCTTCGCTTGTGGCTCGTGCCCCCTTTTATGGGCAGGCTCCGGCCACTGTCTTATCGTCTTCTGGTCACTGACCGGGTTCTTCCGTCTTGTCGGGTCTTGGCGTAGCTGACCTCTAGAATCTGCTGGTCACTGGGCATGCTTTCCCGACTCGCCAGCCTCAGCGTCCGACCGCCGGGCAATAGTGCGTGCCTTTCTCTTTAGAAGCGAGTGGGCAAGCTGACCTTCGACGTGACTGGCCACCAACCTGCCAGCGGCTGTGGCAGTCGTGCATTGGTACTGCGGCCACATTTAACTCGCGGTGACGTGCAGGGCCCACGGTATCGGCGTGGCACCATCTACGTTGGGGCCTGAGCCCTGCCCCGAGCTTCGGAAGCTCGAGAGTTAGGAAGCTCGGGCGCCCGGGTTAGGAAGCTCGGGCACGAGCTTACCAAGCTCGGGCGCGAACTTATAAGGCTCGCGCGGGTCCTTCTTTGGACCGAAGACAGGTAAATGAGCCATATCCCCATGGGCCATGTACTTTTCCTAACATGATCCTATTAGCGGCTCCACGAGCGCTAATAATCATTCCTATTAAAATTCCTTGAGCGAGCCTCATCTCGTTCAGGTGAATTAAGCCCCTAAGAAATTAACGATTTTGTTAGCGGCTCCATGAGTGTTAACTATCGTTTCTATTAAAATTCCCTGAGCGAGCCTCATCTCGTTTGGGTGAATTATGCCCCTAAGAAATTAACGATTTTGTTAGCGGCTCCATGAGCGTCAACTATCGTTTCTACTAAAATTCCCTAAACGAGCCTCGTCTAGTTCAGATGAATTAAGTCCCAAAAACAACAATTTTATTAGCGGCTCCATGAGCGCTAAGTCCCCAAGCGAATGGTTATTCCGCTCGGAATCCAAACCTCTACATCGGCCAAGTCTCCAGGCGAGCGGTTATTCCGTTCGGGCTCTAAGCCGTTGTATCAACGATCAACATCAACTTAGATGATCAAGAAAGCTATAAATGTCCACATCCAAGACATGACATGCAGTGACACTTCCGATGACGCTAACAAGTCGTCAACTTTAAATCAACGCTAAGTGTAGAACCTTGCACCAATTCAGCCACAATTTTCAATGTGACGTTTGACAAAACAAGATCAAACGACACAGACAGGCAAAGCCAAACAATCAACGGCTACGCTAGGCATCGTATGGGCCTAAATCTACCCCATGTGTTCTGCCGTCGCTACATCGATCTACACTAACAAACACGGTGATCCACAAGGCGAAGACAAGAAGAAGATGACAAAGCAGCTTAATCGGAGGTGTTCCACATGTCAACTCGTGGATGTAATTAATTGGGAGTCCTTTCGAGTCCCCAGGATCCAGAATCTCCACATCGTCGAATTAGATGTCTACATCCGCACATTCAACAGGAATCTCTATTTTAATGCAATAATAGAATATTAGCTTTCCTGTCTTTTATTTTCTTTTGTGTATTTCTATACACTGGCTCGCCTGCGAATTTCATTTTCACCAAAGGCTGAAATTTGTGTGCGAACAGCAGTGCCTAACAAAGAGGACATCAATAACTTTAATCAGTCTAGGGTTGAGACCAATGCTAAAACAAGAAACCAGATCATTCAAGGTCTGAGCCGCAATAAAGATGTGCGAATTGCACATATCAAGTCTACACACATGATGTGGACTACCCTAGTTGCATACTGTGAAGGGACAGACAAGATCAAGATTTTGAGGCAGGACCAATCCAAGAGAGAGTACAACATATTTGTGCAAAAATCTGGAGAATCTTTGGATTTGTGTTTTTGTCTCTTTACCAAGATTTTAAGCAATCTTTGAGTAGTTAACACCACATATTCTAACTTAGAAAATGCTTGACACTTCCTTTTTGCTCCTGACATGAAAATTTGGGAAGTTAAGGTGACTATTATCAAATAGGCAGCTGATCTTAGTAAGCTGACCTTAGATGGAAAGTATTCCAATCTCAAGACACATGAACTTAAGAACTTTTCTGATGAGTCCGATCCCTATTCTACTGCTTTGGTCACTAATCCTTCTGTGCGGTGTTTCTCTTCTGCTGGTTTTGATTTGAGTGTCTCTTTTTCTGCGCATTGTGAGCTAAGTGATGAGTAGATGGATGCTTTTCCAGAAAGTCACCTTTCTCTACTTGCTAGAAAATTTATCCACTTATACAGAAGAGTGAGGAGAGAGAGGAGGACCAATCGCTTGCTTCAAGTGTGGTGGCCTCAACCACATTCGAGCAAACTGTCCCAAGATGCTGGAAAAAGGGAAATAACAACTACGATGGTACAAGCAAGAACATCTACATTGACAAGAACCACAATAAGGAGCCCTCAATAGTTGCTCCTCAAGTCATGAAGAATCGCAATTACCCCAAACGTAGAAGTTTGTTCCAGAAGGTGCTCGCAGCTCTTGATGATGTCTCGGACACTGAGAAGACTTGGAGAGATGATGACAAGGATGATCCGCAAGACAAACCCAAGGACAACAATGACTACGCCGGCATGTGTTTTTTGGTAGTCGACGAGAATGGCGTGAGTGACTCCAACCTGTACAGTGACATAGACAAGGTACCAACCTGTGACTAGCTGAATGATGCCTTCTACAAGCTTGGTGGATTCATTGCTAGGTCTAAGGCTCGATGTAAGGAGTTAGAGCAGGAAGTAGAAAGTTTGACACGAAAGCTCGACTCTCTTAAATCTAGTACTCCTTCTGATTCTGTTCGTTGGAAACTGTGTGATAGTCTTGTTAAGGAGTTACAAGAACTAAGCACATCTCATGCTAGTTTGACTTCTGAGCTTGAGATACTAAGGGAGAGGCATGCTAGTATGCTTAGAGAATTGGATGGTACTAGGACCGCTTTTACTGTTTTTACCTTTGCTCCTAGTTTTCATGATGTTACTATGCCTAGTCCTCCTATTTTGCTTGTTGATTGCTCCTAGTTTTCATGATGTTACAATGCCTAGTCCTCCTATTTTGCTTGTTGATTGCCCTGTTTCATCTTATCTTGTTGCACCTGATACCTGCACACTTGCACCTAATTTTGATGCACCCAAGGACCCAGTCAACCTTGATGAGGGTTGTAGTAACACTACACCAACATCTCCTTAGGAGGATTGCTTGTTTGACAAAATAATGATTCAAAGTATGCAATCTAAAATCAATGAATTGACTGATACCTTGCTTGCTAGTTCTCAATTTACTTGTGTACAATGTGATGAAATTGATGAGGACATGGCTACGGTGTATGAGGATCTTAGTAGGAGGTTTGAGGGGCAAATGGCTAGAATAAAGAAATCTGAGTGCTTATCTTGTCAGGCTCTAAACAAGGAGGTTGCGATGCTTAGCGATAGGTGTCATAGGATTCAGGGTAAAGGAAAGTCTGATGTTGTATGTGCTCAATCTTCTTCTAGTGTTTCTCTTGCTGCTTCTTGTGCTTTTTGCCCTCAGCTTTATCTGGAGTGTGACTATCTTGTGAGCAATCTTGAGAAGTCTGTAGAAAGTAAAAAGATGCTAAACCTTATGATGGACAAATCAAGGATATCAAAAGGTAGAGGTCTAGCCTTTGATTGGTGGGATTATCTCTAGCAACACCCTCCTAGCATTGTCTATGCAGGTGAGTGGAGGAGATGTAGTTTGATCTCTTGGTTGTCCTAAAACCACTGTGTTTCACTCTGCTGGTATTGTCCACGGGACTTCTGATCAGGAGGTTGTTCCCCCTACTGCTTCTTCTTCTAGTAGAATGAAGTACAGTTGCACATTCTATCAGAAGGATGGACATTTGGTTGATTTCTATTTCAGATGTGCCAAGGTTGCACAAAGAGAGAGTGTTCATGCTCTTAGGGGTATTTAGGGTCATCCCTAGGCCCGCAGTGCTCCTAAGGCACCCATTGCTACCAGACAAGTTTCTAGGTAGTCTGACTTTACCTCTTGAGATTTGCTTTCTACCTTTGATTTTTGACGCCGACTAGGACTTGGTGTTCATCCTTGATTCATTCATGGTGAAGGTTTCCACTGTCCTTCGGGTATGCCCTCCTTTGTCCATGGAGGCAGATACCCGCGGCATGAGTTTGCTCTTGGCCTGGTGGTAGGAGGCCTGTGCAACTATTTTGGGATAGTTCAGCCTTTGCAAGATGGCAAGCTAACCCACTTCCAACACCTAGGCGTCCTGTAGTTGTCCCTTCTAACTTTGTGGGAGTCATGACACATAAAAACACTAGAATTCAATCTGTTGGTCCTTTGGCTAATACTACTTCTTGTCGTTTGCCTCAGTATTGGGTTTCTAGATCTGCTCTCACTTGCCCCAGTAGTATGTCACACCTCTCTCTGTTTCAATGATTCAGGTTGTTGTCATCATATGGCTAGGGACTCTCGTTGGTTTTCTTCCCTCATCCGAGTCTCGGATGGTGAGCTGATCACTTTTGGAGATGCTTCTTCAGATCGTGTTCTTGCCAGAGGTATGATTCAGGTGAGCGATCGTTTTGTTCTTAGAGATGTTGCTTTTGTGAGTAAGCTTGGGTATAACTTTCTTTCGGTGTCATAGCTTACCGATAATGGTTTTGAAGTGAGCCTTAGGCGTGATGCCTGTCAGATTCTTGGATCTTCTAGAGAGTTTGTTTGAAGGATTTCACAGTTTGGAAGAGTCTTGCGTGTTAATTTTGATGCTTTTTCTGTTGGCTCCTCCAGTGCTTGATTGCTTTAGAGTCCCGTGATCTCTCCTTCTGGTATAGGAGATTAGGTCATATTGGTTTTGATCGCTTGACTCGAGTTAGCAGCCAGGATCTCATTTGCGGTTTGCCAAAACTCAAGACGATTAATAATTTGGTATGTTCTCCTTGCCGAAATGGCAAAATGGTTGCTGCTATAGGATAGATAGGAAGAGCACTTTTGGCACCTGCCAATTCCTTGGCACTTCTCTTGTTTCTTAGTTTTCTAGGAAGCAGTCCACTGCCGAGGCCGAGTACGTTGCTGCTATCAGTTGTTGTAGCCTAGTGCTTGGGATGCGCTCGACCTTGCGGGATTATGGATTGACTTTAGATATTGTTACTCTCTTCTATGATAACACTTCGGCGATCAACATGGCCAAGAACCCAGTGCAGTAGTCTTGGACTTTCTTAGAGACCATGTGGAGAAGGGTGACATTGTGCTGCACTTCGTGGAGAGTAACCACAAATTGGTTGATATCTTCACCAAACATTTAGATAGCTCTAGGTTTGTGTCTTTAACGAGAGAGCTTGGGACAGTGAGCCCTTATGCATATCTTGAGGGGGAGTTAGCTCTTGTATGTTATGTATATACTTTCTGCGTATCTCTATAGACCACCTATTTGAGAATTCTTGGCTTCCTTATTTGAGAATTCTTGGCATCCTTCTCCCTTATTTGATTTTTGGCTCTTGCTGAGTTCACATTCCTCTCTTTTTGAGTTTTATATTAACATAACACAACCTGAACTAAAATTGTGCTAAAATTTGATTCATTTGTTGAGGGGAAGTTTTGGAAGTCATCATTTGCATTATGCATTGCATAGACTTGTTTATATTTTTGAGCTTTATCTATTATGCTTATGAAACCTAGTTAGTAATATGCATATTCCTACTTTAGTGATGACCTTTGTTAGTTTGTTTCATGTTTAATGTGCTATCATTTACACTTGCTATGCTTGTTAAAAAATTAAATGATATTGAGCATTAACGAAAACTTGATGAGACTTGTAGCCTTTACTTACTAATCTCTCCACTAGATGCTCATGCCATGCTCTAAATTCTTTTGGTCATCTCTTGAGTTCTTATAGCAACTTGGGATTGAGCTATTTATTTATGATTTGATCTTCACCATGCTCATGTATATTGAAAAACAAAAAAAAAAAGAAAAATGAATGACGGTGTGTGAAAAAATGCAACTAAACATGAGGAGCAGAGTAACCTAGGAGGTCTTTGTGGATGGCTTCTAGGCGAGAATGTGCTTTGCTAGGATTTGCTCTCTAAAATTCGAGTTTGTTAGGAAAAACTAAAAAAAGAAAGAGAAAAAAATGTAGATTTAGTTGAGCATGAAGGTCTTAACATGCACTTGTAGCTCCCTCAATTTGATGTATAGGTTGTATTTTTGAATGCTCATTTGACATTGTTCTAAGCATGACTTCTAGTGTTGATATTATACCATGTAATGCACTTGTTAAATCATGCAAAATTGGTACATTTTTTGCTTTGCTTGCTAGCTTGAATACCATATGGGCAATTGGATATGAACTTGATAGCTTAATCCAATCATGAGCAGCTTGGTGCTAAACTTAGCTTTATGTTCATATGTATAATTTACAAAGCCTCTTAGGTTGCATTTTATACATACATGCTCTTTCTTGTTGTATTTTCTTGTTTTAATTTTTCGCAAAGGAGGAGATTATCTCTTGATGCCTATATTGCCAAAAGGGCGAGATGTAAAAAAAGGGCATTTTGTGAAAACTTGATATACTTGGACATATTGACCCATTGTTCTTTTCTTTGGTCCAAGTATGGCTTTGCAACTTGATTTGTTTTACCGTCTCAAAACAAACTTTTCTTTATATTTTTAATGTCTATCAATGTACTCATAAGGGGGAGATTTTGAGACCATGTGGAGGTGTTCATGTAATGATGAGTATATGACTTGATTTTATTTGCTTAGAGAGTTTGTTTTTGAGATTTATTTGAATCCGAGCAAATTATTGTTTTAGCATGTGTAGTTTTCACGGTTCAGACTATTTCGTGGCGCTATTTTGTTCGGATGATTTTTGATCTACATAAATTTTGTAGAGAACTTCAAGACGAGGATTTTTAGTTTTGAGCGGAAAGTGATTTGATACATGGATTAAGTGATATAATTTTTGTAAACTGCTATGTATTTGAGGTGCAGTTTTAACTAGTTATGATTAGTGTTGATTTAGGATTAATTAGGGTTATTGCATGATTATGGATGCTAATGTCCTAACTTGTAGGGAGGTAAGTGAGATACTAGTGAAAATTCTCTTGGTCCATTTGAGTGGAGGTTTGGAGGCACCTATGGTCGTTGACGGGTATTGAGACTAGG
Organism: Olyra latifolia; assembly: GCA_036346145.1. NCBI lineage: Eukaryota > Viridiplantae > Streptophyta > Magnoliopsida > Poales > Poaceae > Olyra > Olyra latifolia. The sequence goes on from CM070529.1 coordinate 8,801,882, forward strand.
TTGGGAGGACCATGATCTAGAACAGTCAAGGATGCTGACGAAATGATTGGGCTCAAACCAGGCTCACGTGGACATCATGAAGATGGACTTGAGATGGTTCAAGATTATCAGTTCATTTTAGAGGCCTGGAGGCACAAAAAATGAACGATCAAGTCAAGGGATGAAGACCTATTGCATTGGGTTGACCGGGTCTTGTATAAAGCCCATATAGGCTTTGTGTGGTCTATGTAAAGCCTATGTGTGTGGCTAGTTGTTAGTAGTGAAGTGAGCAAGTCCTAGTACTTGATAGGTTAGCTTAGAAGTTAAGCAACCCTTCAATGGTGGAGAAGCACTCAAAAGACCTATATAACGAGGGGTAGAGCGATGTCTCTACTCAAGTCTTGTTAGAGTTTTATTTTAGAACTATCTGCTCCTTGGGAGATTTGCCCACTCTTGTGTGGCTGCAGAAAACCAACCAAGCAATAGAAAAATCCACAAAAAGTTTTTACTTTGTTCTTCTTATGTTCTATGTGTTTGATCTAGTTTGTTTTCTTTATTTCTTTTGCAACTAGTTTCTTTGCCTTCCCTCCTTCTACATGTTGAAAACTTGTTGATCTAGGAGGTTTTCTGATTTCCCATATCATTTATCTTCATCTTGCTACTCACCAAGAACACCGAGATCATGTTTTGATCTTTTTGCTTGTTTTGGCAAATTCAGTTTTTTCACACAGCAGTCCTTCTTAGTTTTGAAGAAAATTCATCTAACGTTATTCTGAAGTAATTCTTGCTGGAAAGGTTGCATGACTTACATGTCTACCACTCTTCCAAGTGGGAATTGCATAGGAGTCACGATTTGGGCAGCTATGCTTGTTATTTTTGCTCCATTTGTCTACTCTTGATCTTGAGGTGAATTTTGGTGAGTAGCTTTGTGCCTTACTATTCCCTCTAAGGAAAAACTTTCAAGTTCAAATGAGTCACAATTTTGGAGAAATCACCTTTTGACCAAGATGCTTCTCTGTTGAAAGTTCACTTTTGCTTTCCAAAAGCAATTGGCCTTGTACTAATTCTTTTTCTTTTTCTAAAGTTGCTTTGTAGTTAATTCTTTTTTGTTGGACTTTCATCAACTAGAAGAACCTAAGAAATAATCCCCATGGCCATGTGAACTACAAATTTTTATTTATGGCATTTTTACTACGGGTATATGCTGCTATCTCGCGAATGATGCATGGTTGATCTTGTTTCTTGAGGGTTACTTGCTTGTGTTCATTTTTCTATTGATTTTTGGGACACGTTTTTTTTTAAAAAAAATCAAGATCAATTTGGCGTCTATTCAATCTCCCTTCTGGCCACCTAGCCTGGTGTTACAATTACTGCAAAACTATTACTGTGCCTTCGCCACGCCGCGCCGGCAGACACGCTTTACCGCACCTCCTCCCCCCGGGTCGCGCTCCCTCTCTGCCCCCTGCTGCCGCGTGGCGTCCCTGCCCTATCACGCCGTGCCGCCTGTGGACATGCATTGGCTTCGCCACTGATCACCTGCGCCCACTACTATGAAGCCATCCCGTCGTGCACGATGATGATGGGATCGCCGCTTGGGGCCGTGCTGTTGAGCATGCAGATCTGCACCGATGCTACGCCACTGGCCAGCCGCTGCTTCGTCGCCTGGCCACCTTGTCTTCACGCGCTCGCACATGCTGCTCCCTCTTTTCATCTCTCTCTCACTCTGCTTTTTTTCTCGGCCACTTCCCCCTCGGCCTTGGCCATTTTAGCATGCCATGCTTCTGTCTCCTCTCCCGCACGCTCACTCTCATCGCCAGAGCGCCTCATGGCCACATTGGTCTCGCAGCCACCCCTCTCACACTCCTCCACCCTCCAGAGCACTCTTGCCCCGAGCAATCGACTGCTAGCTGCTCATAGCTCACCAGAGAGCTCAATTGCCGCCGCCGGCCAGTTTCACTCTCTTTTCGATTTCTCCTTCCTTAGTGAGTCTTCTTCCAATCACTTGCACCGAAAGCTTCACCGAGGCACGTCTAACATTTTCCCCAACTTAATTTTGCAAGATCGTTACCGGAGCTCCTCCGCACCAACGACCAGATTCTGCTGCCGCCTACCTCCTTGCCGTTAACTCATTCCGGCATTTCCCTGACTCAATCCTTCATGTGGTGAGCACCCTCTAACCCCCCTGGTACTCATCCGCGCATTAGATGGAACCGCGACAGGGTGAATCGTCATCGCCACGCTTCCCCGTAGCTTTTCGTTGTCCCTGCTTGCATCGCTACCGTTTAGACTCGTCGCCGGCAAAATGTCTAGTGACACGTCCTAGCCAGAACCCCTGGACCCTCTAGCAAACTCGAGCTTCGCCCCTCAGGCCCTGTAGCTTCACCAAATCGGCACTAAATCCTCGCTAGAACTTGGCCGGAGGGCTGCGCAGGGCACGGTTCACTTTTACAGTGGACTGAGCCACTTACATGCGGGTCCCGCATGTCAAAGGGAGATTATTTAAATCTCTTGCATGAGAGACTTGTCTGTCACTGACTCGTGAGGCCTCGGACCCACCCGTCAGCTTAAGTAAAGGTACATTCCAGAGAGTACGCTTCCCCGTTGGGTCGCGTCCCGATCAAGGCGAAAGCAAGACTTACACTGGCAGCTCACGGGCGGATGGACCACGCGTCTTGAGCTCGGTATTGAGGAGTATTGGGCCTGGCCTAGTATTGCTCCGACTGATTTTCCAGCTTTTCTGAATTTAGAAAATCTAGTAAATAAAATAGGTTTATTTAAAACAGAAATAGCTATCATAAATTGTGAGAAAATTCTAGAAAAATACTAGAGATCATGCTGGAACCAACAAAATTATGAGTAGGAACAGTAACAAAAAATTTAACCTCTGTTTAATACAAGAAACACCTCTTAGGGTATTTTGTAAATAGCTTTTCATTCATTTTAATTAAATTTTCAGCTCCTAGAATCTTGATAAAATTCCAGTGAAACTTAAATATGAATTTGGATTACATAAATTTTTGTATATTTTTATCACCATTACTGCTCTCTGGACAATTTAAACATGTATTTGAAGCCCTTTTTCCTTATGTATAAATATTACTGAAATAGAAACATATTTATTTTAATTAATAAATAAACTAACCCCAAAATTTTACAAAAACTCTCCCAATTCCTTAATAAATTGTTAAAATATTGAACCTATTCTGTCATGCTTTCTTTACATATATGCTTGATATAGGTAGTAAGAATCTCTATCTCTTAAGAATTAATAATTCTGTTAACTAAATAAATTAGTTAAAACACTATATCAGCAGCTCGCTGATAATTTTTAGGAAATACTTTAGACGAAAGTATTTTACACTTATTAACTTAATTTTGGGTATCCTAATTTAGGGTATTATTGCATCATCATCGTTGTCATCGTCATCATCATCATACGTCATTTCACTACCGCTTACACCATCGATATCTATTTGCAGAATTAAGAATTTGATTGGACCCAAGGAACTTACTTGATACGTAGGAATGATATTTTGGACCCAAGGAACTTACTTGATACGTAGGAATGATATCGTTAGGTCATTCTATCATGATTCGCCGATCCCTAAATTAGATGTGTTGCATTTCATGCATCATTCTTTCTTGCTTTATTTTGGTTATTTATTGTCGGATCGTTCCGTTGTTAGATGCTGAGGAGCACACGAAACCCTTCAATGAATAGCTGGAAGACCCTAACTACTCCTAGGATCAAGACGAGTTAACATCCAGTTAGATCATATTGATACCCAGTTTCTTAAAATATTCCATTTAAATTACCAAATTGAATGCTCTTTAAATTATGGGTGCCTATTTGTTAATCATAATATACCATGCCTTGTCAATTGCTTGCTATTGTTCTAGCATGAATGATTTTGCCTTGATGATATCATTCATCATTTGAATCTGATAATGATTGCCTTGATAATCATCCTTGTTAGACAAATTAGGTTGCCCTAAATTATTTAGACTCTTAAGTCTTGGATTAAATTTGCTTAGACATTGCTCAAGTCCAATTAATAATTTTAGGCCTAGTCATCTCGGAACTGTGAATGGATATTCACCGGACATGATAACACCATTACTTGAACATTGATAATTGGGCCTAGCATGCCAGAGTGGTTGGGTGTTGTGGTTGCGGAATGAGGATATGGTCCGGTAGTGTAGTTGGAGAAGGAAGCTGGGCCCCGGTAGAGGTGCTGGGAGGACTGGAATGGCTATCCGAGGTGGAGCGCGGAGTGTCCCGTGTAGCACGTATGCTACCATCCGGAGGAGATGGTTCCTACACAATGTGTGGTCCAGATAGTGTTGGATAGACTGGAATGGCTGTCCTAGGCGGAGCACAAAGTGTTCCGTGTAGCGTGTATGCTGCCATCCGGAGGAGATGGTTCCTACACAACGTGTGGCCATCGCGCGGTAGTGCGGACTTAGGGCCCGCTGATTGCTAGATAGCATCAGGGCACACCCAGTCCGAGGTAAAGACAAGACGTGTCATCATCCTCGGGATGATCTAGTCATATATCACTAAGAGCCGTGACTCTAAGATAGGGCTGGGCAACCCAATTCTAGGGAAGACCGGGCACTTCATGGGAGTATGATCCATAACGGGTGTGCCTATCCGGAAGATGATGGCAGGAGTTTGGTGGACGTGTAGCTTGGGAATATAATGTGGTATGAGATTAAGGACTAAACTTTGAGACATTGATTGGTAGAACTTTGGGTTAAAATTGTTAAGTCATAGGCCTTGGATTATAAAACTTGCTTTCTGCAACTAAACAAACCCTAACCTTTTCTTTGAAACCATTATCACTAAATGCATTAGATTGGGTGTTAACTCGGCGGTGCAGTTTGATTGCGCACTGACCTTGCACACACTCACTCTTTTATATAAGGAAAATGAGCAAGATCCATACGAATCCATGAGGATGGAGATCCAAGATATGATGACGTCCAGGAGCAGGTGTAGGGCGATGCTCTAGTCGTTGCATAGGGCATAGCCGGCAGCTGTCTGTTTTGCTTCTTGTGTTATCTTCTTGCACTCTGATACTTGGTCTTTTGATCTTAAACTATTTGGCCGATGCGTCGGTTTGTAATACTTATTAACCCGTGGGCTTAATACAGGTATTTAAGTTAATTAAGTCTTCCACTTAAAATGATCCAGCTATGTATTGGTGTGCACTAATGAATTGCTCTAGGAACTAGTGCAAATCATGTGATGGGAAAAGTGGACCCCACAGTAGGCTACCATTGGCAGAAAGTCAAACATGAGTTTCTCTCAATGTAGATGACATTGCAGTTTTTGTCAATCCACTAGAGTCGGACATAATTGCAATGCACAAGTCTGAGGTGTTCCTGGTGAGATGTGATAACATTGATCCCTCATAGGTACTAGCAAATTTCCAAGCAACTACGAATGAATTCCCATGCAAGCATTTGGGTTTTCCTCTATGCCCAGGCAAGTTGACACGTATGGATGTAATATAAATCGTTGAGAAGGTGGACAAGGTTGTCCTAGTGGAAAGGACCTTGCTTATCAAAGGCCACAATGGTAGTGTTGGTCAACTTGATGTCATCTATCATTTGATGGTTTTCCCACTGGACAAATTGGTGGTGAAAAGGATCAAAAAATTAGAAGAAGTTTCATCTAGAAGGGAGCCCAGAATTGCAATGGTGGACATTGCCTCTAAACTAGCAAAGAGTGTGCAGACCGAAGCATCTTGGGGTCTAGGAGTCAAGGACATCACTAGAATGGACAGGGCTTTAAGGGTCACATGGCACTGGTATGATTGGACAAATAATAGGAGGCCATGGTGTAAGTTCAAGATAGCCCTTGTGTGATTTTAGTGATTAATGACAAACACTAATTGATGACAATGCTCCTTACGAAACTAATATACTTCATTTGATGTCATCTCTTTAGTATCAATTTAGATATATAGAGATTTGTTCATCCAAGCAAGGTATGTGTTGTAAATCTAATGATAGCTTGATTCAGTACTTGACCAATGACAAACCTCTAATATGATATATTGCTATGAGACTAACATATTTATTGCCAAGTTTATTCTAGTCTTATTCTTATAGAGAAATCGTTATGTCAAAATGGATAATCTATTCATCCTTTTAAGGTATGTCTCTTTGTAATTAACTTATTAGACTAACATTTTGGTTGATGGATCCTTCTAGTGTCATATATACAAATGGGATGAAAATACGAAGTTGAGATATGCAATTTGGTATCCCACTCATATCTATTGTGAAAGCACATCTTGAACTTCAAATGTTATTTGAGTGAATTTATGCACATTGCATCATTTCATATCTAGCTGTGCATAATTATCTTGTGATCTGAGTGAATGTTTTACTTACTTGCACAATATGGATCCATACTATTATTGTCTTGTTTATGTGATCCTTTTCTTGTTTTGTAAGATATACTTCACCATGTCATTAATTGTATTTGTGCTCTTGCCTTGTATACTCTCAGATGCACTTCTTAAGTAGAGTTTATCATATTTGATATGTTATCTCCTACATTGATCCATGCTCTTAATTATCTCTTTTATTGGTCAATAACTTTACAGGTCTTGAATCATATTGCACTTATGTATTTACTCATATATTCATTCATGTACACTTTAAGTAAAGTTGGAGATTAAATTATATTAATGATTGTTATGCCCTAGAATTTAGTTTAACATTTTTTGGCATCCTTCTCTCATGTGCATATTGATATAAAGCCTTTCCATAATATGCACATTAGAGAACTATCATATATCAAGTATTTTTATTTATGTTAAGATTTATTATGAAACACTTGTGGTACTTAACTGACCATGAATAAAAATTATACTCTCTTCCACTGAGCTTTTGGGACCAATGCTTTTCATAAGGTGATGTGAACATAATTAGGTCAAGTTCATATCAACAAGACGGCGAGTCACCAAAATGTTAATGATAAGATCGAGGTCGATAGGGCAAGGGGACCATCAAGGGGATGGTCAAGCTAAGGTTGGCGAGATGGAGAAGTTATCAAGAATGGTAGTCGAGTCAAGGTTGTTGAAACGAAACCATCATCGCGATTTGGAGAATATCGTCAAGTAAAGAAGGAATCAATAAATGATGGTCTAGTCAAAGTTAATAGGATGAGATAATAGCCAAAGGTTGATGATGAGATTGAGACCGATAGGACGGGATGATCATAAATGAGGATGATTGAGTTAAGATCGGTGGGATAAAGAGATCATCAAGATTTAGGGTTGAGTCATAGTTGACAAGACGAAGACATCATATCAAGTGTGCTTGCATCATGAAGTGGTTGATGAAGGATATCAAGCTTCAAGAGGATGCGCAAGGCGAAGGTATGGCTAATGTAGGGCTAAGGATGTTCCCTAATCTTTTACCGGTCTTGGTGGTTGGTTGAAAAAACAGGTTTGTAGGATAGTCACCGTACTATTGAGAGGGGTCCGGATCGATATTGATCGAATCGGTTCCTAGCTCTTAGGTGATACACATTTAGTCTCCTAAATCCTAGTTGAGCTTAGTGAAATGTCGGGTGTTGTAGAAATGTAGCGAGAGTGTTAGAGGTGTCCGAGAGGTGTTTAGACTTGTGGTTGTCCGAGAGTGAACGATAGGGGCTCCAGGAGGTCTCCAGACTTAGTGGGTTTCTTCGGGCTGGACAATCTCCAGGTAACAGAGAGTTCATAGTGTTAGGCAGACAATCTAGGGCCAGACAGTCAGGGGGGCTTTTTGTAGTACTAGGCGCGTGGACAGTTCGACTAGGGGGCTAGACGGTTTGGCCAGTACTAGCATTCACACGCCAGACGGTCTGGCTCGGGGCCCAGACGGTTTGGCCAGTACTAGCATTCGCAGCCCAAACAGTCCAGCCATGAGCCATACTGTCTAGCCAAGGGGCCAGACAGTCAGGGGGGCTTTTGGCAGTTATTTTGGAACAGTCCGGGATTTTATTCAAACTGTTTGCAAACTACTGTTAAACTTCCAACGGCTAATTTTTCGAATCTAGGCCTATTTAAACCCTTGAGTGCTTACTTTGTGTGTGTGCTTTTTGGAGGGGCTTGAGGATTGGTTTGGCTGAGGTTTTAGGTGTGTCTCAAAGTGTGAGAAGTGGCAATAGAGGGTGAGAAAGACGGAGAGCACCATATTGGGTGGATTCGGTAAAACCCTAGTGAGAGGAGTAAGTGACCAAGTGAGTCTTGTGTGGATCACTCTTGAGCTTGATCCGGTGCGATCAAGCGGCTTCGGACTTGTTATGCTTGGTGCTTGCCGGCACCTAGACGATGTGGGAGGCGTCATGTACCGGTGACTTTCTTAAGAAGCGTGTGAGATGACCTAGGCAAACCATGTGAGTGGCATTGGTTCTTGCCATCTCCAGAGGTAAGGAACTAGCAACCACCAGTGGAGCATAGACAGTTGGCTCAGAGAGGGAGCTGATCCTTGCGAGGATTAAGCCTCAACATGGATTAGAGGAGACCAGCAAGTCTCCAAGCACCACGGAAAAAGTTTTCCTATCACGTGTGGTTTGCCTCTTATGTTATTATATTCATTGCCATATCTTGAGATGATTATTGTGCTATCTATCCCCTTATCATGTGTTGATTGCTACTAGCTCCTAGATTGAAGTTGATTTTACAAATCCTTGAGCTAGTGATTAGCCCTCATCGCATTTATCTTGTGCTTAATTGAATATCTTGATTGTCTAGTTATATTTAGTTCACCTCAGTTTAGGATTGCTATCATATTGACATATTATTTGTGTTCAAAGAATTTATCTTTAGCTTCCGTATTTGTTTAATCTTTGAACACAACTGTAGAATTGAATAGAAAGTAAAATTTTAAAAAGCCCAATTCACCCCCCTCCTCCTCTTAGGCATCCGGTTCTTTACCAATGGAATGTCATGGATTTGCCTTATAATACATCATACACGAGTTTGTTTGATGCTGCTACTAGCATATTCCTAAGCAATGGTGGAAGAGTTAGGTTCTGGACCTTGAGGTGGATGGATGGATGAGCTTTAAAGGACATTATGTTGTTGTGTTATCCAGATAAAGGGAAGGAGCAGAAGCAACACAGTTAAAAGAGAACTCACAGGGGCAATTGGTTGAGGGTTTTATTTAGGCTCACCAACGCAACCCAAATCAGGGAGTTCATTTAGCTGTGGGGGCAATATAAACGAGAATGCTACATGAATCACAACTGGACTTAGTCACATAACGCGGCACAAATGGGATTTACACCATGGCTTCAGCGTATAAATGAATTTCATGCCTCATATCCCAATCAAGGCTACACAAGGATTTGGAATGCCGTAACGAAGAACAAATGAATTATATAAAACATTTTGTTTATTTTTGTGAAACATTTGTTCGGATGGGTTGAAACATGATGATTTTTCTCTGAAACATTCCCTGTAAATGTATGAAGCATCATCGATAAAAAAAATCTGAAACAATGTTGTTTGCATTGTGAAACATATCATTTGATGTTGTAAAAAATTTTGTTTGATCTTGTGAAACATTTGTTCGAATGGGTTGAAACATCATGATTTTTCCCTGTGTATGTCTAAAGCATCATCGATAAAAATCTGAAACAATTTTGTTTGCATTGTGAAACATGAATTTGATGTTGTGAAAAATTTTATTTGATCTTGTGAAATATTCATCAATAATATCCAAAACATTCTATTTGGTCTTGTGACACTTTGCTTACTCTTATGGAATATTTTTTGTTTGCCCTGTGAAACACTTTGTTTATTCCTATGAAACACCCATAGAAAATATTTGAAACATTTTATTTTCTTTTATGAAACATTGCTCTTTCTCTAGCACGTGTGAAACATCGTTAATTAGTATGATTTGAAACATCCTGTTTCGAACATTAACGCCAAATGTTTCACCAGTATTAAGCTTTGTTTCAATAGTTCTGCTCATGTTTCAAGTCAAGTGTCTGTTTTTTTTCGCAAAGAATCGGATGTCCGATCCGTAGTAACACCCTTTATCTATAGGAAATATTTCACCAAAACGATCAGGTTTATCTTAAATCATGGGCATATACCTCTTTATTGATTTAAAGAGATATTGCACATAGCAAAAAGATCGGATTTACCGATTTATATAATCGAAACATGTCAAAAGAAGATTCACGGTAAGCCAACAAATATGAGACAAGCAATCACAACAGAAGCAACAAGAGCAATTGAGAGTAAATCACGAGTCACGACATGACGACGATAAGTAATATTACATTTGTTTATTTCAAAGAACACCCAGCTAGTTATTTAAAAGCATCAATGACAACAATATATAATGCATGCTAGCCATGCATATATTATTGTCCATGGCGCCTCCGCGGCTCATGCTAGCACAAGAAGCTCCCTTTGCACGTCCACACAACAGTGCTATATGTGAATGTCGCGGTATCCTGGCAGGTGTCGCCTCGTGGATCATACGTCCGCATGATAAACAGATTTGTCTGTTCGGGCGAGAGCACCAAGATGGCGACTCTCCCGTCTTGCAATACCGACACCAACCCTGTCGTCGCCGGCATGATGCCGCTGATATCGTACCCATGCAGGTCAGGCCGTATCCTGTATCGCCTGACCCATGCAGCCTTCTCCATGTCCATCAACAACCACAGGTCCACAGTGGCGACGGTGACATGAACTGTGGCCAAGAAGCCGTTCGCCTCGATCAGGTGGAGGCAGTCCCAGCGGGGCGCGCGGGCGTAATCGACGCCGTCCAGGAGGATGTCGCTGCTTTCGGGCCCTTGGATGAGAGCCGGCCTCCACTCCTCCGTCTCGAGGTCGAAAGACGCGATGCTATACGGCACAAGCTTGTGCACGCCGCCGCCGCCGCCGCCGCCTTCCAGGGGAGTGTGCGAGAAGAAATAGGCGGCTCCGCCAACGACGGCGTCGTTGGTGCCTTCCAACCCGTTGATGTGGAACAGAGGGCGGCCCTTGTGCCTCCACTGCAGGCGGTCACCGACGGTGAAGACCTGGCACGTCTGCAGGTCGTGGATGTCCGAATCGGGGCAAACGATGCGGAGCACCTTGTGCTCCCCCGTCGACGCGGCCGTCCCCAAAGTGTACGATGCCGGAATGCATTTGTCCGGCTCCGGCACGTCGGGCAGGGCGTGGTAGAGAGCCCCGGTCAGGTCCAGCACGCGAGGGACGGCGTCCTCCATCCAGACGAGGCAGACAGTTCCGTCGCTTGCGCACAGCCGCCCTTTGCTAGCCTCCTGCTTGCCATGTATCCGTCCAACCACGCCGCCCATGTGGTCCACCACATCGATCACGTCGCGACCGCCGCCGGCGCCAGCGGCGACGAGCACGTGAAAATCTCGGTGCCGGCGCGCGTGCGCCTTGATGAAGAGCGGGTCAGAGGTGAGGGACCGCCATGACCGGCAGACGGCGCGGAGACGGTAGAGCGTCCTCGCCGGCACGCGCAGCAGGACCTCCCGCAGCACGTCAGACGGGAGAACGCCGTCGTTGGCGTCGATCGTATCTCGCGGGTTTGGCGACTCCATTGCGTGGCGATGGCGAGGGCTCCATGACCGGCAAACGGAGTGGATCAGACGGTAGAGCATTCTTGCCGGCAGGCGCAGCAGGGCGTCCCACAGCGCGTGGGACGGGAGAACGCCGTGGTTGGAGTCGCCGGCGGCGACCGTGGCGGAGCCCATACAGCTTACGTGTCGGCGTCCTACGCGTACGAGGAGAGTGCGCGTATCTACGGCAAATATTGCAGGTACGTTGCAAGTGCTCTGTAACGTGTCCCTTCCATCTATATATACAGTAGTATCACGATTACAAGAAAACAACCGACTACAAATCTAAGACAGCAACGAACGTACCTTACTTCCTAAACCAAATAGAAAACGAACTCAGCTGGGCTCTAACTCAAGCTCAGATTACAACTTGCGTATGACTCCTAGTAGACTACTTAGCATGCATGATTAAGCCAGAAATTAATCTCCCCCTTAATCCCCCTTAACCAAGCGGATGGCGGAGGACCAGCATGAATTCATCTCGCCGCGTGTTGATCTCAGTGAATGTAACATCCCATTTTTGGGGATTTGTAAAATTTTTGAAAATTTTAAAAAAATAACAATGCTCTTAATGTTTTGGAAGGCTTATGTCTTATAATACATTATTTTGACTCCATGATACAAATATACATGTGCTCATAACTAAGATGTTTTGTGGTAAATAAAACGTATTCAATATTTCTTCCTTTTATTAGAAAACCTATTGTAGGCTTTGCTTCAAGGCATATATCCAAATCTATATACATATATAGATCATTTTTGCAAACCTATATTTTGCTCCTCTTTAAAATGATTTTAAAAGAGCCAATGATCATTGCAAATTGCTACATATATCTATGTATGCATTTCTAAGGTATCAACTGAACTTTTCCTAAAGCTTTCACACATTTCATTTTATTTCTTGAATATTAATCAGAAGCTAATTATGATGATAATAGTCAATTTAATGCAAACTTCTATATCCTTGTACTATTCAAAAACCTACATTAGGGGTATCCACTATTTCCAACTATACACTTTGCACATTACATGCAAAGGCCTTATTTTCTAATTTTTCAAATTAGGCCATATAGTGAAACCTATTTTTGACCTTGCCTTCCCATAAAATTTGAATTAAGTAATAAATTGACCAAAATGCCCTTTTTGCCAAACTTATCACACTTCCCCTCTCTACCATTTCAAAACCTATGAATGGAGTATCCCCTATGTTAAAAACCCTACACTACTCTAAAATTGTCAATTTCCCTCTTCATGCCATGATAGCCGTATGAAAAGATCATATTTTCAATTTCAATTGGACAAAACTATATTTATGTCAAAGCTATTTTAAATATGGCTTTTCTCCAAACGTAACTGTGCCATATATGACTTGTGTAAGCATATGTACATATATAATGGCACTTATATTTTCATACCACGAATAGTGTTTTCAAGATGGTGAATAGTATTATCAATATTAGGAATAATGTTTTAGCCTTAGCATCCAATTCTTTTCCCTTTTATCTTACCGTTGCTTAATCTATTTTTCCCTTTTTCCTCTTTAATTCAAATTTGAACTCAAATTTGAATTTGCCTAGTAAAGTTACTAATCTATCCTTGGACTCTAAATGCCATTTTCTTCCCTGTTTCCTTGTCCTAGATTTGATCAGCAATCCTTTCCCTCCATAGTTTGAATTCAAAATTTGAATTTGAATCTTCTCTATGAAATAACCATTTTGCCCCTTGGGCTAATTCATGCTCACTCTTATCTATCTTGCCCCCGGCCCAATCCACCTCTCCCTCCTTGGCTTGGCCTGCATCGGCCTTTCTCTCTTCCCCAGATCCATCACTTGACCAGCCCAGTGCAGCCCGGCCTCCTCCTTTGCTTCCCTCTCCTCTCTCAGCCGAAGCCCACCACGGCCCAGCCGAGCTCCCCTGTTTCTTCTTTCTTCTCCCTGTTGCTCTGGTCCAAGCCAGAGCTCGCCAGCGCCGCTCGTGCCCGGCGCACCGCCCGGATTCACCGTCGCGCCTCCCCCTGTTCATCAACTCCACCCCCACCATGAGGTCACCTATGACGCCCTCAACGCAATCCAATGGACCCTCCAGTCCGAAGTCCACTCCCTCGCCTTAAATGGCCGCTGCGCCCTCCACAACGGCATGTCCTTGCTCCCTCGCGGGATTTCCGCGTCCTCGCTCGTCCCCAATTGGCCGCCGGTACTTCGCACGTACTCCCCCACCATTTTCTATCGCCGGCAAGGACGACGCCCCTCCCTATTGCTAAGCGCACCCGGCGCCGCCCTTTTTCTCCCTCTCTGTCTCTCTCGGCCTCTCTTCCTCTCTCTGCACGATGGGGCCTCAATATTGCTTCCCCTTGACGTGAACAAGTCGCACAAGCCCCCCCCCAGCCTATAAATACCATCCAAACCCCATTACTCCATCTCCCCTGTCTTCCCTCCTCCGCCATTTCCGCTCGGCACCACCTTCCTCCCTCGTTAGAGCTCCATTGGGCCTATGCAAGATATCCACAGAAAGGACTCCACTTTCCCGCCAATGTCCCCACCCAATTGGACCAAGGTGCCCCGTAGCCTGCCGGTGCGGTAATTTCCCCTCCGCCGACCGGAACTACCCCCTTCTTGATTTACTCCTCCATAGTGAGTAATAATTCGATTCCGTGCGCCAAGAGCATCTCTAGGAGCTCTCTAACCTTCCCAATCCTCGCCCGTGCAAGAACGTCGCCGGAATGAGCTGTCCACGGCGCCTCTGTTTCACCACCGCGCAGCTCCCACGACGCTAGGTCAGCTCAGCTCGTCTCTAACCTTCCCATCGCCAAGGTGAGCATCCACATGCCTCGCTATTTCTCATGCGTCCTTTATTTCCGCACGGATTGGTCTAGGATGCCCTAGCACCGCACGCCCAAACTCGTCTCCGCCATCACTCATGGCACCGCCGCCTGAGGCCGTCTCCGGCCACGCCAGTGGTACCCATAGGTGCGTAGCGCCGTCCTGGTTCTAACGCGCCCAAGAGCTCCTCCAATAGTGAGCCACAGCACCGGCACGACGCATCTTTCCCTCGCGGACGCGCGCGTACTGAGGTAGAAGAAGACATGACGTCAGCATGACATCGTATTTGTGTCACTGTGCACTTGTTTCACTGACTAGTAGGGCCCCCTCTAGTTTAAATAGTTTTATTTCCTCGCGGAGCCCCTTGAGAAGGTAACATGTGGGTCCCTAGGTCCCACATGTAAGGATAAGTGGAGACGGTTTCGGAAATGCGCCTCCGGCGTGGGCGCCTCCGCGCGGGCCGTTCCGCGCGTGGACTGGACCCATCTTGGGTCGCACAGTGAATTTGAGCCCGTTACTGTTTAAAATGTTTTTCAGTCATTTGTCTATTTAGAAAATTTCAGAAAATGATTATGCTTTATAATAAATACTTAGATACCTCGAAAAATCTTGGAAAAATGTGGTAAAATATATATATCCCACTCGACCCATGAAAAATATAATTTTGTATATTTCACCATTCCAAGTCCCTATAAAATATTTATAGCTCTTGTCTATATATTTCTTTTCTAAAGAAAACCCCATAAATATTTATCTAACCATTCTTAAATCGTTTTTACCCTCCAAAAATATTAGGAAAATTCTGGGAAGTAGTATATGTTGTACTTGACTTAGGAAAAATATTTTTAGACATATCCTATTACTATTTTGCCCCTGGAAAATTAGAACAGCCTTATGGTAGTATTTTCTTTATAAAAGAAATTCCTTGGTATTGCATTTATTTAAAATATTATTTGACCTTTAAAAATCTTGATTATTTTTCTGTAAGCATTACAAAGGATACCCATCCTAGCAAAATACTAAACCTTATAGGTTTGTAGAAAATAGATTAAAAGAAAAAGGAAACCTCTCCTAGGGCTAATATTCAAATGCCCAAGTAGTTATTTTAATAGGATATTCGTATGTTTAAAACGATGGGAATATTTCTATAGATACTTTATAAGGATTTTTAACCTAAGGAAAACATTGAGTCCTTTAGAATTTTGGCCACTTATTAATAAAAATACAAAGTCCCTTTTAGGGCTAAAATTTCCCATATCTTTAAAAGTATTTGTTGAAGATATTTTAATACAAATGATAGGCTTATTACTTGGGAGCATAATTAAGGGTATTTAGGAACATTCACACATGCATGACATCCTTAGCACATTTATCGTGGAGTTTATGGAACTTCCTAGATAAGTAGGATAGATTATGGTATTTATATAATCTTCGATATAACCCGATGCGAATAGTAACCCATGCGATCAAAAGCGATTGCATAACATACATCATGCTCTGACGTATTTCTAAATGTATTTGCGCTATTTGGATTATTCACAATAGATCCAGAAGACCCGGAAGGACAGCTCGAAGACCGAAATCCAGGCTACAACATGCTCGGTCCAAGCGAGCCAATATCTCTAGTTCATCGGTCTAATCCCATGTTTTACTTAAATTATGTTGATTTAAATGATGAAAATTACATGCTTTTATTCTGTTGCTATAATATGTTGTTAAACACAAAAGCTGATAGAGCTGGTCTGGATATTACCCGCTTGACTATATGTGTTATTAAGCACAACGCTTATCCTTGACATCATTCCTTACCTTATCCTTTGGAATCCTAGGAAATTAATCTAAATCTTCCCTGACTAGTAAGTCCTTGGGAAATGCTTAGCCTTTGCTAGTCTAGGTCAAATGGGTCGAACCTTGCCTATCAACGATTTGCGGTATAGATATGACGGATCTATCCTATCAACATTGCAACGGCATAGTAAATGCTATCAACGGTGTAATGGTATAGCTGGTCGCTGGTCTCGACTATCAACGTAAATGGAATAAACTGGAGAATACTCATGCACTTGGGTGCCAGGTCTGCCTGAGTACAAATGTTGGTCAAATGATCACTTTTGATATATTTGATAATGATTACTTGGATCTTTGGATCCTAGCCTTTGTTGAGCTCAAGGTGATCACGCCCCTTAATTAAGTGGGTGAGTCGACCGCCACTTTGGGAGTCGTGCACCAGTTGTAGGTATGGGCACGGACTCGCCAGTTGATAAAGACAGTACGCCAGTTGTAGGTATGGGTACTGGTCTGGACTTTGTTTTCGGGGACCATGCCCATGACTATGGGGTGGATCCACTGATTATTGGGACACGTAGTCCATGGCAATAGATACCGTGTCGCCATGTTGAAATACCCCAGATGATGAACAATTTTGGCATATATAGTCCAGTACATCTTTGATTTGTTAACTGGCTAAGTCATAGGATTTCTAGCTATTAATTATTGTAAATCTAGCTTTATGCAAATGAATAGCCTAGCCTCCACCAAACAGCCTATATCATTAAACTGCATCAGGATGGATGTTGGTTCGAGGGCGCGGTTTGATTGCGCGCTCATCCTCGCACCCACTCACTCTTTTAGGTAGATCCGAGGAAGGATCTGGACTGCATGATGGTAACAAGAAGGAGATGAACCAGATGGATGACGCTATTGACGGGTGATAGGCGGGACTTCAGTCGCTTGCCTGTTTAGGTTGGGCATAGCCACGAGACCCGACTCTTCTTTCTATTTTTCGCTTTACTACTATATTCTGATAGGAGTTCATTTTGGTATTATAATATTTGGCCTACTCGGCCAGTTAAACTGAGCCACCATGTAATTGAACTCTTTTGTAATAATACTATTAAGTTTCGATTGTATGAGATGATCCAGCATTTGTAAATTTGTGATGCACTAGCAAGATTTTGAGCTGGTGCAGGAATCACATAGGTTCTCGAATGGACCGGAAATCGGGGGTCCACAGTGAATCTCAGTGCATGCCCGGCCGGAACATACCTACAATTTTTTTGCCTATTTTTGGGAGTATATATGGCTTATTTGTGTACATGTTTACGCATGCATTTTTGTATATGTATGTGTATCGATGCGCCAACGTGTGCCAGCCATCATTGTAACGCAGGCTTCCGGTTAGGGTTTCAAAATTCGTTGTGGCTCAAATACCGCTCTCCGGCGATTCACAGTTTCCAGCGATTTTTCATTAAAATTTAACTAAAATCTTTTTTTGAAATTTAGATCAAACAGAGTTTTGGAAAAACAATAAATTGCTAGGTTTCTCAAAAAATCGTGTGGTTATCGCAGCAAATCAGACGATTTAGTCAAAAATCGTTTGAGTTTTGAAATTAGGGAATTGGTCGAAACGAGAGGGAAATCACTCGAGAAGGTCAAGAAGTCATGGGAGAATAATTAAAATTCGCACAGCCCAACGAAAATGTTAGAAAAAGTGGAAAAAGTGGAAAATTATTGGAAACTGATGGAAAATGAAATATTAAGTTAGAAAATTAATGCAAAATGTAGAAAAATATAAAATGTCTGGAAAATGAAATTTAAGGTTAGAAAATTTGTAAAAATGCTGGAAAATGAAATTTAAGGTTAGAAAATTAGTAAAAATTCTAGAGAATGAAACTCATGGTTAGAAAATTAGTAAAAGAAGCTGAACAAATTATAATATTTCTGGAAAATGAAATATTAGGTTAGATAATTAGTAAAAATTCTGAAAAAAAAAGTGCAGGGAAAATTTGAAAAACTTGGGGAAATTAAGGACATGCTATTTGAGTAAAGCAAGGGAAAATTCCAAAAAAAAAAAGGGCATGACCTTCGCTAATTTTGTTACATTTTTCACAATAACAATTCACAATATATAGCCACATAAGTCTACAACTCTACATAGTCATGTGTTCGTAACATGGTAAGTCCACACCAAGTCCGTACATATCACAAAACATAATAGTTCCACACTGAGCCCATACATAACACAAACATAACAGTACATGGCACAAGTGCAATATTGCAATACATATGGTGCATATGACAAGCGCACGTTCAGAAGGTCGTTAACAGGGACAATATTAGATTGCTTTCCTTGCCCTTGAAAGAAGGCAACATGGATTTGTCCATCCATACCAAAATATTAAGCTAGTGTACTCTCGACTCTCAAGAGTACGAATTCCTTCTTACTCTCGACAGGTTTACGAAATTCAAGATTTTTAACGACTGATCCGAACAGTTGATCTTGTTCATCTCAATGAAATGTAGGTACCGACCAAGTTTCGTAATTTTTTTGAATTTATTTACTATTGTATTTTCTAAAATCAATTTTTTTGACGCTCCACGACTAATTAGAAGGATGATTTTTAAAAATACGAAATAAATAGTAAACAAAATGAAAAAATACGAAACTTGGTCAATAACTATATTTTAATGAGATGAACAAGATCAACTGTATGAATCGGTTGTTAAAAATCTCGAATTTTGTTAAACGTACTCTCGAGAGTACACTAGCCATCCTCTCTCTCTCTGTGTGTGTATATATATATATATATATATATATATATATATATATATATAGCAAAATATATGGTGCAAACCACTGTTTTGGTGCAAACCCATGAAAACCATATCTAAAAGTTTTGTAAATTCGTGAAAAATTATTAAAGATAGGTCTTGACATGAACTATATTATCACCAAATTTAACTTCGTTTGGAATCTATAAAAAAGATAAATTTTGAATGAAAAGTTTCATATCGCTGTTTGTTCAAAATTTGTCTTTTTTGTCTCAAACAAAGTTGAGTTTGATCTTGAGATTTGGTGATAATATTGTTCATGACTATCTCTATCTCCAGTAATTTTTTCATGAATTTACAAAATTTTTAGATATGGTTTTTACGGGTTTACTATATACACACACTCTGAACCATACGGTCGATCGAAGAACATCACACTTAGGAAGAGTGTCACACTAGCAGAGAAGAAGAACTCAACTTAACAAAACAAAATTCAACCAGTAGTAACTTTTGCGAAGATATGTAAACAATAATAAAGTGCTAAATTAAGTAAATAAATCGTAATCATAATTAACTACACAACGTGGCATAGGACCAATTTGCACGAAATAACCGGATCACGTAAAGAGAGCTATCTAGGCGAACGATCGGTGTTGACTATCCTTTCGAGGGAAAAAGGTAAGCCATGTTGAAGTCGTCGTCGCCTTTGTCGTCACGGTTGCAGTACTCTTGGGGCGGATGTCTTGATGCATGGCGACTGCTCGCCGACCTTCCCTCGGCACTGGAACATTAATTTCGTCCCAACATGGATTCCTTATCGGCACCCTCACGGACACGCCCAGCGATGCCTCCCACGGAGCTGGTCGCCCAGGAACAGCAGCACCATGACGATGTGGCACGCGGTTTCGCATCGGTTCTCGCGGCGGAGTACGTAACATACGTTGTATCTGCGTATTTCTCTGTCCTTCTCGGTTTTAAGGTGGTTAAGATTTGATGTGGTACGTATTACACCGGATAGATAGGATTATATGTACGTATTATATTCGAACTCGGAATCCGACACACGCTCGTTTGGTCGTCTTCGGTCAATCTCCTCTCCAGTATAAATAAACATATGTGTCTCGTTTCGTTCGTCTTGGATGGATTCATGTTCCTCTTCCCACATAAATAAAAACTAAGGAAGAGTCTGCATGTACAACGCTCGATTCATCTGGCCGCCGCAGTCGACAGGGAGAGATCGTCGGCCGCGCGCCTCCTCTTCTAGCATGACGACGTCGCTGCTGGAGATCTCCCGGCGCGCCGTGCTGCCTGCTGCCCCCAACCCTTTCCATGTACGTACATACTAGCTAGTATATCGACCTCATCGGCAAGAATCAATTGGAGCGGGAGCGTATGTGTTCATGCGTATATCTTCATGTTGTCTGTGTGTTCAGGTGACTGCGCTTGCGACCTACGTGGTGGGCTGCCTCATGCTGGCTTACGCCGTCTGTGCCACGGTGAGGGACGGCACGTGGCCGGGGTCTCTGCTGGTCTACATCATGTTGATTGCGTTGGCGGCACTTCCTTTGTTCTCGGACCCCGCGATCCACGATGACTACCGTACACTGCATAGTTGCAATATTGCACCCAACTAATTGGTTGTTAGCTTCATCTTTACATAGTTGATTGATTAATTAATTGGTCGTTTAAGTACAGTTGATAAATTATCTCTTTATATATATGTTTCCCTTCCTGTCTAGATTTTTTGAACACAAATATGACTGGATGAATTGTATTGAGCCTTGACGCACTACTGGGGAATCGGGCTTCAGTCCCGGTTCCTGAACCGGGACAGCCAATGCGAGACTGATGCCTCCTCAGTCCCGGTTCCAACGAGCCGAGACTAAGACCCATATCTGTTAGCGCGGGGAGCCTATCAGTCCCGGTTGGTGTCTCCAACCGGGACTTATTGTCTCGGTTGGTATCTCCAACCGGGACTTAAATAAGTCCCGGTTCCTATCTCCAACCGAGACATTAATGTCCCGGTTGGTATGTCCAACCAGATCGTAATCATGATATCACTTGCTGCCACGCCTTAGCTATTATATTTATTTTATTATCTGTGGCCCCTAGCTATTATATTTATTTTATTTATGCATGCATGTGTTAAATCACAATTAATTAAAACCCATATAAGTATCACAATCATGCACAATTAGCTGATAATTAAATCAAAGGACATTCATTAAAACTTTAATTACAACTAATAAAAATGTATTACAATACCTAGCTAGCCTATATATAAGTATCACATATATACACAATTACACATATTTTTGTTTATCGGGATCTTTTACGTGCATTGCTCTTGGTAGTCGTAGATGTCGACCCCGACGGTTGACCGGTCTCTTTGGCGGGCTCGACTCGAACATGATTAAAAATATGGTGGTAATGCTTCATCAGAGGACTTACGACCTCATTAAAAATGAAGCCGACGAGTTGCTCTTGTATTGCTTTGACACGCACCGGCGAGAGTTCCGGGCCTTTGTCCAAACCTTTTTTCGCCAATTTTAAGGGAACCTATTTTTAATTAGGAAAATTAACTAATTAATCCTTGAATTTATAGAAGATCGATGTCCGAAAATAGCTAGGTATTAGTAAGATACTAATTACATATACTTACCCCAAACTGTTCACCTTTTCTCGTGTAGTCAGCAGTGCCTCCGACAAAGTTGTGCATCATCTCGCATACATAGAAGCCGTATAAATTGTTTCCCGACGGCTGATGCAAGACCTGTGGTAAAAATGTTAGAAGCGTGAAATGGATGCATGAAAATTAAGTTAACTAAAAAGCTAGTATTAAGATATATATACATATTTAGCGAGGCGCAATTCAAAATTCTTCTTGAATTCCCCAACATTTTTTTCACGGAAACTTGCGAAGGCACTACACATGTGATTACGTTTTATATATTATTAGAGTTTGTTTCGAATGGAAAGAACAGAACTAGCACAATAATGAAAGGAACAAGAATGTACCGGTTGAGCATGGCAATGAGGTCTTTGTACTTTTTAGGGGGTTTCCGCAGAGAGTCCATAACCATGGTTTGGCTTCTATCTAGCTCAATAATAAAAAGGGCCCAGTGAAAGTTGCACATATATATATGTTAGCATTTGTTGTAACACCCTGTTAAGAAAAAGGATTAGAACGAGGTGGTAAAAAAACACATACTCGAAGTCATAGGCTAGAAGTATCTGTGACTTGAATCTTTGGCCCATTAGCGCGTTGTATATGTTCTCCTCTGTATCTTTTGGGTGGTCCCTAACTGTTTGCTGGTTGATAACTACTGGGTCAAGGAAGCCAATGATGTAAATGTGTTCCCTTTGGCATCTTTGCATCTCCATTCCACAAAAGAAGAAATTAGTTAGGCTTGCAAGTTAGTACCGTGTAAGGGGCTCACGCTGGAATTTAGAAACGAGACACTTACAAAGTCTAGCAACCCAACATGCTCACGTCGAGGGCCCTTGCCTGGTATAACTCGTACAGAGGCTCCCATTGGACTAAGAATTCAGAGTCCCCGCGGAAGAAGTGTTGTTGCTTGATCCGGACTGCGAACATATCTAGTCCATGTTTGGCCGCGTGCAAGTACCATTGGTGGAGTTGCCGCATTTTTGTTGTTAGCTAAGGAATCTCCTCACGCCTGACCAATGATGCACCAGGCACAAATCTCCATGCTACCTCTGCTATTGGGATGTCCTTGTGGCCCAATACCTGATCTGGATCAAGTCCAGTTTCATCGTAGAAATTATTCATCTCCTGCGCAACCTCTTCTGCACTGCGCTCCTGTGGCATCTCCTTATCAGATTCCTTACGCAAGATGCGCCGTAGTCCGACTGACCGGCCTTCGGTTTCTGTATGCTATCTTTCAATGTTTTCAGACACTTCTTGCCTTGATGCCATTCATCCGTACCAGGCTGGACCCTCGGTGGAGATGCTTTCTTAGCGAAATGTGCGGTGACCTCGGCTCTTACTACCCGCTTGTTCTCCTCATTGGTCATATGGTACGCCAGCTTCGGAGGAGATTTCTTTTTAGATTTGGTGGATCCTGCCTTCTTGAGAAGTGCTAGCCTCCCAGCCGAGTTGCTTGACCTGGTCCGCACCTGCTTGGGAAACGATATTGGAGTTGGAGTTCCACTTGCAGGGCTTCGTTGAGGAGACGGGCTTCGTTGAGGAGTGTGGCTTCGTTCAGGAGAGGGTGCAAGAGGTTGTGGAATTGACGCTGGAGACCGTGGAGAGGACATGTCCACGTTATTTCGCAAAATTATGAACCGCTTGCGCCACACGATGAAACTGTGCACTGCATCTCCTAGCTTCGTACTCCCGTCACCTCCTTCGAAATCAAGGTCAAGGTCCCCGTACCCAGGGCATACCTCATCCACCGAGACCTTGGCGTAGCTCGACGCTATCGGTTGGCCATGGATGAGCTGACCTGACTCCACCGGGTAAGCCATGCCTATAGCCGCCTTCAAGGACAAGTTCCGTGCTTCGACGTGCAACTCACAAGGGGTTCGCAGCGTGATGTTGTCCACAGGATAGCGTCCCAAGTCCTCTTCGAGCAGCCCACTGGAAGCGCAGCTGCTCCATCGTGCGGAGGGGCTAATGACGTTAGGATTACTGTGAAGTTGTGGAAGGCCCTCCTCCCGCTGTTGGCTCAAAGCTAGCTGCACCTCTCTTCGAACCGTTTCTTGTATGCTCGCCTGTGTTGCTCTCAGGACATCTTGCAGGTCACGAAGCTGTTGTGCCTGTCGGGCCTTGCCTCTCGCCCGACTCCTGTAAGTAGCGGCGTCCTGAGCAAAACCCACCTTCCACGGGACGACACCAATGCCTCGTGTACGTCCAGGGTGCTCAGGGTTCTGTAGGGCCCTTGTTAGCTCATCATTCTCTCTGTCTGGCACGAAGGTGCCGTGGGCCGACTCATTGTTAGCCTCTTTAAGCCTTCTAGCGACTTCTCTGATCTTGTCACCAAACACCGCCCTACCGTCGTCATCAAGGCCGCCGTCATGACCAAAGAACCAATTTCTCGATCTGTTTGACCATCTCATTGTTACGGGTTCAACACCCTTCACCAGCAAGTCATGTTCCCTCTTTTCCCATTTAGGTATCGCCTTGCGGTAACCACCAGGGCCGAGACGGTGGTGGTATTGCTTCTTTGCTGCATTCTGTTTGTTCTTTTCACTTAAACTCTGACCTTGTTTCGAATTCTTGTACCTCACGAATTCATCCCAGTGATCTTGAAGCTTTGGGAACTTATTGAAGTCAGGGGTTAGATTCTTTTGAACATACGCATTGTTTAGCTTCTTTTTGAACGTCTGAAATGCCAGTGCCATTCACTTCAATGTGTAACTCTTCACTTTCTGTTCGGACCCTTCGGGGAAGGTGAATGTCTCCTTCATATCCGTCCATAGCATGTTCTTCGGGTCTGCAGGTACGTCATCCCATTTCGCAATGCTAATGGGCACGTGGTCCCTGACGATCACGCCAAATGTTGATCTAAACGGCCCAATCGCCTTGTCTGGCTTCATAGGCTCGCCGTCCTCGCCGACTTCAGTGATTATGTGTCTTGCTCTCGACTTCTTGTTGTCACCTCGTTGACGTGATTGTCTGGGAGATTGACTGGTCTCATTATCCTCGGTCGCGGCGGCCTCGATGTCCTCAGCAGCATTGGCGGCTTGGGGGCCCTCATCGGCTGCCCCAGGTTGATCCCTGAGGTCGTCTGCCGGAAAATAGCCTTGTGCAATTATGTCACTCATTATGTCGTCGTCATTATACCCTCCACTCGCCATCGTGACAGAAAAAAGCACTGAAATTCAACAAAAAAATAATAATGCTATCATAACAAAATTATCTTGCGTATAAATATAAGGCATGCATGCTATTTTAATAAGGTATTTTCTCATATACCTCTATTTTTTCTTTTCAATCATCTACATGTATAAGTCATTTTCTTTCACTCCTTTCTCAAAATTATCACCACCTAAAATACCTAACTAAACAAGAATCCAACATTCACACCATACCCAAATCCATTAAGCAATGATTATGCTTAAGTTCTATAAATTTTAAAGAAGTGACCTGCACTAGCAACAATCAAATAGATGGCCAAACAGTGACTGTGCCATAAACAAGATCAATCGCTTCTTCCAATTTCGCTCAGACACTTATCCTTGGCAACAGACCACGAAAATTAACATTGCTTATAAGGTTGCATATTAACATTCTAACAGCAAAATAAGTCTTTTCCAGTAATATTGGGCTTACCAGCGTGGAGGCGGCGGCATGTAGGGGCTAGGGACCGGCGTTGGAGAGGACCGGCGTTGGAGACGGCGTTCGAGACGACCGGCGTTGGAGAGGACCGGCGTTGGAGACGGCGTTCGAGATGACCGGCGTTGGAGAGGACCAGCGTGGAGGCGGCGTTGGAGACGACCGGCGTTGGAGAGGAGCGGCCTGGAGGCGGCAGCGTTGGAGACGAGCGGCTTGGAGGCGGCGGCGTGGAGACAGCGGTGTGGAGACGACCGGCGTTGGAGAGGAGCGGCCTGGAGGCGGCGGCGTGGAGACGGTGGCGTTGGAGACGAGCGGCTTGCAGGCGACGGCGTGGAGACGGCGGCGTTGGAGACGAGCGGCTTGGAGGCGGCGGTGTGGAGATGGCGGCGTGGAGACGACCGGCGTTGGAGAGGAGCGGCCTGGAGGCGGCGGCGTGGAGACGGCGGCGTTGGAGACGAGCGGCTCGGAGGCGACGATGGCGGCGGCGTCGATTTAGGGTTTGGAGCGCGCGAGCGAGAGGATTTGAGAGTTGTCTCCAAATCTCCGCGCGAAATGTTTATACATAGGACCTTTAATCCCGGTTGGAGACACCAACCGGGATTGATGGCCTATATAGTCCCAGTTTGCTAAACCAACCGGGATTGATGGGGTTCTCAGACCCGGTTGGACACACCAACCGAGATTGATGGGGTCTCCCCAGTGCTGGAGTCCTCACATAGTT
This sequence comes from Olyra latifolia, assembly GCA_036346145.1. Lineage (NCBI taxonomy): Eukaryota > Viridiplantae > Streptophyta > Magnoliopsida > Poales > Poaceae > Olyra > Olyra latifolia. Next base: position 8,827,849 of record CM070529.1, read on the forward strand.
CCGGTTGGATACACCAACCGGGATTGATTTCCCCAAAATAATTTTCACAGGCAACCGTCGTTGGAAATTGCCCTTTTTCTAAATACTCCCTCCATTCCAAAATATAGGGCGTATTTTCACTTGAAAAAAGTCTTCCAAGACAAATGTTAACCATTAATTTCTCTTATTATATATTGGCGATTTCTATAATATCACATTGTATTTAAAGCAATTTAAAAGGCCAAGATGTTGGTATAACTTTTATCCACTAAAGATGCATAACATTTGGCAAAAGATTTATATTATCTATTCCAAAAGACCAACGGCGGAATTACATAACATGCTTTAATTTACATTGTCGCATTACATAACATGCATGCTAGCCGTCATCCTCATCCTGATCATCTAGGCCTTGGTGCTCATCCCAGCAGAGGCATCGGCAGTCCTCGCCGTTAAGGAAGCCGGAGGAGGGGAGGTCCTCCAACGTCGGGTGGTCCCTAGCCCAGGCGGGCTCCTAAAAATTTTGCAAAAACCTTAAATCGATCAACCATGGAAGAAATCAATACAACATTTTGGAAGAAATCAATTCAACAGGGGCACCTGGGATGGCGATCGTGGCAGCAGCATTGCCTCCAGCTCTGCCTAGGACCGAGGCGGAGGTGGAGACGGAGGAGGCGGCGGCGGTGGTGGCGGAGGCGGCGACGGTGGTGGCGGAGGCAGCGGCGGAGGTGGCCATGGCCGTGGCTGAGAGCCCATTCTACAGGTTTTGAGGCGGCGTGGCATGGTGTATGGTTGTGAGAGAACAAGTGAGTGGCTGGAGGGACATATATAGGGGAGCTCGCCCGGAAAATCGAAGGGCATGATCCCATTGATCGACAACTTGCAAGAACAGTGCAGTCAACTATCCAACTTCCAATGTAGTCAGCTCAAAAGTCACGGAGTTGAAGGTAATGATGTGAAATCAATAAATGCACTGAAGCAGATGCGAAATCAATAAATCAAGCAAGAAAACCATGAAATGCACTGAAGCAGGCAAAGTTTTGTATCGGGCAAGAGGAAGAAGAAGATCAACGGTCGGATTACTAACATAGTCCCGGTTGGCAACACCAATCGGAATTGATGGCCCAAATAGTCCCGGTTGGAGACACCAACCGGGATTGATGGTCCAAATAGTCCAGGTTGGAGACACCAACTGGGATTGATTCCCCCAAAATAAAATAAAGCATAGCAGCGGGTGTGCACCGCCTACTCTAAATACCCAGTAAAATAATTTGAAGTCTATATGTCAATTTTTCTTTTTTTTATGAATTTTGTGATATTTTTATTTAATTTGTATGTTTCCCAACAATTTTCTATAAATGTATTTGTGAATAAATGTATTAAAATTTCTACAGTTTATACAAAATAGTAAAAGGCTCAAAAAATGTGAGGACAAATCTTATGGGTCCAAATATATATATATATATATATATATATATATATATATATATATATTATAGAAAATGTACATATATAATTTACAATAATGGTACCCTGTACATATCCCACAGGGTTACCGCAAAAGATAATTTCTAATTAACTAATTAATTAACTAACTAACTAATAAATTTAGGCAGCGGCGTCGTCGTCGTCGTCGTCCTCCTCCTCCTCGTCGTTGGCGTTGGCGCCATCGTCGGAGGCGTCAACGTCGTCGTCGTCGTGGTCCTCCTCCCACGGATCGTCGTGGTCATCGTCCTCCACCTCCTCGTCCTCGTCCTCGTCCTCCTCCTCGACGACGTCCTCCTCGTCGAAGTCGTCCTCGTCCTCGTCGTCGGACAGTTCGTCCGACATGGAGAATTCCGCCAGGTAGAAGACGGACTCCTTCCTCGGCTTGCGACGCAAGATGCGCATGCGCTTCCGAGGAGGAGTAGCGTCGTCGGAAGACGGCCGCGGCGGTGGATGAAACGGCGGTGGCGGCGATGGAGGCACACCTGCAGAGGAAGAGGCGGGGGAAGCCATGGATCGATACGCAGAGGAAGAGGCGGAGGCACGCGGCAGAGGAGTACGAAGAGGCAGTGGAAGATAGTCGGTTTTAAAGAAGAGGCAGAGGAAGACGAAGAGGCAGAGGAAGACAAAAAGAGGTGGAGGAAGAGCCGCCCGTCGGTTCACGCCAATATTGCGTCATTTGGATTCCCAATGATCCCGGTTGGAGACACCAACCGGGATTAATGGCACATCTAGTACCGGTTGGATACACTAACCGGGATTAATGGCACATCTAGTCCCGGTTGGAAATACCAACCGGGATTGATGGCCACATAGTCTCGGTTGGAAACACCAAAATTATAGTAACGGACATGTGGCCCATCTCTTATGGGTCCCACATGTCAGTGTTAGTAATTTGCCATAAATTACTCGAAAATTATAGAAAATTGCTGGGAGAATATACAAATTAAATAAAAATATCACAAAAATATGAAAAATTGAGTTCGCAGCCTTGTAATTTATCATTAATTTTTCTACATTTCTTTGATAAATGTTAAATTATCAAAGATTTACTACAAAATGTAAAATTATCAAAGATTTACTCAAAATTCTGTAAACTTTTTTACAAATATAAAATGTTATCTATTTATTAAAACTCTAATGCTGCTGTCTTAACAAAATGGCTTGAAATTCTAAAATAGCAACTAGTTTGTTTTTACAAGTGATCCTTCATTATGATTGTGACGTACATAGGGAGCTTCCTCCTCATCATTGAGGGCACTAATATCTACATTCACCGAGAAAGGCGGCAACTCGTCGAACTGATTATACTCTTCTTCGTATGCGACGCCCTCAACTCCGACAATCCTTCTTTTACCTGGAAGAAGCACGTGGAGCCTTCGCTGATCGCTACCGCTATTGTTCTCCTTCTGCCGTTTGTTTTTGGTAGACTTTGTCTTGTTTTTAGTAGGCTTGCCCTTCTGCTTTTTCAGTTTGCTGCCCATGTCCATCACGTAGAATACCTGTGTGACATCATTGGCAAGCACGAATGGTTCATCCCTGTAGGCCACTTTCTTCAGGTCCACGGTTGTCATACCATACTCATCGATCTCCACGGATGTCAGATTGACCCATTGGCACCGAAACATAGGGACTTTCAAAGGTCCGTACTCAAGCTCCCAGATCTCCTCTATGAAACCATAGTAGGTGTCCATGTTTTCATTTTTGTCCAAGGCATCTATACGGACGCCACTGTTTTGGTTGGTGCTCTTGTTATCCTGGGCTTTCGTGTAAAAGGTGTATCCATTTATCTCATACCCTTGCCATGATATGATTGTCATGGATGGTCCCCGAGCCAATAGTTGCAACTGCTCATGGACTCCCTTCTTGCCCAACAATTGCTTTTGTAACCACCCACCGAAACTCTCCACTTGTTTGTCTGCGATCCATTTATCTGACTTCCCTGGGTATTGGTCGCGTAGAATGTTCTCATGATCACGGACATACTGAGCCACTAAAGCTGCTTGTTTCAACACCGTGAAATGTGCTTGTCTAAATGCAAGTATATCCTGGCAAGAGGATTCTTTTCTCCCTAGAGTACCTTTTCCCCATAGCCTCCCCTCGTAGCGTGATACAGGGACGCCAATCGGATTCAGATCATTAATGTAGTCGACGCAAAACTCAATAACCTCCTCTGTGCCAACACCCTGGGCAATGCAGCCTTCTGGACATGACCGGTTACGAACATACTTCTTCAGGACACCCATGTACCTCTCGAAAGGGAACATACTGTGCAAGAACATGGGTCCGAGAATTTGTATATGTTTGACCATGTGAACCATGAGATGGACCATCATATCAAAGAAGGATGGAGGAAAGATCATCTCGAGGTTAACCAAACCAGAGACAATGTCATCTTGTAGATTAGATAACTTATCCGGATCTATGGCCTTCTGTGATATTGCGTTGAAGAACAAACACACCTTTATGATTGTCCCTCGTACCATGTCCGGCAGAATGTCTCTCACCATCACTGGGAGCAATTGTGTCATCAACACATAACAATCATGGGATTTCAGGTTTACGATTTTATTTTCTTTTGTGTTTATCAGTCTTCCTATGTTCGAGGAGTACCCTGAAGGGACCTTCACAGCAGTCAACAACTTAACTATGTTTTTTTTCTCTTCCTTACTTAGAGTGTAGCTCGCGGGATGGAGGTAATACCCTTTCTCTCTCTGTTGCGGATGTAGGTCTTCCCTGAGTCCTAATAGTTGTAGGTCTTTTCGTACTTGAAGTGTATCTTTCGATTTGCCGTACATATCCAGGAAGCCTAGTGGACTCACGCAGACATTCTTCGTGATATGCATGAAGTCCAGTGAGTGACGCACCTCTAAGTCTTTCCAGTAAGGCAAGTCCCAAAATATTGACTTCTTCTTCCAAATTGGTTTCTTCTTAGCATCTTCATTAGGGAGTGGCGGGACAGGTTTGCTACCAGGACCCTTTCCAAAAACTACTTCCAGACCCTTTACCATAGAAAATACATCTGCCCCACTATGATGCTTGGGCTTCTTACGTTTCTCTTCGTCTCCATCAAAATTAACACGGTTGTTCGTGAACGGTGCTTCGGATTGAGGAACCTACGGTGGCCCATGTACACAATCTTTCGAGAGTTTGTTAGGTACTTGCTGTCCGTATCCTCTAAGCACTCGATGCAGGCTTTATATCCTTGATTGATAGGCCCGACAGGTTACCAAGTGCACGCCAGTCGTTGATGGTTACGAGTAGCAAAGCACGGAGGGTGAAATAATCTCTTTTGTACTCATCCCATACACGTACACCATCGTTTCACAGCGTTAGCAGATCATCAACCAACGGTTTGAGGTACACGTCGATGTCGTTTCCAGGTTGCTTCGAGACTTGGATAAGTAACGACATCATAATGTATTTTCGTTTCTGACACAGCCAAGGAGGAAGGTTGTAGATACATAGAGTCACGGGCCAAGTGCTGTGACTACTGCTCATCTCGCCGAATGGGTTCATCCCATCAGTACTCAACCCAAACCTTATGTTCCTCGAATCCTCAGCAAAGTCCGGGTATTTTCTATCTACTCTCCATTGCGAGCCGTCAGTAGGGTGCCTTAACCTTCCATCGTCCTTACGATCTTCTTTGTGACAGCACATCATCTGGGCATGCGCTTTGCTCGCAAATAAACGCTTCAACCGGGGGATTATAGGGAAATACCATACCACCTTAGCGGGGGGTCTCTTCTTCTTACGCTGCCCCTCTACCTCACCTATGTCATCACGCCTGGTTTTAAACCGAGAAGTTTTGCACACCGGACAAGCTTCCAAGTTCTCATACTCATTGCGATAAAGGATACAATCGTTACGACATGCATGTATCTTCTGTACCTTCAACCCCAATGGACAGACTACTTGCTTGGCATCGTACGTAGTTTCAGGCAACGTGTTACCCTCTGGAAGCAATTTCTTTATCAAGCATAACAACTCATCGAATCCCTTATCAGATAAACCATTGGTTGCCTTCCGTTGCATCAGTTCTAGTGTAGTACGCAGCTTTTTGCGGCCCTATCGGCAGTTTGGGTATAACAGTGCCCCATGGTCCTCTCACAAGCGCTGGAACTTTTCATAATGCATTTCATCGGTGTATTCTCACTCTCCATCAAGCAGCATCTGCTCTAGGTCATTATCGTCAAAATCACCCATTGTATCTTCGAGAGCACCGTGTTGGCCATCGTCCGGGATATTGTTGTCCACCTCTTCTTCTTCTTCACTGTCTTCCCGTATAATCTCTTCTTCACCGTGCTTGGTCCAAGAGGTATAGTTTGGCATGAAACCTCTTGAGAGCAAATGGAAGTGGAGGTGACTGATGTTTGGCCACTCCTTCTCATTGCTGCAGTCTATGCATGGACAACATATGTAGCCTGACGTCATGTATGCATCAGCCGCATGAAGAAAAGCTTGCAAACCTTGCAAGAACTCCGGGGAGCGTCGATCCATGTACATCCATCGTCAGTTCATCTACATTATGTTACATCAAGGTAATTGTTAGCTCATTCCCCAAAAATTAATTATTGAACATTTTCCAGATTCTAGAAAATTAAATTTATTGAAAAATATTTAAAATTTTATGTGGCTAAATTTATTCCTACCTAGGGCTAATTGCATCACATAAATTTAAAATAACTATATTTTTATTCCTACCTAGGGCAATTCTTATTTCAAAGCCAACTATAAACTTAAAATAAATTTATTTCATTACATATTTTGTAAAGAACTATATTTTCATAGAATTGCTTTCTATAAAATGATTATTTGCTCCGGTATTGTAACCTACATAAAAGAATTGATCTATGAACATATTTTTCTAATCTACACAAAAGATTAAGTTAGATCTTTACATTCATAGTCTTTCAATGATCATGACAAAATTCTTCATCCATCGATGGGAAAAAATCCTAGATTACATCTCCAATGCGAGATACATCATAATCCCACAAAAAATCCCATAAAAGATTGAGCTAGATCTTTACATTCATAATCATTCAATGATCATGGCAAAAGATCAAATTTTCTTCATTTTCAAGCAGAGAAGAAGCTCCATTGAACATCCAATGTACTGAGGAATGATGCACTAACCTCGATTAACTTGGCTTGGAGTAAAATGACCAAAATTTTAAAATTTTGGCAGCACCTCCCTTTCTTGAAGCTCTTGGCACGACGGCATCTTGTTCTTAGTCGGGCGTAGTCGGACCGGGAGAGGAAGGAAGGAATAAATATGGCATACTAATCCGGTTGGACACACTGACCGGTATTGTATCGTGTCTTCCGCTTGCAACAGAGTTCAAATATAGCATATTAATCCGGTTGGGCACACAGACCGTATTGTGCCCGCCTTCCGCCGCAACAGAGTTCAAATATGGCATACTAATCTCGGTTGGGCACATAGACCAGATTGTGCTTCCTTTCCGCCGCCCGTTGGCCGTTCTTGCAGTTGCCATCACCATCGACGGTTTATAACACAAACCGGGATTGATTTTGTAACATCAGTCCCAGTTGGTGTCTCAAACCGGGACGGATCCCGGCCCGTGCCCCGCCTAACATTCAACCGGGACTGTTGTGAATGTCAGTCACGGTTCATGCCTAACTGGGGCTGATGAGCCGGTATTAAAGGCCAGTTCTCTAATAGTGACGGCCTTTACATTAGGTACATGGTGATTTGTATCTTAAGCAATCTTAGAGATAAAATAGAATCGAACCGGAGAGATTACAATCAATCAATTCTACCAAAATCCTATTCTATCGTAATAGCTAGATCCTAGCATATATACTCTAACATCTCCCATAGTCGTAGCGGGAGCAGCTCGGGCTAGAGTAGAAATCGACGAGTCTGCTCAACTTAATGATAGCTCTTTGGTGCTAATGATGAGGTAGCCGAGAGCGATGGCCATGGTTGTAGCCGTGAAAGAGGGAGTCGTGTCGAGTAGCCATTGTTGAGGTAGTCGTATAGGGAGTCGTGGGCGCAAAGATGCGCCAAGAAGAAGACAGTGACACGATCGAGCTAGTTGGCGAGGAGGATGTCAAGGATGATGTAGTCGAAACCGCCATCATATATGAAACCCCATCTAGTGGTGCCAACACGAGTGTGTGCAACAGGGACAAAAGGACACGCTAGTTGTGCGAGAACTAGGTGTACCAAGAAAAGGGATCAACACAGGGTGTTCACTGGTGTCTAGAGAGGTACAATAGCAAAAACAGATAGAAACTCAATGGTGGTTGCGGAGCACGGCATAGGAGGGACGCGCAACATGCCAACTTCCACATGGAGTGATGAAAAAGGGAAGAAGACCAGAGAGACGGCGGCTGGTTGTCCTCAAGAGGACACAAAGACCAGAAAAACGACAGTGGTTGTGCTCTAAGGGGACATGCATCTTTTTCTCTGTTCCTATAAGTTCTTCCGCATACGGTGGTTGTTGGTTCTATGTTACACAACCATGAAATACTATGATGATATTATATTTGGATCTAACATTACCGATATTTGGATCTAACATTACCGAGGGTATGTTTGTCTTTTGGTTTTTATACCCTAGGGATTGGTAAGTCAATTTAACCATCACTTGAATCCTGATTGATATGTTTCACTCGGCCAGATCGATTCTCGGCAGAAATTTCCTTGCGCCTATCATAATGCTCAATGCATCTCTTGTGTTGTTGCCGCAACCCTAGCCCAGCTCAGGGCTTCAAAACCCATGGGAAATCGTCGATGAGGGACGACATCGAAATCTCGAACCCTAAACGGCTCAAATTCAAAATTTGAAAATAAAATTCAAAATGGGGTAAAAAAAACCCCAAAAAATCTAAAAAAGTATAGACTTGTTCAAAGAGGATGACGCTTTTTTGAAAAAAAAATTCAAGTGGATTGTAAACGCCTGCACCGTGCTCCCGTACCATGTAGCGTGTGGCACGAGATTCCACCCAATACATTGGTTGGATAAGGAGAGCAAACATGTTGTTGCAAGTTGGTCAAATAAAATTTTGTTTCATTCTCAAATGTTTGCGTTTCAAAAACGAAATACAGATGATGGGCGTCATGCAAATCACAGATATAGGGAAACAAAAACGAATTCGAGTTAGGGGGAAGACGACCATACACCTGCAAGCCATGTTGTTTAACCAATGAGGTGAAATTTTGTCCAGGCAAACGTGTCCCCGGCGGAGGTCCTGTCCTGATCCTGCATCCCTGATCGGTGATCTAAGCTGGCTCTGTGCAGCAGCAGCAGCAGTCCTGCAACGATGGTGGAAATGAAGTAATTCTCCGTCTCAAAAAATGAGAGAGATAAATTCACTGAGTTTTCTAGCTGGACTGTACCTTGATCCAAGATATGAGGTGCGAAGCAAGCACAAATACCCCTATAACCCCTGCAAAGATGTCTGACGACTGCCCTGCGGGTGCCACATACCACAGCAGCAAAATCTCCAGCAGACAGAAGCACAGGAAGACAAAGCGGGCGAGATGCGTGGAGAAGCGCTGGCAGCATGCCTCCTTGCTGAACAGCCCTAGCAGCGAGCCCATCCCTGCAATTGCCCAGACCAGCCCGCAGAAGTAGAGTATGATCTGCTGAGTCATCACCGGCGTTGTCAGAGTTGTAAACACGGCCTGCAGCGACAGTGCGATCATCACTGGGATGAAGAGCGTGAGGACGACGCTGAACAGGACTTCCCGCCTGTCCCATGGCGTCTCCTGTTCCTGCACGGCCTCGGGTTGGCGCGCGATCAGGGGAAGCTGCAACTGCCGCAGTGGCACTAGCGCCTCGGTCTCAGCCAGCCAGGCCTCTGCGGCCCATTGCTGCAGCAAACTCAGCGCCTTCTCCTCGGCCTGCTCGGCCTCTCTGGCACGCTGGACCAGCAAACTCAGTGCCTTCTCCTCGGCCTGTTCGGCCTCTCTGGCACGCTGGACCAGCAGACTCAGTGACTTCTCCTCAGCCTTGCGGGCCTTCACGGCTTCATCCCGGAAGAGCTGCAGCGCCTCCCACGCTTTCATCTCGGCGCGACGCACAGCAGCAGCGATTCCCTCCAGGAAATCGTCCTTCTTGTTGGCCGCGTGCTTGCCAATGGCCGGAGACTTGTTCTCCACGTCCAGCGCATGGTGGCTGTTGGTGCGTGTGGTGCGCAATGATGTCGAGAGGCCGCCCGAGCCGCTCTGCCCAGAGGATATAGGTGTGATGATGATCCCCGATGACCTTGAATCGGAGAGGCCAGCAACGCCGCTCCGCTCCCATGGCGCCCGAGGTGGCAATGACCTTGAGTCAGGGAGGAAATAATCTCAATGAACAATAAGTCCCAATAGGCATAAGTTTAAGCTTCCATTTAACAAATTACCTAACCAGCAAGCACAATTTAGCTGAACCAAATCAAGTTAACAATGAACAATGGGAATTAGTTAGCAAGGAAATAATCTTTTTAGTTACCGGAGAAACAATCTATAGGGAAAAAAAGGCTAAGATGATTACCAGAATTGAGGATAACAACAGGTGAGGATATGATGCATGAGGCTAGGGCGTGGTGGAGCACTAAGCATGAGCTTCACGGCGCTGACTGACGACCAGGTGCCAGTGCTTAGATGGTATTGCGCAAGATACTTCTCACCAGCATGGAAGATGAAAATCGAGTTCCCACCAATGGAAGGCAGCCAGCTAGACGAAACATCCAGGCTCCGTGCACTGACAACGAGGAAATGATCACCAATGCTTCTCACTGGCGCTGTCCTACCCATTGCAAGATCAGCAAGCCTGAGGATCAAAATATGTGACAAGGAGCTGTCATTGTAGCCAAGAAGCATGATCTCAAAGTCCAATTCCACCAGAGAAGGTGAGTAGATTTCCTCGCTCGAACATGTCACGATCGTCCTCGGTTCAGGCAGTGACCATGAATCCTCCCCCTCATGCTGTCGCGGCGGCGGGTTGATTTGGGACACGCGAGTTCGGAGGCCTTCTTCCCAATTCACCACATACAGCTTCCCCTGGAACCCCAATGCTCTGTACAATTGGCTCTCCTTCCAGCTGCTGACGGTCCACACATCGTCGCCAGCGGCCCGCATACGCCACACGCTCATAATGGGCAAGCGCGATCATCACGGTGACGACCCCCGCGGCAGTGACATTGACGGCGGCGCAAACCTTGCTCGCACGCCCCAGGTATAAAGAAGTATCCTCCGAACGCTCGTGCTCCGAGGGAGATTGTTGGCGCAGTTGACGGGCGAGGCGGTCCAGGGAAGGAAGCTCCGCGATGTCGCCGGTGAAGGGGTGGAGGAGGCGGACGGCGTTGTCCCCTTGCGCTGCAGGAGGAGGAGGCCGTCGGGGGAATCGAGGATGCAGTGGTTCTGGAGAAGCGGGAGACGGCGGCGGACTAAGGTGCCGCCCACGGCGAGGTCGAAGAAGAGGGCCTGGTCGCCAAGCGCGGGGTGGCCCGGGAACTGGTCGGTGCCCTCCGGGAACATCATCCACCGGCGCGGGTGGAGGAACGGGTCCACCAGACCGCGGCCGCGGGGGCAGAGGACAGCGGCGCGCCAGGAGGAGCAGACGCTCCGGAAGCGAACGTAGTCCACGAAACCCCCGTTCGCGAGCACCCGCGCGGCGATGAGTTTAATCAAGCCGGGGGGCAGCGACGCCCAGCAGAGGCGTGCTTGCTTGCCGCTCCCCGGAGCTTGCCCCAGCGCTCCGGTGGCCATTCTTGCCTCTGCGCTCGTCTTTCCGTGCCAAGAAACCAAAAACCAAGAAGCAACCAAATCAAGATTACGGCGAGGAGGACGAGCACCGTTTATCAATAAACGGGCAATTATCGAGGGTTTGTGAGACAACGAGCAAGAAGAAAATGCACCTTGCGAGGGATCGATCGACGAGGAGAGAAATGGGCGCCGCCGAGAGAAGACGTTACCGGCTCGCCGCCGGTACCCTGCCTCCTGTCCCCTCTCGGTTTCTTCGTGTTCGAAATGGAAGTAGTCAAGCCGCGGCCGCAAGTGCCAAGGAGATGCAAATATATCCCTGTTTCAGAAACTACGCTCGTGTCCTCTAAGAGAGATGGCACATGGCTCCGTCTTATCTTATACGGATACAATCCTCCGAGATTCTATTTTTTTTTTAAAAAAAAGATTCTACGAATTTGAAGCTCAGAAATAAACAAACTTTTAAAAAGCACAAAAAGGGTAAATCTTGAATTATCACTATCATAATGATATTGCTTGGTTTCGACGTGCGAGCGTCCCAACCAAACCCCTCTCACTTCCTACCTTTTTAATAAGGAAATGACTAAGAGCAAGTTGCTTGATAATAAAATAAGTATCAGTCGATTATTAATAAAAATGCACTATAGCTATATTAAAATTGCACATTCTAAATAAGTGCAAATTTAGTTTTACTAGTGTACAATTTTAGATTAACTGAAACAAACATGATGGATTGAAACATAGGAAAATAAAAGCATGTAAGCACGTATATTTGACAGATTTATGCATCAACAAAGCATAGAAATCAACGAATAAAACTGATGATTGATAAGTATCAATTTTGATACTAAAATTGCATCTTTGTAAACTATGCAATTTTAGTCTTACTAAAATGCAATTTTAGATTGACTAATAGTTAAGAAAATTTCAGTCGCCTGAGAATTAGCAATTCTATTTTAATAAACCACAAGACCACCACCACATCGCTCCTCTCTCCCCTCTCCTCCCCCCTCTTCCTCCTACTCTCCCCACGCAGTGCCATGTACATGCCAGTGGCGATGTGCCGCCGAAGCCCCGCACCTACAATGCACACAAGGTCCTTAGTGAGCCTGACACCAACGTTTCCCTATTGTTATCAATCTGTACGGTGGCAGCAACGATGTCGTGATGCATGTGCCAAAGAAGGGTGGTAGTGTGGTTTGCTGCCTAGGTGAAACTTGGGCGGAAGCGACTTCGTGGCGTCGGACACTACCTATGCTGGAGCTCGATAAGGCAATGTGCCGCCGAAGCCCCGCGCCCACAATGCACACAAGGTCCTTAGTGAGCCTGACACCAATGTTTCCCTGTTGTTATCAATCTGTACGGTGGCAGCGACGGTCGGTGTTGTGATGCATGTGCCAAAGAAGGGTGGTAGTGTGGTTTGCTGCCTAGGTGAAACTTGGGCAAAAGCGACTTCGTGGCATCGAGCACTACCTATGCTGGAGCTCGATGAGGCGATGGTTGGGGCCACGAGGAGGCAGGAGACGATGACGAAGAGCACACAGTCGGGGGCTGATACGGGAGTGGTGCATCAAAGGGAACTTTTGCGATGCAACATATTCCATGTACATCTTAAACATGGTAAAAGAAAGATCTAAAACAATTTGTTTGCTCTTGTGAAAAATTGCTCCATGGGATCTTACCTTTTTTGAAATGTTTCAAACATTATTGAAAAATGTTTCAAACATTAATAAAAAAAAGTTTCAAACATTAATAAAAAAATGTTTCTGCGGCACTTCAACGATGTTTTAGTCTCATACGAGGGTCGGAACACTTCTCTAATGGACCCTCACCAGAGCCACATTGTTGTCGGTGGAGGAGAAGGGAAAGAAGGCCACAAAAAGGGAGGAGGGGGTGAAAGGACACCAAAGGTTGCCCAACTCAGCACTCACTCCTGCTATCAAGATGTTGTGGAAGCATTAATTATCATTTTGTTTCATGAATTATTGAGCTTTGTTTCGATGTTCATTGTTTTTTCCCAATGAATGTACATTTTTGGTTTCCTATCAGAGGTTCGATTTTTTGGTTTCCCATCAGATGTACGATTTTTAGCATCTCCCTTATCATAGCTTTCTTTGCTATTAGTTTTCCATACCACCGGAAAGATCAAAGTTTTTTGAAAGATACCTGACGGGGACCTAGAGGGACGTTCTTGACATCACACTCTTTCAGCGCAAAAATGCTGGCCTCCCCCGAGCAAGGAAGTCCTTGCTCGGGCTCGGGCACGCCTAAACTTGCCCAGGCCGAAGTCCGGGTCGCCCCTTTCCCGACCGGGCACAGGCCCTCTCGTCTGCGACATTAAATGCTCTGACGCCTTCAAGGACCGCTACGTCCCGTCAAGCCGCAGGAGACTGCGGCCACCAACTCGCGTCTTGTAACACTGTTCCCATACCGTTTTTCCGTAAACATGAATGATGACGATGACGCAAATCGGAGGCAAGCTTCGGACCGCCGGACAATAGGGCGTCATCTCCATACCGCTGGACAATAGGGCGTCATCTCCACTAGAATACTGATTACGCCCATGTATAAATAGACCATGTTGCTGCACATGAAAAGGTTAGCTGCTAGGAAACACACGTAGACATCGTAGGAGCTCCGGCTGGCACCATCCCAGGCCGAAGCTCATCCCCCCACTGTAGAAAACTCATTTCCTCTTAGTCCGCCAAGTTCGGGACTCTCTGTAATTTTCCCGCATCTCCTATAGACATCACTGGATGTAGGGCTATTATCTCCACACGAGGGGCCCGAACCAGCCTAAATCGATTGTGCCTTCGTTGATGGTTGCTCGATCGAGGTCGCCTTCTTGAAAGTCCCCGAGGCTGCAGGAAAGAGGTCGGTTGATCCTTACACTCAACAAGTAAGCTCGGCGCCTGGGGGTCCCGTACTCTCAACCGCCGACAATACCACTATGTCTCATTGATAAGTGGGATCCCCTGTGTTTATGATGATGGGGTAGGGTGGTTTATTTCAAAACTTTTGATCTTTCGATGGTATGAAATGAATTATATCTAATTTTAGACTTATTACTCTAACGAATCCTTCTCCAAACCTTTGTTGACCTGATTAGTTGCTCCTTAAATTGATCATAGGTCAGGTTTAACCCTCATTGTCGAAATTCTAATAAATCATAGGTCTAGGTCCCTCAAACCCTTGAGCGCAACCAACTAGGGTATGTTTGGTTGGTAGTACGAAATGAAATGGGTTGGAACATGATGAATGAAATAGGAAGTAATAAAAGTTGTTTGGGATTGTTCCTCAAAAAATTTGAACCATGTTGTACGCATAAATAGGAAATATTTCATAAATTTGAATCATCATATATCATCCCATCCAACCCCATATCACCAACCATACGCATGTACCAGAAATCGTATTGTCCCATTCTACTAACCAAACAGTTGAATCACGAACCATCATGTACCATTCTACCTCATTGAATCAACCAAACACACCATAAGCAACACTCAATTCTCAAGAAAATTACGGTTTAGATGATTGGATTATTAGGGTATCCACAATAACTGGAGGTAATATTGCCTAAGATAGGTCCCATGACTGGCCTCTAAGGCTTAGAGCTTCTTCACACAATAGTTAAAGGCAATATTGTCTCCAAGTTTGGGGCCACTAGACCCACTAGTCATAGGCAACAATAAATACATTATTTGTTTAGAGGTTACCTCTAAACTTGGAGGCAGCAGTTTAGAGGCAACCTCTAAGCAAGAGAGAGTGCTTAGAGACAATTTAGAGGCCTCATGTGGATGCTCTCACTAATATATAATTGTCCACCTCAGTTTAGAGGCCCTATTATGGAGGAAGTTTATAGACCCTATTGCAGAGACAGTTTAGAGGCCATATTGTATCCACATCAGCTGTCTCTAAACCATATCTATAATGTACCATATCGGATTTGTGCTGAGATGGATGTAAAAGAAAAAGGAGAGGGAAGAGACTGGTCTCTCCCGCAAGAGTATGACGCTAACTCAAAAACCAAGAACCAGCAACAAGTAAAAAAGACTATTGTGCGCAAGTGGACTACCGCACCAAACCTTCCTCTTCCTCGCTGATTTGTGATCTCTTGCACCGTGCCTCCATCTCCCTCCCCACCGTCGCACCCTTCTCCACCAAGCGGTGCCCCCACCTTTCTCTCCACCAGCCGATGCCCAGCCCCCATCCTCCCCACCGTGCGCACGCCCCACCCCCATCTCTCTCTCTCTATCGGTGGCGCCCCTGACTCCCACCCAGAAATTCATCTCCACATGTACATGCGGCCGCATGTATGTCCACGACCACACAATGTCCTCCAAGATTCGTGCTCCAGCCCACATAGCCCTAGAGTGCATTTTTGCAAAAATGCCCCTACAACTTTTTTCAAAAAGCAATCCGGCCCTTTTTCTTCCTTCCCTCCTCTCTCTTTCTCCCCTCCACCCCTGCGCTGCCACTCACCCATGTGGCCCGCCACCGACGACCACCGCAGGGCGGCACGCAACCATGCCGACGCTGCTTAGCTACCGCTTCGCCCCGGCGCCGAGCCATGCCACACGAGCCGCCCCGTCCCACGCCGCTCGCCTTGTCGCGCCGCCACGGCGACCATGTTCAGCGCCGGCGGCGACCACGCCGCGGCGCGCCGTCGCCGCGCCATCCCGTCGCCCGCCGAGGCACGTCGCCCGCCAAGTTGCGTCATGCCGCGCCACGCCGCCGCCACGCGCGCGCCAAGGCCTCGTCGGCGTGGTCGCCGCCCAGCTGGTGATGGTCGCTGGCACCGGCGCCAGCGGATGGCGGCCGGCTCGGTGGAGGATGAAGAAGAGGGACCGGATTGCTTTTTCTAAAAGTTTTAGGGGTGTTTTCGCAAAAAAAATCACTTTGGGGCTGTGTGGGGGGCTGAGCACGAATCTCCGCGTGGATCCGGTGGTCACTGATGTATATGCGACCGTATGTACTAGCAGATTTTTTTTGCTTCCGACTCCCTCCCACTGAGCGGTGCTCCCAATTCCCTCTACCTCTCCACAGCGTGCATGTGCCAGCACACCGCGCGCCCCTCTTCACCCCATCCCTCTCCAGGACGCTGCCCTTACCACCACTGCACCTTTATCCCTCTCCACAGTTGCGCTCCATCTCCACATCGGCTTCACCAGTGGTGCTACTGCCGATGGCTACGCAACAAGAAGCTCTGGGACTGATGCCAACGCCTTGACGAGCCAGCAACGGAGGCATGTAGCGTGGTGTCTGATCTCCACAACTCATAATGTTGGTTGAACTCTTCAGAATTTCAGATTTTCTTTAAAGGATGGTGATTGGTGTTGGATTTGACTGCAGTTAATCATAAGATCTTTGTTGTAGATGAGACTGGGTTTGGCAAGGAAAGATGTTCATAGCAACTCTTTTTGTTAAATTATCTGTTTTTTTTCGGCTGTGCTTTGAATTGAACCGTTGCTTCACAACAAGTAGTCTCATGAGTCGTGACCTTAAGTTTCTTAATTCCTTTAATGTCAGTGCCTAGCTTTGCTCATGCTGTAATGTTGATACTTGCCAATAGAAATTCTATGTAATATTAAAACTAGAAAACCAAGTATTCTACCCCTGAACTATTCAAAACCGGGCAAATAACCCCCGCGACGACTCGCGGGGGTTATTTGCCCGGTTTTGAATAGTTCAGAGGGTTAAGTAGACGAAGCTATATAGTTCAGGGGGTCAAGTAGACTTTTTCTTTTTTTATAAAGTTTAGCTACAGTTTTTAACATTCTAAAAATTTCGAATGTTAAATTTTCAACTTTCAAAGTATTTAAAAATCATTTTCTAAAATACTCAAAGGCAATATAAAACAATTAATAAATGCATATAAATATATGAAGATGTCTAAATTTAGTCAAAGTATTTAGTAATTATGAATAGTGTTTAGTAATTATATAAAATAAAGTTTTATAAACACTATTCAAAGTATCTAGTAATTATGAATAGTGTTTAGCCTAACTTGCATGTTGTTCAATTATGTCTTTGATATTAAATGTATAGATATTCATTGAAGTTTACTTTGATATTTTGGTATGTATATATGTATACCTACATATCCTAATTTCTTCTATATATTTATCCTTCTTTTATGTAAATATTTTATATCCTACATGATTTCATGTATGATTTAGACATCTTCATATATTTATATGCATTTATTAATTATTTTATATTGCCCTTGAGTATTTTTGGAAATAATTTTAAATACTTTGAAAATTAAAAATTTAACATTCAAAATTTTTAGAATGTTACAAAATTGCAACTAAACTTTATTAAAAAAAAGGAAAAAGACTACTTGAGCCCTTGAACTATATAGTTTTGTTTACTTAACCCCCTGAACTATTCAAAACTGGCAAATAACCCCCTGCAAGTGGTTTTGCAACCGTAAAACTACTCGCGGGGTTATTTGTCCGGTTTTGAATAGTTCAGGGGGGTAGAATACCTGGTTTCTAGTTCAGGGGGTTAAGTAGATGAAGCTATATCAAGTAGACTTTTTCCTTTGACTAGTCGGGTGCCCGTGCGTTGCTACGGAGATATAAAAGAGAGTTGTATTTTTCTTCAAATATTTGGATTTCAGAAGCAATATTGTGAAGAGAATATATCAATGATGGTTTATTAGGTGCATAAGATTTCACGTTTACATGACAATGCCAGTCTTGCTTCAGGTAGATATAATCAGCAATTGATCTCACTTGTTGATCTCACATGTAAATTTCTGCACTCATAACACACACTACCATACGCAATAGGAATGAGCCGAGCTGTCTATATCTCTATGTATGTCATTCCAAAGCTAGCCAGTGCATCGCAACCTTGAATATAAACGTCTTCACGATAACGAATTAGTGACCTGGTCATTACTTCATTAGAAATAAGAGCCTAACTATGACTTTACTCACAACCATCAAGCTACAACACTATCATCTCTATCTATTTCATACATGGCAGCCCTTAGTTGATCAAAACGGTTGCTTCCTAAAACAAACGGTTACATATTGTTCTTCTCATGCATCAACGAGCTTTCAGCAAACATTTAACCCTTTCTACAAAAACACTTCAAGGACATCAGTAATTAGATGCAATAGATGAAACAATACATTATTACCCACCTGTGCACCAAAGGAAATAACTGAATGCCACCACATGATAGCCTCCTTAGTATTAATAGATGGTTCAACAAGGCACCATGACTTGTGAGGTGTCTTTAGAGACTTCTCGACCAATGCAAAGCCCATAAAATATACAACTTGCAGTGTCCTCGCTATTACAATTTGACAAATTCTTGCTATCCCATGAGGTACCTTTGGACAACACACCAACCTTAGAAGGTCCTAATGGAGGATAACAACACAGTGAAGGATCCTTTGGAAAAACACGGTAAAGAATTTGAATTTTGTATGCTCCCTGATCTTTCCTATGTCTTGTCTCTCCAGGTTCCAGCTATACAGGCAATTAAACATAGTTTCATATAATAAGAGTAAGTGTACTTATGCCTTTCACACAAATAGATCCTAGATTTATGATTTATCCATCGTTGTTACTTCAGTTAACCTTCACCATCTAGAAGAAGATGACACCAGATATATCCATCTCTTTTTCAACAAAACAATCCTATATTTATACATATTTGTTATGTCAACTAAAACCGACAAAAAGCTACAGACCATGTCCAGTCCATGAAAGAGCTATCAGCTACTTGTGATATTGGTGATCGGTAGTTGGCAAATGTCAACCAAACTGGGCAAGTAAAGTGGCTTAATGGGCTAGGAAAATGCTTAGTCATTCCCAGTCAACTATTTCTCACTTCTTAAAGATACGAGAGCTGCTCTAGCCTTTGGATTATTAGCAAGGGAATTACTTCTTTCACAACAGAAAGCAAGCATGTTTGTTCTAATTTATTCCCTTCCAAAGTGAAGAGAAAGCTAATGGTGGCCACAGTTTACTGAGCTTCATTTGTGCATTGAAGATTAGGCCTAATTCTAGGGAAATTGCAAGGTTTTCAAGCTAGATTCTTCAGACAAATCTGCAGACCTAAAAGTGTCGATTTACATAATAAGCACACATAGGACACAAACACAAGAAATCTACGAAACTTCAGTGAAATATTACCTTTCTATTATTATCTGGAGCATCCATAATTTGCAATCAACCTGTATGGTTATGTACCTAGATCTGATGCTAGCCTGGAACATCCTGACTACTCAAATAGTACAAAACACGGAACAAGCTCATTAGAAAATTGAAGCAAATGAGGCAGAGAGAAACAAGAACATGCACCGGATAGGAAAAGAGAAGCAGATGCGAATTTGATTGGTGAGAAACATATTTTTTGTGGCTCTAAGAAATTAGCTAACGATGTGGTTACTTTTCTAAAAGGAACTAATCACATGCTTATTTGTCACCATATTGAAAACCAAGCTTGGTGTTATATTTTCCTAACTAAGATTTCATCCGGTATATACAATAGTTGCAAAAATTCTATATCATGCGCTAGGAACAGACCTTGTTACTTCAGTCAACAACACTACAATAATCTGCACAGGATGGACCTAACTAACATTGCATCCGTCGTCCTCCTCTCCTCATTCTTCTTCACCAAAACCCGCATCGTCGCCACCAACCTAAGGAAGGGGAAGACTATGAGAGGAAGGTATGAGGAGAGCGCTCGGTGGAGAGGAGTTCTAGATAGGATGGCTCGATGCGGCGTGGCGAGCAACCAAGAATGGGAATGGGAGGGGATCAGCTGACTGACATGGCTAGTGCCTTGTTGGCTATGAGACAAAAGTGCTTCCATGCTCTTCTAAAAAAATAGAATGGGAGGGGATCAGCTGACTAACATGGCTAGTGCCTAGTTGGCTATGAGGCAAAAGTGCTTCCATGCTCTTCTAAAAAAAAAAAGGTTGCAGAAACCAAGAACACAATTAGTTATCCAGATCCTTCACGACTACAAGTACTTCACCGTTTATGCAATTTTTCAATTTTCCGTATTGCTCAAAATGTTTTATTTTTTTGGAAGGGCATTGAAGCACTTGTCATTACCTAATACTACAACTACATATGTGTGCTACTATACAATATGCAGCGTTCACTTAACTTCAGATTCTGTTGTTTGAGTATCAGTGTGTGTATGTATGTATATATGTAACTACAATGCATCAGGCTATTGATTGCGCTATGAACAGCATATCGTTTGGATTCTGTAATAGATGTTGTGTGCGACTCTGTTTTTATTTTGTTTGTCTTCTCTCTGAGATGTTTCTCAAATTTCAACAATCAATGCATGGTTTGTCTTCTTTAGTATTTTGCATTGTCAAACTTCCTCTGCTACATTCATCAGGCCTCATGAAATCCTGCAAGTGATTGTTGCATATCTATTTTTCATCTGTATTAATACAGCGATGATAAGTTATATAAATGGAAATTAGGAGGTTTGCCCAATAAAAAAATACATTGTTACATTAAAAAACGGTGATGGGAAATTTAACTATCAGCAAAAGTTTCTTATAACTGAATCCATGGATGGCTGGACAGCATGACAAAAAGCTGAAGTCTGAAAGCTGACATCATTTCCTTCTAGCTGCACATGTTGCTCTAGTAATTTTCTATGACTAAACACACATGCTACAAAGGTTAATCTGCTCTGTTTGCTTCTTGGGAAGATTGTTGGACAACATGCCTAGTCAATTGTCATCTATTTCTTGTTGAAGGCAATCAATCTTAGCTACCAAATGATGTGGTTGCATTGCAAGTGCACCAGAGATCGGTGCATCTCTACAATAAGAATTCTGTTAAGGGCATGGATTAAAAAAATTAAGCTAAGGGCAACACAAATAGTTTATAGGTGAGCTCTGTTTACATTTGTTCAGTTCTGCTCTGCAGCAGAACTAACCAAACACCTAAGTACTTGCCACTACATTGGTGTGTCTATGCATGCTCAAATGCAGATTGCACACCACTGGGGTATGGGTCCTCATGCAATGGTCTCATATGCTTTCAACATGTCTTCCAAAATAATGGACCAAGATGTAAGGGCATGTTCTTTTGGAGGTATTGCAAAGATCGTAATGACAAATGTGTCACATGGTGGGTGCTTATTTTCAGTCCAGATTCTGAGTTCTTCACAAACAGTGGCATCACTGAGATTTTTGCCTATGTCCTTAGTTCTTTTAGTTGCTACATTTCTTCTTATATAAACATGGGAGGACAGTAAGCACTGCTAAATAGTTTGCCGAAGCTATAATAGGTTTGTATATGACACTGGAAAGAACATAGGATTTCGAGTAAATACCAGGCTGGTAGGTGAAATCAAAGCTTTTACCACCAAGATGTTAACATGTATGTGATTTTACATCGACAAAGCTACAGATTGAACTACAGATTTTACATCGACGAAGCTTTACCACATCAATTGTCAAACAGGCTACTGCTATTTTGCAATGGCATGGCTTTCAAGTTTATGAACTAAGCTAGCAACATTCAAACTTTAAGATGCAATGCAAAGTCCAACTTTAAGTGTGCAGCTATGTATGATCTATCACACAATTGCCCCCCACAAAAAAACTATCTATGACCTGAAATCGATTTCAACCAATGTGGACTACCAATTGCAAGAAGATCCATAGTGAGGCATAACAAGGAGGCATGATTAGCATAACAATTATGTGCTTTTTGCACAAAAATCAGTACAGAACCTGAATGATTAGGCATTGTATATGACATAGGAAAGAACATAGGATTTGGAGTAAATACCAGGCTGGTGGGTGAAAACAAAGCTTTACCACCAAGATGGTGACATGTCTGTGATTTTACATCGACGAAGCTACAGACGGAACTACAGATTTTAGGCAACAAGTTAAAACTTTTGAATCTTTTACCACATCAGTTGCCAAACAGGCTACTGCTATTTTGCAGTAGCATGGCTTTCAAGTTCTGAACTAAGGCAGCAACATTCAAACTGTAAGATGTAATGCAAAGTCTAACTTTCAGTGTTCAGCTATGTATGATCTATCACAGAATTGCCCCCACAAAAAAAAACTTTGTATGACCTGAAATCGATTTCAAATCAGCACAGAACCTGAACGATTAGGCGTCACTATAACTTTGCGTACCTGAACGAGCGACGGAAGGGAGATGGCGCCACGTGGAGCAGCGTTGTGGTGGGAAGCTGCTGCAGCCAGAAGGGAAGGATAGAGCCTTGGGGGTGGTGCTAGGGGGCGTTGAGTGGTGTGACCTAGCCGCCGTGCGGGAGGCCGACGGGGGAAGTGGCAGCGCCGTCGCAAGAAAAATTAAGGGAGGCGAAAAGGCGGCACCGAGGAGACAGAGGGCCGTGGGGCACCACGGCAACCTTCTTGGCGCTGGTGTGCGGCCGTACCTCGATGTCGTCGGGATGGATCCGCCGCGTCGTTGGGGGACGGCGACAACAGCGCGGAGAGACGGCGACTCGACAAAGGCTCGACGCCAGCGTGCTCGTGGCGATGTCCGCCCATTGCTAAGCGTCCTTTAGCGTGGCGCAGCCGGAGCTCGAAGACGAAGCGGCACTCGACGCACGACGGGCTGCGCGACCGGGCCGGAGAGGTGCCGGCTTCGGCGGCCGAGAGCTCGAGGCAGCTTCAGAAGGTCTAGAGGACGTGCTTCGAGGCGGGATCTGGAGGAGACAGGTTGGGGGAGGCGCTGCTCAAGCGGGGCCGCGCCGACCGCCCGTGGAGGAGCCGTCGAGAAGGTAGGCGCCGGTGGAGGAGAAGAGAGTGGAGGGGCGAAGCCGCGACGGGATTTGGGGAGGAGGCGTAATTAGCGGTACGCGTTTGTAGATAAGCACGCATTCCTAGTTGCCATATGGTGGCTGTCTGTTGTAGATAAGAATAGAAGAATCTCACTGTGGTGTGGTGGATGTGTTGATCTGCAGCGCTAGAATGCACGCGAACGGCCAGGATTATTAGTTGGTGAACTCACCACCACCACCACCATAAGACAATTTAGAATAGTAGAGATTGATAATTAGTTCCACAAAACTATTTTGCATCATATGATAATCAATAGGTTCTTTTTATCTCTTTGTTTTACTTCGCTATAAATTTAATTCGGTATTAATGTATCTATGTATCTGAATTATCAATCAATCAATCATGTCATTTCTCATTTTATCATTTATCCAAATGAAGCGAGAAAAATAAACTAGCAACATTTAGCCTATAAAGATGAAATGCACATTTATCATCACTTTTTTAAACTGCATGTAGTCATTAAATGACTATGTAGACAGCACTAGAGACAATCTATTGTATGAGTTGTCTGTAGTGTTATCTATAGGTGACATAACAATGGTTACAGACAGCTGCTATCTCAATCATTGTTGATGCTCGTTGATCAACTGGCTATGACCCAATCATAAATGCATGAAGTTGATTTAGCCTCGAGAGTTTTAAGAAAATATACAAGGGTTAATTAAGTACATGTCACTTGCCATTAAAGAGGTAGAAATCGGCCACATGCCATTATAAAGTGCTAACTCTCACAAATATGTCATTACTGATTTCTTCCATCCAAAACACCCTTACCCTTTCTTCTTTCTCCGGCTCCTCTGCTTCTCTCCCTCTACCTCTTACTCCAACAATGGCGTCGCCTCCTCCATTCCCCAACTTTGGCGAGCTTCCTCCAAAGTAGAGGATGCTAAAGCTCGATGGCAGCGTGATGCTAGAGATCCTAAGGACGGCACGGCACCACTGCAGCAGAGTGTGGCATGATCATAGGTCAAAGCTTAAAGAAGCAGCGGCTGCTGCAAGCTCATGTGCAAAGGCCATAGGCAGCGGTGGGACGGTGCGGGGTTGTGTATGCCTGGCTCAATGGTGGTGCATTCTACCAATCGACTGATCCACCTCGCAACGATGGCTTCTAGATGAACCATTGTGCTGCATCGCACCCGTCTCGTTTGACCATGGCCTCGACCACCATTACCTATGTCGTTGCTCTGCTGCCCCGGGCCTGTGCAGTAGTTGGCAGCTCCGAAGCCTAAGGGGCTAGAGCTAGCACATAGAAGCTCATGGATGGTGTCCCTAGCAAGGAAGAAGCGATAGCGGAGCTTGAGGTGACATCGCTGATGCTTCGTGTTGCTCCATCATAGGAGAAGAGGCTGTGAGAGGAGCTCACCGTAGTTCGTTGGCTACCAAAGGTAGTGGGAAAGAGGGGAGGAGGGAGGATGGAGAAGGCAAAGGGTATAATACCCATAAATTTGAAAAGGGGATAAGGGCAAAATGATATATTTGTCAGAGTTGACTCTTTGTAATGGCATGTAGTCGATTTTTGACTTTTCAATGGCATATATTTGAAGTGACAACTTTGCGGTGACATGTGTCTAATTAACCTAATAAACAATGTTTGTTGCTAGGTATGGACATATATTTTCTTTCACTTACCAATTACCAATTACCATTGGGAAACAACAAGTGTGGCATATCTTTCACTGGTAGTGTCTTAATTAGACCATAAAAACCTCCGATGGAGTACATACATTGCTTTTATTTATATATTCCTGTTTTATTGATCGAGTGTTGAACGGCTTACCATGATCATACATCCTCCCCTAGTAACCACTGGCTACCCTACTTGCTTTGGATTACGGCTTAGGACTTATAAGCTTTTGCCATTTCTTTAAGCTAAACGTTATGGCTTCTCGAAGCCAAACATTTCAGCTTGGCCGTCTCGCGTGTATAGAACATGGTTTTTTTAAAGCGTATAGAACATGGTTGTGGGATGAGTTTTTATAACCATTAAAGGCGGTTGATATGCTTATGGAACTAGTTATACCTCCAAGACAGTTCTATTATAGAGCTCTAAATATGGCGGTGGGATGAATTGGTATGCAACTGTATTCTTTCCAAGGGGCAATTACACAAGTTCTCCTTACATTGTAGTGCCGGGCAGCCAAGCTATGGTTGTGCACTACGTTAATGACAAAAAAAAAATTTGGTTTTGTAACACTGGAAGATCACGAATTTTTACCATCGAAAATTTCTGGTACACTTAAATACCGAAAAATGTGTGTTCCTCCTTTACCATTCCATCCAAGTTGCTGTTAACTATGACCATTTTGCCGTCCCACCCTTCTCACCTCCTTCATTCCCCTTCTCCTCCACCCTGGCCACTGCATGGTAAAGACGAGGCTGGCCGGGGCAGACTTGCTAGCGTCCTATGCACACAGCAATGCCTAGGAACGGATGCAGTGGCCTATGAGGAAGTGGTGGCAGTGGCGGTGGGAGCACAATGCAGAGGTGGAAGGCAACACGAAGAGGTAGGGAGCTCAGGGACAGAGGCAGCCTACTGCTGGAGAGAGGAGGGAGCAGAGCTGGCCAGGGAGGACGGCTTGGTGATTGATGGTGAGGACAAGACGTAGCGATAGAGCAATGTCGGTGGTAGGAGTATGGTGCGGAGGCAGAGGGTGGCACGACGAGGTCAGCCGATTAGACCAGGCACAAGGCACATTTGCGGTGGCCAGGCATAGCTTGGCTATGGGGACGGGAGCACACGGAGGAAGGTTAGACAAAGGAAGAAGATATGCAGGCCAAAAAGATGGGTGGCAGCCATGGGCATGGGAGAAAGAGGTGGAGAAGAAAAATAGAGAAGAAAGAAGATTTCAGGGGCAATTCAGCTTTTTCATAATATGTTTGATGCAAAAAAAGAAAGAAAAGAAAAATAGGACATGCCAAACGGAAGTGGGACAGAATGGTAAAAATGGAACGATGTCAACTTTCGGTGGTATTTAGGTATATCAGAGAACTTCGATGGTAAAATCCAAAACTCGTGTTCTTTTAGTATCACAACTAATTTTTCCATAAGAAAAGTGTCTAAGAATACTGCAAATTCTGGTTTGTCCTTTCTTATGCTTAGTGCGGTACAATGAAAGCATGATTAGTAAAAAGTAAAAAATCGTAGTACCAAAATGGAAAAACGTTTCTTGGGCACCCTATGAGTCCATGGCGTGCTTGCACAGATCCAATACATATCGCACACCTTATTAGACGTGTAATCGGATCGAATCATTTCTAACCTATTGATGTAATTTGGACTGAATTCAGAAAAGAATTCGGTGTTGAAAAGTTTTTGTTGAATTATTAGTCTAGTAGTTTTTAGGGACGTGCTCGTGATAATTATTAGTCTAGTAGTTTTTAGGGACGTGCTAATGATCAGACGGCTAATCTTAGCAAAAAAAAAAATAGACTCTTTTTCCTAAACATAGACGAAGGACTACTAAAACATAGATGATATACTACTAAAACATGGTCGAAGAACTAATGAAATATTATAAAACATGAACGAAGTATTAATAAAACATAGAAAAAATATGAAATATGACAAAAGAACTGATGAAACATCGTTGAAACAAATGTTTCATGAGAGCAAACACCATATTTTATAAAGATAAAAGCAATGCTTTATATGGCAAAACCAAATATTTCACAAGAACAAAAACATAGTAATGGTTCGTAAGAGTAAATCAAATATTTTATTTTATACGTTAATCAATGATGTTCCATACGTACATGTGTGATATTTTAGGGTAAAAAACTGAGGATGCATCCTCTTCAACCATCTTTTTCTCCAAATCCGAGGAGCTTCCACATTGTACTCGCCGGACTTGACCACCAGGCTTGCCTCCTCCGCATCCAACTTCTTTGCGAGCTAGGGATCTATGGCATCGAGGATGTAGAGTGGGAGAGGAGACACTGTGTGTGTGAGAGAGAGAGAGGAGTAGGAAGGGAGGAGGAAGAGCAGCCACGTCCGACTGCACTGGCGAGGTAGCCTCCCTTCCCCTTCCCTCTCTCTAGCTGCTTTGTAAAAAAGAAGACCAAACTGAAGCAAGCGGCAGACCTGAAACGTATTTGATAAATGGAGTCCGATCAGCAATACCGTAGTTTATATCATTTTTTTTTTGAGCGGAGAACAACAGGGGAAGCCCCTGCTGGAAAATAAATTAATGCCCGAAAGGCAAACCAGACAAGTACAAACAAGAAAACCAGAAAAAAAAGGCAAAAAGAAGGTTGGTGAGGAACCAGCCCAAGCAAAGAAAAAGAGAAAACTAAGCAAACCTAGCACCCTACAAAACAAAATCTGGTTTACAGGCTGCTGAAACTCTAAAAGATTGAAGATGAATTTCAACACGAAACCACCTCTTCCAAGAATCCAGAGTAACCGGCAGGTTCCTGAAAATCTTATCATTCCTGCACTTCCAAATCCCCCAAGCCGCGATAGTGAAAGCATCAAAAAAGAAAGGAGATTTTGCAGCACTGAAGGCAGCAGTGATCCTATCAGAGAGATCAAGATCCAAGTCCCAAATGATCTGCAGAGAGTTCCACACCGAAACACTGAAAGGACAAGAGAAGAAAAGATGAAGTCCCAAATGTTTATATCATATTTTTGATGCATTAGCGTGAAGGGGAGGCCAAGCTGGTCAGATGGAGGAGGGTAGAGAGGGAAGGAAGAAAGTAAGGATCTATGAGAGTAGGGAGGAAGAATCTATTTGGTTGATGATGTACTAAAAGCCAACAAATAACATATTTTGCTAAATTTCAAGTTTTACAAGAAAAAACATCAAAGTTAGGCAAAATGTGAAAAAGTTGGTTTCCAACCAAATGAGCCTATAATTTATTTTTTTCTGCTTTGGTTTCAATTGCATTTCCTTTTAATGTGATACCAAACTACCGATAAGTGATGTACAGACCAGAACGATTCTTCCATTATCTAGATGTGTTATCGGATTGATGCTCCTTAGGACCGAAACATTCTTCCATTATCTTTTTTTGTTGCTTCGATTTCAATTGCATTTCCTTTATCAGATGTACAGACCGACAAAATGTAATTTTGACGTTCGGGAGTAGGCCTCTTGGTTTATAGGACCATTATGCAGGTTATCTTGGCCCTAAAGGATTATGCCAAGACGCTCAGCCCAATATTTAAGGGATCAACCGTCTTATGAGTTCTTCTATATTTAGAGTTTGAGACCTTCCAGATATAGGCATTTCTTAGGATGCAAGTTAGCATGTTTTTATGATAAATCTATAAACATGGTAGGATTTTGAGTTATCTAGATGGTTTTTTTAGGTCGTATAGGGCCAAAACCGCATGTACGTTGTACTATAAATACCTCCCCTATAGAGGAGGCATCGAGATCGACTCATCGCAATAACACAAACGCCAATGTGCGACTGGAGTAGGGTTATAATCTACTTTTCAAGAGGTCTGAACCAGGATAAATCCCTGCTCCTAGTCTATTTTCCATCTCGGTGCATTGGTACATCTATGACAAAAAACCTTTTTAGCAAAAGGGGTTGTTTGATCCATCCTCGATAAAAATAGAAACAAATTAGTCTTAGCGTTAAAAGCCACCATCTCCTACAAAAATAATACAAAAGAGTATGGTCTTGTAATTTTCTAGCCTTGAAAAAGCTTCTATGGCATACGCAACATCTTGTCCTCTTCTCTTGTAAAAGAGTGTTCCTAAAAATTTTAACACCGATATCAGAGGTAAACTTCTCAAAAGATAGAAAATATGACCGCTCGATGTACGTTTCTCCACCGGCATGTTGACGAAAAGCAAAATGAAATTTATGATTTGTGTATCTGGTTCTTGATGCATCCAACCCACAGAATTATCAAAAAAACATAAAAGAGGCCCTGCTTTCCTCCTTGTCGGGATCCTCCGGTGAGGAGATCCGACCTGCATAGCTACAACGACACCACTATCAAATCCAACACCGAGATCCAACCTCGTGTGACCACTTCATCGGAGACACCACTGTCGTAGCTCGGCGAGGAGCAGCCGTCAAAGAAAGCCAACATCACTGCCTGATCCAGCTCCTAGCCAATGAGAGAAAGACTCTTATTCCAAACTTTAAACCACTACTATTACTAACTCCATCCGCTGCATATCCGGCTCTGCCTCCCCCACCAATCTCCTAGCGGTCGCTGGTGAAGAGAATGATAGGCGGATCCGCGGCGGCATCTAGGAAAACCTAGGTTTTAGTTCGCTCTTTGTTGCTCTGCCTATTTTCGGATGCCTTGCTTTGCTTTGTTTTGTTACCAACCAGCTAATTTCTAGTCTTGATTCTACTGTAAGATCTACTGGAAAATGATTGTATGTCCTTCAAGTATAGACGTTAAGTCGCTGCTATAAACGTGTTATATACAATTTCTTTTTTTTACATTATCGAGCAAAAATATATGTTAGCGCACTTAATTTGTTCTATACTAGCTTCATATTAATCATAATGTCATAATGTATGCATTCTTATTCCTATAGGAGAGCTAGGTTATCTGAGGTGCTAAGAAGGCAGAGAGGGCCATCTAGGGCCTAGGCCACTGGGCGCTGGTGCCACCTAGACAGTGGTTAAACAGATTTGTACGCTAACAAAGGTTTTGGCTGTACCGTGTGACTATTTTATAACTATGTACTATATAGAAATATAATATTATATGTCATATTTAAGATTTCATAGGATAAATCATATATTTTTAGAGAAAATATTTCATATAATTTGAGCTCCTAGTTGTCACCATGGTAGAAGGAGAAGGGCAAGAAGGGAGGAGAGGCGATAAGAAGAGGAAGGGAAGGAGACCTCACTGGCAGGAGGAGGTCTCAATGGTAGGAGTGGCCCTCATCGTGGGAGAGAAATTGGGAGGCTGAGGAGAAGAATGGCACAACAATCATTTCACGCGTCTAAGAAAAGGGAAGATGAGATATAAACATTCCAAAAATGCCGAAATAGCAAATAACCAAGGTGACAATGTTGATACTTGAGAGTGGTATTTTAAAGTGGGGTTAATTAGATACATGCCAGTGAGCAAGTTGCACTTTCAAAATATGCTATTATAAAACACGAAACCTGTTGGATGCCACTGCTCATTTGAGTTTCTTCTAAAAATGGCATTATGGACAATTTTACCCTTTCATTGTCTTCAAATTTTTTGCTATCCCCTCATTTCATCTTCTTCTTCCTCCATCCTCCCCTCCTCCCTCCTCTCCAGATATGAGCCTAAGCTCCTACGCCCATCCCCGTGCCAGACCCATCGTCCCAACATTGCAGTGCACTGCCGGAGCCCAAGCTTGCCATTCAGTGGCCCCTTTTCCCACCTCACTCCGGTGACCAACTTCAGGAGCAGCCTACCTCCCTCTCTCTCTGCGCCATGGGCTATCGCTACCTCTCCTCTCTCCCCTTGCTCCTCGCCGCGCTTGTCAGCCCTCACGCCGAGTCCATCCCCGAGCTCCCTCACGGCGACCTGACGGCAGATCTGGTGCCATGTGGGACTCGTCGTGCCATGGGTAGGCAGGCGGAGTAGTGCTGTCATGGGATCGAGCAGCTGTCGTGGTTAGGGGGAGGAGGAGCACACAGATTTGGGGGAGGGAAGAGGCTAGGGAAGAAGGAGATCGCCGGAGTTGGAGATGCCAACGAACAGGGAGCAAGCCACTATATTTGGGGAGGAGGGAGAGGGGGAGGAGGGAGAGGGAGAAGGAAGAGAGGTTGCCAGAGTAAAGCAAGATGGTCGGTGATGAGAGAAAGGAGAGGTGAGGAAGAAGAATGGGCATGGGTAATTTGGTTTAAAAATGTTTGTATGACATATTTCGAAGTATTGTAAATGAAAGATGGCATGAGACATGTTTAAAGTTTAACAATAGCATTTCTCTAAAGTGCACATTCGTAAATGGCGTATATCTGATTAACTCTTTAAAGTGTGTTAGCTTAAGAGTACAAAATAGTGAATCCATCCTCAAGTCTCGAGTGGTGGGATTGAGATTGCTCATTCTTATCCACCCAGATTTGATTTTTAGGATTGACGTGGTGCACGTATATTTAAGGTTGTGTCTACTGAACAAATTTGCATTTTAAAAAAACCCTAAAGTCTCGACCTCGAGTGGCTAAAAAATTACAATTTTTCTCCTTTCCCGGTAGTCTCGACTCTCCTGGTCGCCTACACTCGCCTTGTCGCCTTTCCAGCGCCCTGGGTTGGTCTAGCCACGTGCAGCGCGGCCTGTACCGAAAAAAAAAAAGAGAGGAAAAAAAAACCGGCGCCGCCTCACTCGCGCCCGCCCTCCCTTCCCACCGGCGCCAACGTCCACCGCCGCCCGCGGTCATCCCTCCTGCACCCCCCCCCCCCCCCTCCTCCGCGCTGCCTCTCGAGCGCTTTGCGTCGCGTCCCCATAGACTTGCTCCTCCTCGTCCGGCGCCTCCTGCACCAGCAAAACCCTAAACCCCTGGAGGCGAAGCTTCGAGGCCGCGGTTCGCAACTCGCGGCGGCAATGCCGAAGGTCCCTCTCGGGGAGTGGGTCCCTCACGTCGAGGCCTTCGTCGACGTCTCCCGGCCCCCCGCCCAGCACGTACGCCACGCCCCCTTCCTCCTCCTTGTTCTTCCCATGACTGGATTTTTTTTTCAATTTAGTTTGGTTTGGTTTGAATGATTCAGTTGAAATAGCTGCACTATGAGGTTGTCTTGCTAATCGCTAAAATGTACAGAAACTTTAGATTCTGTGTAATTCTTACGCAATTTGCTATGGGAGTGACACTGGGTTGTACTGTACACATTGGACTTGTTGGATACTTGGATAGAAGCTACTCTTTACCCTTTTTTGGATTAGTTCATTGTGGATGCTAACGTTGTAATAATCTGCATATGAAACAGTCTGCCAGCGTGGATGCGCTTGCAGCCTTGGTGAACAAGGACAAGCTGACGCTCTTTGATTTGGTATGCCCCAGTTGCCCAGATATCATACCTTACCATGTTTTGGTTATGTTGTAACATGATTGGGAAAAATAGGTGACTTTTTATGTGTCTCATTGGTGATTTTGTTCAGGTGTTCAACATGGATATGTACTTAACAACGACAGATCACATTGTTAGATCAAGAGGTTTCTTTCTCGCTTTGCTTTGTTTTGGTTAATCTTCTCATGTTATTATATATATATTTTTAGAAACAATTAACTAATGTAAGTAAAAGCGAGAAATTCCTTTGTGGATTATATAGGAGATATGGTTTATGCCAAGTTTTAGGCTACTAGAGCTTCTCTGAATTGTTAGCACAGTTCCAGAAGATGCATAAGTCAAATTCTCTTTTCCCAGTGAAGAGTATTGTAAATTTCTTCATTCAGTTCAATAAGTCCAAACTCTTGTCGTGCAATATACACGAACACACACGCGCGCGTGCATTTTCACACTGATCACCAGTAGAACTGGAAAAATAAAAGAAAAGGCTATTATATGATATATCACTTGACTGGATCAATGATTACATTTTTGAAAAATGTGAACATTATTTTTTTCATTGCCAGACCCACCAAACTTCTCTCTCTTGGTATCTTCTCCTTATAGGTTTTAGTTGAACCTCACGAGCTTCTCTTGGGCCTTGGCATATACATCTTCTCTGTCAATGATCTAATTTTATTTGTTTTGCAGGAATCTTGCTTCTAGGGGAAATCATGTCTCAAATTTCGTCCAAACGGTTAGATGCCAATGCCATCACAACATTGTCAGATTTCTTTATATCAAGATTGGTAAGTTTGTGTATCTGCATCATGTTTATTTTCTCGAAATACTCTCTAAGATTTTCACAATTACAAGGACAAAAGAAAAAACCCAGTTGATGTCTTACTTTTTGTTGAACCATAGTCTATTTACCATCACACCTTTTCTGTCATTAGTCTGATGGGTTCTCCTTTTGCACCTGAATTAAATTAGCAAATATCACCTCTAGACACTAGGCTTTCTTATTGTAGCATGGAGCCAGATCAGAGACCTGGGGGTATAAGAACAACAAACTAGGGGAACTAATGGCTGTAGTACTCTTCTAGACTTAACTTCTTAAACGGAAGCCTTCTGTGGGAAAATTAATTAGACCAGTATACTTTTTATTTGGCTACATTTGCTTTGCCTTCACATTCTGAAAAAAAAAATTTACAGTAGCTAGACTGGGATGAATAGACACTACCATGCGATGTCTTCTATTGGGAGTACCATAAGGTGATCCGATGTCTTCTATTGGGAGTACCATAAGGTGATCCGATGTCTTCTATTGGGAGTACCATAAGGTGATCCGATGTCTTCTATTGGGAGTACCATAAGGTGATAAGGTTTCGATCAATATTCATTATTTGATCTTTGATTTTAAGTTGTTAGCCCATGAGCCCTGGCCAAAATCATTACCGTCATTTTGGGGGGTCTCTAGCAAATGCTAAGTGCCCTGCTCTGGAATATGACTTGCTCGACCATAGGGTCCATACTATATCTATTTAAATGACTGAATTCATGAAACCATTAGTTTCTGATTTATGAATCTATGATTATCTTGCGTAAATTACATATAACAAAATTTTAATTCTTTGTTTCGAATGTTGCATGTCAGAGTGAAACCATCTCGTGTGCATTGGAGATATGGTCAATGAGCTGGTTTTGACATGAGTGAAAATTTATACCTAAATCAGATGCAATAGACTCCAGATTACCGTTGTTTTACCTAGCAGCCTGTGAACTATTGCTGTAATTTCTTTCATTCAAATATCAAACTACTGATGACTTTATAATTTAGGTAGCAAATAACCAGTTTATCCAGGCTTTTCATTTTATTAAACAAAAAAAAATCGTTAGTGTATGTGTCTGAGCTTGGGCCTAGATTAGGCGCAGTCTTTAGTAATTTATTTTGATTAGGCCCAAGTATTTGTTTGTAAAGAATGCTCCTTTTTTTTTTTTGCAGAGAATTGCATTATAATATTCTTAGTTTCACATCCTATTTTTTGTCTGAAGAAGTAGTGAAGTAAGTTGATATGCAGAAGATCCATAACACCTGTTAAACTGTATTATTTGTTTATGCTATGTTATGGCTGCGAGCTAGTAGCTATCTTTACCTTATGGTGGCAATGTTTTTATTATCAGTACTTGTGCTGTTTTGCATATCAGTCAGATTGGCAAGCACTACGGGGAGCACTTGTTGGATGCTTGGCTCTATTGCACAGAAAAGAAACTGTTGGTAGCATCATGATTGGTGATGTTAAAAGACTTATTGAATCTTTCTTACAAAATATTCAAGTACAGTCACTTGCAGCTGCTGACCGCAAGGTTAGTTTGAATCCTCGGTGCAAAGATGTTT
The DNA here is from genome assembly GCA_036346145.1 of Olyra latifolia. Lineage (NCBI taxonomy): Eukaryota > Viridiplantae > Streptophyta > Magnoliopsida > Poales > Poaceae > Olyra > Olyra latifolia. The sequence continues at coordinate 8,862,210 of CM070529.1, forward strand.
AAATAAAGTTAGATCTTAATAATCTAATCTATTGATACATTTTCTTATTTCTATTTTCTTCCCAGCTATGCTTTCAAATTCTGAGCTGCATCCTGGATTACTACCCAGAAGCTGCCAAAACAATGGTATGTGCCTACTCAATATTTGGACAATGCTGGATCACTTCTATCAATTCTAGTTACTATCATGTGGGAACAGCGTTACCAATGCCATCTGTTCATAAGCTATCTAAATGTTACAGCAGCATTGTTCTTTATGTTCTAGCATTCATATGGTACCAAATTCATGGGACTTTTGACAAAATCACTTGTGTCAATGTGATCGTGCTTTGGGTATAAGTTGTGACAGCTTTTACTAATATCGCAAGCATAAAGAAGGTAGTAAAGGGGGGGGGTGAGATAAGAGTTAGCACTCAACAGGGGTAGTTTGTGTTGAGGTTGCAGCACACATGTTAATGGGCCCAAAATGGGCTATATGTACAGTACAAGAGAGAGGGCAAAGATGCAGAAAAACCCCTATACATATCTACTTTAACACCCCCTCGAACTCATGGTGGATCGACAACACTAAGTTTGGAGAGATGACAATTATGCTACACTCTAGTCTATGCCTTTGTGAAGAAGTCAGCAATCTGAAGGTTCGAAGGCACATGACGAATAGCAACCACTTGATCCTGGACCTTAGACCTGACATAGAAAGCATCAATGCCAATATGTTTGGTGAGCTCGTGCTTCACTGGATCCCGAGCAATGCTAATGACACCAGTACTATCAGAGTAGATGGTCGTAGGAGCAGGAGGTGGAACACCAAGGTCTGCTAAGAGCCACTGAAGCCAGGTCACTCACTGAAGCAAGAGCACATAGCTCAGCCTCAATACTAGAATAAGAGACAGCCGTTTGTCGCTTGGTCTTCCAAGAGATCAAGGAAGAACCAAGAAAGACACAGTAGGCAAAGAGGGACTTGCGATCAGAAGGATCACTAGCCCAAGTAGCATTAGAGAAGGCTTGGAGCTGTAAAAAGCTGGAGCTCGAGGAAAAAAGATGACGGTCAATGGTACCCCTTAGGTACTGAAGGACACGAAGGAGGTGATTGTAGTAAATTTGAGTGGGAGAAGACATGAATTGACTAAGAATGTGAACAATATGAGAGATGTCAGGACGAGTAATGTCAAGGTAAACAAGACTCCCAACAAGATGACGATAGCGGGTAGGGTCATCAAGAGGACGACCGTCAGTTGGACGGAGCTGAAGGTGTAGCTCCATCGGAGTGTCGACAATACACTCATTGGTGAGACAGGCACGAGCAAGTAGATCCTGGATATACTTTCGCTGGGAGAGAAAGTAACCCTCAGGTGCGGAAGTAACCTCAATCCCAAGAAAGTAGCGAAGAAGACCAAGATCAGACATCTAGAACTGCTCATTGAGACGGGCCTTAATAAAGGCAATGAACTCAAGGTCGTCTCCAGTGATGAGCATGTCATCCACATAGAGAAGAAGAGTCCGACCTCAAGAAGAAGTGTGAACAAAGAGAGTTTGGTGAACAAAGAGGAGGCTTAGAAGCAGAAGGGGGGACCAGAGAAGGAGCAAGCCCCAACAAGGAGGGAGAAGGAGGCTCAGAAGCAGGAGGGATCGGAGAAGGACGGCAAGTGTTGTGAAAACGAACAGGGGACGAAGAAAAATCGGGAGAGGCAACAAAGGAGAGGTAGGGGAAGTCGAAGCAGAAGGCTGAGAAACAGGAGAAGAGGGTGAGGAAGACGAATCTGGTGTAGAAAGTGAAGAGTGGCAAGGATGAGGAAAGCGATGGAATGGAAAAGGACTCAGAGGATGAGGAAAGCGATGGAATGGAAAAGGACTCAGGAAGGGTGAGGAAGGAGAGGGACTCAAAGGGCAAAGGAGAGCTAGAGGTAACAGAGGAACAAAAGTCGTCAAAGAAAAGGCGAGACTCATCAAAGGTGACGTCGCGTGAGACTCGAATCTGTCGACTAACAGGATCACAGTAGCGAAAACCCTTGCGCTCAAAATCATAGCCAAGGAAGACACACGAAGTAGACTAAGCAGTCAGCTTTGTCCTCTCATGAGGCTGAAGAAGCACATAAACAACACACCCAAAGGCACGAAGATGATCTTGACCGAAAGCGTGTAGTGAGTCTATTAAAGAGTCGCCGACAGGATGGCACCTCGAAGAGCGAAGAAATTTGAAGGTTGATGAGATAGACAACAGTGGAAACGCCGTCAGCCCAAAACTATGGTAACACAGATGCAGAAAGCATCATAGCCTGAGCGGTCTCAAGAAGGTGATGGTGCTTATGCTGAGCAACACCATTCTGAGCATGCGCACCTGTACAGGAGTACTGAGAAAGAGTAGCCTCCTCCTGGAGAAACTAGCAAAGAGGAGTAGGCAAGCACTCGCCAGCAGAGTCAGCACGAAACACACGGATGGGCGAGTCGAACTGAGTGCGAACCATGGTAGCAAAAACCTGATAGGCAGCCAATACTTGGTGACGAGACTTCAAAAAATAGATCTAGGTGAAGCGAGAGAAATCATCAATGAAAATCACATACTATCGATAACCCCTTGAAACGAATTGAGCAGGATCCCATACATCAGAGTTGACCAAATCAAAAGGACGAGTTGAAACAGAAGTACTAGTATGATATGGCAGCTGTAGCTGTTTACCAAGCTTACAACCCTGACAAGACAGGGAATTATAACTAGAAACCTTCCCAAGAACACGACGACTCATCAAGGAAGAAAGACAGGACCTAGACATATGACCTAGACAATGATGCCACTGAGCAAAACTGACGGAAGTGGTGGCGGCGAAGAAAGTGGCATCAGTAGCGGTGGACGACTAGCTGCTGCAGGTAGCGGTGGAGGCGGAAGCGGAAGGAAGACGAAGCCAGTTGAGCTCCCACAAACCTGGGGAGTCACGGAATCTCCGGCCAGTGCCAACTAGGATCCATGTGCAGTGGTCCTGGATAGAACAAGAGTCAGAGTCGAGGATAATATGAAAACCATGGTCAGTGAGCTGGCCAATAGAGATCAGTTGCATATCAAGACAAGAAACATGTGAAACAAAAGGAACATGAAAAGAAGTGTGAAGAGTGCCCAGCCTAGCAACTGAAAGATGTGTACCATCAGCCGTCTTGATGGACACAGGAGTGACTAAGGAGCACAAGGATACAAAGTGAGTAGGATCAAGTGTCATGTGGAAGGAAGCTTTAGAATCAAGGTACCATGGAGACAGGATACTTGAGGGAGCCTAAATGGTAGTAGCAGAGGAAGCCAGAGGAGACCGAGAGTCTAGGCAAAGCTCCATGTGCTCAAGGTGCTGAGTCAGCTCCTGAGCCCAGCCAGGTGGGGGAGAAGTAGTGGCACTACTGGCACCAGTAGCTCCAGAGGTGCCAGAGGTACCACAACTAGCCTTCTGGTGGCGCTTCCTCCACTGTTGGATGGTGTGGCCAGTCTTCTTGCAGTATTTGCAGTGAACCACTGTAGCAGTAGCGGCAGCATCCTCTATCCCCCGACAACCAAGCCTCCTGCTGGTGCGGGGAGAGTGGGAGCTGTGGCGACCGACAGCAGAACAGCAGGTGCTGCCTAGGAAGAAGCCGTGGTAGCACTCAGCACGGTCCAGGACAACGAGAGAACGCCACGAAGATGAGCCTCCTCAGCATGAGCACGAAGCAGCTCAAACTCAGGATGATGGCGGCTGAGGAACTCATAGACTCGAGCGCTAGTCTGATGGTCTCGGATGCGGACACAGGTCGCATAGGTCAGATGGTCTCGGATGGTCCAACGGTCGCACAGCCGGGCGGCTAAGGGAGCCGAGCTAATGACAGATGTCGCTAAATTGGTGGAGAAGGCGTCGATCGAGGAGTCATGCTGCTGGAGGGAGGCTGCCAACCGCAGGACAGAGGTGTAGAGAGCATCACTGCTTGGCTAGTACTGAGCCTACACGTGCTTCCACATCACTTGAGAAGATGGCAAGGCACATAGATCTAGAGCAAGATCGAGCCTCATGCTGCCGAATTTGGCAGCAACAGCTCGAGCCTCATCTGCACACCAGGCCTCAAGTAGCTGAAGAGCAGCAGTGTACTTCTCCACGACCCGCTCGTAGGCCTCTTGGGCAGCGGCGGTGACCAGAGCACCATCAGCACCAGGCACAGGCTGCACAGGGACCTAGGGCACGGTAGGCGACGGAGTCGCACTGGTGAGGTGGCTGCAGAGACGTTGGCTGTCAAGACACACACGAAGCATAGTGGCCCACTCCCGGAAGTTGGTCAAGACAAACACCACCAACGGAAGAGGCATCGAACCCGCCGAACGATGAGAGGCAGCCATTGTGGAGGACAGCAGCTAGAGCAGCAATGCCAAGGGGAAGGAGCTGCTCCACGGCTCAGCAGATCGACGACGTGTGGGAGCAAGGAGCTGCTCCTCACGCTGGCTCGGCCGGAGACAAGGTGGGGGTGGCGCCGAATCTAGGAAGGTGGATAGCGTGCGGCCACAGCGACGGCAGGCCAGCAGCTACAGATGACGGTGCTGCTGTAGGAGCTTGGGCCGAGGCCGTTAGGAACCTAGGGAGGCGGCAACGACGGCCGGCCGAGGCGAGCGACCTAGGCGCGTGGTGCGCCAAACGAGAGCGACGGCGGCCAGCTAAGGCGGCGGCCGTGGATGGCAGACGGCAGAGGAGGCCAAGGTCGTCGGAGAGGAGTCCGCCGCCAAGGAGGCGGCACAGCACGGGCCGAGACGGCAGCTGCGCGCTGCCGAGGCTCATGACGCGCAACACGGGCGAAGGCGCGCGGCAGAGTAAGAGAGAAGAAGAGGGGGAAAGGGGAAGGCGTCACCGTTGAGAGGACCACCGGCAATGGTGGCATGGCTCACCGGCAAAGAGCCGACGGAGGCGGCAGCGGCTGTAAGGTGGAGGAGGGAAACCCTAGCCTGATACAATGTTGAGGTTGCAGCACACATGTTAATGGGCCCAAAATGGGCTATATATACAGTACAAGAGAGAGGGCAAAGATGCAGAAAATCTCCTATACATATCTACTTTAACAGTTTGGAAGTATACCTTCAGAATGGGGAAGTGCCTATATTGTGAAAAAAATGTTTGGCCAAAGACGCCAAGCATTCAAGAGAAGAGTGTATATTTATTTCTGAGCCTCAGGCATGGATGCTCAATTTCTATTTCACTGTTAATCTGTTTGAAGTTTTTTTCTTCTTTCATGTATTTGTATAAAGATGACTACATACCAATGCAAGTTGAATTGTATTTGTAGGATGATGAACTGCAAGTGCCATATGGGATCTGTCAAGCAATTGATGGAGAAAAGGACCCAGAATGCCTGAAGCTTTCGTTTCATTTAGTGGAAGTTGTTGTGAAGTTATTTCTAGATTCATCTGATTTGGTAGCACAATTTGCAAGTGATGTTTTTGAGATTCTGAGCAATTATTTTCCTGTCTACTTCACACATGTATGTTAACAGACCATTTTGACTTTGAAGGCATTTTCATATCTGTTATTCTTCTGTTACTTAGTAGTTGTTGTTGACCTTTCTTTCTCGACAGCTGTATTATGACTATTTGCATCATGTATATATGCAGGGAGCTGGTGATGATTTAGATACTACAAGGGATAACCTTTCTAGGGCACTGATGGTATGAATATAGTGTTGCACCTGATATATGATTTCAGATTGTTTGATTTTATTTTGAATTAAAGATATTTTTAGCATTACTAATTGACTCTGAAATGGAGCAATTGAAGTTTTCTGTTACTAAGGCTGCTCTTGAATGGGCGGTGTATTGCGGCGCATCGCGTTTGAACGCGTGCGTAGGCAATGCCACAACATAACGTGCCGCAATGCCAAGCCAAACAGAGCTTAAATCTGCTTATGATGCTTGTAAATGAAGGAAGCTTTCCTATTAATGCTAACAATCTGTTTAAATCTTAACAGCATGCCTTTTGTTCAACCCCATATTTCGAGCCCTTTGCCATTCCTTTGCTTCTAGATAAACTCTCTTCCTCTCTTCCATTAGCAAAGGTAAGCAGTCTGACTTACTGTATTGCTTCTGCTTGATGAATTTAACAAAGTGAACACCCTTTTAATTTTCTGCTAACAAATTCACCTTGATTTTATTTACAGCTTGATTCTTTAAAATATCTGGATAATTGCATCCGCTGCTATGGAGCTGATAGAATGGTTAAACATGCAACAGCTGTTTGGTTTAAGTTGAAAGAAGTGATTTTTGACCTTTCTTCAGACCAACTTTTGTCAAAATCAGGGTCACCTAAAGAAGCAGAGAAGAATAAGAATCAAATAGTGTCAGAAGCTCTAAATTGTTTGAAGACTTCTGTCACATATATTTTTTCTTCAGATAAAGATCTTTTCATCAATTTGATCTTGTTTGATGAGGATATTGTGAATAACATCCATTCTATAGCAAGTGAAGAAAAGTCCATTTTGAGTTCATTGCAAAACCTCGTTCAACTACATGCCCTTGGAAGTGTCATTTCTATTCTTGCTGAATCATCTACGTATTTCTGCACTAGAGTTCTTCAAGCGCATTTTACACACTTGGTGGACATTTTGGGAACCTCAACTGGTTATGAATCTCAACTCTTGAATACCTGCAATGGATCATCTTCTGCTCCTATTAACTATGGAGCACTCTATTTATCTGTTCAAATGCTTTCGTCGTGCCGAGAAGTGGCTTTGGCCTATCAAGAAGACTATGCTCCAGTTAAATTAGCAAAGGAGTCCTGGTGGCTTATCTTAGAGAAAAAATTGGACCCATTAATTCATATTTTTGGACTGTTATTGTCTATGGATTCTCAATCTATCCAGTCAGCGGTCAGACAAGAACATGTTTCATGTGCTGGTATGTTAAAGTCTTAAATATTATCTACCACACGCCACATTTTGTAAGGTGTTAGGTGTTGTCACGTTACCCAAACTCTGTTGATCCATGCGTTTAAACTTGATTCAGAGTTCAGATAGCTCCTTATTGCAAATGTTGCCTATCAAGTTTATATATATACTCATGGTGTCCATATCTGTGCCTGCCCATTCTATCTGTTGTGTCTGATGGCATCTTTGACATTTCTATACAATCTTGCACCTCAGGGACGTTTTAGTTCTGAATATTAAATTAGTGGAGCTCTTAATTTTTCATTTTTCTCTTGGTGTATTTAAGTTCTTTAGAACCAGTGGTAACTAAACTTTCTATCCTAATATGGTTATTTCTTGTAATTGTTTATTTGTTTGTAGTGAACGGTTTGCTAATACTTGCAACATTCCCGGAACAATGTTCACCTCTGCCAACCAATGCTTATGAGGATATTCTGCTGATGCTTACCTCGGTAATTGCAAGCAAGTATGAAAATGTACAATTGTGGAGATTGTCCTTGAAAACATTGAGTAGCATTGGCTCGTCTATTATGGAATTTCACGCTTCTCAATACGAAATGATTTACAACAGAATTGTTGTTGACAAGATTATTTCTTTGGTTGAATCTTATGATACTTCAATGTCTCTCGACCTAAGACTTGAAGCAAGTTTTGAAGTTGGTACTGCTGGGTTGAACTATATGTTGAGGGTTGCTAGATCACTTGAAGAAGCTGTTGTCACCAATATTTCTGAGGCCTGTACCAGATCCCCATGTTGTCTTCTTATGCCTAGCAACTCTCTTTTTTATAAGCAACTGAATAAAGATTTTATTGATCATGCAGGTCAATGGAAGAATAGAATGTGCTGAATATGTGGTCCATTTGCTTGAGTTCTACTCTAGTCAGGTCCTTCCTTGGTATGACAACCTTGTTTTGTAGTATATAATTCTAAAACATGGGTTGAGAGAAGTCTAGGATCTAAAAAACTCTGCCTCTGTGCAAACCGAACTGTAAATAATCAGGTTGCCTTATTCTGTGATAGCTTTGTAATCATGGGCTAGTTCGATTGAACCGTATGACAGTGAAATGCTTGGCATCTATTCTGGTTCCAATCTTTTTGGTAGGATGTATGTTGATCAAATTGTCTTCTTTTCACAAAGTAATGTTTTCCTTAATGACAGGTTGTTTACTTCTGGTGGTGTCAGTGAATTTGCTTTGAGCTTCGCTATGCGTCTCTTGGATAAGATTAGGGACCTGGCTAATTTGGATAGAATCAGAAAACAGGTGAAGCTTTATCAAATTTAAAACTTATGCTAATTAAGCTCACTTACTGGTGCTTAGGTGTCCCCATGTTATATGATGCATAAGTAGAGTATTTAATGTCTAAGCTATCTCTCTCAGGGTCTTCTTGACTCAGTAATGATGGGAATGAAGCTTTTAGTCGGAATCTGCACAGAAGAACAGCAGTCATTAATTGTTCAGAAAGCTTATGGCATAGTATCATCGATGTTGTCACTCCCAGTGAAATCAATGACACACAATATTGTGGCTGTGGATGAGATCATTCCTTCACATTCTGTTCAAGATACAGCTCTTGTGTGTGTGCTTTCATCGGTTGTAGTTGGTCTTCGGCCTCAAACACCTATACCAGATATGATAATGATGATTAATGTCTTTACAGTGTTTCTACTGAAAGGACATATTCCAGCTGCTCATGCATTAGCTTCTATCTTTAACAAATATCTACAGAATTCAGAGTCTGCAAACGAGCATCAGCTGGATAAAATACTTAATATTATTCTTGAGAGATGTTTCTTAATTGTTTTAGCCAGCAGCAATTCAAAGATGTCTTGCTCTTCTGCTGCCATTTCAGATGATGCTAATTGCTCTGACCACTTGTCTGGAAGTGGAAGCATAGTTTCAAAGGTTGATGTCTTGTCTTGCTTGGCTTGGCTTGGCAAAGGATTGCTTATGAGAGGAGATGAAAAGGTGAAGGACATTTCAATGTTTCTTCTTAAATGTCTATTCCCCGGCCAGAATGTGGCTATCATTCCAACACATCAGGAAGAACATAATGGCTATAATTCATCAGATACTTCTCTTGCAACCTCTGCAGCTGATGCATTCCATGTAATGATGAGTGACTCAGAGGTCTGCCTAAATAAAAAGTTTCATGCAAGAATAAAGCCTTTATATAAGCAGCGTTTCTTCTCAATACTGATGCCAATTATTCTCTCTAAAATTAAGGAATCCTCTGTGATGACAACAAAGTAGGTATCAACATTCCTGTCACATTCTTCTTTATCATGTACTGATTTCAATTATATGTTGTTGTAGTCACATGCTTCAGGACAACTTTGTCCTGCTCCAATGCATCATTAGTTCACTACTATCTCCCTTTGTATCATATCTTTTTCTCTTCCCATTTTCATATGTAAGTCTGAGGTCATACTTGGGCATCTCTGTTCTGTCATTTCGGTTGGGAAGATTGAAACCTTTTTTGTACCTCGATTTCTGACAAGGACCTTATGTGCATTTAATCTCTTGAAGTTACTGAAAAAATATTTTAATTGACTGCAGATTAGTGTTGTATCGAGCTTTTGGGCATATCATTTCCAATGCTCCAGTACCAGCAGTTATAACAGAAGCCAAGCAGGTCACAGTTTTTTATTATGATACATACATCTATTCATGTAGTATCAAAATGCACAACATTTGTTTGATCATAGCATACTAATTGACCCATTGTTTTCTCCCTATTTTTTTTTTTTTCAGATTTTACTTGTGATGGTTGATAGCTTAGCTAAATTAAGTCTGGGTTTTCATGATAGAGATCTTACATATAATTTATTGCTTGTCTTATCTGGAATGTTGATGGATGAAAAAGGTGAGGATGATTTATGTCGCTTTAATTTATATATATACTTTTCTAATTTTCTAGTTAATAGCTATTAACACAAGAAGTTATGTTCATTTTTGTTTGCTTATGCATATTTCGCTGAGGTCTATGTGCATTTGATACTGAGCTCCTAACACAACTTTATTTGAATTTGATCCAGTTGCAACTTTTCATTTTATTTCTTCTTTGCAGGCAAAGAATACATTCTGGAGAATATCCACATCATCATCAGTGTTCTTACACAACTTGTTTCCTATCCTCACATGATGGTGACTTGTTATTAATAGTCATCATTTATTACTCATTGTTCGATTCATTCTATTTGTGAAACTAACATGTTTCGCAACCTTTTCCTTTTTTTTCTTTAGGTTGTTCGGGAGACAGCCTTACAATGTCTAATAGCAATGTCTAGTTTTCCTCACTCAAAAATTTATCGCATGCGACCACAGGTTAGTTTTCTATTTATGTAATCTTTTCGAGGGAAATATATGCATGTATATAGTCTTGGAGTAACCATGACGGTGCCTATTATTTGAATTATACTATGTTATGGGCTTATGGCTAATAGTCTCCTTATTAGTGGAGATAATGACTTAACGAGGCCTCAGATGACTAAAAGTAGATGTCATTCAGTTTCTGACGGAGTTCAGAGGGAAGTTATTGATAATGGAGCGTGTCTTAATAGAACTAACTGTTGCATGAAAAACTTGTCCAAAAAGCAAAAACTCATACCTGGATAATACATTCTTGCAGGTCCTACAAGCAGCAATCAAGGCTCTTGATGATAAGAAAAGGGCTGTTCGTCAAGAGGCTGTTCGATGTCGACAAACATGGTATGGAACTAAATCCTATTTGGGGCCAACCACCTTGCCTTATGAGTTGTTTCCTCCCATTTTCCTGCAGGCAATCATTTGCTTAAGGGAGTCTTCTCTCTTATGATGGTATCATATTTCGGCATGCTTACTACGCGATCCTGTTGGATTGTATGATTATGAGGTACATGATAGGTATGCCTTGCTTTCATATTGTGGTGTTTCAACTTGATAGCTGGCCTTACATTTCCAGATTAGTTAGCTAGCTGTTACCTCAATGCTCATACACAGGCACCTTGTGCCATTGCATAAGGAAAGAGAGGAGTGGCTCACCGCACCTTTGAAATCTGTTTCTTTTGGATCAGCTATCAAATTCTGGATGCGGGGGAGTTTTCAGATGAGCCAGGAACCATGGGATCGGCTTGTGTATGTGCATTTGGAGTCAACGTGGGTTGTGGTCGCCTACTCTTCAGTTTTGTTTTCCTTCTTCATAATCTTTATTTTTTCTAGGATAAAAAACCAGGTGTGTAATCACTTGAGAATGTAAACCATGGGTTCTCTGACGCATTGCATATTCACCCAGTTGTGGGAGAGCCTAGGGATACCTCAATACGATACACAGACCAAGTGAATTATGTCACAGAATATAATGTCAGGGATAGCTGTGCAGCATGTACATTTGTAACCCTAAATAACATCTTTATGGAATGAAGTCCACCGTTCTTGGCTGAAATGCACCAGCTATAATCATATTTCTTCGTCAATTGCAAATTGCGAAATCATGCGACCGCATAAGTTGATCAACCAGGAAAACCACTGCTCATTCCCCATTATGAATTGTTCAGTCCAAATTTACATGTTTCATTTCATTCCCCAAAATGCAGACTTTTCCACGTGCACATTTCGTTCCTAGTTAAAGTTCGGATACAACACACTTAGGAATCTGAAGCGCTGAGGGCAGTGACAATGCCCATGAAGATGTTGACGGTGTCCATGTACAGGGAGATGGCGGCCATGACATACTCATCGTAGGTGTGCCTCTTGATCAGATTGTCGGTGTCGTAGATGATGAACCCGGAGAACACCAGCGCCGCCACGCACCCGTACACCGTCGTCGCGACTCCGCCCATCGGTAGCAGCATCTGCAGGCACCGAATTGCCATCAAACAAGCTTCAGGATATAAGAGATGAAGACGGCAAGATGATGACGATGTCTTGGTTGCCTGACCTGGATACGATGTCTTGGTTGCCTGACCTGGATGAGGCCGTATAGCATTAGGATGAGGAGAGCCGCGACCAAGAAGGGGCTGAGGAAGCTGAAGTCATGGCCTCTCTTGGCCGCCCAGAACGTGTAGATCGTGAGGCCGAAGACCACCGCGAACGTCAGGCAAGCCGCTTCGATGACGACGATGCCTGTTTTTGCAAAGAAATCAAATGTTATGATGCCATCTAGAATCTTCGAACCAAGGATGTTTGGTTGCCTGGATGAATTTATTTCTTGGTAGGTTGCGCAGGAAAAAAAAAAGGAATTGCTACAAAAAAAAAATTATCGGACTGTAGCATTACAATTTACAAATATATATAGTCTGAAATTTATGGGACGGTACAAAAATGAAATATGCATGATTATGCCATTTAGGGCCTGATTGGAACGCGGCGATTTCACTGGAATTTTGTGGGGATTTCATAGGGAACAATCCAATTCCCATAGGAATCAGAGATTTAAAATCTTCGTTCCAAACATGCCTCTTCGACCAGAGGGTATTTACTTTGTTGCTTGGACAAATTCATTTCTAAGTAGGTTAGTCCAGAGATAAAATGTTTCAATGCAAAAATCATACCAGAGAGTACCGATAATATGTGGCTATTTCAACAAAAAAAAAATCAAAATTTGAATTTGCAAATTTATATGGTTCAAAATTTCTGAAACATTCAATAACAGCGAATTTTGGCTGATTCTTTTCCAGAAATTTAAATACAGCGAAATCATCCGTGACACCCAAAATTTACGTGAAATTATTTTCCCTAGGTTGCAATAACATCCAACGAGTGCACCAAGCAAATATTAGCGATACCGCCGCATAGATTGTGGTGGATTAGGATGCAAACAATCAAGCATTCCCTTGATAGATCGTTGGAAAATTCTTGTCACCTTTCACGGAGAGGCAGCTTAACCCGACGGCGCAACTCATGCAAACGGTGAACAAGGCGAGAAGGATGAGGTTGATCGGATGCCGCTTCCGGAGAAACACCATCGGCAGCATCACTGTTCCATCAATGATCAATGTCAGGGTGTCAGTCAAATCAATGATCAATCACCACCATGCATACCATGAACGAACATCGATAAGCTAGCTATTGATTAAGGACGTGTTTGGTTTGGTCACCGATGATGGGGGCGACGACTATGATCACGAAGGCGGCGAGGGCGGCGCGGGTGCGGGAGAGGAAGAAGCGGCGGATGGCCGGCACGAAGTACACTGTGGAGGCGACGGCGATGGTCGCCAGCAGCTGCAGCGCGACGATGGCGTACACCTTGCGGATGAACGCCCACCGGAGCTGCGGGCTCTCGATCATGTACGGGCACGCGCCGGGGGCCGCCGGCGGGAAGCCGCCGCCCTCCACGTCGTGGTGGTGCTTGCCCATCGCCGCCGCTGCCCTCCGCCGCGCCGATGATTCTTGGTTAGATTGGACGGTGGTTCTTGGCAGAGTTTGGACGGTGGAGAGAGAAGGGTGGCGCAGAGAGAGATGGCGGGAAGGAGAAGGCGGCGCGAGATTTTCTATGCCTAGTTGGTTCGAACAGTTTGTGATGGCTGGCGAAGCAAGCTTTTGTTGGGTCCTAGCGCATGAGAGCTAGCTTAAACGATTGCATACCACAGTTGCCTGCCCTTACATCTAGTTTCGAGACACAATTAACTCCTTAATTCTGTCTTAATTGTCATTTTAAGATGCACGTGATCAACATTTTAAAATGTTGACCATACATAAATATTTAGATTTGCTTTATAAAATTTATATATTAGATGTTTATAAAAAATACCTCTCTATAACTAGATTTATAATAGTTAGATAAGAACAATAGTCAAATAGAGTTGTGCCTATAATAGTGTGGGCCCCCGATTTTGAAGCACAAAACCTAAGAACCTCCGTACCATCCTACGCCTAGCACAGAATTTGTCTTGCCAGCACAACACGGTTTACATACAGATGATTGGATCATCTTATACAAATTGTTACAATGACATTTATTACATAACAGAGAAATACATAGTGGCTTAGTTTAGATAGTCCAGATAGGCCAAATATTACAATACCAAAATGCATCTCTTATCAAAGTTCAACATGCGAAAACAAAAACAGAATGAAGTCGGGTCTCTAGACTATTCTCATTAGGGTTGGAACTTTAGCTCGGAGCTCGCGAGCAGCTCGGGCTCGGCTCGGTTTTTAGCTCGGCTCGGACCGGCTCGGTTGCCAAACGAGCCCGAGCCAAGCCTTTTTCCCAGCTCGTTCGTTTTAGCGAGCCCGAGCCGAGCCAGCCCTGGCTCGCTCGCGGCTTGCTCGTGGCTCGTTAGCAGCCTCACATTGGCCCATTACTAGCCCAACACACAACCAACACATTCTAACCCTAACTCTATCTCTCTCTCCTAATCCCTACCCAGTACCCACTCCGCCGTCGCCCGCCGCTTTCTCTCTCCTTCGGTCCTTCCCCTTTCCTCCTCTTTCAGGATAGCGCCACCACCTCCCTCCTCCAAGCCAACAGATTCGTCACTGCCTTCCTCCTCCCGGACGACGCCACCATCTCCCTCTCCTCCACACCGATGGATCCGCCGCCTCCCTCCTCCTGCTAGGCGACGGCGCCACCGACTCCCTCTTCCACATCGACGGCGCCACAGCCTCTTTCTCCTACACGCCAATGGATCCGCCGTGTCCCTCCTGCTGCTGGGTGACGGCAGCGCCGACTCCCTCTTCCACAACAACGGCGCCACCACCTCCCTCCAACTCCAAGCCAACGGATCTGTTGTCTTCTTCCTCCTCCCGAGTGGTGCCACCGCCTCGCTCTCCTCCACACCGATGGATCTGCCGCCTCCCTCCTCCTGCTAGGCGATGGCGCCACCGACTCCCTCTTCCACATCGACGGTGCCACAGCCTCTTTCTCCTACACGCCAATGGATCCGCCGTGTCCCTCCTGCTGCTGGGTGACGGCAGCGCCGACTCCCTCTTCCACATCGACGGCGCCACCACCTCCCTCCAACTCCAAGCCAACGGATCTGTTGTCTTCTTCCTCCTCCCGAGCGGTGCCACCGCCTCGCTCACCTCCACGCCAACACCCTCGCTCCTTCACACTGACGACACCACCGCCTCCCTCCATCTCCCTCTTGACGGATCCGTCCCTGCTCCTCCCGATCGCCGATTCGCCGCCACGAAGTTGCGAGCTCGCGAGGGTTCGCGAGCTAGCTCGAGCTGCTCGTTAGCTCGCTCGGGCTCGAACCGGTTGTCAAACGAGCCCGAGCCCGAGCCGAGCCTACTTTCTGGCTCGGTCACCTAAACGAGCCCAAGCCGAGCCAGCCCTAGCTCGCTCGAGCTCGGCTCGTTTCCACCCCTAATTCTCATGTCCCAATCAAGCAAGCGACTAGGGTCCCGCCTAACACTCGTCCTGATTGTCAACATCCAGGTCTTCCACGTCGTCATAGTAGTCATATGGATCCATATCCTCTTCCCCTATCGTCTAAAAGAGTGAGTGTGTGCGAAGATAAGTGCGCAAGCAAACCACATGTGGAGGCCCCGCTCGGGGGTCCACCTGAATGATTCATGCACTAGTCCCTAAATCGATAGGTATTACATAGCTAGATCAAATAAGCATATAACAACAAGGTAAATTGGGTAACTATGAAAGTAACATCTTATGGTGAATGGTTTTACAACGCGGCCGTCGAGGCCAAATATCATTGCAGTCCATCCGGAAATTTAGAGCACAACACGGAAGTCTTCAAAAGGATTATCCAACGGCTATGCATCACTGCAATTGGCTAGAGGGAACGCCTTAAGATTCTTTTTCAAATCCATGCTCCCTATTCTCGAAACATGCATAGGGCACTTCCACTCGAAACATGCATAGGGCGCTTCCACGTGATGTCTATCTAAAGAGTGAGTGAGTGCGAGGATAAGTGCGCAATCATACCGCACTTGTGAGTTAACACCCTCCTAATGTATTTAATGATAAGGGCTTCAAGGGGAGACTAGTGTTTGTTTATTTACAATAAGCAGTTGAAAATAATTATAGTAATAAACCTATGACTTAGCCAATTTTCATCAGAAAAGAGAGTGTTGTATAAGTGCTGATTTTCTAAGATAATGCCTAATCCCGATACCATCCCATGGTACGACTAGACCAAACTCAACTCTGTTGGAACCTCTGTTCCTCTTCTTCCTCCAAACACCCGCTATCTTATTTCGGGATTCAACAATCCCGTTGTGGATCATCGTTCCTGAATTGCCGGTCCAGTAAATGTATGACCTAGACCACTCTCGGGTGGTGGCGCCCTGTCACGCTTATCTCAGGTTGGAGCTTCAGCCAGAGCCTTCGCAGAGCACTGGCCTCCGCACCCGCACTACCGCGTGATGGCCATGTGTTGTGTCGGACGCATACAACACTAGCTCATGAACAAGGGGCCTCTTCTGGTCCCACTCCTCAGTTCTCCCTTCAAACACCCGCTATCTTATTCCGGGACTTAAAAATCCCGTTGTGAATCATACTTCCTAGATTTCCGGTCCAGCGAGCGTATGACCTAGACAACTCTCGGTGGTGGCGTCTAGCCGCACTTACCTTAGGTTGGAGTTTTAACCAGGGCCTCTACAGAGCGCTCTTCTGGGCCTCCACACTTGCACTGCCGCGTGATGGCCACGCATTGTGTGGACGCATCCGACACTAGCTCATAATCTAGGGATTCTTTTGATCCCACTACACATGGCCCGAGAGCCGAAGGTCAAACCTTTACTCCCTATCCCAACTCAACAGGTCCATGACCTTCTGGTCTAGATCCACTCTAGGCAACAAATTAACCACAGGTCTCAACCCACAACTTAGCCACAGGCTCACATCTCGAGACCGACTGACACGGCCTACACCCGTACCAAACCATACCATATCCAATTCATAAGATAAGTAGTAGCATTTATAGTGGTGAGCTAATGTTCACCACTATGGGGGGTTGTTCCCCAAAAGCAAGCAATTAGACCTAAGCATGTCTAAGCAAGTTTTACCTAAGGACTAGGAGTCCAAATGTTTTATTTATCTTTAATTGGATTACAAAGGATATGACTATCAACGCAGTCATAACATGATTTTCAAGGTATTTATGGTATGGTGAGTGAATGTGTCAAGGTTCATGGCATATGCATAACATGATTAGCAAGGTAGGCAATAAAATTCATATTGCATGCATTTTCTTAATTGAATCAACGTAGTTTTAATAAAATCTAGGTAAGACATGAACTAAGGATGTTAACTCACCCTGTCCTGAGGCTTGGAGATCCTCCTCGGTGTCCTGTAACCTTCCTTAGGGATCCTCAATGTCTACTCAAGTATAAAAGCAAGCATAAATATGCAAGCAACTAATGATGCATGTATGCACGAGAAAGAAATCTACTATCGAGGCTAGGATTTTACGAGTCGTCAAATAAACATGGATGATTATGCCTTAGATACCCTTAAATAATATTTTCCTATCTGGAAAATAAATTTTTGAAATTGAATTATAGAATTAAAATATTAACATATAAGCAACTCAAGGTTTATAATTCATTTATTAAACTTTAACAAAGGTTAAAATACAATATATATTTTTAATAGCTAATTTCTGAGTTAAAAGGTTTCTGTCAAAATTTGAGAATTTTTAGAGTACAAATAGTATTTTAAATAAACCTATTTGATTAACAACAATATTAAATCTTAAGGAAAAATGCTTTAATTACTATTAATAAATTAACAGTGGCCAAGACACATGATAAAATGGTTCAAATAATTTTTTAAATTCCAAACTCTATTTGTGGTTCTCTCGAATTTTATCAAGATTTTAGGATAATTACTAATTTCTTCAAAAAGGTGAATTAAGGATTTATGAATATTAGAGAGAGGAAAAATAGGTTACTATTCAAAGTTATACTTTTATTAAATCCAGCCTACTTTCTAGTGTTCATCATAATTTTTTTAAAATTTTCAGAGTTGTTTAACTATTTTAGGAAAATCATTTCCATTTACAAAAATTTTAAAATAGATAAAGATTTAAAAATATAGGAAAACAATAATGGGCCAAGCCCACGCGACGCAAACCGAAACCGCACGGAATGGCCCATGACGGCCCGCTAAGCCTCAGGTCCGAGGCGCTTTCAGAAGCACGTGAACCCATAGAGAAAATGTATTTCACAGAATACGCTTCCACTTAAACTAGCTGGTAGGGTCGTGGCCCCACAAGTCAGCGACTGACAGCGCTTAAGCACGCAAGATTTAAATGCTAATCACGGTTAGCGTGGGTCCCGCCTGTTTTCCTAGCCGATTTCCGATGAAACTTCGGCGGTCAAATGGCGGCGCTACGATTCACTATCCTAGTGGTTCATGATTGGGATGGGTTTGTCTTCGAGAGACCTAGGATGTCCTGGCTAGACTTCACCGACGGCGCCATGGGCGTGGGTGGAAGAATGTAACAGGAGCATGCATCTTCGGCGAGGGAAGGGGTCGGCGGCCAGTTTGCCAGCATAGGGAGCAACTAGAGGCTACCACGAAGCTACTTGAGGTGACGGTGTGCTTGGGGAAGCACAGGAGCGAGCTGGCACCATGGAGGATGGCAAGGACCGAAACAAGGCCATCGTCGCCGGGAAGCTCTAGTCGTTCTTGGCCAAAATTGAGCATGGAGAAATAAGGGGCGACTCCTAGAGAAGCTAGAGACGCAAGGAATCGGCCGGCGATATACCGAATCAACAGTAAGAAGAAAGGGGGCAATTTCGAGCTTGGTGGCAGCAATGGTGAAGGTGGCGAAATTAGGCCAAGCGAGGGGGTTAAATAGACGGCTGGCAATGCGGGAGGGAGAGAGGAAATGATCCCACTACGAGGGGCTCAAAGGCGCATCTTGGGAGCATGATGCCGAAGCACACAATGGCGGTGGCCGCCAGATAGGGAAGCACGCGAGCGCGAAGACGAGTGGCACAAAGCCAGCCGAGAGGGGAGGATAGCGCTCTGGCACGACAGAGGGGTAGCAGCACGGCGGCAGCTGCACTAACGGCACGTGGGACCTAAGGAAGGAGCGGCAGCGGCGCTGGCGGCAGTGAGGGCTCTCAGCCGGAGCGGGTTGCCGAGGATGGGGATGAAGAGGGGCGGAAAACCAGGGCTTTTATAGGCAAGGGGAGGAGGAAGGGTTAGGAGCGAAGGCAGGGAGAGGACGGCATGCATGTAGCCAGAATGGGATGTCGTCCTCAACGGGATTAAGAGTTTAGGGGAGGACATCCTAGCCGGCGCGGCGCCAATGGGGAAGTGCGGAGGCTCCAGGTTTCGCGAGGAGGACGTCTTGGAGACGGGGCAACAAGCGAGGTCAATGTGGCGGCACTGCAGCCACTCGCCTGGACGTGCACGCGCGAGCAGGTCTGTCTGGCCCAGGGGCAACATGATAGGCGTGGGCAGGGACGTCCAGCTCGGGATGGTGGAGTAGTGGCGGCGTGGCTCGACGGCATGTCCTGTGCATCGGTGTAGAGCAGTGGCGGAGAGAGAGAGAGAGAGAGAGAGAGAGAGTGACACAAAGAGTGAGGGAGTGCAATCAGGGAGCGAGGTGTAGGGGAGGAGAGCTAGGCTAAAATGGGTTGCTACTGCTGCTATTGCTATGCAAGGTTGGACTAGGCTGGGCCAAGAAGAAAGGCCCAAAAGAGGGCAATCACTTGTAGGCTAGGTCCAAGGCAGAGGGAGGAACCTAATGGATTAGGCCTACGGGCAAAAAGGTAAATACACAGGAATGGAAGTCTAAGCTATTATTCTAAATCTAAAAATAAATCAATATATGTATGTGTGTATATATATACACACACACACAATGTGAGAGTTTAAATTTCATATATTCAAACTTTGATATCAATATATATACAATCAACATTTTGGAAATACACTAAATATAAGTATTTTAGAAAGTTAAATATATAGTGTCAGGACCCATAGAACGGAATCGGGTGCATTACATGTACTAGTCCCTGTATCAAGTAGCTAGTACAAACAAATTCACAGTTTAGGTCATAACCATCACAAATTAAAGTTTATTACATCAGAGTATTGGTCAACATGACATTTATTACAAAGTTAGGCTCAACAGCCTTAAGACAGTGGAAGAATTAAATAACAAGTTTACCTTTAAAGGTAAGACCCAAATAGCACAACAAACATAGCTGAAGGCACGCACTCCTAGATGTCAGAGTAGTTTTTATCTTGGACTCCATCTGTGAAATCATCCTCCTGGAACTCCTCGTCCTCATGGTAGAAGTTCTGTAGATCACGGTTTGCTCGTTCGAATGAGTAGCCCCAGCATGACACGCGAGGGTAAGTATGCTTCATACTCGGCGAGCCAAATTGACATATGCAAATGCAGGTTTAACAAGGAAAGGACACGGTTCATTTGCCAAAATGCCAATTTTGCAAAGGTTGACCTATGTCTTTGAAAGCATTTGAGAAAACATTGCAAATTTGAAACTTTGAATAATTTTCTTTTACAAACTCCGGCTCCTCACCGGTTTAACCTAAATCTAGTTCTCTCTACTAGTTTTGCAATAAAATCCCCGTTTTATTATCAACTCCTTCTGTGAGTCTCCAGAAAACAAAACGGTTGAAATCCAATCGTGGTTTTCTCTTTAAAATGCTTTGGAAAACAAAACGGGTGAGAAAACTACCATTGTGGTCACGCCCTCATCGTCCACCCTTTACCGTGAACACGACTGTCATGATAGTTATACACTCTGCAGAGGTGGCACACTTTATCCATGAGAGATGACCTAAAAAAGGATCATCACAAAGCCTTTAATCAAATAGCTCCTAGTCAGGTATCCCCGCTAAGGATTCCACCGCTGTGCTGATTGCCCCAGTTGATAGAAGCCCTCTGTGCGCCTGTAGGTCGTTGATTAATCCTCACTCCTGCTCCACCGGATGGGATGCCCAAGCTATGAGTTCGAAGGATACTCAACCAAGCCTTACCCATAATAGGGACTCATGACCGCACTATTGTATTTAAGATTGACAACCACAAGATATCGATCCTTAAGGATTGAGGTGGTTCCCACACTAGGCCCAAATCTCGTACTTGCCGCACCGCCTTGCAACCATCCACCCCAATCAAGGTTTTTGCAAAACCCAAACCGTCTGGTAGCACTGGCTGAAGGGGAAGAGATAGACTACGCTAGCGCAATTTAAAAAATTTCTACCATGAACACTCAGGATATCATACGAGTAGAGGATCATAGATTGTTACCCTTGACGCGTAATCATGGCAGGAGAGCCAGAGTAGCTGAGTCCGATGTCGCAGGCATCGAGGTATAGAAAGTAGTTGTTCACATCGAGCTGAACGTCCCCTCCTCGTCAATCACCACCGCAGCAACATCGTACATACTACCGTAAAGAAAGTAGTCGATCTCGCTGGCATTCTCCTCCTTGTCGCCGATTAGCACTGCAGCAACCTTAGTAGCGTCTCTATGGTATCTATATGTATAGGAGCGGAACACCGTGCATCGGTGTGCTAGCACCGCACGTGTACGGCTAGGGTTTCTAGGGGTCGGAAGGGGTCACGATGGTTAGGGTTATGTGGTGGCAAACTCGTATGTCTGCGCCGCTCCCACCGCCTCTACTTATATAGAGCGCAATAATGGGCTTCTACGCTAGATGCTCATTAGGACTCTAATCCTACATGGATCAGTATCCACAAAACTCAATAATAAATCCAATCCATTAGACATGTTCCAACCCGTTAAGTGTGTAACCCGTTAGGTTCATCACAAGTGGCCGTGGCCTCAAAAACTCTTTTCTGAATCACAAGTCAATAGCAATTCCTAACAAGACATATTGACCCCTAAATACACAGAATGATTAATCGGCTGAACTTTGATATGCTCACATACCGATCCCTTAGCCACATGATACCAGTCAAGCTCAAAACGAGATGTATGCCACCCTTGTGATAGCTCGACCATTCACTCGATCTTCTGATGGATTCTAAACCGTGATTAACTCTTTAATCACATTGCTATAGTCATGCACTTTTCAATTCAATCACATGATATCTCTCCTATTATCAAGTAGGGGCAAATTCCATACTGATCGCTCACACCCCATGTCATGTTTCATAGCATACCCAAAAGTAATATTTATAACTACTCAGTTACGGTGTAGCGGTTGATAACCCCAAAGTATACAACTACGCATTCTGGGATTCAATGACGATATAGGTATACCACTCGAAACTACAAGTTGATGGCACATGTAAGAGAATAATCTTAGCAGTATCTTGGGGTATGTCTATCCAACACCTTATTCTCTAACATGTGTCCACAATATTGATTTGGAACATTACCATCAATCAATATATGTGCTGATCAAATTATTACTGTCCCACATAATGATATGAGACCAGAAATCATTTAGAATAAGATTATATAAACAATGTGTCTCACAACTAAGTTGTACTTGATGAACAATTTGAACAATGTTTATTCATGGAATCAATAACATATTATTTAAGAGTACATAAACATAGACATGATACAATCGTCTTACATGATCACCTTCAGGACATATCACTAACACCGACTACCGAAATTTAACCCCTTTTATAAAAAATGACAGCATTGGCTGCCCTTGCAAACACAATTATAAAACAAGCACTGATATGATGATGATCACAATTGATAATAACACCTAGATGCTAATAGCATAGCTGAGCATAAAACAGTCTAAAATAAATAAGTGAATATTGGCAATAATACAAAAAGATAATATCCTAAGACTTCTGAAGATCAAGTTTAATAAGAATTATATTCAATTAGGATTTTAGCTAACAACCTAGTCAAAATTAAAACTACTAATCAACATAGCATGCACATTTGTGGCACTAGAAACCATTTGCCAAAGTTGGGTATGATATGGTCAACAATGACTTGCCTTCATCAACAAAAGCAGCGCTCTCCGACGCTGGATTAGCAACCACGTCAGCAACACCCGAATCTAACGCATGAATTATGAAAGTAAATACGCACCAAAAATAGCAGAAAAAGGTAAATGCATATGCACATGAAAATTTGCAGAACATTAGATCTCAATTTTATAAACATTTTAAATTTTGTTTCACAATTTTTAGAGCTATAAAATTAAAGATATAAAATAAACAAATTCTACGGTTATTAAAAATTAGAAAACCAATTTAGCCTCACGGCCAACTCTAGTGCATGGCCCAGCAAGCGCTAGCGCGCGGCGCGGCCACGACGCAACCGCTCAAGCGTGGCCCAGCGACCTGCTAACCTAGCCTACGGCCAGCTCTGGTGTGGCCCAGTCCGGTTGGGCTATGGAGCGACCCGATCGACAGGTGTATTCCGCCGATCAGGGCCTTGGGGCAGGGGACCGCGGCGGGGAGGTACGTGTACGCGGCAGCGACGGCGAATGGCAGCACGGTGGCAATGGCAAAGGAATGACGCAGTGCGACGTTCTTCCCGGTGGAGTCGGCGAGCTGCGGAAGGGGCGGCAATGACAAGAGGGCAGCCGAGCCGACGGCTCACAGCAGCTTGCGACGGCGCGGCTCAACGGCAGGAAATTAAGGGCGGCGGCAGGGTTCACGGGCACCGGGGTCATGGGGATGCGAAAAGGGTCAGGCCCGTGGGAAGAGGGTGGACGACACGGCAGGGAGGGTGTCGCGGGCAATAGTGAAGGAGGAGGTGCACGACAGCGGCGCCATACGTCCTAGCTTCGACCAAATTGGCCTGGGGGACAACTACTACTACACCTAGTGATGCTCTAGGAGAAAAGAGGAAGGAAGATTACCGAAAGACGGCGATGAATTAGCGAGGAGGTAGAGGCGATGCCGGTAAGGAAGACAACGACGTCAGCATCCAATTCCGACCGCTCCGGTGATGATCTCCTCGATGCGATGGCAAAAATGGATCACGAGGGGTGCCAATATAGGGGTGAACGAAGAGGAAACGTAGAGTAAGCTCATCCGTGTTGGATTTGAAGAAATGGCAAAGAAAGAAAGAGAAAGCTCGACAGGGGGTTTTAATCGGGGAGAGGGGAATCAGGAAGAGGATTTTGGGCTTAATGGCATGGAATTAACAGGAAAACCACCCCTCTGATTGAGGGGATCAATGGCATGAAGGCCATGGAGGAAATTAGGGGACCTTCCTTGCTTTGGATGCTCCCTATGCAAGAAAAGAGAAAAGGCAGAGGGGGTCAGCAAGGAGAAGAAGGAAAGGAGAAGAGAAGGGATGATGACAAGTGGGCCCACGGTGGAGGAGAGAAGGAAAATAAAACTAAGGACAAAAATGCAATTAAGCATTTAAATTAAATTTGAAATTCAAAATATCACTTTAATATTAATTTATAAAATAGATAGCTATTTTAGTAAATCCAAATAGATTTAATTAATTATCATTTCTATAAATTCACTTAGGGTGGGTTCTTTTCAGTTTTTCTTACTACTTATTTGCCTGGATCTCGTCGCTTCGAGAATTTGTCGAGGTAGCATCGAGAGCCGGTTAGCCTTTAATTTTTGGGTTTAGAGAGATTATAGACACGCCTACGAGATAAAAAAATTCCGACTCAAAAAGTAATAAAAAAGTAAGATAAGTCAAATAAGACACGAGATAAGTAGGATAAGACACGAGATAAGTAGGATAAGCTCTCTATCCCCAAAATTGAAGGTCAAGCGGCTCTCGAGGCTACCTCGAAAAATTCTCAAAGTGACGAGATCCAGGCAAATAAGTAGATAAGAAAAGCTAAAAAGAACCCATCCTTAGCAAGGAACATGCTCATTTTCAAATGTTTCAAATTTTTTTTAAGAATTTCATACATTAATGCATATGCATATGCATGATTTTTATTTTGAAAATGAAGATGTTACATAAGTTTGGTTTACTATAATACTATTTATGGTATGAAAATACGAAAATACATTAATACATATATTTAGAGGAATTCAAGCATAGCATTTAAATGAGTAGTCCAACTATTCAAGGTTTGAAAATATATAAAAATGCATGTATATACATGTATTGCAAAAAGATTTTGAATAATTAGCTTAACCTTTTTAATGTAGCTAAACATATGTTTTCATTTTGAAATATTAACTTGGCAAAAGGCATTCAAATAGGTATCTTTTTTTTGGAAAATGGGAGAATCCATTCCTCTAGCTTGGAATTAGGAACTTATATGTCAAAGTTTTAAATTTAACTCAAATTTTGATCTTGTGCAAAATTTTGAAAAAGACCCCAAAATGGGATGTTGCAAATAGGACGAGACCATTCCACTACAAAGTGGCAAGTTTTGGAGAAATCCTATTGAAAAGTATGATATCTGTGTGATGCCAACTCTCGTAAATATAACATTGAAAATAAAAAATAGCCAAATGCCCCTATCCTTTCTTATTCCTCCTCTTCCTCCTTCATGTGACAATCCGGCAAAGTCCACCCTTGACCATTGACATTGACAACCCCCCTCCCGTCTCTCTCTTTCCCCTTCTAGCCTCCCCCACCTTCTTCTTACGCCTCCGGCAACGAGGAGAGGTGAGGATCTCATCCTCCTCTAGTGAGCCAGCGCCATTAGGAGGAGCTCGGGAGGACCCCACAACGCTGCTCTCTTTTCTTCTTCCTTCTTTCTCCATCTTTTCATCAATCCCTTCCTATCTGAACAGAGAGACCTCGAGCGACACCCCTTCCTCTTCCACGCCAACGAGCTCCCATGAAGAGAGAGAGAGAGAGGAGGCGATGCTTGAGCTTGGGATGACGGTGGAAAAGCTTATAAAGGAGGCGGCAGCAATGTTGGGAGGAGCTCGGACAAGTAGTAATGATGGGAACTTGGAGAGGAGGGCACTGGAGCAAGGAGGGGTAGCCAGAGTTTGGGGCCAATGGCTTGGGGGGGAGAGGGGAGGGAGGAGAAGAAAGGAGGGATGGCAAAAGCTCGGATTAGAGGTAAGGAGAGAGGAAATGGGGTGGAGGATAGATGCCTCGTAAATTTTATGAAGGTAGAGAGGGTGCAAATGCCAAAGAATAGCTTATTTTGAATTTTAGAACTCTACCTATAGCATATTTTGAATTTTAGAACTATAGAGTGGAACTTAGCGGGTTTCTGACTTTTTAATAGCATGTCTATAAACTATAGCATATATATTTTTGAATATTAGAACTTTACAGTAGCGCTCCTAACTCTGCAGTGCCATGGATCTTTTTTTAGGGGCAGTGCCAGTTAACCCATCATTATACAATGGCAGTTTTCCATCGCGCAGGGTTTTTTCGTCGCCAGATCAACAGTGCATGCACACACGATTGCTTTCAAGGGGAAAACGTGTGCTTCATGACGAGATCTCCCTCCCTTGCCTTTGCGGTTTGTGTCAAGCAGAATCTGTCCATTTTCACGCGCATATAATTGCAAGCGTGTAACTTGGATGTGTCATGCCAAGTTGATAAAGATGGACGTGTGGATAAATGGTGTCAGAATTAAAAAAACACCAAACAAGAAGACTATGAAGCAAATGGCACACCAAAGGTCAACCCCATCCAATCCACAATGTGTCATGCAACCCATATCAGACCTTTACATCCATGAATAGAGAATGGACACGATTTCTTATGTTTCCTCTCTGTATGTACCACTGTTGTTGTAAAGATTATGGGATTTCTTGTGTTTCCTCTATGTATATACCATTAATTTGCACTATTGTAAATATTATAAGACTATAAGCTAATTTGTCAGAAAGGACTGTATTGTAATTCGGTTAATTCAAATATAATTATATGCTAAAGACTACTATCATGTGTAATGCCCGCTGAAATGTCATGCGGTGTGCTGTCCGATGCTATATGTTTATGTGCAATATGAGCAAATCAGCATTGCTTATAAGCAAATCAGCATTGCTCATCAGCAGCTTTGCTCATCAGCAAATGAACAAATAAGTCCAAAAGAACAGCCTCCAAGTAAAGACCCACACGACTCAGCAGGATAAAAGAGACCATACTAGCAACATCTAATACAAATTCTTCCAGTTGAGAACCCAGGGTACGTACATCATTAACCCACGAAAGCATTGACAGATCACAAGGCATTCACAATGCGGCAGGGGCGGTAGGCGGCGAAGCGCTTAGTCGGCTGCCCTGAACAAGGTTAACAGGGATAGGAAGAGGTTGATGACGTCGAGGTAGAGCGAGACTGCTGCCCAGATGTACTCATCGTACGAGTAGCGCTTGATGATGTTGTCCGTGTCGTAGACGATGTAGCCACTGAAGATGAGCGATGCCAGTCCACCATATATCATCTGAGAGATCTTGCCCAGTGGGAATAGGATCTGCATTGCAATGCCACCATCAGTATCAAAGTTGTTTATCAAATAAAAAAGATTCTGCAAAGAAGTTAGGATCGCACAGAGGAACAAATGGAAGTAGCATGACCTGAATGACAGCAAACACAAGCAGCACTATGAGGGAAGCGAACAGGAAAGGACCAAGGAAGCTGAAGTCATGACCCCTCCTCGCAGCCCAGAAAGTGTAGGCAGTCAGGCCAACCACCACAGCTGCTGTAAGAATTGCAGACTCCAAGATAACTTTGCCTGTCCACAAAGCACATTATCTTATAAATTGCTTGATCTATAAAACAAAGTATCATCAGGGTAAAAAGCAGAGCACAGAGAGGATATAACTATAAGTAAAAAAATTAGCTACTACAAGAACTAAAAATTCCTTTGTTATCATGCCATGCATCTCTGGTGTACAACCCCCCACCACACGAGTTTGAGTGCTTGTTTGGCTCAAATTTGGGTGTCTTGTCCCGCTTTATTACTACGACATGTAGTTCTTCCTACATTTGATTCATTCTATGCATTTCTTTACCAGAGTAACTTTTATGTAAATTTATCACCTCATCACCCACTGATGCAATTTGGAAGTAAAAGGCAATGCGTCATTAAAGTCTAAAGAACCTAATTAAAAACCACCTTTCCAGGTGCGTAAGATATAAATATTCAAAAATGGGTACAGCTACAATCCCACAATACAGCAATATTGCATTATTCTTGTTGGTGCTCATGCCAACGCACATGACAGACATATTGCAGAGTGCCTGACAACAAAGATTTGTCCAAAATGTCAACATCAACAGACATGCATATTCAATCATTAAATCAAATGAGATCAACCCAGCATATTAATAGAGTGGCTTTAACATTACTCTGTGAAGAGTCTTGTTTTACTATAATAGCCTGCTAAGATGTGAAAATCCCTTTCGTTATTAGGCTTGAGCTAGTCCTGCAACCTAAACAATAAACCTGACGAAACTATGTCCAAGTGATTTCTTATTCTTGTACCCAAACTACCCATCAGACCATCAGTTTCAAAATGATACTATCACAACAAGATGTATGCCATAAAAAATTTTATAGTGGTAGTAACAAATAGTAGATAATTTTGCAAGTTGCAAATTTCAACCAATGTTCTATGAGGAGCCTGAATTATGGTTTATTAATTTGCAACTTTAAAACAGAAGCAGCTGTGCATGCTCGGTCAAAAGCCAACTGTACAACAAGGCAGAATGGGCAGCACGGAAAATTAAGCAAAGTGATGCCATTCTAAACAATATTAAAAGATAAGCAATCTCACAAGAGGGTGTTATTCCAAAAGCTTATGACTCAGACAAGCATATCAAAAAGTCACCAATAGCTACAACTTGGCCCTACACACAGGCTGGGCAAATACAGCAACTAGTATAATCACATGGGCTGCCTGGCAATGTCCTTGAAATTGTCTCTGTAGCCCCACCATAAGGATATGCTTTGCAAAATTAGCACGGATATGGCATATTACCACTTGAATTTCAGAATACAGACGACACAAAAACAATTAAGTTCTGAACTAACATTAGGAAGCTTCCTAGCAGCTTCGTACTGCAACCAACGCAATAAACTGAATACATTGACACAGACACATATATATTTCACATTGCAACCAACGCAATATTTCACATTTCTAATTAAAATCACTAGGCCTACAACGCAGCCATGGGTTTTGCCAGCAGTAAGAGCGAAGAAAACAATGAGCGTGAGTCTCAGGTTACCGCTGGTGAAGGCACATGTCATGCCGACAGAGAAGCTGATGGCGACGGTGAAGAGGCCGAGCAGCAGCAGGTTGACGGGGTGCTTCTGGTGGTAGTAGTACAGCGGGCAAAGCACTGCAAATCAAAACAAACATGCAAGTTCTTCAGCATAGCATTCACAACTCACACAATCTCACATAAAAAATCCAATCCAACCCTAACACCACAAGATTAGCACATTTCGTGAGGACGTCCCTGCAAAACACAACGACTCACGGAGTGGGAACCCAGTAAGAACCCATCAACCAATTGCTTTGCCAGGACGCAACGGCATCCATACGTGCACGCACGGGAGCACGCAAAGCTCCTCTCCTCCTTCCACAAATGCCCCCCAGTAATTCACGTATTCAAATCGCGACCATTTCAGACGGAATTCGTCAATTCGGCATCCGATACAAAATGTAACTCGTGAGCAACGCCAACGCACCAGAGCAGAATATATTCCGCAAGATTCTTCGCAGAGAAACCCCTCGAAGCCCTAACATTCTCCCGAAAAGAAATCAAGTCCATTGAACGATTCGCCAATTCGACGAAAAATTCACAGAAAATTCGTCAGTTCGGCATCCGATTCCAAATGTAGCTCGTGATCAACGCACCAGAGCAGAATATATTCCACAAATTTCTTCACAGAAACGTGTCCCCTTCAAAACCCTAACATTTCCCCCACCGATCCGATCGATAAAATTCAAGAGAATGATGAGAAAATCAAATCCGTTGAATGATTCGTCAATTCAGCATCCGATTCCAAATGTAATTCGTGAGCAACACACCAGAGAAGAATATATTCCCGCAAAATTCCTCAGAGAAAAAACCCCTCGAAACCCCATTTTCCCCCAATCAATCCGATCGGAAAGAGAACTACAGAAAATGAGGGGAAACTCAAATTGGTTGAATGATTCGTTTGGGGACTCACCGATGAAGGGGAGAATGATGAGGAAGATGTAGAGCCCGAGGCCGGCGTGGGAGGAGACGAAGAAGTGGGAGATGGCGCGGACCTTGACGACGACAGCTGCCACGGTGGCGGTGAGGAGGAGCTGCAGGGAGAGGATGATGTAGATCTTGCGGATGAGCGCCCACCGAAGCTCCGGGCTCTCCGTCATCCCAGGGTACAGCGCCCGCGCGCCCCCCGCCCCGGAGGTCCCGGCCTCGAGGTCGCCGCCCTTCTGGTACCCCATCATCTCGCCGCTCGCCGCCGGCGACGACTGCCTCTCCTCGGTTCGGTTAGGGTTAGGTTTCTGCGGACGGGTGGGCGGGACGGGAGCACGAGGCAACAGAGAGACGAACTGACGAAGACGGAGACGACGACGAGAACGCTTTACTTATTATATTATATAGTAGTGGAGTATAAATAAATGACTTGCTTGTGGGTCCCAGATGTCAGCCAGCCACAGGTCTTGTGGAAAGGTTTTGCTGCTGGTGGGAGTTTATACGCGTCCGAATATTTTCCAACTCGGTGACAGGTGGGTCAACATCATTGTGGTGCCCACGTGTCTGGTAAGAAAGTTCTAGCGTGTGTGGTACCAATAAGTGAATGTGTGAGGATTTTAATCGTCGGAAACGGTGAGTCCTAGAATATTTTACGTACTGGCTGACAGGTTGGTCAAAGGAAGAATTAAGCCCACCTGTTGGTGGAAGGTAGATGGGCTGCCTTGCGTGGCAGTAATAGGTTAGGATTTTCCTGAGCAGTTTTCAAATTTTGGATTTAAATCTTTGGGTACAGTGGCGGTGGGCCGGCGATGATTACTTTCCTTTGTTTTAAGAGCATCTGTATCAGAAACCCTATAAACATTGTAGCACTGACTTGGCAAGGATATGATTTATAGTGGAGTGAATAAATCTTTTAGAGTACAGTGTAAAGTACGAAGGAATTTTAGGGGATGGATAGAGTTGTTGTGAATAGTATTTTAGAGTAGTGGATAAGGTTTTCTAGTGTTGATGCTCTAAAGTCTTGTTTATTTGAACTGTGGCTTTTCCAAAAGGTGTTTCTACCTTTTGATTCTAGAGAGCCAACTTTTGCAGAAACAGCTTTTGCAGAAGTTGTATCTATTTGGCAACACAACTTTTAGCTGTCTAGTGACTTTGTGCTGAATGAAGAGTATAATGTTTGTAAGAGCATCCGTAGCAGACACTCTATAACACTGTAGTTCTGACTTTTTTAGGATAGAGTAGCTGATGGAGGGAATTGATCTTTTAGAGTGTAGTGTAAAATGTGAAGGAATTTTAGAGGGATGGATAGAGGGGACGCTAATAGTGTTTTGGAGGAGAAGATTTAGAGGAGCTGGTGTGGATGCTCTAATACCTAACTGTTTGAAGGATCTAGTGGTGGTGTCGAGGGAGGACCCGGCCGCGGCGGCGTCAAGAGAGGAGGAGGAGGCGGCAGCGGGGCAGGCGCGGTATCGCGGTAGTCCCGATTTCTAGGGTAGGGGCGGTAGGAATCCTTTTTATACGATAACAATGATGGGTAATTTCTTACCAACTATGATGGCAATGTCATAAGTTCAACCCGCAAAAGTCACAAAAGCTTGTGGAACTGGGCTTCTCGGTCCTAGTTGTAACGCTAGCTTTTGAATGATTAGCTTTTAGAGAAAAGCAAGGCCGAGAAGCTGGCTCTTTGTTTGGACTTTCAGCTTCTATAGTCTAGAAGCTAGTTAGAAGTCAAAACAAACAGGGTCTAAAGATACCGGCCCTCTGACGTTACCCTCGATGGTTTCACCTATCATATACAGGGCTTCTTCTCTTCAGTTTATTTTCTTAACTTATCTATTTATCTCCAAAAGGTTGTTGTCTTGTTCATTTTTATATCTTTGAATTGGATAATTTAAAAAGATCCACAAACTAGACGAACGATTTTTTTACTAGAGGTGATAATTAATTAAAAAGATCAAAGTTTTGTCGTGGTTTCGAAATTTACTGCTATGTGTAACAAGTTAAGGTCATATATTTGTTCTCTTTCATTTTATTTACTTATCTTATTCGGCGCTCACCCTGATATATCTACACTAGTTAGTTTCATGCATATGGAATAGTTCGTACTTTCCTTTCCTCGGATGATTTATACTTTCTTTAGTGGGTTCCTATCCTCTGCTTGCCAAGATAAGTTCTTAAAAATTCCAAACTCATCTGTCATGAAATCAAAGTTTGCCCTAAACGAAGAGGATACAATCTTATTTATACTATTAAAAAAAGTCTTATGGTGGTGGTGTTAAGGCCAACCTTTCATATCCAACACTCATTCATCTAACGGTCCATACATCATAAGAATATTTTTAATTTTCTATGTTGCTTTCTTATTTGAAGCCCTGTTCTTGGAGGTTGAACTTATCTAGAGGAAGCTAAATTTTCAGAGCTTCTAGAATATGCCTGGAGAAGCCAGACCACTTTGTTATACTTGTTTTTTTAAAAGCAACTTTGAGATTAAAAAATCCGCCTCAATAAGCCCTAGGTGTTTGGATTTTTGAAACGTAAATAAACAAATAAGCATAAACAAAGAAACCCTAAAGATTAGGGCAAGCGTTGTATTTTTGTAAGTTTTCCATTAGCAAGAATGTTTTTATGTTAATTTGATTTTTTTTATTTGTATTATGGGAAGGTTTTAATGGTACTCATGGAAAAATGGTCGGGATCAATAGTATATATGCACAACAAACGAGCATATATATGTATTTGAATACATGAATTAAACACATTGATCATAATGTGGCAGAATGTCATTTGTTAAGTAGTTATTTGGTTTCTGAACTACGTCTGTTGCACCAAATTGATCCCTAAACGTAAATATCGGGTTAGCTCAGTCCCCGAACTAGCAAAATCGGATCAAAATGGTCCTATGGCCGGTCAAAGAGCAGTTTGGGGTAGTTTTCCCTGATGTGATGATCTATGTGATCGCTTTGGATGATGTGGGTGCATGACGTGGTGGAATGAACCTAGATGGCACTCTTTGTCTCTCTCTCCTTCTCTCTCCCCCCTTATATCTTACTCTCTCTCTCTCTCTCCTCCATGACTAGCTGGCCCTTCCCTTCCTCACTTTCCCGGTGATGGCTAGGGCTAGCTCAGGCCTAGCGGGCGGCGCTGGCAGTGCACAGAAGCCGCAGCAGCAACAGCACGGTGGCTAGCATTGCCAGGGCGACGGCGAGGCGCTTGGGACGGTGCTAACGTAGCAAGCGGCAAAGTAGTGGCAACGGCTAGATGGCAACACGTCCTATAGGTAGGATGGCAGCGTGGCCAACCGAAGTAATCGGGGTGGGATGCCACCGGATGCACTACCCTCGGCGGTGCTGACTGAACGGCGCCTCCCCCTGCTCTGCCCTCCAGTCACCGCCACCTACACTCCCCTCAACGATACTTTCTAGCTTGGCGTCACCTCACCAAGTTTTGCCTCCTCGATGCCACGCTAATGCCTCCCCCACCCTCCTGATGCTGCCACCATTGCCTTTCACTTTATTGGACGGCTTGGCCTTCTAGTAGCTAGAAGAATTAAAGAGAGAAAGAAAGAGAAATGTGAGGCCACGTGTCTATCATGTTAGTGCCACATAAGCAAAAACAACACTATGGATGCCACATCAGCGAGCCCTCTTTAAAACCGCTGTGTTGACTAGTCAACGGACCATTTTGGTCTAGTTTTGCTAGTTGAGAGACCAAGCTAACCCGGTATTTTGGTTCATGGACCAATTTGGTACAACGGGCATAGTTCAGGGACCAGTTAGATATTTTTCCTTTTTTATTCATAGCAAAGTACAGACATTCGACCAGTAAGTTGTAAACCATAAAGGTCAATTGATAAGGAAACAAACATACATAAATTAAAAATCCGATTCAAATAGGGAAACAGAAGCTAAAAAAACGAGTGGTGCAGGGGATTTAATTTGTGAGCTCCTTTCATTTGGAAAAAAAAAAAGAAAATTGACGAGAAAGAAAATGTGGTTGCACTTTTGGTGGCTAGAGCTCCTAAGAAATGACTTTTACACATACGTGGTAGGGCACTGCAATTTGGTGGATCATATTCTAACCAATAAAATAATATATCCACTAGTAATGAAGAGAGAATATTTTGTAAATGATTGTGGGTGCCCCAAGGCAAATAAAATATTCCAACCAAGCCAAAGCAGAATTGAATTGATTTGGTTGAATGCCGTTTTTTCTTAAAACAGAAGGAGCTCAAAAATTATAAATCCCTTGCATGGTGCACACCTAAGCGAGCCACCACTCAATTTTCTGCTTCTATTTCCCCAAGTTTATAGCTTTTCAAATGGCAGCTTGTCTGAGCTCCCGTGACCCTCCTAGATCTCCCTCTCCCTCTCTATGCACCTCTCTACCACGAGTGCTCCTTCCCTAAGTGCTTTCCTCCCAAAGCATCTCTTCTCTTTGCGAGCTTCCTCCGTTGGCCCTCCTCCTCCGCTAACAAGCCCTTGATCCAAGTCTACTACGACAACAACTCAGGTAAGAGGAAGGAGAAATTGGTCATGGTGAATTGGTGATTGCATAGCGAGCCATGACGAAGGTGGAGGATGACCATGGTAGTGGCTAGCGCTCAGGTGGAGCATTCGCACGATCTTCTGCATTCGCATGATCCTCTGCTCCATATCTATTGTGGTACTAGCTTGAGTAGGAGGAGGAAGAGGTTGGCATAGCGTATGGGTCGAGCGATGTACTATGCGCCTTGACGATATAGGGACACTCGGAGACAGAGAGTAGGGAGGCCAATTGTGGGAGGAGAGAGAGGAGGAGGAGGAGCTTGGCAACTCCTAGGACAAGGCCTTGATGATTGACAGGTAATAAGAAGGGGGTGATCGAGGGAGGAAGAAGAAGGCTAGGAGCATTCTGACGAGGACCTTCACAATGATTTTTTTAAATTAATCAAACTTTAGGGTGGCAATAAACCGACTTTCCACATTATTTCTTAAAACTTTAATGCTTAAGCCAAGGATAAAAAACACTTATGTAAAGGGGATCACATAGGCACAGCAGGTAGACTTGCTGTGACTTGTGACCTTGGTCGGGATGCAGGCACGCATCGAGCAGCCAAAAACACCTGCCTTTCGGGTGTGTTTGTTTGCTGGCCCTGTGGCTCTACCATTTTTTTTGCCATGATCAAACTCAGGATATGACCAAATCATAGGTAAAATCACTGTATTTAGATTGAAACCAAATTTTGGTAAGACATAAATGGTTATCGTTTGGTTGAAAGCCAAGCGAGGTGATCAAAATTTGGCAAACAAAATTTGAATTTGTGATAAATTAATATCATAAAATTTCTAACTTTAAACAAAAATACCAAAAATAAAATAAATTCAAAAAATATACAAAAAATATAGATAGGTTTATCAGGATTTTAAATGAATTAAGAATTTTGTTTCATGAATTTAGATTTCGGATAAAATAGATATGAAAATCAGAAAATTAAAATCTGTTGAAATGAACAAGCACAAAGGGTAGCGCTGGCTCCCGGTTTTGGCTCGCCAATTCCCAGGCGAACGATTTCCACGCCCCTGGATTGGCTCAGCGCTCCCATGTACCGGCGTTGCGTGCCAAATTTAGGCTTTGATGTAAATGGATTTCAAAACAGTGGCGCGTGATCAATATTTAGTAAGGCAGTGTTTTTTTCAGCTTATAAGCTGTGTTTGCTTATAAGCCGAAAATTTGTTATTTTCGTATAATTAAACACTTTAACGTTTGGTAGTTAATTTTTGTAGGTTTTACTATTTCTTCTCAAAGCTCTCAAAACCATTTTTTCTATAATTTTTTGATTTCTCGTATGTCCTTATCGAGGAGTTATAAATTTCCAACTTATAAGCAAACACAGCTTATAAGCTAAAAAGATTACTGTCTAAGACCAACTAGGGCTCCAAACCAGCCATACCCAAGCGCATGATCAATTCATTTCCGTTCTGAATTCTGGATACGCTTCCATGGTATACCATATTTTAATATGTTAGCTTGTTTCACCTGTTCGTCTTTCAGAGTTTCACGCACATGAAAACGTCTTAAAATTCGAACATTGGTTTATGGAATTTAGCTACGGTGGTGTGCATAGCAGTTTAGAGCCATTCGTGTTATGCATCCATCTTCCACTTTGTAGCGTCCAGTTCCAAACAGCTAAGCCGAATCGTTCAATGCGATCTAAATATCAAACCAAAATTTATTATTTAGATTTTAACTATTTTTTAGACTTGATAAGTCGCTTATTTCAAATGTATTCTAAAATCATAAATTTTGGTTTCTTACTATATTTTGATACGTAGATCTCACTGATCGGTTCCAATTGGCCGTTTCAATGTCACAAAGTGAAATACAAATGCATAATATAAATATGCTCTAGACTATAGCACCATAGCCACTAAGCTTCATAGGAGAAGATGTCTCTTGCTTCGACGTACAAGTAAACTAATCCTATGTCTTTCTGCTTTGCTACGAATAAAAAACAATATTATTAATTTTTTAATTTTCTCATAGCTTTTGTAGGATAAATCTGACTTTTTATTTAAACTCTAGTAGGTAAAGGTGGGCCAATTTTCTCTGGAGATGAGGTTACCTAGAACATGCTGCCTTGTTTAGAGTACAGCTGGCCACTACGCTACAGACCATGCGCAACCATATTTACTTTATTTTGTTTCCATTCTCAAATTTTTACACCATATTTTTTCTCTATATTTTTCATCATCTCTAACAATATCCTTTCAAAGATAATGATATAGAGAAAGAAGAGAGAATCCCTTTTCTAACGAAATGAGAGAGAGAATCTCTTTCAAAAGAGAATGGTGAAGAAAATCTATTGAAACTAAATTCTCTTCGCAAGGGAAAGATGGAGAGCAAGGGATACCATTGGTCATGGCCTTAGAGGCCTTTCTTGCATTGTTTTGTAGTCCGTTGCCACCTCTAAGCTATGGTGTAAAAATAGAAATTAGTATATAATTCAACTTCGGACTACAGTAAGAAGCACACGATGGTAGAGGTAGCTTCCAAGCGCTCTCTCTCCTCCTTAAAAGCGTCAAGAATGTACAATCGTCTATGTTAGTTGTTTATAAGCATTTCCATGCAGGACATGATGTGATACAGAGGAGAGAAGCGGAGCATAGAAAATTGAGTCATCTCTTATGCTATAGTTGACTATAACATAAGAAACAAAAAAAAAAGTATATAAATGTGTCGTATATCTATAGACATATAGAGAGACAACTTATTGTATGGTTCATCTTTATTGTTGTCTATAGATGACATAGACCTAACTAAAGATAATGATCATCTAAACTATTGTACATGCCCTTAGAGCCTACACTATGGATATTATAGTGTGGTTGGGGCCAAGCATCTACATCCACAGGAGACTTCTCATCTCGTCTGGTTGTAACATCTCTATTTTCAAAAACCTAAAATCATGGCATCATTGCATGTGATTTTAAGCATTTCAAAAATCATTTTGAAAATGAGCATGTCAATTTAAATTTAAACTCATTTTATCTTGCATATCATGTTTAAAAACTATTTCTCATTTTCCCTTAAAAATAAATTTCAATATTAATTCAGTTGGATAAAAACTAATTTGCTATTTATAATTTCAAATTTATTTACAAATAATTTAAATTTCCTCTTTTTACCCCTCCCCTCACCCCTCTCTTTCCATTTCTACCCCTAATTCTACACCTTTTACCTTTCTACCCCTCACCCTCTCTATTTCACTCTCTCCGCCCCCTTCTCTCTCTCCCATATCCTTTCTCCCCTCCCCTTCCCAGCCGGCCACCCCTCTTTACCCCGCCCTATGGTCCACCTCGCCGGCCGTCGCCGTCGTCATCGCCGGAGCCACCCGCCGTGAGCTCCTCCTCCTTCCTTCCTCCTCCCTCTTCTTCTTCTTCCTCTTCTTCTTTTTCCATCTCCCTCCTCCTCTTCTTCTCTCCTCCTCCCACTCGTGCACTGCTGTGCATGCATGCGTGTGCATGCATGCCGTGCCTCTCCCGTCGCCGGGCTACCTTGCGTCACGGCCACGCGCGCTGCGCGCCTTTGTCGCGGCACGCCGCGCCGAAGCCGCTTCAAGCCGCGCCTTGTCGCCGCCACCCATCGAACCCATGCATGCATGCCGCCGCCGTTGTCCCTCCCTCGCACCAGCCTTCGCTGTCGCCTGCCCCGCCGACGCCATCCTCGAAGCGGCGCCACAGGCCACCATGCGGCTGTCGCTTAGCATGCATGCCGCTCATGATCGCGCTGTTGTCACGCGCCACCTTTCGCCCGCCAGATTGCCGCCTCATTGGCGCTGCTTTCCATGAGCCGGTCGGGTCACCGCTGCTTCCTCAGATGTCAGGCTGACGCCGACGCACGCCGCCGCCTCCTCTTTTCTTCTCTCTCCTTCTCTGTTCCCTCCTCCACCCGATCTCCCTCTTCCTCCCTCCTCTTCTCCGCCAACCACCGCGCCGCCTTTCTCCGCCGCGTCGCCTCCGCTGCCGCCGCCCGTCGGCGAGCTCCCCGTCTCCGCACCTGGATCCCATCACCGGCCACTCCCCTCTCCTTTCTCTCTCTCTTTCTTTCTTTCTCTCTCTTCTTCCCTCTCCCTTCCTCTCTCTCACTCTATTCCCTCTCTCTCTTATCAGCTTGGGCTAATCACCGAGCGGGCCACCTGGCCGAGCCGGCCCACCTCGCCACTTAGCCCCTCCTCTTCCCCATGGGCTGGGTTGCACAGTAGCACCCCTGCTACAGTATCCTTTTCCATTTTCTCTGATTTCCAGTGAATAATATTACTTCACTATTTCACTGCGAATTCATCTGAACTCCGAATCTGGCGATTTCAATTTCTAAAAATTCATAAAAATACACTCTTCCATTTAAAAATATCATTTGCGTAATTGCATGCATATTATTATATAGTTGTATATAATTTCCTAGATATTAGATAATGCATTAATTAACATCTTAATTGATTATATCAATTTAAAATAAAATTATAATTTCTGAAAATCTCAAATAAAATGAAAACAATGTTTATCCTTTTTCATTAATTAGTTATTTTCTGAATTTTCTATTCAAAATAAAATATTTATGTTATATATCATTATTAGCTAATTTCCATTTCATATGAAATAAAAATTTTAGAATTATAAAATAAAATTTCTAAAATAAGAAAAATAATAATTCTCCATTTTGTATACTCATCTTTATATGCATTTTCTGTAATTTCTATTCAAAGGAAAATGTTTTATCCGATTACTTTTAATAGTTTATGCCATTTTAAAAGTAAAATCAATTTTCAAAAATACATTCATCAAATGCAAGCATTACTTTATCATACTCATGCATACTCATTCATTTATTTTTGCATGTATATTTTCATGCAATGTGTTGAATGTGTGTGGTTTGTTATCGCTAGATCCTGTCACGTTCGTGTCAGAAGCTGAAGACCAAACCGGACAACCGCACAACTTCAATCACGACAAGTCTTTTCCTTAGAACCCTAATTTCTAGATTTTTCCAAAATTACTAATTAATTAAATTGTGCATACATTGCTTCGATATTCCCAGTGCATGTATCCACTATCGGGACCTGCACCTACTGTCATGAATTGCCGTTAGGATAATTTATTAATTATGTCCTACTGTTTTAAATATTAATTGGCTTAGAAATGCTTAGTTCAACATTGGGGAATGATTTCCCGCAGCGGTGATCATTATTATATTCATCTTGGAAATTGTGCATCTGAGAATGAGACTGGTGAACTTGGTTATGGTGGGCTTGATCACTCTTTACTTAAAATTTGACCAACTAATAATTGGGATCGGGAGCAGATGGAATGTATGGTGGGTGCCTTCGTGCATGAGACTTGGGTTTGCGTTTGGCTACCGCTCCGAGAATAAGGACCAACGATTTTGATGGGTTTAACCAAGATACCCCCATGCGACCACAAGCTCGGTATGGGACGAGTCTGATCTAGAGGGAGAGTAACTTTGGTGTTGTTCACCATTCTTGCATCGTAGATAGAGTCCGTGGAAACCATCGCCGGTGTACCGCCGGAGACTTGTGGACCTATCATTTCTCTGGGTACCTATGTGGATATCAGGTATAATCGTGGCAAACTCGGGGTTAATT
This sequence comes from Olyra latifolia, assembly GCA_036346145.1. NCBI lineage: Eukaryota > Viridiplantae > Streptophyta > Magnoliopsida > Poales > Poaceae > Olyra > Olyra latifolia. The sequence continues at coordinate 8,902,231 of CM070529.1, forward strand.
TTCTGAAGGGTCTTGTTACGGTACTCTTCGACGGGAGGGTACTGTATCTTGCGGGTAAAGCGTACAACCTCTGCAGAGTGTAAACCCATTCGAATGGCCGAGCTCCCGGTTAAAGAGCAACTTGATGGCTTTTTACAACGTAGCTTCACCTTAATTAATATGACCCGGATAAGGTTTTCCGGACGTGTGCCGCTGCTAGCTTTTCTTGGTTTGTTGAGAATGAGACAGTGTGCTGAGACGTTGAGAATTATTATGAGGCATGAGACAGGAGATACTGAGACTGAGAACTTTGGTATGTTCAATCTTGATAATTATCAATTATGTATTCATGTATGTTTTCTTAAATGTTTTTATACTTCTAGGTTAAATGTTTTTATGCAAAATAACCCTCAGCTTTTCTAGGATGAGCCTTAGTCTGGCCCTTCCTAGAAAATACTTGCTAGTATTTGCGTGCTAACCCTGCCTTTCATGCGGGGCTGTTCATTCCAACGAGCAGACCCTGATCCTCAGTGTTACTACCTGAAAGTGGAGAACTTGAAGACGAGGACTATCCCAACGCCTAGGACGCTACTGCAGCTTGCCTGCGGGATTAATTGTTGTACTTTGCCTTTTCCATTTGGAGTTATTGAAGGCTGTTAAACTTTCGCTGTTATAAGGCCTTCGTGCCAGTTAGCGTACTCTGATGTAATGTTTATTGAACTTGTAACGGCAATGATTCAATGTTCTGAAATTTGTGTGTACTACCTACTGATCCAGGGACTAGTACAGGCAATGCATAGAAGGGGCCCGACTCCGTTTGGCGAGTCCCGACACTGGTTTCATCGCATTGGTCATGATGGCCCATGGTGTAATTTGTATTGTTGGATAGAGACTCCTACTAGAAATAGGAAACATGTGGTGTTGTTCATTGCAACAGTTTAACTTATATAAACGAACAAAATCTGAATTTAAACGAAAAGAGGCTAACACAAATCATAGGCGGGATACGTTACAAGCAATACGCTAGCACGGCCAATGCTTTCTAATTTCTCTCGTGTCATGGAAAATTCGAAACTTTTGGCAGACTATCTACCCGCGGACGTTTGCACGCCAATCCTTTTCGAAACCGCTCGTTATAATGGCGCTCAACGACCGTCCTCGTCGTTGATCGATCGGGAGTGACTTTGTTAGTTGTACTTTTGATGAGACCGCATGCATGTCGCCCAACCGATGATCCATCTCTGCTAGACCCTCTTCTTGGTGCTCACCTCGTGACCCCATAAATCCCAACATTGCTACCCCCATCTACCCCAGCTAATTCATGCATACATAGAATAAAGAAAAGACAAGCCATTTGGCTATATATAGAGTATATATACCTCGATTTCCTTTTACTTAGAGCATCTCCAGTAGAGACTCTAAAACAGAATCTTCTCTATATTTAGAGTCTCTCGTCCTCCAGCAGAGCCTCTATCTCAGCCTCTAAATTTAGAGTTTCTCTCTTCCCGCCTCTAAATTTAGAGGCTCTCTATATCAACCTCTATAGTTTTTCTGGATAGAGGCTCTGCTGGAGAGGATGGAAATATAGAGAGCGAATAGTGATTTAGAGGGGGTGTATAGAGGCCCGATTTTAGAGCTTCTGCTGGAGATGCCCTTATTGTTTCGGACATCGGCAGCACGATCTACAAACATATTTAGTAATTGTTTTTTTGGTAATTAGCCAAAAATGTAGTCCTATAAATTTTTAATAATTCTAGTATTGCCAATTGTGCTTGACAAATTATGTACTACACTGGTCAGAATTTCACATTCCAAGCTGCTCGATCATTGCGAAAACAACCTTTGGAACCGATGGAGCAATAGTAGCACTAGTTTATTCACATGGCGGATCCTACTGTTAACTTCATTTTGTTCATTCGCCTGTGGACAAGGTTTAACCTGTCGTCGGTTTGTCAAAATATAGTAACTAGGAGTAAAACTGGTAAAATCATTGGGTAAACTTTTTGAAACCGACCCGTTTTCGTCCTGGGAACTACCTTTTTCTAAAATAATAGAAAATATTCCGGTTTGTGAACCCCTTGTGGTTGGAAAATTTTCTTGGGCCTCAATTTTTTATTGACTATTTAGTACGCGCTTCTGTAGATACAAACAAAGGTTGTTTAGGTGCCCATTTCATCATTAATACTGGAAGTTTTATGCTCCATAGTACACAACCATTGTTTTTTTTTCTGTAATCAATTCGCTAAAACATGTACTAGTCACTAGTCAGTATACATACGTACCAGACGTACACACAGACATGTAGTGTAGTACGGTTCTCAAATGGTTATTGCAGTTTTTTTTAAGGAAAAGATTATTGCAGTTGCCTCTGCACAGCTGGAGTCACCAAACTGTCCTATCCATGCAGTAAGTACTTGGCAGAAAGCCAAGAAAAGAAAAGCTAAATTTAACCTAATTTGCTAGATCTCAACGAACAGCAAACTTACACAGATCTCGTATTTTCTGCAGCTACGCACGGTAAAAATTTTATTTCCGCTTATTTATTTTTATATAAAAATAACACAATGGAGACACATTTAGAATATTCGAACAGAATAAAAAAAAAATCACCAGAGACATATCCTAAAAGAAATCCTATAAAATTGTATTCTTCTATGTAAAAATAGGTAACGTTAAGAGGTTGTTCTTTTTAACTTATTTATCTATCTTATCTACTTACCTCCAAATCCAAACTCCAAAACGCTTTAGCTTTTGAAGATCTTTTTTTTTTTATCATGAAACCACGTTTTAAAGCTTTTACGAAATCGGACCAAATTTTCTAAACTATCTTAGAAAACTCTTGAAGTTCAGTTTATAAACAAATAAGATAAATTGAAAGAACAACCTAAATTTCTTAATTAGCCCTAAGTACTTCCTAATCACAATCATAATTTTTTTAACATTCACAATCCTAATTTTTTTTAAACATGAATATATCCTCTGCTTCCCCCTCCATTCCAAAAGTAGGGTGCAGTAGCACTCCGCATGGATTCATGTGCAGTCCAGTAGCACTTTATTTTTCCAAAAAAAGAAGACACACCCTACAAAAATAAAAACATTTTCTCTACTGGGCTAGTTTAAAGCCTCCATCGATAGTCCATACTTTATTTATCTATTCCTCTCCACATCCACAAAGAAAGAGAAAAAAAAAAATCCTCTCCTCTCCCTCTCTGCGCTTCTCCTCTCCTCTCTCTCTCTCCCCGTGCTCTCCAAGAAGCAGCCTTTCGCGGGAGGGATCCAATCCGAGCTCACCTGCAGCGCGCCGCGCGGCGGGGTCGCGTCCCTGCGCCTCCCTGGACCCCTGCCATTGCCGTCCTCTTGCCTGGCTGTTTTTTTGATCTGTCGGATTCGATCCGGCGAGCGGCGCCACCGGCGCTGAGGAAAGGTTGGATTTTTCCGCCCAAGATTTGGTCCGGAGGGGTCGTTTCCGCGTGATTCTGCGGAGCATTTGACCCGTTCCTTCGGATTTGCTCGAGCTGTCGTGGTTGGGATCGGTTGGTGGTCGGGTAGAGCTGGGAAAAGGTGGCTCCTTGGTATCGAATTCCAATCTTCTTGGCGTCGCCTTGCCCAAATATCTAGGATTAGTATAGGTTCTGATTCGTAGGTGGTGGTTGTTGTTGTAGTAGTAGCATTAGTGTGTGATTTGTACCCTGGATTTGTGCGAAATCTGAGAGCGTGGAGATTTGGGAGGTGTTCTCGTTCCTGTGCTCTATGAGGAGCAGCTTCCTGTCGGAGTCGCCATGCGATGAGCAGCACTTCCATGGCTTCAACCCGCAGTCTTGGCTGCAGGTGGAGCGGGGGAAGCTGCCCAAGTCATCCTACTCGCCTTCCTCCATGTAATCCTCTCTCTCTCTCTCTCTCATTTCGGTGTGATGTTACTGTGCCACATTTCCTGATTGCTTTCAATTCTTTGCAATGCGCAGTGAGTCACTCATAAAGATTGCTGAGCCGCCTGTAGTACCGTTGTATAAACCCTTGGATTATGTGGAGGTGCTTTCTAGGATCCACGAGGAGCTTGAGCAATGCATGCCGAATGAGCGGCCGGGGCTATATTTGATCCAGTCCCAGGTGTTTCGGGGCCTTGGGGAGGTGAAATTGCGACAGAGGAGCCTGCATTCTGCATGGCGCTGCGCGGGCACTGTGCATGACAAAGTCATATTTGGGGCATGGTTGCGGTATGAGAAGCGGGGCGAGGAGATCATATCTGATGTTCTTGCATCATGTAGGAAGTGCTGCCGAGAGTTTGGGCCACTTGATGTTGCTTCTGAGATGCCTACGGGGAATTTTGAGATAGTTGGTTCAGGTGATATGGTCTCGTTGTCACATGTTTCTTCCATGGTAACTTTCCAAATAAGGGATGGGAGGATTACATGTGATAGGTGTAAGATTGCTTCTTTATCAATCCCATTTTGCTCCATGCTTAATGGACCATTCACTGAGTCACAGCTTGAGCTTGTTGATTTGTCAGAGAACGGTATTTCATTGGAAGCCATGAGGGCTGTTTCTAAGTTTAGTTGTACATATAGCTTAGAAGATTTGCCTTTGGAAATCTTGTTGGAGATACTGGTGTTTGCTAATACATTTTGCTGTGACAAGCTAAAAGATGCCTGTGATAGGAAACTGTCCTCATTTGTTTCATCAAGGCAGGAAGCTGTTGAGCTCATGTCATTGGCGTTTGAAGAAAACGCGCCGGTTCTAGCTGCTTCTTGCTTGCAAATGCTTTTACAGGAGCTACCAGATTGTCTGACTGATGAGTTAGTACTTAGTCTCTTCTTGAGTGCAACTGAACAGCAACAACTCATCATGGTTGGACAGGCCTCCTTTTTGTTGTACTGCTTGCTCAGTGAAGTTTCAATGAACATTGATCCAAGGACAGAGACAACCGTATGCTTGTCAGAGAAGCTAGTTCAATTGGCAGTCACTCCTACGCAGAAACAAATAGCTTTTCATCAGCTTGGATGTATTAGACTTCTCAGGAAGGAGTATGGCGAAGCTGAACACCAATTTGAGGTTGCCTTCTTTGCTGGTCATGTGTATTCCATTGCTGGTCTTGCTAGAATTTCTGGTATAAAGGGCAAAAAGGTTTTAGCTTACGAAAAACTCAGTTCTGTCATAACATCAAGCGCACCACTAGGGTGGATGTATCTGGAGAGATCTTTGTATTCCGAAGGAGATAGAAAGTTGGCAGACCTTGAGAAAGCAACCGAGTTGGATCCTACTCTCACTTACCCTTACATGTATCGAGCTGCATCCTTGATGAGAAAGAAGGATGCCAAGCTTGCCTTAGAGGAAATCAACCGACTCTTGGGTTTCAAGCTAGCACTAGAATGCCTGGAGCTCCGAATTTGTCTATATTTGGCTCTTGAAGACTACAAATCTGCACTTTGTGATGTCCATGCAATTCTTACTCTTTCTCCTGAGTACCGGATGTTGGAAGGACGCGTAGCTGCTTCCAAAATAGGAACCCTTCTTGGGGCCCATGTCGAGCAGTGGAATGCAGCTGAATGTTGGCTCCAACTCTACGAGCGCTGGTCATCAGTGGATGATATTGGTTCCCTTTCAGTGATCTACAAGATGCTCGAATCAGATGCAGCAAAAGGTGTTTTGTACTTCAGGCAATCTTTGCTGCTTCTTAGGTAACTTATACTAGCACATCTCTAAGATGATTCTCTTATGGCCATTTGATCTGCAACCTAACTACAGGTGGTGCTTAATATTTTGGTTTCCAGGTTGAACTGTCCTGAGGCAGCGATGCGCAGTTTGCAATTGGCACGGCAACATGCCTCAACTGAACATGAACGGCTGGTATACGAGGGGTGGCTTTTGTATGACACTGGGCACTGCGAGGAGGCCCTGCAAAAAGCAGAGGAATCTATTTCTATTCAAAGGTCATTTGAGGCTTTCTTTCTGAAAGCCTACGTTTTGGCTGACTCAGGTGTTGATCCCTCTTATTGTGCGACTGTTATATCACTTCTTGAAGATGCACTGAAGTGCCCTTCAGATCGGCTTCGGAAGGGTCAGGTTAGTGCTTTAGTACACCAACACACAAATGATTCTTGTGTCTCGATGGTATTCACTCCTAATTGATTGGATTTACACAATTAGTTCGGTATCCCACATGGCTCATACTTGGTGAATGGAGGGCAATTTGCTCGTTCCATGCTCTGTTGGGGACCAAATAAGTCAAAACACATTTGATAATTGGTATTGAGTTAAAATAAGCAGGTAGCAACATGCTTGCTAGTTTAATAGTAGTCCTGGAGGAATGAGATTTGAGTTTTAAAAGGGATTGTAGTATATTATTATCTAGTTTGGTTAATTATATATCACATTGTTCCTCCTGGACCCTGGCACCGATTGCAGTATTGCACCAGAACATTTATCCTTGATAGTGAAGCTTCATCGTTGTAATGTAGTATATACAGGTCAGATGCTGTTTTATGCATGTTCATTATGCACATATGCTTGAAGAAGTTTGAATAAACTTCATCTTCGAAAACATGAATTACACACAGTGTTGAGAAATTTAATATGAACATGCATGCCTCATGTCATCAGTGGCTGACAGTGATCTGGCGAGTAACAAGATAAGACAAATAGCGTCCAGGATGCTGTACAATCATTTGTAGTACTACAAACATACACAATTTTAGTCTTACATGTTTTTGGTGTCAGACCCAAATTGTTTTTATAAGGCCAGGCAATTAACACTTTTTGGTGCATAATTGTACCTGCAGGCTTTGAATAACCTTGGTGGTGTCTACGTTGATTGTGGGAAGTTAGACTCAGCAGCAGATTGCTATACGAGCGCATTGAAGATCCGACACACTAGGGCCCATCAAGGTCTTGCTCGTGTTCATTTTCTCAGGAACGACAGGGAAGCTGCATATGATGAAATGACAAAATTGATAGAGAAAGCTAAAAACAATGCTTCAGCTTATGAGAAGCGTTCAGAATATTGTGAACGAGAACAAACTATGACTGATTTGCAAACTGTGACCCAGTTGGATCCATTACGAGTTTACCCATACAGATATCGAGCGGCAGGTTAGATCAAACTGAAATTTATTGTTTTGGTAGTCGAGAATATCCAATAAGTTTCAACAGTAGTGTAGTCTACTTTATATTTCTTTTCTTGGGCTCTGCATGAAAAATTGCTAAATTATGTGTTAGATGCTATTATGCAAAACTCTATGTTGGATAGAACAAATAGTTTTGTAGCTGCCATATTTGTCGGCTTAAATTTCTACTGTTGTTACTTCACCTTTGTCTTCTGTCAGAGCTGGTCTTTTAGCTATTTTGTGAACTTGGGATACCGTACTTTTTACCTACAATCTCTGATATACTCATTGATTAGTATTTTGCTAAACATCGCAAACTGAGGATTTATCATATATTCCTTTGAAATAGAACCTATTAAGCATGGTTCATTGAATTCAACTGTTCACCCTGGTAAACTACCTTATTTTTGTGTTGTTTGAGATCAAGTCCAATTGTGCCCTTTTGTTTTGGACTACAGCTAATGCTGTAAATTGTCCCCTTTTACCTGGATTGTATCACTTTGCAAATGTTATTTTAGCGGTTACATAGATTGCTTTAACCGAGGTTCAATATTTCATAGGAGTGCTGCTCCCTCTGGCATCTCAAAGATTCCCAGGCTGCAAGAATCTTTAGATTCGTGCTTAACTGTTGAACCCCTCACTACTTTCTTTAGTGCACTGAATCATCCAGATTCCAGGGCACCGCCTTATACAGTGCACTGATTTAGAATCCATTAGATTCTGGTATAAGGTTTATGGCAGAGGTAGCTAGTTTTCGATTGAACTACATTGGTGGCTCGCTTTTTGGGAAGCCCGTTCCCACCGCGCTCACGGCCTGGCTGACTTGACACTTGAGAGTGTAAATGTACACATCTTTATGTTTATATATGGGATTTGGGGTAATGTTTATATAGGGTGTTATCTTGGTCATCACTCATCAGTTATCCAAATATATCCAGGATATGAGATTGATTATCTAGGCATGATTTCATATTTGCGCATTTTTGTTTTTCAGTCATACTTTGCGTTTATATGACACATTTTCCACATGATTAGTTTTTGAACAGCAGATTTAGCAGTGTGTTTCTTTTGTCCACCTTTTTTATTTCCTAAATTAATGATTAAAATATTATGATGGTTTTGATTCGCAGTACTGATGGATGGCCACAAGGAGAAAGAGGCAATAGCAGAGCTCACCAGAGCAATTGCATTCAAAGCTGACCTCCACCTATTGCATCTTCGTGCAGCGTTTCATGAGCACATTGGCAATGTCCCTAGTGCTCTTCGTGATTGTCGAGCTGCCCTCTCTTTGGATCCAAATCACCAAGAAATGCTAGAACTTCAGAAACGTGTGAACAGCCAAGAGCCCTAACAAATTTTCGAGCTGCCAGTCGAGTACTGTATACCAGGATTTTTGTGCCATAGGTGCGCCTCATGACAGCCTTGACTCTTCATTTTTTTTTCATTTCTTTGTTAATCACTGTAATATGATGCTTTCAGCAAGAAAGGGAAAAAAAAACTAGCTCTTTGAGAGCCTGGCTAGCATTGGTCGAGCTTAGCCCTCAAAGCCTTGCGGTCTTTGTAAAATTAAACGCCTAATTACTGAACTCTCTCCTGAAAAAGAAAATTTTCGTGCATAATGTAACTTCAGGTTCCTATTCTACGCCCTTGGTTTTGTTGAGATAACTCTATATGCTATATGCAAAATTTGCCTAGTTGCCTCGTGCTGTGACTGCCTTCTGAGGAAGGGTTTGCTTTACCATCATAGCAAAGGACAGTTGATTGCACCTTCAAACATTTGGAGTTGCTATTTCATGGCCATAATGTCAATGGCCTTCCCCTTTTGTAGTGCACATAAATCTGACATACTGTTAGTCTTGCAAACAAATAGAAACAGTACAGTTTCCCTGAACATAGTGAACAATAGTTGCACTACATGTAGTTACTGTACCATGACATATCCGAGATTGTTTATAGCCTGAAGCATAGACTATGGGTGTTCTTATTTTCTTATCTTCTTATTTACTTATAAGCTAAATTTCGAGAGCTTCCTCCCGGTGTCAAAGGAAACCTGCAGCATTGAAAAGCATGGTTTGCTGCTGTTTCATGCAGCCTATGTGCGTTACAAAGCATTGTTTTCTGCATCCAACGTGCACACTGACAATGATGCAACGGCGTGATGATGCTACTGTCAAAACAGATTCTCTCTAGCTGATGACAGTATTAAACAAGAACTTAGAGCATCCACACTAAAAATCTTATCCCCACTATTTTAAAATACTATTCATCACAACTCTATTTATCTTCTTAGAATTTCTTCACACTTTATACTATACCCTAAAAGATTCCTTTACTCCACCAGAAACCCTATCATCGCCAAGTCAGCGCTCTAGTGTTTACAGAGTTTCTGCTACGGATGCTCTTACGATATGCTTGTTGACGAACAGAGCGTACTCTTTTGGCAGTTGAGCCTTTTTCAATGATGACTCTCGAGTCTCTACCACAGTTGTAGCCCTTTGTATCCATCCCGTTTGAGTAGTTTCTTCTTACTTCTGCTCTAAGCATTGTTTTATGATGCCATTACTCTCTCTGCGCGCGCGCAGACACCACTGCAGAACGTACCAAGTAGATTCTGATGGATGTCCATTGCAATACCCAAAGCATACTGTATTGTTGTCTGATATTTATGTGGGGATACTAAACATATTAAGATGATATTAATGTGTGTGCAAAGATATTGTTTTTGGGGAAAATTGGCATGTGTTGAGAAAAGTAGTACTGATTTTTTGTGGTTTTTTTTTCAAATTTTTCGTGTCTGAGAATATTGGAGTTGCTGAATTTGCCACGGGAAAAAAAATCACTCTTGGTCCTTCGGCCAAATAACTCTTTCAGAGCTTAATGCCGTCGTCAACATCAGAGTAACCTTAAAAACATCGATGCTCCAAGAGCCCCAGTACCGTTCTCCCCCTTTTCCTCTGCTACAGCTGAGAGCGGTGAATCAGGGGCGACGAAGCGGCCGGGGTGGATCCGTTCGGCCTTTTCGCTGGCGGTGACTTCTAGGTCGTCGATCGGGGTGGAGGTCGGCGGATCCGCACCGGCCAGTATACAGCAGTAGTGTAGGGGTAGGTTTAGGGTTCCTCTGCCATCGCGAGAGCTGGAGGCGGAGCTTTTGGATCTCCGTGGAGGTGCGGGCGACAACGCTGGGGACGTCGGATTTGGTGGCCTCTTCGGGAGCTTTTGGTCCTCGACGGCGCGTTCGGTGGTGGCGGCAACGCCGGCGCTGGAAGGGGTCGTCGGAGGTTTGTGTTCCTCCTCGTGGATGCTGGCGGTGTGCTGGTACTGTGGGGGTGGATGTGTGCGCTGGGAAAGGGTAGCAGTTCTCCAACCCGAGCTCCTCTCTGTGGTTCTTCTCCAAGAGGTGGCGGCGGCGGCTGCCTCGTCGGCATCTTCTTCTCCTCCCTAGCAGCAGAGGGTCGTCTCCTTCCCTCTTTGTCCCGATTCGCCACCCTTCTCCACGATTGAGACAACCCCGTTGTGAAGCAGGAGGAAGGGTATCTGGGCGTGCACCGGTGACAATCCTAAAGGGACCACGGCTGGGCGGGCATTGGCGATGGCGGCGGTTGGCGTCGATTGCTCCAACCTCGGCGACGACGAGCGGTGAGATTCGGGGGCTTTGGCTTTTAGCATTGCTGTCCTTGAAGGACCTAGTTGTAATCTTTTATGTTTCAAGGACGCATGTGTAAAAGGGTTGTGCACTGCTGCACTCACTATTTAATATAAGTTTAAAGCCTTTCTAAAAAAAAAATCATTAGAGTAACCTTCTTTACGCTCTATAAATAGTAACAACAATTTAAGATTGTGTCAGAAGGCTGGTTTCCACTGACCTGGTTGTCACTCCATTCTCCACATTATCCATTCAACACATCGCTCCTCCCTTCCTTCTCATGTTGAGCGCTGTCCCTTCCTCTCTTGCTGCTATCCCCTTTCCACCTATTGCAGCTAGCCAGCCACCCGGTCGCCACCGATAGAGCTCCGGAATCGCCTCCCTTCTTACCACACACTCTCTCTCGGTCCTTGTCTTTATCCTCCTCCCTCTAGAGCCTTCCTACCCTTCCTCTCTCTCAAACGCCGGCGGAAGGCCTTCCTTCCTTTCCACTGCATGCATGAGAGCTCGATGTTCTTCTTTCTCCTACTCTAGCGGCTCGGTGGATGTGATGGTTGCTGGGTTTGGCCTTGCTGATGGCGAGCTTGACATCGAGAGCAGGCAGCCTTGCTGATCTCGATAAGGCTGCTGCCGCCGGCGAGGCCGAGCTCCACAGTGGCGCTGACGGAGGAGAAGAAAGCATCGTCAATTTTGGCTTAAAACATTACCATATGCATATATAACATCATTATTAAATATGTGAAACATTTTGTTTCCTCTTGTTAAACATTTGCTTGTACGGATCAAAACATCTTGATTTTTGCTCTAAAACATTTTTGTTTGCCATGTAAAACATTCTATCTGTCTTTGTAAAACACCCATAAAAAATATCTGAGACATTTTTATTGCATTGGGATCCGGCTTTGCAAAACCAACCCTTTATGTTTTCGATACTAGTCACAAAGAATCATAACTAATACATGTAGTATAAACTGATAATCAAACTATACGCTTTATTGAGTTGAAATGAACATAGAGTATCATGGACTTAATGCATTTATTATAATATCAGGGTATTAATAGCAAGTGGAACAACATAAATAATCGTGTCAGCGATGTCCCGTCAAACTGTTATAGGCACCTGACCGCAGATACACCTCTAGTAGTCTGGATCGTCTCCGTCTACGTCTCCTTCGTAGTTGACGTACTTATCTGAATCTTCACCTGCTCGTTGGAATGAACAACCCCGCATAAAAGGTGAGAGTGAGTATCCGACATACTTAGCAAGCAAAAGTCCTTAAAAATGATTGCAAGTTGACAAGGGAATAAGATTGGTCCTTTTGCATAATAGCCAATTTAAACGTTTTATCGCTAGTTACAAAGTATCATTTAGAAACTAATAATAAATAAAATTCATTTGTTGCATTTGTTTTCTTAACACACTAATGTTGTCTGCTCAGCACCAAAACTGAATAGCAATCGCTAACACTACAAGACTTTCCCTACATGTCATTCACTGTCAGACATTTCCTGTCCTATATTACACCAATCTATTATTGAAAAGGTAAGATTAATATGTAGAGCTGCCTAAACCTGCTCTTGATCATGAGCATGACATCGTGTTAGTTTTAACTCTGAAGAGTAGGTATATTTTACCCATGGGAACTACCCGAGTAGGGTAATACTTTACCATTATTAGCACCCATAGTTATACTGTTATACTTGGTTAGATCATCCACTATGTTCAATCCTCGTGTTGGCCAAGGTGGTTATTACTGAACTATACAATCACCCTTCAAGTCACCACCTTGTATCTACTCATGCCACATTCATTTTAAGTTAATTAAGTTTATAGAAACAATGTAGAAGTAGATTCCTCTACCAACTTTAAATGAATTCCCATCATAAATCAATCTACCGGTTCTTAACGTGACAATACTAAGCATCTAAGGCATAAATAAAACACAAGGATGACTATAATAGGAGTAATTGATGGTAGGCAGCAAAAGATTAATAACCATGTTACTTAATGACTAACATGGCTTAGGCAATAGCTATTGACTTGAGCATGTAAAATGTAATTATCAACTAGCATCTAGATTCAAAATCTATGAAAACTTTTAGAAAAATTAGGATCAATATGTAACTAGCTTTCCTTGATGCTGGTATTGAACTTCTTCATGGAAGTCAGCGGGGATCTCATCTCCAGTGTTATCGGTGGCAATGTCTACACATAAATCGAGACGCAATAAATAAACAACAATCTAGAAAAATCTAAGAAAAATATAGGGAGTATATTAGATTAAAATAGGAATATTAAAATTTGTTGGGAGGGATTTGGATCTACAGATCTCGAGATATGAAAAAGTGAACAGTTACAGTTCATATAAAATAGAAAACATCACTATTCATTAATTGGGCTTACCGTGCAGCCCAAACCGGTGGTTAAAGGGCTAGGCTGGCTTGGGTTTTGCTATGTTCCAACAGAGAGAGGGGAGGGAGCGAGAGAGACAGAGAGGAGGGAGAGCACGACGACGGTTTCAGGCTCTGGCATCTGGTGGTGGCAACCGGCGGCAGGGCTCGACGGTGGTACGGCCTAGAAGGCGGCGGTAGGAGGCTACAACAGTGATGGTGGCGGTCAGTCGATGGCAGCGGTGGCGGCGGATGGTGTGGGAGAAAGGGACAACACAACAGATGGTAATGACAGCAGCCCGCAGCTCCGACGGCTAGGGCTCCAGCTACGATGGCGAACTATGATGAGGACGAAGGGCAATGGTCGATGGCGGTGAGAGATGACGACGACATGGCGGTGGGCGGTGGCAGCGTCCTGGCCGGCTACGAGGTAGGAGAAGAGGATGGGAAGAAAGGGGACGGTGCTGCTTATCACTCGGTCTAAGGGCAACCGTGACGACTAGTGGCAATGTTCAAGGAGGGACAAAGCAATGGTGGCCTTGCCTTGGGGCGTCGACATTACGGTGCTACACACCGACTGACGATGGCGCATCAACGTGGGGAAGGGGATGGCTACCTCAGTGTGGACTGCTCCAATCGATATGCTAGGATCGCGTTGGAGGTAGGGTTTGGGTGCTTCGACTAGGGCTTGTGGGTTTTGAGGTGGGATCGACAACTTTATATATGGGTTGGCCAGGGGAGAATCCCCCCGATTAGGGAAGGATTGGGCTTGTGCTTCAAGGTAATTAGGGATAAAGTCGAGTTCAGTTTGTTAGAGCTAGAAAGGCATATAAGGATAGAGATAGAACACAGATAGGGCTCGGCTAGGAGACATGCTCAACCAGGAAAAAAGAAAGAAAAGAAAAGAAAAAAGAAAAATATGGGAAATTTGTAGAATTTGAATTTTTATTTAAATAGGAAATTGATTTTGAATGGAATCTGAATTTGGAACCTAATTTTTTTACTTTGAATTTGAATTTTAACCACCAAAATTTTGAGGATGTCACCGTTTGCTTTGTAAGACACTACACGTGTGGATTAAAAAACTTTCGCACAACTGCTAAAACATTTTGTTTGTTCTTATAAAACATTGTTTGCTTCTCGCGTGAAACATAACTTGACCGTTTGAGTTGAAACATTCTAGAATAACTGTAATGTTTCACATGTCGATGCAAAATGTTTCAATAATACTTGAGCTTTGTTCCAATAATTCATTGCTCATATTCTAAGTCAAGCGTCCAATTTTTTTTTCACAGAGTCGAAGGTTGGATCCGCAATCCTTCCTTTCTTTTTCTCTAGAATATACAACCTTCTTTTTTCGCCTCACACAAAGAAATCTAATTTCTGGCATTGACTTGATTAGATGTAGGATGTTCTTTATAGTTTATTTACATATTTGATTATTTATTTTCAGAATACAAATGCTTTGGTTTTTGAGTCCATTTTTTTTATCTTCAGACATGTTTCAAAGCTTAAAAAATAAATCAAACGAATAAAACTTAACTCTCAAGGCCATCTCGAGAAGCTCTTGAACTTTAATAGATATAAGCAAATAAGTAGATAACACGTAAGAATAACTTGGTTTATCTTAACATTATGCATTGGTTCTCCATTTTCCATTGGACTATAACTAACCTTTTTAACTCTACCCTAATTATTAATTTGTAGATCTAATCTAAACATTCCCGAACGTTTTCAAAATTAAACTTCGACAACTAATTACTGCTACAGTTTATCAGAAAATATAATAAAGCTTTAAATTATAAAAGTAATTTTTGAGATAAACATATACTCACTACAGGAAATGCGCGATTTCTCGACGGCTAAAACCATCGAGAAAAGAAGCCAAACCATCGATATTAACGTTTCTTGACTGTCAACCGTTGAGAAATGGCCGTCGGGCGGCTGAGCCGTCGAGAAAACTTCTCTCGATGGCTGGACAATGTGCTATCGAGTGAGTTGGGCGGACGGCCGTTTGGCCGGTTCACGGCTCCGACTCCACCTTTCTCGACGGCCACATGGCCCTCGACAGAGGTGACATCCAGCTCTCGGTGACGTGCCCGTCTTGCCATATATCGACAGCTAGAGGATCGTCGAGAGAGGGCCTCTAGGCCACGTGGCCCTCTTGAGCACCCTAGACGACTATATGTAGCCATCGAGAGTGCTTGTGTACCGGGGGATTCCTGGAACCACCCTTTCTCGATGGCTTATACATAGCCGTTGAGAATACTTGACTTCTAACAAAAAAAATAGCCAGGCAACTGGCTTTTAAAAAAAATCCAATTTAGCAACTGCTACTGCCCCAACAGTAGCAGCTGCACCTACATACCTAAAACACCCCACATATATATAATTATCCCACATCTCACACAAATGCATCCACAATGACAATTTCAAACTAGAATCATATAATATATAACATTCAAAGTTTCAAAACTAAAAACACAATTCGAACTAAAATCATGTAATATATTACACAAGTCTCATATGTCACATCCACGGTACCACTCAAGGACAGGGCGGCAGGTCAAAGTAAAACAAACGTGACACCAGGTCTATCGGCTAGCTCCTAGATCCGTCGTCGTCGTCCTAGGCATCATCGCGCCGAGCCGGAGCTGGAGCCGCCAATCCAGAACCAGCAGGAAGAGGAGAGGGGGGATGACCCCCATACCCACTCGACGAGGCTTACACATTCGAGATGCATTAGTTAAAGACATATAGATTTGAAAGAAAGGATGAGGTGGATAGTGTCTTACCCCGCCAAGACTCACTGTTGCCTCCAACGCTAGGAGTTTAGCATGGAACTCCTCGCGCTCCCACCGCCGGTCCTCCTTCGCAGACCTGAGGCTCGCCTGGAACGCCTCCATCATCTGCTGGCACTCCCTCCTCTCCAACTCCCTCTCCTCCTCCCTCTGCCTCCTCTCCTACTCCCTCTGCCTCCTCTCCTGCTCCCTCTACCTGAGGATATGGGTCTCGAACTCGCGCCGACTCTCAGTGGCGCTCTTAGAGGCCTGGACCTCGGGCATAGAGGACTCCGACCTACAATTAAGGATCGTGGTTAGTTTATAAAATTAACATTTTCAAAAAAAATTGACATTGTACATAGTAATTAGCTCACCTGAGGTGGTCCCCTCCGATTGCCAGCCTATCGTGCGCCTTGCCCCCATGTGCTGGTGGATCACTACTAGGTCAAGGGGGGCGTCCTCCTGGAAGCTGTCCGGACCATACACCTGAGTGTAGGCCTCCTAGTAGCGATCCTGCATTATTTTGAGTTAGACTAAACAAACTTACAAATCTGTGAAAGGTAAAAGTATTGTTTAACACTTACCATCTTCTGTTGCGCGAGGCGGTCCATCTCGGGCTGGGTGCCGGGCCTAGCCTTTGGTGTGCGGGCCCGCTTCGACAGCTCAAACACACCTGGGCGGGTCCCTGTCTTTAGCGTTTGCAAGAAGAAAAAGACAAGTTAGCTAGCCAAAAAAAAAAAAAAGTAAAGGAAAAATTAGAGCTTACCAGTTTCTTGGCCAGCTGGGGAATGGACCACTTCCCCATGCTCTTCTTGTAATCCTTGGAGGCCCGGTTGTGCTTAGCCTTCGCGGACTTGTCCCGGAACCCCTGACTGGCCCACTTGTCGCCAAGCCCTCCATGCCTTCGGGTGGTTCGTGGCCCACTCAGGAGGCACCCCGGCGTAGTCGGCCACGTCGAGGTAGATCCCACGGGGCCTTGGAGGTGGTGATATGCTCTCCGTGCTCTCTCCTAGAATGTAGGAACAGTTCACTGTTGTAGAAATAGAAAATACCATTTTACAAGGATTATAGGGATAGTTGCTTACATATGGTACTCCTCGACCGCCATGACACGAGCACCGGTCATTAGGTCTTGGACTTTCTGCTTCGCGTTCCTATCCAGGACAGGCTCGAAATCCGCCTTTGTCAACCCCGCCTGGGGACGGTACCTGAGATGAGAGTTTACAAACCAAGGGGATTAGCGTCATGATTACAAATTCAGAAATCAAACCGGGTTAGACAGACTTACCCAGAACTCTCGAACGCACTGGACGGCGGGGGTCGAGTCCCCATAGGGGGGCAAGCTTTTAGTCGTCCCAGCTATACGCTAGCCTGGTGACGTCACCCACGTTCACCATGCTAGGGTAAAACTGGCGAACAAGCCCCCAACGTGTAGCTCGGCTGCGTCCTCAGCGAAGCATTCACCATCGACATATTGCTGTAGAAATTGAACGAATGTTAGCAATTTTACATTAGAAAAATTAAAAAAATACGAGGTTGAAGCAAAGCGATAGAACATACCTATCCCCATCGATCTGATCCTCGAGCTAGCATCCATGGGTGCCTTGGGGACCTTGTTTTGGCCCCTCTTCTTTCTAGGGGCCTAAGACCCACTTGCCTGGTCGGCCCTGGACCCCTGAGTGGGCACCAACTCCTGGCCAAAGTCCTCCTAGGTGCCACCCTGTCTGGAACCCTGCGACTCCTCCTCTATCTCGTCGATCTCCTCCTCCTAGCGGGGGCCGATGAAGCAGCGTCGATTCATCCCGCACATTAATGATAATTTCTACTAATTACTACTATTTGCTAAAAATTTCTACTAATTATAACTATTTTCTTTTAATTTCTACTAATTGCTATTATTTTGTACTAACTATTGATAATTTCTACTAAATACTACTATTTTCTTTTAATTTCTACTAATTACTACTTTTCTACTAATTACTTTTATTTTTTTACTAATTATACTCCTAATCATAATTCTAATCAAACCCTAAGTCTCAACGGTGTGTCGGCCATCGAGACTAGGTCATAAATTTTAAAAATTTACAAAATACTTATGGAGGTGATGTTGGCTGAGGCAGGCAGGCAGGCAAGGGTGAGAGGAGAGGTGACGGCGAGCAGAGGTAAAGGCGCAGTGGCGGGTGACACCCGGCCGGGAGGCAAAGTGGTCTTGGCAGCGCTAAGACGGACCCACACTTGAGGCAGGCGTCGGTCTTGGGACGGCCGAGGAGACGGCGGCGGCAATGAAGGCGATGGTGGCTGGCCGGTTGGGAAGGCAACGAGGCCGGACGAGACGGGCCGGTAGGTAAATCTTGCCGAGGTAGGCGTTAGCGTTAGGCGGCCGTGGGGGACGGTGGCGGTGTAGGCGGCGGTGGCGGTGACGGTGGCGAGATGGGCCGGGGCTAGCGACGATGGCTGGGGCTCGGGACTTGGGCAGGACTTGGGGAAATGCCCAAGTCCCGAGCCCCCGCAGATTCAAAAGAGCATGTCTTTCTCGACGGCTTTTCATGGGCCGTCGAGATTGGTCTTTCTAGGGCAAGGCAACAAGCATCCTCTCTTAGGACAAGACCAACGGCTATCCTCTCTTGACGGTGCAAAAAACGCCATCGAGAGAGGCCCATCTAGGGCACGACCATGGTCTACCTCTATCGACGACCCATCTCTAGCCGTTGAGACAGGCCTGCCTCGACCTAGGGGAATGACCCACCTTCATCAATGGCCACCAGACGTTGTCAATAAAGGCCTATCTGGGCAAGGCCACAATGGGGCCTTTCTCGATGGCCACATGTATGCCGTTGAGAGAAGCCCTTTATTCTCCCGAGGGCCTTTTTGCCCCTGGCCATCAAGAGACATTTGTCTCGACGGCAACCGTTGACAACCGTCGAGAGAGGCCTCTTTGTCTCGACGGTTTATTTCTAAACCGTCAAGAAAGATCTCTTACTCGACGACACCCCTTTCTTAAGCAAACGGTGGTCAACCTCGGCTCTTTTAATTTTTGTAAAAAATTGTACTGGTGATATTGATTGTAACCTTCGATTATATTGTTCCATATGCGACTTAGCATGCTCAACAAAAGTTTTTAAAAATTTTGATATTCGGACATACGGGTTCCCATGTAATCGTCCTAATCGAGTTACCGACACCTGTATAGAGATGTTCGGAGATAGTGATCGGTAGTTTTGCCCATTCTATCCCACTGCTGCACTACATAGCATATCAAAATCTACGCGGTGAAGTGTTCGATATTTTTATTTTTCTTTAAATTTTGGATAATCCAAACATTTATTATTAAAGTAAAACGATGTCCATCATTAGATAATATATTTAAATTAGTTTTTACTACTCACAGGTCAAAAATATTAAGAAATTGATTGCAAATAGTAAGAGCTAATTTCATAAATATTGCAATGACAAATTTTATTATTATAATTCATATTACCATATGTATGCATTTGGCAAAATTTAGAAAATTTAATTTTAGGTGAAATTTCATTAAAACGTTAATATTTTTTAATGACAATCTTTGATCACATATTTTTCAATAGAAATTGTTATTTTTAAGACAACTATATTTTTAAATGACTTTATTTTATTACATATTTTTAAAAGGAGTATATTTCATTACATATTTTTCTATATAATGATTATTTGCTCTGGTATTCATACTCGACAAGTTTATGCAACCTACTAAAAGAATTGGTCGATCAAAATCTAGATTCAAAATTCTTCATCGATCGATAGAACCAAAACCTAAATTTAAACTAGATCCACACCTTCAATGCGAGATACATCTAATCCAAATAAATTTCAAACTTACACTATAAGTTTTTGCAACCTACTTGAAAAGATCGAGTTAAATCTCTACATTCATAATTTTTCATCGATCATGGGAAAAGATCAAATTTTCTAGATATATTTCAAGCAAAGAAAAAGCTCCATTCAATACCAAATATAGTGAGGAATGATGTTACTAACCTTGGCTAACTTGGTTTACAGTAAAATGACCAAAATTTTAAAATTTGGCCAGCACCTCCCCTCCCTTGAAGCTATAGCCGGCGCTGCACTATTCTTGATCGGGCAGAGTGTGGGGAGGAAGAAGAAGTTCAAATAGGGCAACATAGTACCGCTAGAGCATCAGTACCGGTTGGTGACATAAACCGGTACTAATGAGCCCTCGTGCGAGGTGGCTCAGACCGCTTTGCCGAGGCTTTTAATAACGGTCCGTGACCTAACCAGATCTTGATGTTATAGTGTCAGTACCGATTGGTACCTCCAACCAGTACTGAGTTGCCCTTGCGGTCCAGTAGCCGTTGAACCAGGACTGTTGTAACTCTCAGTCCCGGTTCGTGCCTAACCAGTACTGATGAGCTGATATCGGAGGCCAGTTCTGTAGTAGTGTACGTACTCAAGAAGATGAACCCGTGGACATCTGCTCCTCTCAGTTTGAATATGGGTCAAAGAGAAAGAGGGAGAGATAGGAGGAGTACGCAGGGGAAGTGAAAAAGCAAGGAAGCCTCACACAACAAGTGGAGCGCCAACGTTCAAGCAATTCCCTTATGCTAGTCTTCCAAATAAGACATGTTTTTCATGACAGCATGCATGGTCAGATATCCATTTCTTCTCAAGATTTTGGTGTACCAACGTCTCGTTTTTTTGAATGGCTTTGAATCAGGCGTCCGACTGGATTAAGTGGTATCGGATGCCGCTTAGGGTTTTAAAACCCGAAACCGGACCCGAAACCGCCGACCCACCGGGCCGGCTTTTCGAAAAAAACCGCTAGAAACCGGCGAAAACCGCTCAAATTTAAATTCAAACGAAGCGCACGAGCCACCGGTTTCCCGGCGGTTTTTGCCCAAAAACTGCCGGTTTTTCCGGTTTCTCGGCGGTTTTTAGCGGTTTCTAGCGGTTTTTACCAGAAAAACCATAGAAAATGGGAAAAATAAAAAGAAGTCTGAAAAAAATATAAAAAAATTGGAAAAAATCAAAATTTTGTTTCATACAAATTGTTCTACTCGGCATCTAGTTTTTTATAAGATTTTTTAAATTTTTTAAAAATCAAAATTTTGAATTGTCGGGAAAAAACCGGCGGTTTCTCAAACCGCCGCACAGCGGTTTGGCGAGAAACCGCCGGTTTTACCCGTTTTTCGTCGGTTTTTAAAACCCTGATGCCGCTCCGACAGTTTGACATCGGCCCTCCTCTGTTTGTCCTTCCACGCATAATCTTCACCACGCACCTCCACGCCCAACTCGACCTCCATGGCTTCAACTCCAAGCATGCCTGACATTCTGCCGAGCACTCGCCTCGAATTGGAGCGTGCTGCCTCCTCGAGCTTGTCGAATTTGAGGAGAGCTTGACCATGCATGGGCGGCGGCGAGGATTCCTGGTGACGACGACGAGCTCGAGAAGGCTTGATCCGGCTAGGTGGTGGACCTCCCAAGAGGGTTGTGTTTGGGGCCTCACCGGATTCGAAGTAGTAGATGGTTGGATCTGATAAAGATGGTTGGATTTTAGAGAAGATGTATTCTCAAAACTTGGACGGAAAAAACATGTATGTGAGTATGAAACATTTTATTTGCTATTGCGAAACATCTCGTTTACTCTTCTGAATATTTTGTTTGTTCTTATAAAACATTGTATTTGTTCTCTTAAAACATCCTATTTGTTCTTGTGATACACCTGCAAAAATACCCCCTCTTCTATAAGACTACACAGTCGCCTCGCCCTCCACCTCTCCTCCTCATGCCCTCTTCTCCACAACCGTCTTCCCCTTCACCTCCTCCCCTCTTATACCGTTGCTCTCTCCATAGCTCACAGGTTGTGGCACCGGTTCCATCCCCTACTGCTCTCTCCCCCTCCCCTATGACTGCCCTTCTCCACCTCCCTTGCTGCCACACCCTTCTTCTCGATGACAATTGCAGACCGCGACTCATTGATGGAGTGCTTCTGCAGCGAATGATGTCGGCATTTGTGGTGGCTGCTTCAACCCCCAACCCTGAATCATGCTTGTGCCGACCTAGCTCGAAGACGTGTTGGCCCAGCCTGGCCCATTGAGCTCGTCGTGCCCTGTCGACCTGTTACGGTCCAACTCCTAGCACTACTTCCATGCATGTAGGTCATTAATTTATTAGATTAACATATATTGTTGATATTCCTTTTAGCCTCATATACATGCAAGAGATGAATGACCAAGTGGATGTATGTATTTTCATAAAAAATGGATGTATGTAAGTTGGTCTCTTATTTATTATTTCCATTTTTCACAAATATAAAATATGTTGAACTCCAAACCTGTTCTTAACCCAAAATGTGCATATCGCTATAAAGACATGGTCTTACCAAAAACCAAAAAGGGGAAGAAGTTGACGAATCAACTACCGGTTGCTGGGGTGAAGAAGCTGAAACAGCTTCATTTGAATTTTTTTAGAGGTTTTTTAATTTTTTTGGTTTTTTACCATTTTTTACGAATGCACAATTTGAATTCTTTTTTATTTATTTTGGATGATATGTGGCTATTTTTCCCTGTATTATCCTGACTAGGCAGTCCATGTCATGAAAACCACCTTTTCGATACCACTTTGAACCTAGTTGAAACGGTAAGTCAACTAGCTTTGTATACCCAAATATCTAGTTTTAGAAGTTTTGGATTTAAACGAAAACATAAGACAACTTTAAAGACCTACGGTGCAATTTACTCAAAATATAAATATGGTCAATGGGGAACGTAATTGGGTCGAGGCCGCCTGTCTGGAACCTTTTGTCTATGGCCGTATTTTCAATAGTATCCAACTCGCATAACAGTATAGACAACCATTTTCTTTGTTCGTAACATGCCTTGGTTTCCATACTATAGTCGAATAAAGGACTATATATGGAAGCCCCAATTCTATATCCGTTCTCTCTTGTACATATCGTTCTTATCTCTTGCACACATCATTCTATGTTCTATATGACATGACTCATAGACGGGTGACGTCGTACCATTGTATCTTAGGTTCCCGGCATCGCCTTCATCGGGTTCCTCAGTAACAGGAGTTACATTCAGCATCATCGCTTGCGCCACCTGTGAAGTGGGCTTTATGTAATTGGGGTTCCTGGCAAGCCTACCTATTTGCGCATGGTTAGGACAATGAGAAAGAACATCAGCATATAGGGGCCCTTACTCAATCGGAGTCGATTGAGTGCAAGCCGAGATACTGTAACTCAACTTATTAGGCAGCATTTCCTGCTCTTACGTGGTTTTTTTCTACTTGTTCCATCTGTTCCAATAACTGCGTGCAGACCTGAGCAAACGTCTGGTAGAGTGGAAGTGTGGAACCCGCTCCTGGTCAAGGCGGCAGATCTGCACGGGAACACGCCGCTCCACCTCCTGGCGTCAACCTGGGACACCTCGGTGGCGCAGGTCCTCCTGGCGGCGGACCCCAGCGCCGGCTACCGCGGCGACGCCGAGGGGTCGCTGCCCATCCACGTCGCCGCCGCGAACGGGAACCTCAATCTGATCGATCCGGCTGCTGCTCGAGCGCTGCCCCGGCTGTGTGTGCTTCCGCAACGCCTTCGCCGGCCAGACCGTCCTCCACGTCGCCGTCCACAACGGCAGGCGAGACGTGGTCGGCTACGCGTGCGGCGGCGGCGGGCGGAGGCGGAGCAGGTTCGCCGGGATTCTGGACGCGAGGGACAGGGACGGGAATGTTAGATTAATCTTGATTAAAGTAGGTTTTCTATTTGTATGTGTGCATAGTAGTATCAAATCGGTTTGTAGCAACCGGTTAGGACTAGGATTAGTAGTTTGATTAGGACTAGAAGTAGTAGTTCCGTACAAACTCTGCATGTAACTGTATAAATACCATAGTAGTCTTCCGTCGATGGCTATCGAAGCCACGGCACCAAAAACCGATCTCTGTGTTTTTTGTTCCTGTTTCGTGCATGCAAGATACGAGTAGTATATACATGCACATACTACTTCAACGCGTTGAAGGCTAGTTGTTTCGTCGTTGGTTCATCTCGTGTGCAAATTTGGCGGTGTAGCCGTTGCCGGACGAGCTACACGGCAGGAGGCCGTGACAAGCTACAGCCGAGCAATGACAAGTTGGGTTTGTGCACTGTTTTTGCCGTTTGATCTTGGGATTAATCCAACAATTAGTATCAGGGCTTGAGATTTGATCTCCGGAGATTGCGAGATAGACGACGATGGTGTTGGTGAACACCGGAGGAGGTACATCCGAGGCACGGCAGGAGGCTGTGTCGCAGGTGATGTATCCCCAGCTTTCGTGCAGCAGCTACACCATGTGGGCCATAAAGATGCGTGTCGCTATGGAGGTTCAGGAGGTGTGGAGCGCGGTTGATCCAAGAGGTGATGCATACAAAAAATGAGGTGTAGAGTATTGGAAGGATCGTTTGGCGCTGTCCGCGATCTATCAAACAATTCCAGAGAATCTCATGATCTCGATTGCTGGAAAGGACTCGGCAAAAGAGACATGGGAGGCGATCAAAACGGTGAACATCGGGCATGATCGTGTTCGAGAGGCGAAGCTACAGTCTCTCAAACGTGATTTTGAAAGTCTCAAGATGCTGGACGGCGAGACCATAGAGGTTTTCGCTGCCAGGGTCTCGGAGATCGTCAGCGGTATCCGGAGTCTAGAGGAAGACAAGACAAAGGAGTTGGCGGAGATTGAGGTGGTACGCTGTTTCTTGTGTGCGGCACCGGCTAGATACATGCAGCTCGTCATCTCTATTGAACAATGTATCGATCTGAAAACTTTAACCCTGGATGATCTGGTTGGTCGCTACAAGGCGTATGACAAACGGATCAAATCCACCATTAGTGATCCGAAGGACCAAGATCATCTTCTTCTAACCCAAGCAGAGTGGGAGGCCAGGTTTAGAAGGAATGGAAAGGGTTCTAGCAAAGAATCCAAGTCAAAGAACAGAGGCGATCATTGTGGACGTCGATGCGGCAAGGATGGCTATGATGACAACGACCAGTCTAGCGATACTGACAGCGATGATCAGTCAAGTGATACTGACAATGACAAGTCAAGCAACGGCAAGCGATACTTTGGGGGTGCGAAGGATAAGAGCAAGATCAAATGCTTCAACTGTGGTGTCTATGGACACTATGCATCTGAGTGCTGGAAACCTCGCCGAAATCGAGATTGGCACAGGGAGGAGGCGAATCTCATCTGGGGAAACGTTGAAGATGAACCTTGCCTACTTCTCTCCGTGCATGTGCAGAAGGTGCATGACATGATAGTTTTGAACGGAGAGAAGGCGATGCCGAGGTCGTGTGTCAAGGGTGAAACACAACCTACATCCACGAAGTGGTACTTAGACAATGGTGCAAGCAACCACATGATAGGGCAGAGGTCTATGTTCGAGAAGTTGGGTGAGAGTATCCAAGGACAAATCCAATTTGGTGATGGATCTATTGTGGAGGTCGAGGGGAAGGGGTCGATTCTTCTCCAGTGCAAGAAAGGAGAACAGGGTGTGCTCTCTGAGGTATATTTTATACCAAGTCTCTCCAAAAACGTCATCAGCTTGGGATAGTTTGTTGTAGATGGGTACAAGGTGATCATTCACCAAGAGCACCTGTGGGTCTATGAGCAAAGTGGGAAGCTTCTCATAAAGATGAAAAGATCCAAGAATGGGTTATATATGATTCAGTTAAACATATATACCAATGAGACAAGTCAACAAGAAGTGCATCAAGAGGGTGTGCCACATGATATGTACAAGCAGGGAACATCAAGTACTACTCCAACCGACTTACCAGGAGAGGTGGTGTCAGACACCTTCTCTGGCATTGAGAAGCCAGATAATTCAGAGGAGGCTAAGAAGGAGGAAACTTGCACAACGGCG
The DNA here is from genome assembly GCA_036346145.1 of Olyra latifolia. Classification (NCBI taxonomy): domain Eukaryota; kingdom Viridiplantae; phylum Streptophyta; class Magnoliopsida; order Poales; family Poaceae; genus Olyra; species Olyra latifolia. The sequence continues at coordinate 8,928,019 of CM070529.1, forward strand.
ATGCCATCAGGCGCAATGACAGGGAGGCGGAGCACGGCATCCTGAAGGCGCAAGCGTGGGTAATATGACCAAGAAGGGCACGCGCATGGTGGCTAGTGGTCAGCATGAGAAGTATATGCCAGGTGGGCATGAACGTGGTCGCGGGGATGTGACTCAGCGAGGAAGCGCACGGAAGTGAGGAGGTTGGTGAGCAGCTCATCAAGCTATTTGGTCGCGTCGAGTTCATGAAGACGTGCCAGGAGATTAGAATCAAGATTAGGGGGTGATTGTTAGATTAATCTTGATTAGAGTAGGTTTCCTATTTGCATGTGTCCATAGTAGTATCCAAATCGGTTTGTAGCAACTGGTTAGGACTAGGATTAGTAGTGTGATTAGGACTAGAAGTAGTAGTTCGGTTCAAACTCTGCATGTAACTGTATAAATACCATAGTAGTCTTCCGTCGATGGCTATCGAAGCCACGGCACCAAAAACCGATCTTTGTGTTTTTTTGTTCCTGTTTCGTGCATGCAAGATACGAGTAGTATATACATGCACATACTACTTCAACGCGTTGAAGGCTAGTTGTTTCGTCGTTGGTTCATCTCGTGTGCAAGTTTGGCGGTGTAGCCGTTGCCGGACGAGCTAATCAGCAGAAGGCCGTGACAAGCTACAGCCGAGCACTACTACGAAAACAGGCTTTAGTCCTAGTAAAAAACGTGCTTTAGTCCCGGTTCCCGAACCGGGACAGACCATCCGGGACTAAAGGTATATGACCTTTAGTCTAAGGCGAATCTAAGACTCGAACCTAAGACCTCATACCATCACATGACTCTCCACTCACTCTTCTAACCAACCCACCCACCCACACATATTTAATAGACTAGGATATGCATTCCTTTTGAAGTATACTGAAATGAGCCTTTAGTACCGGTTCGTGTTACTAATCGGGACTAAATGTCAATCTTTAGTACCGGTTCGTAACACGAACCGGGTCTAACGTGTGCCTGTGCCAGCTAGCATGTACCTGCTTGCCAAAGCCACTTTTAGTTACGAACCGGTACTAATGTGAGCGAAAAATCATACTTTTAGCCCTGTAACCACAAACCGGAACTATTGCCACATCAGTCCCGGTTCATGGCCAACCAAGACTGATGTGCCGGTATGGAATGCCATTTCTCTAGTAGTGGAGCAACGACAAGTTGGATTTGTGCACTGTTTTTGCCGTTTGATCTTGGGGATAATCCAACAGGGAACACGGCGCTCCATCTGGCCGTGCAGAGAGGAGATGGGGACGTCTTCCTCCTGCTGTTTCGGAGGAGGGAGGTGAGCTCGAGCTTCACGAATAAGGAGGAGAGGACGCCTCTCGATCTTGCATGGCTCAGCATGCCGCCCGGTCTGTCAATGATGCAGGTACGTACTGCCTGAGCTCTCTAACATCGATCGATTCCTGTCTTTAAAGTGTTAGTCATGTCACTTGCTCCTTGATTTCCCTTTAACTATCACCATGCATGATTCTGAATTGGCCCAACTCTCCAAATTTTTGACATTTATATTCTGCAATGCGCACAATTTAAATATAAAATTGATACTCGCCACCGCCACAGTGACCTCTCCATGCGGCCCTACCTCCTTCAACCTCCGTGTTGCTTCTTCCTCCTCTTTGGCAAGGCACCCCATCCTACCCTCCTTAGTATCCACCGGTCATATGCCCCCACCTCCTTATGACCTCTCCTTCCCTTGTCGATCTGTAGCCGACTCCGCACTCTGCTGATCCGAATTGTGTGTGAGGTGGTGCCGACGCCACGACCCACCATCATGCCTTCGCCTGCTGACCCACCTTTAATTAAGCTTAGGGGCACAATAAATCCTAGGTGCCCTACCTCGTTGAGTCAACGGTAAGTGAAATTGACTAAAACCTTTTCTTTTACCGTCGACCAATCTTTAGCGATCCCGTTTATTTCAGCGTTGTGTAGTCACATCATTAACAATCTATCATGTAAAAGTCCAATGCAAGCACTTCTGTTGGCGGTTTTTGCAACACACGGGTACAAAATCTAGATTTTATCAAGAGAAAAGAATATCCACTTGTATAAGGATATCCCTATACCATCTACACCTTACACTTTGCTCTGATATCCGTACCTGTCAACTCCTCTCTTTCTACAAATTTTGCAAAAATCCCCTCACATCCTTTAAATTCTTGCAATGATGTCCCTCATCCGTTCCAATCTCCCTTCCTCCCTCTTCTTATCTCTCCACACTTTCTTCAGCTCGTCGGTTGGACTTTCGACCATCACGCTACACCACGAGCCACAACAACATTGCCTTGCCATTCCATGATGTTTTGGCTTCATCATAATAGGTCAATTTTGTTGTAGTACTCGTGTGCACCCCGACATTTCCTTACAGCCAGCCCGTCTCGCTGCGCTGCGCCATGAGCTACCCTGACCTCGCCTTGCTCGTGAGCAATCTTGCCTCGTGGTTGGCCTGCCCCGCCGCGCTCTGTCCTGCCACGACTTGTCCTAAGCGCATCAGAGCGTGGTGGATGGATCTCCGACCACCGCAAACACCGCCCCAGCCACACTGTCGCATCGCACCGCTCGGTGGATGGGCCGGGGAGGAGGCGTGGTAGGTCGTGCCACCGTGGTCAGGTCGGGGAAGGTCAGCGCGACTTCCCTGGCCACCTGAGCCCAGTGGATTCTGTACGACCTTCTTGCTGCCGGAGCTGATTTCGGCACATGTCGATGGGATCACTTCACCACCAACATTGCCGGCGTCGACACGGCGAAGGAATCCGAGACGATGGGAAAGTCGGCAGGGCTGCTGGCCGTCTCCGCGGCGCTCATCCTCAACATAGCTTTCATGGCGCCCTTCAGCGTGGCGAGGTACTACCTCGACGGCGGCGGGGAGAAGCAGGGCACGAGGGCGGCGCACGCCTTCCGGGCGTTCGTCGTCTCCGACGCCCTGTCGTTCGTGTTCTCCGCGGCGGCCACCTTCTCCTGCACCGCGGCCGGGTTCTCCATCGTGGACACGCAGACGCGCTTCGGCTACCTCCACTTCGGCGACGTCTGCGTCTACTTCGCGACGGTGTCCATGGTCGCCGCCTTCGCGCTGGGGGCGTACCTGGTGGTCGCGCTGGTGGACCTCCCGGTCACCCTCGTCGTCTGCGCGTTTGCGTTTTTGTCCCTCAGGATGCAGGTCGAGCCGGTCTACATGATGCTCCGCCACGGGTCGGCGATACGCCGGCGGCTTGGACTTCGGGCATGGTGCCGCGGCATGCTTCTTGCCCCCCTCCGCAACAGCGAAGCCGGGTCCCTCTTAGCTACCTCCGGATTGGTTTCAACAGCTTGCAAGCCATAGCTTCCATTTTGGTTGTCTGCCCTTTTATTACAGGGTTATCATTCGCTTAACTGCAATTAATGCATGCATTAAGTTTAAATGTTGAGTTGAATTAATATGCTACTCCCTCCATTCAGAAATGATCTCCATTTAAGCTATAGACACAAAGACCAACGTAGTCCATTTACTCCACATCGTGTGAGTTGTGCATCGTTTCGTGATCCCGCATGCATGCAAGCCACCAATAGTGGCCAAGCGTTACTTTCCTAGTTGTATGCTAGCGTATGATGATTCGTAGTTGTATGCTGGCACATTAAATGTGCATGATATATGAAGAGGCCACTTGCTAATACGAAGATCATTTCTGGATTTCTTTATTTTGCTAATACGAAAATCATTTCTGGACGGAGAGAGTATGCAAACTCTCTCGCTCTATGATTAAAGAAATAGAGTTGTTTTCTTAGAGTAAATTAATATATTAGGCTGTATTTAATCCCTGAGCAGTGCCTCTTTCGTGTTGTGTAAAGGGTTAATTGCATCTATGCCATTATGAAGTGTCCGTGTTAATATCACGAAAATACTATTACAAAATAGAAAAGTATTGTCATGCCATTATAAAGTACAAATCATCTCAAACATGTCATAACAAAACATTTTCAACCTATTTTAATTTTCATATCTCACCGCACTCTTCAAATTTATGACAAAAATGCCACTTCTCTCATCTTCCTCATCCCTTCTCTCTCCTTCTCCCTCCTCCCCACAACTCCGGTGGTTGGCAACCCCTCTCCTCTCTCTCTGTCCTCCAGAGCCGCTTGCCACTCGCCCCAGCGCCGAGCCCCTCCCCCTAGCGACCTGAGTTCGAGCCCGAGCATGGCCGGCAACGCCCCTCCCCCTGCTGTCAATGTTGGCTCTGTGGTGGTAGCGGCCAGGGTGGGCCGACAGCGGAGGACACAGGAAGGAGTTGCTATATCATGGCCATAATGTCAACGGTCTTTCCCTTTTGTAGTGCACTTAAACCTAACCAACTTACTAAATTTTCATCCGCACACTTTTCTTTCTCCTTTTCAAGGTGACATGCAAAAAAACAGTAGTAGAACTTCCCTGAACATAGTTAAGAATAGTCACACTGAATGTATAGATTGTAACATGACATTTTCTCCTAATTAAATTGTTTATAGCCCAGCCTTATTTCAGCGCAGCAGATAGAAAAGTGGTCTCTCCTGATGTCAAACGAAACCTTCTGCCGTGAGTACATTGACAAGTAGCATAGTTTGCTGCTGTTTTCTGAAACTTGTGTGCGTTATAAAGCATTGTTTTCTGCTGCTTTATTATGCAACCAACATGCACGCGCACTGAAAATGATGGCAGGCGCTTCTGCTGATGCTATACTTTCAAAACAGGTTATATTTAAGACCGATGACAGTATTAAACAAGAGCTTATGATAAGCTTGTTAATTAACAGTGTTTGCAGACACCTGTTGTAGTGTACTCTTGTGGCAGTTTCCTGCCTTTTTGCATTGATGAATCACCCACACCCCTGTAAGTCTGTAAGAGCATCCGTAGCAGAAATCCTATATGGGTATAGAAATAGAGTTTTTGAGATAGAGTTTTTGTTGAAAAGAAGGAATCTTTTAGGGTGTACTGTAAAGTGTGAAGGAATTTAGAGTAATGGAGAGAGAAAATAGAGTAGAAGAGAGAGAAAATAGGGATAGAGTTTCTGGTGTGGATGCTCTAACCACCACCAAACTCTTGTAGCCCTTGATATCCATCTCTTCTTGTTTCTTCAGACTTCTGCTGTAAGTATATGTGTTGTGTCCACCCCCACACTGCAGAATGTACCGAGTAGATTCTGATGGATGTCCATGGCAATACCCAAAGCATACTAGATTATTGTCTGCTGTAATTTTCATTTATGTGGGAAGACCAATGATCTATTCTTATGTGGAAAGATCAAAAATGTTAAGGTGATATAAATGTGTGTGAATTATTTTTTTGGAGAATAGGCATGTGTTAAAAAGTGATACTGAATTTTTTTTTTTGTGTTTTAGAAAATTGGAGTAGCTAGGTTTGCCATGGAAAAAAAAAGACCGCATTCTTGGTCCTTCGGCCAATTAGCTCTCTTAGAGCTTAATTTCCATCCTCAATATAAAAGTTAGAGCTTTTTACAGTACACATTAGCAAATATATTAGGACGATAGCATAATTTATATCTGACCGTTCATTTAGAGAGCCTTCCACGCAAAACATGCTAGTATTGTAGTATATAAATACTACCATGATAGTATAAAAAAATCAAAATCAATTTGAGCCGTTAGATCAAGAGGAATAAACGGTTCGTGTACCGTAAAATTTCTCAAAAAAATTATCTACTTTATGCTCATGAATGAATAACAAAACCATTAAAAACCATATCAGAAGGCTGGTCAACATGTGGTTTCAGGTGACGTGGTTGTCGCATCATCGATTTTTGCTGTGCCCACATGTCAGCAGCCACCCTTTCTAATCCAGCTTTCTGATCGCTTTAACCTTGATGACTATTCTAATATGTAGCATTGACTTATGATTAGACGTGGTGGTAGAAAAAAAATACTAGCTATCTCTGTTCTATCCTCGTGCACGAGAAAATTGGACCGTCTGATGACATTATCTGTTTGTCTAGATCCTAAAAGCACACATGAGTGTAAGAAACCACTGAGCCGACGCTAAATCATACATTTATGGTCTAGATGTATTTAGGTAGTGTTTCTTTCGGCGGTTGCGGTTGCGGTTGCGTTTAAGCTGAAAATTTGTAGCTCCTCGATAAGAACATCCAAGGGATCAAAAAATTATAGAAAAAATGGTTTTGAGAGCTTTGAGAAGAAATAGTAAGACCTACAAAAATTAGCTACCAAACGTCAAAGCGTTTGACTTGTATAAAAATAACAAATTTTCAGCTTATAAGCAAACGCAAACGCAAACGCAGAAAAAAACAATGCCTTAGTATCTTATCTCTAGGCGATAAAAGATGGTTGAACCATCAACAATTGGACTTAAGATTGAAGCCGTAAATCTGGACATGTTCTCCAGGCTTATTTTCTTAAATAAGCTTATCTACTTATTTTGTTAATTTCTGTTATGGAAAAGTCAAAAACATTGGTTTTTTTAGGTTTTAAATCTCAAAACCACTTATCAGAAATCTTAAAAATAAGCAAAACAAGAGGGCCAGAATCTTCGTGCCATTTCGGAAAGCTCTCAAATTTTATATTGGTAGATAAGCAATATTCAGTGAATCAAATTAGACCTAGAGAACACAAATAAGATGAGTGGCTCACTTTGCATGTCTTAAAATATACAAATCCTAAGCATTAGCTTTTCTTTAGAGCGATAACCTTTTCAGCTCTAACCCTCTTGTGTCCTGACTTTGAGAGGTTCAAGAAATTGGTTCGTTTCGTTTGTTTTTAAGAGTTTTGTGAATAAAATTTGAGATACAAAAGAAAATGACTTGAGAAATCAAAGGTTTTGACTTTTCGAAGCGACAATAAATCATAAACATCTCCCAACATAAAAGTAAGCTTTGATTTCTATCCCTTAGATAAAAAAAAACTGTTTTTTAGTAGGGACCGTCTAAAATTCAGTTGACTAAAAACGCAGAACGATTTCAGTCGACATGCGCTTTGTAGCCAGTGTCATCGCCAACTAGTTGTTCCTCGCGGGTAGCTTGAGCATTTCATGAGACGTCAGCGGCTGCATCCGTGTAGGCCTTGTCTTGTGAATAGTAGACAACGTGGCACCGACAGCAAAATATTTAAAAAACTATAACCTAGACCAAAAAAGAAAAAGAATAACTTATACAGAAAAAGTTTTATGGACCCCAACAAAATAGAAAACAAATATAAAATAATTATTTTGATCAAGAAAAAACAAAATTAAGTTTGATGAACTCCTAAAATTAAGAAATAAAAAAATTCTAACACATTTGAGCGGTATAATTATGCTACATGTGCATTACTAAGAGTGCAATTTTATGTTTTTTAGCTTGCAATTTTAGGCGACTAAATGTTGTAAAGCAAAAAAGACCATTAGCCTAGACATATGGTTTAACTTTGGTGATCGAACTTTTATTAAAAAAAAGTACAATATAATTATGGGTCTTGCTAGGGATTGGATGTCAAGGCAAAAATCAGACACTTTTTTCAAAACATGGGTAAATTACTGACAAAACATGGGCAAAGTACTGACAAAACATGGCAAAGTACAAATAAAACATGGGTGAAAAACAAATGAGACATTATGAAAACATGGTAGAGTGCTGATGAAATATAACAAAAGTACTGATAAAATATCATCGAAGAAAATGTTTCTGCAGTTATACAAAGATGTTTCATAAGAATAAAACAAATGTTTCATACGTTTATTAATAGTGTTTCATACGTACACGTGGAATGTTTCAGAGGCAAAGAAATTAAGGATGCATCTCCTTCACCTATCTCCTTCTTTAAATCCGATGAATCCTGCGTCGTGCTTGTCAGATCCGACCGCCAAGTTCAACGGATGAGACTTTCGAGAGAGTAGAGACGGAGAACAGAGAGAAGACGGCGCGATGCCTTGCCAACCGAAAAGGGGAGGGCGAGGACATTGTTGGGCATTGCCACGGCCCAGCAGCCAACAACCCTGCTTTTATGTGGCAAGGAGGGTAAACAAAAATTGCACAAATCTAGATGGCGTCGGACAAGTGAAAAAAAAAATCTGACTGATAGATAGAAAAGGCGTTTTTAATATTCACGTGGCTTGGAAAATAAATTTTGATCACGCAGGGAAGCGCCGTCTACCCTTGTATAGATTTTAATTAATTGATTGTTTTGAAAAAATTATATAACCTACCAAAAACTCAAACCTCCGAAGCGGCCATTTTTCTAATAAAAAAGGGCCATTTTTATTGATCTATGGGAGCAGCCGGATGACTCGTCCTGTGTACAATGAAGCACACCCACCCTCACAAATGCAGGCACGTCGCCACCTGTCACCTTGCCCCAACGCCGGCCCACATTTCGCCACGTACCCCGACCCTCCCCACCGCCACCGTCTCCGTCTCCGTCTCCCTCCCCCGACCGGTGCCCGCCGCTGCCGCTCTCCTCTTGCTCCAACCCCTACCCCACCTCGCTTTCCAGAACCTTCCTTTCCCAAAATAGCCACCCCTACTACCCACCCCCACCCTCCTGACCCCCTCGCCGCCGCGTCGCTTCAGGCACCGAGAGATCCCGCCCAAAGCTCCCGCCTTTCCGCTCTAATCTCATCCTTTCCGCCTCCGCGCTTCGTCCTGCCAACTCCCCGGTGGTTGCTTCAGGTTCTTGGCGCAAGGAGTTTCCTCACCTCCCTGCGCTCGCTGCTGCTGTTCTCGTGTGGTGCGGGTTCAGGTCTTGGTGGTTTCTCTCTCGCCCTGGTCCTCAGCGACCTCTCGCCCTCAGCTCCTGCTTTTGCGTGTACTTGCGGGTGGGCGTGATGGTGAGGTGTTGCTAGCGGGATCGCTCTGCCCCCTTATCTTGTTCCTTCCTGCGCCCATGCTATCTACCTTCTTGTCGCGCCGGAGCTGCCCGTGCGTTTCCTGCACAGGAGGGTATCTTCTTGTTCAGTTCTTGGCTTGCCGGCGTCAGAGGTTCAGTGGGGTGTGTGCCTACTGGCTGGTGTGATTCTTGGGTAGGGGAGGCGGTGGTCTTGGGGTATGGAGCCAATGCTGAATCCAGTCAAGGAGGAGGAGGGCAATGGAGGGGGAGGAGGATTGTCCGGCGTGGGAGATGGGCCGGCGGCTGCCGCCGCAGCCCCAAAGCCAATGGAGGGGCTGCACGATGCCGGGCCGCCGCCGTTCCTGACCAAGACCTACGACATGGTGGACGACCGGACCACCGACCACATTGTGTCATGGAGCGCCACGAACAATAGCTTTGTGGTGTGGGATCCCCACGCCTTCGCCACCGTGCTGCTGCCGAGGTACTTCAAGCACAACAATTTCTCCAGCTTCGTCAGGCAGCTCAACACCTATGTAAGCATCCTATTCCCCTTGCAATGCAGCTAATTTTCTGATGCTGGCATGCTAAGAGCGACCTATCTAGCTGATTCTGCCTGTTCTTGAAGGTCCTTAATGCAATGGTGTTGGCTGTTACATTAAGAGTTGGTGTAAGCATAGACTTTCTTGCCATATTTGGTTAAGAAAAGTATAGCAAAGAGAATTAATTAGGAGTTGAAGATATGCCAACATTCTTTACTGCTCTGGTTGAATATATAGTGGGGTTCTCAGCTCTTGTTTTTGGTGATAAGGACATTTTGTACTAGAACATTGATGGTATTCCATTAAAGAAGCAGAGCTAACTCACACAAGTGCATAGGAAAAATATGTGTCCTATTCGTGGTTTTCGCCTACAAATCCTAGACTGAAAGTTTAGTTGAATAACAAAGGAACAAATACACTAGTTTTGTTAAATACCACTTGGATTAGATTTGCTGTTTGAAAGTAAAAAATTAGACTTTTAACTGTTATCTTTGACTAATTTGTCAAAGAACTATTACTGATGTTTTTAAGCGGTAAAGATAGTGTCGAGAAAATGTTATTTCTGCCTGTTTCGCGTACATCTATTTTTACCATGCTAATATTACACCTTTTGAAGATGATTATTCTCAAGACAATGAGCTGCAACATTATGCTACATGAGCTGTACTTCATGTCTTCATATTAGGGCCCCTTTTTCCTGAATTATTAACAGCTGGAACATGTTTCTATTGTGTGCCCATTCTTTGGACTTCTTTGAGAGCATGTGCATAGTGACATCTTAGGTCATATGTCATTGTCATCTGCTTAACTTTAAATAAGTGTTGTGTGCAGTACATTCTCCTTTTATTTTGGCATTTTCCACTCCGAACAAAGGCTATAAATCTTAAATAAAGACAATGTTTTTCTTAGTCAAGATCTTTTATCCTTCTATAAGGATTCACAATTCATTTGTTTGATATGGAATGAGATAACAAATGACTGGTTTTCTAATTTCCCCTTTTAAAATAGAAAAGGACGAAGATTGAAGCACAGAGTTCATGATAAAGTGAAGAAAGAGCTGAAAAACAACGCAAACTGAAGCCATGAAAAGTGAATTGAAATACATCATAAAGTGGTAAACATAGGATATACTTTGTAGTTCTTTTTTTTTGATACTCCTGTAATGAGAAAAAAAAATAGTGCAGAAAGTTATCGTAATGTTTTATCTTTGCTTGCCATGGGACCAGTCACATGTTGATATGTTGTTGCGTAGTTGCATTAGAAGTCTCTTTAATCTAATCTTACGCAAATGTGTTGTTCGTTGGCTCATGCAGGGTTTCAGAAAGGTGGATCCTGATCGATGGGAATTTGCCAACGAGGGTTTTCTACGGGGACAAAGGCACCTTCTCAGAAACATAAAGCGTCGAAAGCCTCCTGCTCAAAATGCTCCAAATCAGCAATCTTCTGGTCCTTACCTTGAGGTGGGTCACTTCGGATATGATGCAGAGATTGACCAGCTGAAGAGAGACAAGCAGCTGTTGATGGCAGAAGTGGTGAAGCTAAGACAGGAGCAGCAAAATACAAAGGCAAGTCTCAAAGCCATGGAGGATAGGCTACAAGGGACCGAGCAGAAGCAACAGCAGATGATGGCATTCTTGGCACGTGTCTTGCGGAATCCTGAATTCCTAAAGCAACTGGTTTCCCAGAAACAAATGAGAAAAGAAATACAAGATGCCATTTCAAAGAAAATAAGGCGCCACATTGACCAGGGACCTGAAGTTGATGGCTTGGGGGCTAGGAGCAGCCTCGAGCAAGAGTCACAGATTCTGTTTGATCCCCATGAGTCCGTGAAATTCCTCGTTGATGGAATTCCATCTGATCTTGAAACATCGGCTATGGGTGTTGAAGGTGTGATGGAGCCACAGGATTTTGATCTTGGTACCTCCGACCAGCTGCAAAACGGATCCCAGGGGGAATTAAACGACAATTTCTGGAAGGACTTGCTGAATGAAGGACTTGATGAGGAGAATCACAGCCCGGTTATTGAGGACATGAATGTGCCGTCTGAGAAGATGGGTTACCTCAACTCGAATAACCCATCTTCCTGAAAATAGTTTTATTTCATCATATCACATTTCTATCAGCTGTCATGTTCGTCAAATCTCCGTCTGCACTCTGCAGGGTCCATCTGTGGGGTTGTTCTGTGTCAAGTGTCAACCACGATCCAGTGTCTTGGTGTTTACATGTTCGCTCATCTCTTTGCCATGGGGAGGACTTACATGAAAATCGTCAGCATCTGATGTGCTGTTGTTGGAGGGAGACAGAATTTTTCTGAATTTTGACTGACCATAGTGATTGTGGCTTGCTACCGCCTAGCGGCATACCTTAGTGATTTGCTCGTTGCTTAGGCCATATGGCTAGTCTGTTTGTACAGTGGTTAGTGAGTAATGAAATACAGTTAATCCATACTCATTTTGATCGGTTGCTGTGTCTGATGGGTCTCTTATGTACTCATGCCTAGGTTATGTTTTGTTCTTGTATGATATTTTGATATGAAAGGTGTAGACTGTTGAATATATCACTGTAACTGATCCACCCATCTTTTTCTATGGATCATAGTTTCAGAGTAGCCAGGATAAGCTCCACTGTAATCTCCTGAACTTGTATCTGCACGGAAAATAAATTCTCACAATAATGAGCCTTTTCTGTTTGGCGAAGCCAAAAAATTCCAAGAAAAATACACCCAACATTTCTTATCAGGTAGGCCAGATGCATTCTAGATTTCTGGGTAACTATGCGTTCCTATTCATTTCAGGAGATCAAAAATATTAGGCCTGTTTATTTTGGAAAGACGTGTCTTTATTAGTATTATCGCATAAATTAACTATTTTGTGTAAAATTTATGGGTTCTAGAGGAGTGGTAACTAGCATAATATAGAAGGTAGGATTGGAGCATTGCCACTCTCAAACATCGATAGTTAAGAATTATTGTCGCCAAGTTGTCCAGGCCACCTAGGAGCGAGGGGTTTCCAGCCTCAATCCGTACAGGGTTCTGCACACCAAGCTCTCGCGCTCCGCTAAGGCCCTTACTGCCTGGGCGAAATCCAGAATAGGGGACATCCCAACCCAACTAGCCATCGCACAGATGCTCATTCAACTCCTAGACAAAGCCCAGGAGGGCCGTCCCCTTTCCGACCTCGAGATGGGGCTTCGTCGACTCCTCAAGGACCGATTCCTCGGTCTTTCGGCTCTTAGGAAGGCAGGGATACGTCAGAGAGCTCGGGTCAACTGGATAAAGGAGGGTGACGCTAACACCAAGTTCTTCCACCTACGCGCCAACGCCCGACGTCGCAAAAACTTTGTGCACTCCCTCCAAACCCCGTCTGGCACCGCTTCTGATCACCTGGCCAAGGAACAAGAGTGCTATCGTTTCTTCGAGGAGCACCTTGCCACTGCTCCAGGACGAGGCTGTTCCCTCTCCTGGCAGCGCCTGGGGTACCTGCCTCACGATCTCACGGAACTCAAGGCACCATTTGAGATGGAGGAAATAAAAGCGGCCGTCTTTTCCATCCCTGTGGATAAGGCGCCGGGCCCAGATGGCTTTACCGGTCTTTTTCTGAGGTTTCTTTGGGAGATAGTAAAGGATGACATTGCCAAAGTCTTCCAGCGTTTCTACGACCAGGATGGTACAGCCTTCGGCCTCCTCAACTCCACAAACATCACCCTCTTACAGAAAAAGAGCAACTGTCAACACCTGGGGGACTACAGGCCAATTAGCCTCATTCATAGCATCGGCAAGCTCGTCGCAAAGCTCCTGGCCAACAGACTGGCTCCACGCCTCGACCAGTTTATCTCCACAAGTCAGAGCGCCTTCATAAAAGGGCGCTGCATTCAGGACAACTTCCTATACGCGCAAAATGTGCTACATGACCTACACAGGATCAAGTCCCCGGCGCTGTTCCTCAAGCTAGACTTCGCCAAAGCGTTCGATTCGGTGCATTGGGGATATCTACTGGAGCTACTCCAAGCACTAGGATTCGGCCCAAGATGGAGAAACTGGGTCTCCATCCTGCTCGGCTCGGCATCGTCATCTGTCCTTCTCAATGGCCGACCTGGACCGAGTTTCCCGCATAGGAGGGGGGTGCGCCAAGGAGACCCCCTATCGCCGTTCCTGTTTATACTCTCCATCGACCCCATCCAACGAATCATAAGCTCGACCTCCGCTGCAGGCATACTCTCCCCCATCCAGTGTCGACCGCTTTCATTGCGTATGTCCCTATATGCGGACGATGCAGCCATCTTCCTGAACCCCGTCAAGGAAGAGATGACAGCAGTCACGCGTCTCCTGCAGGTCTTCGGGACCGCCTCCGGACTCCACACGAACTTCCAGAAGTGCACAGTGTACCCGATCAACTGTCAGGGCCTAGACCTCAAAGACATTCTTGGTCCCTTTCAAGGCAAACGGGACAACTTCCCCTGTCGCTACCTTGGCCTGCCTCTCCATACGCGCAGGCTAGGAAGGACGCACTTCCTCCCTCTCATCGACAAGCTGCGTACGAGACTTCCCTCTTGGAAAGGCAGCCTCCTATCCAAAGCTGGCCGACTAACCCTCGTCAGTTCAGTCCTCTCCGCATTACCGACATACTTCATCTCCACCTTCCAGCTGCCAAAGTGGGTAGCCAAGCGAATAAACAAAATCAGGTGGTCCTTCCTCTGGCGAGGTATTGACGAGGCTCCTGGAGGACACTCGCTTGTTCATTGGGACAAGGTCTGCCGGCCAAAGTCTCTGGGTGGCCCTGGGGTCCCCGATCTCCTTAGATTTGGCACAGCACTGCGTTTGCGGTGGTTGTGGCATGCGTGGAAGTCCCCTGCCAAACCGTGGGTCGGAACCCCGATTCCTTGCAACGAGTCAGACAGGGACCTCTTCCGTGCGGCCACAACCGTAAAGATCGGCAACGGCACTCGTGCAGACTTCTGGCGTGACAAATGGCTACAGAATTAGGCACCACGCCATATTGCCCCCAACCTTTTTCGGATCGCCAAAGGAAAGGATCGGAATGTGGCTACCCAACTCCATAACAATAACTGGATCACCTCTGTCCGGCACCTCCATGACTCGAGACAGCTTTCGGAGTTCATCACCTTGTGGTCCCAAATCAGGCAGGTCGCTCTAGACCCGGACTCAGAAGACGACATCACTTGGGCTCATACGACCTCCAGCACGTACTCCGCAAGATTGGCCTACCGACTACAGTTCCTCGGTAGCACCCGCTTCGAACCGGCCACAGTCATCTGGAAGTCAAAGGCGGAGAACAAATGCAAGTTTTTTGCGTGGACCCTTGCTCATGGCAGGATCAACATGGTTGATGTTCTCGCCTCCAAGGGCTGGCCACATTAGGATCTCTGTCCCCTGTGCGCAGGCGGCCCAGAGACGATTGATCACATGTGCTCGACCTGCCCCTACTCGGTTCATGTGTGGGAGGAAATCCTCGTCTCCTGCGACCAAACCATCGCTGCGCCCTCCCCCACCGACAGAACCTTTCTTCTATGGTGGATGAATGTGGCTTCTTCACTGCCCAGCGACGTTAGACCGGCCTTTAACGGCCTAGTCATCTACACCGTCTGAAACATCTGGAAGGAACGTAATCGACGTTTGTTCTAGAACTTGAGCCAACCTACTGCCAGCCTCATCGCACCTATTAGGGAGGATGTTAGGTTATGGAGACAGGCTAGTTCCCTGCTAGACCTGCGCTAGGGTCCCCTGCGACACAGTCGCCACCCACCTCTCTCTCTCCCTTCACCTACCCCCCTCCCCTAGCCCTCTCTCTCTCTCTAGCCGCCCCTTTGTAAATTTCACTTCTCTTTAATGAAATGGCAGAGCGCCTGCCCCTTTAACTAAAAAATAAAAATAAAAAAAAATAAAAAAAGAATTATTGTCGGGACCTACAAAATGGAGTGAAGTATCTACTATGCTTTTACTATATTAGTCTCTGGATCAAGTAGCTGGTACACATAGATTTATAGTTTGGATCATAACCATCATGAATAAAACAGATTTATAGTTTGTAAAGTTTTGCCTAAAGTTTTGGAAAGCTTGAACAGAGTTGAGAAATACTAAACATTTGAATCATTTTCTTTGGAACTTCAGCAACAACCGATTTTGCCCGAACCTGACTAATTCACAGCACCTACCATGTACGACACCCTCATCACTCACAACACCCACTGTGAGAAAAAAAACCAAAATCCACAGCTACAATCGTGGTTTTACTTTAAAACATTATTTTAAAAATAAATAGATAAGAAGTACCATTAAGGTAGCGCCCCGTCGTCCACCCGTGACCGTGGGCATGGTTATCATGGTAGTTTTACGGTCTGTAGATATTGCACGCTTTACCCATGAGAAATGATCCACAAGTAGACCACCACAAGGCCTTTAACCAACTAGCTCTTAGCTAGGCATCCCCCCTAAGGTTCTACCGCTAGAGGATTTGATCTACCCAAGCCAGAAGTCCCCTCATGCGCCAATAGAACCAGCAACTACTATCTACTCCGCCAAATGGAATGCCCGAACAAAGAGTTTAAAGGGTACTCAACCAGGGCCTACCCATACAAGTTACACTGTTGTACTTAATTTGTCTTTCTCAAGGAATCAGTCATTAGGGATTGAGGTGGTTCCCACACTAGACCCGAGTCTCATGCTAGTTGCACCAACCTTGCAACCATCCACCCCAATCAGTGTTTTGCAAAAACATTTGTCTACTGGTAGTACCCACTATCCCCAACTAGCCCAAACATGAAACATAGCAGCACCAACTATCCTTTAAAACTTACGGAAGTAATCAAGCCTTTAATAAGAATCATTTATCGATTACTTGAACAAATTCACCAACACCTAAGCAATGCTAAGCATGAGCAAAACTAAATCAAGGGTGGCAGTATAAATCAACAATTTTAATATACTAGGCAGCAAGGAACATATTTTAACGGATTAATTATTTATATGGGTTTTAGCTAATCAACATAACCAGATAGCATTTTTAATTAAAACATAGCATGCAATGTTGTTAAACTCTACAAAACTCATTTACAAACATAGGGATGGTATAATCAGCACTTGTCTTAGTCAGCAAAGTTAGGGTTCTCTTCCGAAGTACTGTTAGTGAATTCACCATCGCCTGAATATAACAATAATTACAAAAGGAACAAATTAACAAAAAATAACATGTACGCAAATGCATATACAAATTTATAAAATAGTATTCCTTATTTTTATAAACATTTTAAAATTAGTTTCATAATTTTTAGAGCCATAGAATTAAAGATATAAAATAATAAGTTTTACTATTTATTAATATTAATAAAAATTATTTCGCTTGGCAAAGACAACCTGTGCGACCAGTAGCTATCTGACCAGATGATCTGCTCGCGTGGCCTCATGCGCACCCAACCAGATGGCGGCTTGCACGGTGCGGCGAAACGTACAACCCACGCGTCTCACCGGCCTAGCACGGCCCAACTGGCGAGGCAGAGACGCGCGGCTCACGCGACTTGGTGGCCTAGCTCGACCCGACATGCCTATGTCGGTTCGGCTGGCCTGACAAATGGGACCCGCCCGTTACTGGCAGTGAACAGGGGAGGCGGCACTGCTACGTCGGGAGGAAACGGCGGTGACGAACAGTGGCTCGTCGGTGACGGTAAATTGGTAGAGAAGGGACAGTGTGATATGGCGGTCCTCCTAGTAGGGTCGGCTCACCGGGATAGGGACAATGGCGGCGACACATGTGGCTTCGGCGACGCGGCAGCGAGGTAGGAGTGGCAGCGGGGCTCGCTAGCTTTGCAGGGTCGAGGCGATGTGGAAGGCATGCCCCCCTCTGGCAACAAGTGGTGCACTGAAACGGCGGCATGACGGTGACGGCCGTGGGAGAAGGAAAGCGCACAACGGTGGCGCCCCCCGACGAGGCTAGACCTAAATGCTCTAGGGGTGCTATAGGAGCAGAGAGGAGGAAGAATTACCGAGGAATGAAGACGAATTGGTGATAAAGCAGGAGCGGCGGTGAAGAGCCAGCTCCAATGGCGAAATTCGGTGGCTCTGGCAACATTCTCCTAGATGTGTGGGGAAAAGGGTCAGAGACATGCCGGGGAGGGGCGTCACAGAAGGGGAAGGAAACGGCGACTTACCCGAGGCAAATTTGGCGAGGTTGTGACGGGAAGGAAAAAGGGAGGCTCGGCCGGGTTATACAGGGGAGGGAGAGGTGGAATTAAGGAAGGCTCCGGCCGAATTAGGGTCGGGCTCAAAGAGGGAAGGTGTCCTCGGAGTGGAAGATCCGTTTAAAAGGAAAGAAAAGAGGGATTAGAGGAGGTTTTCTCCTTTGGGAAGTTTGCTACACCAGGAACAGAGAAGAGGGAGAGGGAGTCGGCAGGGGAAGAACAAAGGAAGAGGGAGAAAAAGAGAATGACGGGTGGGACCAAGGCTGAAAAGAATTTAGGAAATATTTAAATTTTATAAGGCAATAATAGTAATAATTATTTACATTGAGGTTTCAAATTATTAAATTATTAACTATTTAGCCACTAGTTATTTATTTTAGAAAATTTAAAATAATTTTAGTATATTTTAGTTGTTTAAAACTTCACCTTAGAATGGAACATACTCATTTTTAAATGTTTTGCAAAATTTTAAATAATTTTTCATAACATGATGCATATGCATGATGCATGAGTAATTTATTTTTAAAGAAAAATGAGGATGTTACAATTATCCATATGTCATTAACGCAAGGAGTGACAAATTCTTAAATGACAATATTTGATGTGGCAAATAATGAATTATTCCTTAAAAAAAGTACAGTGGGGGATGATTTATGGTGAGCGATACCTTGTAGAAAACTCATTCTATCAAATTATCTAAAAGCTACAAATTTCACCACTAAAATTTCTCAACAAATAACAAATTCATTTTATCTGATAGAAAACAAATAGGGCAACTACAAGCTCTATAACAATAAGAAGATGTAGCTCTATGGTAAATGTGTAAATAGAGCCAAGATGTAGAAGGAGGACACATTCACGTGCAAAAGCGGAATTGGAACAACGGAGGCCAGTGTGCAGAATCACTGTATAGTTGAGCGCAAAAGTGACTGAGTAGATGGTATGGAAGCAGAACTTAAGTCTGAGTGCAAATATGTAGTTGGAGGGACATAACCAAGGGTGTAGAAGCGTAGTTGGGCCAAAGATAAGGATGGTTTAGGCTGAGCACAACAAATCGAAGACTAAAATTTGGTTTCAGTTTGAGCGTCATTTGAAATCAAATTGAAATTTGAATTTGAGCTCCGGATTGATGTGGTGTTTGGATGGAGTTTGGTTTAATTTGATTTGATTTAGAATTTCAATTCGGTTTGAACTCTCTATAGTGTCTAATCATGGTTTAAAATCTGAATTCTAAGATTTTGTTGTAAAAAATTTTATAAACCCAAAATTGGGGTGTACATCCCTACCGGCAGGCATTGAGTTCCACGGCACAGGGGTATTTCCGCTTTTTCCCAAAAAGCTAGGGTTAAATCCGAGAATGATTAAAATAAAAATGTTCCACGAACCACTTCCACTTGCATCCGATCCGAAGCCACCATCATAATCCCCAATCCCTGGGTTACATCCATATGCAACGGGAGCGGCGGCGGCTGTGACGGCCATGGATCTGCTCCCCGGTCACTTGTTCGAGGAAGTCATCCGCCGCGTTCCGCTGCCCGGCCTCGCTGCATGCCGGTGCGTCTGCAGCGTGTGGCGCACCGCCGTCGACTGCCTCGGGATGTTGCCCAAGAGAATCAGGATGCTGGCGGCGCGCCGCTGTCGACGAAGATGCCATATGGGCCGAATAAGCGAATCGAGCCTAGGCTTAGCCCTTGGCTTGTTAGCCCGGTTGGTCTGGTTCGCATATTAACCGGGTCAGAAACGAACTGGGCCAAACCGGGCTTGAACTGTGCCGAACCGGGCTGGCCTGTTGGCCATGTCTGCGTGCTCTTGCACTCTCTCGTTGGCATCTTCATCAACTTGTATGGTGAAGAACGCTCCCGCTTCTACGCCGGCCGGCCGACGAGCCCTCGGATTGACACCCCCATGTTCAACTTCATGCCGAACTCGGGCTTGATCTTGGTCGGCAACCACTGCAACGGCCTCTACCTCTGCGACGACACCGCTCGCTTCTACGTGTGCAACCCCGCGACGGAGCAGTGGGTGTTGCTGCCTCGCCGTCCCGAGGGGCTCTGGCGCTCCGTTGCCGTCCCTTAGAACATCCACAGCTGCTACTCTAAAATTCTCCTCTAAAACACTATTCTTGGTCCCTCTATCCATTTCTATAAAATTTCTTCACATTTTATACTATACTCTAAAAAATTAGAACTACAGTGTTATACAGTGTTATACATGTTGGGCTTTTGCCCGTTTGAGGCTGCAGCAAAAAAGGCTTATGGGCCTTTGGCCCACGCTGAGATGTGATAAGGCAAGAAGAAGAACGCCGCTGCGTTGAAGCAACTAGATAAGCTCGTTAGCGAGCTCACGACGCCGAGATGGCGGCGCCACGATTCGGGAGATCGACGCGCGCGTCGTGCGCCTCGGTGGCGGCATCCCGGCCGGCCTTCTCGCTGGTTGTTGCATCACCCTCGTTTTCCCTCTCCTTTTATCTGGTGGTTTTGTTCCTCTCTTGCTCCTACGGTTCTACACACGAGATAACCCTAGTTCTTGTTCTTCCAAAAATCTAGTTCAATCCGAGGTGCTCCGGCCTCTGATTCTTGCATTCTGAGGCTGCTGGGGCTCCATCTTGGTTGATTGAGTTGGTTTCTTGGTTGAGGATTGCAAACCGTGGGTGATTGGAGGCGTGCCCGTCGCTTGGTCCCTTTGGCCGAGGGTGTGGGTCTTTGTGATCTTGAGCCGCTTGCATCTTGTGCCGGGATCTCTGAGTTGTAGTCTTGGACTGCTGCTCGGGGATTGACGGCATTGTATCTCCGGGTCTTCTCACTGCTGATTGCGTCTGTGATACGGCGATTTTGATTTCTGGGACAGCGACCTCGTCGCGCCTTGCCATCCTTCTTGCCGACTCGGATTCGGTGCACTGTAAGGATTTTCCTACCTCTCTTTTGTATCTGTGCATTGTGCTAAACAGGAGAAATTTGGGGACCTTGCATTGTTGCAAAGGGGCTAATTGATCCTGTTTTGGGTACGGTGCGTTATATGTGGGCTTGTCGGTTTAATAGCTCGATGATGATTCGTATATTGAGATTGGCTATGACAGTTTATTGATTATATACCTGCTGTATTGTTGATTTAATTCCAGTTAAGTTTGAGAATTAAAGCTGCTGATTCTTCTTCTTTGTTTAACTATTCAATTACATGTCTAATTGATATATGACATATCTGGATAGTCAATCTTTGTGAGCATCTTTCTTTGTGTTTAGTTTCTCTATACTTGGTTGTGTGAGCGAGTTTTGTCTTCGCTCTTGTTTTTGACTATCTAGCTATGTTCCATTGTTGAAATGCGAGGCAAGTTGTGATTACTGTTGATAAATTTTCGGAAATTGGACTTTTAATTAACTTTGCTAGTGTGTATTGATCTTTAAGTCTGTCATAGCCTAATCTGTGATATATATATATGTGATTATGTTGTTGGAAGGCTAATTTTAGCAACCCAACACATTGAAACTGAGAGCAATTTATAACATATTAAAACTGAGCTATGTTGCTGTTTAAATGTTATAAATTCTTGTTTATTATCATGTTGATATCACTGACATATATGAATTGCCATGTTGCTGTCCTTGCACCTGCAGAATTCATATTTACATGTTTCTTTCATGATAATACTGGATATTTGCTGTTATTTAAATCTAGAATTATATTATCATTATTATATGTCATATTGCTTATATCGCACTATTTACAACAATCCAGAAATCAAAATATTATGGCCTCTAGTAGTAGTGACATAGTGAAGCCCGCTGTTTTTGACGGCTCCAGCTTTAAACGCTGGCAGGCACGTGCTAGGTTGTGGCTAATGGACCTTAAGGTCTTTTGGGTGATTTCGGATCCTCCCGAGCAACCACTCGTGGAAGAAGCGCAGAAGCGCTGGGAGGATGCGAATCATGCCGCCCTAGCTCGGTTGTTGGCTGTCCTAAACAATAGGTCATTTGGCGTCTACTCCAACCACAAGGCGGCGAAGGGGTTGTGGGACGACACCGGAGCGAAGTTCTCGAGGGGACAATGGCAATGAGAGCTTCATTGCGGAGAGCTACCTGAATTTCAAGATGGTAGAGAGTAGGTCCATTTCAGGAGCAGTCCAGAGCTTCGGCTCCATGTGAGGACTGAACCAAGATGACTATCTCTTGCCCGAGAGTTTTCAGTGAGCGTGGTCTTGGCGAAGTTGCCGCCCTCTTGGCGTGACCGTGACCACTCGTCGACATATGAAGGCGCCTCACTCTTCCGAGAGCTGCAGTCGCTATTAATGTCGAGGAGAGGGCTGCAGAAGCTCAAGCCTACCCCGCCCCAGTCCAGCGCATCATGTTGATGTGAAGAACTCCAACGCTGGTGGAAAGAAGAAGAACAAGAACCCTAACCAAACTGGCGCCAAGGGAAAGCAGATGAAGAAGAAGAGGAAGGAGCTGGTCTGCTACGTTTGTGGCATCGTCGGGCACACAGCCCGAAAATGCCGCCACCGTAAGGGCAAGGGATCAGCTTCGGGTCAGCAGAGCGGCCACAAGGCTGAGGCACATGTTGCAGTGGTGCCTTCTGGCTCCACTGATGAGTATGTACCTAGAGCCTTTATGGCTGATTCATCACTTGATTGGTGGATCGACACAGGTGCTACACGTCATATATGTGCTGATCGTACCTCCTTCTCTTCATTTCAGGGTCAAGCTGGTGGATCCGTCTTGATGGGCAACGAGCCACAAAGTCGACACGAGGATTGGCAGTGCGCTTGAAGCTTACTTCAGGCAAGACGCTGATTCTTCGAGATGTGTTGTTCGTGCCTACGATGAGGCGGAATTTGCTTAATGGCTCTACACTTTGTAGGCAGGGCGTCAAGTTAGTGTTTGAGTCCAATAAGGCCGTGTTGACCAAATTTGGTACTTTCATAGGGAAAGGGTATGAGAGTGGTGGTATGTTCTGCCTCTCTGTCTTGAGTCATAATAACATTTCCATTTACAATGTGGTTTGTAATAAAGTACATGATCTATGGCATTCTCGCTTGTGTCATGTCAATTTTGAGGCTATTGTGCGGTTAAGCAAAACGAATTTAATTCCAGATTACAGCTATGAGAAGGGCTCTAAGTGCAAAGTGTGTGTGCAAGCCAAGCAGCCCAGAAAGCCGTTTCATTCGGTTGAGGGGCGTGACACCTCTCCACTTGAGCTAGTGCATTCAGATCTTTGTGAGATGAATGGCATAATAACTAAAGGTGGCAAACGTTATTTCTTTACTCTCATAGATGATTGTACTAGATATTCTTATGTCTATTTGCTTAAGACTAAAGATGAAGCACTAGAATACTTTAAGATCTATAAGGCTAAAGTGGAGAACCAACTAGAAAAGACTATTAAACGGTTAAGGTCAGATCGTGGAGGTGAATACATCTCCAAAGAATTCTCTCATTACTGTGAAGAAAGTGGTATCATTAATGAAACCACACCTCCCTACTCTCCTCAATCAAATGGGGTGGCCGAACGAAAGAACCGAACTATATGTGACTTGGTTAATTCCTTGTTGCAAAGTTCAGGTATGTCGGTTCGATGGTGGGGGGAGGCAGTTCTCACAGTTAACTATGTCCTAAATAGGGTGGCACCCCGCAATCGCGAGGTAACACCTTACGAAGGCTGGAAGGGGAGAAAACCTAGTATGTCCCATCTTTGGACTTGGGGTTGCCTTGCTAAGGTTAACCTGCCTTTACCGAAGAAGAGGAAATTAGGACCTAAGACTGTGGATTGTGTCTTTCTAGGATATGCTATTAATAGCACTGCCTATAGGTTTCTAGTGGTCAAATCCGAGACGAGCGAAGTCGCTGTCAATGATCTTATGGAGT
Organism: Olyra latifolia; assembly: GCA_036346145.1. Classification (NCBI taxonomy): domain Eukaryota; kingdom Viridiplantae; phylum Streptophyta; class Magnoliopsida; order Poales; family Poaceae; genus Olyra; species Olyra latifolia. The sequence continues at coordinate 8,951,408 of CM070529.1, forward strand.
CTCGTGATGCGACATTCTTTGAGTCTATCTTTCCTATGAGATCTAATGAGATAATCGCACCAGATGGCTCTCATGAGCATTACTCTATTTCTCCTAACGTGGCTGAGCCCACTCCTGACTTGGAGCTGAGGAGGAGTAAGAGGCAAAGGACTGAAAAGTCATTTGGTGATGATTTTGCCATCTACCTCGTGGATGATGAACCACGTACCCTCTCAGAGGCATATGCATCTCCTGATGCAGAGTACTGGAGGGAGGCAGTCCGTAGTGAGATGGACTCCATCATTGCTAACGGAACTTGGGAGGTCACTGATCTTCCTGATGGATGCAAACCAGTGGGTTGCAAATGGATATTCAAAAGAAAGAGGAGACCTGATGGTACTATAGAAAAGTACAAGGCCCGCTTAGTGGCTAAGGGTTTCACTCAAAAGGAGGATAAAGATTATTTTGACACCTATTCCCCTGTGGCGAGATTACCCACTATCCGAGTGCTTCTTGCACTTGCTGCTTCATTAAAACTCCATGTCCATCAAATGGATGTAAAGACCGCTTTCCTTAATGGAGAGCTGGATGAGGAGATATATATGGAGCAACCTGATGGATTTGTGGTTAAGGGCCAGGAGAATAAGGTTTGCCGCCTGATTAAGTCCTTGTATGGTCTTAAGCAAGCCCCTAAGCAATGGTATGAGAAATTTGATAGTACATTGACATCTGTTGGGTTTTGTGTAAATGAAGCAGACAGATGCGTATACTATCGGTTTAGAGGAGGCAAAGGTGTCATTCTATGTCTATACGTAGATGACATATTATTGCTTAGGACTGACCTGGATGTTATCAAGGAAGCAAAAGATTTTCTCTCCTCTAACTTTGACATGAAGGATCTAGGAGAAGCAGATGTTATCCTAAACATCAAGCTTATTAAGGGTGAGAATGGGATCACGCTTATGAGACCCATTATGTGGAAAAGATCCTAACCGCCGGGCATATGGATTCTAAACTGTTTCCACACCCTATGATCCTACCATGAGACTTTGCAAGCACACTGGTGAAGGAGTTAATCAACTCCTGTATTCACAAGTAATTGGATCTTTGATGTATCTTTGTAGCGCTACGAGGCCCGACATCTCATATGCAGTGTGCAGATTGAGCCGTTACACGGCCAATCCAGGAGATGATCATTGGGTAGCACTACATAGAGTTCTCAGGTATCTTAAAGGTACAATGAGACTAGGTATCCATTACTCTGGTCATCCGGCTGTCTTAGAAGGATTCAGTGATTCTAACTGGATCAGTGACTCGGATGAAATGAAGGCTACTAGTGGATATGTATTCACTTTAGCAGGAGGGGCAGTGTCATGGAAGTCTGCAAAACAGACTATCATCACACGCTCTACCATGGAGGCTGAACTAGTAGCTCTAGATTCAGCGGCAGTAGAGGCAGAATGGCTCAAGGAGCTTCTTTCTGACCTGCCAGTGCTGGAGAAGCCGATCCCAGCAGTCTTAGTATACTGCGATAACCAGACTGTCATAGTCAAGGTTAAGAGTAGAAAAGACAATATGAAGTCCTCGAGGCATATTAAGAGAAGACTTAAGTCTGCTCGGCATGCAAGAGAGACGGGTGTTATTGTAGTAGAATACACCCATCGATAGTAACCTAGCCGATCCTTTCACCAAGGGCTTGTCTAAGACAACTATCGAGCGGCGTCTAGAGGAATGGGGCTTATACTGCTAGAGGTAACCAACGGTGGTAACCCATCTGAATGAGCGGAGATCCCGCAAAATGTGCTCTGGGACAACTAAGGCATGCAGTCTTGTCAAGCACACCTCACAAGAGTCCCATTAGGCTGCTTGTGCTTATCTCAGTATGGTAGGTTGAGGTTAACCCTCTTAATGAGTTTAATGCCTTATGGCAAGGAAATTGTCCTCTGAAATTTCTGAAAGAACTCACCTATGTGAAGTGACCGTGGGGTCGCGGTCCGTGAGAGTTCAAGGGTATACTCTCTAGTGAGCTTATGAAAAGATACAAGGACATGACCGTAAAGTCCTGCCCCGCTAGAGGCGCAGTTTGCAGCCTAGTGCTGTGTGTTATTTGAATGAAAGCCCTCACACTAAGGCATTGGATCAAGGCGTAGTCCTCCATTGCCCGTGCAGGGTCGTAGTTCTTATAACTAAATTGCGGTTCAAACCGTATGGTACCGCAGTTGAATAACAGTATATAAACAAGATTACACAGGACCATTACCTTGTCAATGTTGAGGCAAAAGGGTGGGGATTGTTGGGCTTTTGCCCGTTTGAGGCTGCAGCAAAAAAGGCTTATGGGCCTTTGGCCCACGCTAAGACGTGATAAGGCGGCGAAGAAGAACGCGCTGCTGCGTTAAGCAATTGGATAAGCTCGTTAGCGAGCTCACGACGCCGAGATGGCGGCGGCGCCCGACCGGAGATCGACGCAGCGTCGTGCGCCTCGATGGCGGCGTCGGCCGCCTTCTCGCTGGTTGTTGCATCACCCTCGTTTCCCTCTCCTTTTATCCGGTGGTTTTGTTCCTCTCTTGCTCCTACGGTTCTACACACGAAAACCCTAGTTCTTGTTCTTCCAAAAATCCGGTTCAATCCAAGGTGCTCCGCCTCGATTCTTGCATTCGAGGTCTTTGGGCTCCATCTTGGTTGATTGAGTTGGTTTCTTGGTTGATGATTGCAAACCGTGGGTGATTGGAGGCGTGCCGTCGCTTGGTCCCTTTGGCCGAGGGTGTAGGTCTTTGTGATCTTGAGTCGCCGTCTTGTGCCGGGATCTCTGAGTTGTAGTCTTGGGCGCTTCTCGAGGATTGACGACATTGTATCTCCGGTCTTCGCCGCGATGATTGCGTCGTGATCTGGCGATTTTGATTTCTAGGACAGCGACCTCGTCGCGCCTTGCCATCCTTCTTGCCGACTTCGGATTGATTCTTAAGGATTTTCCTACCTCTCTTTTGTATCGTGCATTGTGCCAAAGCAGAGAAATTTGGGAACCTTGCATTGTTGCAAAGGGCTAATTGATCTGTTTTGGGTGCGGTGCGTTATATGTGGGCTTGTCGGTTTAATAGCTCGATGATGACTCGTATATTGAGATTGGCTATGACAGTTTATTGATTATATACCTTTGTATTGTTGATTTAATTCCAGTTAAGTTTGAGAATTAAAGCGCTTATTACTCTCGCTGTTTAACTGTTCAATTACATGTCTAATTGATATATGACATATCTGGATAGTCAATCTTTGTGAGCATCTTTCTTTGTGTTTAGTTTCTCTATACTTGGTTGTGTGAGCGATTTTGTCTCGCTCTTGCTTTTTGACTATCTAGTGTGTTCCATTGTTGAAATGCGAGACAAGTTATGATTACAACAGTAAATTTCTGGAAATTGGACTTTTAATTAACTTTGCTAGCTGTGTATTGATCTTTAAGTCTGTCATAGCCTAATCTGTGATATATATATATATATGTGATTGTGTTGTTGGAAGGCTAATTTTTACAACCCAACACATTGAAACTGAGAGCAATTTATAACATATTAAAACTGAGCTATGTTGCTGTTTAAATATTATAAATTCTTGTTTATTATCATGTTGATATCACTGACATATATGAATTGCCATGCTGCTGTCCTTGCACCTGCAGAATTCATATTTACATGTTTCTTTCATGATAATACTGGATATTTGCTGTTATTTAAATCTGGAATTATATTATCATTATTATATGTCATATTGCTTATATCGCACTATTTACAACAATACAGTGTCTGCTATGGATGCTCTTACCTGGCGTTCGATCCCGTGGCGTCGCGGCATTAGGACGTGATCTAGTTCCCCAAACCGGACTTGCCTTCGAAGAGCCTCGACGACGAGGAGATGCAGCGTGGGCTGAAGCGCCAAAAGATCAACGTGTCGTTGGTGGCGCAGAACCCCGAAGCTCTGGTGATCAACGTGTCGTCGGAGGCACAGAGCCCCGAAGCTCCGGTGGAATTGTAACATCCCATTTTTGGGTGTTTGAAAAAAAAAAATTCTTGAAAATATTAAATATTAATAATGCTCTTAATGCTTTGAAAGATTTATATCTTAATTTACATTATTTTTGACTCCTTGATACAAATATACTTGTACTCCTGACTAAGGTATTTTATGTTAAGAAAAACATAATCCATAATTCTCCCTTCTATTTGAAACTTATTATAGGTTTTACTTCAAGGCATAATTTGGAAATCTTCTAAAAGCCTCCAAGCTTTTTATCTTATGAAGTGCTTAATAGCTGAATAATAAATAAAAGCTAAATTATATTGATAAATAGCCAATTCAATGCAGTTTATATAATTATATATATATGACCAATGCAAGTATATGTATATTTAATGGCACTTATATTTCCAGATAATTATATATAATCATATGCATATCACTAAACTTTAATTTTCAATAAACTACTTGGATTTTATGTATAATGTGAATATACCTATCGAAATGCTTGCAAAGTGGTATTTCATACTAAGAATAGTATTTTCATGTTGGTGAATAGTATTTTCAGCATATTGGATAGTAATTACTATCTATGCCCTTTAGGGAAGCAACATTCTCAAATTCTTTTCCCCCCTTTTGCTATTTGCTTAATCTACCTTCCCTATTTCTACTCTCTGATTCAAATTTGAATTCAAATTTGAATTTGCCCAGTGAAATGACCTCTTTGCCCCCAGCCCAAAATTCCCCTTTTTCCCACCTTTTTCTCCCCTGTTTTGGGCTCAACCCGCGCTTGGGCCATGCCCCAAATGGCTTTGCTCGCGTCGCCCGACTGGCCTCCCTCTCCGGCCCATGACCCATCCGGCCCAAATGAGCTCCCCCTTCTTCTTCCTTCTTCTCCGTTCTTTGTGGCTCGCCCGAGCCGAGCTCGCCATGTCGCCAAAGACCACTCGCGCCCGCCGCGACGCCGCTTCCTTCACCGGTTCTCGGTGCATCCCGTGCACCTGCACCACGCCGCCGTGCACCTCAAGACATTTGGCGCTCGGTCACGCCAGCAGATCGCCGAAGCAAGCGGCGCGCTTCGCGCCCGACCTCGCCTTTCCTGCTCCTCCGACCGCGCCGCGTGCAACCAGTGCATCCCCCCTCGCCGGCATTGAATTCCGCTCATTTATGGGGCCATGTACCACCCGCGGCAAGGACAACGCGCGGAATTCCCCGCTCTGCCCTTCCTTGTACGGCCGTCGCACGTGGTTGCTCCTCCGGCCACACGACCACTCCCCGGCCGATTCGGGCCGTACCTCGCGCATTCATTCCCTTGTCCTTCCCTTGCTCCTCCCGCGTCCCCTCCTTCGCCTATAAATGGGCAAGCCAAGCCCGCCGCTCCGTCTCGGTTGCTTCCCGTTTCATCGCCGATCGCCACCACCGTCGCGAGCTCGGTCCGGTGCATCCCGACCATGGCCAACTAGCTCCATCCCTTCCCCTCACTCCCCTCTAGCTCCCCTCCGCCTTAATCGCGTTTTTAGTGGCTTGTAGCTCATGGGCGAAACCTCATCACCGCCGCCGCCGACCTTACCCCTTTCTTGATTTCTTCCACGACGGTGAGTTATCCGTCGATTCCTTGCTTCTACAGCATCTCCGTGATGCCACTAACCTTCCCCTACCCTTGCCCTTGCAAGAGCGCCGCCGGAAAGAGCTGCCCACGGCGCCCCTGTTTCACCACCGCGCGGCTTCCACGACGCTAGGGCGGCTCAGCTCGTCTCCGGCCTTCCCATCGCCAAGGTGAGCATCCTCATGCCTCACTTGTTCCCACGCGTCCTCTATTTCCGCACGATGCTGTCGCCCGTAGCAGAGCACCGCGCGCCTGAACCCGCCGCCGCCGTCTCCCATGGCGCCGTCGCCTCAGGCCGTCTCCGGCTAAACCAATAGTACCCTAGGTGCGCAGCGCGGCCCTGGATCTAACGCGCCCAAGAGCTTCTCCATTTGGTGAGCTACAGCGCCGACGCGGCGCATTTTTCCCTCGCGGACGCGCGCGCACGGAGGAGGAAGAAGACATGACGTCACCATGACGTCGTGCTGGCGTCATCATTCAGCGCACAGTGCGCCGTCTCGCCGACAGGTGGGACCGCGGGTTTAAAATAAGTTAATCCCCGCGGGATTACTCTCTCTCGCCGACATGTGGGCCCTCCGGTCCCACATGTAAGTTTAAGTGGAAGCGTAGTTGTAGCTTTACGCTTTCCAACTCGGTTCTTGCCTCCGCACAGGCACCTCCCGGGCTTTTTCCAAGACGAAATTTGGACAAACAGGCGCCTGAAGATACTTTTGAGCCCGTTACTGTTTAAAGCATTTTACAGAGATTTATCTATTTAGAAAATCCCAGAAAATGAATTTGATTTATTATAAATACTTAGAGACCATACATAATCCTGGAAAAATTATGTAAAATACTAGAATACTTTTGGAACCCATTAAAAGTATAACTTTGCATATTTCAATTATTTAAAGTCTCTGTAAAATATTTGTAGCTCTTACCTATGTATTTCTTTTATAAAGAAAACCCCACAAATGCTTATTAGGCTATCTGAAATAGTTTTACCCCTCCAAGAATATTAGGAAAAATTCATAGAAATAGTATATCTTATACTTGACTTAATAAAAATATCTTTGGGCATATCTTATTACTACTTTGCCCCTGGAAAATTAGAATAGCCTTTTGGTAGCTTTTTCCTTTATAAAAGAAAGGCTAGAAATGGTTTTCCATTTATATAAAATATTATTTTAGCCTCTGAAAATATTGATTACCCTTTTATAAACATTATATAGGATATTCACCTTCGGGAAAGTACTAAACCTAGTAGGTTTATAATAAATGAGTTAGTAGAAATACGAAGCCTCTTTTTGGGCTAAAATTCTATTTCTATATGTTTAAAAGTGTTTGCTGAAGATATTTTAATAAATAATAGATTTATTCTTTGGGAACCTAATTAAGGGTATTTAGATGCATTCTCACATGCATGACATCCTTAGCACGTTTACCGTAGAGTTCATAGAACTTCCTTGATAAGTAGGATAGATTAGTTTTATAATCTTCAATATAGCCCGATGTGATTAGTCACCCATGCGATTAGATGCGCTTGCATAACATTCATCATGCTCTAGCATATTTCTAATTATATTTGTGCTATTTGATTTATTCACGATAGATCCAGAAGGCCCGGAAGGACAGTGTGAAGATCAGGACCCCAACACTTTTGGCCCAGGCGAGCCAATATCTCTAGAATCATTCTTCTAACCCAGTTTTACTTAAATTTACGCTGATTTAAATTATGAACTTGCATGCTCTATGTTCCCTTATTATTATTATGTTGTTAAATACAAAGCTGATAGAGCTGGTCTAGATTTAATCCAAATTGTTACATGTGTTAACAAACACAACCCTTATCCTTGACATGATTCCTACCCTGTCGCTTGGTAACCTAAGAACTTAATTAACATCTCCTGGACTAAATGAGTCTTTGGCGAATGCTTAGCAATGGCTATTTCTAGATTCGAATGGGTCGAACCCCTGTTATCTACGGATACGGATATAGGATGACGGATTGCTCGCAATCCCCGACTATCAACGTACACGTCGTTAACACGGTGAAAACTCATGCACTTGGGTGCCCTTTTCTGCCCGAGTGCGAAGTGTCCATGGATCATTCATTTTTCCTGAATTTGGATTTCGATACCGGGAAGGGTTTGTGTACCGCGATGGGCATATTTTGGCATGGTGTGAAATCATGTTTTCGACATGACGCCGCGAAGGGCATGTCTTTCCGGGATGGAAATTATATTGTCTGCGAAGGACAATACCGTGAAAGTATCATTCCGCGAAGGATGATTCCGAGACGGATGTGTTGTCAAATTGCATGCTGTGAGTCTTTTGAATTGCTGGGATAGCCGAGTTTTTGGATGTTGAGATAAACCCCAGTTATGAACAATTTCGGCATATATAGCCCAGTATGTCTTTGTCTTGTTAACCTGGCTAAGTCTTAGGCCTTCACTACTATGATTATAACTTTGGCATTTATGCAAATAAAATGAACCCTAGCCCCACCAAATGGCCTGTACCATTATGTGCATTAGGCAGGGTTTTGGCTCGCGAGCGCGGTTTGATTGCGCGCTCACCCTCGCACCCACTCACTCTTTTAGGTGAAGATGGAGAGGAAGAGGATCCTTACGACTGCTACGACGACGAGGAAGCTCAGGGAGCTGATGCGCAGGACGGGTGTTAGGCGGGACTCCAGTCGCTTGCCTGTCAGGGTGGATGGCATAGCCCTTGGAACCTAAATTTATCTTTGTTTCCGCATTCCCGAACTCTGATTAAAGAGCTCAATTTTGGTATTGTAATATTTGGCCAACTCGGCCCTACAAACTTGAGCCACTATGTATTTGAACCTTTATAAATGTATAATTAAACGTGCTTGTATGAGATGGTTCCAGTATTTTGTAATTCGTACAGCGCTAGTAAGACAGATCCTGGGCTAGCGCAGACGTACGGAGGTCCCCGGAAAATGGGGGCTGACAGGAATGGCCACCGTCCCTGTTCAAGATGCATGCCTTCTCGTCGAGGACCTCGTGGAGGGAGAAGAGGGAGTTTGTCCAGGAGGGCGACGCGGTGGTGACCTTGGGCGATGCGCTCTCAGACCCGTCTAACCCAGTGGCGCAGTGGCGCTTCGCTGTTTACTGGAGCGGAGCTCTCTACGTGCACTGCCGTGGCGATTTTTTAACCAGGTAAGCACATATGACCCCCTCCTGAATCATCTGGTTTTGATCAGCCAATTTGTTGATTATCATATATGCCTGCATATTTCTGTTTGTTTAATATCAATCGCAGTGAATATCTTGTACACTATTAATGTGTGGATGCTTGTAGAATGCATTTACACATTTCGGCCTCTCGAGACAACAGGTCATTTATAACCACCTGAGTTCCAAATTTGTTTCACTACAAATGCTCAATGTAGCTCCTAGTTCCTTAATGGATATATGTCCGGATAAGTTTAGATAAAATGAATTTGGACCCATGTAGAATTCAATGTTTCTTACCCTTGTCCAGTTATCCTTGTAAGTTAATATTCTTTATCTTATGGTCAACTTACCTTCACTACTACTCATCAGAGACGGTTCGGAATTGGCATCAGAGATGGTTTTCTAACCATTTCTGTCTTCTGTCTGTGATGACCAGGAATATTGTTACTGCTTTGCCTTATTATCATTATTGTTAGTGTTATTGTTACTGTATACAAGTTATAAGAATCTCGCATGTACATATAATGGTAACAACCCTTTTATGACAGAACCTGTCCTTTCATAAAGTCTTGTAATTGGTAATGCTTTTGTTTTGTGATTTTAGGCCGTGCCACACCTTAGTTTTTTTTTTCCCATAATACAACCATTACAGTGAAAAAATATCTTGCCTCTCAAGCCATGACCATGTGTTTATTCTTCTTTGTTATAGGTTGTCCTTGTCAGATGGTAAGTATCAAGTGATAAAAATGCTGGAAAAAATTGGGGACAATGATTATTCAAAATTTTATCTCGGGAGATCAGACAAAGGAGTATCCTACACAACGAGCGGTAAGTATCGCCTTCGAGTGTGGGCATTGGATGAGTCATCTGGACCAATGGAATGGGTATTGAATTATCATGTCTAAGAACATCCACACCACAAATCTTATCCCCACTACTCTAAAACACTATTCACCATAACTCTATCCATCCCCTAAAATTCCTTCACACTTTACACTATACCCTAAAAGATTCCTTCACTCTATCAGAAACTCTATCATCGCTAAGTCAGCGCTACAGTATTTATATGGTTTCTGCTACGGATGCTCTAATATGTGCAGACATAAATCTATCATAATCTACACCGATCATTGTAAGCTCACTCTAATATAGTCCCCATGCCTAATACATGCATATGGATATCTAGTATAATTAACACAATTATAATTTAGATCCACTGTAATCGATGGTGTAATTTTTCTCTAGTTAATGTAAGAAATTCTAGACTTCTAGAGCATGCATGATGGTTCATTTTATCTTTGCTTCACAAATATAATAGATAGATATATTTGGTTATAATCTTTTGTTTTACTACTAAAATACGAGAATTACTACCTTGCAAGCTTTCCTATCCCACCTCGTCAAGAATACTGATTCTATCTGTAAATCTTAGAACTCGATAATCCAGAGATCATTCGCTATTATCAAGTAAGTTGTTGCATCGTCGTGTTAAACGTTCAAATGTAATACTAATAGCACTAGCACCTATACATGTTAATCAACCTACACTTGCAGCGTGTTCGGTTCTCGGTGCGGCTAGACCAGGTTGGTGGGCGCACCGGCAAATCTGACCAGGTTGATGCTCACATCGGCGTTTTTCTTTTTTTTCCTTTTTTTTTTGGAAACCGTGGGCCGGAGCACTGTGGATTCAACAAGAATAGCAGAAAAAGTTTATATACATTATAAAAAAGAGGGCTAACACGAGAAGGAAGAGGTATGAACCAGCAGGATCATGGCGCCAATTGGAAGATTTTGATACGGATATCCTACGTACACTACTCTGATAAGGAAAATTGGAAGACTTGTTGACTTGTTTGGTAACTTTGGTGAAAAATTACTCTCCCCCTTTCCGAAGATTCCAATAGCATGAACTAGGGCAAAGTAATTTGGATGCCAATTGCGCCTAGCCAAATAGGGAGCCAGATTGTTCTAAACTTGTTTTTTTGCAAAGTTGCGTTTCAGGATCGAATGGAGTGTCGTCCCCGGTTCTTAGTTTTGCAAAGGTTCAGAGCTTGGCAGAAAGAAAGAAAGATCAGTGGCTTCAGCAGATTCTCTCAAATCTCTGTGTTGTAGGGGCAGCCACCCCGTCTCCAGGTAAGGTGGGTGTCCATGAAGATGTTGTAGAGATCCTTCATGAAGATCCTTATCCGAAGGGGTAAGTAGTGAAGCGTGTCTAAGATGACCTCAAGACCCTTTGGGATGGGAGCAAAAGACTCGGACATCCGTGAAGGGTCAGAAGAAGGATGCGAAGGGTCAAGCGTTCGCGAGTAAATCTCAAGCGATGAAGATCCTCGGGACTCTCACCGAAGGGTGACGGAGGAGACTCTCACCGAAGGGTGACGGAGGAGAAGTCTTGATGAGGAATTCACGAAGACTCTTCGGAAAGACCGAGTGATCGTTATCAAGTCTTTGGCCAGAGGGTGAAGACCCCGCAACAGCCCCTGACAAGAACGGATCAAATCAACAACCTTGTCAGAATGTGTCCCCCCTAGGGTACATTAGGGATTAGAACAACTTGGATTGTAAGAAAGCTAGTCTAGCCGTTGATCGTAGGATCAACGGTCCAGAGATCAGGGCAATCTGGGTACTTCCTCTGGGCCAGGGTAATTTGGGTATTTCCTATGCATGTAAACCCTGACCCTAGAGTTATATAAATTAATAAGTTCATCAATGAAAGAGGCAAGTATTCTGATCATACACATTAGCACTGGTTTATTCACTGAGCGCTCTGCTCTCTCACCACTACTTCTCTCGGCGTCCTCTCCAGCACCGAGGAGGGGCGCTGAATCTCATCGTCGGCGCGATTTCCCGGCGACACTCTGAACTAGGCGCTTCAAAGGATCAGTTGCTAAGACGAAGCCCCCGAGACTATGATTGAACAGATTCGTTGTTTGTTTATGCCATGTAGCCTGTCAGTCTGTACAGTGGTTAGCTAGTGAGTATTGCGGTTGATTCATACCTGCTTTGATCTATGCCGTGTACGATGGTCTCTTCTGTACTCATGCCTAGGTTATCTTTTTTTTTTCTTTCTCGTGCGACATTTTGATGCATACTTGTTTTGATCTACGCTGTCCCCGATGGTCTCTTATCTATGACTTGTTCTTTGCCATTGTCTACGGACGAAGTTAGAAAGTAGAACATGTTTAGACATATTTGCCAGGCCAGCAACTTCTGAAAACTGTCTTCCATACAGTTCCAATCAATACGAGCACATAACACGCTGACACTATACTGTCAGGTATAAGCACAATGGACCATATAATCCATTATAAGGGCATTATACATATTCAAATCTTCGGCATCTATTCGTAACCAGGAAAGAGAAGGAGAAGAACCGTGATGCAGAAGTTGTATGCGCCGGCTCCAATTTATCTGTCGTCTCGGGCTCTTGGCTGTATCAATTGATAAGAAAAAGAATGAAGGAAACCTTGAGTATTCGAGATAACAAGAATGTATGACTAGTCGAGAGATTCCTACTTTGGAAACTTGATACCGGTTCATGTTTGAATGATGCAAAACCAAATAATCAGACAAGAAGAAATAACAAGAGTTAAAAAGACTAAATTTGGCTAACATGCTACATGATTTTTTAGACTTATTCAGCTCCAATGAGAAGAAGGTTCCTTTTGAGGTATTCCCTGGAAAGTATCCTCTAATGGATATCTGCAGATGACACGAAAATATTGCATAAAGGATTAGAACATGTGGTTATGAACTATGCCCGGAGGTTTTCACGCAGATAGGACCCCAACAAAAGTAATGCTATCAGACATCGCTTGAGCCTCACTCCTCGTTATCTTAAACAGTTCAATCGCCTCATCGGCATGACCATGCATCCCATATCTACTAATCCGCAGATCATGACATTCCACAGGAAGACTCTGATGAGCACGTTCACAGGAAGACGTTCCGTTTGGGCATTTCGTCGAACAGGACGGGCGCGCGTAGAGGTCGACGAGCTTGGTGGCCAAGAGCCCGAGACCGTGGAACCACCGTGCAACTTTGTTTTTTGCACGCACACATTTATAATTTTTTTTTCAGAAATTTGCGCATGTGTGCTGAATGCGACGACGATTTCTGAGAAACCTGTTTTCTGTAGGAATTTTCTATTAAGATAAAAACTGGACTGATTGTTGTTAGTACCTAAACTAAAAAATACCACCAAAAATGTGTTTGTGTTTATTGAGTTTTTCTACATATGTTTGCATGTCAAGTAGTATTATGTTCTCTATAAATAAGTATTTGTTTTTTTTTCCTTTTTCCTGGTAGGGAACCAATTTTTTTTGCACAAACCGTGTTCTGTCCTTTTTTTTTCACACTCATACTATGTTTTGTGAATGAAACCTACGCGATCACTATTTGTCATATTATTAATCTAATCGTTAAAAGTGGCTTAAAAAGATTACACCCTTACCTTTGAACTATTCGGGATGTCATCTCATTTTTAAATAGTTCTAATATAAGAATTGCTACATGGAAAATATATTGTCGTGCCTCATAAGTACAACCTAGGAAATTTGGTTTAGAGATGCAGTTAGCTAGAATTCCACCTATCTTATGCTTCTGCATATATTACCATACAAACAAGTTTTGATGTTTTCATTAACACACAATATTAAACTCGCGATGGCATGTCACTTTTGACTCGACAGGTTTGGCAAGTACTTACCCGTTTACATTTATTTTTAGAGGTTTTCGTGAAGCTACCCTTACCGTTTCTACTGTGTATGAAGCTACGTCTTGTTCTATTATTCAATGTATTTATTATATCACTAATTATTTGAAAAGATTTGAAAATGATGTTGTATTATTCAATGCAGTTAGCCATATGAAATCCAAATATCTAAAATATTGGAGATAACTTCTATTTTATATTGTTTGGTTTTTTTGACCCTAGGGCCAAACTTCTAAGACTAACAAATGTTCTAACACAACTTGGTTTGCTACTGACATAGATTACTCTAATTATTTTCATGATGTTAGAAGTAGACTAAATGAGTTGTATAGAAAATATAAAGAAAAATATGCAGGAGTTCGTCCACAACGGCCACCACCAGTTCAACAGACAGGCAGGAAGATGTTTTTTTGGAAATCTGTTGTGTGCAAGGACAGTTCAAGTTCTTCGAGCACGACACCTCAGACCATACATACACCAGCGGATCTGTTAATGAGCTTGCCTCGTACCTAGCAAAGAACACCATCGACTTACAGGAAGAGGAGTTTACTATTCTCACATTGTGGCAGCAGCATAATGGAACATATCTAGTGTAATCCATTCTAACACAGGATGTGTTAATTGTTCCAGTCTTCATGGTTTTCTTAGAGTCTGCTTTCAGTCTCGCGGAGAGAATATTTGAGGATAGACGAACTTCCCTTCATAGCGACATGGTTGAAACACTATTGAGCATGAAAGATTAGATGCTAGCAGAAAGACGACTCTTGACTCTCATCGCTAATAGGCACATTCAAGAATTGGTAGCTGCATTCGAAAGTTTAGAGCTTGATGAAGAAGGCTCTTGAAACATTTGTATTTAGAGTTTTAGGCTATACTTTTTTTTCTTTGCCAAGGTTTTCTCAACTTCAAGTTTTTACTTGGCAGAGTTTTTAACAAGACAGTCCTGTACTACATTCGTAATAATAAAACTTTTCAATGCATTTCAAATATTTTCCTACTTCTTGAAATTTTTAATTTTTTTATGATTTTTTGTTGCCATCTTTAAATTTCTCTAATTTTTTAAATTGTTTGAAATATTTTTTTTTCTTAAATCAGGCCAACCAGCACTGAAGAGACCAACTCAGCCAAATAGTGGTTTGTTCGGTTCTCTGTATCCGAACCGAACTTGGGTTCAGACATCGGCCCGTTAGCCTTGCTGGGCTTGCAGTAACCGGATCCAAAACGAACCGTGTCAAAACAAACCCGGCTGAACCGGGACCGAGCCGTGCCGAACCGGGCCGGCCCGTTGGCCACGTCGGCTTAGCCCCGCGCCGCCGCATAGCCCGCCTCCCCGCACGAACCGCCGCCTCAACCGCCTCTCCCCCCTCGCCGCCGAGTAGCCGCGCCACCTCGCCCGCCGTCCCGACGAGCCGCCGCGTCGCCTCACCTTCCTCGCCATAGCCGAACACGACCGACCCTCTCGGCTCCGGCGGCTCTGGCGGGAAGGCAGGCTACCCCTAGTTGCGCCATACTCCCCTCTCGGAATCCCCCGCCGCCTCCACCACCAAAACCCTAGCACGCATTCCCGGCGCAGAGCCAACCAGGCAAGCCCCGGATCCCTTGCTACTGCAGCATCTGCGGTCCTCGCGCTCTTCGACATCGACGGCACCATCACCACGCCCCGCTATGTTTCCTTCTTTGGATCCCTTTCTTTTCTTGTCCTCTGCAACTGCGGTTGTATCCATGATAAAATTTCCTCTTCCCTTGTGTAGGCGGTGAAGCCGGAGATGCTCGTGTTCATGAAGCAGCTGAGCGAGGTGTGAACGCCATCTGGTGTTGCCCTTCTCCTTTCATTGGATTCTGGTTCTGATTTCTAGTTATTCGGGAGCAGCATGTCACTGTGGGCGTGGTGGGAGGATCTGATCTGGTAAAGATTTCCTAGCAGCTGGCCAATCAGGTAGGGTACCTATATG
Organism: Olyra latifolia; assembly: GCA_036346145.1. Classification (NCBI taxonomy): domain Eukaryota; kingdom Viridiplantae; phylum Streptophyta; class Magnoliopsida; order Poales; family Poaceae; genus Olyra; species Olyra latifolia. The sequence continues at coordinate 8,966,843 of CM070529.1, forward strand.
CTCAAGATAGATAGTTAGCTTCCTTGTTCCTGATCCCCCATTCTATCGTTTATTCACCAATGAGCCGGTAAGTATTTGATTTGATCTTTGCTTCACAGTTATTACTGATTATTGGCCTTGTGATTGTCTCGCTGTCGGGCTCCTTCTTGCAGCTGCCTCCCTAATTAAGAGGTGAGCCTCATCTATTGAGGTGATATGCTGCTCTTGCTTCTTGTGGCACCACATGCTTTCTTGCCTGTGCTGCTCTGCTTTCCTGTGCTGATAGCTCTTCTTGCTTGTAATGCTAGCCTGCTACTGCTTTCTTGTGCAGTTGTGCTGATACGGTTTGTGGCTTTGATGTGCTGCTACTACTTGACTACTTGGTTGCCAATTCTTGTGTACATGCATGCTTTCTATTTGGATTGATCACTATAGAGATGCTGGGAGAAGCAATAAAACAGGGTGCTCAAAACAATGTGAACCAATATATTGACTTGTTTAACTAGTTGTTGCTAACATTCTTTTCCAATGAAACAGGCAGCTCCGTAATGAAGGTGGATTCATTGCCTTGTTATTTATTACTCTCAGAATATAGTCCTATATTTTAGAATTTGTACATGGAGATACTTTCTTTGTCTGAATGTGCCAATCAGGAAGGCTAGCAAAGAGAGTGTTAATTCAGTTAAAAAAAGAGAGTCTTAATTGGTAAGAGCTATATCTTTTTTATTTCTTGCTAGAGATTGATTAGGCTTTAAAATATCACACTTTTTTAGCTCTAAATTTGGTGCATTTACATATGTATTGAGTGTTAGGGCAGGTGATCGTCAAACCAGATTTACCTATTTGTAATATAGTAACAGTAGTTCCTTTTTTGTACTTAATGTTCTTTGCATAGGAGAGGGGTTTCTTGAAGTCCTGCTGATAGATTGATGGCTGCTGATGCTGGTCAGATGGGTGACAAAACTAGAAACACCTCTGAAAGTGCAGTTGCAAGCTAGTTTTATACAGGGTTTTCTTCCTTTATAACTAGTTGCCGCTTATGTGCAATGCTCTCAATCTTTTAGTATCTAATTTTATCCTCATGATGGTTAATGCACTGAAACTAAATTTAGCCTCCAGATTTTGTTTTAGATATAGACTAGGTTTGAGCTTTGCTAAACTTGGCCAAGTGTGGAATTAGTTCAGTACAAAAGAAAAGAACAATATTCTTTGTCCAGGCACATGGTTCAGTTTGCACCTGTACTATATTGTTTTTATTCCTCCAAGTAGCACATAGTTCAGTTTGCACCTTTTTTTATCCAGGCACATGGGGAATTTTCAATCTTGTTTGCCAATGCTATGTCACGTATGAGACATCCTTTCATCCTTAATAATGTAATCTCCAATTGGTTGATCACCTAGCCAGATTTGGAGCATCTTCTAATTGCTGGATGTGCCTAGCTTGAGTTTGGGTGCACTTGGGGTCAGAATTGGTTGGCATAATTTGTTATTTAATAATTTCGGAGTTATACCAATTACTTTATTAACCTACCAGGTATTGTATATGTACACCGGTAATTTTAAAAGTGACAATTTAACTATCAATTTGAGGATTGTTAATTGTGTCGTCCACAAATTCATTTTGCAACTGGTCTGCGCAAATTGATACTTGCATGTAGACAAGTTATGTATTGAAGAATTCATATCAGCCATGGTTGCAAAATTGTCATAGTTTGTTGAAGCAATCTGTTTGCAATTTACCTATCCCTGACTTGCAGTCTCTATATCACAATTTCCCACTTGAGTGTTTCAATTATAGTCTCCATTTATTTACTTTCATGGTGCAAACCTAAGCACTATGCAATAACAATCTAGACTAGGTATATCTAGACAAGGAGGCACGTTTGGTTTGGACATGTGGACACTGAAATTGGCAAACATAGACATGCATAATCTCTTAGTCAAGTTTTCAAACTTCTTATATATAGCAGGTTATATGCTTAGGTGTAAGGGATTCAGAAAAGGGTAGAACTATTTTGTAACTAATGTTTCTTATATCACTATTCTTCAGAAAAAGTTGCACAATGAATGAGAAGAAATATCAAAATTGTTGAATGTGTAAGAGATGGATCAATGCGCTCTCCTACCCTCGCCTCACTCACAAGATTAGGAGCATCTGGCTCTCCTACTGGTATCAGGCAAGTCTAGTTTCTCTCTCTCCAGAAACATTTAGATGATCAACCTCTTGACTGCATGATCATGCATGTTTGCTTTCAAGATCAATGTGATTTTATCTTTTTTTCTTTGACAACAAAGTGCACCTTTCTCTTTTTGCATAGCATTACATATAATTAGCATGGTCGGTCAATGTCTTTTGTTACTTTATGTTATGATTATTTGGGATCTTGTGGGACAGTAAAGAATGCCATGCTTAAGATTCATCGCTCCATGTATGATCTATGTAGGCTGGCAGGTCCCTGGGTTAGAAGCTGGCATCTCAGCGCCAAGCCGAGCAAGTAAGACCATTCAAATTAATCAGCGTTGCAGCAAGCGAATCAAATTAATCTGCTTCGATTGCGGAAGACTTACCCTCTTAATTGTTATCGGCGAGAATCTTATGGTACAAATATCCTATTATATTGAGTCTATTTTGGAAAGAGGACCGTGATTTACATTTTGTTCCAGATTTCGATCACTATGTAATAATCTGGTGTATCACCATGTAATAATCTGTATGTGCACTATTTCGTGATTATCTGTAATGGGTCCTTTATTAATTATAATTGATGGAGGGAGCCATTATGGGATATTTTAGCATGGTATTTATTTTTAAAAAAAAATAGTTAGAATTTTCGTCAGTGTTATTCAAAGCCGATGAAAATATCTGCTCTACGACAACCCCACACCACGTAAGTGTTGCCTATTTTCATCGGCCGATGAAAATAGCACCACATCAATATCTGAGGCTCTGTTGGGGTTTCAATTTTTATTTTCGTCGGCCTAGCTTGTGGCCTCTTTATTTTCGTTGACCTATAGCTGTTTTCGTCAGTTTTCGCCCTATTTTCATTGATTTTTGGCTGACAAAAATACATCAGAATCTTCTTGTGATATGTACGAGAATAACATCATAAGCCACCACATAAGAATAATTGCCCAACAAAAAAAGATACCATCACTTGCGATGAGATCTGAAGAACGTCGTTGTACCACTCCAATTGGTATGTTTGTGGGTGTACCATCATCTCCATATTAAGCTTCTCGACAAGTTCAATACTAGCAGCATTGATTGAACTTTGGTTGTCGATCGTCATAGCATATATCTTTTCCTTCACCTTACAGTGGGTGTGAAAAAACCACTCCATATCTCTGCCTTCTCATGCAGGACATTGGAACTCAATTTCCTAAAGCTCTCCTCCGAAGGCTTGACAACAGCAAAATCAGTACCGCGAACAACCATCCGTCTGATACCAAATGATGTAGATTGAACCTTGAGGCGAGGGTGGATCCATAGGGTTGCCCGATCTTTCTAGGTGAAGCACTCAAACAGCAACAAAGATAGAAAGCCAGCTTTGCGATCTAAGGTACATATGCAATTTTGATCTCGATACTCTTTGGCATGTGAACAAGATGTATTATACTCACGATCCAAGAGGTGAACCATATAGGTTCAGCACATAGCCCAAGAACACACACATGTTCTTGATCTACGACGCTAGCATAAGCCCTAGACTATGATGCTAACACAAACCCTAGAGGGAAAGCACTTGCATGATAACACAGGGACTCGCCCATAACGGCTTATGGCCGAAAACACATACATGTTCTCAATTCATGATTAAACTATGGACATCTTATAATGACACTGTGCTGAACTATATATAGTTGACTCGACTTCATAAGGAAGCAAAGTAAATATGGAGACGAAAATTTGGGATAAATAAAAAAATGAGGAATATCCTTTTACATCTCGGATATTATTTGATTCAATATCTTCTAATTATTCTCCGGTTAAGTTTGGTCTCTAGGTGGGCCCCACTCTAAGGCACATAAGGAAAGAATATGCTGGAGCCAGCTAGGAATTGCATACTCACAAAATCTGTTTTTTTTTTTTGAATGTGTGGACGCTAGTTTCCTTGGTTCTCTAATGCAATCTGCATTATCTTTCTTTCCCATTCGCTTTCCAACTAAATGTAACTTTCCTTTCTCTTTGTCATGCATTCATGGAATAGGCCCAACCAAAATTGATTTCTCTTCCCTTTCCTTCTCATATACGCATGCAACAACAGACATGTCAATTTCTGAAATTAATTCACATGAATATATTTGCACACAAGAATTGAACTCAGAAACTTGATCATAAGTCATTCCCATATCACTGAGGGCTCACTTGATCATTAGTCATTCCCATATCACTGTCTCTGAGGGCTCACCTTTTTCAAGTACTAATGTTAGAGCTACTGGTCAATTCTTTTAAGGCAAAAAAGCTTTCGTGATTATAGAGAGATTAGAGAGTAGAGAGACAAGGGGCATTGGGCTTATCTTTTAAGCTCAAGTTTATCTCTACCATTACAAAGCCTCTAGGGGTGACGGTATGCCACCACTATATTTGGAAACATATCTTGATATCTATGTATTATATTATTAAAGCAGAGTTTAAAAAAACCACCACATTAATTCTAAAATACTAGAAATTCCTACATTAATAGAAGAAAATAGAAAATATCTAAGCTATCGATTAGAGTGGGCCATATTATAACATCTTACTTTAAAATAAAGAGTTCATATCAACTAAAAAAAAATCAAAATTAAAAGAATTTGGAAATAACAAATAATAGACAAAAGAGTCCATGTCAACTACAAAACTAGAAAAAGAGTCCATATCAACTACAACAAAATAAAAACAAAAAAAATTAAACTCAAAATAAAAATAATAGAAAAAAGAGTACATATCAACTAGAAAACAAGAAAAAGAGTCCATATCAACAACAATAAAAAAAATAAAATAACTAAAATTTTAATACTAAGAGAACCATATCAACAACAATAAAAAAATAAAAATAACTAATAGAATATGAACTACAAGATAAGAAAACAAATCAACATCAACCACAATATTGAGAGTATGTATCGACTAAAATAAAAAAACAACTGAAATAAAAACAAAAAAGATAGAAAAAAGAGTTCATATTGACTAAAATAGAGAAATAAATAAACTGAACTATAAAATAATTTAAAAGTATTATATCTATCTATCTATTATATTTTTAAAACATGAGCTCACGGAGCCACCATGTATGCAGATTAATGGAAAAGAACCCAGCACTAGAGTTGTAGCTGGCACGGTGAGTCGGCGCCATCACCAACAAAGATTATGTAGAGACCAAAGAGAAGATAAAGATCGAAATAACTATAGCAGTAGTGTCTAATATAATATAATATAATGATGCACATATAACAACACTGAAGTTATTAACATATCTTCTGGATTAGACTTAATATTAGAACTTAACATGATTTACATCATAAAAGAATTATCTTTCTGATTGATATGAATTGTATTAGAGCTTACATCTATAAAAAGTTTTTAATTTTTGACACAAACCTAGCGGCTGATTGTATGAAGATTCCATGGTTGCGTGCTGCCACCGACGTAGCTGCCACACCATGCTTATCTTTATCATTGATTAGCACATGTAGAGGCACCATCGAGCGTGAAAGCGATACGCGAATAGGTCCCAAAACACAAAGGTGCTCGTAGTCAAGGGCGAACACGAATAGTCGAAGATGAGGACATATACTATACTATGCTCAAAAAAATCTATGACAGAGATTTATAATGTCATGTTTTTTCTGAATAAATCCCAAAAGAACCGTATATATACTATACTATGCTCCAAAAAATCTTATAGGAAAAAAATCCGGTGGAGTTTGAATCCTCTAAAAATCTTGAGAATGAAAAAGACCTTGATCAGTAACCATCAATGATATATTTATAAGGAATCTTACTCTTTAAATAGCATATCTATAGGGAATCGTTTTTAAGATATTAGTGGGAAATCCGATTCTCTGATAGCATTTTTGTGGAGTTATAACTTTTCCTCCGTGTGGTAGCATTCAGATGTGACAAGGCATCCTTGCACGAATATGACATGGCAATAATGGAGGAGAGATGAAAAAGAACAAATCGATATGATTTTCTTTTATCATGGAGCGAAAAATTACACTGACGCAGTTCTAAAGCATCAGTCCGTGCCGGCTTTTACAGTACACAGTTCTAAAGAATTTCTGCCTTTCCTCACTGTGCCCGAGCAGATCTAAAGCATTGAGATCTGTGGTTGCTGGGGGGCATGGGGATGGAGCTGCGTAATGGCCCAGTTCGTCTGCTGCTCTGGTAATCCGGCACTTCACTCCCCTTGATTCCTTCCTGCTGCTGCTGCTGCAACTCCATTTCCCTAACCTGCTGTCATCTGCGTAAGTTTTCCATCCTCTTTATTAATTGTGCCTTTAGTAGTAGATAGTCCTTTTTTCCCTTCTCTAATTTCCACTGCTCAAACATATGGTGGCTTCAGCAGTTCTTTAGTGTTGCTCTCTTATTTCCAAAAGACTTCTTTTTTTTTATAACTAAAGTCCAATGATTCTTCTTTTCGTCCTTCTCTTACACAAGAAGGGAAGAACTGCTAAACATATATACATCTTTTTTTTTTCTCTCATCTTCAACAAGGTCTAACCAAATTTTTTCAAACATATGAGTTGAAGAAAAGTTGTCCAGTGTATAGAGGTGCTTCAGCCACCAAAAAGTTTTTCTTTTTTCAACTGATGCTGAAAGTTTCCTCTTTTTTCATCACTCTCTTACACGCACGAAATAAGAAGGGAAAACCTTTTGCATTCTGTGTTCAACCACTACGTCGTTCATTCCCTCGATCATCCCATACAGGCAACAGCTTTCGGAGCCATGTCTCCAGCCGGCTCCTGTGGGGGCTCTTCTTATTTCGAGGACCTGCTGGAAGAGCACGAGTACAACCTCCTCAAGAAGAAGGCGAAGAAGAAGGACGAGCACACCTCACCGGCAACGGCAAATGCCTCCTCTTCCTCCTCCGGCAGCAATTTTCTTCAGCCTTTCCGTGATGCCAAGAGCAGGCTGTCTAATTTGTGGCCCAATAACCGGAAGCTACTTGGCAAGATGCAAGAATTGAAAAGCATCCTGGCTGAAGCCAAGACCTTCCGCGAATTGCTGCTTGGCTTGCCGGCCGAGGCAGCAAGGGCTGTTCCTCCGCCTAAGACGTCGTCGTTTCCCACTTCAGAGGTGTTTGGTCGTGACGCCGATCGTGATCACATAATTGATCTTCTTACCAAGACAACTGCAGCCGATGGTATCTCGGGGCTGGCCATTGTTGGACATGGAGGTGCAGGAAAATCCACCCTGGCGCAATACGTCTACAACGACAACAAGGTCGCCGAATATTTTGATGCCAGGATGTGGGTCTGCATCTCACGGAACCTCGATGTGCAGCAACACACAAGAGAGATTATTGAGTCTGCCACCAAGGAGAAATGCCCACATTTTGACAGCTTTGATGCTCTCCAATGGAAATTAAGAGACATGCTGCAAAAATCAGAGAAAGTCCTTGTGTTGGATGATGTTTGGTTTGATGAATCCAAAAATGTGACGGAATGGGAGAAATTACTCGCTCCTTTTGTTTCTCAACGATGGATAAGCAAAGTTTTGGTTACTTCGCGATCCATGACACTTCCTGCTCTTCTACAATGTAAAGAAATTATTCGTTTACAATACATGAAAGATGATGAGTTCTTGAAACTATTCAAACACTATGCCTTCTTTGGAGAGGAAATTGGAGATTTGCAGTTGCGTGAAAAGCTGGAGGATATTGCAAACAAGATCGCTAAAAGGCTTAGACAATCTCCTTTGGCAGCAAAAGTTGTGGGTTCTCGATTGAGCAGGAAAAAAGATATCACTGCATGGAGAAATGCTCTACAGAAGGACAACTTAGCTGATGTTAGGAGTGCTCTACTTTGGAGTTATGAGAAGTTGGATCCACGGTTACAGAGGTGCTTCGTTTATTGCAGCTTATTTCCAAAAGGCCACAAATATTTCATTGCTGAATTAGTTTATCTGTGGACAGCAGAGGGTTTTGTTGATTCATCCAACCAGAACACGAGAATGGAAGATATTGGAAATGATTACCTCCACGAGATGGTCTATTGTTCGTTCTTCCAGCCAATTTCTTACTGGGATGGACGGTATACCATGCATGATCTCCTTCATGATCTCGCACAATCACTCTCCAAAGAAGACTGCTTCTGTTTAGAAGATGATAAGGTGTCAGAAATACCATGCACCATTCGACACCTATCTATTTGTGTCAAGAGTTTGGTACAGCATAAGCAAATTATTTGCAAGCTACACCATTTGCGCACTGTTATCTGCGTTGGCGCACTCACAGATGATGTAGGTGATATTTTCCATCAGGTACTACGGAATTTGAAGAAATTACGTATATTGCGTTTGTGCTTTTACAACAGTAGCTTGTTACCTGATACCGTCGGTGAGCTGAAGCACCTTCGGTATTTGAACCTCCGTCATACTTCAATCTGCGAATTCCCTAGATCATTGTGTACTCTTTACCACTTACAGATACTTTTGTTTAGTGATAAAGTGAAGAGCTTGCCAGACAACTTATGCGATCTAAGTAAGTTGCAGGCATTGGGAGCGTACTTTTATCTAATGAAGTCGCAGGATCTAAGTAAGTTGCAGCCATTGGGAGAGTCCTTTGAACTGCCTCCGATTCCTGGCATAGGCAAGCTAACATTGCTCCAGCGACTAGATACATTTAGAGTGAAGAAGGAAAAAGGATATGAGTTGCGACAGCTCAGGGACTTGAACGAGCTTGGTGGCACATTATCTATCATAGATCTCGACAATGTCACTGGGCATGATGAAGCCTCAGAGTCGATGTTGCATCAGAAAAGTCATCTTGAATACTTGAAACTTGTATGGAACCACAAGAATGAGTTGCCAGGAGAGAATACTTTACATCTGGAGATTTTGGAAGGTCTGAGGCCACCACCTGAACTGAAGGGCCTCCATATGCGAGCCTACCAATCTACCACGTATCCAACCTGGTTTCTCAAGGGCTCCTATTTTGAGAATTTGGATGTGTTTATCCTTTCAGAATGCCATTTCTTACAAGGCATACCACCCAATACCGAGATCTTTAGGCATTTGTCATTCCTGGAGCTCAAGGATGTCCTCAATATAAGGACATTACCATATCTTCCATCATGCCTCACAGTCTTAAAAATGAGTGGATGCCCACTGCTTATTTTTACTTCGAACGATGAGGTGGAACATTGTGATATTCCGAAGGAAGACGACTTGGCATACCGACTTGCTTTGCTCCGGGAGTCTGAGTCAGAATCATATTCATATATCAAGAACTGGTTATCAGAAGAGCATTCATCTTTGAAGCAGTTGATGTCATTGATGGATGCAGATATATTAAAACCTCTTCTAGCCATTGAAAGTGCTCTAGTAAGAGAAGAAGAACTGGTGAAAGAAAATACTATCAGGGCATGGCTATGTTGCCACGAGCAGAGGATGAAGCTCCTATTTGGAAGGAGTACAGGGGTGCCACTGGTTCTGCCGTCTACACTCCGTGAGCTTACCCTTTCTTCGTGCAGTATTACAGATGGAGCTTTAGCTATTTGCCTTGGATGCCTCACTTCACTGAGAGAATTGTCATTGTCATATATTATGACTATAAACACACTTCCCTCAGAAGAGGTCATGCAACATTTGATGACACTCTACTGTCTTAAAATCTGTTGTTGCTATTGTCTCAGATCATTAGGGGGCTTACGAGCTGCTTCCTCTCTTTCCAGTGTTGCCTTAATTTGCTGCCCTTCCTTAGAATTCACACATGGAACAGAATTTCTGCCCTTGTCTGTTGAGGATCTCCGTATAGACAGCTGTGTGCTTGGAGCTGACTTCAGAGGGTGCAGAACCTCAGCATCCTTGTCAATTGGCCATCTGACCTCACTCAGATTACTCTCACTATCGAATGTCCCAGATTTATGCATGCTTGAAGGATTGCCTTCCCTGCCTCTTGAGGAGATGGAGCTGGTGCGTGTTCCGAGGCTAGATGCCAGGTGCATCCCTCCCTTTCGCATCCTGAAAGTAATCACTGTTAGTAGTTCCACGATGCTCAACCATCTGCTCTCTGTTGAAGGTTCTACAGCTCCAGCACGTCTCGATCTTATAGATTGCAACGAGATATCCATTTCATTTGAAAGATCTGCAAATTTTGCTCCTGTGAGGATCTTGTGTTTCAGGAACTGCAAAATGCAGTTACTGCCAGCAAGTCTGAAGAGCTTCTCCTGTCTGGAAACTCTCGCAATCCATTCCTGCCCAGACATATCGGTTCTACTAGATCTACCTATTTCTCTCATCGAAATAATCATATATAATTGTGAACTCTTGGTGGAGAGCTGTCGTGGACCAAATGGAGAAAGCTGGCCAAAGATTGCCCATATCCCTTACAAGTACATCGGATGAATTGCTTCAGATTCTCGGGGAAAATAATGAAGGTAAGGCTTCCACTCTCTCATTCTTTTTGTCGAGTGGCCGTCGGCCGAGCAATCTTCTCACTCCATCTGTACAACTCTTTTGATCTAGCTGCTGTAACAGCTGCCGTGTTATGATTTCGTTTTTCTTTGTGTGTGTTTTGTTACATAAATCTTGTGTACGTTTGCTTTGTTTTTTGTTTTATCTCTTAGCAGCTAGATAATAAGCATGCTTATGCTGTTGTCGCATGGACATGCACACAGTGTTCAGGGCTGAGGCGTGCTGCGTTCACGTCGGCTCGTTAGTTAGTTTAGTGATCCATTTTTCTTGCCCGTTTCTCTGGTCGTGGGATGGCGCGGTCAATAAGGGAAGTGGCGCAGAAATCGGTCTCGTTTTTCAGCTGTAGTTTGTTGCTTTAAATAAGAGGAAGCAAGATCAGAAAACGCTGCTCAATTTGGGCAGCACAAGCACGTTGTCTCTCCCTCTGAACTTGTTCTTCAGACTTTACACATTGCAAATTTTGCTAAAAAAAATCAGAGGAGGTTCGCGTGCGTTGTGTTTACTATCCTGCTGTGACTTGATCCTTAGGCTGACATTGTGGTATCAGAGCCACAGGATGTCACACATGGGATCGGGGGACGGCGACGAGGTGCGCAATGACTCTGCAAACCAACCGTGTGCCATAGTTCGCGTCACGGATGGCGATGGTCGCGGTGGTGCTCGCATCGCCGAGGTCGGCATGGGTGCTCGCGTCCTGGTGGTGCAGCGCGTGGTGAGGGAGGTCAGATGCGCTGCTTCGTACCCCACTCTGACGAAGGACAAGGACGGCAACTGGGCTCTCATGATGAGGGTCATGCTGCGAATTTTTTTTTTTACATTTTTTTTATTCAAAATTTTTAAAATGCCAGCCCGGCCCGCGAAATCACATTTTTGGGCGCCCGTCGCCCGTGGGCTGGGCGATCGCCCGTGGCTCGGGCGACGAGCGGCCTGGGCGCAGACAGCGTGGCTAGCCGTTGACGACCGCTTGGCGACCGTTGCGCGGGCCGTTGGCCCGGTCGCCCATCCCACGGGCGATCGCCCAGCCCATGGGCGACCTGGCGCCCTACTTAAGCCGCGCCGCGGTCCCCTGGCCGGGGCCGAGCTGGGTAGACAGCAGAAGAGAAAGAAGAGGAGAGGAGAGAAAGGAAAGAAGAGAAGAGAGGAAAAGAGGAGAGGAGAAAAGAAAGAAAAGAAAAAAGAGGGAAAAAGAAGAGAGGAAAAAATTTGGATCACACGGGATCGACATTTGGTAAGTTAATTTCTTAAGTAATTTAGTAGTGTAATTATGTAATTAATTTTTATGATTAAAAACATGGTAGGATAGTCACATATTAATAAATATAATGTTGATATAGAAAGTTGATATTAATCATTGATTTAGAAAGTTGATGTTCATATAATGTTGATATAGAAAGTTGATATAGGATAGTCACATATTAATAAATATAATATTGATATAGAAAGTTGATATAATGTAAATATGCATAATTAAAATTTATCATTGATTTAGAAAGTTGATATTATGATTAAGAATGTATTATTGATTAAATTTAATATTGAATTAGATAGTTGATATAAATACATTATAAATAAAATTTTTATTCAAAACATGGTAGGATAGTCACACGTTGAATATCGTAAATAATTTTGTTATTTACGCATATTGATATAAATATGTGTAATTTTAAAATTTTAATTGAAGACACGTTAGGATGGTCACACATTAAATAGTTATATATTTTTGTTATTTACGCGCATAGTTGACATAAATACGTGTAATTTAATTTGAAGATTGGAAAAATGGTAGAATAGTGATACATGAAATATGTAGATAATTTTGTTATTCATAGATGTAGGTACCGTTAAAATTTTTATTAGAGTATAGAAAAAATATAAAATCGTCAAAATAGGGTTATTTCAAAAATTGGAGTTAAGTTAGACATAAATAGATGTAATTTATATATTAATTGAAGACATGTTAGGATAGGCACACGATGTATAATATAAATTTGATGTTATAGATGTAATTTATATATTAAATAGATAATTTTGCTTGCGTTCTTGTTATGGTAAATATTACATAATATTATTTTTGATAATGAAATATACACTAACTAATAGTACGGTTCATCATATGTTATAGGCGAAATGTCAGAAAATTTATATTTCCAAATATTTTACGGAGATGGAGAGATAGCAGAAAGGCCAAATGAAGTGGATCTATCGGCATTTCCCTCTGTGATGCGTGGTATATCTAGGTAGAGCAAGAGGGCGTCTCGGTGGATAATAGAATGGTTGTTTTGGTTGTTCGGCTGGATGCACATACATGTAAATTTGCGTGTAAGAGACGTGGTGAGTCGTGCCCATGAATGTTTTTGGAGAGTTGTTTCCTATAAAAGGAACACATAATTGGAGAAGATGCGTAGAAAATGCAATGCGGCGTGGTTGGCCCTTATACTCTTGGTTCAATGCTACCGGATAGTAAACCCAGCCGTGCCCGAACTGCAAGATGAGGAGGTGGACACAATGGAGGACCATGGCACAAGCATGGGAGATTGTAGTGGAGAGGGCGGCGATGACCAAGTTGGCGATGGGGATGAGGCGCAGGAGGGACTATCAGACGAGGCGCAAGAGGAGGGTGGTGCAGACGTAGAGGCGAGGGGGGTGGCAGACGAAGGTGAAGAGGTGGAGATCATAGTGAATATGATGGAGGCGGAGGACCGAGAGGATGAAGAGTTGCCGGATGATGACCAGTCCGACAAGGAGGTTAATGTCCCGATGTCCCTACCCGAGCACATGGGCGATTACAACTTCGGCGATTAACGGTGAATGAAGGGAACCATGGCGCATGGGAGTACCATGCGAACAAGGTCACGCAGGAGCCATATACAAGGATAAGGAATCATTCATTGAAAGCGGTGAAATCTTGGGCAATGTCTATCGCCGTCGGTTCAAGATGGTGAAGTCCGGCAAGAAGAAGTCTGACGTGAAATCGTGAATGACAAGCGCCTGGTGGGTGCATACATCTGAGGGAAGTGGAATGACTCTTTGGGAGTCTTTGCATAGTGGTGCAACACGAGTGTATCTTGGAGGAAGGCGAGGAAGTGCACCGCAACCTTTCGTCAACTTGGGTGGCTAATGTTCTATATGGAGAGATTGTGGGTAATCCTCAAATGCCGCCTAAAGATATCATTCGAGCCGTGGAGGAGATATCGATTACACTATGGACTACGGAAGGCTTGGAGGGCAAAGAGAAAGGCGTTGGAGGTTAGGTTCGGGACGTCTGAGGCATCGTGCGAGCGTGGTTCACATGCTCAGGGCAATAGCATTCAGGAACCCTGGAACGTACATAGACATGAAAGAGTATCCAGCTAGTGGTGTCCATGAGGGCAAGTAGGTGCTGCAGCGTGCATTTTTCGCGCTAGGAGCTTGCATAAATGCCTTAAGGCACTGCAGGCCGGTAATCTGTATGGACGGCACCTTACTGACGGGTAAATACAAAGGACAGATACTGATCGCAATTGCTGTGGACGTGAACAACCAGGTGTTGTCAGTCGCAGTTGCTATTGTCGAGGGGGAAAACACAGATAGCTGGTATTGGTTCCTGGAGCGAGTTAAGCACGGAGTGGTGCTCGCTAGGCCGAACGTGTGCATCATACACGATTGGCACGCGGGTTTGATGAAGGCTATTGTTGATATGCAAGAAGGTTCTGCCGTTGTGGGACCACCGAAGTGGCCAGACTTGACTAGTAGGTGGTGCACGAGACATATGGGAGCAAATTTCTTCCGTCAGTTCAAGAACAAGACGTTGATGAACATGTTCAAGAGGTTGTGCCAAACAAACCAGCCGGCCAAGTTCGAAGCGCTCTGGAAGACCTTAGATGAAATGACAAGGAAGCAGACGGCCCAACCAGTAGGCCCACCAACTTCATCGAGAAATCTTATGCTTTATCATGTCGACGGCGATGATCCGACTGCTCTATGTGCGCTCCCTACGGACTCCAGAAACATCCGTAGAAAGGCGGGCACAGATATTAAAAGTTTCTCGGACTAGATATGTCACGAGCCAAAGGAGAAATGGTCGCTCCTACATGACACCGGAGGTGCACGGTATGACATCATGACCACGAACATAGCCGAGGTGTACAACTGGGTAATGAAAGGAACGAGATGTCTTCCTCTTGTCGGAATTGTTGAAGGTGTCCTGCATGGGGTCCAAAAGTACCTCATCGACCGGGTGCAGAAGGCTGCTTCAGCTATGGCCGACAGGCATCTTGTCTATTCAACCCTTATCAATGAATACATGGAGAAGAAAACAAGAAAGGCGCAGATGCATCGTGTGACTCCACAGAGTGGCACCGTCCGTCGGTTTCATGTGCCTTTGTCTTTGGCGAGGGTCGTCGAGGTACCCACAGGCGACAAGGACGCATCTCTGCACCATCACGGGGGCCGAATGTGAGTGCACCTGCCAGAAGCCAAAGCTCCTTCACCTCCCGTGCTCTCACATTATAGCCTCTTCCGCCGTCTGTAATGAATCAACCTGCTCCTTCGTGTCGCCTTACTACCTGAAAGAAAGTGTTTGGGACACATGGAATTATGAGGTCTCTGGTGCAGAATCGGCGGGTCCTTCACGGAAAATCCTTCTCTGAGCTACGGCTGGGTGCAGATATGAGTAGGTGAGGCAAGCTTTGGCCGTCGGAGGACCCGCCAGTATCCTAATGACATGGACGAGGCGAAGGTGGGCGTCGGTCATCGGCGGGTCAAGCTGGGACATCGGGTCACGACCAGGGAGAGGATGAGCATTCCTGAGCAATGTATCGCTACAATGTAATATGTTTATCTAACTTAATGTAATATGTTTATCTTACTTAATGTAATATGTTTAATTGACGATGTAATGCAATGTAATGTTCGTATTTTCATAACATTTGTTTGGTATTGTAACAGTTGTCACGGACTCTATCGTTGTAATTGATTTTGCAATAAAAAGTCTTGCCATGAAATGTAATGTTTTTGTGTCATGTATGTTTTATTTTGTTTTGTACGACTTAACCTGCAGGACCGAGTGACCATGGCCGGTGCTGGACCTAGTCGGGGGGGCACACTTGAGTTGTTCGACCGTAACATAGATCACAAGCACAGGTCAAGATTGTCAGCACAGGAGGACAAGAAGCTGTACACACTGCGCCCTCGTGTTCCCGACCGGTTGCTTCGTATCGACGAGCGATGGGTCGGCAGGTACAAATTCAACTTATTTTTCGCATGCACTTCCATGTTTTATATGTAACCGTACTGATGACTACTCCACTTTGCAGGTTGCGAGCAGCAGGTCTTCTTCCACTTTGCAGGCTGGTGGAGCTCTCGACGGCGGAGGATCGACGGTTCACGTATGACCGTTCCCTCCTAGCTGCACTCGTCGACCGGTGGCGACCAGAGACACACACGTTCCACCTCCCCGTTGGGGAGATGGCACCCACACTGCAGGACGTGTCGTACCTCTTGGAGTACGCCTTGCGCGAGTTCTGCGCAGCTTGTACCGAGGACGCGCTGCCGGCGGCTTGATGACCTGTCGGACCGCTTCGACGTGCTACCACGACACCCTGCCGGCGGGGCGTACGAGCCTCTGAGGCGGAGCGAGCGGCACGGACCGACGCGTGCTTGGCTACTACAGTTCACGGTACGCAATCTTATAAATTTAATAACTGTGTTTTCCCATATATTGATTTCAAACTAACATGGTCGGTAAATACTGCAGGCCGATCTGATACACCCGATGGCAGATGACGACACAGTTTTGAGGCACCTGGAGGCGTACTTGCTCCTATTGTTCGGCTGGTTGATGTTCCCGTCCACCCACGGGGACACAGTTGACAGGCACCTGATCCAGTTTGCGCGTTACATCGCCGACACTCCGGAGTACGAGGTGAGCTAACATGGTACCGAAATGATCCCTGATGACTTTCTGACATGCTTTTTCACGCAGATGGAGCAGTACTCTTGGGCCTCCGCGGTTCTTGCTGGCACTTACCGGGGCCTCTGCGACGCTGTCTTTTGGACGACGAAGGACGCAACCATCGCAGATCGTCCTACTCCTCGAGCTTTGGTCGTGGGGCGGTTCCACGTAGGGGGCCGCAGGTGGACGCGATCCGTACCCTCCTCACTATACGGGGCCTTACAGATTGGCCCACCATGGGCCACTCTTTGGGTCCGACGACAGTGAGTCCTTTTGTCATGTTACTCCGAGGATCCATCCATTTGAACTAACTTGTTCATGTCCTATGTTTCGCGGCGCATTTACGCCACGGCAGTCCCGCCGGGTATCTGAAGAGTTCAAGCGCCCAGTTCGACAACCTACACGACAGCGAGTCGTTTGGACACCGTAACGCTGCGTACCACG
Organism: Olyra latifolia; assembly: GCA_036346145.1. Classification (NCBI taxonomy): domain Eukaryota; kingdom Viridiplantae; phylum Streptophyta; class Magnoliopsida; order Poales; family Poaceae; genus Olyra; species Olyra latifolia. The sequence continues at coordinate 8,983,819 of CM070529.1, forward strand.
TGCGAGCACGCAGCGCACCCTATGGCCTCTCCTTGCAGTGTACCAGGGACATGGAATACTGGCTTACACGAATGTCCTTGGTTTTCGACATCTTCGTCGAGAACTACTGTCCACACCGGGTTTTGCGACAGTTCGGGTTGTACCAGGAGATCCCCCCTCAGCCTCAGATTGTTATTCCATCAGCCGCGCACAAGTAAGATCCATTTATTCACAGTTCGCTTAGTGCCCTCTATGATTATGTAACATGCTATTTCTTAATATGTTATGTCTTCCATATTGCAGGCTTACCCGGATGGGCGTTGCGGAGGACCCGTTCTCGTACGGATGCGAACTTGGAGGGCTTGATGGGGCGAGGCACTTTCGAGACCGAGTCACGAGTACCGCCCCACGACCTCGACTCGTCGACGCATACATGACATGGTACGCCCCTCGGACTCGCCTTCGTGTGGGCTACTCACCGACCGACTACGTCACCCACGAGCCCTCGGTGGAGGAGCTATACCCGCACCATCAGGCGCAGAGGTCCTACACCGCGGTAAGAGTCCCATTTGGTTTTGTCATCCACACGTACTTAACCCATTACATCCTCTCACATTTTCTCCGAATTGTAAAGGCTGATTTGTCACAGGAGCTTAGGGCGGGCGCCCGATCCGTGGTGTCCCGTTTGAGGCGAGTCTGAGCCGCGCCCGGTGAAACAGATCCTTGTGGTCGAGGATGCTACGCAAAACAACCCAGTTGTGCCGCCGACGTCGTGCAGCGGGTCCCGGCGTTGTCCCCGTGGTGGGGCACCGCCGCTACTCCACCCCTTCCACGTGGGGCGCTTGGCAGACTCGGGACTTCGCCCCTGGCAGACCTCGGCCTCGCCCGAGCCACACTCTGGCCTTCACCCTGGCGGCCTCGGGGTTGGGGAGTTGGGATGGGCGGCGCCGGCTCTTCGCGTCTTGCACCCCACCCAGCAGGGCCGGGAGGTTGGGATGGGCGGCGCCCGGCTCTTCGCGTGCTGCACCACCCCAGCAGCAGGGCTGGGGAGGTTGGGATGGGCAGGGCGCCGGCTCTTCGCGTGCTGCACCACCCCAGCAGCAGGGCTGGGGAGGTTGGGATGGCGCCGGCTCTTGGCGTGCTGCACCACCCCAGCAGCAGGGCTGGGGAGCTTGGCCCACCGAGTCGACCAGCAGTCCCTTCTACTCTGGACTAGCAGGAGGTGAGTAATGATAACTTGCTATATAATGTTTTAAATGCGTCGCGTTACAAGCGTCTTCTTGATTGTCATGTGTTTCCTTCAATGCAGGGAGTCGTCTTCTGGCGGCAGCGCCCGGCGATCTTTGGCGGCGGGACCTAGATCATTGGCTCTCGCGGGACCTCCTCGGCTTTGTCGCGATTGCACGGGCTCCACTCGCCCCTACTCGGCCGTCACAAAGACGTGGATCCTCGACACCCGTGAGACCACGGCAGGCGGGAGGATGTCCATCCTCCCGACCAGTTCACATACCCCGAGGACCAGATTAGGAAGCGACACGTCGTTGACCGGCGTGTATGTTGTACTTGGACTAGACTTTGTCTGCACTTGTCCTGACTTTTTCCTTTTTTTACGATGTCTTGCACTACTTTGTGTATACGTAATGGTTGTCGAGCATAATTTCTAGCCTTATGTTTTTCTTACGCTCTGAAAAATATCAAATATAATTTCTAACTTTGCGGTGCGGTCACATCAAGTGCGTGCCATCAATTATTTCATCGCACCGCTGGCCATGATCTCGCTTTCCACCGTCGGTCACATCAGCTGCAGCATCCATCGATCTTGGTCCCGCGATCTTGGCAACCATTACCGCTTTGCACCGCCCGGTCACATCAAGTGCAGCGGCCATCAATTATTTCACTGCACTGCTGACCAACAGTCCTGCTTTCCACCGTCCAGTCACATCAACTGCAGCAGCAGACATCGCGAGGGACGCGTACGCTTCCATGAACTCCGTCCATACACCTGCCAGACTTCGCTATAAAAACCCTTCTACCTTCGGGTCCTCTGCGCTACATCTTTCCTGAGAGCTTACTGCTTTATAGTTCATGGCGAGTTGGGGAGCCTCTTCACGGCCATATGTGCTTGATACATGGTGGGAGTCTTATGGGCCTGGAGAGCATACTCGTCCTCCTTCGGACGATATGCATGTCATACATTATGCAGACTGGAGAGACGGCCCTCCATTGCTACGAGATCGTCATTGGAGAGACGGCCCTCCATTGCTACGATATGCACGAGGGGTTTACTGGTCGCAGGTTCTACCGATGCCCAGATTACAACGTAAGTTCCCTCCCTCTGCGATATACTACCGCAAATACAAGTTACTTACCAGTTCTCTTATTTCCAGTTACCAGACGTCACGTGCGGTTGGACTTGCTGGATGGATGAGCCATACCCGGCAGCAGCGTACACCTACATAACATACCTGCACGCAAGAATCAATCGCTTGTAGGCTAGAGTGGATGCTACAGGAGGGCGGGCGCAGTCAGAAGGCTGGCGGAGGTCCGCGCGGGCTTCCCGGCCTCCTAGGCAATCCATGCCGGCACGTCAATCGCACAACCAGGCAGTGCTGGACCAATACTATCAACCGAATCGATCATGTCAGGACCATGCATGTCTATGCGGATGCCACTACCCGGCACACCCAACGCTGAAGTCCTACGTCGAAGAGCCATCATGCAAGAAACCTACCCGGTGTACTACGACACGGAATGGGAAGCGACTACCCGGTGTGCGGCCACTTGGTGTTCATGCCAATGCCACAACCCTTTCACCGGTCCATGGTGACCACCCATGCATCTTGGGGCAAGGTGGCCGACTGATGCTACCAACAAGGAAAATATCCCCAATGTACTCGATCACGAACTACCGTGTAATGCTAATCTTGGCAATAAAAATTTTCTGAGAGTACTCTATTTTAAACGCTATAACTGCTGTCATGCGAGGAATACTTTGTGACAAGAGAAACATTTATTTTTATAATTCTAATAATACAAATGATGAAAATTTAAATTATCGGCCATTTTCAGAAAAAATAACAAAATTTTCTCCTTTCCTAAACCCTAATTTCCAACCACGCTTGATTCTAGTAGACCCTATATATAATATACATTATTCATATGTTCTATATGTACATAAATATTATATAATATATATACTTTTATTTATATTACATATGTTATAATATAACATATCATATATAATAGTTATATGTTATAATATATATTGATAATATTTTTTATATGTTATAACTGTTTTATATATATAACATATTATTTAAAATGGGTGTCGGCTCGTTAGCAGTGGTAGGCGATCGCCCATGGGCGGGCGACCGAGCCTTGCTCAAACAACACCGCCCTTGGCGTCGGTCGGCGGCGACGGGAGCAGGTGTGGCGCCTATCGCCCGTGGCATGGGCGTCGCCCGCCCACAAAGCGACGGGCGCCCAAAATGCGATTCGCAGCCCGTGAACATTTAAAAATTTTGAATAAAAAAAAATATATATAAAAAACAATTCTCATGCTGCAAGCTCGCGGCCTGTGGGCGGCAATGCACACCGGCAGGGTCGACTACCATGTGGACTGGATGGCATTGGAGGCCATCCTTTGCGTCGTTTTTGCCGAGATGCTCACGTCGCTCGCAGTCAAAAAAACTGCCAACGAGGCCTGGGACGTGATCGAAACCATGCGAATGGGAGCTGCGGAGAGAGTTCGAGGCTTTAACATTCCTCGTTTGTCAAGATGGGATGAAATGGCTGTTGTATTATATAATGCAGTATAAGTAATATGGTAAACAATGTAATTCCAAATATAAACAGCAGAGAAATTAAGTTATTGCCATGAAGCAGAGTATTAAACAGCAGTTTACTAATCATAGTTACTGCAGAAATAAAACTCATGTGTATAAGAACTAACAACATGGCAATCTGCATCAAAATATGGATCAAAAAAGCAACATTGCTTAGTTTATGATTAGCGGATTGCTCTCAGATCAAGTCTATGTCGGGTTGCTGTAAAACAGCCGTCCAACGACAACAGGAATAGAATCACTAGCTAAATATGATTAAAGACTGAAATATGAATATAGACAGTGCACTGCCCTAATACAAAATGCACTAGATATCAAGTAAAATTGCTGCAGATGTCCACTTTGGAGCAAAGTTAATTCAGCATTTAAGCAATAAACAGATCAGTAACACTGAACAATAGAAAGGTTAATACCCCACTTGAATTAATTCAAATCAACAGCAAGGATACAGCAAATTTGAACAATCTAGAGCACTTTCAATGGGTAGTGTACAGCAACAAGTATATACTCAAAATCTATATCAGATTTACTGTCACTCAAATCACATTAGCTTCATCTAATCTATCATCATCGAGCAGTATAATAGGCAACACCCACAGGTTGGCGCACAACACCTAGATCAAGGCAAAAACCGGCTCCTTTGTCAAGACAAGGCCCTCGTGAATTTTCCTTGACTAGCCCTATGCACAAACACAGGAAGAAGATGGGAAAAACACTTACAGAGCACCAGATTCAAACTGGAGCGAAGATAGGCTAGGCACGACGATGTCGCTGTCCCAGAAAATAGTATCGCCATTGCACAGATGCAATCAACGGTGACAAGTTTCGGAGATACAAAGCCATCACCTTCCTTGTGGAATGAGCCACGAAGAAGACCCGAGGTGAAGAAGGGTGTAACAACAAGACCACGGAAACCAGCCCTCGGCCAAAGGGACCGATGTCGACGGACAGCACCACCACCACCAAAGACCCAAGCTCCGGCGAGCCGACCAAGCCTCGGACCAGCAGCCACCGGCCAAGTTCAGCCCCCAAAACCAGATTAGAGCAAGGAAGTGGCGGTTAGGGTTTTGGAACCAAAAATGCGAGTCGTCCTCCAAGAGGGGGAACTAACCGAGCTATATTAGAGGAGAGGAGGAGCGCACGAGGAGGCGGCACCGGAATCGCGAGATACCCGGCCATCTCCGGCCTCCGCGCCCACGCCGCGAGACTTGCGGGTGGCCGCATCCTGCTTGCCAAGCGCAGCGCTTGGCAAAAGCCGGCCGCTTCAGGCTGCTATGGCCAGCGATCTGCCTCGCCTTATCCGCTCGTGTTGCCCATATGGGCCTTGGGCTAAAAGCCCTATTTGGCAAAAGCCCAACAATCTCCACCCTTTTGCCTCATGATCGACAAAGGTAATGAATTTGTGTAATCTTGTTTGATATATGTTATTTAACATAGGTACCATAAAGGTTTGAACCAATGTTTAGTTAAAAGAAATCCAGCCCTTCATAGGCGATGGAGGACTACGCCTTGATCCAGTGCCTTGATGTGAGAGCATTCATTCAAAAAATACACAGTACTAGGCTGTAGAACTGCACCTCTAGTGGGGCAGGACATTACGGTCTTGTCCTTGTATCTTTTCATGAGCTCATTAGAGAGCATACCCTTAAACTCTCACAGAATGCGACCCCACGGTCAGCTCACATAGGTGAGTTCTTTCTGAAAATTCTGTAGGACTATTTTCTTGCCACAAGGCACTAAACTCATTAAGAGGGTTAACCTCAACCTTCCTTACAGGATAAGCACAACAGCTAATGGGACTCTTGTGAGGTGTGCTTGACAGTACCACATATCTTCGTTGTCCCAGAGCCTGTTTTTGCGGGATCTCTGCTCATTCAGGATGGGTTACCATTGTTGGTTACCTCTAGCAGGGTATAAGCCCCATTCCTCTAGACGCTGCTTCGATAGTTGTCCTAGACAAGCCCTTGGTGAAAGGATCGGCTAGGTTACTACCAGACTAAGTGTATTCCACAACAATAACACCCGTTTCTCTCGTATGTCAAGTAGACTTAAGTTTTCTCTTAATATGCCTCGAGGACTTCATATTGTCTTTTCTCCTCTTAATCTTGACTATGACAATCTGGTTATTGCAGTATACTAAGACCCCACACACACACACACACTAACGCAGATCCAATAGGCATAATTGCAATTTTTTAACTGGGATTCGTACACGTTAGGACACTCCCCCCCGCTTGATTAACAAGAACACATACAAACAGGAACACAAAAAAAACAAACAAAACAAGAAAATGTAAATTCCTACGCAACAGGTGTTTTGTGAACATTTCCCCCCCTAGAAAACATCTCAACACCCCACAAACCCCTCTCCCCAGTCCGAACACAGATATCATCTCACCCCCCCTCTTTGGAAATGGTCTAAAAAAAACGACCACCACCCGCCACCAGCCCCGATCCCCCCTCTCCCAATCCGTCGCAATACACACGGCTCATGGCCTCGTCATCTCCCCACAATGCACCACCGCCTCCCTCCCCCTTTCAAATCCGTGCATAATCGCTCATTCATCCCCCCTCGCCCCCTCTTCCCTCCAAATCCCCTCTCCCCACATCCAAACCCTCTCGTTTCGATAACTCCCCCCTTCCTAGGCCCCCTGCCTCCAACACGACTTATCCCCTCGTACTCTCCCCTTCATACTTCCCCCAACCCCATACAAAACCTAGAAATCACTACCCCCCGTATACAAAAAAAAATAAGAACAAAATGGAAGATAACCAATCTCACCTTGATGGTTTTGCTGACCTTCGATGGCCGCCTCACGCGCACCATTGAACAAGAATCGCCGCTCGTCGCCGCACGAATCGCTGCTCGTTGCTGCTCAGACAGGAAGAGAAGACTCTCGAAACTCCCCCTGAGTACTCTATCTCTCCGCTCTGCATTGAGTACTACTGTCTCTCTCCCGGCGCGCACTTCGAAAAATTAAAAGCAGACAGAGAACAGGCTCTCCGTTACGTCTCCGTTAAGGCTGCACTAAACATCTCTCCGTTAAACCCGGGGTCTCGCGTCGCACGAATCTTCAGGTAAAAAATCAACGGTCCTCCGTGTCGACTGAAATTTCTCACAAAATCAGTCGCCTGTCGCGTAGGAAAAATGTTATAAAAAATAGAATGGGAGTCGACCGGCACTCCATCTGTACATCTGCCGTGTAATGATTTCGTTTTTCTTTGCGTGTGTTTGGGAGCTACCTATCTTTTCAATGCTCTTCCGGCTTGTTTCGATCTGCATCTGCATGGTATTAGTTGCCTCTTTGGCACTTATAAATCTTTCTGTTTAATTGTTGTGCATGCCTGGAGCTGCTTAGCGAGAACAATCACAAAACAGAGGATTTCTCGTTTGTCAAGGTGGGATGAAATGGCTGCTTGCCTACTGCCTACTGGACTACATCACCATATGACAAATCCATCGACCAAACAGGAGTACAATGTACATACCTAGGAATACACAACGTCTGAAGGCTGAAGCACATTTTTTTTCATCTCTTTTGTTCGTCTTGTTTCTGGAAGCTGCTCCTGATAAGCAATATTACCGTCGTATGAAAAGCAATGTTACCATGGTACAAAATTCACGCTTCAAGGCTCAAGACAGTACAATTTTCACCCATGAATCAGATTACCTGACGTGGTTGGCGAATAAGAAATACCTCCTATATATCTTCATTGCCACAGGACTACTCACTACCAGGGAACAGGGATTTTATCCCGGTTAGGAGCAGACTCGGTCGGTTTCCAAACAGGATAATCGAGGATCGATGGCGGGCCTGCTGCGGTCGGTTAGCCACCAAGGGACCGAAGGCCTCAAAAGCTGAGGAGGGGCGCCGAGCTTATCCGTCGGTTGGAACTACCAACCGGGACTGGAGCTCGACTTATCGATCGGTTGGTTGTACCAACCGGGACTAAAAAATGTTTTAATATTTTTAGTTGCCATTGGATGATTTATCAGTCCTGGTTGGTAGAACAAACCGGGACTAGATGGTGTTGTCATTTTTATTTTTTGCCCGCTGGATGACATTTAATTGAAACTCATATAATTAATTGAAACTTAAGTATATGTATATATTTGTGTTAAATCACAATTAATTGAAACTCATATAATTATTCATACACAGTTAACTCGTTATTAAATGAAAGGACATTCATTAAAATTTAACTACTGGTGATTTAATTATAAGTAATTAATAAGTATTACAATTGCTAACTAAGCGGGCTATATATACAAGTATCACAAATACACATTGTTGTACACATAATTACAAGCACGCATGTTTTTGTTCATCGGGATCATCTCGTGGATTGCTCTTGGTAGACCTAGATGTTGACCCGACGGTTGATCGGTTCTGTCGAGCAGTCGGGCTCCGGAATCTTATTGAAAAAGGATGATGATGCTCGCCCATTGGAGCCATGACCTCAACTAATATAAAGCCGTGAGTTGCTCTTGTATTGCTTTCACCCTTGCCGTGAGAGTTCGGACCTTGTTCCAAACCTTTCTTCGCCAATTTTAGAGGATCTGTCATTAATTAGGGAATTAACTAATCAATCCTTGGATCTATAGAGGTGTCTAGGAATAGTTAGGCATTATTAAGGTAGAAATTATAAGTACTCACCCCAAAAGGTTCTCCTTTTCTCGTAGAGGTAGCAGAGCCTCCGATGAAGCGATGCATCATCTCGCATACATAGTAACCGCACAAATTATTTCACGGTGCTTGATGCAAGACACTGTGGTGAAAAAAGTTGTAGAGCGTGAAATAAGCGCATAGAAATTTAGTGAACTAACTACAAAGCTAGCATTACGATATACTTACATATTTAGCGAGGTGCAACTCAAATTTTTCTTAAATTCTCCAACGTTTTCCTTTTGGAATCTTGTGAAGGCACTATAGAAGTGATTATGAGTTATCTGATTAGAGTTGTCTTCAAAGCGAGAGAAAGAAAATAAGTGTGATAATGAATGGAGCGACAATGTCTGGGTTGAGCATGGCCAAGAAGTCTTTGTATTTTGCGGGGGTTTTCTTCTTGAGTCCATAACCGTGGTGGCGTGCTACGATCTACCTCGATAATAAAAGGGCAAAGTGAAAATTTGCACATATATATGTCAACGTAGTAGTTAGTACTTTTAACATGATGGTAAGAAAAAAAATTATAACGAGGCGGTAAGAAAACACATACTCAAAATCATAAGCTAGAAGTATCTTTGACTTGTATCTTTGTCCCATGAGCCCGTTGTATATGTCTTTGCTCTGTCTCTTCGGATTATCTCTAACGGTTTCTCATTGATCACTCTTGGGTCGAGAAAGCCAAACACATAATTAATTCTCTCGGTTTGGCATCGTTTTAGCTCCATTCTACACAACAAGAAATCAGTTAGGTTTGGGGATTATTACAAACATATGGGCGTGCACGACAAAATTTATGAATAAGACACTTACAGAGTCCAAAGAATCGAACATGCTCACGTCCAAGGCCCTACGGTATAGATCAAATAGAGGTTCCCATTCGATGAAGAACTTCGTTGTCTCCACGGAAGTAATGAGTTTCCTTGAACTGGCGGCAATCGCATCTAAACCATGGTTGGCGCGCCAAATACCATTCATGGAGTTGCCGCATCTTCGTTGTTAGGCGGGGAGCTCCTCACGTCTCACAAATGGCGCACCATGTACAAATTTCCATGCTATCTCCGCAACGGGATGTCCTTGAGGCCCAATACGATCGCATCAAGGCGGTATCATCGTAAAGCTGTTCATCCTGTGCAACCTCTTCCGCCGTCCGCTCGGTGGCGTCTCCTTGTCATTGTCTTACTCAAGACGCGCTTGTAATCGACACAGGCGGCCTTTTCGGTTTATCTATGATGTCCTTCAACGATAGGATAGCCCTCCTAGCTTTGTGCCATTCGTCCGCGTCAAATTTGGACCCTCGGTGGAGATGGCTTCTTCGCGAAGAATGAGGTGACCTCGGCTCTTACAAGCTGCGAGGTCTCCTCATCGATCATATCGTCGCCAACCGGAGGTGATTTCCTTTTGGATTTTGTTGGCGTGGGCGTGGGCGGTGTCTTTTGAGAAGTCTTGGCCCCTATCCGACCTGGTTGGTACATTACTTGGAGCCGTTTGTTGATTGGGGGAACTGCCTTGGCCGATGTGGGAGTTGGAGTTTACGGTGCGGGGCTTAGGCGAGGAGGCGGGCTTCTTACGGGGCGTCGTATTCAAGTCGCGAAGGTTGTGGAGGTGACGTGGAGACCGTGGAGAGGAAATGCGCGTTGTCTTTAAAAATTATGAACCGCTTGCGCCACGCGATGAAGCGTGTCTGACATCTAATAGTTTAGTGCTCCGTCACCTCCTTCAATGTCGAGGTCAAGATCCTCGTACCACAGGCATACCTCGCCCACCGAGACCTTCGCAGCGTAGCCAGCGGTATGGCGAGACCATGGATGAGCTGCCTGGCTCCACCGGAAAGCCATGCCTTCACCGCCTTTAATGAGAGGTTCGTGCTTGCACGTGCAACTCACATGGTGTCGGTTGCGTGATGTAAATCCATCGCATAGGGGCCCCGATCCACTTCAGCCGGCCCACCGAAGCGCGGTTGCTCCGCTGCGTCGAGGGACCGATGATGTCTGGATTTACGGGAGGTTCTGGCGACTTGTCTCCGATGTTGGCTCAAGGCTAGTTGCGGCTCTTTTCGGACCAAATCGGGTATCTTGGCCTTTGTTGCTCTCGGTTCGTCTTGAAGGTCCTTGATATGTTGTGCGTGTCGACCCTTGGATCTCGGCCGACTCTGTGAGGTCTCCGCATCATGGGCGAAACCGACCTTCCACGGACGACGCCAACGCCCGTGTCGTCCAGGTGCTCCGGGTTCTGTAGAGCCCTTGTTAGCTTGTCGTCCTCCTGTTTGGCACGAAGGAGCCTTGGGCGACCGGGTGTGCGGCGTCTGGCTTCTTGGCGACTTCTCTCATCGTATCACCAAACACGGCCTGCCGTCATCGTCAAAAGCTGCCGTTATGACCAAAGAACCAATTTCTCGTCTGTTGGACCAATCCAATGTGGCGGGGTGGACACCCTTAACCAGCAAGTCACGTTCCTCTTCTCCCATTTGGGTAGGGCCTTGCGGTAACCACCGGTCGGCGATGGTGGTATTGCTTCTTTCTTGCATTTCGCTTGTTCCTTTCAGCCAAGTTCGACCTAGGCTGTGAATTTTGTACCCACAAATTCATCGGTGATCTTGTAGCTTTGGGTACTTGTTGAAGTCGGGGACTAAATTCTTCTTGGCGTACTCGTTGTTCGACTTCTTTTTATGCGTCTGAAAAGCCATTGCCATCTTCTTTAATGTGTACCTTTTCACCTTATCTTCGGTCCCTTCGAGGAAGGTGAGCGTTTCCTTCATATCGATCCATAGGGTGTTCTTGATTCTGCGGTACCTCGTCCCATTTCGCAAAGCTAATAGGCACGTGGTCACGGCGATCACGCCGAACGTCGATCTGAACGGCCCAATCGCATTTTCGGCTTTAGAGGCTCGCCTTCCTCATCGACTTCGGTGAATATGTGTCTTGCCCTCGGCTTCATGCTTTGACCTCGGCGTGTTGGCTACTCATTTGACCGGTCTCGGTGGCTTCGACGGCCTCATCGGCTTGGGTGACCGGCGGCCTCACCGGTTTGGGTGGCTACTGACGTCTCTCGTGCTGGGTAGCGTGGGCGCCTCTTGTCCGAACAACTCGCTCAAAAACTTCGTCACCAAGAAAATCCATTATTGCATAGAATTGAATAGAAACATTCAATTGGGATTTCAAGTAGAATTGAATAGTATCATGTAACGTTATTCTTGTATAAGTTATTTTCTATGAAGAATTGAATAGTAACATGGAACTTTTCTCTAAATAAGATATGATTACACAAACATTTCACATAATGTGCGAGATAAGAATAGCATACATATGCACAATAGAACTTGATTACGGGACCACTTAGGAAAAAAATCATTTCACGGTGTTGATAATTAGAGCACGTAGACTTGCGGTCATCTCCTACACAACGATGTTTTCAACGTTTTTCCTAGTTAGTCTCACGTTTCACCATCTAAATACACAAGCGAGGCATTACTTCATCTTCCTTTGGACTTGATCTATCAATGCATATTACTTCATCTTCCTTTATGCACTGCGAGCCATAATCAGGTATACTAGGTCCATGATATATGAAAACCATGATATAGCTATTACATATCAGGGCTAAGTTAAACAAGAGGAGCAAGGATTTTCATTGTCAATCACGGGGCAAAACAATGCAAAATCGTTGTGTAGAGACAAGAAACTCAGAGCTATAGTTGAGGATTTTGCAAGGGTAAAAGTTACAGGTGAAATATATGCTACTGCCATATATAGCCATGATGAATTAAAAGAACATATATGTTTTTCTGCATGGTCATTCCCAAGATATATATATACCTTGGATCAGTGGCGGAGCCAGAACTTTTGAGGAGCACAGGCAATGTAAACTAATGCATAGACTACTAAAGAGCGCTAAGACATTATGCATTCATAACAAAAGCAAATTTGACACATAAAACACTCAATTTTCACTCAAGTCATTGTTCAACACCGATGCCAATATTTAATATCGAAAGAAATGAGAAAAAGCTTGACAAATATCTAAATAGAGGCCAATCGCATAGAAAGGACCACCAAAGAAGTCCCATTACAATCTCTGCAAGATAAATATATGGCACCAGAACTAAAAAATCATAGGTACGTTCATAGCTTGGGTAACACAATGTTAAAAAAATAATTGTGGTCACCTCAACTATATATAGTGGAACTTGGATGCGAGGGGAAGTATATTGCCTATTTTAAAACTTTTAGACGAACTAGTTGATAAATGAACTTAATTGGTATTTTCAAAATATAATTGTGCCTCACTTCAAGTATACATGACTTTGGTGGAGCCTAGATGTGAAATTCTAAGACAAGAAATTCTCGGCCATTGCTAGGCTAACCCATGTTAGCAAAAAAAAAAAGTGTTTCTCCAACTATATTTACGAGAATACATCTAAAATAGTTGTGAATAGTCATCACATGCCCTTTACGCACTGTCGAAAGCATTAACAATATGAAAACCAGAATCATCATTTATCTTTGGAATTTATACTTTGGCGGCGGCGGCGACGAGGTGCACGGCGGCGAGAGGGAGTAAGCGTCGTCACGGCGGCGGCAGCGAGGAGAGTGGCGGTGTCACGGGCGGCGGCGGCGAGGAGGTGCGGCGGCGAGGAAGTGGCGGTGTCACGGCGGCGGCAGCGAGGAGGTCCTGGCGAGGAGGTGCAGCGGCGGCGAGGAGGAGTGGCGGCGTCACGGCGGCGGCGATCTAGGGTTGGAGCAGCGAGGAGGCGCGGTGTGGCAAGCGGTGGGAAGATTGGAGATCTAAAGTGTCCGCGCAATTTGTATTTTGACCTTCAATCGGTTGAAGACAACAACCGAGATTGATTGGACCTTCGATCCCGGCCGTGTCTCCAACCGGATTGGAAGTGGTGCTAGCCCCATAAGTCGAATCTGGCGGAGGGTGGTTGACCTTCAATCCGGTTCAAAACAACAACCGAGATTGAAGGAAGCTTGATCATTTGTCTCTCCAACCGGGATTGCTAGTGGTCTTGGCCCCTTGATTAAGTAGGAGGTGGTGGACCTTCAATCCCGGTTGGTATCTCCAACCGGATCTATAAGCGATCTTGATCCGGGTGGGTTTTCCCAACCGGGATTGATTGGTGAGCTGCCCACACGTCGATCTGACAGGACCAACGCCTGAGAGTGCTAGGGACTATCGGTCGGTTTATTATACAAAGCGGGACCGTCTGAATAATAAAGAATCTTGATGGCTTGGCCTTGGACTCGAACCCGTGACTGCAAGGTCGGGAGACAGCGCTCAAGCGCCTGCCGCTAGCCGAGGAGAGGGGAGAGATGTTCTCTTTTCGTAGGGCGAATTATTTTTGTACCTTTCTTGGTCTTTAGTGGAGGAAAGGAATTTTTTAATTGTATTTTAATTCCTTATTTGTATTTTAAATCCATTTTCCCATTATATTTCCTTTTTTAAAATGTATTTTAATTCATTTATTGTGGAGAAAGCCATGTTTTCCTTGACATGTGGACCCATATATGGTGGGTCCCATATGTCCGTGGTAATAATTGCCATAAATTTCTTCAAAATTATAGAAAATTGTTGGGAGCCTATTAAAATTAAATAAAAATTTCACAAAATTCATAACAAATGTGCAAAATTGACATATATAAAAATGAGTTGGGAACCTTGAAATTTCTCATTAGTTTATAAATGAGATGGGAATAATCTACTTATACATAAGCGATGGAATTTCTCATAATTGGCGAGCACGAACGGTTCTTTCCGGATCAATATGAATTTAGGGACAAATATCTAAAATATTACATGACTACTTTATTTTTACAAGTGATCCTTCGTTATGATCGTGGCGTACGTACGGAGCTTCCTCATCATCGCTAAGGACACTAATGTCTCGTCATTGAGAAAAGCGGCTACTCGTCGGCGATTATACTCTTCTTCGTGCGTGGCGCCTCAACTCAACAATCCTTCTTTTACGAAAGAACCACGTGGTGCCTTGCTTGATCACTGCTGGTAGTCTTGTTCTTCTGTCTTTTTATAGTTTTACCCTTATGAACTTTTGGTTTGTTGTCCATGTCCATCACATAGAATATCTGTGTCACATCGTTGGCGAGCACGAACGGTTCATCCCTGTAGGCCACTTGCTTGAGGTCCACGATTGTCATACCATAGTCATCGATCTGCACGGCTGTCAGTTTCACCCATTGGCACCTAAACAGAGGGACTTTCAAAGGTCCATACTCGAGCTCCCAGATCTCCTCTATGAAACCATAGTAGGTGTCCATCTTTCCATTTTGTCCAAGGCATCTATCTGAGGGCGGTATTTGTTTTGGTTGGTGCTCTTCCTATCTGGTCGTCGTGTAAAATGTGTACCCATTTATCTCATACCCTTGCCATGATCGATTGTTATGGATGGTCCCGAGCTAAGAGCTGCTGTTCATGGACTCCTCCTTGCCTAACAGATGCTTTTGTAGCCAACCACCAAAGCTCTCCACTTGCTTGTTCGCGATCCACTTATCGACTTATCTGGGTATTGGTCTCGTAATATCCTCTCGTGATCAAGTACATACTGAACCCTTGAAGATGCTTGTTTGATGCCGTGAAATGTGCTTGTTTAAATGAGAGTACATCGTCCTGAGGAGGATTCTTTTCTCCCTAGGGTCCCTTTTCCCGTAGCCTCCCCTCATAGCGTGATCTGAGGGCGCCAATCGGATTCAGATCATCAATGTAGTCGACACAAAACTCAATCACCTCCTCTGTGCCAACACCACAGGCAATGCAACCTTACGGGCGAGAGCAGTTCTGAACATACTTCTTTAGGACACCCATGTACCTCTCGGCGAACATCTTGTGCAAGAAGGCTGGTCCGAGAATTTCTATCTGTTTGACCATGTGAACCATGAGATGAACCATCATATCAAAGAAGGATGGAGGGAAGATCATCTCAAGGTTGACCATACTAGCGACAATGTTATCCTGCAGATTAGATAACTTATCCGGATCTATGACCTTTTGTGATATCGCGTTGAAGAACGAACACACCTTTATGATTGTACCTCGTACCATATGCGGTAGAATACCTCGCACCATCCTTTGGGAGCAAGCTGGGTCATCAACACATAACAATCATGGGATTTCAAGTTTACGATTTTATTCTCTTTTGTGTTTATGAGTCTTCTTATGTTCGACGAGTACCCAGAAGTGACCTTAACACTGTTCAACAACTGAATCATGCTTTTTTTCTCTTCTTTGCTTGGTGTGTAGCTTGCGGGACAGAGGTAATGCCCTTTGTCTCTCTCTTGTGGATGTAGTTCTTCCCTGAGACCTAACAATTGTAGGTCCTTTCGTGCTTGAAATGTATCTTTTGATTTGCCATACATATCTATGAAGCCTAGCAGCTCACGCATACATTCTTTGTGATATGCATGAAGTCCGAGGAGTAGCGGACCTCTAAGTCTTTCGATAAGGCATGTCCCAAAATATTGACTTCTTCTTCCAGCTAGGCTTCTTCCTAGATTCTTGGTAGGGAGTGGCGGGGCGGGTTTGCTACGGGACCCTTTCCAAATACTACGTCTAGATCCTTTACCATAGAAAATACTTCCGCCCACGGCGATGCTTGAGCTTCTTCGTTTCTCTTGGTCCCATCAAAATTAACACGGTTACTCGTGCGGGTGCTTCAAATTGAGGAACCTCGATGGCCCATGTAAACAACCTTCCGAGAGTTTGTTAGGTACTTGTCTTCCGTATCATCCAAGCCTTTGGATGCGGGCTTTATAGCCCTTTATAGATAGGCCGACAAGTTACCAAGTGCGAGGCGATCGTTGATGGTTACAAATAGCAATGCACGTAAGCTGAAATACTCTCTTTTGTACTCATCCCATACCGTACACCATCATTCCATAGCGTTAGCGAATCTTCAACCAACGGTTTGAGATACGTCGATGTCGTTACCCGGGTTGCTTAGGGCCTTGGATAAGCAATGGCATCGTAATGTATTTCGCTTCGACATAGCCAAGGAGGAAGGTTGTAGATACATAGAGTAACGGGCTAAGTGCGGTGACTACTGCTCATGTCACCGAACGGGTTCATCCCATCCGTACTCAATGCAAACCTTATGTTCCTCGCATCGTTCGCAAAGTCCGGATATTTTCTATCGAGTTTCCTCCACTGCGAGCCATCTGCTGGGTGCCTTAGCTTTCCGTCGACTTTACGATCATCTTTATGCCAACGCATCATCTTCGCATGCATTTTGTTCGCAAACAAACGCTTCAACCGAGGGATTATAGGGAAGTACCACACCACCTTAGCAGGGGCTCTCTTCTTCTTACGCCCCCCCTCTACCTCACATGGGCCATCACGCTTGGTCTTATACCGTGATGTTTTGCACACCTGACATTCTTCTAAATCTTTGTACTCATTACGATAGAGGATACAATCGTTTGGACATGCATGTATCTTCTGTATCTCCAACCCCAAAGGCGAGAACTTGCTTGGCTTCATCGTAGTTTCGAGGCGTGTTACCCTCTGGAAGCAACTTCTTCATGAGGCCTAACAACTCATCAAATCCGTTATCGATACTCCATTAGTAGCCTTCCATTGCATCAATTCGATGTAATACGCAACTTTTTGTGGCCGCCTTACAGTTTGGATACAACAATGTTCCTTGGTCCTCCATGATATTGAAACTTTTCGTAATGTCTTTCATCGGTGTATTCTCCTCTCCATCATGCAACATCTGTTCTAGATCATCGTCGTCAAACTCCCCTAGTATATGTTCAATAGAACCGTGTTGGCCAACATCGGCCATATAATCTGCCACATCTTCTTCGTCACCATCTTCTTCTTCACCGTCTTCTCGTATAATCTCTTCTTCACCGTGTTTGGTCCAACAGGTATAGTTTTCCACGAAACCTCTTGAGATCAAATGGAAGTGAATTTGCTCAGAGTTTGACCACTCCTTGTGATTCTTGCAGTCTATGCATGGACAACATATGTAGCTTTGATCTTGTGCGAGGCACTTGCTGACATATAAAGTTTCCAAACCCTCCACAAGCTGTGAAGCGGCGGTCCATGTACATCCATCGCCGATTCATCTACATTAAGTTACATCAAGGTAGTTGTTAGTTGATTTTCCAATAATGAATTAATTTCTAAAACCAAAATTAAAATCTTGTTTAATTTATTATACATTTATTTAATTTTTTAGGTCAATACTTCAATTTTAGGTTAAATACCTTTTTAAAAGAATTATTTTTAAGCTGATAATATTTTATCATATATTTTATCACAATCGAATCAAATTCTAAGGTAATGCAACAAAGTATTTGGCAACCTACTTAAAATGATATATCTAGATCTACCAACTTACAATTTTACATCAATGAAGTGAGTAGAGATCAATGAAGTTATAATATTTTATCACATATTAATTAATATATAATGTTAATTTTTAAACAATCAAAATCTATGCAAAATCTATTTTAAACTCTACTCCCAAAATTTCTCCATGAATCGATGAAACCAAAATTCTAAATTTGAGTCACCTCCACGCATTCAATGTGTGCTACATCACAATCCAAGTAAATTCTAAGCTAATGCAACAAGATTTTACAATCCACTTCAAAATTTGGTCCACGAAAGTTAAGATTCAAAATCATAGATCCATGAAATCATCATCTAAATTTAATTAGCTACAACTACAAATTCAAAAGCGAACTACGTCTTAATCCAAGCAAAATCTAAGATTACACAACAAGTTTTAGCCAACCCTTTCAAAAGATCGAGCTATATCTACCAATTTATAACATTTCATCAAAGATGGGGAATAGAGACCAAATTTTTCATATTAAATTTAAAGCAAATATAGAAACTACATTTCATATACAAGTAGTGAGAAATGAAGTTACTAACCTTGGTTAACTTGGATTGAAGTGAAATGATCAAATTACAAAAATTTGAGCGGCACCTCCCTCAAATCCGTAATGGTGGCGAGCTCCTCTGTCAGGTTCTGATGGTGAGGGAAGGTTACGGTAGCTCGGGGAGGAAGAAAGGTTAAATACGCTAACCAATCCCGGTTGGTGTTACTAACCGGGATTGATATCCCCGTCATTTGGTGTTACCAAATGACTGAATCAATTTAGTCCCGGTTGGTATTACTAACCGGGACGGATATCCCACGCTGCCACCTGCCTTTTTTGACGCGATACCCGTCCCGGTTGGTAACACCAACCGGGACTAAATCCCCTCGCCTCCCGGACGATTAGCCGTTCAACCAGATTGTTGCCTTCTTGAGTCGGTTGGTGGCTAACCGAGATTGATGGGCCGGTATGGAAGGCCTATTCCCTGGTAGTGACTACGGATTAATTCGGGACACATCATTCATTCATGTCTCAGATGCGAACCTATTTCTTTTTCTAGATGCTAAAATTGCAGGCCAACCCTGATGCTAAAAATGGTTTAAATTGCTTTTAGTGCAAACAAAGCTCCATTTATGTCCATTTAACAATACAAGAATCTAAAAATGCAGAAATAGAAAAAAAAAGTATTGATTGGAACTAGAAAAAAAGTATTGATTGGAATATCATGACTTGCTAGATCCCACATGAAAAGAAAAACGAAATCACTTTCATTCAGACATCCGACTGAGATAAAAAAAAATTGCATTTATTGTATTTGCGCTTTGACAACAGTAGGAAGTTACCTGAATCTACTGCTGAGCTGAAGCACCTTTGGTATTTGAACCTTCGGTATTTGAATTGGGTTAGATTTTAGATCTTAGTAGGAGCCTAGGTTTTAAATTTTCAGATCAATCCAACATCCCAATCAAGAGTTACGGCGATTTTAGTTCACGTTCATGCTGCAGCCTAGAGTTACAGTTGCTACAGTATCATGCAGCATGCGTTGTACCATACGGGGAATCATATGGCACGCACCGTATCATATGGGGTAACCCAACGGTGTGTGTCATACGGGAGACCCTATGGCTAACACTGCTAAAATCTTGTTTTAAGATGTGTCGGTGAAATGGCTACAACTCAATTTGGCTACTATTCACCACCTCTAGTTGTCTTTCTCGGTTCTTCGATAATAATAAAGCAGAGAAGAAATAGAAGACATTAGCTTTTGGTGTTAACATGGGCACAATTTCGCATGACTTTCTTTAATTTTCACATATATGGTTGCTGGGGCTGCGTAAGGCGCACTCCGTGTAATGCTCTCGTAACCCGGCCGGCACGGGGCACCCCCCGGTTCTTCCTTCCCTGCTGCTGCATCTGCGTAAGTTTTCCATGCTTTTGTGAGCCTTCACTCCTCACCACCAGATGGATTTGCCCTCTCTGTTTCCCTCTGCAAATTACCCCAGCTGCTCAAACACAAGGTGCCTTGGCTTCAGCTCTTCTGTAGTGTTGCTCAAACACATGGTCTACCTAAAGTTGTTCGAACAAACAGTGTTGCTTCAGCTGCCAAAAAGATTTCTTTTTTTTTTGAACTGACGCCCAAAGATTCCTTTTTTAAGATTAATATTCTATGTTCACCCATTAATTGATTCATTCCCTCGGTCCAACCAGATTGGATGTAAACCAATCACTACCACGGATTGAGCCTTCAATCCCGGTTCCAAACTGGCATCAATCCCGGTTTTGGAACCGGGATAGGCAATTCGGGACTGATGGCTCCGACTGATGGCATGGAGCCATCAGTCCCGGTTGCTCTCAACCCGAGATAGATGTTAGAAATATATTTAAAAATATAATACGCACATATGACTTCTGTGGGACTCGAACCCAATATCTCGTGACTCCCCACTCACCTTTCTAACCAACTCACCCACCCATGCGTTCTGATATAACTAGGATATGCATTCCTTTTAAAGATTCCTTAGATGAGGCTTACACGAACCGGGACTAAAGGCCTACCTTGGTCGGTTGGTATCTGAACCGGGATCGATGAGCTTCCATGCCATTTGGGCTGTACTAGCTTTGCATGGGAGGAGCATCAATCCGGTTGGTATTATCAACGAGGACTAATGTGAGCGACGAACGGGATTGAAGCCTTGGAGCTACGAACCGGAACTGATGCTACTATTAATACCGGTTCGTATCTTATCGGGACTGATAAGCCGGTATGGAAGGCTGTTTCTCTAGTAGTGAATAGATTCAATACCGTAAACAATCCATCACTAAGCTGATAAAATCAACAAAGTAGTAGAAAGAGGATAAACAGACTATTAACTAGCCAATCAAAATGTCTAATTGATAGAACAAGGAGTAAACAGATTATCGACGAATGACAAGCTATAAACCGATAGAACGAAGAGTAAAAAATTTATTGCCAATGAATATGTTGATTAGTAGAAAGAGAGTGAAACTTAACCCTTAATTGAAACAGTGGTGCGCAGCAATATCAACTAAGATAGTATCTCGATAAACCAAGTGAGAAGAATGGGCTTAACCAAGGTAGTACTCACTTGGGATTGTATCTTAAAATCGATCAAAATGCGATACATAACAAGTCGATTGAAAATAAAATACGGGAAAATTACTCTAATGCGATGAAAAGTAAGGACAAGTAAAAAGTAGATATGTTTGATTGATGTGATCCTTCTTTACATGCTCCTTGGGCCAAATATTTATATAGTACCTCAGACTCAAACCAACTAAGACTCTTACTCTCGTAACCTATACAAACTCGACTTCATATCTTCTTATTTTATGTAATACTACCTAATATACTCGGATTAAGATGATCTGGACTCTTCCTTAGCCGATTCTTCCATATTTACTCAAACCAACCTAGACTCCTTCCCGCGCCTGCTTCAACCTGTATTCCACCATGTTCGAGCCTATTTCCAGAAGTTTCCAGAACATCGTCTAATTCTAAAATTAGGTGTCAACACGAGAACAAATTTCCAGCAAAGGATAGTTTACATTAAAGATTCTAGAAGGTTGAACGCTACCAATCTACCATGTATCTAAGCTGGTTACTGGAGGGCTCCTATTTTGAGAATTTGGAGTCTTTTAGGCTTTGCGTGTGTCCTTTGTTACAAGGCCTACCACCCAATATTGAGCTCTTCAGGGGCGTTTATCCATCTTAGAGCTCTACAGTTTCCTAATATGAAGGCATTACCATGTCTTCCAGCAAGCCTTAGATGCTTAGTAATGATGAGATGCCCACAACTCATGTTTACTTTGAACGATGAACTTGATCAGTATGATATTCAGAGGGGGAACATGATGAGGGGAGACGACATGGCGTCCAAACTTGCTTTGATCGATCTGTGAAGCTGAACCACGATGGTATTCACCTTCATATATCAAGTGTTGGTTATCTGAAGAGCATTCGTCTCTGAAATAGTTGAAGCAACTTATGGATGCAGATATATCAGAGCCTCTTCAAACCATTGAAAGCGCCCTAGTAAGAGAAGAATACCATCTAGGCATGGCTATGTTGCCATGAGCAAAGGATGAAACTACTGTTTGCAACGATTTCAAGATGAACGTTTTTTGTTTTGGGCGAAAAGTTATCTGATGCATGGATTAATTAAAATAATGTTCGCAAGCTGCTATGCACTTGAGGTGCAGTTTTGACTTGTGATTAGTGTTGATTTAGGGTCATTGCATGAATACGAATGATAATGTGCTACCTTGCAGAGAGGTAAGTGAGATATTTGTGAAGATTGTGTTTGTCCATTTGAGTGCAATTTGGAGGCAGCTATGGTTGTCAGTGAGTATTGGAACTAGGTTAGGAGAATCGAGGTACAGAACGGTCAAGGATGCTGATGGGATGGTTGGGCTCAAACCAGGCTCACGTGGACGTCATGAAGTTGAACTTGAAGTGGTTTAAAGTTTTCGGTTCATGTTGGAGGCCCGAAGGTATAGAAAATGAGCGGTCAAGTCAAGAAACAAAGGCCCGCTACATCAGATTGTTTGGGCTTTATGTAAAGCCCATGTAGTCCTTGTGTTGTCCATGTAAATTTCATGTGTGAGGCTAATTGTTAGTAGTGGAGTAGTGAATCCTAACCCTTAATAGGTTAGTTTAGAAGCTAAACAACCTTTGAAGAATAGAGATGCACTCAAAAGGCCTTTATAAAAAAGGGTGAAGGAATGCCTCCACTCAAGTCTTAGTAGGTTTTATTTTAGAATTATTTTCTCCTTAGGAGCTTTGACCACTTGTGTGTGGCTATAGAAAACAATTAAGCAATAGAAATATAAGTTCCACAAAAATAATTACTTTGTTCTATGTGTTTGATGTAATTTTCTTTCTTATTTCTTTGGAAACTAGTTTTTTTGCCTTCCCTCCTTGTACATACTGATTTCTTGTTGAGCTACGAGGTGTAGAGGTTGCTAATAACGCTCATATCATGTTGCAACCCATCAAAACAGGTTGCTAATAACGCTCATATCATGTTGCAACCCATCAAAACACCCAGATCAAGTTTTTCCTTTTTCTTGCTCAAATCCGTTGATTTCTTCTTTCTACACAGCAGTGCTTGTTATATTCATTTCTTTATTCTTCGACATTGATATGAAGTTGATTCTTATTGGGTTAGATTCCTAACTTACAGAGCTACTTGTGATAAAAATTTGATAGAGCCTAGAGCCATGGTTTAATATCTATGGAAGTTTTTTCAACTCTCTGTTTGCAATCTGACGTGCAGCAGAATTTGTGATTTTTTTTGCTCAGATATTGGATGGAGGTGATTCTTATTGAGTTAGCTTTGTGACTTCTAGATCTTCTTTCATAGATCCACGGTTTGAGATCTGTGAAGGTTTTATCAAGCCCCTATTATGCAGTTCAAAATTTTTGAACAGCAGACCTTGTGATTTTTGTATCTTTTTACTCAGTGATGCTATGAATGTGATTCTTTATTTTCTGCTTTTCTAATTTCCATATTCAGCTCTAATAAAAATCTTAGGACCATATGAGATGCAATTTAAGAGTTACCGAGCCTTTGTTCTGCTGTCAGATTTTATCTTCCACCGCGTTTCTTAGTTATCTTTGGTTCTTGATAGCTTCTATAGCTATTCGAGACAAGATTCATTATTTATTTTAGATTTTGGGGCCATTGTTAAAGAAAACGTCAAAATTATTTTGGCGTCTATTCAACTCTCTCCTACCCGACTAGCTCGGTCTTTCAGCATCCACTGATGCTGGTTTCTCGGATCGCTAGGGGGCTTACGAGCTGCTACCTCTCTCTCCGAAGTTCAGTTAGATTGCTGCCCTTGTGTACAATTGGCATATGGAGCTGAATTTATGCCCTTGTCCCTTAGGGAGCTCTACATAGATAGATGTGTGCTCGGAGCTGACTTGTTCTGCAGTAACCTCCCAAACTTGAGTGAAATTCGCATCAGGCACTGCAGAAGCTCTAAGTCCTTGTCAATCGGCCATGTAACCTCACTAAAAAAATTCTCACAATACGATATGCCCGATTTGTGCCTTCCCTGCCTCTTGACAAGGTAGAGTTTGTATGTGTTCCACGGCTCAATGTGAGGAGCATCTCGCAGTGTTGCATCCAGAAATCACTCACTGTTTGCAGCTCCACGATGCTCAACCACATGCTCTCTTTTGAAGGTTCTACAGCTCCAACAAATCTCTGTATTGAAAGCTGCAACGAGACATCCATTTCATTTGAAAGAAGTGCAAATTTTGCGCCTGTCAAGTGCCTGAGATTCATACACTACAAAATTCAGTTCCTGCCGCTAAGTGTGAGGAGCAGCTTCTCCTGTTTGGAGAGGCTCGAAATCAACAACTGTCCCAACATATCGACTCTACCGGATCTGCCAACTTCCCTCAAGGTAATAATCACATGTGGATCTAAACTCTTGGAGGAGAGCTGTCGTGTGCACCGAATGGAGAAAACTGACCAAAGATTGCCCATATAGATAGGAAGTATGTATCAGATGACTTGCTTGGGATTCTTTGGAAATAATCAGGTAAATATTCTATCGTCATTCTTTTGTTAGAGCGCTTTGATTACTTCATCCATCTATTTTTTGAGACATTTATTTATAGGAGCGCCTTGTGAGCAGACGCCTGCCATTTCAAACTTTGTATAGTCGCGTGCTTTGCTAAAAACACAGGCGATTTTTTTTTTGCAAAATATCCCAATTGCTATTGTTTGGCTAAAAACATAGGCGATTCTTAACAAAGCCTGCTTTCCCATTGCCCGTTGCACATTGTTTTTAGGGTTTTATCTGTGGGCTTTTTCCGTCTTTTTTCTCTTGGATTATTTATCCTTTTTCAATCAGATTGTTCAGCTCTTGGCAAAAAATTGGAACCCAAAAATGGCTTTAGGTCCAAGGATAGCCCAAGGTTCTGTTACCATACTTATGTGGGCCCACAAAAATTATACAAGACAAGATCCTAGAAACAAAATTGGATCACGTTCCTTCCTAACAGATCTTCCACGTTCCATACTCACACGGATAATATGAGTATGGATTTTTATAAAATAAAAATAAAATTTACAAACCAAATTTCAATAGTTAAAAAAATATCCTAGTCTAGTTAACCTTAAGAAATTACAAACCAAATTTCAATATAAGTTAAATAAAATGCCCAAATCTTGTTAACCCTAAAAAAAACTTACGAACCAATTTTATATACAAGTTAAACAAAAAAATAATATATTGAGCCATAAACATACAAATTCAAAATTTAGTCTAACTTAAGGAAACAATCCAATTTAACGAACCCTTTAAAATTTTCAACACAACTATTCATGTTTTTCAGAAGAAAACAATGTAGAAAAACATATGAAATAGATTGGGAAATTGCAACGAAATCCCCTGCGCAAAAGAGCAAAATGTAGGCACCTACGGGACAGCAATTCAGATTATCTATTTCATTCATTCTTGTTATTTTGAATACTGAAAGAGCAAAATGTAGGCACCTACGAGATAGCAATTCAGATAGGGAATTAGGAAAGTATTTTGGGCTTAATGGCGTCGGGATCAAAAGGGAAACAATCCCTTGATTGAGGAAATCAATGACATTGATGGTCAAGGAGGAATTAGGGGGTTTCCATCCCCTAGATGCTTCTTGCACAAGAGAAGAGAGAGGGGGAAGGGAGGGATCGGCAGGAGGAGGAGAAGAGAGAGAGGAGAGGAGAAAAGATGGTGACAATTGGGCCCTAAGGTGGAAAGGAAGAAAAGAGAAAAAAACTCAGGCCAAAATGCAAATAATTATTCGAATTACTTTGAAATTCTTTAGATTTATCCAATAGATAGCTATTTCAGTAAATCAAAATAGATTTAGTTAATTATTTTTTATAATTTACCTTGGCAAGGAACATACTCATTTATAAAAGTTTTTAATTTTTAAATAATTTCAAAAACAAGATGCATATGCATGGTGCATGATTCTTTATTTTTGGAAATGAGTCTTAAGAGGAATCTTGGCCACGAAATTCGAAAGTCTCAAAAAAACTTGCAAACTCTGCTCTTAGATCTTCACGCTTCCAAGTCGCTTCTTTCTCGAAATGGTTACTCTACTACACCTTGCAAAGTTTAATCACTCTGTTTCTAGTCTAGCGAGCAGCTTCCTCCAAAATATGAATCAAATACTCTTGGTAGGCCAGATCTTGCTGCAAGTCCAATTGTTCCAAGGGCATTTGTTCCTCTAGAACTCTTAAACACTTTCTCAGCTGAGAGACGTGAAACACATCATGAACATCTAACAACTATGAAGGCAGCTCCAGCTGATAAGCCACTTCGCCTCTTCTGGCCAAAATCTTGAATGGTCCGATATAGCAAGGTGCTAACTTTCCACTTACTCAAAAACGTTGCACTCCTTTCATCGGTGAAACCTTCAAATAAACAAAATCTCCTTTGAAGGCTAAATCTCTGTGGCGATGATCAGCATAGCTCTTTTGTTGGCTTTGAGTTGTTTTGAACCTTTGCTAAATAATCCGAACTTGTTCATTTGCTTCCTTGAGAATATCAAGCTCAAATACCATTCATTCACTAGTTTCCTTCCAATACATTGGTGTCCAACACTTTCTACCATACAATGCTTCAAATAAAGACATTTGCAGACTAGACTAATAACTATTGTTATACGAAAATTCTGCATATGGCAAATGCTTGCCCCAACTTTTGGTATTTGCCAAAGCACAAGCCCGAAGCATGTCCTCATCTAATTTACCCTTTTAGTATGATAAGCTGTACTGAAATTAATATTGGTCCCCATTAAGCTATGTAGTTTTTGCTAAAACTTTGAGGTGAACTGAGTGCCTCTATCAGACACAATCTTCTCTGGAACTCCATAAAAACATACTATCTTGGACAAATATAGCTCTGTTTACTTATCTCCCGAATAAGTTGTTTTTACTAGAATGAAATATGCAAACCTGTTCAAACTATCCACGATAACCCATATAGACCCATGACCCGATTGGGTTATCCTATTATGAAATTTATTCCAATTTCTTCCCACTTCCATTCGGGAATCTTTAATGGTTGTAGCAATCCTGCTGGTCTCTAGTGCTCTGCCTTGACTTGCTGGCAAGTATCGCATAGCACTACAAACTACACAATATCCCATTTCATTCTGATCCACCAATAGGATCTCTTAAAATCCAAGTACATCTTAGTACATCCTGGATGTATGGATAGTGTTATGTCATGAGTTACTTTTAAAATAGTCTCTTTCAGCTCCTTGTTTGGAATGAACATTCTCTTCCCAAACTAGAAATCACTTTCATTGTCCACTGAGAATCCAGCGGCTTTACCCATGCTTATCCTCTTCTTTGCTCCTAAGACCTCTTCGTCTTCTTTTTGTGCTTCTCAGATCTAATTTAGCAAAGTAGGCTATAATTCCAACATATTGCTATACCCTTGTTCTACCCATTCCAAATTCAACTCTTCGAATTCCTTGTATATAGTTGGCTGACTCTGCTAAATCATAAAGTTATTCCAGTAACTTTTTCTACTTAATGCATCAGCTACCACATTAGCATTACTTGGGTGATAATGAACTCCCACGTCATAGTCCTTTATCAACTCCAACAACCTTCTTTGTCTAATATTCAAATAAGGCTGAATAAAAATATACTTTAAACTCTTATGGTCGGAATATATCTCTGTTCTATTTTCGATCAAATAGTGCCTCCATACTTTCAGAACATAGACTACACCAGCTAACTATAGATCATGAGTCAGATAGTTTACCACAGGAGGTTTTAGCTGCCTGGAGGCATAAGCCACAATTTTGCCTTTTTGCATTAGCACACATCCAATCCCTTGCTTAGAAATATCACAATAAATCTCAAAGTCCTAATGGACATCCGGTAGGATAAGAAATAAAGATGTAGTCAACCTCTTCTAAGCTCTTGAAAACTGTGCTCACAAACATGGGTCCACACAAACTTCTTATATGTCTTCAACAGCTGAGTGAGTAGCTTGGCTATCCAAGATAAATCCTCAATGAACATACGGTAATACCCTGCCATACCAAGGAAACCTCGAACTTTAGTTCCTGTCTTTGGAGTTACCCAATCCAGCACATCCTTAACTTTGACTGGGTCGACAGCAAATCTACTAGCTAAAATGACATAACTAAGGAACACAACTTTCTTGGCCAAAACTCACAATTGCTAAACTTAGCATAGAGTTGATATTCTCATAGTTTTTCTAGCACTAGCCTCAAATGTTCCTCATGTTCTTCTTCATTTTTGGAATATATAAGTTTATCATCGATAAATACAACCACAAACTTGTCCAAATATTGCATGAATATCTTGTTCATAAAATTCATAAGATAGGCTGGGGCGTTGGTCAAATCAAAAGACATCACTGTATACTCGTATAATCCATACTGAGTGGTGAAAGCTGTCTTGGGTATATCCTCTTTTATTATCTTGATCTGATGATACCTTGGCCTTAAATCAATCTTTGAAAACACACAATCTTCCTTAAGCTGATCAAACAAATCATCGATCCAGGGCAATGGATACTTGATCTTGATGATTACTTCATTCAATGATCTATAATTCACACACATCCTTAGGGACTAGTGTTTCTTCTTCACAAATATCACTGGAGCTCCCTAAAATGATGAACTAGGACGAATGAAACCTTTAGCTTCCAACTCTTCTATCTGCTTGTTCGTCTCAATTAGAAGATTGGCAGACAACCTATACGGTCAAGATGGAGATGGTATTCATGTAAATACGTTATGCAACATTTGTTGGTGCATTTGCAAAATGAAGCCGAGGTTTGTGGGCCTGTACAATACCGATGGATTTACCCTATTGAATAAAATGTAAAAAAAAGTTAGGACAACCGTGAGTAACAAAGCACGAGTTAAAGGATGCATCGCGAAAGCATTATATTTGAAGGAGATATTGTACTACACGAGAACATATTTTACAGATGAACACAACATTAATGCTCATATACCATGGTACCACACAAATCACGACACCCCTGTCAATGATCTCAAAATATTCTAGCGGAATGGCAAAGCTGTAAGTGGTAGTTCGAATCACGAGTTGTCTCTAGAAGAATGGAATGTTGCGTTGTTGTATATGTGTCGGACCCCGGTTTTTACCAAATTGGACCCCTCTGTGTTACCGGGATGAGTCCCAAGGATCAGTGCTCATACCTACAGTGAAACAGAATCATGATATCAAAAGACAGCTGCATTAGCTAATAAAATAGTTCAGAGTGCGGCGGAGCAATATATTACATTAGAGGAGAAATATAACACATATTTAAAAGGAGCAAACAGTTACAACCAAAAGTAATGTCCCATCACGGCCACAGGCACACGCTGAGTAGGGAAACGGCTAGTAGTCCGGAGCAACATCCGGGAAGATCTCAATGTTATCCTGCGCGTCCTCGTATTCTTGACCTGTTCATAGATTGAATAGCCCACATAACAAGCGGGGTTAGCATTTGACTGCTAGCAAGTCCTTCCTAGGAAAGGCCAGGTTAAGGTTTACCATAATAAAGCTGCTGGTTATTTTGCATAAAAACATTTTACTTAGAATTATAAAAGCATTTAAAAAACATATATAAATAAATAGAAATTATCAAAAGATACAAAATTGAAACAAATTATCCTCTCAAGTCTCAAGTTCTCAGTAATATATCAGCTCCCATTCTCATTTCTCAATACTCAAAGCTCAATTCTCATATTTCAAACTCATGATTCTCATCTAGCGACGGCACACACATGCCGGAATAACCTTACCCATGTCATATTAAGAATGGTGATGCTACAATGTGAAACCCACCTTGTCTACCCTTAACCATGGGCACGGCCATTCAAATGGTTTTACTCTGCAGAGGTTGTACGCTTTACCCACAAGATACGATATCCTCCCGTCGAAGGATATTGTAACAAAACCCTCTAGAAAATTAACCTCGGGCTTAAACACGGTCGTACCTGATACTCACAGGTACCCAGGAAATGATTCCGCACAAGTCTCTGGCAATATCCCGGTGATGTTTCTCAATTTTCTATCTGTACTCATCCACCGTGCAAGGACAGTGCGTAATCAAGACATTTCTTTTCCTTTAGATTAGGCCCGTCCCATACCGGGCTTGCGGTCACGGGTAAATACTCAGTAAAGTAATCACACGGCTCGGTCCTTATTCTCGGAGCGACAACCAACACAAACCCAACTCTCGTGCTCAAATGCACCCACCTTACAATCCATCCGCTCCCGATCCCATTTATTAGTTGGTCAAATTTTAATTAAGATGAATAAATCGAATCCCAGATCCCAACACAAGCGATTCATCAAATCTCTGGATTTTATTCGTAGCTAAATCAAATATTTGGGATATGATCCCCGAATATCTAACTAAGCAATATTAAGCATCTCTTATGTTAAAACAGTGGGTGATATTAATATAAGTTATACTAGGGTTGAGGGTTTATCAGTAGATGCATATATCGGACGAATATATGCATTAGGCAAAGCTATAAAATTTTGACCATACGGCACTATGCATAGTATTAGCACTATATGACCATACGGCATTTTCATCCACATAGCAATTTTGGCAAAGCTATAAAATTGGGATTCTAGGGAAAGACTTGCCTTCGGAGTAGTCGTACTCTTGCGGTGCGTCGGCGGCGTCAAGAAATTCTCCTTCCGTGCCCGAATGATCTATCGCACGCAAAACGAGAAAGAACAACCAATAAATAACATATATAGCAATATAATTTTAAAAATTATACAAAAACTACAGTAGATAGATATGATTTTTATGAATTTTTAGAAACTTGAATCGCCGTATTCGGAGATCGGATGAATTCGGTACTAAAGATTGAAGTTTGTAGCTTAAGGAAATTCCAGAAAATAAGAAAAACTACTGTATCTCGGGGGCCCACTGCGCAGAAGCAGGGCAGCGGCATCGACGACCGATGGTTACCTCGGCGAGGCGACGATGGCGATGAACTCCGGCTGCAACGACGTCGTGCTCAAGTCGTTGGCCTTACTGCGGAGGAAGATATCTGAGGCTTGGAGGCTTGGGGCTGTGAATCGGGGTTGGAGTTCTTCGGGCTGTGATGTGCAACGGGGCGGGGATTTTGTTTCTGTGTTGGGCTGGGTGGCTTTTATAGGTGCACGCGGGGATAAAGTTCTCCCATACGTGGCTCGCGGGGTCTGAGGTGGCACGGTGCATGCGAGCCACGTCGAGGAGCTCAATGATGAAGAATCATGACGAGGATAGGAACTAGAGGAAATCAAATCATGAATAATCATGAATGGGATGACAACGTAAGAGGATGAGGACGGAAGGAAATCATGACGAATCATGAAGAGGATGAGAACGGAAGAGGATGAGGACGGAAGGAAATCATGACGAATCATGAAGAGGATGAGAACAGAAGGAAAGGAAGAAAGATGGAATTTTTCTTGTGTTATTATTTTATGAGAAGGTGATAATGTAAATATCTGAAATTTGGAATTAAGTTCTTGCTTTAATAAAATTGAAAAATTCATTTTGTTTGTTGCGATGAGTAAGCAAAGTTTGTTTGTTTATTTATTTATTAATTTGGGTGTCACAAACCTCCCCTCCTAACAGGAATCTCGACCCCGAGATTTGGACGAAAAAGGTTGGGGAATTCTTCACGCAAATCTTCTTCTCTTTCCCATGTTGCTTCTTTTTCTGTATGATGGCTCCACTATGGCTCCACTGAACTTTGCAAAATTTTATTTTACAGCTTCGAGTGCATCTCTCGGCTTCGTCCAAAATTTTAACTGGGTACTCGGTATAGGTCAAATTTTCATGCAAATCCATATTCTCCAGTGGTGTTTGCTCTTCGGGCACACGCAAGCACTTCTTTAGTTGAGACACATGGAACACATCATGCACATCAGACAACTGCGATGGTAGTTCCAATTGGTAGGCCACGGCTCCTCTTTTGGATAGAACACGAAATGGCCCAATATATCTTGGTGCTAATTTTCCACTGACTCTGAATCTACGAATGCCCTTCATTGGTGACACTTTGAGATATACAAAATCATCCACATTAAACTGTAAATCACGAAGACGATGATCAGCATAACTCTTCTGTCTTGATTGTGCTGCTTTTAATTTACTTCGAATCAATTGGACTTGTTGATCGGCCTCCTTTCGAATATCTGGTCCAAACACTTTGTTCTCACCAGTTCCTTCCCAAAAGAGTGGTGTACGGCACTTGCGACCATACAGAGCTTCAAACGGTGACATCTGAATACTCGCCTGATAACTGTTGTTATAGGAGAACTCGGCAAATGGTAAATTGACATCCCAACTATTTTTTGTTCTCCAAGGCACATGCTCGGAGCATATCCTCCAAGATTTGATTTGTTCTCTCAGTTTGGCCACTAGTCTGAGGATGATAAGCTGTACTAAAAGTTAACTTAGTGCCAAGCAACTTGTGTAAACTTTCCCAAAATCGAGATGTAAACTGAGAACCTCGATCAGAGATTATTTTCTTAGGAACTCCATGCAGACATACTATCTTTGCCATGTACAAGGATGCTAATTTATCTCCATTGTAAGTAGTTTTAACTGGGATGAAGTGTGCTACTTTAGTCAGTCGATCCACGATCACCCAAATAGCATCAAAACCTGACTTGGTTCTCGGTAGTCCAGTTATATCATGAGCGCCATCCCAAGCCTCCCCTTTTATGGATGCGCTAGTGGGCTCTAGTCGAGGCCCACTAGGACTTCAATTCCTACGCGGATCGTATCCGCGTGCAAACCGTTCTTCTGCTAGATCAAATCCACTAAATAAGTTCCAACCCGTTAAGTGTGTGACCCGTTAGGTTCATGTGCAAATCAGTTGTGAATCCGGAAAGTCCCTTTCCAATTCACAGATCAATAGTGGTATCTAGCAGTGCATATTGACCCCCAAATGCACAGAACGATCTCATCGGCTGAACCCTGATACACTCAACGTACCGATCCTTTTGCCATACCAGTCAAGCTCAAGGCGAGATACGTGTCACCGTTATGATAGCTCGACCATTCACTCGTTAATGTGATAAATATAAATATCATGATTAATTCTTTAATCATATCAGCACGGCCGTGTGCTTTCCTTATCCATCCACACCGAGGGGCCTAGAGATATCTCTCCCGTTATTGAGGAGAGACAAATTCCATCTTGATCAATCACATTCCTACGCCATGCTTCGCAGCATACCCAGTAGTTATCTTTATAACTACCCTGTTATGGTGCAGCATTTGATAACACCAAAGCATACGACTCCACAAGTTGGGTCTCCATGATGATCTCAGGTCTAAGGACCATAAAGGTGTACTAATCGAGACTACATGCTGATGACACTTTGTAGATAACAATCTTAGCAGCGTCTCGGAGTAGGTCTATCCAACCACCCATGTTCTTTAACATGTGTCCAAATTATTGATTTGATATCTTCATACCTATGGTATGTGAAACAATACCATCAATCAATACATGTGCTGATCAAATCTGTAACATCCTTATTTTCAAAACCCTAAAATTATCTGCATTATTGCATGTGCATAATTTTCAAAATGCATTTTAAACTAAGATTTTGAAAATAAGTATGTTACCTTTTAATATCTTAAACTTCCTAAAAATAATATTGCAAAAGATTGTTCAAGAGAAAAATAAAACTAATTAATTTGTTTGAGTTTGATTCGCAAAATAAAAATGTTCATAAAACCCGGACCGTGAGCTCTATTAAAATCATAATCCGGGGATTTCGAAACTTTGAAATTTCTTGTTTGAAATAATTATTTCCAAAAACCTAAGATTGTATTTACTTAAAGTTTTAATCTTTCCCAAAATTAATATTAGAAGAAAGAGTATATTTTTCTTACTTTTCTTCCGTTCTTATCCATT
Source organism: Olyra latifolia (assembly GCA_036346145.1). Classification (NCBI taxonomy): domain Eukaryota; kingdom Viridiplantae; phylum Streptophyta; class Magnoliopsida; order Poales; family Poaceae; genus Olyra; species Olyra latifolia. The sequence continues at coordinate 9,017,639 of CM070529.1, forward strand.
CAAAATGGTAAAAAGAAACAACTTAATTTAAAATTACAGATATTTACATTTTCACCTTTTCCTAAAATAATAATACAAAGGAAAATTCCATTTTTCTTACTTTCCGTCCGTTCTTATCCTCGTCATGATTGATTTCCGTCCGTTCTCATCCTCTTCATCATTCCTATTCATGATTCATCATGATTTCTTCTCGTTCCTATCCTCGTCGTGATTCCGTTCAATCACTGCTCGCTAACGTGGCCGCTGCCCATTGGGCCACGTACGGGAGACCCATCCCCGTGCACCTGCAAACCCAAAACCCAAACCCCAGATTCTCAATCCTCATTTCTCCACTGCCGTAGCCAACCCAAACTACAAATCCTTCATCCCTATTCCCCAACACACAGCTTCCAAATCAATCCACAACGGTAACGTCCGAGCAAGCAGTGCAAGCCTCAGTAGAGAAGCTATTGCGCCGCGTTGATGAGGTAGCCGTCGTCTCCTCCTTGTCTTAAATCACCGGCCAGCACCGCCACCATCCAACCGGCCGCCGCCGATTCCTCCGTCTTGCCGGCCGTCGCCTCTGCGCGCGCCACCGCCGTGGCCTAGAAGCGAGCCGCCGAACCTCATCCGCCGCTAAGCCGCCGCCACCTCTCAGTAATTTGCCGCCGTTGGTGCTACCCGACCACGCCGCCTCCTCGCGCCGCCTTCTTCCACGGCCTGACGCCGTGTTGCGATCCCGCCGCTCGAGCTCAGTAGCGCCGCCCTCGCCGGAACTCCTCCTGCGCCGCCAAAGCCGCTCGCGTTCTCCCTGCTAGCCGCCGTCGCCAGCCGCTCCTCGTCGCCGGAGTTCCAACCGCGCAAGCCCTCACCCGCCGCCCAGCTCTTCCTCGCGTCGGCCGCCGCCTTCGTCGGAGACCGTCGCCCGCCGCCCTGCGCCGGCCGCCGCCGCTTCGGCTTCTCTGCTGCGCGCCGCCGCCGCTGCTTCGCTGAAGGCCTGCGCACCGCCGGCCAAGCCCCCTGGCTGCCTCTCTCCTCCCTCCTCTCCCTTCTTCCTTTCTTCTTCTTCCTCTCTTCTTCTTCTCTCTTTCTTTCTTTCTCTCTCAAAATTTCCTCCATTCCTTGCTCTTATCCGTTGAAGATGCCAGCTTGAGCCAGCTTCAACTGACAGTGGGGCCCGCATCTACAGTGTTGTTTCTCATTTTTAGGGATTTCAGAAATGAGAGTCCTTTCCAATTTCGCTCCGGGTTCATCCGATCTCCGATTCCGGTGATTCAAGTTTCTAAAATTTCATAAAAATCATATCTATCTTCTGTAGTTTCTGTATAATTTTTAAAATTATATTGTTATATGTTGTTTATTGTTTGCTTTTTCTTGTTTTGCGTGCGATAGAATATTCGGGCGCCGAAGGAGAATTTCCTGATGCCGTCGACGCACCGCCGGAGTCCAACTACTTCAAAGGCAAGTCTTTCCTCTAGAATCCCAGTTTTATAGTTTTATCCGCAAAAGGCTAGGTTAATTAAAACGGCGTATGAATGAATAGTGTTGCCTAGTGCATGTGTCGATCCGATATATGAATCTACCGATAAACCCTTAACCCTAGTATAATTTATGTGAATATTACCCACGGTTTTTAAATAATAGATGCTTTATATTGCTCAGTTAGGTATTCGGGGATTCAATCCCAAACATTTGATGTAGCTAGGAACAAAATCAAGAGATTTGGTGAATCGCTTGTATTTGGATCTGGGATTCGATTCATTCATCTTAATTAAAATTTGACCAACTAATAAATGGGATCGGGAGCGGATGGATTGTAAGGTGGGTGCATTTGAGCACGAGAGTTGGGTTTGTGTTGGTTGCCGCTCCGAGAATAAGGACCGAGCCGTGTGATTACTTTACTAAGTATTTACCCGTACGACCGCAAGCCCGGTATGGGACGGGCCTAATCTAAAGGGAAAGAAATGTCGGGATTACTCACTGTCCTTGCACGGTGGATGTATTGAGAAGTACAGAGTTGAGAATTGAGATATGAGAATTGAGAAACATCACCGGGGTTCGCTAGGGACTTGTGCTGAAGCATTTCTCTGGGTACCTGTGTGGAAGCAGGTACGACCGTGTTTCAAGCCCGAGATTAATTTTCTGGAGGGTTTTGTTATAATATCCTTCGACTGGAGGATATCGTATCTTGCGGGTAAAGCGTACAACCTCTGCAGAGTAAAACCATTTGAATGGCCGTGCCCACGGTTAAGGGCGGACAAGGTGGGTTTCACATTGTAGCATCACTGAACATAATATGACATGGGTAAGGTTTTTCCGGCACGTGGGTGCCGTTGCTAGATGAGAATCATGAATTGCTATATGAGTATTGGGATTTGAGGTTTGAGAATGGAGGAATGAGATTATGAGATTGAGAATTTGAAATCTGAGAATAGAAAGTTTATGATATTACTGTTGATTATAAGAATTTATACTTATTTATATATGTTTCTTAAATGCTTTTACAGTTCTAAGTGAAATGCTTTTATGCAAATTAACCCTCAGCTTTATTAAGGTAAACCTAAACCTGGCCCTTCCTAGGAAGGACTTGCTAGCAGTCAAATGCTAACCCCGCTTGTTACGCGGGGCTGTTCAATTATTGAGCAGGTCAAGAATACAAGTGGAGGACTTGAAGACGATGGCTATACCAACGCCTAGGACGCTACTGCAGCTTGCCTGCGGGTTTGATTGTTGTATTTTGCTTATTCCATTTGGAGTTATGGAAGACTGTGAAGACTTCCACTGCGTGTTAGATTTCCGCTGTTTAAGGCCTTCTTGCCGGTTAGCGTACTCTGATGTAATTATTATTCGATTTGTAATGGCAATGATCCAAAGCTCTGGAATCTGTGTGTACTAGCTACTGATCCAGGGACTAGTACAGTAATGCACAGAAGGGGCCCGACTCCGTTTGGCGGGTCCTGACAAAATCATTACCGCTCCTCATAATGATATGGACCAGGAATTGTTTAGAACAATATCACAGTGACAATGTGTCTCACAACCAAATCATATTTGATGAACAAAATCGTGACATTAATTTATGGAATCGATAAGCAATGTTATCATAAGTACATGAACAAATGCGTTACACAATCATCGTATGATTGCCTCTAGGGCACATTCTTCAGATGCAACAATTGAAAATAATCCTGGCTGAAGCCAAGACCTTTAGCAAATTGCTTGACTTGTCGGCTGATTTAAATGCCATCGAGGTAGCAAAGGTTGTTCCTCTGCCTAAGACATTGCCGCTTCTCACATTAGAGGTATTTGGTCATGACAATGATCATGATAACATAATAGATCATCCTACCAAGACAACTGTAGCCAATGGTATCTTGGAGGGTGGCCATTGTTGAGCATGGAGGTGCTGGAAAATCCACCTTGGCATAGAAGACCCTCGTGGAGCCTCATGAGACCTTTGCTCATAAGACTCCTACAAATCTTTGCGAGACCTTCGCTCAAGAGACCATGCGGGGACTACATTAAGCGGTCCTTAAGCAGGTTTGAGTCCAAGACGTGGCGTCAAAGCCCTAATACAACTTGGCGGCCAAGTTAGCTTAGAGGACAAGAAGTATAATGGGACCCAACTAGGTGCCAGGATTAGCATCACTAGAACCCCTCTTAGAGGGGTTAGGTTGTAGCTGCCCTTGGAAGGTAAAATAACTGTAGCAGGTGGAGGGGTGTCATCCTCTTTTACCTTATAGGCCAAAAGCCAAATGAACACCTCGCCTCTGCTTTAGCGGGATTAAGATCTCACAAGTACTCTCAAGAAATTTCCAAAGGGGTTCAAGTGTTGTATTCGCTTGTTGGGTCACCCCTTTCGGCGCTTTGGGACTTCTCCATTAGGCACAAAGATTAAGGAGGGGTGCCTCCGAAGTTACCTGTCTAGAGTGTCCTGATGACACATGTTATGTCATACATGATCAACGTCATGATTTACCACAATCACTCTCCAAGCAAACAGGGACCATGGCCCCTTGCTATAACTGTTTTTTTTATAAGGACCGCAATATTATATCAAGGAGACAATACATCATAAATTTATAGAGAGCACCCTTCTAAAAGACATATTACATAGATAGTGCCTCAAGGACCTCTCTATAAAAAGACCACAACCATCATGGATATGACCAACACTATGTCAGCATGGTTGTCATCAAGATTTTCATCAACTTCTTCCTCCGTCTGGTCGTTATCGTCATCGAGCTATTCATCAACTACTTCCTCTTCGACCACTACATCTACAACAAGTTAGCAGCACTTTTCAACATCCTCTGCTTCATCTACAGTTATTACTACGGCTATATTTGCGTGGTTTGCTCACCACCACCTAGGCCAGGTTGTGTGCACAGGTGTCATGCTCAGTCTTTGGATATAGTGCCGCTGCCACCACCAGTTCGGCTGCTTCCTTGGCCGCATCCACAGCCTCAAGACATACTCAAGAAAGATGCCTCTCCACCTCCTCGACGTCCTTAGGCCCATCTACTTAGGTCGCTCTAGGCCCAACCTGAGATAAAGCACACCTCATCGGCAATCCTAGCTTGGCCACCATAGACAGGTGCAACTTCAAATGGATGTCTAGGTGTAGGGCCCTCAACTTTGAGGTCCACGGAGGATTCCTGCACTAGTCCCTGGATCAATAGGCTAGTGCACACCATTACATAGCCAGTTCATAAAACATACAATCGATCAGAGTAAAATGGATAATTTGGCAGAATTAACGTCTTTCACCAAATAGTTTTAATCTGGGCCATCCATGGCAAATAACAATACAGTACGCATGAGAGCTCAGAGTATAAATGCGGAAGTCTTAAATGTAGCAAAAGATTATCCAACGACTATGCAACCAAGCAAGTGGCTGGAGGAAACGCCCTAAACATCTTCTTGGCCTTCGTGTCCTAGGTCTTCATCTTGGAAGCAAGAATAAGAGTCTTCCATATTCTGTCCATCTAAAGAGTAAGTGAGTGCGAGGATAAGTGCGCAATCAAACCGCACTTGCGAGTTAACACCCTCCTAATGCAAATAATGATAATGGCTCCAAGGCAGACTAGGGTTTATTTATTTGCATAAAAGCCAGTTGGAAATATTTATAGTACAAACCTATGACTTAGCCAATTTTAAACCATGGAAGGAATTATTGATGAGCTGTGTTTTCCTAGATAACCCAAACTTCCAATCCTATCTATCCCTATACCATCCCATGGCACGATCAGACCAAACACCAAACTCAGCTGGAATAACATTTCATGTTCTTCCTTCTTACACCTCCCATCGTATTCCGGGATTTCGCAATCCTATTGCGGATCATCGCTCCTGGATTGCTAGTCCAGCGAACGCAAATACCCTCGGGTGATGGTGCTCTTCCACCTATCTCATGGGTTGGAGTATCATCTAGGGTCTTCACAGAGCACCACACTTGACTCCACACCCGCACTACCGCGTGATGGCTACGCATTCTGTCGGATGCATCCAACACTCATTCATAACCAAGGGACCCTTTTGGTCTAGCTTCTCATGGCCCGAGAGTCGGAGATCCCACGCTCTGCTCATTGCTTCAATCTCATCAGGTCCATGACTTTCTATTCTAGAGCCACTCTAGACAACCAACACAATCTCCAAGTCTCAACCCGTATCTTAGCCCAACCAGTTCACATCTCAAGACCAACCGACAGAAGCCTTGACCCCATACTAGCTTATAACCAATTCAATATATATATATATATGAGTAGTTGTAGTGGCGAGCTATTGTTCACCACTATGGGGGTAGTTACACCATGAAAACAAGTCATTGATTAGACCTAAGCATGTCCAAGCACTTTTTACTTAGGGACCAAGAGTCCAAATGTTATATTTGTTTTGTTGGTTTGTTGACACCAAAAAATTGGCAAAGGCCGATGGGCTTGGATCTTGGAAGAAACGGGCTGAAATGTGCTGCAACGGCCTAGATCGACCAAACATGGAAAAGGACTGGATTTGGCAAGAGATGTCGATTAAGGATATGAGAAGAGGCCGGATCGGCTACGAAAGGCAAGTTTGGATCAAGATAAGGAAGCTTGATTCGAATCGGGTTAGAGTTAGTAGTTTAGGAGAATTAGTTAAATATAGAAGATAAAGATGAGTTCGTGTTAGATACGAGTTAAGAGTCTTACTATAGTTGGGCCTAAGAGGTCTGTATAAATAGTCTGCCCTTGAGGGCGTGTAAGGACACACATCAATCAAAATACATCTACTTATTCTTGTCTTTTACTTTTCGTCACATTAGGCCTTGTTTAAAGAAGTCTTCATATTTAGATTTTGATCGATTTGTTGCGCATCGCCTTTCGATCGGCTTCAAAATACAACCCAAGAGTTCTTGTAAGTAAGTACTGTCTCGATTAAGTTCGATCTACGGGCTTGCATCGGCTTTTGGTCGAAACACTATCTTGGTTGATATTGTTGCGCATTGCCGTTTCAACTAAGGGTTAGTCTCACTTCTTTTTCTGCCGATCAACACATTCGTTGACGGTGGATTGTTTACCCTCGTTCTATCAGCTTACAGTTCACTATTTGTCGATAGTCTGTTTGCCCTCTTTCTACTGCCCAATTGATTTTATCGGCTAACCAATAGACTGTTTACCTTTGAAACTGTTGGTTTGGATCTGATCTAAGCCAATAGTTTCATTACCCGTTACGTTGCTCGAATCTGTTTCCAATTATTGTAGATTCAACATATTGTGGATCTAATCGGCAAGGGGAAAGCTAATTAAATCCTCTTGCCGATTACAGGATCAAATCGACTGGCATTCCTTGGACCTAGCTCCCGGAGCTGACGGGAATCCTATTTCCTAAGCCCACATGAGTTGGCACGAAGAATCCTTGTTTGTGTCAACATGGTGGCAACAAGGGATATGACTATCAAGGGAGTCATAGCATGATATTCAAGGCAATCATAGCATGGTAATTAAACTTGTCAAGGGTCATGGCATGTGTATAACATGATTAACGAGCTAGATATTTCCACAAATCATAGAGCATGGAATTTCTTAATTGAATCAAAATAACTTTAAGTAAAATTGGGTAAGATATGAACTAAGGATGTTAACTCGCCTTGTCCTAAGGCATGGAAGTCTTCTTCTGTGTCTTCGAACCTTCCCTTTGGATCTTAGACATCTACTTAGGAAGACAAAGACAATGCATAAACAAATGCAAAAAGAAATGATGCATGTATGCACGAACTGAAATACTAATATCGATATAAGGATCCTATTTGTCGTCATATGATATGTATGAACATGCTCTAGTTACCCTTAAGTACTATTACCCTTGCTGGAAAATAATTTTGGAAATTATTAAAGAGTTAAAATATTAATTCCATAAAGCATTTAGGGCCTTTGCTTATAATTTGCTTATCTTTACAAGAGGTTAATTAGGTTTAATATTTTTATTAAATTGTTTCTAAGTTGGAAATGTTTCTGTGAAAATTTTTAAAATTTTCAGAGTTCGAACAATATTTTAAATAAGTCTAATAGATTTACAGCAATATTTATCCGTAAGGAAAAAGGTTTAAATAGCTTCTAATAAATTTCCAAGGAACAATAATTTATTTAAAATTGTTCAAATAATTTTTCTGCCTTCAAAACTACATCTAGTATTTTCTAAAATTTGGTCAAGATTTATGGAAACCGTAAATTAATTTAATTAAACGAAAAGGATTTTAAAGTATTTTCCAAAAAGGCTAACTAGGGTTACTGTTATTTTTTACAGAGGCAAGAATAGGGTTACAGTGCAAAGTTATAATTTTATTAAATTTAGCTTGCTGTCTCTTATGTAACTAAAATTTTCCAATATTTTAGGTGTTGTTTTACTATTTTTAGAAAATCATTTATACTTTCTAGAATTATTAAAATAGGAAAAGGCTGAAAATCCAAAACAGGAATGGGCCGAATCCAACACTGTGCGGACCAAGCGGTCCGGTCCACGAGCACAGAAATGGCCCGAACGAAGCCCACAGACTGAAAGCATGAGCTAGGACTACGTCTCCACTAATGTCAGTGGCTGACAAAGCTAAGCACGGGAGATTTAAAAGGTAATCACTGTTAGCATGGGTCCCACATGTCAGCGACTCCGTCTCACGGCCAACATTGGGGTGGCGTCAGCCAGGCGATGGCCTGCTTGGTTCTTTGGCCGAACTTCAGGGAACCTTCGGTAGGGGACTGGCGGTGCTATGGTCCACCATCCTAGCGGTTCATGATTGGGATGGGTTCGACTAGGTGAGACCTAAGACGTGCTGGTCGGAACATCGCCAGTGGCGAGCCATAACGATGGCGCCATGAGCACGGGTGAAAAGAAGCTATGGGAGCATGCTTCTGCGGCGAAGGGTAGGGGCGGCGGCTTGTTTGCCGGTGTAGAGAGCATCTAGGGGCTACCAGGGAACTACCTAAGGTGGCGGCGAGCTCGGAGGAGGACATAGTCGAGCTGTCACTATGGGAGAGGTAGCCGTCGAAACAGGGGACTACTTTTCCAGGGAGCTCTAGTGGTTCCTGGTCAAAATTGAAGACAGGGCAGTGTGGGGCGGCACCTAGAGAAGCTAGGGACGCGAGGAATTGACCGACGATGTACCAAGTCGGTAGTGAGGCAAAAGGGGACGAATCGGGCTCGGCGGCAGCAATGGCAGAGGGAGAGGAAAATTGGGGCCGAGCCAGGCTTAAATAGGCGGGGGAGGTCGCGGGGGAGAGGAGAGATATGCTCCCACGGCGAGGGGCCCTAGGAGGAACGGCAATGGGTTGGCACAGTGCGGAGCTATGCGGGAATGATTTCCCGTGCGTTAGAGCCGCAGCAGCCAGGGCAGGGTTGCATGGGGCGTAAGGCCTATGGCTGAGTGGCGGGATGTTGCGACTGCAGCTAGCACAGTAGACGCGCACGCCCGGTAATCTGGCGATGTGCGGCGTCTTGTGATGCGGCGAGGGCAAAACAGAGAGAGAGGGGATGGCGACAGCGAGGTAACGTGCGTGGTACGCCGCGCCATGCATGTTGCCCCTCGGGCAGAGAGGGAGAGAAAGAAAGAGAAGAGAGGGAGAGAGAGAGCTCCACTTGGGCCGACTAGGCCTAGGTTGAGCTGGGCTTGGACAGGGCTAAGCGGAAAATGGAATTTTTCGAATTTAGGGGGAAATTGAATTTAAGTTAGAATGTTAAATTTTGATTTTGAAAATTTTCAGATAATGAATAGTAAATACTAGAAATGCAAATTAAACTTTTAAATTTTGAATTTTTCAAAAAGTGCCAAAAATGGGCTATTACACCAAGCCACATACGATGTGTGTTTTTGGCATTCTACCACTTTACGGAAAGCTTAGGAGATAATCTTTCCAATGAGATCAAAGATAAGTTTTCCAACAGATCCAGTCCCACTTCAAAATTCCTTACGAATCAACGGAAATCATCAAAATAACACTATGAACAGAATCTGCCGATGTTGTGCCACCTTTACTTGGGCTCACTAGTCTTGTACGACCTTGGGTTGGCCATCCCCCCCCCCCCCCGCATCACCCCTAGGTTCTCTAGCCTCTATGTAAGCCTCCAAATCATATTTTCTTCCTTTGATTTTGCTTCGATTAATCTGCCATTGCAGTTTTATCATTATCGGTTTGTGGAACCTAACTTGTGTGCTTTATCGATAATCAGTAATTTTTAGATTGTATCTATCGCGTTCTTGCTTGTGTTCTCCATTCGCATGCAGGGATAAGCCTTCTTGGTGAGGTCAACTGCGTCTTGGCATGGTTGCTAACCAACGTAGCCGTGGTGTTGTGATAACTGGGTTTAGATCTATTCTGATCGAAAACCAGAGCGTCAACATCGAGATCTCCCCAAATAGACTTATCTTTACCTATCGACCAGTACATATACTACCTAAGTACTAACAATACCTTGTAATATACAGCTCCCCCAGGGTCTCCGGCCGACCGTCCTTCACCTCCACGAGGTCAACGGAGGCAATGGGGTTGGCTAGCTAGATCCAGGGAAAAATTGAAGTCACCTCAAGGTCGCACGGTTGGCTAGCTAGATCTAGGGAAAATTTGAAGTCGCCTCAAGGTCACCTCTCTTGGCACTGTAGCAAGGGGCGTGGAAAGTGACTTATGGTGCCTCTTCCTTCTCCCTGCCACAACTATTGTGAAGCCTAGCTTAGTTCATGTACTTGAGACTCCCCTTTGTTAACTGGCCAGCTAAAAATTTTCTTAGCTTTTCTCTTGGTCTGGGAGATGCCTTCTTGGTATCTGGACATTTCTATTCATTTCCTGAGATCTAAGAATATTATATCTACTCTACTATATTAAAGGGAAAGAATCCTAGGCTCATCAGCCATTTTTATAAAAAAAAAAAAGAATATTTTTCCTTGTCAAGTTGACTGGATGCCTTCTCGGTATCCGGTAATTTCTATTCATTTCTCAAGATTGAAGAATATTATATCCACTTTTTAGGGGAAATAATTCTAAACTCAGCAATTTGTGATGTTCGATGTCCATGCCAAATCCTAGGTTGTGTTTATGCCCCTAAATGTTTTCTGATTTCACGTGCACGGCACTGTTTATTTTCATGGCCATTGGATTTCGTGGTCCTATCCTATGGGAGGCATGGGATGTACCTGCTCCCTTTCCGTTGAGCTGCAAATTCTCCATCGAGTAACAATGGTGGATGATAATATCTATGTTTCTACTTTTCTCTACACTTTGTTCTCATTGCCTACATGCTTAATGTTAGCATGCTCTTCACTCTTGGTTGATGCTAAATTTCAATCATAAGGAAAGGCAAAAAAAACATGGATGAATTCAGGTTAACTAAAATCATGTCGCCTATTTGCGTTTTGTACACTCTTGGATTAAGCAAAGACCATTCAGTGGCTGCAAAATCGTGTAGAAGTCTAGGGCCTCTTTGACTCAAAGGAAGAATATAGAAATCCAATCCAAAAGAAAAACAATCATCTATAAGTGTTTGATTTGAAGGATCATCAAAGAAATTTCATATGATAGGAATTTTCCTCCAAATTTTGGACAATTTCACTCATTAGGCCAAACTTTTTTTTCATTCATTTGATAATAGGAGCAACTTCCTGTCGGACCATCCGATGGGATGCATTTTATTGAATGATGTTTTGGGAACATTGCTAAAGTACTATTGAAACATCATCGAAGTACTAATGTTTCAAACGTTAATAAAAAATGTTTTAACAGTTATTCGAAAATAGTTCAATCCATAGAAGCAATGTTTCACAGAGAGTAAGCAAAATGTTTGAGGTAATTTTTACAGGTGTTTCATAAGAGCAAACATAATGGTTCACAAGGACAAACAAAAATTGTTTCACAAAAAATTGGCGAAATGTTTTACAAAGAGTAAACAAATGTTTTGGATTTTTATAGGGTATTTCACATAAACAAGCAAAATGTTTCATAAGAGTAAACAAAATGTTTCACAAAATGGTAGACAAAATGTTTAAGATATTTTTTTAGAGTAAATTGTACGGCACGTCCTTGAAGTTGTCCCACATTTTTTGTTTATATCCAAAATATCCAAAACCGAATATTTGGATACATGAAGTTGCATTACCGTTTGAACTAGATCCAAAATGGTATGGAGAAGGTGGTTTTGATGACCACTTATCATACTAAATCAATAAAAAATAAATTTAATTTGACAATTTGTAAAAGAAATCCTAAAATTATAAAAAAAATAAAAAATTCTAAAATTCTTTTAAAATATAAAAATCCTAATATCCATAAAAAGCTTAACAAATTTGAAAATTAAGTAAAAAATAAAATAATATCTAAAACTTGTTTTAAAAAACTTAGAAAATTCTACGAAATCTTAAAACTTTTCTAAAATTCATAAAAAATTATAAAACCTAAATATAAGTCATAAAAAAAGAGTTTTAGAATTTATTTGATTTGTTAATGAATTTTCAAAATTTATAAGTTTTGTTTTACAGATTTTAGGACTTTTTAAAGATTTTTAAACAATTTTAGAGGTGTTCTAAACCTCTAAAATTCTCGTTAATCTAAGCTAGTCTGGCTTGCCCATCCATGATGGAGGCTTGAGTGGGAGCGCGAGATGGGACTAGAGCCGAGAAGAATGGCACTGCAGGGCAGATGAGGCAACATGAAGCTCATGGTGGCTGGACGAAGCATCGAGAGGTGGATAGCAACGTAGGCTTGTGTCGACCAAGACGGGCCCTCTCCTCTGATGACTAGCCAGGGGAATGAAGGTGATTTACAGTCGAGTTTTCAATATGCGGATACTATCTGCACAGAAACTCAGATGATATCCATTCAATATTATCCAAATCTATACCATATCGGTAAAAATATTTTGGATATTCACAAAATATTCAAATCACTATCCGAGTTGATTTGGATAGACAGTCGAAGAGAAACTAGCCGTACCACTTACAACCCTAGTCGCATGAGAAAACCAGCACCTGATTTTTTTAAAAAAATAACATAAATAAATAAATAAATTTCGCAAATAACCTTTACTTATTTATTTTCATGTATGCCCCCATGGTCGCGCCATAACGGAATGCTACAGTTGTGCTAAGGGGCAAGGAGGCCAACAAAAACACAAACAAGGATGACTTACTCTATAAGTACCAAAACAGAACGGTCTTAACATGAGGAACATGATGACATGAATCAATTTCTGGGAACAACTCAAATTGATAACAGTGGTGACGTCAATGGTCGCTGTCCAAGGCTTTGCATGGCCAATGGAATTACAGTGATCGATGTTGCGGCAAAGGAAAGGCGAACATGATAAATAACATAATGACTCAAACTCAAGTGATGGCAATGAATTTCACTGGAGAAGGCCAAAGGCGGCACGGAATTGCGCTAGTCAAATTATGTAGGATCGAGAACAACGACTAGAGGAGGTGAATAAAAGCCAAATTGAATTTTAGTCCTTTTTTCACCAATGTGCTCCAAATCTAGATTTTGATACTGGTAGCCATACTATTAGAAATGCCACGTTATAGCTGTATGATTGAGCCGTACTATACTATTAACACATGAGACCGCAACTCGGATAAAAACCAAAATTGACATAGCTTTTTATTGGGATGTTGGATTGAACTAAAATTCAAAACCTAGGCTCATAAGGTCGATAATCTATTCCAAACAAGAGAAGAAGAAGTTTCTACTCAAAACAAAATTAATTGACGTTTCAAGAAGTTCCTCCATGAAATCACCCAAACACAAGAACACAAGCAATCCAAAAGCAAAACACACGAACTCAAACCATAAGAAAATTCAAGCTTAATGATTAAGGAGGAATGGTTACAGAGGAATAATTGAGTTGGTTCAAAACGACTCTATCCAAGCAATCCTTGGGTTTAACTGTTTTGCTAAGCCTATCTCGCCAAAACCTGAACAAGAGTTTCTTCTAAAGTCTCAAGAAAACCCTAACCACCATGACACCTATTTATACTTTGGGGAAACTAGCCACCCATAATGGGTTTCTTCTCACTTACACATCAAGACTACATGCTTCTCAAAGCGGTTACATAACTAAACCAGTTTACCCGGTACGATCCACCTTGCCCCCAAGATGAACCATGACCTAAACCACTTTCCCTTCATGTTGCGGTTTCTCCAAAACCGTTGTCCTTCACTTCCGTGGCTGCCAAGACTGCCACGCATCCAACTCCCCATATACAGCTTCTGCTTACATCCCCAAAGTTATCTTTATCCATGAACATTACCCATCACGTGACTAGACCGGTTCTAATTGACTCGCGTGACCCTTGATCACCTAAACTGTGGATCACCCGTCCACGTCTTTGATCCCCTTCACCGACGTCGATCCACTCAGGTCACTTGTAAACAAGCAAACAATTTTTTGGAAGCAAAATTTTTCACCTTGACCCATATTAGTCTATGGACACATACACTACCTTAAAGCATCATGAAATCAATGTTAAACATCTTGCCAACCAAAGCAATTAAGCATCCCATCAGAAAAGAGCATTTGCACTGTCTTATCTAACCGTAGAGCACTAAATAATTTTTATAAATTCATATATTGCTCTAATAGAGAAAGTTGTCCAAATATAAAAGATGCGCCTTAAAATTCTCTACAACTTTTATATAGAACACAGCTACCCAAGCATGGATATGCCAGGAATCGGAGGCAGTTCAAAGTGATGTCCCAATGCCTGCAACTTACTTAGATCACATAAGTTGTCCGACAAGCTCTTCACTTTGTAACTAAACAAAAAGCAAGTTCTTACGTAAGCAAACAAAATGTTTCACAAAATGGTAGACAAAATGTTTCATATATTTTTTAGAGTAAATTGCACCGCACGTCCAAAATGTTTTGCTTAGGTCCAAAATTTTCAAAACCAAATATTTGGGTACAAGAAGTTGCATTACCGTTTTAACTAGGTTCAAAGTGGTATGGAAAAAAGTGGTTTTGATGACATGAGCTGCCTAGTCATCATAATATGTAGCAAAAAATGGCCAATTGTCATACTAAATCAATAAAAAATAAATTTAAATTAAAAATTCATAGAAGAAATCCAAAAATTATAAAAAAAGCTATAAAAACTCTAAAATTCTTTTAAAATCTAAAAATCCTAATATCCGTAAAAAAGCTTAACAAATTTGAAAATTCATAAAAATAAAATGATATCTAAAACTCGTTTTAAAAAATTTAAAAATTCTAAGATACCTTGAAACTTTTCTAAAATTCATAAAAAATATAAAACCTAAAATCTAAGGCCCTGTTCTATTGGGCTCATGAGCTGTGACTTATCTGACTTTTTTTGAACTTCACGAATTTTCCGAGATGGCCTCGAGAGTCGGATGGCCTTGAAATTTAGGATTTAGAGAGCTTTTAAACTCGCCTACGAGATAAAAATAAAACGGATTCAAAAAGTAATAAAAAAAGTCAGATGAGTCAATATTAGTCAGATAAGTCACGAAATTTCGTGATAAGTCACAACTCATGAGCCCAATAGAACAGGGCCTAAATCGTAAAAAGCGAGTTTTAGAATTTATTTGATTTTTCAATGAATTTTGAAAAATTTTATTTTTTACTGATTTTAGGACATTTTAAAAAATTTTAAAGAATTTTAGAATTTTTTTCTAAACCTCTAAAATTCTCGTTAATCTAAACCGGTCTGCCCTGCCCATCCATATATGATGGAGGCCTGAGTGGGAGCACGAGATGGGACTAGAGCACTGCAGGGCAGGATGAGGCAACATGAAGCTTATCGAGAGGTGGCTAGCAACATCGGCATGCCAACCAAGACGAGGCCCTCTCCTTTGATGCGTGCGTGTGGGTGGATGAGAGAGCTTCTTTCGAGAGAGACACATCGGCATGCCGGACGATAAGACTATCTCCAACCAGTTCCCGTCCCGGCGCCTATTCTCTTGGCGATGGGAAAATGGCAAGGACGGAAACGGAGGCGCCGCTCCAACCGAGTCCCCTCCCGGGCCGGACTCCCGTGGGAGAGGAGAGAGGTTCCCGGGGCGGGGGGAATCTCTGGCCATTCCCTTGCGGCGCTGTGGAGCAAGCGGTTGGAGCTGGGGCTTCCGGCGCGCGCTAGGTCGGAAGCGGGGAGGTGTGGCGGCGGCGGCGCAAGCTATGGGGTAGTGCCGATGGGAGGCGGAGAGGGACCGAGTGGCGTCGCTATCGCGGCGGAGGTGGCTGAATCGATAGGCTGGAGTGACGAAGCGCGGAGCAGCCCCACCATCGCAAGGTATGTGGTATCCTTCGTTGATTCGGTGAGCCATGGGTGGATTTGTTTGCATTTCGTTAGGGATTCGTAAGATTGCACGATTTTGGGTTCATTGCGGTCGGATTTGTGTGGATTTTGTTAGGGATTCGTAAGATTTGCCGATTTTCGGTTCATTGGGGTCGGATTAGGGGCAGATTTATGGTTGGTGCTCGGATGTAGGGTTCGTGTGGCCCGTGTCGGCCTCGGCCAAACCGTGGAACCCTAGACCTTGACAGGCCGCCCCATCGTCGCCATGGCCCTCATCGCCGCAGGGCACGGCCGCCGGGTCTGGACCTGAGGACGGCTAGCGGGTCGACAAGAAAACGAACAGGAATCTTATGTCTGATGCTGTAGAATCTAGGTAATTAGCATTATTAAGAGCCCTCGACCCTGAATTTGCGCCTCCCGGATACCTCAGAGACCTTCCTCTTGTCCTTGATGGAGTTCGTCAAGATAGAAACCAGGGATTCCCACATGTTCCTGTTGAGTGAATCACCGACAAACACCAGTCTCTTTCCCCTCAGCCTCTCCAACATATCAGTAGGGTTCAATCTAGTATAAGCAGCATGTATAACTGATTTTGTCACACACCAACAACTAACTGAATTCACCAAAACTGCACGGTCGTTCAAGCAAGCTTTCCTCACCTTGGGATACTGCATCCACTGGGTTGCCACCGGAGTCTTTGGCAAGCTTTATCAGGGCGCCCATGGAGGTAGCAGTTCAAGGACTCATCAATGTGATCAAATCGGACGGTACACCTCGCTAGGACACATTCTCATGTCGTTTCTGTACCAATTGGATGACCTGTCAGACCATTGGCCGGATAGTACGGCTCAAACAACAATTTTTTAGGCTCTTTGATAATTTTTAAATTTTAAACTTGATTCTACCATAAACTCAAACAATAAGACAAATATTGGCAAATACTCTAGTCACTCCGATTAAATTAAATCAGTGGAGAGTTGGATGGCATCGAGGAAGACTTTGGTAACATGCCCACATGCTGGATCAGATTAATTATGGAACAACTTGCCAACATGGGCTTATTTATTAAATTATTTTCCATACCGTGCCTGCTTCTCCCCCACTATGCTCAACCAGATCAAAATCTCAGATCTATGGTTTTTGGGACTTGGGTGCTAGCTAGCGCAGTTCGTCCTCTCTCTGCTCTGATAACCCTTGGCTGCAGGCTGCTGCATTTGCGTAAGTTTTCAATCCTTTTACTTGTGTCTTGTGTCTTCAATACGGTTACTCCCTCTATTTCCTTGTACGGTTACCCCCCCTGCTCAAACATATGGTGGTCTCAGCTGTTCAGTAGTTTTGCTCTCTCATTCCTCCTACAATCTAGCAAGATCTACCAGTTACTTCAGATGCCAAAAAAGATTTCTTTTTTTTTACAACTGAAGCTCGTCTCAAATTTTCGTTATTTTCATCCTTCTCTTACACGCAGGAAGCTGAGATTTCATTTATTTTCCTTTATTCCCCCGTCTTTTTGTTCTGTGTTCACCCATTAATTGATTCATTACCTCGATCAGTTACCTCAATGGCGGATATGGTGCTCTCTGGATTACGCTGGGTGGCGTCACCCATCGTCAAGAAGCTCCTCGCTGATGCCTCGACCTACCTAGGCATGGACATGGTGCGCGAGCTGGAGGATCTGGAGACCATTGTCGCCGCAGATTCGAGCCGGTGATCGGTTACCGAGAAGAGCTCTATAGGGGCACTGGAGAAATGGTGCGGAAGCTCAAAGACGCTTTCTACGAGGCCGAGGACCTGCTCGACGAGCACGAGTACAACGTCCTCAAGAAGAAGGCGAAGAAGAAGGACAAGCACACCTCACCGGCAACGGCAAATGCCTCCTCTTCCTCCTCCGTGACAAATTTCTTGACCTCTCCGTGATGCCAAGAGCGGTCGTCTAATTCTTGACCCCAAGAACCGGAAGCTACTTGGCAAGATGCAAGAATTGAAAAGCATCTTGGTGAAGCCAAGACCTTCCGCGAATTGCTTGGCTTGCCGGCCGAGGCGACAAGAAGGGTCGCCTTCTCGCCTAAGACATCGCCGCTTCCACTTCAGAGGTGTTTGGTCGTGACGCCGATCGTGATCACATAATTGATCTTCTTACCAAGACAAGCTGCGCAACCGATGGTATCTCGGGGTCGCTATTGTTGGACATGGAGGTGCAGGAAAATCCATCCTTGGCGAAGATGTCTACAACGACAACAGTCATTGAATATTTTGATGCGGGATGTGGGTCTCAGATCTCACGAAACCTCGATGTGCAAAGAACACACAAGAGAGATTATTGAGTCGCCACCAGGAGAATGCCCAAGTTTTGACAAACCTTGATGCTCTCCAATGGAAATTAAGAGACATCTTCGCAAAAATCGAGAAAGTCCTTCTTGTGTTGGATGATGTTTGGTTTGATGAATCCAAGAATGAGACGGAATGGGAGAAATTACTCGCTCCTTTTGTTTCTCAACGAAGAATAAGCAAAGTCTTGGTTACTTCGCAAACCACGACACTTCCTACTCCTCTACAGTGTAAAGAAATTATTCATTTACAAGACATGAAAGATGATGTGTTCTTGAAACTATTCAAACACTATGCCTTCTCTGGAGAGAAAATCGGAGATTTGCAGTTGCGTGAAAAGCTGGAGGATATTGCAAACAAAATCGCTAAAAGGCTTGGACAGTCTCCTTTGGCAGCAAAAGCTGTGGGTTCACGGTTGAGCAGGAAAAAAGATATCACTGCATGGAGAAATGCTCTACACAAGGACAACTTAGCTGATGCTAGGAGTGCTCTACTTTGGAGTTATGAGAAGTTGGATCCACGCCACCAGAGGTGCTTCATGTATTGCAGCTTATTTCCAAAAGGCTACAGATATTATATTCGTGAATTGGTTCAACTGTGGACAGGAGAGGGTTTTGTTGATTCATCCAACCAGAACACGAGAATGGAAGATATTGGAAAGGATTACCTCAACGAGATGGTGTAATAACACAAAAAAAAAAAAACAGCACTGGACTGGGCCGGCCAGCCCAGCCCAGCCCAGTCCTTGCCGCTTAAGAGCAGCACGTTGCTGCGCAGTGGGATTAATTCCCCTGCCCTAGCCGCTGCTCCATCTGTTTCTGCGTTCTTGCCTCCCCAGCCGCTGCTCCTTGCTGCTCGCCTCCCCACTGCCCAGCGCCGCTCCTCCTTGCTACTGCCGACGCCAGCCCGCAGCTCCTCTCCAGCAGCTGCTCCTTCTTCCCCTGCTGCTCTCTGGCGCCGCCCTCCGGTTATCCCTGCTCGTCTCCTAGCTGCCCGTCGCCGACGGCCGCCGTCAAGCCGAGCACCGCGGTGGCGCTGCTGCTCTTTGGCGTGCTGAGCAGGAAGGGAGAAGAGAGGGAAAGGGAGAGGAGGAAGGAGGAGGCCAGCTGTGGAAGAAGAGGGAAGAAGGGGAAGGAAAGTGGAAGAAGAAGCTAGGGTTTCTTCTCCGATCCACTTTTGGGTAACAATTTCGCTACTAATCCCTTCGTTATAAATGTTTGGATAGGTTAGCTCGGTTGATTAGTGGCTAGGGTTAGTGCGATTTGAGGGATTAAGCACGGTTGTGGTGGATGGATTTGGACAGTTTGAGCAGCGAGCTTCGGTTAATTTTGTGGCCGGCTCCATTGAGATTCAGAGTTCGGTCATATAATAAAGAACGTGGGCAATGTTCTTAGCTTTCCGTAGAATCTTAGAACGCATGATTCGGCCAAGCGGTTTGGGAGTTATGGCCTCCGCAGTGCTGCTGCCCAGTTTTTGGGTTTTGGTGAAATAAAAGGATTGTAAGGCCTTCTGTCTTTAGCTATTGTCCAGCATTAGAGTATCGATGGACGGCCCTAGTTGCCATTTGATAGTGATGGTTGCTTATGTATTGAAGGAATGTTGGTGATGTGTAGGTGGAGTTCTTTCCGGGTCGGGGTCGGTGCCAGTGCAGCATTCCTCGACGTCCCTCGGTAACTAAGGCAAGTACCTGATGCGATGTGTGTTGATGGTTGACTGAATGATATGCTGTGTTATTTGTGCTTGATTTTGATAACGATGGTATTGCTGCAATGAATTGTTGGATGATGGAGATTGTGGATTTGAATTGATAAGTGGTATTTACTTGTTTTAAGTTGCAAAGTTTTTCTGAAAAGTTTGCATACGAGCCAGGGCGGTGAGAATTGTCATATGGCTAGACCGAGTGCCAATGGCGGTCGGTAAGAAAGCCAAATGACTAATCCGTGCTCATGAAATAAGACCTCAGAGGTAGGCACCCTCCACGGGATGGCGGGAAGACCAGCCTTGGGCACCTCCACGGATGGAGTACCGAGCGTGACACCGACGTGTACGCCGAGATCTGGGTCTTGGCGCTACTTAAAAGGATCATTTTGCATTGCATCGTTGAGCAAGTTGTGAATGTGCTGGATTGAGGTGGTTTGATATTGATAACTTCTTATGGGTGTGTTTTTCTTTACCATCGCTATTATGTACTTTGCTGAGTCATCGACTCACGCTTGTTTCTTTATGTTTTTAGGTGATTCCTGAAGGAACATACATGGGGCAGGGGAGTAGCTGACGCTATCGAGCACTACACGGCAACCTTAAACACTTAATAATCTAATTAACCTAGTCTCCTAGATTTACTTTTGGACTTAGCTCTCTAGAACTTAATGGGCTAAGTTGTATGTGTGAAACTTGTTTAGTTGTTCGGAACTTTTGTGTGTATATGGACATCGGTTGTGTTCTATCGCCACCAAAGTAAGTGCAGTCCTTGGGCGTGAGGTCCCAAGTTGTTGGTTAGGTGGTCATGGTGGCCTACTAAATGGTTGTTAATATGTGTGCTTGGAATATGAGATATATTATATTTTGCTCTTTGTGTTTTTGTCTGCTGAGTGGATGTCCAGTTTTTCAGGGAGATGCTGTCGAAATTTGGAGTAAATAGTCGAGTTGGTAGCATTCTGGGCTCAGAAAGGAGCCGGGGTGTTACAGATGGTCTATTGTTCGTTCTTCCAGCCAATTTCTTACTTGGATGGATTTTATACCATGCATGATCTCCTTCATGATCTCGCAGAATCACTCTCCAAAGAAGACTGCTTCAGATTGGAAGATGATAAGGTGTCAGAAATACCACGCACCATTCGACACCTATCTATTTGTGTCACGAGTTTGGTACAGCATAAGCAAATTATTTGCAAGCTACACCATCTGCGCACTGTTATCTGCGTTGGCACACTCACAGATGATGTAGGTGATATTTTCCATCAGGTACTACAGAATTTGAAGAAGTTACGGGCATTGCGTTTGCGCTTTTACAACAGTAGCTTGTTACCTGATACTGTCGGTGAGCTGAAGCACCTTCGGTATTTGAACCTCCATGAAACTTCAATCTGCCAATTCCCTAGATTGTTGTGTACTCTTTACCACTTACAAATACTTTTGTTTAGTTACAAAGTGAAGAGCTTGCCAGACAACTTATGCGATCTAAGTAAGTTGCAGGCATTGAAAGATTATTCTAGACTGCCCCCGTTTCCTGGCATAGGCAAGCTAACGTCGCTCCAGCGACTAGATGTATTTACAGTGAAGAAGGAAAAAGGATATGAGTTGCGACAGCTGAGGGACTTGAACGAGCTTGGTGGCACATTATGTATCGAAGATCTCGACAATGTCACTGGGCAAGATGAAGCCTCAGAGTCAATGTTGCATCGGAAAAGTCATCTTAAAGGCTTGAGACTTATCTGGAATGATAAGAACAAGTTGCCATCGGAGAATACTTCACATCTGGAGATTCTAGAAGGTCTGAGACCACCACCTAAACTGAAGGGCCTCCATCTGCGAGCCTACCAATCTACCACGTACCCAACCTGGTTACTCAAGGGCTCCTATTTTGAGAATTTGGATCAGTTTAGCCTTTCAGAATGCCATTTCTTACAAGGCCTACCACCCAATACTGAGATCTTTAGGCATTTGTCAATCCTGGAGTTCAACGATGTCCCCAATATAAAGACATTACCATGTCTTCCATCATGCCTCACAAAATTAAGTATGTGGGGATGCCCACTGCTTATTTTTACTTTGAACGATGAGGTGGAACAATATGATATCCAGAGGGAAGACGACTTGGCATACCGACTTGCTTTGCTAAGGGAGTGTGAGTCAAAATCATATTCACATATCAGGAATTGCCTATCGGAAGAGCATTCATCCCTGAAGCAGTTGATGCCATTGATGGATGCAGATATATTAAAACCTCTTCGAACCATTAAAAGTGCTCTAGTAAGAGAAGAAGAACTGGTGAAAGAGAATACTATCAGGGCATGGGTATGTTGCCACGAGCAGAGGATGAAGCTCCTGTTCGGAAGGAGTATAGGGGTGCCACTGGTTGTGCCATCTACACTCCGTGAGCTTGCCCTTTCTTCGTGCAGTATTACAGATGGAGCTTTAGCTATTTGCCTTGGATGCCTCAGTTCACTGAGAAGATTGTCATTGTCATATATTATGACTATAAACACACTTCCCTCAGAAGACGTCATGCAACATTTGATGACACTCTCCCGGATTTGTATCTATTGCTGCTATTGTCTCAGATCATTAGGGGGCTTACAAGCTGCTTCCTCTCTTTCCGATGTTCGCTTATGTTGCTGCCCTTCCTTAGAATTGACACATGGAACAGAATTTATGCCCTTGTCTGTTGAGGATCTCTGTATAGAAAGCTGCGTGCTTGGAGCTGACTTCTGCGGTAGCTTACCACATTTGAGAAGAATTGAAATCATAGGGTGCAGAACCTTAGCATCCTTGTCAATTGGCCATATGACCTCACTCAGATCACTCTCACTAAGGGATATCCCAGATTTATGCATGCTTGAAGGATTGCCTTCCCTGCCTCTTGAGGAGATAGAGCTGGTGCGAGTTCCCAGGCTCGATGCCAGGTGCATCTCCCCCTTTCACATCCAGGAATCACTCATTGTTAGTAGTTCCACGATGCTCAACCATCTGCTCTCTGTTGAAGGTTCTACAGCTCCAACATATCTCCAGCTTAAAGATTGCAACGAGATATCCATTTCATTTGAAAGATCTGCAAATTTTGCACCTGTGAGGAGCTTGTATTTCGAGAACTGCAAAATGCAGTCACTGCCACCAAGTCTGAAGAGCTTCTCCTGTCTGGAAAGTCTCACAATCGGGTCCTGCCCCGACATATCGGTTCTACCAGATCTACCAACTTCTCTCAAGGAAATAGCCATATCTGGGTGTGAACTCTTGGTGGAGAGCTGTCGTGGACCAAATGGAGAAAGCTGGCCAAAGATTGCCCATATCCCCTACAGGCGCATCGAATGAAGGTAAGGCTTCCACTCTCTCATTCTTTTTGCCGAGTGGCCGTCGGCCGAGCAATCTTCTCAACCAATCAATTTTTTTTTCCCATGTGCTTGCCATTGGATCCAGCATTGAGTTTCGCTTCAGAGGAAGGAAAATGGCCTGGTCCTGAGTGAAGATGGAAGACATGCACTAGTTTCTTTTGGTGAAGACGGTAGTCGGAAGATGGTGGCGACGGGAACGGGAGTCGACCGGCACTCCATCTGTACAACTCTTTTGATCTAGCTGCCGTGTTATGATTTCGTTTTTCTTTGTGTGTGTTTTGTTACATAAATCTTGTGCACGTTTGCTTTGTTTTTTGTTTTATCTCTTAGCAGCTAGATAATAAGCATGCTTATGCTGTTGTCGCATGGACATGCACGTAGTGTTCGGGGCTGAGACGTGCTGCGTTCACGTCGGCTCGTTAGTTAGTTCGGTGATCTGTTTTTCTTGCCCGTTTCTCTGGTCGTGGGATGGCGCGGTCAATAAGGGAAGAGGCGCAGGAATCGGTCTCTTTTTCAGTTGTAGTTTGTTGCTTTAAATAAGATGAGAAAACGCTGCTGAATTTTGGGCAGCACAAGTACGTTGTCTCTCCCTCTGAACTTGCTCTTCAGACTTTACACATGGCAGGTTTTGCTAAAATAAAATTCAGACGAGGTTTAGCCACTGTGTTCGCGTGCGTTGTGTTTACTATCCTGCTGTGACTTGATCCTTAGGCTGACAGTGTGGTATCAGAGCCACGGGATGTCACACACGGGATCGGGGGACGGCGACGAGGTGCGCGATGACTCCGCAAACCAACCGCGTGCCAGAGTTCGGGTCACCGACGGTGACGGTGGCGGTGACGGCGACGCATGCTCCTGCTTAGAAAGAACAATCACAAAACAGAGGATTCCTCGTTCGTCAAGATGGATGAAATGGCTACTTGCCTACTGCCTACTGGACTACATCACCATATGACAAATCCATCGACCAAACAAGAGTACAATGTTCATACCTAGGAATACACAACATCTGAAGCACATTTTTTCTTCTCTTTTGTTCGTCTTGTTTCTGGAAGCTGCTCCTGATAAGCAATGTTACGATCGTACAAAATTCACGCTTCAAGGCTCAAGACAGTACATTTTCACCCATGAATCAGATTACCTGATGTGGTTGGCGAATAAAAAAATACCTCCTATGTATCTTCATTGCCACAGGACTATTACGGATTAATTCGGGATGCATCATGCATGCATGTCTCAGATGCGAACCTATTTCTTTTTTTTTCTAGATGCTAAAATTGCAGGCTAACCCTGATGCTAAAAATGGTGTAAATTGCTTTTAGTGCAAACAAAGCTCCATTTATGTCCATTTAAGAATACAAGAATCTAAAAATGCTAAAATAGAAAAAAAGTATTGATTGGAATATCATGACTTGCTAGATCCCACATGAAAAGAAAAACGAAATCACTTTCATTCAGACATCCGACTGGGGATAAAAAAAAATTTGCGTGTATTGTATTTGCACTTTGACAACAGTAGCAAGTTACCTGAATCTACTGCTGAGCTGAAGCACCTTCGGTATTTGAACCATCGCTATTTGAATTGGGTTAGATTTTAGACCTTATTAGGAGTCTAGGTTATAAATTTCAGATCACTCCAACATCCCAATCAAAAGTTACGTCGATTAAGCTTGCGTTCATGCTACAACCTAGAGTTACACTTGCTGCAATATCATACAGCACGTGTCGTACCATACAGGGAACCATATGGCACGCACCGTATCATTTGGGGCAACCCAACGGCGTGTGTCATACGGGAAACCCTATGGCTAACGCTGCCAAAATCCTGTTTTGAGATGTGTTGGTGAAAAAGGCTACAACTCAATTTAGCTACTATTCACCCCCCAAGTTGCCTTTCTCGGTTCTTCGATAATAATAAAGCAGAGAAGAAATAGAAGACATCAACTCTTGGTGTTAGCATCGGGCACAAAAAATACAGTGTTGCTTCAGCTGCCAAAAAGATATCTTTTTTTTTAAATGACGCCTAAAGATTCCTTTTTTAAGATTAATAATCTGTGTTCACGCATTAATTGATTCATTCCCTCAATGGCGGAGGTGGTGCCCATCGTCAAGAAACTCTCTGGCTTACGGTTTGTCAGGGGTGGCCATTGTTGGACATGGAGACATGGGGAAATCCACCTTGGTGCAACAACACACACGGGAGATTATCAAGTCCACCACAAAGGAGGAATGCCCGCGCTTTGATGCTCTCCGGTGTAAATTAAGGGACATCCTGAAAAAAAACGGAGAATGTCCTCCCTGTCTTGGATGATGTCTGGTTTGATGAATCCAAGAATGAGATGGAATGGGAGCACTTGCTCGCTCCTTTTGTTTCTCAGTGGGGGAGGGGCAAAATTTTGGTCACTTCTCGATCAAGAACACTTCTGGTTGGTCTTCAATGTAAAGAAGTTGATTTAAAAAAACATGAAAGATGTTGACTTCTTCAAACTCTTCAATCACCATACCTGCAGTTACGCGAGAATATGGAGGATATTGCAACCAGGATCGTTGAAAGGCCTTTGGCAGCAAAAGTTGTGGGTTCTCACTTGAGCAGGAGAAAGGATATCATTGAACGGAGAACTTATGTAACCCTAGGGAAGATCTGATTTCACGCATACAGAGGTGCTTTCTGTATTGCGGCTTATTTCCAAAAGGCTATACATATGACAGCGATAAGTTGGTTCAACTATGGACAGCAGAGGGATTTGTTGATTCATGCCAGAACATGAGAATGGAAGATATTGGAAGGGATTGTTGAGAAATCAGCCCACGAAGACCCGGTATTAGCCAATGCCGAAACCCTAGAACAGTACTATAAAAGGAGGAGTTCCACCCATTGTATACAAGAGAAAGAATTGAATATAGAATAGCCGTCGTTCCTCCTACACCGTGTCTCATTGTTCCTGAGTTTAGATCTGTTAGGCAACTCCGGACTTCACCCGGTAGCGAGGTTACGTAACACGTTATTAGCACGAGCCTCTATGAACACCGGAGACGATCACAAGGTAGAAATCGGTAAAGAATCTCTGAATCGAATCGCATCTATTTTGAATCGCATATGTGAATTGTTTGAATCTGCATTGAATCACGAGTTGATCATCACCGTTGCCTCGCCGGCACGAAGCAGATCGGAATGAATCTGTGATTGCCGCCAACTTGAAGTCGCCGATCTAATCGATTAGTCAACATATCAAACTCGTTCTTTTTCTTTGAATTGAATCTATCAAGAATTTATTATGGGGATGATGTGCAACCCGAAGTTGCTCTATACTCATGACCACAAACCCGGCCTCGGTCCTTGTGCACGTAGCGCAGCGCCATCGCGCTACTCGCCCCGTAGCCCACGCCGCCGCGGCCAAGGCTACCACCCGCCCGGCTGCCACGCGACGCAGCGCGCGCGCCCCGACCCGCCTCCACACGCCGCCAGCGTCCTCGCCCTCGAAACTGTGGCGCCCTTCGACGACGGCGTTGCACACATACGCCCTTTTGCACGTTTCATGGCCGTGTGCGCTTGGGCGAACATCGCCCTCGCGCGTACTCCCGCGAAGGTGCATGAAGCGCTCCGCCGTCATCGTGCTCGAAGCGCCACCACCGTCCCCGTGTGTGTCGCCCATAGCAGTGCCACCGCCTGAAGCGGCCTTCGTGCACCGCCGGCTTCTCCGCCGCCTGCAGCGGCAAAACGGGTCGCGCACCACCACCCGAAGCGGCCCCCGTACCGCCGCCACCCCTAGCGGCCTCGGCGCCATAGCCGCCGCCAAGACAGACACCGCCATGAATCGCGCCTACCACTCATTGCATTGTGCGTCGCCGACCGCCCTCGCCGTCAGCCGGCTACGCCGTGTCACCACGCATGCCGCACCGGCCGTGCCTCTTGCCGCTCCCGCCGCGCAGCCCCGACCACCACGCGCCGCTACGTCTCCCCTTGCTTGTAACACTGACCGCCCGCCCCCTCCCACCGCGTCATGTGTGCTCTACGCAACGGCGCTGGCGGCAGTGGTGGGGAAAACCTAAAAAGCCCCCTTGGCAAGCCATATGGGCCGCACCCCGATAGAGGCCCAAAGAAATAAAGGGAAAAGGCCCCATGGGCCGGCCTACTACTGAAAGGAGGGGGCGGCGGGATGGGCTGAGCCTAAAGAAAAAAATGGACTGAGAAATAAAGAAAAAAGAAGAAAAGGGGTCTCGGGCCGGTGAAAAATTTGCAAATGAGCCCCTGGAAAATGCAAAAAATACAAAGAAATTTTTTCTGGAACATTGAAAACTACATAAAAGCCCCTGGTAGTGTCAAAATTGTAGAAAATACATTTCCCAGCATAAAAGGGCCTCAGGATTTCGAATTTTGGTCCCTTTTTGAATTTGAAGCCTCCTTTTACTGTTTTCATTCTTATTTTATGAATTTTGTCATGATTGCATGTATTTATTACTTTTAGTCTACTAGAAAACCATGAGAAATTTGAAATTTCATGACCACCATCAGGATTACACGCAGCAATCTAATGAATTTAATGAATCTGCAGATGATAGGCATCGTGAACGGTGAGTTTGTGGAACTGGCCCCGCATGGCCAGAATTATCTCACATGGACATCTGATGTGAAGATCATGCTCGGGAGCAAGAAGCTCCGATGTGCTATTGGCCTAGGGTCCTCAAAGGACGAGAAACCTATGTCCGAGCAGAACGATTAGGCCTTGCACTTTCTTAGGCACCACCTCTCGGTCACTCTGAAGAATGAATATATGGCTGAGGGGAGTGCGCTTGAGCTATGGAACGCACTACAGAAGTGATTTGAAAAGCTCAAGTACACTATCCTGCCCCAGGCTCAGCAGGATTGGAACCGCCTGAGATTTGCAGACTACAAGACTATGACTGAGTACAACTCTGCTTTGCATAGAATTTGTGCCAATCTCACTCTCTGTGGCAAGAAGATCACATATGAAGAAAAGATTGAGAAAACTCTCTCCACCTTCCACCCTAGTGCTATCCAGGTTGCCCGTAGCTATCGACAGGACGCATACAAAGAGTACAGCGAACTGATTGATGTGATGCAAGTTGCGGAATCATAGGATGAAGTTCTTCGTAAGAACTTTATCTCGCAACTAGGAAAATGCAATGGCACTGAAGTCAATGCCATTAGCTATAAAATAAGGAAGCCTACTCAAAGGAAGAGGGGCAAAAAGGGAGGAAAGGGGAGAAAAACAGTCTAGGAAAGGCCTAATGCCCAAAAGAAGTCGAATGGCAAAGAGAAGCCACTAGTTAAACCATATGGAGAGTAGAACCAGACGTGCTTCCGTTGTGGCACTTAGGGACACTGGTCGAAGATTTGCCAGGAACCCAAGGATGTTGTCGCTGCATATCAGGCTAAGAAGAAGGAGAAGGGCAAAATGCAGGCAGAGGCACACTTCGCCATAGCAGACGATGGTGATGCCCTGGATTTGGATGTCCCTGTTACCACACCCCCACTTGACAAACTGAGCTGGCCTGGTTCAGTGAACCATATGGGCCGGTCCGGTTCGTCCTGTTTGAACGTGGCCGTTTGGCCAGCACTCGATTACAACCATCGGTGGCTGCCATGGATACGCTCCTCGGTCACCTGTTCGAGGAAGTGGTACCTGTTCGAGGAAGTCATCCGCTGCGTCCCACCTCCCGGCCTCGCCGCATCTTTGTCGCGTCTGCGCTGCGGCACGCCGTTGTTGACGGCCTCGGGATCTTTGGCAGCGACGCACCCGCACTCTCTAGCTGGCATCTTCGTCAACTTGTACGGCGAAGAACGCTCCCGCTTCTTCGCCCGCCGGCCGACGAGCCGTCGGATCGATTCCCCCATGTTCAACTTCATGCCGAACTCGGGCTTGATCTTGATCGGCGACCACTTCAACGGCCTCTGCCTCTGCGACGACACCAACGGCTTCTACGTGTGCAACCCCGCAATGGAGCGGTGGGCGCTGCTGCTCCGCCGTCCCGAGGGGCTCTGGCGCTCCGTCGCTGGCCCTTACCTGTGTTGGATAATGACCTCTAGCTAACTAGCCCGAGTCTTCAGGAGGCCTCAACGGCCTCAACAAACGCGCCCTGATCGGGGGCGCACAACCGACAGTTGGTTGTGGCCCCCCATGTGCAGCGCCATAATAAGTAGAAGGGCACCGGCTCCTCACTGACTAATGATCGACTTGTGAGAGTCTACTGCTCCTCGACACCCCCCTAAACCCTACCGATCAAGGTTGGCGCTGAAGCATCGGGAAGGCCGTCGTCGGACGTCGCTGCCGCGAGGACTTCACATCCACCGACTCCCTGCGTCCTCTACGGCTACTCTGCATCGGATCATCGGCCAAGCGGGCTTTACTAGCCTAAACCCATCACTGAGCGATGGCATCATCAAGCAACTGTAATATCTAAATCCCCTAACGCGATTGATTTTGTGTTCATGTAATTAAGCTAATGATTTAATTAGTTTCCGCATTAAGAACTAAGTTTAACAGTTGGTATCAGAGCACATTAGCCTAATCATGAACCCTAATCTTTTTGGTTAATACCTGATTAAGTTGATGATGCCTCGGTTAATTGATTTTAGTGGCTAATTAAGTTTCGGTTTTGTTGATGATTAACCCTAATTAGTCACTATCTTCGCCCCTAATGGTCACGGGTAGCATTTAGAAGGAGAGGAATAGGCAAATTGAAAGACTCGGGATGAAAAATCCCTAAAACCGAAACCCTATTCTTCCCCCAAAATTGCTTTTTGTTTCGGATTACGAGGGGAAAGAACAAGCAAAGCCCCAAAATTTTGAATCCCCATCGGTTTTGAGCTCAAAATCCCCAAATCCCGCACCTTAGCTACTTAATCCGAGCCAAATCGGGAGCAAAATTGGGCGTACCTTGTTCCTTCACCGCCGGTGCACGTCCCTAGGCATCGCCGTCGGCCCTTCGAGCCACCGTCGTCGGTGCGCTACTCCGCCGCGCACGCGCTGCCGTCATGGGTCCTCCGCTCGTTGCCGTCGCGTGCGACGCCGGGAAACTACTGGACGAAGCCGCGCGCAGGCCGGAGCACCGCACGCGAGTGCCGGTGAACAGCCCAACCGCGCCGTTCTTTTTTCCCGCCGTCGCCGCTCAGATTTTTCAGTCGCGCCGCGCGTGAAAGGCGGAGTGAACCGTGCTATTGTTTTTTTGGCCGCTCCTCGTTTTGACCCAGCCGCAGTCGTTTTCCGCCGTCCGATTCGATCCGATCCGACAGTCCAAGCACCATCTGAGGCAGCAGCAAGTGTAGCTGGGCTGGCGTGAGCGCGGACGGGCGCACGGCTGGGCTGCGGGCGCAAGCACGCGTGGAGCTGGCTCGCGTAGAGCTGGGCCGGGGCGCGCGCATGGTCAGCTGGGCCGCGCTCTGCTGGCCAGGCCGAGCGCGTGGCTAGTTAATTTTTTCAGTGCATTTTTTAATAAATGATATTTTTCCAATTTATGTGCACTGAGTTAATTAATGTTTTGTCCATTAATTATGCATTAAAAATGATGTTAATTTTCTGTTAAATGGCACATTTTTCTTGGAATTAATTTTAGTCGCTAATTAAAATGGAACCAACGAGAAATTTTAATTGGAGATTTATGATGTTAATTTTATGTGTGGCTCATAATTATAATTTTGACCAACGTTAATTTATAATTATGTGTCATTTTAATATTATTGTTCTTTTTCGTTTTCTGCCCAACGGTGATATGAATTAGAATAATAACTTTACTTGCATGTATTTAATCATACCAACATAGATTAAAATCATGCTAAGTATTATTTTATGGTTTTAAATTGTGCCATGTCTTTTATGTATCAGCTCTTGATCCCTCCAATGTTGCTTCTGTCATAAGTGGCATTGAGAAGCTGACTGGGAGCAACTTCCATGAGTGGAAAGAGCATATTGACATTGTCCTCACTATGATGAATTTAGATTATGCCCTGCTTAATAATGCCCCTACTCCCGTTCCGGCTAATGCCACTGAGACGACTAAGAAGACTTATGATGAAACTTATGAGAAATAAGAGCGGTCTAACCGCATCTGTCTTAAGATCATGAAGAACTCCACCACCCGTGATATTAGGGGAGCAATCCCTACTAAGGAAAATGATGTAGAGTTGACTGCCAAGGAGTACTTGGCTAGGGTGGAATGCCATTTCTAGGCCTCCACCAAGACTTATGTTAGCACTTTGTTGAACAAGTTGCTGAATAAGAAGTATGATGTCCAAGGGGGAATAAGGAAGCATATCATGTCTCTGATGGAGATGCAATCCACACTTAATGAAATGGATATGCAAATATTCGATAACTTTTTGGTCCATTTCTCGTTGGCTTCCTTAGGCACTAAGTATACTCCATTCAAGATTAGCTATAACACTAATGAGAAGAAGTGGAATATGAGTGAGTTGATCTCACACCGTGTGGAGGAAGAAGAAAGGGTTAAGATGGAGAAAAGGGACACTGTCAATTATGTGAGGTCTCCAAATAAGAGGAAGGGCGGGCAAGGTGACAACAAGCCCAACAAGAAGCCCAACACCTCTAACAAGGGGAAGCAGCCCGCCACTCCCACTAATCCTGCTAATGCCTCAAATGATGTTTGTCGCTTTTGTAAGAATCCTGGGCATTATCAGAAGGACTGTGCAGCTTCCTAAAATGGCTTGCTAAAAAAGGTAATAATGTTATTATATTAGTTGATGAGTCTTATTATGTTGATTTTCCCTCTAATGCGTGGTGGATTGACTCCGGTGTAACTGTGCACGTATGCAATTCATTACATGGATTCAGTACCGCGAGCCCTCTCACAAAGGGTGAGAGAAGCATTACTGTCGCGGATGGAAAGGAAGCTGAAGCCAAGGCCGTTGGATCTTTGAAGTTAATCTTAGATAGCGGCTTTGTACTTTATTTGAATAATGTTATTTATGTACCTTCGCTTAAGCGAAACCTCATTTCTGTATCGAAACTTCATTTCTGTATCTCTTTTGGATGATTATGGTTTTAGCTTTGTGTTTGGTAACAATAAATGTACTTTGATGTTTAAGTCTAATAATGTTGGTCTTGCCATCCGACAAGACAAGCTTTATTTGCTTTCCATTTCTAAATCCTCTGTGAATATTTCTATGGTAATGATAAGTATAATAAAGTCACCTCATCGAAATTGTGGCACTGTCGTTTATGCCATATTTCGAGGAGGAGAATGGAGCATCTCATTAAGGACGAGATACTTCAACCTTTAGACCTTAACGACCTAGAGAATTGCATAGACTGCGTAAAAGGGAAATATGTAAAGCACATTAAGAAAGGTACCACACGAAGTACGGGACTCTTAGAATTAATTCATATAAATATTTGTGGTCCTTTTCCTGTGACATCTGTAGATGGGTATGACTCCTTTATCACCTTTACTGATGATTTCTCCCGCTATGGGTATATCTTTTTTATTTGTGATAGATTTGAATCCCTTGATAAATTTAAGATATTCAAAGCTGAAGTAGAAAATCAGCTTAATCTAAAAATTAAGGTAGTAAGGTTTGATCGAGGGGGGAGAATACTATGGGAGGCATGTCCCTTAAGGGTAGATCCCAGGTCCCTTCGCTAAGTTTCTTCAAGAAAATGGTGCACTATAGGCATTGAGGTTTCACTGGCTGATCAATAGGCTTTGCAACGCTTGCCTTGGTGTACTGTTTTATTGAGAGAGGACTTATGATGTTAGCCTTTCGATCAAGCGGGAGAATGTTGGATAATGACCCCTGCCTAACTAGCCCGAGTCTTCAGGAGGCCTCAACGGCCTAAACACATGCGCCCTGATCGGGGGCGCACAACCGACAGTTGGTTATGGCCCCCCCGATGCTCAGTGCCATAATAAGTAGAAGGGCACCGGCTCCTCACTGATTAATGATCGATCTGTGAGAGTCTACTGCTCCTCGACACCCCCCTAAACCCTACCGATCAAGGTCGGCGCTGAAGCATCAGGAAGGCTGCCGCCGTACGTCGCTGCCGCGAGGACTTCACAGCCACCGACTCCCTGCATCCTCTACGGCTACTCTGCATCGGATCATCGGCCACGCGGGCTTTACTAGCCTAAACCCATCACTGAGCGATGGCACCATCAAGCAACTGTAAGATCTAAATCCACTAACGTGATTGATTTTGTGTTCATGTAATTAAACTAATGATTTAATTAGTTTCCGCATTAAGAACTAAGTTTAACAACCTGGCGTTCGACCCCGCAGCGTCGCGGCATTACGACGTGATCTGGTTCCCCGAATCGGACGTGCCTTCGAAGAGCCTCGACGACGAGGAGAAGCAGCGTGGGCTGAAGCGCCAAAAGATCAACGTGTCGTCGGTGGCGCAGAGCCCCGAAGCTCTGGTGGAATGGCCACCGTCCCTGTTCAAGATGCATGCCTTCTCGTCGAGGACCTCGTGCTGGGAGAAGAGGGAGTTTGTCCGGGAGGGCGACGCGGTGGTGACCTTGGGCGATGCGCTCTCAGACTCGTCTAACCCGTCGCCGATTCTCATATGACTTCCTCCGGAATCACCTGGTTTTGATCAGCCAATTTGTTGATTATCATATATGATATATGTCTGCATATTTCTGTTTGTTTAATATCAATCGCAGTGAATACCTTGTACACTATTAATGTGTGGATGCTTGTAGAATGCATTCACTCATTTTGGCCTCTCGAGACAACAGGTCATTTATAACCACCTGAGTTGCAAATTTGTTTCACTACATATGCTCAATGTAGCTCCTAGTTCCTTAATGGATATATGTCCGGATAAGTTTAGATAAAATGAATTTGGACCCATGGAGAATTCAATGTTTCTTAGCCTGGTCTAGTTATCCGTATAAGTTAAAATTCTTCATCTTATGGTCAACTTACCTTCACTACTACTCATCAGAGACGGTTCGGAATTGGCATCAGAGATGGTTTTCTAACCATTTGTGTCTTCTGTCTGTGATGACCAGGAATATTGTTACTGCTTTGCCTTATTATCATTATTGTTAGTGTTATTGTTACTGTATACAAGTTATAAGAATCTCGCATGCACATATAATGGTAACAACCCTTTTATGACAGAACCTGTCCTTTCATAAAGTCTTGTAATTGGTAATGCTTTTGTTTTGTGTTTTTAGGCCGTGTCCACACCTTAGTTTTTTTTTTCCATGATACATCCATTACAGTGAAAAAATATCTTGCCTCTCAAGCACATGACCATGTGTTTATTCTTCTTTATTATAGGTTGTCCTTGTCGGATGGTAAGTATCAAGTGATAAAAATGCTAGAAAAAATTGGGGACAATGATTATTCAAAATTTTATCTCGGGAGATCAGATAAAGAAGTATCCTACACAACAAGCGATAAGTATCACCTTCGAGTGTGGGCATTGGATGAGTCATCTGGACCAATGGAATGGGTATTGAATTATCATGTTGACCTTAAGCCCCTTGCCTGGCGAATACAAACATTTGGAAATATCACAAATGCACCAACCTGGATCATGAATTATGATAGTGACAGCAAGATGGTCTTGGAGGATGATTGTGTGATCTCAGATTATGACAATGAGGACAATGATGGTGAGGACAATAGGATCTTGGATGATGTTAGTGAGGACAATAGGATCTTGGATTATGATACTGAGGACAAAGATAAGAATGATGAGAACGTTCATTGGAACTCCGATGATGATTATACTCTAGATGTTGAATGTAACAACATGGGCAACCTTGACAGCAGCCTCTTCCTTCTAGGTTCTCATGCATACAAGGAGGTTGTTTTTTTGGGTATATGTTCCAGTGCAGTGGCCTGGCATTTGAGAGACTCAAGGCTCAGTATCTTGGTAGCTTGTGCCCAAGTGGGTTGCATGTTGATGGGCAGACAAGAGGTGTCAATGAGTCATTTCCACATGCACCCTGCTTGATCGATTCACTTCCTACAAAAGATAAGTGAGCTCATACTTCAAGATCACACGATTGGCTGCAAAGCATTCAGGCAATGTTCAAGTGGTGCATACTGCTTGTATTCTCATGTTAGCATTGCAACAGAAAAAGGATGTGATCAGAACCAAGTGAGGCTGAAATCCTGACATGTTAATTGAGAGAATGTGATAGCTTGTTGTCTTGGAGCTCCATCCATTCACTCCTTTTATTCTCTCTCTCTTTTTTTTTTCTTGAGAGAACTCCAGGTCTCCTGTTATCTGTATTTTTTTGGCTTTTGCTCAAGAATGGTCCAGGGAACAAGTCAAGACTTTTCTTATTCATTGATAGAATTGTCCAGAGCATATTCCCATAATTGTTCTAAGGTACACTTCCAGGTGGTCAGACACACTTCACGCTACGCTGCACGGCTGCAGCTGGTCATTGTAAGCTACGTAGTCCATGGTAGGTCCTAAATCCTAATATAGCCCATGGGCCACGTCTAATATGTGCAGACACACATCTAGCATAATCTACACCGATCATTGTAAGCTAGCTCTAATATAGTCTCCATGCCTAATACATGCATATGGATATCTAGTATAATTAACACCATTATAATTTAGATCCACTGTAATTGATGCTGTAATTTTTTCTTCCGTTAATATTGGAAATTCTAGCATTCTAGAGCGTGCATGATGGCTCATTTTATCTTTGCTTCACATATATAATAGATAAATAGATAGATTAGAGTATAATCTTTTGTTTTACTACTAAAATACGAGGATTACTACCTTGCAAGCTTTCCTATCCCACCTCGTCAAGAATACTGATTCTATCTGTAAATCTTAGAACTCGATAATCCAGAGATTATTGGCTATTATCAATTAAGTTGTTGCATCGTCGTGTTAAACGTTCAAATGAAATACTAATAGCACTAGCACCTATACATGTTAATCAACCTATACTTGCAGCGTGTTCGATTATCGGTGCGGCTAGACCAGGTTGGTGTGCGCACCGGCAAATCTGACCAGGTTGATGGAGCACATCGGCGTTTTTCTTTTTTTGTTTTTTCTTTTTGGAAACCGTGGGCCGGAGCACTGTGGATTCAACAAGAATAGCAGAAAAAGTTTATATACATTATAAAAAAGAGGGCTAACACGAGAAGGAAGAGGTATGAACCAGCAGGATCATGGCGCCAATGGGAAGATTCTGATACGGATATCCTACACTTCTCTGATAAGGAAAATTGGAAGACTCGTTGATTTGTTTGGTAACTTTGGTGAAAAATTATTCTCTCTTTCCAAATTTTCCAATAGCATGAACTAGGGCAAAGTAATTTGGATGCCAATTGCGCATAGCCAAATAGGGAGCCAGATTGTTCTAAACTTGTTTTTTTTTTGCAAAGTTGCGTCTCAGGATCGAATGGACTGTCGTCCCCGGTTCTTAGTTTTGCAAAGGTGCCTAGCCATCCGGTTTAGGTGCTGAAGACAGGTTCAGAGCTTGGCAGAAAGAAAGAAAGATCAGTGGCTTCAGCAGATTCTCTCGTTCAACTCTCTCAACTAGGCGTTTCGAAGGATAGTTAATTGCTTACCTTCTCCGATTAGATTTTTTATGGTCTTTGAGAAGGTACTAGGAGGTATCATAATTTCTAGTATTAATTTATACTACCTTCTGGTACTTTAATACTGAGGAGATATCGGAAGGTATGTAAATTATGATACCTTCCGGTACCTCGCTAAGGACTTTAAAAAAGCTCTTCTCCAATGCTTTCCCATCCCTTCCTCCGTTCCCGTTATGTAGAGAATCTCTTTTTTTTTTATGGTTTTAACAGATTCTTTTCACCATTTCCTTCTAGAAGAGATTCTCTTTTCCATTTTCTTTAAAAAGAGATTCTCTCTTTCCATTGTTTCTTTGAATGAGATCTTTGTTGAGATAGTCTTTGAATTGGGCGCGTCTTGCCAAGATGGCTCTAAGTCCGTCGTGCCTCAGCCAATCGAACGCAGCAAGACGTCCGACCAACTCTTCGGGCCATGCCGGCCGCCCAGACAAATAAAACCAAGGCCGTAAGACTACCAAAGGCACGCCGTCATTGGCAGCCAAATGAAAGCACGGCCCAAACAACAAAACAGTAGGCAAAAAATATTTTTATAAATTTATATGTTGCTCAAATGAAAAAGTTGTCAACACGAAAAAGATTCGCCTCGAAATTTTCCATAATACATCCATTACAGTGAAAAAATATCTTGCCTCTCAAGCACATGACCATGTGTTTATTCTTCTGTTATAGGTTGTCCTTGTCAGATGTCAAGTGATAAAAATGCCCGAAAAAAATGGAGACAATGATTATTTAAAATTTTATATCGGGAGATCAGAGAAAGGAGCATCCTACACAACGAGCTAAGTATCAACTTCGAGTGTGGGCATTGGATGAGTCATCTGGACCAATGGAATGGGTATTGAATTATCATGTTGACCTTAAGCCCCTTCCCTGGCGAATACAAACACATGGAAATATCACAAATGCACCAACCTGGATCATGAATTATGATAGTGACAGCAAGATGGTCTTGGAGGATGATTATGTGATCTCAGATTATGACAATGACGGCAATGATGGTGAGGACAATAGGATCTTGGATGATGTTAGTGAGGACAAAGATAAGAATGATGAGAACGTTCTTTGCAACTCCGATGATGATTATACTCTAGATGTTGAACGTAAAAACATGGGCAACCTTGACAGCAACCTCTTCCTTCTAGGTTCTCATCCATACAAGGAGGTTGTTTTTTTGGGTATATGTTACAGTGCAGTGGCCTGGCATTTGAGACTAAAATACGAGAATTACTACCTTGCAAGCTTTCCTATCCCACCTCGTCAAGAATACTGATTCTATCTGTAAATCTTAGAACTCGATAATCCAGAGATTATTGGCTATTATCAATTAAGTTGTTGCATCGTCGTGTTAAACGTTCAAATGAAATACTAATAGCACTAGCACCTATACATGTTAATCAACCTATACTTGCAGCGTGTTCGGTTCTGGGTGCGGCTAGACCGGGTTGGTGGGCGCACCGGCAAATCTGACCAGGTTGATGGAGCACATCGGCGTTTTTCTTTCTTTTTTCTTTTTTTTGGAAACCGTGGGCCGGAACACTGTGGATTCAACAAGAATAGCAGAAAAAGGTTATATACATTATAAAAAAAGAGGGCTAACACGAGAAGCAAAAGGTATGAACCAGCAAGATCATGGCGCCAATTGGAAGATTCTGATACGGATATCCTACACTACTCTGGTAAGGAAAATTGGAAGACTTGTTGACTTGTTTGGTAACTTTGGTGAAAAATTATTCTCTCTCTCCCTTTCCAAAGATTCCAATAGCATGAACTAGGGCAAATTAATTTGGATGCCATTATGCCAATTGCGCCTAGCCAAATAGGGAGCCAGATTGTTCTAAACTTGTTTTTTTTTGCAAAGGTGCATCTCAGGATCGAATGGACTGACGTCCCAGGTTCTTAGTTTTTGCTGAAGACAGGTTCAGAGTTGGCAGAAAGAAAGAAAGGTCAGTGGCTTCAGCAGATTCTCTCATTCAACTCTGAAATATTTAGATTATCAACCTCTTGACTGCATGACCATGCATGTTTGCTTTCAAGATCAATGTGATTTATCTTTTTTTTTTCTTTCACAAAAAAGTGCACCTTTCTCTTTTTGCATAGCATAACATATAATTAGCATGGTCTGTCAATGTCTTTTGTTACTTTATGTACTGATT
This sequence comes from Olyra latifolia, assembly GCA_036346145.1. NCBI lineage: Eukaryota > Viridiplantae > Streptophyta > Magnoliopsida > Poales > Poaceae > Olyra > Olyra latifolia. The sequence goes on from CM070529.1 coordinate 9,056,483, forward strand.
ATTTGAGATCTTGTGGGATAGTAAAGAATGCCATGCTTAAGGGTGGGTTCATTTCAGCTTATCTTATCCAGCTTATTTGACTTATTTCGTAACTTCGAGAATTTTTCGAGATACCCTCGAAAGCCGGTTGGCCTTTATGTTTAGGGTTTACGGAGCTTTTAAACACGTCTACGTGATAAAAAAAAGACTCAAAAATTAATTTAAAAAGTGAGATAAGTCAAATAAGATATGAGATAAGCTGGCTTATTTGACTTATCTCGTATCTTATTTGACTTAACTCACTTTTTTATTAATTTTTAATCCTTTTTTTATCTCGCAGGCATGTCTAAAAGCTTTCTAAATCCTAAACACAAAGGCTAACTGGCTCTTGAGGTTATCACGGGAAATTCTCGAAGTTACGATATAAGTCAAATAAGCTGGATAAGATAAACTAAAAAGAACCCACTCTAAGATTCTGAATAATTGCTCCATGTATGATCTGTGCAGGCTGGCAGGTCCCTGGGTTAGAAGCTGGCGTCTCAGCGCCAAGCCGAGCAAGTAAGACCATTCAAATTAATCAGCGTTGCAGCAAGCGAATCAAATTAATCTGCTTCGATTGTGGAAGCCTTCCCCTGTAATTGTTATCAGCGAGAATCTTATGCTACAAATACCCTAGCATATTGAGTCTATTTTGGAAAGAGGACCGTGATTACGCCCCCTCTCTTCAGTTTATCTTATTTACTTATTTGACTTATCTGTTTATATATAAGCTGAACTTCGAAAGCTTCCCAAGGTAGCTTAAAAAGTCTGGTAAACTTTATTTGACTTATTTCATAGAGCTTTGAAATATGGTTTCGAGATAGAAAAAAACGAACTGCAAAACCAAACCATTTGAAGTAGATAAGATAAGTAGATAAGCTGAAAAGAAGGGACCTACATTTTGTACAAGATTCCGTGTATTACCATGTAATAATCTGGTGTATCACCATGTAATAATCTGTATGTGCACTATTTCGTGATTATATGTAACGGTGCCTTTATTACTTATAATTGATGGAGGGAGCCATTATGGGATATTTTAACATGGTATTTATTTTTTTTAAAAAATAGTTAGTATTTTCGTCAGCCTTATTAAAAGCCGACGAAAATATCTGCTCTAGGAAAACCCCTCACCACGTAAGTGTTGCCTATTTTCATCAGCCGATGAAAATAGCGCCACGTCAATATCCGAGGCTCTGTCGGGGTTTCAATTTTTATTTTCGTTGGCTAAGCAAGGCTGACTATTTTCGTCGGTGGCCGCTTTATTTTTGTTGACCTATAGCTATTTTTGTCAGTTTTTGCCCTATTTTCATCGGTTTTTGGCCGATAAAAATACGCTAGAATCTTGTAGTGTTATGTAGGAGAATAACATCATAAGCCACTGCACAAGAATAATTGCCCAACAAAAAAGATACCTTCACTTGCACTGAGATCTGAAGAACGTTGTTGTACCACTCTAATAGGTATGTTTGCGGGTGTACTATCATCTCCATATTAAGCTTACAAGTTCAAATACTAGCAGCATTGATTGAGCTTTGGTTGTCGATCGTTATAGCATAAATCTTCTCCTTCACCTTACAGCGGGTGTGAAAAATCCACTCCATACCTCCGTCTTCCTCCTCATGCAGGACATTGGAACTCAATTTTCTAAAGCTCTCCTATGAAGGCTTGACAATAGCAAATTCAGTACCGCGAACAATCATCGCTCTGCTACCAAATGATGTAGATCGAACCTCGAGGCGAAGGTAGATCCATAGGGTTGCTCGATCTTTCTAGGTGGAACACTCGAATAGCAGCAAAGATAGCAAGCTAGCTTTGTGATCTAAGGTACATATGCAACTTCCATCTCGATACTCTGGCATGTGAACAAGGTGTATCATACTCACGATCCAAAAGAGAGGAATCATATAGGTTCAGCACATACCCCAAAAACACAACACACGTTCTCTACGATGCTAACATAAGCCCCAGACTACGATGCTAACACAAATCCTAGAGGGAAAGCACTTGCACGATAACACTGGGACACACCCATAACGGCCTATGGCTGAAAACACATATGTGTTCTCAATTCATGATTAAACTATGGACACCTTATAATGACACTTGCTGAACTATATATAGCTGACTCGACTTTGTCAGCAAGCAAAGTAAATATGCAGACTAAAATTTGGAATAAATAAAAAATTTGAGAAATATCCTTTTACATCTCCAATATTATTTGATTCAATATCTTCTAATTATTCTCCGATTGATCTTGGTCTCTAGGTGGCCCCACTCTAAGGCACATAAGGAAAGGCACGATCTCACCAAGAGAATATGCTGGAGCCAGCTAGGAATTGCATATTCACAAAATCTGTTTTTTTTTTGAATGTGTGGACGCTAGTTTCCTTGGTTCTCTCTAATGCAATCTGCATTATCTTTCTTTCCCATTCGTTTTCCTTTCTCTTTGTCATGCATTCATGGAATAGGCCCAACCAAAATTGATTTCTCTTTCCTTTCCTTCTCATATACGCATGCAACAACAGACATGTCAATTTCTGAAATTAATTCACATGAATATATTTGCACAGAAGAATTAAACACAGAAAATTGATCATAAGTCATTCCCATATCACTGAGGGCTCACTTGATCATTAGTCATTCCCATATCACTGTCACTGAGGGCTCACCTTTTTCAAGTACTAATGTTAGAGCTACTGGCCAATTCTTTTCAGGAAAAAAAAGCTTTCGTCATTATAGAGAGATTAGAGAGTAGAGAGGCAAGGGGCATTGGACTTCTCTTTTAAGCTCAAGTTTCTCTACCATTACGAAGCCTCTAGGGGTGACGGTATGCCACCACTATATTTGGAAACATATCTTGATATCTATGTATTATATTATTCAAGCAGAGTTTTAAAAAAACCACGTTAATTCTAAAATATTAGAAATTCCTACATTAATAGAAGAAAAAAGAAAATATCTAGGCTATCGATTAGAGTGGGCTAGATTATAACATCTTAGTTTAAAATAAAGAGTTCGTATCAACTACAAAAAAAATCAAAATTAAAAGAATTTGGAAATAATAAATAATAGAAAATAGAGTCCATGTCAACTACAAAACTAGAAAAGAGTCCATATCAACCACAACTAAATAAAAACAAAAAAAATTAAAATTCAGAATAAAATAATAGAAAAAAGAGTACATATCAACAAGTAAACAAGAAAAAGAGTCCATATCAACAACAATAAAAAAATAAAAATAACTAAAATTTTAATACTAAGAGAACCATATCAACAACAATAAAAAATAAAAATAACTAATAGAATATCAACTACAAGATAAGAAAAAAAATCCACATCAACCACAACATTGAGAGTCTGTATCGACTAAAAAAAAACTGAAATAGAAACAAAAAAGATAGAAAAAAGAGTTCATATCGACTAAAATAGAGAAATAAATAAACAGCACTGTAAAATAATTAAAAAGTAATATATCTATCTATCTATCTATTATATTATTAAAACATGAGCTCATGGAGCCACCATGTATGCAAATTAAAGAAGAAGAACCGAGCACTAGAGTTGTAGCTAGCACGGTAAGTCGGGGCCATCACCAACAAAGATTATGTAGAGACCAAAGAGAAGGCAAAGATCGAAATAACTATAGCGGTAGTGTCTAATATAATATAATGATGCACATATAACAACACTGAAGTTATTAACATATCTTCTGGATTAGACTTAATATTAGAACTTAACATGATTTACATCATAAAAGAATTATCTTTTTGATTGATATGAATTGTATTAGACCTTACATCTATAAAAAGTTTTTGATTTTTGACACAAACCTAGCGGCTGATTGTATGAAGATTCCATGGTTGCGTGCTGCCACCCACGTAGGCTGCCACACCATGCTTATCTTTATCATTGATTAGCACATGTAGAGGCACCATCGAGCGTGAAAGCGATACGCGAATAGGTCCCAAAACACAAAGGTGCTCGTAGTCAAGCACGAATAGTCGAAGATGAGGACATATACTATACTATGCTCAAAAAAATCTATGATATAGATTTATAATGTCATGTTTTTTCTGAATAAATCCCAAAAGAACCGTATATATACTATACTATGCTCCAAAAAATCTTATAGGAAAAAAATCCGGTGGAGTTAAGTTTGAATCCTCTAAAAATCTTGAGAACAAAAAAGACCTTGATCAGTAACCATCAATGATATATTTATAAGGAATCTTACTCTTTAAATGGCATATCTATAAGGAATAGTTTTTAAGATATTAGTGGGAAATCCGATTCTCTGATAGCATTTTTGTGGAGTGTATAACTTTTCCTCCGTGTGGTAGCATTCAGATGTGACAAGGCATTCTTGCACGAATCACTACCAGGAAACAGGGATTTTATCCCGGTTAGGAACGGGCTACGGTCCCGGTTTTCAAACCGGGGTAATCCCAGGGATCGATGGCGGGCTGCAGTTAGTTAGCTTACCAACCAACCGACCAAGGCCTCAAAAGCTCGGGAGCTGGGCGCCTGAGAAGCGATCCGTCCGTCGGTTGGAACTACCAACCGGATCGAGGTGACTTATCGATCCTGTTGGTTCTACCAACCGACTATAAGGTGTTTTAATATTTTTATTTGCCCATTGGATGACATTTAATTGAAACTCATATAATTAATTGAAACTTAAGTATATGTATATATTTGTGTTAAATCACAATTAATTGAAACTCATATAATTATTCATACACGCAGTTAACTCGTTATTAAATGAAAGGACATTCATTAAAATTTAATTATAAGTAATTAATAAGTACTACAATTGCTAACTAACTGGGCTATATATACAAGTATCACAAGTACACATTGTTGTACACATAATTACAAGTACACATGTTTTTGTTCATCGGGATCATCTACGTGGATTGCTCTTGGTAGACCTAGATGTTGACCCGACGGTTGATCGGTTCTCTCGAGCGGTCGGGCTCCGGAATCTTATTGAAAAAAGGGTGATGATGCTCGCCCATTGGAGCCACGACCTCATCTAATATAAAACCGGCGAGTTGCTCTTGTATTGCTTTCACCCGCACCGCCGAGAGTTCCGGACCTTGTTCCAAACCTTTCTTCGCCAATTTTAGAGGGATCTGTCATTAATTAGGGAATTAACTAATCAATCCTTGAATCTATAGAGGTGTCCGGAATAGTTAGGTATTATTAAGGTAGAAATTATAAGTACTCACCCCAAAAGGTTCTCCTTTTCTCGTAGAGGTAGCAGAGCCTCCGATGAAGTGATGCATCATCTCGTATACATAGTAGCCGCACAAATTGTTTCCCGGTGCTTGATGCAAGACCTGTGGTGAAAAAGTTGTAGAATGTGAAATAACTGCATAGAAATTTAGTAAACTAACTACAAAGCTAGCATTACGATATACTTACATATTTAGCGAGGTGCAACTCAAATTTTTTCTTAAATTCTCCAACGTTTTCCTTTTGGAATCTTGTGAAGGCACTACACAAGTGATTATGAGTTATACAGATTAGAGTTGGCTTCAAACTGAGAGAAAGAAAACAAGTGTGATAATGAAAGGAACGACAATGTACCGGTTGAGCATGGCCAAGATGTCTTTGTATTTTGCAGGGGGTTTTCTTTTTGAGTCCATAACCGTGACTGTGCTACGATCTACCTCGATAATAAAAAGGGCAAAGTGAAAGCTGCACATATATATGTCAGCGTAGTAGTTAGTACTTTTAACATCATGGTAAGAAAAAAATTATAACGAGGCGGTAAGAAAACACATACTCAAAATCATAAGCTAGAAGTATCTTTGACTTGTATCTTTGTCCCATGAGCCCGTTGTATATGTCTTTGCTCGTTTCTCTTCGGTTTATCTCTAACCGCTTCTCATTGATCACTCTTGGGTCGAGAAAGCCAAACTCATAATTAATTCTCTCGGTTTGGCATCGTTTTAGCTCCATTCTACACAACAAGAAATCAGTTAGGTTTGGGGATTGTTACAAAGATATGGGCGTGCGACAAAATTTATGAATAAGACACTTACAGAGTCCAAAGAACTCAACATGCAAACATCCAGGCCCTACTGGTATAGATCAAATAGAGGTTCCCATTCGATGAAGAACTCGTTGTCTCCACGGAAGTAATGAGTTTCCTTGAAGTCGACGGCAATCGCATCTAAACCATGGTTGGCGCGCCAAATACCATTCATGGAGTTGCCGCATCTTCGTTGTTAGTGGGGAGCTCCTCACGTCTCACAAATGACGCACCATGTACAAATTTCCATGCTATCTCCGAACCGGATGTCCTTGAGGCCCAATACCGATCTCGCATCAAGGCCGGTATCATCGAGAAACTGTTCATCCTCAGGCAACCTCTTCCGCCGCCCTCTCCGGTGGCGTCTCCTTGTCGGCTATCTTACTCAAGACGCCAGAGTCCGACACGGGCGGCCTTTCGGTTTATCTATGATGTTCTTCAACGATAGGATAGCCCTCCTAGCTTTGTGCCATTCGTCCGTGCATCGGCTGGACCCTCGATGGAGATGGCTTTTCGCGAAGAATGAGGTGACCTCGCTCTTACAAACCGCGAGGTCTCCTCATCACCATATCGTGACGCCAACTTCGGAGGTGATTTCCTTTTGGATTTTGTTGACGCACGTGGACCGTGTCTTTTGAGAAGTCTTGGCCCCTATCCGACCTGGTTGGTACATTACTTGGAGTTGTTTGTCGATTGGGGGCTGCCTTGGCCGATGTGGGAGTTGGAGTTTCGTGCAGGCTTAGCCGAGGAGACGGGCTTCTTCCGGGGGCGTCTTATTCAAAGCGAAGGTTGTGGAGGTGACGCTGGAGACCGTGGAGAGGAAATGCGACGTTCTCTTTAAAATTATGAACCGCTTATGCCACGCGATGAAACTGTGTACAAGATCTAATAGTTTCGTGCTCCGCCACCTCCTTCAATGTCGAGGTCAAGATCCTCGTACCTTGGGCATACCTCGTCCACCGAGACCTTCGCGTAGCCCAGCGGTATGGCGAGACCATGGATGAGCTGCCCTGGCTCCACCGGGAAAGCCATGCCTTCACCGCTTTTAATGAGAGGTTCCGGCTTGCACGCAACTCACATGGTGTCGGTTGCGTGATGTCGCCCATCGCATAGGGCCCAAGTCACCTTCATCCAGCCCACCGGAAGCGCAGCTTGCTCCGCCGCGGCCGAGGATCGACAATGTCTAGATTTGGAGGTGCTCGCGACTTGTCTCCGATGTTGGCTCAAGGCTAGTTGCAGCTCTTTTCGGACCAAATCGGGTATGCTAGCCTTTGTTGCTCTCGATTCGTCTTGAAGGTCCTTGATGTGTTGTGCGTGTCGACCCTTGGATCTCGACCGACTCTCTGAGGTCTCCGCATCATGGGCTTAAACCGACCTTCCACGGACGCACGCCAACGCCTGCACGCTCAGGTGCTCCGGGTTCTGTAGAGCCCTTGTTAGCTCGTCGTCCTCCCCTGTTTGGCATGAAGGTGCCTTGGGCCGACTGGTGTGCGCCTCCGAAGCCTCTTGACGACTTCTCTCATCAGATCACCAAACACCGCCTCGCCGTCATCGTCAAAATTGCCGTTATGACCGAAGAACCAATTTCTCGATCTGTTGGACCAATCCAATGTGGCGGGTGGACACCCTTAACCAAAGAAGTCACGTTCCTCTTCTCCCATTTGGGTAGGGCCTTGCGGTAACCACCAGTCCGAGGCGATGGTGGTATTGCTTCTTCACGATTCTCGCTTGTTCCTTTCACCAAGTTCGACCTAGTTGTGAATTTTGTACCCCACAAATTCATCTCGGTGATCTTGTAGCTTTGGGTACTTGTTGAAGTCGGGGACTAAATTCTTCTTGACGTACTCGTTGTTCACTTCTTTTTGTACGTCTGAAAAGCCATTGCCATCTTCTTTAATGTATACCTTTTCACCTTATCTTCGGTCCTTCGGGAAGGTAAACGCTTCCTTCATATCATCCATAGGAGTTCTTGATTCTGCAGTACCTCGTCCCATTTCGCAAAGCTAATAGGCACGTGGTCCCCGACGATCACGCCGAACGCCGATCCGAACGCCCAATCGCATTTTATGGCTTTAGAGGCTCGCCTTCCTCACCGACTTCAGTGAATATGTGTCTTGCCCTCGGCTTCTTGCTTTGACCTCACGACGTGATCGGCTACTGCTTGATGGTCTCAGTGGCTTCGACGGCCTCACTGGCTTGGGTGGCTTGATCGCCTCACCGGTTTGGGTGGCTACGCTGTCTCTGGTGCTTGGGTAGCGTGTGCCGCCTTTTGTCCGAACAACTCGCTCAAAAACTCGTCACCAAGAAAATCCATTCGACTGCATAGAATTGAATAGAAACATTCAATTGGGATTTCAAGTAGAATTGAATAGTATCATGTAACGTTATTCTTATATAAGTTATTTTCTATGAAGAATTGAATAGTAACATGGAACTTTTTCTCTAAATAAGATATGATTACACATACATTTCACATAATGTGCAGATAAGAATAGCATACATATGCACAATAGAACTTGATTACAGGACCATTTAGGAAAAAAATCATTTCAAAGGTGTTGATAATTAGAGCACATAGACTTGCAATCATCTCCTACACAACGATGTTTTCAACGTTTTTCCCTAGCTAGTCTCACGTTTCACCATCTAAATACACAAGCAGGCATTACTTCATCTTCCTTTGGACTTCGATCTATCAATGCATATTAGTAGAAATTATTATATTGGAAAACAACCTCGAGCGCACTGGAATTCCCTGTAGAAGGTAAAAAAAGCAGATAGATGAAAGATACATATAGGCCACACAGATATTAAAACAACTAAATAGCAAGGAAAATGACATGATAACATGTTGTAATTTATAACAATTAAACAACAACAGAGCTCAGTTTAGTTTGTTATAAATTGCTCTCAAATTTAATATGTTGGGTTGCTAAGAATAGCCTTCCAATGACATACACCATCATGCAATCGCTCCATCTCCCTAATTAACCCCTGTACGACTCTGCTGTTCTCACACCACACACATATATACCTCCCTCGATGTCAATGTTGCATATACCCTTCTTATATATTCTTTTTGAGCAAACCTTCTTATATATTCTCAAGAAAGGAATAGAACCGATGTTAATCATATATATTCTCGATTGTCTCAAAGCAATTAATCGAATCATCCTTCTCCAAACCGCAGTCACTCAATTTAGATCTCCAATTTGAGTGAACTGCGTTTTGAGAAGGATGATTCGACATTTCGAATGCATGTAATATAATGCTATATTTGTTCAGATCTCCAAAAAACAGGTCACTCAATATGAACAAGACCATACTTGCAATGTATTCCCTTGGATGTTTTAACTTGTAATATGTAGCATTAATTTTGTCCATCAAGTAAAACATATATATGAAAAAAAAATATGAACAAGACCATACTATATTATTTGGTGAATGCGCTAGTTATTCATATCTGTTAATAAGGTGAATGCGCTAGTTATTCATATCTGCAGAACAACTACAGCACTCTTATTCTAGGCCTCACCGGTTTGGGCGGCGATGGCGAGGATGGGAGTGGCGTCGTCACGGGCGGCGACGGCGAGGAGGTCCACGGCGAGGAGGTGCACGGCGGCGAGGACGGGAGTGGCGTCGTCACGGGCGGCGACGGCGAGGAGGTGCACGGCGGCGAGGACGGGAGTGGCGTCGTCACGGGCGGCGACGGCGAGGAGGTCCACGGCGAGGAGGTGCACGGCGGCGAGGAGGGGAGTGGCGTCGTCACGGGCGGCGACGGCGAGGATGGGAGTGGCGTCGTCACGGGAGGCGACGGCGAGGAGGTGCACGGCGGCGAGGACGGGAGTGGCGTCGTCACGGGCGGCGACAGCGAGGAGGTGCACGGCGGGGAGTCCACGGCGGCACGGGCGGCGACGATCTAGGGTTGGAGCAGCGAGGAGGGCACGGTGTGGCAACTGGTGGGAAGATTGGAGGATTTTAGTGTCCGCGGGAATTTGTATTTTGACTTTCAATCCCGGTTGAAGACAACAACCGAGATTGAATGGACCATCAGTCCCGGGCCGTGTCTCCAACCGGGATTGCCAGTGGTGCTAGCCCCACACGTCAGATGCGAGCGTAGGGTTGTTGACCTTCAATCCCGGTTGAAGACAACAACCGAGATTGAATGGAGATTCAGTCCCGGGCTGTCTCTCCAACCGGGATTGCTAGTGGTCTGGCCCCACCTAGATGCGTAGGAGGTGGTGGACCTTCAATCCCGGTTGGTATCTCCAACCGGGATCTATAGGCGATCTTCAGTCCGGGTGTGTTTTCCCAACTGGGATTGATTGGTGGGCTGCCCCACACGTCAGATGACCAACGCCCGAGTGCTGGGGACTATCAGTCCCGGTTTATTATACAAACCGGGACTGATACCCAAAATAAAAGATAGCATGTCTTGTGGCTGAGCTCGAACCGTGACTGCAAGGCCGAGGAGCCAGCTGCCAAGCGCACGCCTGCTAGCCTGTGGAGAGGGGAGAGATGTTCTCCTCTGTTAGGAGCGAGTTATTTTGTACCTTTCTTGGTCTTTAGTGGAGGAAAGGGAATTTTGTTAATTGTATTTTAATTCCTTATTTGTATTTTAAATCCATTTTCCCATTATATTTCCTTTTTTTAATGTATTTTAATTCGTTTATTGTGGAGAAAGCCATGTTTTCCTTGACATGTGGGCCCATATATGGTGGGTCCCATATGTCAATGGTAGTAATTTGCCATAAATTTCTTCAAAGTTATAGAAAATTATTGGGAGCCTATTAAAATTAAATAAAAATTTCACAAAATTCATAAGAATTGTGCAAAAGTTGACATATATAAAAATGAGTTGGGAACCTTGAAATTTCTCATTAGTTTATAAATGAGATGGGAATAATCTACTTATACATAAACGATGGAATTTCTCATAATTGGCGGAAAGCAGAACGGTTCTTTCCGGATCAATATGAATTTAGGGACAAATATCTAAAATATTACATGACTACTTTATTTTTACAAGTGATCCTTCGTTATGATCATGGCGACGTCACGAGCTTCCTCATCATCGCTAAGGACACTAATGTCTACGTCACGAGAAAGGCGGCTACTCGTCGAAGCGATTATACTCTTCTTCGTCTCGTGGACGCCTCAACTCCAACAATCCTTCTTTTACCGTAAAGAACCACGTGGTGCCTTGCTTGATCACCTTTGGTAGTCTTGCTCTTCGTCTTTTTATAGTTTTACCCTTATGAACTTTTGGTTTGTTGTCCATGTCCATCACATAGAATATCTGTGTCACATCATTGGCGAAGCACGAACGGTTCATCCTCAGAGGCCACTTGCTTGAGGTCCACGATTGTCATACCATAGTCATCGATCTCCACGGCTGTCAGTTTCACCCATTGGCACCTAAACAGAGGGACTTTCAAAGGTCCATACTCGAGCTCCCAGATCTCCTCTATGAAACCATAGTAGGTGTCCATCTTTCCATTTTTGTCCAAGGCATCTATACGGACGGCGCTGTTTTGGTTGGTGCTCTTCCTATCCTGGGCTGTCGTGTAAAATGTGTACCCATTTATCTCATACCCTTGCCATGATACGATTGTTATGGATGGTCCCCGAGCTAAGAGTTGCAACTGTTCATGGACTCCCTTCTTGCCTAACAGATGCTTTTGTAGCCAACCACCAAAGCTCTCTACTTGCTTCTTCGCGATCCACTTATCTGACTTATCTGGGTATTGGGCTCGTAATATCCTCTCGTGATCAAGTACATACGGAGCCACTGAAGATGCTTGTTTTAGTACCGTGAAATGTGCTTGTTTAAATGAGAGTAGATCGTCACAGGAGGATTCTTTTCTCCCTAGGGTCCCTTTTCCCCGTAGCCTCCCCTCATAGCGTGATACAAGGACGCCAATCGGATTCAGATCATCAATGTAGTCGACACAAAACTCAATCACCTCCTCTGTGCCAACACCCTGGGCAATGCAACCTTCTGGACGAGAACGGTTACGAACATACTTCTTTAGGACGCCCATGTACCTCTCGAAGCGAACATCTTGTGCAAGAAGATCTGGTCCGAGAATTTCTATCTGTTTGACCATGTGAACTATGAGATGAACCATCATATCAAAGAATGATGGAGGAAGATCATCTCAAGGTTGACCATACTAGCGACAATGTTATCCTGCAGATTAGATAACTTATCCGGATCTATGACCTTTTGTGATATCGCGTTGAAGAACGAACACACCTTTATGATTGTACCTCGCACCATGTCCGTAGAATACCTCGCACCATCATCGGGAGCAACGGGTCATCAACACATAACAATCATGGGATTTCAAGTTTACGATTTTATTCTCTTTTGTGTTTATGAGTCTTCTTATGTTCGACGAGTACCTAGAATGGACCTTAACACTGTTCAACAACTGAATCATGCTTTTTTTCTCTTCTTTGCTTGGTGTATAGCTCGCGGGACAGAGGTAATGCCCTTTGTCTCTCTCTTGTGGATGTAGTTCTTCCCCGAGACCTAACAATTGTAGGTCCTTTCTTGCTTGAAATGTATCTTTTGATTTCTCAGTACATATCTATGAAGCCTAGCGTGCTCAAGCATACATTCTTTGTGATATGCATGAAGTCCAGGGAGTGACGACCTCTAAGTCTTTCCAAGAAGGCAAATCCCAAAATATAGACTTCTTCTTCCACTAGGCTTCTTCCTAGATTCTTGGTAGGGAGTGGCGGGACGGGTTTGCTACGGGACCCTTTCCAAATACTACGTCTAGATCCTTTATCATAGAAAATACTTCCGCCCCATCGCGATGCTTGGGCTTCTTACGCTTTCTTTGGTCCCATCAAAATTAACACGGTTACTCGTGAACGGTGCTTCAAATTGAGGAACCCACGATGGCCCATGTAAACAACCTTCCGAGAGTTTGTTAGGTACTTGTCTTCCGTATCATCCAAGCATCGGATGCGTGCTTTATATCCCTTTATAGATAGGCCCGACAAGTTACCAAGTGCAGGCCAGTCGTTGATGGTTACAAATAGCAATGCACGTAAGCTGAAATACTCTCTTTTGTACTCATCCCATACATGTACACCATCATTCCATAGCGTTAGCAGATCTTCAATCAACGGTTTGAGATACACGTCGATGTCGTTACCAGGTTGCTTAGGGCCTTGGATAAGCAATGGCATCGTAATGTACTTTCGCTTTTGACATAGCCAAGGAGGAAGGTTGTACATACATAGAGTAACGGGCCAAGTGCTGTGACTGCTGCTCATGTCACCGAACGGGTTCATCCCATCCGTACTCAATGCAAACCTTATGTTCCTCGCATCGTTCGCGAAGTCCGGATATTTTCTATCGAAGTTTCTCCATCTGCGAGCCATCTGCTGGGTGCCTTAGCTTTCCGTCGACTTTACGATCATCTTTATGCCAACGCATCATCTTCGCATGCTTTTTGTTCGCAAACAAACGCTTCAACCGAGGGATTATAGGAAGTACCACACCACCTTAGCAGGGCTCTCTTCTTCTTACGCCTCTACCTCACATGGGTCATCACGCTTAGTCTTATACCGTGATGTTTTGCACCGGACATTCTTCCAAATCCTTGTACTCATTACGATAGAGAATACAATCGCTTGGACATGCATGTATCTTCAGACATCCAACCCCAAAGGGCGAGAACTTGCTTGGCTTCATACGTAGTTTCAGCGGCGTGTTACCCTCTCGAAGCAACTTCTTCATGAGGCCTAACAACTCATCAAATCCCTTATCGATACTCCATTAGTAGCCTTCCATTGCATCAATTCGATTAGTGGTACGCAACTTTTGTGGCCCCGCCAACAGTTTGGATACAACAATGTTCCTTGGTCCTCCAAACAGCGCCGAAACTTTTCGTAATGTCTTTCATCGGTGTATTTTCCTCTCCATCATGCAACATCTGTTCTAGATCATCGTCGTCAAACCGCCCTAGTATATGTTCAATAGAACCGTGTTAGCCAACATCGCCATATAATCCGCCACATCTTCTTCGTCACCATCTTCTTCTTCACCGTCTTCTCGTATAATCTCTTCTTCACCGTGTTTGGTCCAACAGTATAGTTTTCCACGAAACCTCTTGAGATCAAATGGAAGTGAATTTGCTCGAGTTTGACCACTCCTTCGATTCTTGCGGTCTATGCATGGACAACATATGTAGCTCGATCTTGTGCGTGCACTTGCTCGACGATAAAGTTTCCAAACCCTCCACAAACCGTGAGGAGCGGCGGTCCATGTACATCCATCGCCGATTCATCTACATTAAGTTACATCAAGGTAGTTGTTAGTTCATTTTCCAATAATGAATTAATTTCAAAAACCAAAATTAAAGTCTCGCTTAATTTATTATACATTTATTTAATTTTTAGGTCAATACTTCAATTTTAGGTTAAATACCTTTTTAAAAGAATTATTTTTGAGCTGATAATATTTTATCACAATCGAATCAAATTCTAAGGTAATACAACAAAGTATTTGGCAACCCACTTAAAATGATATATCTAGATCTACCAACTTATAATTTTACATCAATGAAGTGAGTAGAGATCAATGAAGTTATAATATTTTATCACATATTAATTAATATATAATGTTAATTTTTAAACAATCAAAATCTATGCAAAATCTACTTTAAACTCTCTGCTCCCAAAATTTCTCCATGAATCGATGAAACCAAAAATCTAAATTTGAGTCACCTCCACGCATTCAATGTGTGCTACATCACAATCCAAGTAAATTCTAAGCTGATGCAACAAGATTTTACAATCCACTTCAAAATTTGGTCCACGAAAGTTAAGATTCAAAATCATAGATCTATGAAACCATCATCTAAATTTAATTAGCTACAACTACAAATTCAAAACGAACTACGTCTTAATCCAAGCAAAATCTAAGATTACACAACAAGTTTTTGCCAACCCATTCAAAAGATCGAGCTATATGTACCAATTTATAACATTTCATCAAAGATGGGGAATAGAGACCAAATTTTTTCATATTAAATTTAAAGCAAATATAGAAACTACATTTCATATACAAGCAGTGAGAAATGAAGTTACTAATCTTGGTTAACTTGGATTGAAGTGAAATGATCAAATTACAAAAATTTGAGCAAAGACCTCCTCAAATCCGGTAATGGCGACCGAGCTCCTCTGTCAAGTTACTGATGGGTTGGGGAAGGTTACGGTAGGTCGGGAAGAAAGGTTAAATCTGTAATCAATCCGGTTGGTGTTACCAACCGATTGATATCTCATTCGTCATTTGGTGTTACCGATCGAATTTCAATTTAGTCGGTTGGTATTACCAACCGACGGATATCCCACGCCGCCACCTGTCTTTTTTGAGGTGATACCCGTCCCGGTTGGTAACACCAACCGGGACTAAATGGTCCCCCGCGGCCCAGTTAGCCGTTCAACCGGGATTGTTGCACTGCTGAGTCCCGGTTGGTGGCTAACCGAGATTGATGGGCCGGTATGGAAGGCCTGTTCCCTGGTAGTGAATATGACATGGCAATAATGGAGGAGAGATGAAAAAGAACAAATCGATACGATTTTCTTTTATCATGGAGCGAAGACTTTCATTGACGCAGTTCTAAAGCATCAGTCCGTGCGGCTTTTTAAATTACAGTGTACATATTTCGCCTTTCCTCACTGTGCGTAATTACATTGACGCAGTTCTAAAGCATGAGATCTGTGGTTTTTGGGGGCATGGGGATGGAGCTGCGAACGACGCAGCTTGCCTCTCGCTCTGTAATCCGCACTTCACTCCCTTCATTCCTTCCTTCTGCTGCTGCTGCCGCAACTCCATTTCCTAACTCTTTGGCATCTGCGTAAGTTTTCCATCCTCTTTATTAATTGTGCCTTTAGTAGTAGACAGTTCTTTTTTCCCTTCTCTAATTTCCACTGCTCAAACATATGGTGGTTTCAGCAGTTCTTTAGTGTTGCTCTCTTATTTCCCTTTCAGATTTATGGAGTTGCTTTAGCCGCCAAAAGACTTCTTTTTTTTGTATAACTAAAGTCGAATTATTCTTCTTTTCGTCCTTGTCTTACACAAGATGGGAAGAACTGCTAAACATATATAGATCTTTTTTTTCTCTCATCTTCAACAAGGTCTAACCAATTTTTTTCGAACATATCAGTTGAAGAAAAATTGTCCAGCGTATAGATGTGCTTCAGCCACCAAAAAGTTTTTTTTTTCAACTGATTCTGAAAGTTTCCTCTTTTTTCATCATTCTCTTACACGAACGAAAGAAGAAGGGAAAATCTTTTGCATTCTGTGTAAGGAAGAGAGCGTCCGATTGCGCGCATTATTAACTATTGTACCCGGTTTTTTGTTTTATTTCTTGTGTTTGCGTTTGCACGTTTTGTTGGGGTTTGCAAATAGAGGTAAATATAAAAGAAACAAACAGACAACCACTGCGAAATAGAAATAAATACAAATTCAATATTTTGTAATTTAAAAAATGAGAAATCCAAACTCTTTAGTGATCTCTTTGTATAGCCATGGTGTAATTTTTGCAAGAGTTTTTTTGGAAATTTTAAATGTCATAGAAAAAAGAAATACAAAGAAAAATGTGCTACAACAGGCAATGGAGAAAATTATTTTTGGGTAAATATTAAAAAAAAACTTTTATGGGTCTTTCTCATGTAGACATGGTTCCATCTTTGGAATTTTTTGTTTGGATTTTAAAATGGCCTAAAAAAGAAAGTAGAAATGGCAAAAAAGAAAAAAGTTTCTAAAAAATCTCAATTTTTTTACAGGTCTTCGTCGTGTAGGCATGGTTCCACTTTTGTCAAGTTTTTAATTTTTTGAAATTCTAAAAAGTGGAAAAAAGAAGAATGAAATTAAAAAATAAAAAGTAAACTTCTTACATGTCTTTCACATGTAGCCATGATTGCATTTTTGCAAGTTTCCTATTTTTTTAAATTTTTAAACGGCCTAGAAAAAAGAAAGAAGAAAAGTGGAACCATGCCTACATGAGGAAGATAAATTTTAAAGTTAAATTTTTTTCATTTTTTTAAAAAAATCAACTTTAAACGGGTTACAAAAAAGAGAATAGGAGTGGAAAAAAGAAAGCGAGTTTTTTTTAAAGTGAAAAAATTTTTAAATCTCAAAAAGTTTTTAAAAACATCCAAACTTTTTATGAACCTTCTTTGTGCAGGCATGGTTCCATTTTTGAAAGTTTCTATTTTTGAAATTTTTAAATGGCGTAGAAAAAAGAAATGGAAAAGAAAAAAGGAAAAGAAGAAGGCAAGGAAGCAATGTAAAATTTTTTAAATTTTAAAAATTTTTAAAAAACATCTAAACTTTTTATGGACATTCTTTGTGCAGGCATGGATCTATTTTTGTAAATTTTCTATTTTTTGGAATTTTAAACGGCTTAGAAAAAAGAAAATAAAAAATAAAAAAAGAAGCAACCTTTTGGAAAAAGGGCGTGGCTGGGATTCGAACCTGGGCTGGCGTACTGAGAGGTAGCACGGGTGACCAACCTGCCGAAGCCGCCGCTTTGTCTAGGACTTGCGCGACGGCTGCTTTTATATATGATTTTTGAACGGACGGCCGGATTCCATTTCGACCGATGATCAGACGGCCAGCGTCCTCTGGCCGACATGGCCACGGGACGGCGTGTCTTTGCTACGCAATTTAATATATAGTAGATGCTAAAAAAAAATCTATGACATAAGATTTAATGTCATGTTTTTTCCGAATAAATCCCAAAAGGACCGTATATATACTATACTATGCTCTAAAAAATCTTATAGGAAAAAAATCCAATAGAGTTTGCATCCTCTAAAAATCTTGAGAACAAAAAAGACCTTGATCAGTAACCATCAATAACATATTTATAAGGAATCTTACTCTTTAAATGACATATCTATAAGAATCGTTTTTAAGATATTAGTGGGAAATCCGATTCTCTGATAGCATTTTTGTGGAGTATACTTTTCCTCCGTGTGGTAGCATTCAGATGTGACAAGGCATGCATCCTTCCACAAAGAAGAATATGACATGGCAATAATGGAGGAGAAATGAGAGAATAAATCGATACGATTTTCTTTTGTCATGGAGCGAAGTCTTTCGTTGACGCAGTTCCAAGGCTCTCTTCTTGTCAGCTTATAAAGTCTTATTTGTCTTATTTAGGGTTAGTGTTTATTTTCGTTTAAAATAAAAACGATTTATTTTTTCGAATCTCTTTTTTTTTCTCTCTCAAAGACTTGTCTAAAACATTTAAAACACAAGTCTAACGAAGCGGATCCGACTCTCGATGCTATCTCAGAAAGTTCTGGAAGTTAGAAAAAAATCAAATAATACAAATAAGTCAGATAAGGTAAGCCGACGAAAACGGGGCAAGCATCAATCCTTGCCGGCTTTTACAGTATACAATGTACATATTTCTGCCTTTCCTCACTGTGCAGAATTACATTGACGCAGTTCTAAAGCATCAGATCTGTGGTTGCTGGGGGGCATGGGGATGGAGCTGTGTAATGGCGCAGTTCGTCTCCTGCTCTGGTAATCCGGCACTTCACTCCCCTTGATTCCTTCTTGCTGCTGCTGCTGCACCTCCATTTCCCTAACCTGCTGGCATATGCGTAAGTTTTTGTTCCTCTTTATTAATTGTGCCTTTAGTAGTAGATAGTTCTTTTTCCCCTTCTCTAATTTCCACTGCTCAAACATATGGTGGCTTCAGCAGTTCTTCAGTGTTGCTCTCTCATTTCCCTTCAGATTTATGGAGTTGCTTTAGCCGCCAAAAGACTTTTTTTTTTATAACTAAAGTCGAATGATTCTTCTTTTCATCCTTCTCTTACACAAGAAGGGAGGAACTGCTAAGGGCGTGATTGGTTGGCTGTGCAGGCCGAGCCAGGCTCGTGCGCGCGGCTTCAACGCGTGTTTGGATGGTTGAATGCATGGGCGAGCCTGGCTCGTGCGCTGCATTTTCCCTGTATTGGCCTGGCTCGCGCGGAACGGATCGGCCGGCCGTTTCCGCGGAGCCAGGCCGCGCGCGCTGCATGCTGCATGCAGCACATTTGCATGCGGTGACATCATACGATGACGTCATTATATTCCCAAGTCATTTTCATCTATTTAGTGATATATCTTTTGATTATTATCTCTGATTAGCGAACCGATTTCACCAATGTGTTTCTAACATTTTTTCGAACAAAACTAGACCACACTTGCCATATAAATTTTAAAAATTTAAAATTTTGGTTTTTGAATTTGTTGATTTTCTATTATTTGTTTTAAAATTTTCAATTTATTTTAAAAATTATTTATTTACTAGTATTTGTTTTCAAATTTGTTTCATCCATCTCTTGAATTTGTGTATCCCACTTCTATTGTATGCAGCCAACCAAACAACATCTCTACACAGTCTGTCCAACCTCATACAACCAACCAAACAACATCCTTTTGCATCCACTCAGCCTGGTTCCACTTAGCCTGGCTCAATTCATACAGCCTGGCTCAGCTCATACGGCAACCAAACAGACCCTAAACATATGTAGATCTTTTTTCTCTCTCATCTTCAACAAGGTCTAACCAAATTTTTTCCTTTCTCTAATTTCCACTGCTCAAACATATAATGGCTTCAGCAGTTCTTCAGTGTTGCTCTCTTATTTCCAATGCAGATTTATGGAGTTGCTTTAGCCGCCAAAGGACTTCTTTTTTTTTTTATAACTAAAGTCGAATTATTCTTCTTTTCGTCCTTCTCTTACACAAGAAGGGAAGAACTGCTAAACATATATAGATCTTTTTTTTCTCTCTCATCTTCAACAAGGTCTAATCAAATTTTTTCGAACATATGAGTTGAAGAAAAGTTGTCCAGCGTATAGATGTGCTTCAGCCACCAAAAAGTTTATTTTCAACTGATGCTGAAAGTTTCCTCTTTTTTCATCATTCTCTTACACGCATGAAAGAAGAAGGGAAAACATTTTGCATTCTGTGTTCAACCACTACGTCGTTCATCCCTCGATCATCCCATACAGGCTACAGCTACGTCAATGGCGGATGTGGTGCTCTCTGGATTACGCTGGGTGGCATCGCCCATCGTCAAGAAGCTCCTCGCTGACGCCTCAACCTACTGGCCAGACATGGCGCCATGAGCTCGAGGATCTGGAGACCACCGTGCTGCCGCAGTTCGAGCTGGTGATCGAAGCGGCCGAGAAGAGCCCCCACAGGAGCCGCCTGGAGAAATGGCTCCGGAAGCTCAAAGACGCTTTCTACGAGGCCGAGGACATGCTCCACGAGCACGAGTACAACCTCCTCAAGAAGAGGGCGAAGAAGAAGGACAAGCACACCTCACCGGCAACGGCAAATGCCTCCTCTTCCTCCTACGGCAGCAATTTTCTTCAGCCTTTCCGTGATGCCAAGAGCAGGCTGTCTAATTTGAAGCCCGACAACCGGAAGCTACTTGGCAAGATGCAAGAATTGAAAAGCATCCTGGCTGAAGCCAAGACCTTCCGTGAATTGCTTGGCTTGCCGGCCATCGAGGCAGCAAGGGCTATTCCTCTGCCTAAAACGGGGTCGCTTCCCACTTCAAAGGTGTTCGGTCGTGACGCCGATCGTGATCACATAATTGATCTTCTTACCAAGACAACTGCAGCCGATGGTATCTCGGGGGTGGCCATTGTTGGACATGGAGGTGCAGGAAAATCCACCTTGGCGCAGTATGTCTACAATGACAACAGGGTCACTGAATATTTTAATGCCAGGATGTGGGTCTGCATCTCACGGAACCTCGATGTGCAGCAACACACAAGAGAGATTATTGAGTCTGCCACCAAGAAGAAATGCCCACGTTTTGACAGCCTTGATGCTCTCCAATGGACATTAAGAGACATTCTGCAAAAATCAGAGAAAGTCCTTCTTGTGTTGGATGATGTTTGGTTGGATGAATCCAAAAATGTGATGGAATGGGAGAAATTACTCGCTCCTTTTGTTTCTCAACAATGGATAAGCAAAGTTTTGGTTACTTCACGATCCACGACACTTCCTGCTCCTCTACAGTGTAAAAAAATTATTCGTTTACAAGACATGAAAGATGATGAGTTCTTGAAACTATTCAAACACTATGCCTTCTTTGGAGAGGAAATTGGAGATTTGCAGTTGCGTGAAAAGCTGGAGGATATTGCAAACAAGGTCGCTAAAAGGCTTGGACAGTCTCCTTTGGCAGCAAAAGCTGTGGGTTCTCAGTTGAGCAGGAAACAAGATATCACTGCATGGAGAAATGTTCTACAGAATGACAACTTAGCTGATGTTAGGAGTGCTCTACTTTGGAGTTATCAGAAGTTGGATCCACGGTTACAGAGGTGCTTCGTTTATTGCAGCTTATTTCCAAAAGGCTACAGATATCCCATTGATGAATTGGTTCAACTGTGGACAGGAGAGAGTTTTCTTGATTCATCCAACCAGAACACGAGAATGGAAGATATTGGAAAGGATTACCTCAACGAGATGGTCTACTGTTCGTTCTTCCAGCCAATTTCTAGCTGGGATGGATGTTATACCATGCATGATCTCCTTCATGATCTCCCACAATCACTCTTCAAAGAAGATTGCTTCAGATTAGAAGATGATAAGGTGTCAGAAATACCACGCACCATTCGACACCTATCTATTTGTGTCAAGAGTTTGGTACAGTATAAGCAAATTATTTGCAAGCTACACCATTTGCGCACTGTTATCTGTGTTGGCGCACTCACAGATGATGTAGGTGATATTTTCCATCAGGTACTACAGAATTTGAAGAAATTACGTGTATTGTGTTTGTGCTTTTACAATAGTAGCTTGTTACCTGATACTGTCGGTGAGCTGAAGCACCTTCGGTATTTGAACCTCCTTGAAACTTCAATCCGCGAATTCCCTGGATCATTGTGTACTCTTTACCACTTACAGATACTTTTGTTTAGTTATAAAGTGAAGAGCTTGCCAGACAACTTATGCGATCTAAGTAAGTTGCAGGCATTGGGAGCATACTTTGATCTAAGTAAGCCGCAGGATCTAAGTAAGTTGAAGGCATTGGGAGGTTGCATTGAACTGCCTCCGTTTCCTGGCATAGGCAAGCTAACGTTGCTCCAGCAACTAGATACATTTAGAGTGAAGAAGGAAAAAGGATATGAGTTGCGACAGTTGAGGGACTTGAACAAGCTTGGTGGCACATTATATATCTCTGATCTCGACAATGTCACTGGGCAAGATGAAGCCTCAGAGTCGATGTTGCATCAGAAAAGTCATCTTGAGCGGTTGGAACTTGTCTGGAATCACAAGAACAAGTTGCAGCGGAGAATACTTTACATGTAGAGATTCTAGAAGGTCTGAGGCCACCACCTGAACTAAAGAGCCTCCATATGCGAGCCTACCAATCTACCACGTACCCAACCTGGTTTCTCAAGGGCTCCTATTTTGAGAATTTGGATGCGTTTGTAACACCCCGGCTCCTCTCTGAGCCCAGAATGCTACCAACTCGACCATTCACTCTAAATTTCGGCAGCATCTCCCCTAAAAGCTGGACATCCACTCAGCAGACATAACACAATGAGCAGAATACAATATATATCCCATAACCCAAGCACACATATTAACAACCATTCAATAGGCCACCATGACCACTCAACAAGGAACTTGGGACCTCACGCCCAAGAACCGCGCTTACCTTGGTAGCGATGGACCACAGCCGACATACATAAATTCACAAAAGTTCTAAATAACTAAACAAGTTTCACATATGCAACTTCGTCCACTAAGTTCTAAAGAACTAAGTCCAAAAGTAAAACTAGGAGACTATATTATTTAGGTTATTAAGGTGTTTAATGTTGCCGTGCAGTGCGCACACAGTGTCAGCTACTCCCTTGCCCCATGTATGTTTCTTCAGGAATCACCTAAAAACATAAAGAAACAAGTGTGAGTCGATGACTCAACAAAGTACATAATAACGATGGTAAAAAACACATCCATAAGAAACCCTCAATAGCAATCCATCTTAATCCAACACATTCACGACCAACTTATCAATGCAATGCAATATGATCCTTTCTCTTAGCGCGCACCGGTATCTGAGCGTATACCCGTCGATGTCACGCTCGGTACTCCATCCCGTGGAGGTGCCCACCGAAGTGGGTCTTCCCCGCCATCCCGTGGAGGGGTGCCTACCTCTGTAGGTCTTATTTCAAGAGCACGCCGGATTAGTCATTTGGCTTTCTTATCGACCTGGCCAATGGCACTCCGGTCTAGCCATATGACAATTCTCACCGCCCTGGCTCGTATGCAAGTTTTCAAATAAACTTTGCAACTTAAAACAAGTAAATACCTCTTACCAATTCGAATCCATCATCCATCCACTCATCACAGCAATACCATCGATATCAAAAGCAAATATAAATAGTACACTATACCATTCAGTCAAATGCCAATACACATCGCATCATGTACTTGCCTCTTTTACCAAACGAGGTGGAGGGATAAGGCGACTCTGACTTCGAATCGGTTCCACCTACAAATCAAACACACATTCACAACCATATCGATATCACTATTAAGCATCAACCAAAATAGACTATAACCATTTATCCCTTGATCACCTTAAGCCATTTAACAATATTCCTTGTTTATCATATTAACATATCATCGAATTTAAGCATTAACAAGCTCTAAATAATCTTAACCGAAATAGAAATCGTATCGCGAGCAAAACCAGACAGCAGCGCTCCGGAGGCCATAACTCCTAAACCACTGGTCCGAATTACGCGTTCTAGGATTCTACGGAAAGCTAAGAACGTAGCCCACGTTCTTTATTAAAGGGCCGAGCTCCAATTCTCCACAGAACTGGCCCAAAACGGCCTCCGAGCTCGCTGCACATGCTGTCCAAATGCATCCACCACACATGGCCATGCTTAATCCCTCAAATCCCACTAACTCTAGCCACTAATCAACCAATCTAACCTATCCAAACATCTATAACAAAGGGATTAGCAGCAAAATCGTTACCCAAATGAAGATCAAAGGCCGCACGGAGGAAACCCTAGCTTCTTCTTCTTCCTCTTTCCTTTCCCTTCTTCCCTCTTCTTCCATAGCCGGTCTCCTCCTTCCTCTACAGCCGGCCGGCTCCCTCCTGCTTCTTCCTGTTCCCTTTCCTCCTCCTTGCCCTTCCCTTCTCACGCACGGCAGAGGCTAGGGCGGCGTGGGGGAGCAACAGCAGGGCGCCATAGAGCGGACTGAGCAGAGGAGGAAGATGACGCCGGCGGGGTGGAGCTCCGGCGGCGGCGCGCCGAAGGCAGCAGTGGCGACGAGCAGCGACTGGGAAGGCGAGCAGGAGGAAGAACAGAGCAGTAGCGCAGGGCAAAGGGATTGATCCCCCTTCACTGCCGTGCTGCTCTTTGCTGCTCTTTAAGCAGCAGGGGAGCTGGGCTGGGCTGGGCTGGCCGGCCCAGTCCAGTGCTTCCTCTTCTCTTTTTTTTTTTGTGTTATTACAGCGTTTGTCCTTTCAGAATGCCATTTCTTACAAGGCCTACCACCCAATACCGAGATCTTTAGGCATTTGTCATTCCTGGAGCTCAACAATGTCCCCAATATAAAGACATTACCATGTCTTCCATCATGCCTCACAGTCTTAAAAATGAGTGGATGCCCACTGCTCATTTTTTCTTCGAACAATGAGGTGGAACATTATGATATTCAGAGGGAAGACAACTTGGCATACCGACTTGCTTTGCTCCGGGAGTCTGAATCGGAATCATATTCACGTATCAAGAATTGCCTATCGAAAGAGCATTCATCCCTGAAGCAGTTGATGCCATTGATGGATGCAGATATATTAAAACCTCTTCTAACCATTGAAAGTGCTCTAGTGAGAGAAGAAGAACTGGTGAAAGAAAATACTATCAGGGCATGGCTATGTTGCCACGAGCAGAGGATGAAGCTCCTATTCGGAAGGAGTATAGGGATGCCACTGGTTCTGCCGTCTACACTCTGTGAGCTTACCCTTTCTTCGTGCAGTATTACAGATGGAGCTTTAGCTATTTGCCTTGGATGCCTCACTTCACTGAGAGAATTGTCATTGTCATATATTATGACTATAAACACACTTCCCTCAGAAGAGGTCATGCAACATTTGATGACACTCTACTGGATTCATATCTGTTGCTGCTATTTTCTTAGATCATTAGGGGGCTTACGAGCTGCTTCCTCTCTTTCCAGTGTTTGGCTAACTTGTTGCCCTTCCTTAGAATTGACGCATGGAATAGAATTTTTGCCCTTGTCTGTTGAGATTCTCAGTATAGACAGCTGTGTGCTTGGAGCTGACTTCACTCTTCAGAGGGTGCAGAACCTCAGCATCCTTGTCAATTGGCCATCTGACCTCACTCAGATCACTCTCACTATCGAATATCCCAGATTTATGCATGCTTGAAGGATTGCCTTCCCAGCCTCTTGTGGCGATAGCGCTGGTGCGTGTTCCGAGGCTCGATGCCAGGTGCATCTCTCCCTTTCACATCCAGGGATCACTCACTGTTAGTAGTTCCACGATGCTCAACCATCTGCTCTCTGTTGAAGGTTCTACAGCTCCAACACGTCTCTATCTTGAAGATTGCAACGAGATATCCATTTCATTTGAAAGATCTGCAAATTTTGCACCTGTGAGGAGCTTGGTTTTCAGTAACTGCAAAATTCAGTTACTGCCACCAAGTCTGAAGAGCTTCACCTGTCTGGAAAGTCTCACAATCCAGCTCTGCCCCGACATATCAGTTCTACCAGATCTACCAACTTCCCTCAAGGACATATACATACATAGGTGTGAACTCTTGGTGGAGAGCTGTCGTGCACCAAATGGAAAAAACTGGCCAAAGATTGCCCATATCCCTTACAAGTACATCGGATGAATTGCTTCAGATTCTCGGGGAAAATAATGAAGGTAAGGCTTCCACTCTCTGAGCCTTTTTGTCGAGTGGCCGTCGGCCGAGCAATCTTCTCAACCAACTAATTTTTTTCCCCATGTGCTTGCCATTGGATCCAGCATTGAGTTTCGCTTCAGGGTCCTGAGTGAAGATGGAAGAGTCGACCGCAGTTTCTTTTGGTGAAGACGGTAGTCGGCAGATGCTGAAGCTTGAAGATGCTGCCCCAAAAGATGATTTCGTTCTTCTTTGCGTGTGTTTGGGAGCTACCTATCTTTTCAGTGCTCTTCAGGCTTGTTTCCATCTGAATCTGCATGGTATTAGTTGCCTCTTTGGCACTTATAAATCATTCTGTTTAATTGTTGTGCATGCCTGGAGCTGCTTAGCAAGAACAATCACAAAACAGAGGATTCCTCGTTTGTCAATATGGGATGAAATGGCTACTTGCCTACTGCCTACTGGACTACATCACCATATGACAAATCCATCGACCAAACAGGAGTACAATATTCATACCTAGGAATACACATCATCTGAAGCACATTTTTTTCTTCTCTTTTGTTCGTCTTGTTTCTAGAAGCTGCTCTGATAAGCAATATTACGGTAGTACAAAATTCACGCTTCAAGGCTCAAGACAGTACAATTTTCACCTGACTTGGTTGGCGAATAAAAAATACATCCTATGTATCTTCATTGTCCCAGAGCTATTACGGATTAATTCGAGACGCATCATCCATGCATGTCTCAGATGCGAACCTATTTCTTTTTCTAGATGTTAAAATTGCAGGCTAACCCTAATGCTAAAAATGGTTTAAATTGCTTTTAGTGCAAACAAAGTAGGCTCCATTTAGGTGGAGGCCCTGTTCATGGTCCACCTAAATGATTTCTGCACTGGTCGCTGAATCAGTAGGCTAGTGTACACTATGACATAGCTAGATCAAACAAGCATATAACGAACAAGATAAACTAGATAACTACGAAAGTAACGTCTTATAGCAACAGTTTTACAACATAGCCGTCAAGGCCAAATGTCATTATAGTCTCTCAAGGAAAATCATAGTACAAAAGTGGAAGTCTTTAAAAGTATAATCCAACTGCTGTGCATCAGTGCAAAGTGGCTGAAAAGAACGCCCTAAACTGTCTTGAAAAACCATGCTCCTCATCCTCGAAACATGCATAAGAGTCTTTCAGAGAATCTCCATCTAAAAAATGAGTGAGTGCGTAAGTAAGTGCGCAATTAAACCGCATTTGTGAGTTAACACCCTCCTAATGCATTTAATGATAAAGGCTACAAGGGAACGCTAAGGTTTGTTTATTTGCCGAATGCCAGTTGTGGCAACCCCCTTCTAATTCACATTCGGCTTAGTGAAGTCATTGCCCAACCGCAGTTCATGTGGCTGGATAATAACATACTAGCTGCCCAAGAGCAAGCCGAGCATGTTAGCTCCCAGCCAGAGCATGCAGCAGTACACACGGGCGACCTTCATTGAAACGAATGTGAACTGGGTGCCCGGATATGTGCCCGGTGATGGCTCCCAAGATCAGCTACCATCACACACATATCCTCACAATGATCGATAGCACAATAAATACATCTTCGGGTATAATTTACATCCAACCGGGCAACATGAACTGCTGCCCGAACAAAAGTTTTAACATAATCAGAGTTTACTGCAGTAGAAATAAAGTGTCTGTTCACCAAAACAGCAGCGGAAAAACATCATGAATAAACAAAAGACCAGCGTGGTATGCCCCTTAACCCCATGGGCAACCGACTGGAAATTAGAACTCCGCTTGCCCACTAGCGTTACCGTGCTCAGCTTGGTAGTAGTACTCTAGCACGGGGTCGTCTTCACCTGAAATAGCAGCACATCGGTTGAGTGCAGATGGTACTCAGCACTAAGAGGTAATGTATATACTTAATCATGAATATTAAGTACTCCAAAAAAGGGCTAGCAATACTTTTAGCACAAATTGCATTTTTGCAAGACATGGACACGAGTAGGTTGTAAATTTGCATTTGAGGAAAACATTTTAAAAGTGATGCTGGTAACATCCATCATAATTCATCATCCTAAAATCTATCATCATCAATCTATGGGGCTCTAACCGTCCTTGGTCTCTATCCGACCATAACCACAACATGCTCAGGCTCTATCCGTCCTAGGTCTCTATCCGATCATACACCACGAGCAACCCTGTGCTCGGAAAGACACACGGCTATCCCACCATGCCCAAACCAATACCCAAACTGAACCATAAGCTAACATCAGTGTCTCGCCTCACAAGTTTTCGTCCTTAACCCTGGACGCGGCTTTTCGAACAGTTTAACACTCTGCAAAGGTGTACGACTTTACCCACACAACACAGCAAGCCATGCCGAAGCCTCTTAGATGTACATGCCAGTCCATTGGGTCACCCGAGTTGACTTTATCCACTCCTCACTCCTCGAGTGCAGGAGGGAGCCAACCGTTGCAGTGGATTTGTCCAAGGCCCATCACACCCAAGCACAAGGACACACCACGGATGGTCCACCCTGCCACCTCACCCTCTAACACAAGTTGCCCCGCTGGTACCCAACGGCACGAGCATGCACAGAAAATTGACCAAGTGTTCCTATGATACACCTGTGGTCGTACGTATAGTAACTTGAAGGGATTGGCACCATGTTCGGTCCTTAATTCACTCGAACGGAGCTACGCGTCCGGGATCCATCCTCCCATCATCCCCTATCACCCGTTCAAGCCCAATTCAGAGCTCACACGTAATCCATCATCATCATTACCAGTATCACATAGTAAATCATTCACAATCAAAGTCGTACGACCAACGAAATTACTCCATCGATCGCTTTACCACGTTGACTCTAAGCATAGCTAAGCTTTCGCTGACCAAACCCAATTAATACTATCCTCTTAGGCTACAAAGAAATAGGGATATCAAACATAGACCACTAAGTAGAAGATAACTAAGTTCTACCCACCAAGTGACATATATATTTTAACTTAGCATGCAGGCAAGTGATACAACATAATTGAAATCATGCATTCATAAATAGAGGATCAATATGGTGAGTCAAATAAGGGGGGTATATGGCTGCAGGCTGCTGCATTTGCGTAAGTTTTCAATCTCCTCTATTTCCTTGTACATTCTATAGTTTGGCTCAAACATATGGTGGCCTCAGCTGTTCTGTAGTTTTGCTCTCTCATTCCTCCTACAATCTAGCAAGATCTACCAGTTACTTCAGAAGCCAAAAATGATTTCCT
Source organism: Olyra latifolia (assembly GCA_036346145.1). Taxonomy (NCBI): domain Eukaryota; kingdom Viridiplantae; phylum Streptophyta; class Magnoliopsida; order Poales; family Poaceae; genus Olyra; species Olyra latifolia. The sequence goes on from CM070529.1 coordinate 9,085,745, forward strand.
TTTTTTACACGCAGGAAGCTCAAATTTTCTTTATTTTCTTCCTTCTCGTACACGCAGGAAGCTCAGATTTCATTTATTTTCCTTTAGTCCCCCGTCTTCTGCACATATTTGGCTGAGTTGCCTATTTCTTTTTATTCTGTGTTCACCCGTTAATTGATTCATTACCTCGATCGATTCGTCAATGGCGGATGTGGTCTTTGTCTGGATTCTGTTGGGTGGCATCGCCCATCGTCAAGCTCCTCGCCGACGCCTCAACCTACAGGCCAGGACATGGTGCGCGAGCTCGAGGATCTAGAGACCATGGTGCTGCCGCAGTTCGAGCTGGTGATCGAAGCGGCCGAGAAATGGCTCCGAAAGCTCAAAGACGCTTTCTACGAGGCCGAGGACCTGCTGGACGAGCACGAGTACAACCTCCTCAAGAAGAAGGACAAGCACACCTCACCGGCAACGGCAAATACCTCCTCTTCCTCCTCCGGCAGCAAATTTCTTCAGCCTTTCCGTGATGCCTCGGCAATTTGTCTAATTCTTGACGCCCGACAACCGGAAGCTACTTGGCAAGATGCAAGAATTGAAAAGCATCCTGGCTGAAGCCAAGACCTTTCGTGAATTGCTTGGCTTGCCGGCCATCGTGGCAGCAAGGGCTGTTCCTCTGCCTAAAACGTCGTCGCTTCCCACTTCAGAGGTGTTTGGTCGTGACGCCGATCGTGATCACATAATTGATCTTCTTACCAAGACAACTGCAGCCGATGGTATCTCGGGGGTGGCCATTGTTGGACATGGAGGTGCAGGAAAATCCACCTTGGCGCAGTATGTCTACAACGACAATAGGGTCGCTGAATATTTTGATGCCAGGATGTGGGTCTGCATCTCACGGAACCTCGATGTGCAGCAACACACGAGAGATTATTGAGTCTGCCACGAAGGAGAAATGCCCAAGTATTGGCAGCCTTGATGCTCTCCAATGGAAATTAAGAGACATGCTGCAAAAATCAGAGAAAGTCCTTCTTGTGTTGGATGATGTTTGGTTTGATGAATCCAAGAATGAGCCGGAATGGGAGAAATTACTCGCTCCTTTTGTTTCTCAACGAAGGATAAGCAAAGTCTTGGTTACTTCACGATCCACGACTCTTCCTGCTGCTCAGTGTAAAAAATTATTCCTTTACAAGACATGAAAGATGATGAGTTCTTGAAACTATTCAAACACTATGCCTTCTCTGGAGAGGAAATCGGAGATTTGCAATTGCGTGAAAAGCTGGAGGATATTGCAAACAAGGTTGCTAGAAGGCTTGGACAGTCTCCTTTGGCAGCAAAAGCTGTGGGTTCTCGGTTGAGCAGAAAAAAAGATATCACTGCATGGGGAAATGCTCTACAGAAGGACAACTTAGCTGATGCTAGGAGTGCTCTACTTTGGAGTTATGAGAAGTTGGATCCACGGTTACAAAGATGTTTCGTGTATTGCAGCTTATTTCCAAAAGGCTACAGATATGGCCCTTATGAATTGGTTAAACTGTGGACAGCAGAGGGTTTTGTTGATTCATCCAACCAGAACATGAGAATGGAAGATATTGGAAAGGATGACCTCCACGAGATGGTCTATTGTTCGTTCTTGCAGCCAAGTTCTGACGGGGATGGACTGTATGCCATGCATGATCTCCTTCATGATCTCGCACAATCACTCTCCAAAGGAGACTGCTTCAGATTAGAAGATGATAAGGTGTCAGAAATACCACGCACCATTCGACACCTATCTATTTGTGTCAAGAGTTTGGTACAGCATAAGCAAATTATTTGCAATGCGCACTGTTATCTGCGTTGGCACATTCACAGATGATGTAGGTGATATTTTCCATTAGGTACTACAGAATTTGAAGAAATTACGTGTATTGTGTTTATGCTTTTACAACAGTAGCTTGTTACCTGATACTGTCAGTGAGCTGAAGCACCTTCGTTATTTGGACCTCAGTGAAACTTCAATCCGCGAATTCCCTGGATCATTGTGTACTCTTTACCACTTACAAATATTTGAGTTTAGTTACAAAGTGAAGAGCTTGCCAGACAACTTCTCTTATCTAAGTAAGTTGCAGGCATTGGGATATCACCCTGAACTGCCTCCAATTCTTGGCATAGGCAAGCTAACGTCGCTCCAGCAACTAGATATATTTAGAGTGAAGAAGGAAAAAGGATATGAGTTGCGACAGCTGAGGGACATGAACGAGCTTGGTGGCACATTATCTATCATAGATCTCAACAATGTCCTTTGGGCAAGATGAAGCCTCGAGTCGATGTTGCATCGAAAAGTCATCTTAAATGCTTGAAACTTGTCTGGAATCACAAGAACGAGACGCCAGCGGAGAATACTTTACATCTGGAGATTCTAGAAGGTCTGAGGCCACCACCTGAACTGAAGGGCCTCCGTATGCGAGCCTACCAATCTACCACGTATCCAACCTGGTTACTCAAGGGCTCCTATTTTGAGAATTTGGATTCGTTTAGCCTTTCAGAATGCCATTTGTTACAAGGCCTACCACCCAATACTGAGATCTTTAGGCATTTGTCATTCCTGGTGCTCAATGATGTCCCCAATATAAAGACATTACCATGTCTTCCATCATGCCTCAGAGGCTTAAAGATGAGTGGATGCCCACTGCTTATTTTTACTTCGAAAGACGAGGTGGAACATTATAATATTCAGAGGGAAGACGACTTGGCATACCGACTTGCTTTGCTCCGGGAATCCGAGTCAGAATCATATTCAAATATCAAGAATTGCCTATCGAAAGAGCATTCATCCCTGAAGCAGTTGATGCCATTGATGGATGCAGATATATTGAAACCTCTTCTAACCATTGAAAGTGCTCTAGTAAGAGAAGAAGAACTGGTGAAAGAAAATACTATCAGGGCATGGCTATGTTGCCACGAGCAGAGGATGAAGCTCCTGTTCGGAAGGAGTATAGGGGTGCCACTGGTTCTGCCGTCTACACTCCATGAGCTTGCCCTTGCTTCGTGCAATATTACAGATGGATCTTTAGCTACTTGCCTTGGATGCCTCACTTCACTAAGAAAATTGTCATTGTCATATATTATGACTATAACCGCACTTCCGTCAGAAGAGGTCATGCAACATTTGATGACACTCTCCTGGTTTAGAATCTTTTGCTGCTATTGTCTCAGATCATTAGGGGCTTACGGGTGCTTCCTCTCTTTCGGTGTTCTCTTATATTGCTGCCCTTCCTTAGAATTGACACATGGAACAGAATTTCTGCCCTTGTCTGTTAAGAAACTCTATATAGAAAGTTGTGTGCTTGGAGCTGACTTCTGCGGTAGCTTACCACATTTGAGAAAATTTCAAATCAGAGGGTGCAGAACCTCAGCATCATTGTCAATTGGCCATCTGACCTCACTCAGCTCATTCTCACTATGTGATATCCCAGATTTATGCATGCTTGAAGGATTGCCTTCCCTGCATGTTGAGAAGATAGAGCTGGTGCGTGTTCCGAGGCTAGATGCCAGGTGCATCTCTCCCTTTCACATCCAGAAATCACTCACTGTTAGTAGTTCCACGATGCTCAACCATCTGCTCTCTGTTGAAGGTTCTGCAGCTCCAACACGTCTCTATCTTGAAGATTGCAACGAGATATCCATTTCATTTGAAAGATCTGCAAATTTTGCACCTGTGAGGATCTTGGTTTTCAGTCACTGCAAAATTCAGTCACTGCCTCCAAGTCTGAAGAGCTTCTCCTGTCTGGAAAGTCTAACAATCGATTCCTGCCCCGACATATCGGTTCTACCAGATCTACCAACTCCCCTCGTGGCAATATTCATAAATAAGTGTGAACTCTTGGTGGAGAGCTGTCGTGGACCAAATGGAGAAAGTTGGCCAAAGATTGCCCATATCCTTCAAAAGTGCATCGAATGAATTGCTTCAGATTCTCGGATAAAATAATGAAGGTAAGGCTTCCACTCTCTCATTCTTTTTGTCGAGTGCTTGTCATTGGATCCAGCATTGAGTTTCGCTTAAGACCGCAGTTAGACATGCACTAGTTTCTCTTGGTGAAGACGGTTGTCGGCAGATGCTGAAGGTTGAAGATGGTGGCGACGGGAACGGGAGTCGACCGGCACTCCATCTGTACAACTCTTTTGATCTAGCTGCCGTGTTATGATTTCGTTTTTCTTTGTGTGTGTTTTGTTACATAAATCTTGTGCACGTTTGCTTTGTTTTTTGTTTTATCTCTTAGCAGCTAGATAATAAGCATGCTTATGCTGTTGTCGCATGGACATGCACATAGTGTTCGGGGCTGAGGCGTGCTGCGTTCACGTCGGCTCGTTACTTAGTTTGGTGATCCGTTTTTCTTTTCTGTTTCTCTGGTCGTGGGATGGCACGGTCAATAAGGGAAGTGGCGAAGGAATCGGTCTCGTTTTTCAGTTGTAATTTGTTACTTTAAATAAGAGGAAGCAAAATCAGGAAACGCTGCTGAATTTTGGGCAGCACAAGCATGTTGTCTCTCCCTCTGAATTTGTTCTTCAGACTTTACACATTGCAGGTATTGCTAAAAAAAATTCAGAGGAGGTTTTGCTTCGTCATGCTGGCGAAGGATAACTACGGCAACTGGGCTCTCATCATGAGGGTCATGCTGCAAGCTCGCGGCCTGTGGGCGGCAGTGCACACCGGCAGGGTCGACTACTAGGAGGACTGGATGGCATTGGAGGCCATCCTTCGTGCCGTTCCTGCCGAGATGCTCGTGTCGCTCGCAGTCAAACAAACTTCATCACCATATGACAAATTCATCACCATATGCCGAGAGGCTCCAATGCCGAGATGCTTGGCATTGGAGGCTAAGGACGCGATCAAAACCATGCGAATGGGAGCTGATCGTGTGCGCAAGGCCAAGGCTTAGACGCGATCAAAACCATGCGAATGGACGCTCCGGACGAGACGGTGGACGACTTCGCTATGTGACTCACCGGTCCTGCTTAGAAAGAACAATCACAAAACAGAGGATTCCTCTTTTGTCAAGCTGGGATGAAATGGCTACTTGCCTACTGCCTACTGGACTACATCACCATATGACAAATTCATCGACCAAACAAGAGTACAATGTTCATACCTAGGAATACAGAACATCTGAAGCACATTTTTTTCCATCTCTTTTGTTCGTCTCGTTTCTAGAAGCTGCTCCTGATAGGGGTGGACACGAGCTGAGCCCGAGCGAGCTCGGTTCTGCTCATTCGGGCTTGGTACGGGCACCGAGTTAGGGGAGCAGCTCGGCTCAGGCTCGTACCGAGCTCGGTCCAGCTCACGAGCTCGCTGATGGAGGAGAAGGGGAGGGGAGGGGGGAACCGGGGAAGGGGCGAGGCAGTGGGACGGTGACCGTAGAACGAGGGAAAGGGGTCGCTGTCGCCGCTTCCGGATCCGGACGTCGCCGTTGCCGCGAGGGGTAGAGGAGGATGTGGAGGCGGAGTGCCGCGGGGGTGGAGGGGGTCGTGGGGGGCTCGTCCTCGAAGGAGGCCACGGGGGGCTCGGAGGAGGAGGCCGTGGGGCTGAAGCCGTGGTCCGTGGATGTCGCTGCGCCACCGTCAAAGTCGCCGTGAGGAGGCGGAGCGCCGCGGTCCACGTAGGAGGAGGATGAGGTGGATTGGAGGAGGTGGAGCACTGCGGTCTGCGGAGGAGGCCACGGGGGGCTCGTAGGATACCACAGGGGTGGAGTAGAGGACTAGATGGGGGCGTGGAGGTGTTGATAAGGAGGAGGCCGTGGGATGGGGCAGTGGGGGTGGAGTCGTGAAGAATGGAGAAGGTCCGTGGCGGGGGATTGAGGATTTGAGGATTGCTCGGTAAGGGCTGGACGAGCTACGAACGAGCTCCGAGCGAGCTCGTCCCAGCTCAGCTTAGACTCGGTTAGGATACCGAGCTGAGACAGAGGCTCAGCTCGGGCTCGTTTACGGCTCGAGCCCAAGCTAGCTCGCGAGCCCGAGCCAGAGTTCCACCCCTAGCTCCTAATAAGCAATGTTACGATCGTACAAAATTCACGCTACAAGGCTCAAGACAGTACAATTTTCACCCATGAATCAGATTACCTGACGTGGTTGGCGAATAAAAAATACCTCCTATATATCTTCATTGCCACAGGACTACTACGGATTAATTCGGGACGCATCATGCATGCATTAGTGCAAACAAAGCTCCATTTATGTCCATTTAAGAATACAAGAATCTAAAAATGCAGAAATAGAAAAAAGTATTGATTGGAATATCATGACTTGCTAGATCCCACATGAAAAGAAAAATGAAATCAATTTCATTCAGACAACCGACTGAGATAAAAAAAAATTGCGTGTATTGTATCTGCGCTTTGACAACAGTAGCAAGTTACCTGAATCTACTGCTGAGCTGAAGCACCTTCGGTATTTGAATTGGGTTAGATTTTAGACCTTATTAGGAGTCTAGGTTTTAAATTTCAGATCAATCCAACATCCGAATCAAAAGTTACGTCGATTTTAGGTTGCATTCATGCTGCGACCTAGAGTTACACTTGCTGCAATATCATACAGCACGTGCCGTACCATACAGGGAACCATATGGCACGCACCATATCATACGGGGCAACCCAACGGTGTGTGTCATATGGGAGACCCTATGGCTAATGCTGCCAAAATCCTGTTTTGAGATGTGTTGGTGAAAAAGGCTACAACTCAATTTGGCTACTATTCATCTCCTCTAGTTGCCTTTCTCGGTTCTTCGATAATAATAAAGCAGAGAAGAAATAGAAGACATCAGCTCTTGGTGTTAGCATCGGGCACAAAAAATACAGTGTTGCTTCCGCTGCCAAAAAGAAATCTTTTCTTTTTTGAACTGACGCCCAAAGATTTCTTTTTTAAGATTAATAATCTAGGTTCACGCATTAACTGATTCATTCCCTCAATGGCGAAGGTGGTGCTCTCTGGCTTACGCTGGGTGGCGTCGCCCATCGTCAAGAAGCCCTCTGGCTTACGGTTTGTTAGGGGTGGCCATTGTTGGACATGGAGGCGTGGGGAAATCCACCGTGTGCAACAACACACACGGGAGATTATCGAGTCCGCCACAAAGGAGGAACACCCTGCAAAAAAACAGAGAAAGTCCTCCCTGTCTTGGATGATGTCTGGTTTGATGAATCCAAGAATGAGATGGAATGGGAGCACTTGCTCGCTCCTTTTGTTTCTCAGTGGGGGAGGAGCAAAATTTTGGTCACTTCTCGATCAAGAACACTTCTGGTTGCTCTTCAATGTAAAGAAGTTGATTTAAAAAAACATGAAAGATGTTGACTTCTTCAAACTCTTCAATCACCATACCTGCAGTTACGCGAGAATATGGAGGATATTGCAACCAGGATCGTTGAAAGGCCTTTGGCAGCAAAAGTTGTGGGTTCTCAGTTAAGCAGGAAAAAGGATATCATTGAACGGAGAACTTATGTAACACTAGGGAAGCTCTGATTTCACGCATACAGAGGTGCTTTCTGTATTGCGGCTTATTTCCAAAAGGCTATACATATGACAGCGATAAGTTGGTTCAACTATGGACAGCAGAGGGATTTGTTGATTCATGCCAGAACATGAGAATGGAAGATATTGGAAGGGATTGTTGAGAAATCAGCCCACGAAGACCGGTATTGGCCAATGCGAAACCTAGAACGATACTATAAAGGAAGAGGGTTCCACCCATTGTATACAAGAGAAAGAATTGAATACAGAATAGCCGCCGTTCCTCCTACACCATGTCTCATTGTTCCTGAGTTTAGATCTGTTAGGCAACCCCAGATTTCACCTGGTAGCGAGGTTACGTAACACGTTATTAGCACGAGCCTCTATGAACACGGGAGACGATCGCTAGGTAGAAATCGGTAAAAAATCTCTGAATCGAATTGCATCTATTTTGAATCGCATATGTGAATTGTTTGAATCTGCATTGAATCACGAGTTGATCATCACCGTTGCCGACTTGCTGGCACGAAGCCGATCGGAATGAATCTGTGACTGCTGCCAACTTGAACTCGCCGATCTAATCGATCAGTCAACATATCAAAACTCGTTCTTTTTCTTTGAATTGAATCTATCTAGAATTTATTATGGGGATGATGTGCAACCTGAAGTTGCTCTATACCCGTGACCCTAAACCCGGCCTCGGTCCTTGTGCACGCAGCGCAGCGCCATCGCGCGCTACCTCAGCCCCGATAGCCATACGCCGCCAGCAGCGCGCGTGCCCTCACCCGGCCCGGCTGCCACGCACGTACAACATGCTCCCGACCCGGCCTCCACGCGCCTGCAGCGTGTCCCTCGCCCTCGGAACCTGTGCCGCCCCTTCGACGCACGAAGTGTTGCGCACAGCGCTGCCCCTTTTGCACGTTCTCATGGCCGTGCCGCTTCGGGCCAGGCACTGCCCCTTCGCGCGCACTCCTCGCCGTGCATGAAGCGCTCCGTCGCCGTCGTGCTCGCAGCACCGCCGCCGTCCCCGTGTGTGTCGCCCATAGCGGCGCCACCGCCCGAAGCGGCCTCCGTGCACCGCCGGCTTCCCGCCGCTGCAGCGGCCTACCAAGTCGCGCACCGCCACCCGAAGCGGCCCCCGCACCGCCGCCACCCCTAGCGGCCTCGCTGCCACAGCACCGCCGCCTCAAAGACGGCCACCGCCATGAATCGCGCCTGCCACGCCGCCGCGTCGCTGCGCGTCAATCTGGCCCTGCCGCCACGCCATGTCACCACGCACCTCGCGCCAGCCGTGCCACTCCCACAGCGCAGCCTTGACCACCACTCGCCGCACTCCAAAGGCCGCACGCGCCGCTGCGTCTCCCCTTGTCCGTAACACTGACCGCCCGCCCCTTCCCACCGCGTCACGCGTGCTTTACGCAACGGCGCTGGTGGCGGTGGTAGGGAAAACCTAAAATGCCCCCCTGGCAGGCCATATGTGCCGCACCCCGATAGAGGCCCAAAGAAATAAAGGAAAAAGGCCCCATGGGCGGCCTACTACTGAAAGGAGGGGGCAGCGGGATGGGCTGAGCCAAAAGAAAAGAATGGACTGAGAAATAAAGAAAAAAAAGAAGAAAAGGGGTCTCGAACCGGTGGAATATTTGCAAAGAAATTTTTCTGGAACACTGAAAACTACATAAAAGCCCCTGGTAGTGACGAAATTGCAGAAAATACATTTCCTAGCATAAAAGGGCCTCAGGATTTCGAATTTTGGTCCCTTTTTGAATTTGAAGCCCCCTTTTACTGTTTTCATTCTTATTTTATGAATTTTGTCATGATTGCATATATTTATTGCTTTTAGTCTACTGGAAAACCATGAGAAATTTGAAATTTCATGACCACCATCCGGATTACACTTGTAATCTAATGAATTTAATGAACTTGCAGATGATAGGCATCGTGAACCGTGAGTTTGTGGAACCGGTCTGCATGGCCGAATTATCTCACATGGACATCCGATGTGAAGATCATGCTCGGAGCAAGAAGCTCCGATGTACTATCGGCCTAGGGTCCTCAAAGGACGAAAACCTCGTCCGAGGAGAACGATTAGGCCTTGCACTTTCTTAGGCACCACCTCACGGCCACTCTAAAGAATGAATATATGGCTGAGGGGAGTGCGCTTGAGCTATGGAACGCACTATAGAAGTGATTTGAAAAGCTCAAGTAGACTATCTGTCTCGAACCACGCAGGATTGGAACACTTTGAGATTTGCAGACTACAAGACTATGGCTGAGTACAACTCTGCTTTGCATAGAATTTGTACCAATCTCACTCTCTGTGGCAAGAAGACCACAGATGAAGAAAAGATTGAGAAAACTCTCTCCACCTTCCACCCTAGTGCTATCCAGGTTGCCCGCAGCTATCGACAGGACGCATACAAGGAGTATAGCGAACTGATTGATGTGATGCAAGTTGCGGAATCATAGGATGAGGTTCTTCGCAAGAACTTTGTCTCACAACTAGGAAAAGGCAATGGCACTGAAGTCAATGCCATTAGCTATAAAATAAGGAAGCCCACTCAAAAGAAGACGGGCAAAAAGGGAGGAAAGGGGGGAAAACAGTCTAGGAAAGGCCTAATGCCCAAAAGAAGTCGAATGGCAAAGAGAAGCCACTAGTCAAGCCATATGGAGAGCAAAATAAGACGTGGTTCCGTTGTGGCATTTGGGGACACTGGTCGAAGATTTGCCAGGAACCCAAGGATGTTGTCGCTGCATATCAGGCTAAGAAGAAGGAGAAGGGCAAAATGCAGGCAGAGGCACACTTCTCCATGGCAGACGATGGCGATGTCCTAGATTTGGATGTCCCTGTTACCACACCCCCACTTGACATTGGGCTGGCAGCCCAGATCCTGGCTGAAGGGGAGAAGACCTCAGTTGATGACATAAAGGTAGAAGTGGACGCTCTCTTCAGTGAATCAGTTTAGTGCATAAAAAGCACTCTTAGTATTTTTGTTTTTGGATGGTGGCAGTCATTTTGTGAACATTTGAGAGCAAACTATTATTTTTTATGGTTGATCATGCAGTTTATCCTTTCCACTACTCTATTTTTACAAGCAATGTTGAATGTATTATGTCACTATTTTGATTGGAATTGCATTGTACCTTTCTAGAATCTGTGTAGTGCCCAATGGAGGAGATTTATAAGGCCACCGGTTCTAGGAACGTCAAGGAAGAAGAGCAAATCCTTTAGGGTCAACTTGCCCACATCCTTGTCGCTCTCCGCCAATGAATCCGTCCAACCCTCGATTACACTCTCGCAGTGCCTGTAGTCGTCGGCGGAGCTGACAAGCGGGAGCGAGGTCACTGCAACACCAAAGCGAGCAGCCATCACCCACGGCGAATCGGAGCAAACGGCGAGCAAGCACCGCGCAGGAAGCGACCAATCGTCCATTACGATGAGCGCGCATCGCGGAGGAGGCATAATTCAGACATGCAGGGAGGGTGGTGGGCGGCGGTACGGTACCTGACATGAGGAGGAGAGCGAGCACGAGCGCGCCCAATCGGAGCGGCCGCGCCATGGATTCAGCGGACGGAGGCGTGGTGGCAGAGCGGCAGATAGGGCAGCCTCGGCACCGGCGCGGCCGCACGCGCCCCGGCATCCGCCGCTCTCCTCGCGTCCCCTCGGCCTCGGGTACTTTTGCTCTCTCGTCCACGCGGCTCGCAGATTCGTACTCTCGTGTCGTGGTGTCTTGGAGTACTAGTACTGTTGCTCGCTCGCCTAGTGCCACACTGCCGGACTGTCTCGGTCGGAGGGAGAGGGGGGCGCGCTCGGTCCTGCGCTGGCGCTGGGCTGGTGCTCCCGGCACTCCCTGGATTGGAGATTCGTGCTGCACGGGCCGTGAACGGGGCGGTGGCGGTGGTTGCGGGGGAGGAGACGAGAGTACGAGACGAGCCCTGATTTGAACTACTGTCGTTTGGTGGTGAGTACCTGTGCTACAGTACCATGTGCGGGCCATCACTGTTAGCCACCAACAGACAGGGTGGCTCGGGACATTGTAAACTCAGGCACCCGGTTGATTTATTTAACCGGTACCTGAATCTGACCCGTATCCGGTATAATTTTTTAGGTATTTGTTATTCTGTATCCGACCCATACCCGACTGTACAGTAACTAGGTACTACCCATACCCATACTCGCTTGGTACCACTACCCATTTTCAAAATCGGGTATTTCACCTCCGGGTATGGATACGGGTCGGGTATTACCCAACCAGTTTTCACCTTGAATCAAGGGTGTAGAAGCGTAGTTGGGCCAAAGATAAGGAGGTTTAGGCTGAGTCCAACAAATGGAAGACTAAAATTTGGTTTTAGTTTGAGTGTGATTTGAAATCAAATTGAAATTTGAATTTGAGTTCGGATTGATGTGATGTTTGGATGGAGTTTGGTTCAATTTGATTTGATCTAGAATTTGAATTCGATTTGAACTCTCTATAGTGTCTAATCATGGTTCAAAATCTGAATTCTAAGATTTTGTTTAAAAAAAATTCATAAACCCAAAATTGGGGTGGGCATCGGGTTCCACGGTACAGGGATATTTCCATATTTTTTCCAAAAAGCTAGGGTTAAATGCAAGAATGATTAAAATAAAAATGTTCCAACAAACCACTCCCACTTGCATCCAATCCAAAGCCACCATCATAATCCCCAATCCCTAGGGTTACATCAGACTTAGCCAACGAACGAACCGGACAGGCCTGGTCCGGGCCCATTTGGCCCGGTTCACTGTACAAAATGGGCCAAATGAGCCAACGGGCCAGGGTCCCAGCCCAAGCATGGTTCACACAGTGTATTAGGCTAAACCAGACCAGTCCGGTTTAGCCAAAATATATATTAAAAATAAGAAAATAATTATATTTAATAAATATGTGTTATAAAATGAAGAAATAAATTATATATCATAAAGACAAAAACATATACATATATATTTAATTAATATATATATAACCGGGCCACTATTGTACGAACCGAATCGGACCAGCCCGGCAGGCCAAAGACTCAGCCCAGATTTAGTTCGGTTTAACGAACCGGGCTGATCTGGTTTAGTGAACTATATGGGCGGCCTGGTTCGGCCCGGTTCGTCTCGTTTGAACCGGGCCGTTTGGCCAGCACTGGGTTACATCCATGGGTGGCGGCCATGGATACGCTCCCTGGTCACCTGTTCGAGGAAGTCATCCGCCGCGTCCCGCCGCCTAGCCTGGCCGCATGTCGGTGCGTCTGCAGCACGAGGCGCGCCGCCGTCGACGGCCTCGGGATGCTGGCCGCGCACGTTCTCCCGCACTCTCTAGCTGGCATCTTCGTCAACTTGTACGGCGAAGAACGCTCCCGCTTCTTCGCCCGCCGGCCGACGAGCCGTCGGATCGATTCCCCCATGTTCAACTTCATGCCGAACTCGGGCTTGATCTTGATCGGCGACCACTGCAACGGCCTCTGCCTCTGCGACGACACCGACCGCTTCTACGTGTGCAACCCCGAGACGGAGTGGTGGGAGCTGCTGCCCCGCCGTCCCGAGGGGCTCTGGCACTCCGTCGCCGGCCCTTACCTGGCGTTCGACCCCGCGGCGTCGCGGCAATACGACGTACGTGATCTGGTTCCCCGAACCAGACGTGCCTTCGAAGAGCCTCGATGACGAGGAGAAGCAGCGTGGGCTGAAGCGCCAAAAGATCAACGTGTCGTCGGTGGCGCAGAACCCCGAAGCTCTGGTGATCAACGTGTCGTCGGTGGCTCAGAGCCCCGAAGCTATGGTGGAGTGGCCACCGTCCCTGTTCAAGATGCATGCCTTCTCGTCGAGGACCTCGCGGTGGGAGAAGAGGGAGTTTGTCCGGGAGGGCGACACGGTGGTGACCTTGGGCGATGCGCTAGCTCTCAGACTCGTCTAACGTCCCATCGCCGATTCTCATATGACTTCCTCCGGAATCATCTGGTTTTGATCAGCCAATTTGTTGATTATCATATATATATGATATATGTCTGCATATTTCTGTTTGTTTAATATCAATCGCAGTGAATACCTTGTGCACTATTAATGTGTGGATGCTTGTAGAATGCATTCACTCATTTTGGCCTCTCGAGACAACAGGTCATTTATAGCCACCTGAGTTGCAAATTTGTTTCACTACATATGCTCAATGTAGCTCCTAGTTCCTTAATGGATATATGTCCGGATAAGTTTAGATAAAATGAATTTGGACCCATTTAGAATTCAATGTTTCTTATCCTTGTCTAGTTATCCTTGTAAATTAATATTCTTTATCTTATGGTCAACTTACCTTCACTACTACTCATCAGAGACGGTTCAAAATGGCATCAGAGACGGTTTTCTAACCACTTCTGTCTTCTGTCTGTGATGACCAGGAATATTGTTACTGCTTTGCCTTACTATCATTATTGTTAGTGTTATTGTTACTGTATACAAGTTATAAGAATCTCGCATGTATATATTTGGTAACAACCCTTTTATGACGGAACCTATCCTTTTATAAAGTCTTGTAATTGGTAATGCTTTTGTTTTGTGTTTTTAGGCCGTGCCCACACCTTAGTTTTTTTTTTCCATAATACATCCATTACAGTGAAAAAATATCTTGCCTCTCAAGCACATGACCATGTGTTTATTCTTCTGTTATAGGTTGTCCTTGTCAGATGTCAAGTGATAAAAATGCCGGAAAAAATGGGGACAATGATTATTCAAAATTTTATCTCGGGAGATCAGAGAAAGGAGCATCCTACACAACGAGCTAAGTATCAACTTCGAGTCTGGGCATTGGATGAGTCATCTGGACCAATGGAATGGGTATTGAATTATCATGTTGACCTTAAGCCCCTTGCCTGGCGAATACGAACACATGGAAATATCACAAATGCACCAACCTGAATCATGAATTATGATAGTGACAGCAAGATGGTCTTGGAGGATGATTATGTGATCTCAGATTATGACAATGAGGGCAATGATGGTGAGGACAATAGGATCTTGGATGATGATACTGAGGACAAAGATAAGAATGATGAGAACGTTCATTGCAACTCCGATGATGATTATACTCTAGATGTTGAACGTAACAACATGGGCAACCTTGACAGCAATCTCTTCCTTCTAGGTTCTCATCCATACAAGGAGGTTGTTTTTTTGGGTATATGTTACAGTGCAGTGCCCTGGCATTTGAGACTAAAATAAGAGAATTACTATCTGTAAATCTTGCAAGCTTTCCTATCCCACCTCGTCAAGAATACTTATTCTATCTGTAAATCTTAGAACTCGATAATCCAGAGATCATTCGCTATTATCAAGTAAGTTGTTGCATCGTCGTGTTAAACGTTCAAATGTAATACTAATAGCACTAGCACCTATACATGTTAATCAACCTACACTTGCAGCGTGTTCGGTTCTCGGTGCGGCTAGACCAGGTTGGTGGGCGCACCGGCAAAACTGACCAGGTTGATGGAGCACATCGGCGTTTTTCTTTTTTCTTTTTGGAAACCGTGGGCCGGAGCACTGTGGATTCAACAAGAATAGCAGAAAAAGTTTATATACATTAAAAAAGAGGACTAACACGAGAAGGAAGAGGTATGAACCAGCAGGGTCATGGCGCCAATTGGAAGATTCTGATACGGATATCCTACACTACTCCGACAAGGAAAATTGGAAGACGTGTTGACTTGTTTGGTAACTTTGGTGAAAAATTATTCTCTCTCTTTCCAAACGTTCCAATAGCATGAACTAGGGCAAAGTAATTTGGATGCCAATTGCGCCTAGCCAAATAGGGAGCCAGATTGTTCTACACTATTTTTTTTTTGCAAAGGTGCATCTCAGGATCGAATGGAGTGTCGTCCCCGGTTCTTAGTTTTGCAAAGGTGCCTAGCCATCCGGTTTAGGCGCTGAAGACAGGTTCAGAGCTTGGCAGAAAGAAAGAAAGGTCAGTGGCTCCAGCAGAATCTCGAAAAAAAAAATTTTTTAACCTTTTTTTAATCAATAATTTAATAATAACCCGCAGGAAAAAATAATTTTATTTCTAACCTTTTGACCGCGCCAACCCCACTGGCGCGGCAAATATACCGCCAGCGCCCGATCTGGTGGCGGGCGAGGTGCCACTGTTGGCGTCGGTCTTGCGAACGCGGCTGCCGTGGCAGCTATGGGGCCCACCCTTGCCGCGCCACATGCACCGGCGCGGCAGTACTGGCCCGTGGGACCGGGGGCTTGGCCAGGGATCGTCTGCGGGCCCACCTTGCCGCGCCAGGCTGCCTGGCGTGGCAGTGGCTGATACAAAGCTGCACAGAGCTCCTCACCACTCGGCCATTCTTCATTTTCTCCCATCTCACTTCATCTCTAACCACTCTTCTCCTCCTCTATTGCCAAATATTTTTGTGAAGTCATGAGTGATGAGCATGTGGTGGTTTTCGTTTAAATTCAAAATTCAAATCCACTTTTGATTTGGCATGTTACAAATTTGATTCTTGCGAAGTTTTGAACCCCTGCAGTTGGAGCTTGCACTTAGACGTTGCGCTTAACGGTCCACGGAACCTCTGGTTCCCGGCCGAATCTGCTCCTAGATCACGGACGGCGTCCGTCGGTCAATTTCTGTCGTGCACATTCTTTATTTTCACTTTCGGATGAATCGTAACCCGATCGGAGATCGGTTTGTTTCCTTGTGTTCGTGTTGTTCTCGTGTACGCGGTGATGGTCTCAATGCAGTTGGCGCTGAAAGAACCGCCAGTGGGGTGGCGGTGGTCTGGAGGACGGTCTGAGTCTGCGGTGGAGGTTTTTGGGCGCCCGCACTGGGCGTCGCTTCGTGCGACCTCGTCGAAGTCTTGGGAGCATCGGAGCCGCTGGAGGTGGTTGGCAATGCTTGAGGATTCGTGCGAGAGACCGGAGTGTATTTTCGGGGTTTCGGCCGCCCAGGTGTTTTTCACAAATGTGTGGCTTGGGCTATAAATAGGACCCCAAGGCTTCACTTGGAGGGTGTCCTTGAGCCATTTGTAGCCAGCCAACATAGGTGTGAGTTGAGGAGCTGCGTCTCTGTGTGAGTGTGGGGGCTGCGTCTCCGGATCCACGATCTGTAGTTACGTTCATGAGCTAATAGATCAGCGTTTTTATATCGTTCTTG
Organism: Olyra latifolia; assembly: GCA_036346145.1. Taxonomy (NCBI): domain Eukaryota; kingdom Viridiplantae; phylum Streptophyta; class Magnoliopsida; order Poales; family Poaceae; genus Olyra; species Olyra latifolia. The sequence goes on from CM070529.1 coordinate 9,102,334, forward strand.
CACTTACTTTCAGCATTTAAATTCAGCATTTAAATACCGTAGAGTGAAATGATCTTGTGGGATTTGTGTGTGTTCTTGTTTCGATCTTGAGCCATCCCTGAAAAACTCCCGTGCCTCCTTTTCTATTTTATTTGCTTTGATGGCTCAAGTCTATTCTTGAAGTTCCTGTCTTGTTCTCCGCGCAGCAGGCAGTGTTTGATTTTTATAAAAATCTAGAAAAATCCTTTTTGAGTGATTCTTATTGGAGAAGGTGCGTGACTCATATATCTATTCACTATAAAAATTTGGAGTCCTGTTCTTGCACCGTTTGGGAGCAGTGAGGTGAAAACCGAGCTCCAAACTTTCTGCTCGATGTTCTTGACAGCTCGTGGTTTTTGATTTTTCATATTTTCTGTAAAAGGAGTTTTGAGGAGATTTCTGGTGGAGTGCTTCATGACTTATTGATTAATCGGAAGAAAAATTTCCAAACATTGAGAAGCAACAGAAACCCACCATCCCTCTGCTCCAAGTGGAAACAAACTCTGGGGTTTCTGTTTTTGCTTTCAGAAAGCAGCTTGTGATGTTTGAATTTTCATGATTTATCTACATGGAGTTTTGAGATGATTTTTGGTAAAGTTGTGCACGACCCATTGAGAAATAGGGAGAAAAATTCCCAAAATTTGATGAGCACCAGAAAGCCACCATCCATCTCCTCCAAGTGAGAACAAATCTGCTTTTTACTTTTCTGAAAGTCACTTTGGTTATTCGGCTTGATCTCCTTTCTTAAAGTAAGGTTTGAATTGATTCTTCTCTTTTGGACACTTGACAACCAGGATTGTGTGTGAAAAATCCCCACATATTCCATGACTCTCATTCATGCTAGGGGTACACATAGTTGTCAAGTTGTTCATATTTTAAGTGCCGGTGAATTCGAAAAAAGAACGGCCGTAAAAATTCGAGGCTCTCATTCACCCCCCCTCTATTCGCCGTGGTTAGCTTCACAATTTTGGGCCTTAGATCAGAAAGATTATTTTGGGGAAAGGCTGCATTTCATCATGGCAGGTGACCCTCTCTCCTTTGGTGTATTTTGGTTTGATTTTTTATAATTTTCATTTGATTTAGGGTTAGGGTTAAGGTTAGGGTTCTAGTTAAACTTAGCGTGGAGATGTATGGATTGCGTAGTGGCTTTGTCTCAATTGATAATCTTTTTAAGATATATAGATAGTGTAGTGATTTTTTTTCATAATATTTCATTAATATTATAATTGATTTATGGTTAGGGTTAAGATAGGATTCTAGTTAAACTTAGCGTGAAAATGTATGGATTGCGTAGTTGTTTTGTCTTCACTGATGATCTCGTGAAAATGCCTAGATTGTGTAGTGATTTTTTTTATAATATTTCATACAGTACTAATGTTAAGCCTAAGATGTATGTTTATGCGGTGTACGTTTTGAAAAATTAATTTATTTTTCCGCCATTGTGCACTATATTGTAGGAAACGATAGTGGGGCAATGAAACCATTCCTCAAATATGAGAATTACCCTAGGGGTAAGAATGCTCGATTCGGGCCTCCTTGTTTCGGTTCCACTTTGTGAGCACGGCCTTCTGCGGAGGTTCAGCGATCGAGGACCATGATCTTGCGGTAGAGCCTTCTACACTTGTGGTGTGAAGAATGAAGACATTGGCGGGTGCTCTATTCGGCGGTGTTGGTTTTTCGAGTGGATTGATGGACTGAAATGTTTGATCCGAGGATTAATTTGTTTCCATGGCTCCATGGAAACTAAGCCAATCGATGTTTCGGCGATGGGTTCCTCCTCCCCAAATCCACCGGAAATGACAACGGAGGAGAAAGGCGGTGGCAAGTGCTAACCGGGTAGTACATCGCCTCTATGTCATTGCTATGTTCGGTCCGTATTAGTGCGGCCTAACCGAGGTGGACTTCATCCCTTCTTCCGTTCTTTCGCGCAATGATCGGGTAAGTGTATGCATGTCTAGTCCATATGTAAGTTAGTCTCATGCATTAAAGTAGTTCGATAACAATGTTATTTTTGTAGGATGGATGGCCTCTCTGTGATTTCGAGTACATTTATGGGCCATAGCGCTTGTTGGCCATCTAATGAGGAAGTGGAGGCCTTCAACTCTGGCGAGAAGAATTGGCCATGTGAGCAATATCCACTCACTACATGTAAGTGCGGCATACCGGCTCGTAGAGGTGTTGTGCCATCGGAGCTTGGGTATGGATGGTATTGTGGCAACTCCTATGGTGAATTTTGGGTACGATTTATTTACATCTGTTTTATTTTAAATATAAATACCACGGTGTATGTTCAGCTTGATGATAGTCGTTCCCGTAATATTTGTAGGAGGGACGGACGTGTGACTGGGAGTCATATAGCGGAAAACAGGACTTCGAAGCTGAGATTTCAAATTTGTGTGAACAGGAACAAGCTAGGAGATTAGAGAAGAGGAAAAAGAAGATAAGGCATGATTATGGTGTACTCATGCCATCTGCTGAAGACAGGAAGAAGGTTTTCGATGACATGATCAGGGTGTGTGGGGTACCACCACGTGGCTACTTCACCGAGTCAGAAAGTTTGGATTCTTGGAGGCGTGGGGAGGTACCAACCTGGTGTTGATCCAAGAGAGGTCGGGCAACAAATCAGCAGAGGCGGATGGAGAAGGAACGAGCTTGAGGAGAGAAGGAAGAAGATGGCGAAGGTTCACTCATTGACCTCATGACCAACTACCCGCATAATTCATGGAAGGCTCATTTGCAAACTCTGCTGGCGCAACAAAGCGAGGAGAACGGTGGAGATGGAGACCATGAGGGTCTTGTTAAGTAACTTGCCTACTATCGTCTTGGGATGACGAGGAGGATCGAGAGTGAGACCGTGTTTGTCGAAGTTCGTGATGTAACTTAGTTGAATGTACCTTGTGCTACTTAGGACTTCGAAGTTGACAAGTGTTAGTAGCTCGATACATAACCCCACGTGTTAATGTACCACAAACACGATCCGTGCAGCGAGGATTGATATTCTGATACCATTTATATCACTCAGGGCCCAAATACGCTTAATTATAGCCGACTCACCTTAAAGGCGACCCACACATGCATAGCACCTCTATTAGGTTTTTGTTCTCCCTTTGTCAAAAGGGTTAGCCTGAAAGTGCTATATTTTGTGCTATCTCCTTTTCCATGTTGCCCCCTCTCCTCCAATTCTATCAATGTCGACGGCTCAACGCCACCCTATCTCTCCCCTACCCCTATGTTCGCGAACGTTGTGGTACGACGTGCAGCTCCTCCAAGTCTGGTCGAAGGCCTGGATCCTCCCTCCTCACGTGATCATGAGCAACAAGTGAACTTGTGCGGTGGAAGGGCGATAAACATTTAGTGCCACTGACGCGCCATTCCCTCTGGCGCGGCAAGGCCAAGCCTCCGGGACCGCGGACCCTACTGGATCGCCCTTGGCATTGGCGCGAGAGCCCAGCTTTGCCGCGCCATTCCCGCCGGCGCGGCAAGCCCAAGCTCCCGCGCCCAGATGTCCGGGCCTCGCGCGGACCGCGGTCCCTACTGGATCACCCTTGCTATTGGCGCAGGAGCCCAGCGTTGCCGCGCCATTCCCTCCGGCACGGCAAGCCCAAGCTCCCGCGCCCGGAAGTCCGGTCCACGCGAGGGCCGCGGAACGTACTGGATCGCGGTTGCGTCGGTAGCGGAGCGCGGCCTCTGCGCGCCGGTTAGATGGCGCGTCGGTTTGCTTTTGCCCGTCGGTGGTTTGTATCGACCCTTTGCCGCGCCAGCGATGCAGCGCGGCAAGGTGGCCCGCATGAGCGATCCTGGCCAAGCCCGGTCCCTTGAGCGATCTTGCCAGCGCCGGCGCATGTGGCGCGACAAAGGTGAGCCCGCGGTTGCCGCAGCGGCAGCGGCTGCCGGATGCCGGCGTGGCACCCTCGCGCGCGCCTTTGTCTTGGCGGCGGCGATGGATATTTTGCGCCCGATGGGGTTGGCGCGGTCAAAAGGGTTAGAAATAAAATTATTTTTTCCGCGGGTTATTATTAAATTATTGATTAAAAAAAGGTTAAAATTTTTTTTTTCCAGAATCTCTCGTTCAGCTCTCTCAACTAGGCGCTTCGAAGGATCAGTTGCTTACCTTCATCAATTAGATTTTTACGGTTCTTGAAAGTACTAGGAGATACCATAATTTATAGTGTTAATTTATGATACCTCCGATATCTTAACATCGATGAGATCTGAGGAAGGTACCATAATTTACATGTAAATTATGATACCTTCCGGTAACTCCTTTTGTACAGTAAAAAAGCTCTTCTGCAATGCTTTCCCATCCCTTCCTCCGTTCCCGTTACGTAGGGAATCTCTTTTTTATGGTTTTAACAGATTATTTTTACCATTTCATTCTGGAAGAGATTTTCTTTTCTATTCTCTTTAAAAAGAGATTCTCTCTTCTTTCCATTGTTCTGTTAGAGATGGTGAAAAGAAGGGAATAAATATGGAGAAGGAAATGAGGAAAATAAAGAAAAAATGGTTGAAGACGTAGACAAGCCCCCGAGACTACGATTGAACATATTCGTTGTTTGTTTAGGCCATGTAGCCTGTCAGTCTGTACAGTGGTTAGCTAGTGGGTATTGCGGTTGATTCACACCTGCTTTGATCTATGCCGTGTACGATGGTCTCTTCTGTACTCATGACTAGGTCATCTTTTTTTTCTCGTGCGACATTTTGATGCATACTTGTTTTGATCTACGCTGTCCCCGATGGTCTCTTATCTATGACCTGTTCTTTGCCATTGTCTACGGACGAAGTTAAAAAATATAACATGGTTAAAGATATTTGCCATGCCAGCAACTTCTGAAAACTGTCTTCCACACAGTTCCAATCAATACGAGCACATAGCACGCTGACACTATGCTGTCAGATATAAGCACAACGGACCATATAATCCATTAGGCATTATACATATTCAAATCTTCGGCATCTATTCGTAACCAGGAAAGAGAGGGAGAAGAACCGTGATGCAGAAGTTGTATGCGCCGGCTCCAATTTATCCATCGTCTCGGGCTCTTGGCTGTATCAATTTAATAAGAAAAGGAATGAAGGAAACCTTGAGTATTCGAAATAACAAGAGTGTATGACTAGTTGAGAGATTTCTACTTTAGAAACTCGATACCGGTTCATGTTTGAAAGATGCAAAACCAAATAATCAGACAAGAAGAAATAACAAGAGTTTTAGTTCAGAATAGCAGGAGTTAGCTGCGAGTAATTATCACACTTCCTGAAAAAAGACTAAATTTGACTAACATGCTACATGATTTTTTAGACTTATTCAGCTCCAATGAGAAAAAAATTCCTTTTGAGATATTCCCTGGAAAGTAGATATTCCCTGAAAAGTATCCTCTGATGGATATCTGGAGATGACATGAAAATATTGCATAAAGGAGTAGAACATGTGGCTATGGACGATGGCCGGAGGTTTTCACGCTGATAGAGATAGGACCCCAACAAAAGTGATGCTATCAGACATCGCTTGAGCCTCACTCCTCGTTTCTTAAACAGTTCAATCGCCTCATCGGCATGACCATGCATCCCATATCTACTAATCCGCAGATCATGACATTCCACAGGAAGAGACTGATGAGCACGTTTCACGGAAGACGTTCGCTTGGGCATTTCATCGAACAGGACGGTAGCGTAGAGGTCGGCGAGCTTGGTGGCCAAGAGCCGAGACCGTGGAACCACCGTGCAACTTTGTTTTTGCATGCACACATTTATATTTTTTTTTTCAGAAATTTGCGCATGTGTGCTGAATGCGACGACGATTTCTGAGAAACCTGTTTTTTGTAGGAATTTTCTATTAAGATAAAAACCGGACTGATTGTTGTTAGTACCTAAACAAAAAAAATACCACCAAAAATGTGTTTGTGTTTATTGAGTTTTTCTACATATGTTTGCATGGCAAGTAGTATTATGTTCTCCATAAATAAGTATTTGTTTCTTTTTTTCCTTTTTCCTGTTAGGGAACCAATTTTTTTTTGCACAAACTGTGTTCTGTCCTTTTTTTTCCACTACTAGAGAATAGGCCTTTCATATCGGCACATCAGTCCGGTTCGACCACGAACCGGTATTGATAATAACATCGATCGGTTCGTGCCTCCAAGGCTTCAATCCGGTTGAGCTCGACATTAGTCGGTTCGTGATCTGAACCGGTACTATCAAGTTCTTTGACGGCGGGTATAAAGCAGTAGCATGGGTGCTCATCGGTCGATTAAGTAACACGAACCGGGATTGATGCCTTCTCATCGATCGGTTAGTGTTCTGAACGGGGTGATCTCTTATTTAGGACAATTCAAAAGGAATGCATATCCTAGTTATATCAAAGCGTGGAGAGGTGGGTTGGCTAGAAGGGTGAGTGAGTAGTCTTGAGGTCTTGGGTTGAGTCCCACTACTCCCATATATCCATAAGTTATTTTTAAATATTTGTAGCACATTAGTCTCATTTGGTTGGGCAGGGATGATGCCTCTTGAACATCGATCCGCATAAAATATCGGTTCAAGAACCGAGACTGAAACCGGGTTCCCAACCGGGACTAATAGCCCGTTCCCTAGTAGTGTTCACACTCATACTATGTTTTGTGAATGAAACCTATGCTATCACTGTTTGTCATATTATTAATCTAATTATTAAAAGTGGCTTAAAAGATTGCAACCTTACTTTTAAATTATTAGGGATGTCATACCATTTTAAATAGCTTTAATGTAAGAATTGCTACATGGAAAATTTATTGTCGTGCCTCATAAGTACAACCTAGGAAATTTGGTTTAGGGATGCTGCTAGGTGGAATTCCACATATCTTATGTACGCATGTATTACCATCTGAGACAAGTTAAGTTTTGATGTTTTCATTAACACACAATATCAAACTTCGTGATGTACGTCACTTTTGACTCGACAGGTTTAGCAAGTACTTACCCGTTTACATTTATTTTTAGAGGTTTTCGTGAATATCCAAATATCTAAAATATTGGAGAGAACTTCTATTTTATATTATTTGGTTTTTTTGACCCTAGAGCCAAACTTCCAAGACTAACAAATATTCTAACACAACAGTGCACTCTTGACATAGATTGCTCTAATTATTTTCATGATGTTAGAAGTAGACTAAATGAGTTGTATAGAAAATATAAAGAAAAATATGCAGGAGTTCGTCTACAACGGCCACCACCAGTTCAACAGACAGGCAGGAAGATGTTTTTTTGGAAATCTGTCATGTGCAAGGACACTTCAAGTTCTTCGAGCATGACACATCAGACCATACATGCACCAGTTGATCTGTTGTTGAGCTTTCCTCGTACCTAGCGAAGGACACCATCGACTTACAGGAAGAGGAGTTCAATATTCTCACATGGTGGCAGCAGCATAATGGAACATATCTAGTATAATCCATTCTAACACAGGATGTGTTAATTGTTCCAGTCTTCATGGTTTTCTCAGAGTCTGCTTTCAGTCTCGCGGAGAGAATATTTGAGGATAGACGAACTTCCCTCCGTAGTGACATGGTTGAAACACTACTGAGTATGAAAGACTGGGCGCTAGCAGAAAGACGACTCTCGAGTCTCATCGCTGATAGGCACATTTAAGAATTGGCAGCCGCATTCGAAGGCCTAGAGCTTGATTAAGGAGGCTCTTGAAACATTTGTATTTAGAGCTTTAGGCTATACTCCTTTTTCTTTGCCAAGGTTTTCTCAACTTCGAGTTTTTATTTGGCAGAGTTTTTAACGAGATAGTCATGTACTACATCCGTAATAATAAAACTTTTCAATGCATTTCAAATATTTTCCTATTTCTTGAAATTTTTTAATTATTTTCATGATTTTTCGTTGCCATATTTAAATTTCCCTAATTTTTTAAATTGTTTGAAATATTTTTTCTTGAATCAGGCCAACCAGCACCAAAGAGACCAACTGGGCCAAATATGAACCAGGCCGGTCTGGTTTGTTCGGTTCTGTATCCTAACCGAACTTGGGCTCAGACATTGGCGAGTTAGCCCAGCTGGGTTTACAGTAACCGGGCCCAAAACGAACCGAGTCAAAACAAACCGGGTGAGCGGTCCGAAACCATGCCGAGGCGGGCCGCCCGTTAGGCACGTCGGCTTAATAGCCGCGCCGCCGCATAGCCCGCCTCCCCGCACGAGCCGCCGCCTCAACCGCCTCTCCCCCTCGCCGCCGAGTAGCCGCGCCACCTCGCCCGCTGTCCCGACGAGCCACCGCATCGCCTCACCTTCCTCGCCGCAGCCGCACGCCACGCCTCGTCTTCCTCGCCGTAGCCGAACACGACCGACCCTCTCGGCTCCGGCGGCTCTGGCGGGGAGGCAGGCTACCCCTAGTTGCGCCATACTCCCCTCTCGGAATCCCCCGCCGTCTCCTCCACCAAAACCCTAGCACGCATTCCTGGCACAGAGCCAGCCAGGCAAGCCCCGGATCCCTTGCTACTGCAGCATCTGCGGTCCTCGTGCTCTTTGACGTCGACGGCATCATCACCACGCCCTGCAATGTTTCCTTTTTTGGATCCCTTTCTTTTCTTGTTCTGTGCAACTGCGGTTGTGTCCATAATAAAATTTCCTCTTCTCTTGTGTAGGCGGTGAAGCCGGAGATGCTCCTGTTCATGAAGCAGCTGAGCGAGGTGTGAACGCCATCTCGTGTCGCCCTTCTCTCCTTTCATTGGATTCTGGTTCTGATTTTCTAGTTATTCGGGAGCAGCGTGTCACTGTGGGCGTGGTGGGAGGATCTGATCTTGTAAAGATTTCCAATCAGGTAGGGTACCTATATGCTCAAGATAGTTAGTTAGCTTCCTTGTTCTTGATCCCCCATTCTATCGTGTATTCACCAATGCAGCCGGTAAGTATTTGATTTGATCTTTGCTTCACAGTTATTACTTATTACTGATTATTGGCCTTGTGGTTGTCTCGCTGTCGGGCTCCTTCTTGTGGCTGCCTCCTAATTAAGAGGTGAGCTTCATCTATTGAGGCGATATGCTGCTCTTGCTTCTTGTGGCATCACATGCTTCTTGCCTGTGCCGCTCTGCTTGCCTGTGCTGATAGCTCATCTTGCTTGTAATGCTAGCCTGCTACTGCTTTCTTGTGCAGTTGTGCTGATGCGGTTTGTGGCTTTGATGTGCTGCTACTACTTGACTACTTGGTTGCCAATTCTTGTGTACATACATGCTTTCTATTTGGATTGTTCGCTATAGAGATGCTGGGAGAAGCAATAAAACAGGGTGTTCAAAACAATGTGAACCAATGTATTGACTTGTTTACCTAGTGTCGGCGTGTTTACTGCGGCAGATTTGTCCGAGGGGGTAGTTCGGTGTTCGATAGAGGGGGTTTTCGCAGCTAGAACGCCTCTCCTCTCCCACAGATGAACTAGGTTAGAATACTCTAGAACACGCAGGGATTTCCCAGGTTCAGGCCCCCGAGATGGGTAACAGCCCTACTCCAGCTCGAGCTCTTGTTGCTTGCTAGAAACTCCCCAAAGATTGGCTTCCCCCTCTCCATGCGCATGAACTCCCCTTATATACTCTGGGGCTGGCTCGGGCAAGTGGAGAGGGAACGTTACATTAATAACACTGGTTACTGTAGCCACTATCATTCTTTGGCTTCTTCGTCCGTACCGTCACCTGCCAGCCCCCCGCCCTGTCCGAGGGACAACTTGGACGTGACAAGGAGGACACCTGACACGCGCGTCTCTCTGCCTTGCTTCGGGTTGTGCAGGCGGAACAAGAGCAGTTGTAGGGATAGGTAATCATGCCGTCGGAGGGGTCATGCGCCTGGCCACTCCTGGTCATTTGCATTTAATGGCCCCGATTCGGTGCGATCCGGAGAGGACTTCAAGAAGCGCTCCATTCTTCTTAAATGGGTGTGCGGCCGAGGCCAGCCAGCAGTGGGGCCCAAGCGCCCTCGAGTCTTGTTAGTCGACCACGTGTCTGGTCGTCGCTCGGCCACAGGGCTTGCTCGCCCCCTGCTTTCGCCCGGCGGACATGTGCTGGAGTCGCCCGTCTGCGGGGCACGATCACCGCCTACTACTTTGGCGGCCATGTGTCCTTCTTCTTTGTCTAGTGGTGGGGCTTGCATGCTCGCCTACTCACCATGCGACAAGACCATTTTTACGGTAAAGTCCTTCCTCTCTAATTCTGTGCTCGCATGGCCTCACATAGCAGCGGTGGAGAGGACACCCTGTGTGAAACACACCACTTGATAACCATCGGGACTGTCTGGGCCTATGACCCCTTGAGAACAAGCGTTTCCTCGACCACGGCGATCTGGCGTGGCCCACCAGCGTGAGCAATCTTCTGGTCCTTTCCGTTTGACCCACGACTTCTTGGGAACCCTTGCTGCACACGGGGATCGAGGCAGCGCGGTCCATCACATCCCCATGCGAGACAGCCTGAATCACCTGCGCCAAGACTACAAATAAGCGCGACTTGCAACCATCTGTAGCGCACCTCCTTTCGTTTTATTTGCCAAAGTGCTTTCTGCGCCCTCACTTTCTTAGGCTCTTGACCACCGTAGCACCGCTTTCCTCACGTAGCCACGACACGCGGCGTCGACCCTTGATATGGCACCTTCGCTGCCGCCTCGCCATCAACGAGCAGCGGGTGGGGAGGCTCTCCCTTATTGCCCCAGACGGTGCCCTCCACCTCCGCGCGGGCACCATGTCGCCTAGGTGCTGTGCCGGCGAGATCGTCACCTTTCTCTGGGCGCTCTTGGTGGGCCTGGTCCCACCCTACTCCAAGTTCTTTTTCACCGTCCTCCATTTCTACCGCATCCACTATCTTCACCTCACCCCCAACTCCATCCTCATCCTCTCCACCTTCGCCTACCTCTGCGAGATGTTCGTGGGGTGGTGCGAGATGCCGCTCTTCGCTACTTCTACACCCTCTGCGGCTCACCCAAGCGGCGGCGCGGTGAGGCTGCCACTCCGCCTCGTGGCAGCTCTGCCTCCCTTCGTTCCCTTCGAGGCTGGAAGGCGTGGCGCAATAGTGGCTGTACATCGGCGGCGGCAGCGGCATTGATGCCTGGAGGTGCCGGCAGGAGCCGCGGAGGCTAACGGCAGCGGGGTTCCCTTGCCGAGGACTCGGCGAACTCCGGACCATAGTGGCCGCGTTGGCCCGTGTCGACCGGCTGCATGTTGCGGGCTGGCCGGGAGGCCCGATGGTCGCCCGGCTTCTGGTCCGCGAGATCAATCCCTTGCACCCGGGTCCGTCGGCATGGCGATACCGGCAGCGATGTGACCCTGCGCATCCGGGCCATAAGTTCTCATTCTTTCTTGATTGTCTTCCACGATTAGCCTCCGCCGCTGAACCTTCACGCCATCGCCCGGTGAACCTAAGCCCGCCACGTTGGACTCGTGGTTGGTGGAAATTTCTTTGCCGCCGGCGCATAGCAACCGCGAGTTCTCCGCCGGTGCCCAGCCCATCTGCACCCTGGAGCTGGCGGAGCGCCTTCGGGTTCTCGCGTCCCTTCCCACCATGGATTCCACTAGGGTCGTCACGACGCCGGCTCGTGGCCCCTTGGTGATCAGGGATGGGGCCCCTGTCGACGACCGGGTCGTCGGAAAAGCAGCCGGCGGCGAGGCGCTCGGGCCGGGACTTCGAAAAGGACCTGAACCGTGGTTCGGCTCTGCCGACCTCCACCGATCTTGCCGGTGGGTCTTCTTCATCCTCCCGTCCCGCCGTGCCTCCGGGACCAGCGGGGATGAGGTCTTCTTCTAACGCTGCTGTGCCTTCGACTGAGAGGGGCGCAGCGGCACCGCCTGCTCCGTCTCCGACGCCCTTGCCGCCGGCTTCTTTGCGCCGGCGCTTTCTGCTTGCGAGTAACTCCCCGTCGGCCGTCACAGTGCCGTGCGCTCACTCTTGTCCAAAGGCGGTTAGAGGTAGCCAACTTCGCCGCCGAGGCGGGCTTGTGCTCCCCTCTGACTCCTACAGCTTTAGGGCTCTACCTGCTGCGTAAGTCTTTTCATTTTAACTGTGTTACCTTTGCGTTCGCTCAAGTGAACGCATTTTTCTGTTGTGTTCGGGACGGACACCCGCGGCACTTCGGGCGCCCAGGGGATCACGCCACCGGCCGCCATGGGAACGGACTCTATTTGGATTCCTCATGCGCCGGGGAGAGGCCCAAGCGATGTCGGCTGTCCGTAGTTATCGCCAGCTCCGTCCATTGCACCTTAGCTCCTCGCCCGGTGACCGTCTTGATCGCTGAGTTAGGCGGTGCACATCTCCTGGATCGCATGCTCTGGCCAGCGCCCGCTGGGTAGCCTATTTAAGCGCAGATGGTGTTCTTTGCGGGAGGAGTTAGCGCGAGAGAAAGCGAAGAGTCCTGATCGCCCGAAACCTAAACGGTGGCGGAGGCGAAAGCGCGAGAAAAAGAATCTGGCCTTGGCGCAGGGCGAACTGCGCCGCCTCTACTAATTCGTCGCCATGCTCGTCTCGCCTCGCCGCATAATTTGGGAACTGCGGCGTGGCGGTGGCTGAAGCGAGCCGTTGGAGCCCATAAGCGTCTGATGCGCCCTTGGCGTCACTCGCGTCGTCGAGGCTCTCGGCAACTTTGTTTCTATATCTGTCCGGCCGGTTCGCTCGTGAAGTGCGGACGCCGTATTTCTGCATTGCGAATGCGTCTTGGCACGCTAGCCGTGACCCTCGCCGACCCCGGTGGGCTGCTGCCGGGATTAAGGAAAGATGACCAAAGCGCCAAAGCTGCGTGCATGAGGCCGTGGGTATGTGGCGGTGATGAAGGTGGATGCTCCGCCCTCGATGCTTGTTGTGGAGGAGGAAGCGGGGGCGGCGCTGGGCGTTGAATTCCGGCCAGTGATGGCACGGCCGGCGGTTTATCTTTGCTTCTTTCTCTATAATCATGTACATATATCCATTTGCGAACTTAATGAAATTATCACCTTTCACCTATAGTTGTCTGCTTTGTACTTGTGCATGATCGTGTGTCTGGATGACTTGGCGCCTGGCGGCCAGCCCCCGAGCTTGCCGCGTGACGTTCTAGGGTGACCGGGCGATCAGCCCCTTAGCATTTTGGCCCTTCATGACTTGTCCTGCCATCACAGATTACCACTCCAAACACGAGCGGGAGTTATATTACACTTGCACAAAAAAAAAGTGGAAATCGTCTAAGCCCTTGCCACGATGCTGCTTGCTGCTAGTTGGCGCGTACTGGGCTGTCGCTATTCCACCACCATCCGAGCTTATGCCCTTGCAACCTCTTGGGATCAGACCTAGCGATTGCGGTTAAGGCTAAGGGTCCTTTGAGGTGGTAGGCTAAGCGTTGCTCGAGTGGCACAAGGTGCCTGCCGCGTGAGCACCATGCGGACTCACCCTCAATCGCCCTTCCTTGCTTGACCGGTATTTGGGCATTCACTTTTCCTGTCAAGGGGCCGTCAGGGTATGGGTACACACGACAACCACGCAAAGCCAATACTCGCAACATCTAGACCAGTCGTCCGTGCAAGGCATAGATATAGAAAAGAGATAACCAAAAGCGCGAACCGATCATGCTTTATATATATTTTGCGGTCCCCGACTAGCTAAGGAGAGAAACTATCCATTAGCTGGTCGGACAAAATACTGAGTACTTACGGCTTTTACGGATAGAACTTCCCACAGCTCTTTGTTACGAGAGTTGACCAGTTCGGCCGTCTTCCATAGCCAACCGAACCGACCGGTAGAGGCTGAGACCACCTTATAGAGGCCCTCCCTTTGGGAGGCGGTTTATTCGCGACTAGCTGAACTGAACTTCGGCGAGGCGAGGTCACCTTGCCAGTGTCCTCGCATGACCGGGGTGGTGTGGTACCGCCTAAAACTCTGTTGGTGCAAAGCGGCACAGGGCTGCCGGTCATGAACTTCTTCTAGGAAGTTGACTTCTTCTTGCCGCCGTAAGCACCTGGTCTCCTTCATTGAATCTTGCCAGCGTGTTGAGCCAGGGACAACTTAGAAGCGAGGATAGCCTCGCTCCGTGAACCGGGAAGAGCGGGGATTCTCCGGTTGCCCGGTGGGTGTAATGCGGGCGACCACGAAGCTGTCGAGCTCTTCTACCCATCGCGCTCCGCGCTTGTGAAGCCGATCAAACGCCCTTGTCTTGAGGCCCCTCAACACTAGTGCGTTGGCCCGCTCCACCTGGCCATTGCTCCTTGGATGGGCTACTGAGGCAAAGCATACTTTAGTGCCTATCTCCTCACAGAAGTCTAGGAACGCCGCGTTGGTGAATTGGGTGCCATTGTCAGTGATGATGCGGTTGGCTACTCTGAAGTGTACGAAGATCCCGCGAATGAACTTGATCGCAGCGGACACTGTGACAGCGCACACTGCCCCTCGGCTTCGACCCACTTGGTGAACTTGTCGACAGTGACGAACAAATGGGTGAAGCCTCCTGTGGCCCGTGGGAATGGGCCTAGGATATCCAGCCCCCAGACCGTGAACGGCCAAGAGAGCGGGATGGTTTGCAGCACCTGGGCTGGTCGGTGAATCTGCTTGGTGTGGAATTGGCATGCTTTGCATCTCCTCACCAGCTCGCAAGCATCCTGGAGGGCATTAGGCCAATAGAATCCCTAACGGAACGCCTTACCGGTGAGGTCATTTGGACATGTGGCTCCCGCACATGCCTCCATGGATATCAGAGGGCATCCTGCTCCCCTCTTTCCGAGTGATGCACTTCAGAAGAATTCCGTTTCTACTCTGGCGATATAGGTCCCCACCTACCAAAGTATAGCACTTGGTCTTGCGTGCAATTTTCTTGGCTGATGCATCACCGTCGAGGATCACTCGGTCCCGCAGGAAGGCTAGGATCAGATCCATCCTTGACCTTCCGGCCAAGTGTGGCAACCACCACGGTGATCGCTTGGGTACTTCGCTTGGCCGGACGTTTTCGTCGATGCCGTCTCGGCGGCTCTTCCACCCTCCCCCCCTGAGTTGGAGGCTGGGGCAGGTGCACCATCGTCCCTACCAGGATTGAGGGTTGCGACGGACTGTCGCATAAATCTTTCTTCGAAGATTCCGACCGGAGCAGGGGTTCATGAGGAAGCGAGCTGCGAGAGCTCATCCGCCATGTGATTGTCGTGTCAAGGGACTTGGGTATCGCCCGGCCGCGTCGAGTGGCGCTCCTTCTTCGACCTCCATCGGTGTCACGGCCATTGTTGGATCGAACCTTTGGAACTCCTTCCGTGCTTGGTTGATGACAGTCACCACTGGGCGGAGGCGTCGAATCTGTTGTTGCCCATAGCCCCACCGGCAAATCTTCGTATTCGGCGGCGTTGTTGGTGGCCTTGAACTCGAGGATGACCATGTCTTTGGGGTGTCCCGGTCGGGAGACAGGACAGCCTAGCCCAGCGCCCTCAAACTGTAGGACCCGTCAAAAACAGGGTCCATGGGGGCTGCAGTGCCGCTTCAGCTTTGGGAGTGGCTAGAGTCCACTCGGCTGACGAACTTCGGCAAGCCTTTAACTTTTGATGGCGGTGCGGGGAGAGAACTTGCGAGAACTCCCCGGCTCCACCGACCACTTGGCGCGCGCCATACGCTTCTCGGTTGTGGAGTATCTCGAAGTGGATGGCGGTAACCACGTGATCTCCGCCCTTGGAAGTAGTAGCGAAGTTTCTGGGCGCCACGAGCGACATCTGACATCTTACGGGCCTCACGGATATCTGGTCTTGGCATCGTGTAGAATCTTGCTGATGTAGTAGACCGGCCTCTGGACAGCTTCCCTCTCCGCCACCAGCACCGCGCTCACCACCGCCGAAGTGGCTGCAATATACAGAAGCAGCGGCTCACTGGGTTCAGGGCGACCAGCATTGGCGAAGAGGAAAGGTACCTCTTCAAACCTTCAAATGCTTGCTGCGCTTCTAGAATCCATTCGAAGTGGTTGGTTTTCTTCAGCGGCTCGAACAGGGGAAGACTCCTTTCCCCTAGGCAGGCAATGAACCGCCCAAGGGACGTCAGGTAGCCCGTGAGGCACTACACATGCATCAGGCGAGTGGATGACTTCATGTGCTCAATGGCAGCGATCTTGTCAGGGTTTGCCTCAATGCCTTGACTAGACACGAGGAACCCTAACAGCTTCCCTGATGGCACGCCAAAGACGCATTTCTCGAGTTGAGCTTGGGCTATGCTTTCGGAGGTTGGTGAAGGTTTCCTCTAGGTCTTCGATCAGTCCTTCGCTCTTCTTGGCCTTCACCACCAGGTCGTCGACGTAGACTTTGAGGTTTCTTCCGTCTGCGAGATGGAAGGAGATATGCATAACCTATTGGTAAGTTGGACGGTGTTCTTCAACTAAGCGCCATTCTATTATAACGATTACCGCCCATTGGGGTTACAAAAGTAGTTTTTCTTCATCTTAGTCGCCATCTTGATCTGGTGGTACCCAGTGCGCATCGAGAAAACACAGCGATTCGCACTTGTTGTGGAATCTATGATGAGGTCAATCTGTGGCGAAGTGCGGATCCTTGAGCGAGCCTTGTTGAGGTCGGTGAAGTCCGCACATCCGCCACTTCCGTTGGATTTCTTGGCGAAACCGCAGGATTGGCAAGCCACTCGGGGTGAGTGACCTCCTGATGATACCGCGTGCAATAGCTTCTCGACTTCTTCTCGATTGTGTCGGGACGAAAATCGGTCGAATCCTGCTTGTGTCTTACTGTACTAGTCCACTGGATCAAGTAGCTAGTACACACAGATATACAGTTTGGATCATTACCATTCAACGAAAAGTACTTTATTACATCAGACTCTCATAATTATTACAAAGTTTAGGCTTCATGACCTAGCAGCGGAAAATCAAATAACATAGTTCAACATCAAATGGAAAAACCCAACGCAACTCCACAGGCTTGTCTGACGGATGCGCCCTAGACGTCGGAGTAGTCTTCATCTTGAACTCCTTGGCGAAGTCCCGTCTGGTACACTTCTTCCTCGGTGTAGCAACTTTGCTTTCGTTAGGTGGCGACCCAGCGTAAAAAGCGAGGTGAGTATACTTATACTCAACAAGCAAGGTGACTAAATGCAACTAGGGCTTAACAAGGAGAGTAAAGGTTCTTTTGCATAAAGCCAGGTTTTGCAAGTCTTTCCTAAGATTTTATAAAAATGATTTGAAATGAGTTGAGAAAACAAATCTTTGAAGTATTTCTTTAAAACTCGGCCTCGGCGGTTTGCTAATCTGGCTACTCACGGCACCCAGGTGCAATTACCCTCATCGCTCATAGCACCTACTATGAGGAGAAAAATCAAAACACCACGACACCGATCGTGGTTTTCCTTTAAAACACCATTTAGAAAACAAAGATAAGAAGTACCAATGAGGCGGCTCCCGTCGTCCGTCCTTGGCCAGTGGACACGGCTATCATGATAGTTTACACTCTGCGGAGGTTGCACGCTTTACCCACGAGGTGACCTTTTCCTAGGAATCACCCAAAGGAAGAGAACACCACAAGGTCTTTAACCAACATTCCCTAACTGGCACTCCCTCTAAGGATTCCTGCATGGCGCTAGTTACTCTAGTTGGTGAAGGCCCTCTTGAGCCTCTGAGAACAACACCAATTGCCTACTCCACCATTTGGAATGCCAAAACTAGAAGTCAGAAGGTACTCAACAGGGCTTGCCCACACAAGCACTCAATAGTCGCCTTTGTTGTACTTAGCTCGTCTACCTCAAGGAATCGGTCCTTAGGGATCGGGGTGGGTCCCCTTGGACCGAATCTCGTGCCTGTGACACCATCCTTACAACCATCCACCCCAATCGGGTTTTGCAAAACATTTTTCCGATAGCACCCACTATCAACTAGCCCAAATACAACCAAAGACAACACCAATTGTCCTTCTTAAAGATCACAAAGTAAAATGTTGATTAATGTTAACAAGCAATTAATCGGTGGTTTATTATAAGCATTACTAGCGGATGCAAAACCTAATCAAGGATATGGCAATAATTAATCAAAATTAATAATCTTAAGGCAGCAAGGGTATTTTATAAAATTAATTATCAATGGAATTTAGCTAGGCAATATAGTTATTTGGTATTTTATGTTAAACATATATACTCTTGTTTAAATTCTACAATTCTTGTTTGAAAACATGGGTTGAGAGGTTTGGCACTTGCCTTGATCGGCGTAGTGGGGAGGATCCTCATTGCGTCGAGGAAGCGAACTTCGGTACTCGGTTCTAGCATAGCGAAAATAAGTAAACAATAAATACAATGCAAGAGGAAAAACAGAAATTAAAATGTATGTCAATGCATATGAAATTCTATGAAACGATGGACAATAATTTTACAAACATTTTAAAATTTGTTTCACAATTTTGGAATTATAAATTAAAGATACAAAATTTATAAGGGTTGCTCTTTATTTAAATTAAAAAGGCAATTCGGGCTTGGGCCTTGGAGCTTGGCCCATGGCGGCTCGGCCCAGCCATGTGATCCCAGCTTCTTTCAGCCTTGAGCCAATGAGCAAGCCCTGTGACAGTGGGAAGCGGACCCAGTGAGGCCTGCTTGGGCAGGCTGAGCGGCCTGTGAGGCCTTGGCGTCGTCGAGCAGCAGCTGACTTCAGCTGACTTTAGCGTCTTGAGCCAGGAAGAGCCCAATCGCGGCGGTGGCACAGTGGGAAGCCTGTGAGCAACCTGTGGCCTTGCGATAGCGATGATGGCCGATGGAATGGCGACAGGCTGTTGGCAACCACGAAGCGCGGCGGCAGTGGGAACCCACTGTCGGCCCAGCACGAGGAATCATGGTGGGCGGGGGGCGCCGGCGTTTGGCAACCTGCGGCGTGGCGTGTGAGGTAGGGAGGCCTAGGGGGCCCTCGGGGCGAGTTGACCCGAAGGAAAAAGCGGCCAGGCGGCTTGTCGCTTTCTTGGCCAAGCAGCCTTGTGCGGCAACGAACAGCGGCGAGAAGCGGCGGCAGGTGGGGAGGATAAGCGGCGGTGTGGGGAGGCGAAGGGTCTCGGGGAGGTGGGCGGGCGGCGGCGTGGCGGCCGTGGGAGGAGGCCAGGCGGTGGCGGCGGCGAAGCAGCAGCCGCCGGCGTCGAAATCCAGCGAGCACGGTCGATGAACCCTCTGGCGAAGGTGGGATGAGTCCACGGGAGAGAGATGAAGGGCGTCCTCGGAGGCTCGGCCAATGGTGCTCACTGGCGGCAATTCAGCGGAGCGATGGAGTAAGGAGGGTGGCGGCTAGGGTTTATATAGCGATTTCGGGAGGATTTTGCGGGAAAGAGAGATCGATCCGGGTATGGATTGATCCCCCACGATCAAGGGAACTAATTTTGCCGAGTTTTGGGATGGATTTCTAGGGGAAAGATCAAGATAGGGGTTGGGAAGATTTCACTGTTGGTTTGGAAATAGGAGGCCGAGAAAAGTGCGGGAAGAAGAAAGAAAGAAGGAAGAGAAAGAAAATAGGAAGGGGAAAAGAAAGGAAGAAAAAAAGAAAATAGGTGGGCTCCACTTGCAAGAGAGCGAGAAAATTTATAAATCCTATAATTTTGATTTATTTCATTTTTAAATTACAAGTTAATAACTAATTGATGATTAAATTGTAAAATAGTATTTGAAAAATTAGTAAAACTATTGTTTACCATTTACTTGTTCCTATAAACCTTTTATAAAACTTTAATTAACAAGGTTATGCGATTAGGTTTTGAAAGGTTTTGATTTCTTTAAAAAGCTTTTTAATTAGAACATACTCATTTTAAATACTTTTAATATCTAAATAAATTTTCATGAGATGCAATGCATATGATTTTTATTTTTGAAAAATGAGGATGTTACAAACCTCCACATAGCGGAATCTCGACCGAGATTAGGAAAATTTTCAAGCAGTCAGGGAACTCTGCTCGGAGATCTTCTTCACGCTTCAAGTTGCTTCCTTCTCGGAATGATTGCTCACTTGCACTTTGCAAAGCTTGATCACCCGGTTTACAGTGCGACGGCGGCTTCTTCCAAAATCTGAGCAGGGTACTCTGGTAAGGCAGATCTGCTGCAACTCCAAGCGTCCTAAGGGCATCTGCTCTTACGGAACTCTCAAGCACTTCTGGTGAGACACATGGAACACGTCGTGAACATTCGATAGTTGAGGGTAATTCAGGTGATAAGCCCTTAGCCTCTTCTAGCCAAAACCTTGAAGGGTCCAATGAGGCGAGGTGCCAA